>CM057833.1:42799586-44200086 GCA_030068075.1 Paguma larvata
CAAACCTCATTATGAATTCTAACTCTGTGATCTTAAAAAAACCCACAAATTCTTTGCTACTCCGCCCAAGTGTGGGCTAGCTAGCCTTGCTCTAACGAGCAGCACATGGGGGCACGGGCGGAGCAAGGAGACCGGCCGGAAAGCACATCGAGGCTCCTCCTCGGTCTCTCTCTCTGATGGCTCCTGCCGCCCTGTCGTGAGGACACTCGAGCTGCCTGTGTGGCCTCTGGTCAACAACTGTGTGAGGGAACCTTCCGGAAAGCAGGTCTTCCAGCCTTGTGCAAGCCTCCAGGTGACATGTGACTGCAGCCCTGAGCCGGACGGCTTAATTCTCTCAGTTTGGGACGGTTCGTTACGCAGCAACAAAGAACTAATACACTCGATCGCTTACTGAGCTGTGTTACTTTGGAAAACCTACACCTCCGTTTCCCCATCTGCAAAACGGAAAAGCCAAGAGAAGCCACCCCTCCCAGGGCTGTGAGGAAGATCAAGAAAACGCGAGCACGGGGTTCGGCACGACGGCTAACACGTGAGCAGCGACTTCTCCGCGTCCGTTCCTGGTCCTCTTTCCCTTCCCGTCTCTTCAACGTTCTTGCTCTTGACAAAAACACGCCCCCGAAACCTTAACACCGCCCTTGGCAGCGACGGAGGAGGACTCGAGGTGTCGCCCGCATTTGGCGAAACTGCCCGCCCCTTGCTGTGGGCCTCGACGCGGCCCGAGGGAGGGGCCGATGGAGGTGGGGGATCCCCGAGGCCCCCCAGTCTTGATGAGCCCTCCACGCCCCACTCCTCCAACCCCTCAGCACCGCCCCATCCCATGCGGCCCGAGAGACTAGCCCACGGTTAGAACTGACCACCTCCCCCTAGGAGACACCGGGTTTCATTCCTATAGGCCTGTCGTCACTGTTTAACTGAGACACCGGGGACTTCCAGCTGCCCCATTGCCTGTCACCTGCTACCGCAATGCGACATCCCCCTCGTCTTCCAAGCCCTCCCCTGTGCCATGTGGTCTGATGTCAGCAAAGCCCCACCCCCCCCAATCTCTTCCCTCGACCCTATCTTCCTCTCCCCGCTCCCAGCTGGAGCCTGGCTGCCCCGCAGGCCTCCTCGGTGGTACCATTTCCTCTCCCGCGACCACCTCCCACGACGGAGGTGAGGGGGGCTTGTGCTGCGGCCTCGTTACTGCTTCCCATCGCTGGTTCTCTCCTCCACAGGCCCGCAGCAACTCTGGTGGTAGGTGCGCAAGATCGCGAATGTTCTAAATACCGCTGAATTATACACATTAAACTGATCAGTTTTCTGTTATGTGCCTTAGAACGACAGAACCCATGTAGCCCGTTTGAGGACCCATGCTCTGGCTCTTCCCCTCCCTGGAACCTTCTCCTCCAGAGCTCTGCCTGGCTTGTCCTCCCCTGCTCAGGCCCCTGCTCACAACTCACCCTTCCTGACGCCCCTGTTTCAAATGTCACCTGCTCCTCCCTCCTCCACGCACAAAAGCAAATTCTTGCTCACCTTTCAAGGCCCAGCCGGACAGCCACCTCCGGCCCTAGGCAGAACTGGCCGAGGCCTCCGCTTCCCGTTCCCGTGGCCCCTCACGGTGCCTGAGCCTGTCGGCTTGGCTAGGCGACCGTTCTCAAGGGCGGGACGGGCGTGTGTTCTCCCGAGGGCCTGGCCCGCGCCCCCCCTCCCTGGCTCGGAGCAGATGCCTGGGGACTGCCTGCTGCCATTAAGTGAAAGCGGTCTGTTCCCCCAGAAAGAAACAGCCGTGCGGCTGTGGGGGAGGGTGCTCGGGGGCCCTGGGACAAAGCTCCTCTTTGCCTCAGGGACGAGGCTCGGCTCCAAGGCTGACCGTCCCGGTTCCCCGCCCCCGGGGAAACCCGAGCCTCACCTGGAGCTCCCAGAAGATGCTGCGCGTGTGGCGGTGGTAGTAGTGTCTCAAGGGAATGTACTCCAGGCCCTCCCGGTTCGCCTTCAGGTAGTTCTCCACGTGCTTGAAGAACCAGGGCTTGTAGTAATTGCCAATGCTATTCAGCTGAAATGACAGAGGGCATTGTGTCGGCGACAGACAAGGACTGAAGGCCGCCGGGGCGTAACGGTGATACCCAGCTTCTGTTCGGCACCCCTTGGCCTTTGCGAAGCTTTCGTGTCTGTTACCACCCTGGAGACTTGCGAGCCCAGCGAGGCTCCGTGGCGCGCCCAGGGCCCGGCGGCCGGTTCCCGACGGCCCAGAGGGCTCGGCCACCCCTCCGCCGCCGTCTGCTGCCCCTCCTCACTGAGGGAGCGAGAGGGCAAATGTTTAAGGGCGCTCCACGCGGGGGACGTCCTCCCTCCCTCCGTTCCGCCAGGCTGACCCCTCGTCACCGGGGCCCCGGGGCCCACGACCGACGGCACTAACCGACCGCGGCACTTTCTCACGGCCCTCTGGGAGCTGCACTCCGCAGCCCCGAAAGAGCACAGGGTCCCGAGCTGGGGCCAGACCCTCGCCCAGCCACCCGCCGTCTGACCTTGGGTGGGTGCCCCTCTCTGCCGATCTCTTCACGTGTAAAATGACAATAAAAATATAAACTCTGTGGCAGTGTTCCTGTGCTTCTTAGAAATCATACACACGCACGGCAGACACTCGGGCCCCGTGTCTGACCACCTTCTCTAGGGGGTGGGAGAGGAGAGGCATCCGAGTTGGAAGGGGCAGGTGAGGGGAGAGCATACCCGGCTGGGGGGCAGCAAAGGGTCAGGAGAAAGCAAAGAGTAGAGGCTGCGGAGGCCGAGGAGGAGGGGCAGGATGCCGCCGCCGGGGGACCATCGGGGAGGTAAAGGCAGGAGCGGAGGGAGGACGGGCAAGCCCGTGGTGACTCGCGGAGAAGAATAATCACAGCGACGTGCTCCGGGCAGGCGTCACCGGCACCTACGTGTTTGTTCCTTATCCCCTCCATCACCTCGCAAGGCACGGCCGTCCTCGTCCCGCCGCCGAGGACACTGAGAACCATCAGGGCCGAACAGAGCGTCCGAGGCCACGGGGCGGGCAAGAGGCAGGGCAAGAGGCAGGGCAAGGACTCGAACCCATTCCTCGCTGCACAACAAGGCCAAAGCTGGGCGGCAGAGAACCTTGAATGGGGGACTCCGGGAATGTGAGCATTATAATAAAAAAAAAAAAAGAAAAATCGATCGATGTGTTCTCCCAATTCCAGAAGCAATGTAAACACCTTCTGGAAACCGGAAGCACTGCAGAAATATGCGACTCGGAGAGAGAAGGCACCTTACAGCCTCGCCCTCCAGAGGCGGCTACTAACACCACCGCGTGTTTGGTTTTCTTTTCTGTGCTTACGCACGCGTCTGTAACCACGAGGGCGCCCGGAGCACTGTTTGCCAATTTGCTTGTTCTGCTTCCAACACACCGGGCGGGTGCTGGCCAGGTTTCTTAGCCCTCCCCGTGCCCTCCCACCCAAGCCTTGCTGTTCAATCCTGGCACAATGGAGCCATGACCCACCCGGGAGCGGTTCGGAGACCAGAAGAGACAACGTGGCAAGTGCCCAGCCTGGCACCCAGGCACAGGGCACAGCGGTCAATGTGAGTGATGCTAAATTATAACACTGAACAGGGAGTCAGAGACCTGGATTTAAATCTGCTCCGTGCTAGCTGGGTGGACTCAGAGAAGCCTCTTTCCCTCTCTGGGCCTTGTTCCCTTATTTAGAGAGGGAATTCGATGACTTTCAATCCTTTGCCATTTGAAGCCGTTCTAGGTAGACAGGTAGAGTTCAAGAGCCTAAAGAGTATCTATCCTTTGATGTACTTTAAGGAACGATTCCTGGGGCGCCTGGGTGGCTCAGTCGGTTAAGCGGCCGACTTCGGCTCAGGTCATGATCTCATAGTCTGTGAGTTCGAGCCCCACGTCGGGCTCTGTGCCGATGGCTCGGAGCCTGGAGCCTGCTTCAGATTCTGTATCTCCCTCTCTCTCTGCCCTTCCCTTGCTCACACTCTGTCTCTGTGTCTCCCAAAAATAAATAAACTTTAAAAAAAAAAAAAAAAACGATTCCCTTCGCAGACAAAAGATGTTCATGGCTACATGAATTAAAATAAGAAAAAACTGGAAGCAACTTATGTTTCCCACTGTGGGGCAACGGTTTAGTAAATGATGGGGCATTCGC
Source organism: Paguma larvata (assembly GCA_030068075.1). NCBI lineage: Eukaryota > Metazoa > Chordata > Mammalia > Carnivora > Viverridae > Paguma > Paguma larvata. The sequence goes on from CM057833.1 coordinate 42,803,729, forward strand.
TCAACGCAACGTTCAGCGGTCACTGAAAGACCGTTTTGAAGGCAGCGTAACCACAGGGGGAAACGCGTATATCACACTACCCCAGAAAATACCAATTGGAATAGGCGAGCCCAGCTGAGGACACACGAACTGAGAAACTGTACCAAGAGATGGTCTAGCCTCGAACGTGACCCGAGAGCTGCAAAATAAAACGAGATACTATTTTTAACCCTATCAGATTGGCAAAAATGAAGGTGCGATCGTATCCACTGCTGGCAAGAGGCGGGGTAAAGGCCCTCTCGCACGCGGTCGCCGGAAGTGGACAGACGCACACCTTTCCTGAAGGGCGGTTCGGTTGCAGCTGTCAGTATTTAATACGCTCGGACCCTTAGGTCGGGAATTCCAAGTTTTGGGCTCAATCCCACAGAACTGCTTGCACAAGAGGCCAAGGGGAGATAGCAGAGGCGCTCTGAAGCGATCCTATTTGTAGAACAAAACACCTGAAGCATCATAAATGTCCATCGCCGAGCAGTGGGTTGGAGCGATTATCCACACGCAGTCCTGGACACCACGGCATGAAATGAGGGCACGTCTGTGTGCACACGCGGACACGCCTCAAGGATGCTCAGGGAAGGGGCGCCCGCGTGGCTCAGTCGGTTGAGCGTTGGGACTCTGGATTTCGGCTCAGGTCATGAGCTCACAGTTTGTGAGTTCGAGCCCCGAGTCGGGCTCTGCACTGTCAGCGCAGAGGATTCTGCCTGTTTAGGATTCTCTCTGTTCCTCTCTCTCTCTGCCCCTCCCCTGTGCACTCTCTCTTTCTCGCTCCCTCAAAAATAGAAAAAAAAAAAAAAAAAAAAAGAATGCCCAGTGTTACAAGTAGTTGTTCTGGGAGTGGGCCTGGGTGAAGAGACCCACTTTAACTTTTCCTTTCTGTACTGCAATATTGTTACACATAGAATAATCTAGATACGGTCTTTTCCTTCCTTCTACTCGTTTACACGTTCCCAGTCTCTCATAAATACAAATCCTGAAAGAGCTGCTATTAAAAATTATACATGAAAGGCCTATCGATCTAGATTTCGGGGTTCTGTCATCTTATGGATGTTCACGTGACCTCTTGGAGCCTCAGTTTCCTCCTCTATAAAGTGGGGTTGCTGAGAGGGTCAAAGGTGACGCCTACCAAGAGATACGCACATCTCTGGCAGGGGGTCAGGGCAGAGTAAATGGATGCCTCCATCCCTCAGACAGCTCTGAATTTAGATCTCAGGGTCCCGACCCCAGATGGGCCGACCAAGGCCACGGCCTTGAAGAATGCGCTGCCAGGGTCGGGGTGGGGGGAACGGGCTCAGCCCCAGCCCACCCAGGCCTTCCTTCTCCCCGGGCCTCGGTCCTGGCGCGGCTAGCACCCTGGCCTACCTTGCTGAGCTCCACATCGTCGGTCATGACCCCTGTCATGATGACCGCCTCGTCCAGGGAGTAGAGCAGTCCTTCCACGAAGTCGTTCTCCGGCCGCTGGGACTCGAGGGTGAACTTGTCACTGATGGCCTCCAGGCCCCGCACGGGCTCAAACCTCAGCTTGACGTACTTCTTGGCGGGGATGATGCGGATCTCGGCGGCCACCAGGAAGCCCAGGGTCCCACAGGACCACGGCACGGCGTAGAACAGGTCTGAGTTCTCCGACTGCGAGTCAGAGTCAGCACACGCTGAGCGCCCGAATCCCCGGGGGGACCCTGCGCGGCGGCCCGCGGGCAAGAACCCAGGGCCTCGGCTACGGCCCTGCCGGCGCCATCTGGTGGTGTAAACCCGAGTGAGGAGCCGCAGAGACGGCACTTTCTGGGCCCGTTTTCTTCAGCATGAAGCTGAACGGACGCGGCCTTCTGTGGGATCCTCTCTCGTCCACCTGGGTATAGTCCCTGAGCTGCTGGCCACCCAGAAAGAGGCCATGACCGGCTGCCCAAAGAGCCCAAATAGGGGGTGAAGGGCCGAGGGTCCCAGGCCAGGCTAAAAAGAGAGCTTCCTGAGGGTCGGGGTCACCAGGGGTCATTAAAATGGGCCATTACTAAAACTTACGAGCCTTTCTCGGTCCACAGCTGTGGAATCTAACCTCCACACGGCGCCCGGCAGCCCAGAGCGCTAACACCCCTACTTGCACGGGTAAGGAAAGCGAGGCCCTCGGCGGTGGCATGGCTCACCCGAGGCACCCCCGAGTCGACCCGCCAATGCCAGGGCTCAGGCAAGGTCGCCTACCTCCCGACCCGTCATTCTTCCTGCGAGACCTCACCCGGTTCTGCAATCTGCTTCTAACCTTATCATTTCTTGTTTTGGCATTTGTCTCGGAGATGTTTCACCTGGCCCTTCTAATTCAGATTCTCTGATTTTAACAAAGCTCCTTTTGAAAGAGTCTAGCCTTGTCCGGCCCTTTACCAAGAGGAGAGCCCCGTGCGGTCTCGGCTCAGGCTGCGTGCCCTCGGTGTGGGCGTGGTGGGGCGCAGTGGGGCAGGGGACTGGAGCAGGGAGGCTCTGCGGCAGGCTGGCCGGAAGTCTCCGGAACACAGGAAGCGGGCCATCTGGGTCCCCACCTCACTGCACTGTCAGAGAGCAGCAGCAGTAACGGGGTGTCCCGGGGAGCCAGCGCTACGCTAGGAACTTCACACCGGGCATGTAGCGTCTCCTCCTGACGATGCATTTGCCAGACGAGGAGAATGGGGCTCAGAGAAGGGAAGCAATTCACGAATGCTTGTCTCCTTTCTCTGCCGGTCATAAATCGGCTAGAAGGCGGCGCCCAGGCGAGTGTTGAGGAAAACGTGCTGACTTGGTGTGACTCTTCGCCCAAGTCTGAGACCAGTGCTCTCTTAATGCCTTAACCGTGTGCATCCCACTCCAGGCAGTAGAATTATCTTTAGTTTTTCCCAAACCACCCCTCTCGCCACTTTTGGGTACACCTCGCAGCATGGGGCGCAGAGCTCTGTGGCTCAGGCCTGACTTCCCCGGGAGAGGCAGAACGGAGTGCTCGATGGCTAAGGCCATTGATCTGGCTAAGGGCGCTGATCTGGGAGCCCGATATTCTGGGTTTGAAGCCCAGCTGTGTGGAATTTCCTAGCTGTATGTTCTGGGAAGGTTTATCGACCTTTTCGTGGTTTAGTTTCCTACCGATAAAATGTGGCTAATAATCTTACCTCATGAAGTTACTGAAGGATTAGATGGCTTAATACATCTGAGGCATTTATAAGAGTATTTGGGCACATATATCTACCCTTGTTATTATTATGGCTACAGACCCGGACTGAACAGGTGTGTTCGGAATGAAGCACCCCCAGGGTCCCTACCGCCTCAACCCCAGGCTCCCTGGTGCCCAGGGCAGGCTGCGGGGGACACCCCCCGTCTCTGAACTCACCGGGGTGCATCGCACAAAGCTGCCGTCGGCCAGGACCAGCTCGTACGCCGTGCAGATGTGTTGGAACAGGCCGTACTTGTGGGATGACGACTCGATGCCCGTGCCCATGATCAGGCCCCCTGCAGAGACACGCACGTGAGCCGGGCAGAGCTGCGGGGTGCCGGTTCAAGGGGGACTGGGTAAAGGGCACTTCACGGGAGCGGGCGTTGCTCACAGCACGAGGGAGGTATGACAGGGCTGGCCGCCTGGGATAGATTTCCCATCTCTTTGGATGTGGAGAGCCGGAGAGGGGAGGAGGAGCTGGGACAGGGCCCGAGGGCTTTACGGACGTGAGAGCCTCTCAAAGGCGCTCGCACTCTCCCCTCTGACCAGACCAGCCTAGAAAACCGTGTTTATCCCTCTTAAGAGGGGCCTTAATGAAAAGGGGGGTTGCCTGGGCGGCAGGATGCCGTGTTCTGTGGGAACAGTGAGAGGAGCTGAAAGGCTTTGGGGACCATGAGTCCTGAGGAAGGAGAGAGAGACTGGACTTATTCTGTTCGCTCTCCGAGGCCGACCTGGAGTAATGGACACGAGTCACAGGGACGCAGATTTGCACCAGAGAGAAGGCGCCGCCTAAGAACCTGAGCTGCTCAGAGACGTTAAGGGAGGCGGCGAACGCCCTGCCTTTGGTGCTGGGCGGACAGAGATGGCGGCTTCTGTCACGGATGGAAAATGGCGGCCCCCGAACCCACAGGAGGTGGGCCACGGTGCCTCGGCTCTGACCCTAGAGTCCTCACCCACTGTGAGGTCGTCGAGCTCAGGCAACACAGGCAGGGTCCAGCCGATGGAGGTCAGCAGGGCGGTCACCTGACCCATGGTCACCAAGGGTTCCACACGGACAATCTGTGGACACAAGCAGAGAGACCCTGGGTCACGAGGGGGCTGCAAGGGCTCCTGGGGGCTTCTTTGCACAGAAGGCGTCATCCCAAACCTTCTCGCACGATCACGCAGGATTTCTCCGTGCCCTTTATGGCGTCTTTCTAGAACATGACACGAGCTTTCCTTACAGTGAGCGGGGTTTCTGGTGCCGGGTTTGCTAGTGTTTAACCCTGTCCTTTCCAATACCTTTACACTTAATGCTTAGATTATTTTTCTTTGAGATTATAGAAGAAGGACTCATTTGTTTGAAAGAGACGGCATATATGAAGACGACAAAAATCACCCACCCTAGTTATCAGTGTTAATACTGGAATGTATTGACTTTCCGTCTTTCCATAGCATATATTGCTATTATGCATGTTGCAACACGACGCACGCGCGCGCACACACGCACAAATTCAAGCGCGCATACACGTATTTTTCTGCTTCGCTTTTTAAACTTAAACACTATGACCATCATCCCTTGCCATTCAATATTCTCGGAAAACACATTAACACGCCAACATGTGGACTTGTGCTTCTAGTCCAGATGGAGCACCGGGGACCTGATCCGCCCTGCTGCCCGAGAGCAGGAAACAGACAAAATAAACAAAATGAGAGTTTTCAACATAGTGGACATTGGGCGGTGACGTGAATGACCGCTGAGAGACAGGAAAGAAACAAAGGGAGCTGTGAATGCCCAGCCTAATCCCTGGAGTCAGGTGAGGCAGCGAGGGGAAAGGCAGCGGAGCCCAGTGGACTCTGTGTTGAGAGCCGCAGAAGACCAGGTGAATAGAGTTTGCAGGACAGAGCACTGGAGGAGAGAACTACCCAGAGAGAAGACTCCGAAGAACTGGAAAGGATCCCCGCTGAGCGTTCAGTGAAGTACTGATCGGGGCATACGCATAGGGAAATCGCCTGAGGCTGAGGCTCGGGAAAGTGGCACTGGAAAGGTTAACAGGTAACAATGCCGGGGGCTCGCCCAGGGAAGGAAGGAATATCTGTTCTCACAAGTCCGACTGGAGAACCTCAGGGTTCATGTGACAATGGGGAGAGTATGACCTTGCCTCGGCAATGGGGAAGAACTATCCTGCTCTCACCCCACCTGAGAAATGAAGACCCAAGAGGATCAAACTATTTCCCAGTGACAGAGCTGTGTCCCAGAACAAATTTCAAGAAGCGTCCCAGGGGCACAAAAATATTCAGCATCCGACAAGGTAAAATTCACACTGTCTAGAATCCAGTCGAAGTTTGCCAGGTATGCAAAGAGGCAGGAAGGCCTGACTCATAGCACGGGGGAAAATCAGTCCATCTGTTTTGATTAAAATAGGCCTGGATTTGACAGAGATATTAAAATCAGCAAATGAGGGGCGCCTGGGTGGCTCAGTCGGTTAAGCGGCCGACTTCGGCTCAGGTCATGATCTCGCGGTCTGTGAGTTCGAGCCCCGCGTCGGGCTCTGTGCTGACAGCTCAGAGCCTGGAGCCTGCTTTGGATTCTGTGTCTCCCTCTCTCTGCCCTTCTCCTGCTCACGCTCTGTCTCTATGTCTCAAAAATAAATAAATGTTAAAAAAAAAATTAAAAATAAATAAATAAAATCAGCAAATGAGAACATTAAAATGATTATTACAAACCAGTAATTATATTACTATAGTTCCTATATTCAAAAAATTAAGTAGAGACGTTAAAAAGATAGTAAAAAGATCGTAATCAAACTTGTAGACATGAAAGCAACGTCTGAGATGAACGATACACTGGCTGGGATGGACAGCACAGCAGACACTGCAAGAGAAAAGAGCAGACTCAGGGACACAGCAATCCAAACTCTCCCAGATGAAACATACGAAGAAAATTTCTTTACAACATTTACCGCGGATCAGTGAGCTGAGTCATGCAACACCTTCGAGAGGTCTCATCCATGTGTGAGTCCTCAAAGGAGACAGAGCAGGGGACAGAAGAAAATACTCGAAGAAATAATGACCCCCGCAATTTCCCAAATCTGACGAAAATGATAATGAATCCCAAGCATAAGAACTAGGCAAGAAACTATACCAAGGGGCATCATAATGAAATTGCTCAAAACTAATGATAAAATCTTAGACGCAGCCGGAGATAAAAAAGACCCGTGCCATACAGAGGAACAAAGAATAGGAGGAGAGGTTGGTTTGTTGGAAGAAACACAGGAAGGAAGACAGTGAGTTTTTTAACGTACAGTGGGAAAAAACCAAAAACGAAAAAAAAACCCCATCGATCTGGAATTTCATACCCAGCGAAAACAACTTCCAAAAATGAAGGCAACCCCAAATGCGTTAGGATGGGGTATCAAAAAACAAAACAAACAGAAGCCAGGAGAATACCAAGCACTGGTGAAGACGTGGAGAAATTAAAACCCTGTGTACTGTTGGAGGGAGCGTGAAACGGAACAGCTGCTGGCGAAAACAGCGTGGCAGATCCTCCAACGAGAGGAAACGCAGAATTACCACATGATCCAGAAGTTCCACTTTTGGGCGTGCACCCAAAGAGCTGAACGTGGAACTTGAAAAGGTATTTGTACGTCCATATTCCTAGGGGCATTATTCACCATAGCTAACACATGGGAACAACCCGATGTCCACCAACAGATGAGCGGATAAGCCAAATGTGGTATATACACACAATGAAATATCGTTCAGCCTTTAAAAGGAAGGAAGTTCTGCAATCTGCTACAAGATGAGCGAACCGTAAGGACATTACGCTAAGCAAGATAAGATAGGCACAGAAAACCAAACACCGTGTAATTCCACTTACGAGGTACACAGAATAGTCAAAATCACAAAGATAGAATTTGTAAGGTGGTTGCAAAGGACGAAGGTGAGGGGAGAAGAGAATTATTGCGTAATAATTCTCATAATTCACATAATCTCCACATAAGATTTTTTCTTATTATTTATATTCCTTCAAAAGGTAACTGACTTTTAAGTAATAATGTACTGTTGGGTTTACGACATATAAAAGTATGACAACGACAGCACAAAGGTGGGGGGGAGAGAACCGGAAGTACTTTAATGTAAGACTCTTAAAATATACATGACATAGGATGCTATCACTTGAAGGTAGACTGTGATGAGTAAAGTGTCAACTATAAATCCTAAAACCACCGCCGAAAGAACAAAACATAAAGTTACAGCTAAGGCAACCAAAGAGCGAAAATAGGATTACGAAAATTATTCCATAATCCAAAAGAAGACAGAAAAAAAAAAAAAAAAAAGGGAACGGGAACAAAGGGACAAATAGAAAACAAAGAACAAGGTGACAGATTTAAATCAAACCTTGTTGATAACGACATTAAACACGAATGGTTTTAACATCTCACTTAAAAGGCAGAGATTGTTCGATGGGATTAAAAAGCAATATCTAACTGTATGTTGCCTATAGGAAACACATTTTAAATATAAATGTACACTGGCAGTCAAGAGAGAGCTGAAATGACTTTATTAATCATATCAGATAAAGTAGATTTCAGAGCAAAGGAGATAACTAGGAATAAAACCAGTCATTTCATAATGATAAAGGGATTCATCAAGAGGACATGAATCATTGACTTGAGAGAACATAAAATTCCTAAACATTTGTATACCTATTAACAGAGCTTCAAAATACATGAAGCAAAACCTGATGGAGCTAGAAGAGAACGAAATCCACAATCATAGGCAGAGATTTCAATATCTTTCTACAATTGATAGCACCGAGAGAAAATTCGTAAGAATATAGAAAACTTGAACAGCAAACTTGAATCAACTGACTTGACCTGACACACCACCACTAACCAGCAGAATATGCGTTAAAAAAAATGCACATGGAACATTTACCAAAATAGCCCATATTCTGGGCCATAAAGTAAGTCTCAGTAAGCTGAAAAGCATTCTAATCATATAAAGTCTGTTTTCTAACAATAACTGAATTAAATTAGAAATCGGTAATAGATCTCTGGAAAATTCCTACATATTTGGAAACTGAATAACATGCTTCTGAATAACCCATGAGTGAAAGCAGTATCCAAAGGGAAGCCGGGGGCGCCTGGGTGGCCTAGTCAGTTGAGCGTCTGACCCTTGATTTTAGCTCAGGTCATAATCCCAGGGTCATGGGATGGAGCCCCATGTCAGACTCTGCACTGAGCACGGAGCCAGCTTAACGTTCTCTTTCCCTCTCTCTCTGCTCCTCCTCTGAGCACGCATTCACTCTCTCTCTTAAAAAAAAAAAGAAAGGGAAACCAGAAAGTATTTTGAACTAAATGAATGTGAAAAGATTCAAAATTTGTGGGACGATTTTAAAACTGTGCTTAGGGGGAAAATTTATAGCATTCAACATCTATATTAGAAAAAAGGCCTAACTCAATGACCTCAGCTTTTGCCTTAAAAATATGCAGACCGAATTAAATGTAAAATGAAATACGAAGTAAGTCAAAGAAAGGAATGAACAAAGATCAAAGCAGAAGTCAATGAAATAGAAAACAAACAAACCAAAAATAGAGAAAAATCAATGAAACCAAAAGCGACTTCTTTGAGAAGATCAATATGGTTGACTAACCTCTGGCCAGACTGGTCAGGAAAAAAAGAAGAGCCACAAAGGACCATCAGGAATGAATCATGTGGCATCACTACAGATTCTACAGGTGTACAAAAGACAGCAGGGGAATATTATGAATAACATAATGTCATTATACAACTTGAAACAGACAAATAGCTTTAGAGACACAAACTGCCAAAGCTCACAAAGAAACAAACTGAAGAGCCATAGGGCTATTGTAAATTTTTATTTTGTAGATACAAACTTGCTCACAAAGAAAAATCCAGGCCCAGATGGTTTCACTGGTTAATTCTACTATTTACTGCATGAAGAAATAATAATGATTTTATACAAACTCCTTGAAAAAATTGAAAAGGAAGGAATACGTCTCAACTCATTCTTAGGGACTTGCTATAAAGCGACAGCAATCCAGACAGTATCAACAGAATAGAAGAGTCTAGAAACAGACCTATGTATATGGACAACTGATTTTCAGCAGGGAGGGGCCTAAACAAGGGATTCCCCAAGGGGCACAAGGAAACTTCTAGGGGCAATGGGTATGTTCGTTGTCTTGATTGTGCATACAGATGCCGAAATTTATTATCATTGGACACCTGTGCAGTATTTCACAGCAAGTGTATATTAATAAAGTTGCTTAGGAAAAAAGAAAAGACACAGGGACATTAGCAACATGGCCAAGGCCTTGCAACAAAATGCCATAGCATGGATATACCCTGTCTAAAAACTCCCTACTATTAGGGTATTGTGTGATCTTCCATTAGAAATAAAATTGTGACAGAAAGAGAGGAAGGGAGGGAGGGAAGGAGAGAGAAAGGGAGAGAGAGAGAGAGAAGAAGGAAGGAAGGAAGGAAGAAAAGAACAGAGAAAAGAAGAGAAGGAGAAAGGGAAGAAACAAAGGCAGAAGGAAGGAAGAAGTGATACAATCCCCCTGTGCTGTCTTTGATTTAAATTTATTCCCTTTTTCCTTGTGCGGGTTTCAAGAAAAATCGCTGGACAGGCCAAAGATTAAGCACATGGCTAAGTCTATTAGCAAGTGGGTCTCCAGGAAGCCTGGGACAAGGCTGACCCTCCCTCCCTGCCACCTCCACAGCCCACTGTTTACCAGCATGCTTCTCTCTCCTCTGCCTGTGATTACCCCATCCTTTCTTCCCGTGGAACTGCTGACAACCAACGAGTCTCCCTGAGCTCAGTTTGCCCACCTGGGGAATGGGGCTATGACTGATCTCTTCCAAAGCTATGAGGTTCTGAGCCTTCTGTGATGACCAGGGGTCATGGTCCTGTCCCCGCTGGGGTCTTCTTGGTTGAAATGGTCTCCCTGTGAGTCGCTTACCCCAGGGGTGGTACCCCCCCCCCCCAAGCCGGGGGACTGCGCCGCCCTCACCTGTTTCTTGGTGTCCACCTCCAGGATGTCCATCAGGTTGATCATGATGTTTTTGTGTGTCTTCTTGTACTTCCCGACCCGCAGCGAGACGGTGAGCCAGCCGGGGCGTCCCGTGCACATGAAAGTCTTGCTGCCCTGCTCCTTCCATTCCCGCACCTGCAACCGTGGGACGGAGACTTGAGCTGGCCCCGCCAGGGACCCCCAGAGCCGCTCGAGGCCCTGCGTTCGCGAGGACGCCTGGAGCGACGCCTTCGCATGTGAGCGAATGCTTCCTGAGCCCCCGCATCCTGCCAGGCCCCAGCAGGCCCTCAGGCCTTTCCCTCTCAAACCTCCCCGGCTAGTGTGGCCGACAGAAAGGCCAAGGTGTTACCACGCCACCAAAGCAGGATGGAGAAAGGGGTAAAATACAGGATCGAAGTACTATGAAAACAACTCTACCCGGGAAGCTCAGGAAAGGTTCTGTAGCAGTAACACCACCACCCGGCAAGGGAAAACCATTTACCGGGTGCCCCTGCTGGGCCAGGCACCCACCGTACACTGTCTCCTTTGCTTCTCCCAGGAACCCCAGGGGCGGCGGGAGGACCCGCCCTCTTTTGTAGGTGAGAAACTGAGAAGCAAAATAATTTGGTTACTCAAGCAGTGAAGGGCAGAGCCCAGGTTCACAGCCAAGACTGTCCAACCTCGGGCCCAGAAAGACAGATGGGCGTGTGTTCACAGTCAAGAGCAGGGTCACGGTTAACACTTCCTGAGGCTTCGTATGTGCCAAGCCCCATTCGAAGCACCTGTGTGTGTTAACTTGTGTCACCTGAAGGGCGAGAGGAAGAGCAGGGAAGGACCGCCAAGCCAATGGAAGGAAGAGCTTGCGCAAAACCTCTACTCTAAGTGACCGGAACACAAAACACAGAGCAAACGGCGAGGAGAGGCCGAGCCCACCAGGGACATGGGATGTTCGCTTCCTGCTGCGACGGACATTTGTTGCTGTGAGCTGCGACCGTCCGTTTCCTCGTCATGTGCTTCTAACATTCCCATCTTCCTTTGGGCCAGGTGATGCTGAGTCCACCCCTGCCCCCCGAAGGCGGGCACATGGCTGAGGTCTGACTCCATCCTTCGGGCCATAGTGTGACCGGTTCAGGGATGGGCTCAGGGTCCAAGTCAGGACAATGAGACCAGTCCGAGGAGAGGCGCTCCCATTTTACTGGGATTGCTGAGCTGGTTGGACGAAACTGCCGGGGTTTCCCCCGGGAGATGGGCCTCCCTGGGAATGAAGTCAACTCGGAGGAAAGCGCAGCCAAAAGGCGGATGGAAAGTTGGGAGATGAGGGCCCGGGGATCCCGAATCCAGTCATCCCTGAGCCAGTTTTATTCCTGGACTTTTCAGGACCTGGGCCAATCAAACCCCTCTTTGCCCGGGCCAGTCTGAGCTTAGATCCTATCACACGCAACCAAGAGTCCTGGAGGCGGTTGCGTAGACGGCTGTTCGTTAGGCAAACAGCTCAACACGGGGGAGAACTCTCCTACCATCAGGGGCCGGAGTACCCTGTGAGATAGAGGTGTTCGAGCAGAGGAGGGCTACTGAGGAGGAGGTTGCTGTGAAGGCGTGAGAGGTTGGCAGTTCATCATCAAGCAGGCCTTGCCCCCGCCGGACTCTGCAGTCCCGGGACTTCATTCAAACTCAGGGGTGCGGGAAGTGGAGGGTGGGGGCTGCATTCCAGCTGCTGGGTGGGCCACATGAAGCGAGTACAGAGGCCTTAAAGCCTGAACTGCCGGTCGGACTGGATCCTGATGCACAAGCAAGAATCCGGGCAGGGGAGGCATTGTGCTTGTGGCCGCGTGCCAGAGAGAGGTGGGGAGGGCCGACATAGAGGGCGACTACTTAAGTGGCAGCTCTGATGGCTGTTACCACAAGCGAGGTGTGAGGCAACAGAACCAAGACCTACTGGGTGGAATGGAAAAGGACGGGAAAGAAGGAAGGCCAGAGTCGAGGCTCTAAAACCAGGCTGACCTGGGGTCCGGCCCCACTTGCTAGCTCCATCACCTTGAACCCATCACTACCGCTTCAGCCTCAATTTTTCCCATCCGTCAAACTGGTGTAAGACCTACCGGGGTTGCTGTGAAATTAGAAATGACGGACATCAGGGCCAGCGGCTGCGGCACATGGCAGGCCCAAGGCAGTGGGCTGGTTTGGGCAAGCCCCTTGTCTTCCCGTCCAGTGAGCCCCACGGCTTAGTTTAGACAGACAAACGCTCATGCGCTGCTCTGGACCAGGCCTCAGGGGCCTGACCTGAGTTGGACAACGGTCCTTGCCTTCAAGGAGCTCACACTCTGATTGGTGGTGGCGGTGGAGGTGTGGGGGTGACAAACAAGTACATGGAGACTCTGAAGACGTGGAAAGAGCTAGGAAAGAGGGTACAGCTAGGGAGGGAGGGAGGGTAGGCAGGGCTCTGGAGCGGAGACTGATCGATTGAAGCCAGGGCAGCCCATGCAAAGAGTTCCTGACGCTGCATTCTGCCACCCAGCCCAAGGTCTTATCTATCCGTGGTGGGGCCGGCCCTCAGCAACCATCTTCCCGCTCCTGCCTGCAGCACCCAGCACTGCGCCAACAGAACATGGAGGCCGCTGCACCTGCGGTGAGGGCGGCGGCAGGAAACAGAAGCTCTTTGCAACCTAACACCTCTAAGGGAGGAACATAAGCAGGGGCAGAGGGAGCCAAGAAAATGCCCAGGCCGATGCCCATGCCAACGCTGGGCACGGAGAAGGAGGCTCCAGTGTGAGCAGCGGCTGGGGCACAGGCTCTGTGGGCGCAGGCACCGGGGAGGCCGTACAGAGTTACTGGGGGGGTGCCTCCTCCAGGAGTGAACGCCAGCCCCCAGAGCCGCGAGGCTCCTCGCCCTGGTTGGGTGCTGCCTTCTCACTTTAGTCCTTCCTTCTACAGTCCGCAGCTCCTGGCTGCTATAGAGTAAACTCAAACTCAAGGCCCCGCCCCAACCGAGCTGGAGCTGCGAACTGACTTCCAACCGACCTTCCCCGGCTCTGGACCTTGGCTCAAGCCCAACCCTCCCCCTGACACCTCTTCCTCCTTACTTCCCAGTCTCTAGCGCCAGCTCCACCTCCCGGGGGCCCTCCCCGCTCTGAGATCGCTTGGGTCTGGTGGCAGCCACCTGTGCACGGTTCACCTCCCCCTATCTCGTGATCCTTTATATCCCTCCGGGGACCCGTACGTGCTCCGCACATAGTAGGCACTCCGTAAACACCGAACAACATTTTGTTGTCCCCTAAAGGCCCTGACTCACTCCGTTCCCTCCCTGGGAAGCGCCCCCCCCATCACATTTTGAGTCCAAACTCCCCTCCACAGCCGGCGCACCGCACGCCTCCTCGTGCCGGGCGCGGCGCTCCCGGCGCACACGTCCGAGAGCCGCGGCCCCGCTGCGGCGCGCCCCGCCCCGCGCCGCTCACCTGCTTCTGGATGTCCCGCACACGCTGCCCGTGCTGCCGCGGCGCGCTGCTGAGCTTGAACACCACCCAGGCGCGCACGTAGTAGTAGATGTCGAAGATGAGCGAGAGCGGCAGGAGGAAGAGGCACACGAACACCCACCGCTGGTGGATGAGCACGAACTCCAGCCCCTTCACGCGGACCCAGAGCAGGAAGAGCAGGGCGCACACGGCCAGCGACACGGTGGGCTCCATGGTGGGGCCAGCGGCGCGCCGCGCGGGGGAGGGGATGCCAGCTCGCGCCGCCTGTCACCGCCACCCGCTCCTCGCCCGCCCGCGTCCGCGCCCGCGCAGCCCGCAGCCCGCTCTTGGGGAGTCTTGGGGTCGCGTCGCCGCCTCGTGATTGGCTCGGGTGGGAAAGGTTCGGTGGGCTGAGACCCGGCTGGCGACCAATGGCGAGCCGCGCAGAGGATCGGACCAGGAAACCGCTGTTTTTATTGGCTGCGGGAGTCGGCCCGCTCCACCCTCTTCTCGCCGACGCGCGGGGAGGGGTGGCCGGGGACACGCGCGCTGGTGGGGTCAACTGCGCCCTGCGGTGCTGGAGGCTGTGGGGACGCGGGCGGCGGCGGTCGAGGGGTGCGGCTGCTGCCTTTGCACCTTCTTAGGTGTCGCCTCCTCCAGGGTCGCGTTAAGCGGTCACGCGCCGGGTTACTTCCGACGGGATGCGGTGGGGGCTCCCCACCCTGGGTCAGCCACCCTGCAGCTAGGCCGAGGATTCCGGTCGGAGAGAATGCAAACCTGGCCTTGACCTCCGCAGGTCAGGTCGCTCGGTGCCCGCGGGACCACATGATGCACCTTTTAGTCTTGAGGCGCTTTCTGAAGATTCGAGTGACACGGCAGTTCTTTCTGGGCGGTGGATAGCAGCGTGAGCCCCATTTTACCCATGAGGAAACATTCCAGAAGGGTGAAGACCTGTCCCTGAACTCCAAAAGGCTTTCGAGGGGCAGGCCATGGTCGGCACCCTTCCCCGTTTTCCACGCTCGGCTGAGGCAGATAGGCAGGACTGGAGGGGAAAGAAGGAAGGAAGGAATCCCAGCCATCGCAAACGCTCTAACGGCCGCTGTGCCAGGCAGTGTCGCAGGCCCCAGGGGTGGGCGGCCTCGTGACAGAGGAGTCTGGACTGTTACCAGCAAGAGGTTAAAGCCAGTGTCATTTGCGTTTCACCTCGATTCTGTAGAGAGACGGTTAATACTTTAGAAAGTGTAGCTTTTTATTTTAAAAGCTAAACATGACTAATCAGGCCCTACCCTGCTTCCCTATCGGCTTCCCTCTCTTTCATCTTTGCAGGAACACGCACTCTGAGGTGGTTCCCTGAGCCCCATTATCCCTCATTTTTTCATTGCCTTTGCTCAAGCTGGCACCACTGGAATGTCCTTACCCAGGTCCTTAGGAGCGCTAAGCAGCTCAGGGCCACCCCTAAAACTACATTTATGGCACGTCTTTCCCCTTACAGGTGCTCAAAAAATAGAGGGCATCCGTCATGATTCTTTCGCGTTCTTTTTAAATGATCTCTTTATGTGTCTTCTGCCCACACAGACTGAGCGTTAGGGCCCATGATGCCTCGTTCATTTTGGTATTTCCAGTTTCTAGCATCACGCTCGATGCTAGTGGACACTCCGGCGTTTGTTGACCCACGAATGAAGGAAGACTGTGGGCTGAGGCTCAAATATTCATTGGGCTTTAAAAGCGAGTAGTCTCGAGGCACTGGGGTGGTTCGGTCAGTCAAGCCTCTGACTCTCGGTTTCTGTTCAGGTCATGATCTCACAGTACGTGGTTTCTAGCCCCACACCGGGCTCTGCGCCGACAGTGCGGAGCCTGCTTCTAATTCTCTCTCCCCCTCTCTCTGCCCCTCCCCTGCTTGTGCTCTCTCTCTCTCAAACTAAATAAACTTAAAAAAAAAAAAAGAATAGACCAGACCTGTTTGGTCTGACACGACAGCCACTGGCTCTTGGCGTGTGGCTACAAAAAAGAGAATGCAAAATATGTCATTAGTAATTTTTACATTGATTACATGTTGAAATGTTTTGAGATACTGGGTTAAATAAAATATTAAAGTTGATCTCACGCGCTGTGTTTTTTAAAGGTGGCTACTAAAAACTTTAAAATGACAGACTGGTCTCGAGTTCTGTGTCTAGAAGTGCCAATCGAGAGGGGGTGATCGAAATGCAAACTCCATACACGAAGTTACTCCGCAGCCTCCGCGGAAAAGGCCTTGCCTCTGGTTCCTCTGCCTGAACTCAAAAGGGCTTTGCTTTATTTTATTTTATTTTATTTTATTTAATTTTATTTTTTTTGAGAGAGAGAGGGACAGAGTGTGAGCGGGGGAGGGGCAGAGAGAAAGAGGGAGACACAGAATCCGAAGCAGGCTCCAGGCTCTGAGCTGTTAGCACGGAGCCCGACGCGGGGCTCAAACCCACAGACTGTGAGATCACGACCTGAGCCGAAGTCAAGACGCCCGACTGACTGAGCCACCCAGGCGCCCCAAAAGGGCTTTGCTTTAAAAGCTTAGGCATTCTGAGCATTGTTGGGCTAGGAGGTCGTCGGGAAGGTTAAGTCCCACCCTAAAACTGCCCGTTGGACCGAAGTGTTTCGTGCCTTGGTAGGACAAACCTCAGAATGACTGGGACTCAGAACCGTTTACCCTCGGGAGGAGGAGGAGGAAGCCTCAGTAAGACTGATGGTTAGCAGAGAACTCTCAAAAAAGAAAAGAAACAACGTACTCAGAACAGTTGTTTACCCAGGCCTCGTGTTCTCATGCTCTCTTCCTGCCTAGCCGCGGGGATCTGTGATTCTTCTCGGTCTCTGTAAACCTCAACCTTCGGGGCTGCTATCGTCAAAGGCAATAAAAATAGTAACCTCGAGTTGGGTCAATTAATTAATTTTACCTTTTAAATGAACGTACAGTTAAAGAGCTTGCTATTGTGTGTGGTTTATGAATGCTAGTCCATGGAAGGGTTCTTGTGACCACCAACACAGGGAGGGCACAGAATAGTTTCATCACTCCAAAAAGCTCTTCCTTTGAAGTCAGAGCCTTCGCCCACTGTTAGCCCCTGGTGACCACTGCTCTGTTCTCAGTAGGATAGAGTTTTGTCTTTTCCAGAGGGAAAGGTCATATGAACAGAATCAAATCGTACAGTTTATTATCTTGGGGCCGTTAATCGTTTTTAGTGGATTATTTCTAGTGGTAAAACACACATAACCATGATCGTTTTAGCTAGTTTTAAGCGGGACAATCCCGTGGTATGTCCCACGGAAACACATTCTCCTTGTAGTGCGTCATTCACCACGATCATCCCCATAATTCCTTTCGTCTGAAGCTCTGTGCTTTTCACGCAGTGGCTCCGCATGCTCCCCTCCCTCAGCCCCTGGCAACCACCCTTCTTCTCTCTGTCTGTATGAATTGGATTACTCGGAGTTTCTCATGGAAGTGGCATACTTCATTTAGCATCACGTCCTCCAGGTGGTAGCACACTGCCGAATTTCCTTTCTTTCGAAGGTTGAAATATCCCATCGAATGTACCCCTTTTTCTTATCCATTCACCTGCTGATGAACGCTTGGGTTGGTTCCGCGTCTTAGCCATGTCGACAATGCCGCTGTAAACACGGGTGGATGAGTATCCTTTCGAGACCTTGCTTTCAATTCTTTTGGGTGTATACCCAGACGTGGACTTGCTGGATCCTATGGTCATTCTATGTTTGACAGGCTACTGTTTCCCACAGCAGCTGCACCATTTCATGTCTTCACCAGCGATGCACAAGGGTTTCCACTGCTCCGCATCCTCGTCAACACCCATTTTCTGGGTGTTGTTTTGTATTTTCTTTTTATAGTGGCTGTACTAGTGGGTACGAGGTGTGATTTGCATTTCCCAGATGAAGAGTGATGTTGAGCATCTTTTCATGTGCGTATTTGCCATTCATCTATCTTCTTTGGAAGATATATGAATCTTTACCCATTTTTTTTTAGCCGGCTAAAATCTTTTACCCATTTTTTTTTTAGCGTTTTTATTTATTTTTAAGAGAGAGAGTGAGCAAGAAGAGGGGCAGAGAGAGAGGGAGACACAGAATCAGAAGCAGGCTCCACGGCGCGGGGCTTGAACTCACGAGCTGTGAGATCATGACCTGAGCTGAAGTCAGACGCACAACCGATTGGAGCCACCCAGGCGCCCCTCTTTTGCCCGTTTTTGAATCGGGTTGTTTTTCTGTTGTTGAGTTTTAGGAGGTCTCTATGCATTCTATGTATTAGTCCCTTACGAGATATATGATTTGCAAATGTTTTTCCCCCATCCTGTAGGTGTCGGGCCATTAATTTTTGCCCAAGTCAAGGAAGCTTCCTTTGGTGGGGAGTCTCTTTATGAATGCACGTTGTTGTTAACAAACGTACAGTACTTACATGAAACCTCGGTCAGAATGCTTAGGAATAGGATCTTCTGGTGAACAAGCTCTCAGATTAACTGGAGACTCAGCAAAATCCCTTTTGCAGTTTGACGATGTAGCAGGCTTCGATAATGTGCGTCCCCATTTCTTTCATAATGAATATAACAAATCAATACAAATAGTTTTGTGTTTTTTAAGAGAAAGAGCAGAGGGGAGAGAATCTCAAGCAGGCTCCACACTCAGGCAGAGCCTCACACAGGGCTCGATCTCACTACCTTGGGATCATGACCTGAGCTGAAATCAAGAGTTGGACACTCAAACTGACTGAGCCACTTGAGTGCCCCAGTAATTTTTTTTTTTATTAAGGAGCTCAGTAAACACCAGAGTTCTAACAAAGTGCATTTCCTTATATTTGCGCAGTACGCCTACTGAGATCATTCGGTCCTTGTGATTAGTCCGAGGGGTAGCAATGCAGAGGACTATTGAATTGAGCCATATTGTTTTTAATAAATGGGGACCTCCAGACTTGGGGGGCCTAAATCTGCCTGATCAGTGTCTTAATCTGGTGAGTAGATAAGCCAAAATATGGCTCCCATCTTATGGATCTTTCCATCATTTGAATATGCTCCCTTGATTACTGGGGGAAGTGCCGTTTCCTGTGGTTCAGTTCCATTGACATAAAGTGGAAGTCTCAGAATAGGGCTTCTTGAAGTGTGGCCTGCAGACAGTCCGCACTAGAACGCTGGACAAAATGCTGATTCCTGGACCCACACATCCAACCGCATCTAAATCTTCAGAGGTGAGTCCCAGGAATTGGCTTTTTAAAAAGGTCTCCAGGTTGCGCTTCTGCTTGTGAACATTTAGGAGATTGGACTGAATGTTTCTTGACTCTGAGACTTCTCTAAGAATATTATCTTTGGTGTTTTTTTTAAGCCCTAATAAGAGGTTCTTTTCCCTTGCAAAATGCAGCTTTCCCTAAAAGTTTATCCAGAAAACTATAAGCTAAATTTCAGAGGGTCAAGCCTTCCTTGCCTTATTACCTTGACTTTCTTAAGAAGAGTAAGCAGCTGTTCAAGTCTCCAAGACTTTAACTGGATTGTAGGGAAGTTGGCTTTCTTATACTAGTGGATGGAGTCATTCATTCATTCATTCATTCATTCACTCAGTCTCTCACTTGTGATGCTTTTGGCTGCACGTGACTCAAATGGCCACAATGAGAAGGGTGCTTATTTTTTTAAGTAGCAAGAAGTCTGAACGTAGGTTGACCTGGAGTTCAGTAATTCCCGGGCCCGATGATATCTTGAAAGACCCAGGTCTTCCTATCATCTGCCCACTCTGTCATTCTCAGGTTATCTTCTATGATGATGGCCGGAGCGACCATGGTTCCAGCAGATACAGCAGCATCCAGCCGAAGAAGGGGAAAGTACTGGGGGTACGGCAGTGAACTAGACACAGTCCATACCCCGACCGACCATTGTGGGGGATCTCGTCAAGTCAATAAGCAATTACAAATCTATGTAAGGACTATGATCCGGAATTTTGGGGTGCTATGGAGGCACGCGAAGAGTCATATAGATACACAGTCCAGGAGGGCTTCTGGGAGAAATTGGTGACTAAGCAGAGACGCCATGCGATGAACAGGAGTTAGCCGGATAAGTTATTTGGGTCTAAGGGAATGAGAGCAGTTCTGGAGAGGAATGCCATCCAGAGATAACTAAAGTTCACATATTCATGACGATTCTTCTAGAATGGGTCCACGTACGAAGACTTACATAATTTTACAAAACAAGATCAACTCAATACGAGCTTTGTAATTCCCCTTTTAAAAACTTAACCAGGGGCACCTGCGTGGCTCAGTGTGTTGAGCGTCCAACTTCGGCTCAAGATCTCACAGTTTGTGGGTTCGAGCCCCGTGTCGGGCTCCATGCTGACAGCTCAGAGCCCGGATCCTGCTTCAGATTCTGTGTCTCCGTCTCTCTCTGCCCCCACCTCCTGCTTGTGCTCACGCATGGGCTCTCTCTCTCTCACTCAAAAATAAATAAAACATTTTAAAAAGTTTGTTAAAAACTTAACTACATGCTATAGGAATTTTTAATGGCTTCTTTGTATTCCAATGTGTATGTTTGTGCATATGTGTGTGTGTGTGTGTACGTGTGTGTATGTGTGTCTGCATGCATGTGTACAGCTTAATTTATTCACTCAGTATGCTATTAAGGGACATTTAAGTTGTTTCCGAAGTTTGTTATGATGGGAACATTTCCAGTAAATTTTCATTATCGCACGTATTTTCAAACTCATGAAATTTTCTTAAGTTTCTTTTCATATTTTAAAGCCGACTGACAAATCGCTCCCCACAAATGCTACCCACAGGGTATAAGAATAGCTATGTCCGCACCCCCTTACTACCGTCACGGAATGCCACGGTTATTTCGATGGTATCGATTGCAGATCATGGAGCTGGTCGTAACCCTTTGGCCTCTCCTCTGTCTCTCGTAACAGACGTGCCAGCAGTTTGCTTAAGACCAGCCCACTAGAAAGGACATCCAGCCCCCAGTTTTCTTTTCTAGCTCGCCATAATGACCAGTACTCAGTGTTTTCTAGATAGGAAGGACCGAAGCCAATGTCTCCGAATGACCGGTCACGGCGATCGAAAGGTAGTCTGCGGAAATGAGGGCATTACCGATTTCTGTCCTTGGCACTTGCATCCCGGAGACCTTCCGCACTGGACTGTCATTCCCAAGGGCGGTTCTTGGTGGGGGGTGGAGCCGTCTCCCAATCTCCATCTGCTCAGCGCCCAGCACAAGGGCAGTGTCCCCAAGTCGACTCATCCCCAGCTTGATTCTTGGATGAGAACCATTTCAGTTTCTTCTAACAAACAGAGCATCCCTCAAACAAAAACGAGTAGCAAATAGGCACGACGTACAAACAATAACATCTGCATGTCTCCGGCAACTCAGCGGCTGGACTACAGCCGCTCACTGTTGGAAACGCCAGGGAGCCAGGGAAAGGTCAGCGGTGCCCATTTCATTCTGATTGGCCTGTTTGAATCCTGACTCCCATAAATTAACCTTGGCAAATTACTCCACTGCCCTAGGTGCGTTCTGGCATGTAGTGAGTTCTCAGGGAGAATTGCCCGTCATTACCGTTTCCCAGCAGAAAGGGGCAACACTCTTTGATCTTTTATTGAGCCTATGACCCTCGTTCCTTGTAAGAGATAAATGGTCTCCAAGTCACAGGCTATTGACTTAAATTGATGTGTAAAATGAAACCGCCTGATTTAATAAGCTTGGTAGCCTGACGTTCTTTGGATGATGGGCAAAAGAACAAGCTGACACACGAAGGGACAGCTGTGCCGTGGGAGCGAATTATAGAAGCATCGGGATTGCTACACATGAACAGAAGAGCAACCCTGGGCGATTTAATGAGGGACAAACAGTCCTCTCTAAGTAGCCTCCCCGAGGGTACGGTTGTGGGTCTGACAGCACTTTATGGTAATAGACGTGTTTAATGATCACTGGAAGCATCAATAAAAGGTCAAATATGTTCTGAGTAAGCTGTTCAGCCAAGCAAAGAGGTGTATAATGCCTTTTTAAAAGACGCCTGAACTTAACTTTGCAAGGGATCTCTTAGAGAAACCACTTCATCGAAACTCGTACTCACCCGGGGACGGCACGTCCTCGATTTCAGAAATACGTGGACCAAAAAGATTTTTTAAAAGCCAAGGACCATCCCAGGGTTGCCGGCTTGCTCTTTTGCCGTGTGAAGAGACCAACCAACAAAAGAACCACCACCTCTTATCATTCTCCTTAAACGAAAGAAAGGCAATTTTCTTTCCAGAAAAAGTCAGAAGGTCATCGTCTCAGAATAAAAAAGAGTCTTTCGTGTTGAACACATTTAGCGATTGTGAAACACTCGATAAGTTTCATAATTTTTCTGACTTCTGGGAGCATTGTTAGGGACCAACCAAATAGGCCTGGGGTTTAGAAGCTACCCCTTTCTTGGGAGTGGAACGGTTTTCAAAGCATAGGCCTGGGCCAGCCACAGGGTCACCTGGGAACTGATTACAGGTGCGAAGTCTCAGGCCCCATCCCAGGCTTTATGAAGCAAAAGTTCGGGAAGCAGACCCACTGATTCGTAGTTTAGCAAGCTGTCTGAGTGACTCTTACATACCTGCACGTAAGGACCATTATTGTAAACCTTTCCTCTAAATGGACCACCCAGATTTGCTCTGGAAACCCTCCAGTAACAGGGTCCCACCACCTTGCAAAGAGGGCTTTCCCAATGCGAGTCACCTCAGGTGGTTAGAAACTCCTAGAGTAGCCTCCACGGTCCAAGTTCTGCGCTTTTGAGCCACACCGAATCAGTCGCCCCTGTCTCCTCCCATTCGCCAACCCTGTACCTTTGTAGGTGACTATTACAGCTCTCTTCCTCCACATAAGAATAGCCACTGATATTAACTGGTGTTCAGATGACAGAATCTCTAGTCCTTTCATCAGCCTGGATGCCCTCATCTGAAGGCCTTTTTACTATTAATTTTAATGAGCATTCATTGAACACTTGTTACTATGTGTCCATGCATTGCCTTTAGGCTTCTCAACAGCCCTGCAAAGTTGGTCTGCCGTCTCCATTCTGAAAGAAAAGAAAGGAAAAGAAAAGAAAAGAGAAAAAGAAAAAGGAAAGAAAAAGAAACGAAAAGAAAGGAAAAGAAGAGAGAAAAAGAAAAAGGAAAGAAAAAGAAAAAGAAAAGAAAAGAAAGGAAAAGAAAAAGGAAAAGAAAAGAAGCTCAGCAGGTCCAGTAACATGCCCAATATCACTCAGCTTCTAAGCCGAACCAGGATTCCAAATCCCGCTCTACAAGGCTGCCCTTGAATTTCCACCAAACTCTTGTTAATTTCGGGGAGGCCGAAGGGGGAAGAAATGGGTATAAAGGTTGAGTGGGTAACATGTGGGTAACAGCACGGACTCTCGAGTCAAACTAATGGGGGTTGAGTTCCGTTTTCTGCAGATACTAATTATGACCTTGGGTGTGTTTCCTATTTGCTCGAAGCCTTAATTTCCTCATCTGTACAATGAGGTTAATGATAGTTTCTACCTCATAAGGCTGCTATGAGTAGCAAATGAATTAGTGCTTATAAAACCTTCAGCAAAGTGCTCAGTATGTAGTGAGTACTCAGTAAATATCTCTGTTATTACTGAATAGATGCACTCAGCGATTATATAATTATAATATAGACGGATTGTGTTAAGACGGATGTATATTACGGCAACATAAATCATTGTCTTCTTTCTAGCTCCTGAATCCCTACTTATTTCCAGCCCTGCTCTATTTCGGCAACTTCTTAACTTGTCCTCAGCCTCCCATCTCTCACTTTTGCACCCGCCTACATATGCAGACAGTTCATCTTCCTACAGCCTAGCTCTGATTGTATGCGTCGTCTCTCTGCTGAAATAGCATCTTCAAATTAAGTTCAAGCTTCTCTTCCGGGCTTTCAAACATCTGTATATGCTATGGCCCTAAACTCCCACTCCCTGCACCCTCCTTGTCCCCACTGTGTCTCTACATGGACTCTGGTTCCAGATGAACTGAGTTCTGGGTCTTTCTTCATACACGAGTTACTCTGCAATTATTCCCATCCACCAGAGCCACCATTTCCTCCTTACCCCTCCTAACCGGTGGCTTTCTGTCGGCGAGTTTTTTCAATGATTCGGTACAGCTGCTCTTACTAAACTTTTCCTACAACTCGCAGAGAGATGCAGGCAGCTTCTTCCTTTGAACCCATCTGGTGTTGAATTCCTGAGTTATATTAGTGTTAGGAAAGGTGCTTAGATCCTACCACCAGATAAACCTGGGTTTCAATTCTGATTCTCCCTCTAATTAGTATATCTTATTCCTAAGGTAAAAGTTCCTTATCTGCCAATCAAAGATAATGAAATCCCACTCACCGGTGTGTGTGAGGACACAAGGAGACTAAGAGATTCAACTATGTTTCCTTCTCCCCTACGTGCATAACGTGACTTCTATTCCCTACTTGTTGACAGCGAAGACTTCATCTTCACAGAGTTGGTATCGCTCACGGTGCTTGGGATAATTCTTCATATACAGATGCTTAATAATTACATGTTAAACAGAACTAACTGCTTCTTACTAGCTGAGCGCTCACAGTTCACGTATCCTTTCGAGCGTCTGTATTCTTGTCCTTAAAATCAGTGATTTTTTAAAAAGTTTATTTAGTTATTTTGAGAGAGAGAGAGAGAGAGAGAGGGAGAGAGAGAATCCTAAGCAGCCTCCGCACTGTTAGCCCAGAGCCCGATGCGGGACTGGAACTCACGAACCTGGAGATCATGACCTGAGCCGAAACCAAGAGTCGGAGGCTTAACTGACTGAGCCACCAGGCGCCCCTAAAATTAGTGAGATTAAAAATAAATCTTTCTGCTCCTTCTGGCAATGCCGTTCTTTTATTACTACCCCCAATTTGTCATCCCTCTTCCAGCTACAGCCTGGCCTCTGCGACCCTCTCCTAAAGGCTCGCGCTTAGACCACCTATGACTTAGAACTGCCTGATCCAGAGCGCCCTTTTCTGTCCTCCTCCTTGAAATCCTGTCCTCCTGTCCACCTGGGCATGGGACCCGGCACCCTCCCTTCCACCGGCCTGACTGCTCAACCTTACGCCTGGCTCTGCCCCTTCTTTGCCCCCACCCCCAGCCTTGGTGTGACGCCGGTCGCTCCCAGGGTCGCTGACAGCACCCCCAGTCTCAGTGTGACGTCACTCACGGACTCCAGGCGGAGGCTCCCAAACCTTTCCAGGAAGCAGAAGGCTGGCAAAGCGGAAATGCGGTTTTCAAGCAAAATGCCTTAGTGCTGACAGACTTGGTTTTGTGCAGGGTCTCTGGACTCAGGCTCAGCCACCACCACACGGTTCTAGGAAAAGAGGGTGTCCTAGATAAAGGAAAGAATCTATATCGAAATCCAGCACCCCTGGAGAAGACGGCCTGAGGCCCTCAACCTGCCAAGGGCTTTTCCCTGAGATCTGAAAGTCTAGACTACCCAGCAGGTGGACCCTGTGATCTTGTTCCTGGTCCTAGAGCTAGGGGAAGGGCATCAAAAGCCTCAAAGGACAGCGTGCCACGAGGGCCCGGTGGCTGAGCGACCACCGATGGAGGCGGGGGCCTGGGTTCTGGGCAGTGCCTAGCTCTGCTGCTCTGTTTGGGAAAGTGAAGGCGAGGGCCGGCCCTGATGGGCTGCGGCAGGAGTGGTGTTGAACAGTGACACCTTCTGGCAGTAGTGAGTCATTGCAACGGCGAAGTGAGGATTTGAATCCTCAGAAACTTTGGAACTCTTGGCTAGTTGGAAAGGAGACAGGTGTCTTAAGAGAGAGATTGCCCTTTCTGAGAAGGGCAGGTGTGGGCTTGAACAGTTAATTTCAAGAACAAATATGTGACCATATTTAAGAAAAATTTTTTAACATTTATTTATTGTTGAGAGACAGAGAGAGAGCTTGAGCAGGGGAGGGGCAGAGAGAAAGACACAGAATCCCAAGCAGGCCCCAGGCTCTGAGCTGCCGGCACAGAACCCAGTGCTAGTCTACCCAGTGCTTGTCCTGTTCTGGATGATGGCACAGTCAGTGCTGTCCCCCGGCCGCAGGCTTTGGAGGCATTCTTTTTCTTTTTTTTCTTTTTATTTATTTTGAGAGAGAGATAGAGAGCAAGTGGGGGAAGGGCAGAGAGAGAGGGAGAGACAGAATCCGAAGCAGGCTCCACGCTGTCAGTGCAGAGCCCGATGCGGGGCTGGAACTCACAAACTGTGAGGTCATGACCTGAACCAAAATCAAGAGTTAGATGCTTAACTGACTGAGCCCCCAGGCAACCGTGGAGACATTCTTTAAAAAATAAACCACTACAGAAATATCTTTTCATTATATACATAATGTCTACCACAAAATGATTCCATTTTACAGAGGTGGGGACTGAGGCCAATAAAAGAGTCATTACGACTTGAAGGTCACACGACCAAGACAAAGCAGTCCTTGGGTCACGTCCTTCCTACTGCATTGTCTAGAGACAGTTCTAGACAAGAGAACATATGTTTGGCATTTCCGGATTTTTAAAAAAAGTCTTTTCAGATTCCAGTCTCTTTGGAGGGTGGTTTGGTCACATCCTATGAATTCTTGGAGGACCGGCTTCAGTGCTGCTCCTGGGAAGCCTGGCCTGGTGTCCTGACCCATACAGATTCTATAACGTATCCTACAAAATAGTCATGAACCCTGCTGGTGTAGGGAGCGTTTGCATACTTCATCTCATTCTTTTTCTTTTTTTTTTAAGTTTCATTTATTTATTTTTAGAGAGAGAGAAAGAGCGAGCGAGCGAGCAGAGGAGGAGCAGAGAGAGAAAGAAAGAATCCCAAGCAGGCTTTGTGCAGTCAGACCCCTGCTGCGGGGCTCAAACTCACAAACTGCGAGATCATGACCTGAGCAGAGACCAAGAGTCCCGATCCTTAACCAACGGAGCCACCCGGGCGCCCCCTCATCTCATTTCATCCTAACCATGTGAGTTTCATGGAATCCCTCCCCACCTTTTTTTTTTTTTTTCCTCCAAATGAGGAAATTGAAGTCAGGAGAAGCTAAGGGCTGACCGAGGATTTCACTCAGCTCTGTCTGAGTGTAAACCTCATGTCTTCCCGCCGCACTCCTGGGGCACTTAGCACAGTCCTTCTCCGACTTAACTGTGCACCGGAAAGCTGGCTAAGACGCACAGTCTCATCCCGGCCCCGTAGGGAGTGGGGCCGGAGACCGCATTTCCAACAAGCTCCCGAGTGATTGTGATGCTTCTGGTATGAGAGCCGCGGTTTGAGAAGCAGGAGGCTAGAGCTCCCCTCTCATTCTGCGGCAGAAGAAACAGAGGCTTCGAGAAGTAGAGTGACTTGCTTCAAGCCCCAGAGCAAGTCAGGGGAAGGAGCAGGATGAGGACTGGGGAGCCCGCTTCCAGCCCGGAGCCTTTCTACGTGGTGTGTCAGTTGGTAAGCCACTGCCTTTCGGCTCCGGCCCTACCTTCTCACGCTCAGCCGCTTCGATGCCGGAGCTGGGACCGAGCCACCCGCATTGTTCCGCTTTGCCCAGTGGCCCTGGGTCAGGATCCGTGCACGTGCTCCCTTGGCAAGTGAGGGATGGGGAAAAGAGACAGGAGAGAGGGAGGGAGGAACCACTCAGCCAGCACCGGGTGGATTGGGGAGAAGGGACTTGCTCCTTCCCGCGTGCTTCCTGAGGACGCCCCAGCAACACCTAGGTTGCTCTAGCAGCTCCCTCCCGCAGCAGTAGCTGGATCCGGGGTGCAGTGTGCCCCGTCCTTGAAGAACATCCTCACCATCCCTCAGCCTCGGGGGCATCAGCAACCAGCGACCAGCACCCCTTCCCCGGGGGGCTGGGTCCCAGGCCCACCGCCCACCGGGCCCTTCTCCAAGTGTTATCACTGTCGTAAACAACCGCAGTGTTATTTACAATAACGATCCCGGCCTCTCCCCTGCGCCCGCCCCAGCCCTAGGAGGGAGGCCGCCTCCCACCCTTGCTGCCTCCGTGGTATCTCAGTGTTTTTCTTCTTGACCTTTCGGCTCCTGCGTCAGCGACTTTGAACCAGCTTACATTTCTGTAAACTAACTTCTCTGCTAGGGTCACGGGACCTTGACTAACGTACTCTATGCTATATTAACTTAAAAATGAACAAAACATTAAAAACGAACAGTTCCTGGAGGTAACTGTGGGGAGTCTAGCCTCTACAGGAGTGAGCACCGGGTACACAAGTGCAAGTACACGTGTGCGTGTCTGTGCGCATGCACGCGCACACACACACGTTACACAGAAGGGGTGAAGCTGGTGTATACTTTTCTCTCATGCTGGAACTGAAAGGGCCTTCTTATTAAATAAATGCTGATCGAATGGAAGATACATTTCTGGCTGGCGGGCAGCCTTCTCTCCATCTCCTGCTGGGAAGATGGAGGTCATAATCCCTACGTTTGGGCTGTTGCTGGGGCGGGGAGTCAGGGAGCGGAAGGGCCGCCGCGGGGGTTGGAGCGCACTTGGGCCGCTGCCAGGGCACAATGTGTTATAAGGGGATTAAACCGATGTTCTCATCAGGCTCCGGCTGAGAAGGACAAGAAGCACACGGATCTGGGAAGGTTAAATCGTCCGTGAAGACCAGGTAGATGGGGGGCGATTTTCTAGCAGGGATGATGTCGAGGCCTAATGGCTTCTCGGGGAAGGTTCTGGGTGGATGCGGAGCCTGGTGACCCCAGGGGACCATGCGAGGACCCTCCACCTGCCAGACCCATCCGGGCCCTGGGGGCACAGAGACGGACGGGACGGTCGTCTGGGAAGCACAAAGTACATTCGATTAGTTCATTCCCCCAGTGTCACTTAGTGCGGGGGCCGGGCCAGGGGCTGGGGCTACAAAGGTGAAGCAAAGCAGACTCTGACCTGGAGAATTCGAGATTTCGTAAGGGGCCAGTGAGACCGAAAGGATCACAGGCCCCCAAAGCTTAGAGGTCAGCCTGCTGCTTAAATGGGCTCAGAGCCTCCCGTCTCTCCCTCTGCACCCCGTTCCGCTCACTCACGGCCGCCGCACTCACAGCCCTGAAGCTTGGCTCTGCCCTGAGAAAGAGCTTAGCGGCTGAGAACTCTGGTTCAAGGGACAGGCAGATCTGGGTTCGAATCCCAGTTCCGCCACTTGTTCCCGGGGCCAGAGCAAACCTGGGCCAGAGTTCATCTGTGAAATGGGAGAGAACATAGCCTCCCAGGGATGTGGTGAGGGGCGCCTGGCGTTTAGTAGCTGCTCAGCAAATCGTTACTAGCTACCGTTTATTAAAGGCCTGTTATGTGATGAGTGCTTTAGGTACTTTGTCTCATTTAATATTCAGATAATCACGGAATATTCAGATAGTCCTGCAAGGTGAGAATTATGCATTTACTCGAGAAGAACGTAACTCTCCCATTGCTTCTGTGTCTGTGGACAAGTGCGGCCAACATCTCAGTCCCCAGGGGAGTGACTCAGCTGGGAGTAAAGTTTTAGAGAAGGAAAGGACTGTGAGGGTTCTGTGTTTTGGGGGTAGGGGAAGGGCCCGTCCTTGGCACATACGGGTTGTCTGACTTCAACACCCATTCCATGCCATCACCTGCTGTATTCTTGCCGCTTCTCGTGTCTCACAGCTGCTCAGACGCCTTCGATGGCCTCACTGCCTACGGACTAAAGCAGCAACTCTTTATCCTGGCATTCAGGGCTCTCCGAATGTGCCCCAGCCCTACCTCTCTGGCCTTTATCCTAGGCTATTCCCCAAGACCGGCGTGGGGGACCTCACATTCTCTGGGTTCTTCCCTGCCGTGGCGCACGTGTGCAGCCCGCCTCCTCGAGCCCAAATTCTTCAGAGCCGTCAGGGTTGAACCTTTTCCCACCTCTTGAGTCCTGGTGGGCGGCAGGTGCCGCACCCAGAAGCTGCGGGCCGATCCGGCCTTCCCAGCCTCCCATGCAGCGGGGGCTTTGCAGTCAGAGGCATCGGCCTCTCCGGCTCGGTCCCAGCAGCTCGAGACCCAGGAGGCAGGGACCGTGTGGACTCTGTCATGGGGAGTGTGGTGGCGGCGGCAGCCGCAGCAGCTCCATTTGGTTTCCCGAGGCAGCGCCGAGCCCGAGGCCCGGTGTTCACTGCGCAAGCCAGTCACTGCGCTGTGGCGGCAATAGGGGCTCTCAGTGGCCTTGTTCGAGGGGACGGATCCTCCGAGGCTGGTCCTCCAGGCCTCCCAGAGGTGCACTGAGGTGCCCAGGATCCTTTAATGCATTGCTTTTCTGTTTAAACGCCTGGAGGTGGGTTATGTCGCTTGCAAACGACTCTCACCGTCCACGCGTTAGGTAGGCATGGCGGTAGGGGGTGTAGCATGAAGAAGGCTTGGTTCCCGCTCTCAAGGACACACACTTTAGTGGTGATGGGGGGCAAGGTGTAAGCCAAGTCACCTTGCATTTATGAATTCAACTGATTTTTTTTGCAAGTCGGCTCTGTGCTAGGCACCTGCAGCAGGAACGGGACAGTGGTTGAGGCCAAAAATAAGGCAGGGAAGGGACACTAGATCCGTTTTTAATTCCCGTCCAGCTGGGCTACGTGAAGCCTTGCCTGTTGCTCGAGGCAGAAGCTCAGCTGCTGACAAAGCCCTCTTCGACCAGGACCCCTGCCCCGCCTCATCTACACCCTGCTTGTTCTTTATACATTTGTCAGCAAGGTCGTAGGCACCCCGGGGGGATCTGTTCAGGGAACACTGAATGAGAGCCCTGACGGGCCAAGCGCCAGGCCGGCCTCCCAGCAGCCGGAAACAGCAGTCTGTGCGCAGTCCGAGGCAGCTGGGAGCCAGCCGCGTTACAGACATCCTCTTCCTTCTCTGAGCAATGCTATGAACGGGTGCCATGAATCTACCTTCAGAGACTACATGTAGGCCCGGCTCAGAGTTAGGGAGTCATTTAAAGGCAGAGTTGGGAAATCGCTGCCCCACTCCCCGCCCCCCCCCACCTGCACCTTGCTCAGCCCACCCGCCTTGCTTTCTGGCCAGGGCAGCCTCAGGGACAGCCCCGGCCTCAAAACCTGGACGGGGTGTCACAGACTGAAGAGCCCCCGTGTCAGCGCCGGCTGACAAGGAGAGATGGCCGCTCCCGTCTACAGGCTGGGCCGGACCAAACCCCCAGAGGCCCTGGCTTTCCCAACAGCTACCCAGAGGCCAAGCAGCACAATGTGGCGGCGCAGGGAGTTAATGCCCAGAGTGAGCCAGACATGGGAATGATCCAGCAAACAAATCACTCGCCGCATGCCCTGCGTACCCTAGGGCTGTTCCAAAATATAGGGAGTCTGTCTTAGTCTGGTCGGGCCGCCGTAACACCGCAGACTGGGGGCTTAGACAACAGACAGGCACTTTCTCACTTGCCAGCTTGTAGACAGCAGACTTCTCATTGTGTCCTCACATGGAAGCGACAGAGAGGATGCTCTCTGTTGTCTCAGTTGGTGGATGGATGGGAAGATGGATGGACAGATGGATGGATGGATGGATGGTGGATCGATGGACAGATAAATGGATGGATAGATGGTTGGATGGATGGGTGAATGGTGGATGGATGGACAGATGGATGGACAGATGGATGGATGGATGGATGGTGGATCGATGGACAGATAAATGGATGGATAGATGGTTGGATGGATGGGTGAATGGTGGATGGATGGACAGATGGATGGACAGATGGATGGATGGATGGATGGTGGATCGATGGACAGATAAATGGATGGATAGATGGATGGAAGGGTGGGTGAATGGTGGATGGATGGACAGATGGATGGATGGATGGATGGTGGATCGATGGACAGATGGATGGATGGATGGATGGTTGGATGGATGGGTGAATGGTGGATGGATGGACAGATGGATGGATGACAGATATCATGACAGATGGAGAAAAATAAAGCTAGGAAGAAGAATAAGGAGGCCTGGGAAGGAAGGTTTACTATTTGAAAGGAGGTGAGGTGACCAGAAGTTCACCACCTGGAGGGTGAGAAGGATAAGCGAGGGGTTTCCACGGTCCAGACAGAGGTCATAGCAAGTGTAGATGCATCCATGAGCAGGCTGTGCTTTGGGTACTCAGGGGGCTGGAAACGAAGCCACCCTTCAAGGCCTCAAATACCAAAGCAAAGAGTTTGAATTTTTCCAATCTTTTTTTCTCTCTTCCCCTTACTCTCTCTTCCTTCTCTCCTGTCCACCCCCCGTCCCCGCCAAGCTCCCCTCCCTGCTCCTGTCTCATCTCTCCCCTTGTCTCTCCCTCTCTCATTTAGCACACATTTCCCGACCGCCCGCGATGCGTGGGCGACTGTGTCAGGCACAGGGACACAGAGTCTAGTAAGATCTTATTCTTGCCCTGAGGAAGCTGACCTGTACTGCGAGACCGCGACAAAGCATGAAAAACACAATGACGGTAGCCGCATGTGCTGTGGGGGCATGGGCGCAGCTCCCGGGAAGAGGTCGTTCCCAGAGCAGTGTTTTGAAAGACACGAGGCAGCTAGGCCATGTGGACAGGGCCCCCCTGTGTGGGTGCCCGCCCCAGGAGCTCCCAGAGAGGACTAGCGGGGCGTCGAGGTGGAGCCTGGGCGGGAGCGGCTGTGCCAGGCCCTAAGTACAAAGTGCAAACACGATGCCCTTGGAAGCAAGTCCACGGGAGGGCATCGAAACGAGGGTAATATGATGAACCTTGTGTTTTAAGGATTTCATGTTGGGGCCTGAGGGGAAGAGGGACGGAGGCAGAGGAAATTATCAGTATGATCATTAATAATGATCAATGGCCCGGAGAGAACCGAGCAGGTGATTCGGACAAGCCAAAGGGTGTGATTGTCAAGACTTTAATCACCGCCACAATAGAAGCAAGGGGCCAAACATATGTTCTATTGGTGGACCAGAATGTGGACGGGTGACTCAGCCACGACATGAAGGATCGGAGGGAGCCCCAAACAAGAGGGTGAGGGAGGGGGGCTGGGATTCCAGACTACTGAGTCAGAGCGAACAAAAATGCCTTCCTGGCTCCTTTCTCCATCCTGATTTGGAGAGCTCATTCGAGGAAGACCTCTGCGTAAGGCGCCGGATAGGGGCCTCCAGATGGAGGAGCCGGGGATACGGGGTCAGCCAGCCGGGCCTGAATGCTGACCGCAATCCCCGCCCCAGCTGCGCGGCGCGTGGGCTGTGGCACGCGGTGTGGGCAGGCAGCCTTCCCTGGAGGCCTGACAGGTACAGCGTTGTAACAGCCGTGATCAGACCTGAAAGACTGCTCACAGGGTTTTGACCTGGAGCCAGACTCTTGGAAAACAGGAATGGCTAACATTTCTTGAGCACTTGCGGTGGGCCAGGCGCCATTTCAGCCATTTCACCTGCATGGGCTCATTCAGTCTTCAGAAGAAAAGCCTGGAGCGCACACGAAGGGTTGAGCCCCGCAGGTCACACAGAGTCAGCCTGCACCAGGTGTAGGCTCTGACCACTGCCCCATTTTACGGATGAGGAGACAGAGGCACGGAGCTGGGAAGTAACACAGTTACACAGCCAGCGGCGGAGCCCAGGCTCAGGCCCGGGGAAGCCCTGCTCTGGGCTCTGCTCTCAGCAGGCATCCTGTGTGACCTCCCGGGTAAGCCCGGTAGGGGGCATGGTCATTGTCCAGGCAAGAGTGCCCAGGCCAGACGCAGCCAGGGGGCGCGGAGGCATCCCCGGGGGCCGCCGGGACGTGTGTCTCTGCCCAGTCTTCAGAATATTTTGTCTTGGTTTTCGTGTCTGAGAAGCTCTTTTCCTGCCATCTCTGCCTGGCATGCACCATTCGCCTTCTGTCTCCAGGTCTGCTCATCCCTCTAGCACAGCTAGGTTCCCGCCACCTTCTAGAAGCTTCTCTCATTACTACCATCCAGTCTGAGGGTGAAAGGCAAAACGCCAGGGAGAGGACGTGGCATCAGACGGGCTGGCAGAGTAGCTGATCTCTCCAGCCTTGGGTCTCCACCCGAGAGTCGGGAGAGAAAAAAATCGTCTACGTTCACGGGGCTGCTGTGAAGACCAAACGAGACCATTTACACAGTCCTGCGTCGTAACTGGAAAGCACCGTTCTTCCGTGCGCTTAGTGCCTGCAGCACACGTACGTCACGCTCTTGTCTTCCTGAAGGTTTGCAGCTCAGCGAAAATAGCGAAGGTTTTGACTGTAGACAGAGGTGCGCTCGATCTCAGGCTGTTCTTACTGACTATAGGATCTTGGGCGAATCGCTACTCCGTGCCTCAGTTTATTCATCTGCGAATGGGGTTTAGTGACACCTGCGTAGGGAGAGCTGTGTGATTTGGCGAGATGAGGGTCAGTGGTGAGGTTTGCTAACCGCTTCAGGCGCCTCTGCAGGAGTTGGGGGGGCGTGAGGGAAAGGGGGGCAAAAGGCGGATTTGATCTGACAGACCTGGGCTTTCTCAGCGCCTCGCCTGTAGGTCTGCTCGAGGGCGGCTGTCCTGCACTCTGTTTCTTCAGCCCTTCCCTCTGGGAAGGGCCTCTACTGCTTGCTACCCCCCTGCCACAGCCTCCCCAGCTCTTCAGCCGGCAGTCGGGCCCCAGGCTGCTTGAGAACAAACTCTAGGCGACTGAGAGGATGCCAAAAGGCCTCTTCTCCGGAACCGAGGTCAAGGTCATAGCACAGCCTGGTAGCAGCTGTCCAGAGAAAGCTCTTCGTGAACACTCTTTCAGAATCCACCCTTTCGGACCCTCTGAATAGTTTTCTGGGGCTGCATAACCAAAGAGCA
The DNA here is from genome assembly GCA_030068075.1 of Paguma larvata. Classification (NCBI taxonomy): domain Eukaryota; kingdom Metazoa; phylum Chordata; class Mammalia; order Carnivora; family Viverridae; genus Paguma; species Paguma larvata. The sequence continues at coordinate 42,838,119 of CM057833.1, forward strand.
CTGATGCAACAGCTTAAAGCCAGGCAAATGTATGCTCTCGCAGTTCTTATAGGGTCAAAGTCCACCGTGGCTCAACTGGGTTCTGTGTTTACAGTTTCAAAAGGCCAGAGTCAAGGCGGAGGCAGGCTGGTCTCTTGTCTGGAGCCTCGGGGAAGAATCACTTCCAAGCCGGGTCTTCGGCACAATTCAGTTCCTTGAGACGGTAACACCAAGGCCGTGTTTCCTTGTTGACTCTTGGCCGTGGCCTCTTCCTTAACCCTCAAGGCACCCATGTTCCTTCTCACGTGGCACCACCCCCATCTTCAGCAATGATGTCACAAGTTTCCCTAGTGCTCTGGAGTCTTTGCTCACCAGCCAGAGAAAACTCAGTGATTATATTAGGCCTGCCCTAGGAGTCTTTCCTTCTTAAGGGCAACTGTGCCATGCATAACAGAATCAGGGGAGCAATATCTCAGCCTATCCGTAGGTTCCATGGATTCAAATATGGGGCGGGGCACAGCAGACAGCCGGGGGCGGGGTGGGGGGAGAGCAGGTAGGTGGGCAACTTACCTAAACTTAACCAAAGTCGCTGGGAAGTAGCAAGATTGACCCTTCTCTATCGCCCATCATCTCCATGTGAATGTCCCCCGGGTCTTTCAGTCTCAAGCTACCTAAAACCCCACCGGTACTCTCTCTCAAACCCAGTCCTCCCCTGGTGACCCGTCTTAGGAAGTAACACCATTGTGTATTGGTGGATACGCCTGAGATCTAGAAGTTATCATTGTGAATGCCCTCTTCCCCCCGCCCCCGCATATCCATCGCCAAGCCCCCCTGATTTTGCTTTCTATGCATATCTGCAGTCAAGAGACTTCTCTCCCACCATCTCCCTGGCACAAGCTGCCACCCCCTGTCACCCGGCCATACAAGAGCCTCCTCATAGGTCTCCCTGAAAGCCACTTGGGCTCTGGTTCACTTTCTAGGTAGCACTAGGTGTTCCTCTTAAGATAAAGCACCTGAAACCAACCCTCTGCCTGAAGCCCTCACTCAGTTCCTCCTAGACAGATCTGGCCTACGGGACCCCATGTGATCCCCCACCAACCTCGCCAGGCTCTACTCGCCCCTCCCTTCCTTTTCTCTTTATGTTCCGGGCACACAGATCTCTTTCAGTACCAGTCATGAATCAGGTTCCCACTCTCCTCAGGACCTTTGTGTGGACTTGTACTAGTCTGCACAGGCTGCGTAACAAAATGCCCAGATTGACGGGATGGCTTCACACACAGAAATGTATCTTCTTACGGTTTTGGAGGCTGGAAGGCTAATATTAACATGTCGGCAGGCTTGGGGTCTGGTGAAGCCTCTCTCCTGGCCTTGTAGATGGCCACCTTTTCTCTATGTGCTCACATGGCCTTTCCTCCATGCTCCTACAGACAGGGAGCTCTCTCTCGATCTATCGATCTCCGGGAGATCTGCTCCTCTTCTTATAAGGAGAGCAGCCCTATCGGATTAGGGCTTCAACACTGTGACTTTATTTAACCTTAATTAAGTCTTTAAAGGTCCTATTTCCTGGGGCGCCTGGGTGACTCAGTCGGTTAAGCGTCCGACTTCGGCTCAGGTCATGATCTCACCGTTCCGAGTTCAAGCCCCGAGTCGGGCTCTGTGCTGACAGCTCGGAGCCTGGAGCCTGTTTCGGATTCTGTGTCTCCCTCTCTGTCTGTGCCCCTCCCCCACTCATGCTCAGTCTCTCTCTCTCTCTGTCTCAAAAATAAATAAATATTTTAAAAAATAATAATAAAATAAAAAATTTAAAAAAAGGTCCTCTTTCCAAATACGGTCGCATTGGGGGTTAGGGGTTCAACACATGAATTTGGGGGACACAAGCCAATCCACACCAGTGCTGTTCTCCTCATTCTTACTCCTTCTTCAGAGCCCAGCTCACAAGTTACTTGCTCAGGGAAGTCTTTCCTACAAGCCGCCAAAATAGAAATGCTTTTGTGTCTCCATCTACATGTTCTCCCATGCATTTATCTTGGTTTCAGATTGTATATTTACGTGATTATTTTGTTGAGCTCTGTCTCTGGCCCCAGACTGTCAGCTCCATGCGGGGAGGGACCAGCTCTGTTTGGCTCTGCCTGGGTCCCCAGTCCAAGGCTAGTACCTGGGACAAAGCGAACACAGGCTGGATTGCCTGGGCCGTTTAATCTACGCTCTTGTACACGCCCCCCAACCCGTAATGGGCAATCCTCAAAATCCCAAAAGCCATAATATAAACCACACACTTATCCATAGGAAAGAGTCATAAGCTATTGAGAGCATCGCGGATTGTGGCTCTGGTTGGAATTACGTCCTAGACTGGGCATACTGGTGGTCTCTGGCTGATTGGTATTTAAGTATTTCTTTTACTAGTGAGATGGGGAGGTACATTTACTATGATCAAATCAACTCAGCCTGGCTTTACCCCAAATCTTTGAAATCTTAAGCCCGCAGTGTGAAAAATAATACAGGCTCTCCCCATGAAGGCACAAGGTGGCAGCACAAAGCAACAGGTGACAGCATGTGCAGTGGGGGGTGGGGGTGGGGGAGGGTGGTTCCCTCCCTCCTCCCAGGAGAGGAACAGGTGAGGAAGCTGGTCTGATTCAACACAGGACCCTAAACTAGGAAGTCTGGCCTCTGCCACCACTCCCCAAGAGCCCGGGGCGGGGGGTGGGGGGATTTATTTTCAAAGCTACCTTTGGCATTCATTTTAGGGAAATGAAAGGGGAACGAAACAAACTTCGGGCTTCCTATGAGTCAGGCCCTGCGACGCAAGGGCACATGCAAACCTCCCACAACCCTCCAATTTAGAAGGGGAAATCAAAGGGCGCCTGGGTGGCTCAGTCAGTTAGGCATCCGAGTTTGGCTCAGGTCATGGTCTCATGGTTTGTGAATTCAAGCTCCGTGTGGGGCTCTGTGCTGACAGCTTGGAGTCTGGAGCCTGCTTTGGATTCTGTCTCTCCCTCTCTCTCTGTCCCTCCCCCACTCCTGCTCTGTCTCTGTCTCTCTCTCAAGAGGAAATCAAGTATGAAGAGGTGAAGGTACACAGCTGGTAAGGTGGGCCAGCCGTAAGTGGTGGAATCACAGTTGAAATGTCCATCCGGCAACAACGTTTCTGCCTCTTCCATCTCTCCCCGGGACCGAGAGCCACAAAGCAGAACACGGGGCCTCACTGCTCAGACTCAGGGACCTCAGAGAGGAAGAGGAGTCACCTCATCTGTTGCCAGGCCTGCATTTTAACACAAAGTTAACCAAGGCCCAGAGAGGACAGGTGGCTATGGGGTCACACAGCAGGCTAGCTCGGCTCTCTCTCCCGATCGCCACATGCCCCATTCAACTGCCGCCATCTCCCAGCTTTAGACTTTATTTTACCTAGAACTTAGTTGGCTGGCCTCCACCTGCCATACTTTTTGCCCACTTGCTCCAGGAAAGAGTTGCCACTTCCTTTTCTTTAAAAGCGTCGATTTCGTATTTTACCTGGCTCGCTTATTTATTTATTTAGCCGTTACCATCAATTCTTAGGTGTCAATAAGGGAAGCAAGTCATCCCAGGCATAGGAAAGTACCGAACGGTGACTCTTCACGGACATGTTTTGTTTTTTACTTGTTTTCGTAACCGCCTCCATCCATGTCTCTCCCCTCCACCCCCACGTCTGGCAGTCATCAGTCTGTCCTTCTGATGTTTGTGTTTTTGTTTTTACTCTTGTCTGTCTGTTTGCTAGTTTTTTAGGTTCTATATGTAAGACACATCATCCGGTATTTGTCTCTCTTTATCTGACTTATTTCACTTAGCATAATGCCGTCAGGATCCATCCATGTTATTGCAAACGGCAAGATTTCATTCCCTTTTTTTTTTTTTTTTTTTTTTTTACAGCTGGATAATTTCCATCTTCCTCAATTTCTTTATCCATTCATGCATCGATGGACACTCGGGCTACTTCCGTGTCTCGGTTATTATAAATAATGCTGCAAGAAGTATGGGCTGCTAGATCTTTTCAGGTTGGTGTCTTCATTCTTCTTCAGGTAAATACCCAGAAGGGGGTTTGCTGGAACGTGGGGTAGTTCTATTTTAAAGTGTCTGAGGAACCTCCTTGCTGGTTTGCCCAGTGGCTGCCCCAGCTTGCATTTCCACCAACCGTTCACGAAGGTTCCTTTTTCTCCAGATCCTCGCCAACCTTCTTTCTTGGCTTTTTGATGATAGCCGTTCTGACAGGCGTGAGGTGGTATCTCATTGGGGTTTGATTCGTATCTCCCTGATGATGAGTGATGCTGAGCATCTTCTCATGTGTCTGTTGGTCATCTGGGCGTCTGCTTTGGGAAAATGTCTATTCGGATCTGCCCATTGTCTACTTGGATTCTTTGATTTTTTTTTTTTTGCTGTTGAGTTGTATGAGTTCTTAAAATCTTTTGTATATTAGCCCCATATCAGATATATAATTCACCAATCTTTTCTCCCGTTCTGTATGTTGCCTTTCGTCGAGGGTGTCTTCTGCGGTGTGGAAGCTTAGGAGTTTGGTATAATTTCACTTGTTTATTTTCACTTGGGCTGCTTTCGCGTTTAGCGCAAAATTACAAAACCCGTCGCTAAGACTGATGTCAGGGAACTTACTGCCTATGTTTTCTTCTACGAGTTTTGTAGTTTAGGTCTTATGCTCAAGTCTTTAATCCATTTTGAGCTAATTTTTTGTGTCCGATGTCAGAAAATGGTCCCGTTTCATTCTTTTGCATGTAGTTGGCCAGTTTCCCCAGCACCGTTTGTTGAGGAGACCGTCCTTTCCTTGTTGCATATTCTTGGCTTCTTCGTCAGAAATCAATTGACCACATGGCTCCGTTGATCCACGTGTCTGTTTTCATCTCAATACTACTTCCAATACTTTAATTACTGTAACTTTATAATATAGTTTGTAGTCAGGGAGTATAGTGTCTCCAGCTGGGTCCTTCTTTCTCAAGATTGCTTTGGCTATCCTGGGTCTTTTGTGGTTCTAGAGAACTTTTAGGATTGTCTTTCCTATTTCTGTGAAAAATGCCCTCGGAATTTTGATAGAGATTACATCAAATTTGTAGATCGCTTTGGGTAGTATGGACATTTTAACAATATTAATTCTTCTAACCCATGAGCACGGAATATCTTTCCATTTGTGTGTGTCTCCTTCAATTGCCTTCATTAATGTCTTGTAATCAGGCCTTTGACAAAAGACACTGCCGGTTCCAGATGCACTTTGAGGAGCGAGGACTTAGCGGATATGTGCCAAGACTAGGCACTGTTAAAAATTACTTCTTTACATATTAATTTTTATATCCTTTATGTATCCATTGTGTACATTTCCCCTACTTTTGTCCCCTGGACAAAACCCCTGGGGGTTTTCTGTGGACAAATTTCATTGCTCGGATTTCCCTTCTAGAAGGTTGACTTGGGTCATAGTGCAGAGAGCTAGTGCAGGGGTCAAGAGCGGAGGTGGTGAGGCCCCTAAGCGGACCTTAGAAGTTGTCCAGGGCAGAGACGGTGGTGGTTTGGACTAGAACAGTGATGGAAAGAAAGGAAATGGAAGGATGCCCACAATATTCAGGTGTGGTAACAGGAGTAGGATGGGAAGGCGGGGCCACTGGGGAGGATGCCCACTGTGGAAGTGGGCACCATTGATGGGCATGGGGGATGGGGAGGAGGGAGACCGAGGGGGAGGGGAGAAGTGGCTCTGGCAGGAGCTCGGGACATGGCCCCCCCTGGGATCAGGGACCCACCGACCCCCTTGTGCCTGGGGAGTGCCTGGGGCCTCGGCCCTGGGCCGTTAAAGACCATTTGTGGACTCTCTGGGCCTGGAAGCCTGGGCTTTGGGCCCTGGGGATGCAGCCGTGTGGAGGGCCTGGGAGCCCTCACTTTTCCTGTGGCCCTTGTGGCCTGGGAAACCACGGCGTTAATGTGTCCTTAGTTGTCGAAGTGCCACAATTAGACATGGGATGGCAGCACTCACAGGGTTGGTTTTTTTAATTTTAATATTTTTTACGTTTATTCATTTTGAGAGAGAGAGAGAGAGAGCGTGAGCGAGCGAGTAGGGGAGGCACTGAGAGAGAGAGAGAGAGAGAGAGGGAGAAAGAGAATCCCAAGCAGGCTCCTCGCTCAGCGCAGAGCCCGTCACAGGGCTTGATCTCAGGAACTGTGAGATCACGACTGAGCTGAGGTCGAGAGTCAGACGTTTGATTGACTGAGCCACCCACGTGCCCCTTTGGTCTTTATTACCACTCCATCGTGACACATTGGGATTCTTGTGTTGCTGAACAAACTGAACCCTGACGGAGCGCGCATGGGTTAGGAGGCCGGCTCAAAGCCGCAGCTCTCCCCGCCAACGCACCCCCAGCCTGGGAAACACAGGCTAGGATTCTAAGAACAAAACACAGGTCCTCATTCAAACAACTCAGTTTGGGGGGCGCCTGGGCGGCTCAGTCGGTTGGGCGTCCGACTTCAGCTCAGGTCATGATCTCACGGTCTGTGAGTTCGAGCCCCGCGTCGGGCTCTGTGCTGACAGCTCAGCGCCCAGAGCCTGCTTCGGATTCTGTGTCTCCCTCTCTCTCTGCCCTTCTCCTGCTCACTCTATGTCTCAAAAATAAACATTAAAAAAATAAAAACAACAACAACAACAACAACAAAAAACAACTCAGTTTGGATGGGAGCCACCAGTGGTGCAAGAATGTATCACTTTGACCGGTTGTGTGATCTTGGGTGCCCCATTTCCCTGCTCAGAACCTCAGCTTTCCTGAAATGAAACATCACAATAAAGATGATTTCTTTCCTGGGGCGCCTGGGTGGCTCAGTCAGTTGAGCATCTGACTCTCGATTTCAGCTCAGGTCATGATCTCACGGTTCCTGAGTTCGAGTCCCACATCGGGCTCTGTGCTGACAACATGGAGCCTGCTTGGGGTTCTCTCTCTCACTCTCTCTGCCCCTCCCCTTTTTTCTTTCTCTCAAAATAAATAAGTAAACATTAAAAAAAGATCATTCCTTTCTCATACAGTTGTTGGGGGGAGTAAAACCATATGGAAGCTGGTTGTATCATTCTTATTATTTTTAGTCAGAGCCCCTCAACCAACTCAGTAGTGGCTGGTTGCACTACCAACTCAGTCGGATTCTTCCAACCAACATTTGCAGAGTCCCCGCTCTGTCCCTGGCCCTGTGCTGGCTGCTGGGGGTGGGGGTGAAGGTGAAGGTGAGGCCTGCCCTCGGGCACCCACGGCCCGGGGAAGTCTCCCATGAGGGTGGACCCTCCCTGGGCCCAGGATTGAGACCTGGGCGCTCCAGGTCTCACGGTCAGTATGCGGCCCATCTGGAGCTGGCCCCTGAGTGTCCCGACCACCAGCCCAAGATGACAGGACTCAGAACAGTGACTTCGGCCCTCGCGGGTGGAACAAGGTTTCCTCTGATACCTGCTCAGTTAACCCGCTAGCCCTGGGTTGTCCCAGTGAGTGAGGCTCCAGTTTGCACCCCCACGTTGGGATTTCCAAGAAAGCAGAGTCAGACTGCTTCCAGGAGGCCACGGTTTCCTGCAGATCTGGGCCCTTGCGAAACCACGATAGGAGCCATTGTCCACTTAGTGACTCAGGGCCTCCTGGGTGGTGGGACGCATGATACATTCTTCCTTGAATAAAACACCCAGGAAAGGCGGCCCTCCGTGCAGATGGTTTGGCCCACTTTCTCTTCTTCGGGAAGAGACCAGTGAGGCTGCTTTTGCCTTGATGCCTGCTGAGCCAGGGAGTGACGGGAAGTCAGATTCGGCTACGACCACCTCTCTGCCAGCGGCTGGTTATCGGGAGCTCTTTCTGCCCCTTTTCAGGAGGCTCTGCTGACTTAGAAGGATAGCACCGTGGTGTGAGCCCAGACTCCGGGGCCGGACCGTATGAGTTCAAATCCCAGCTCTGCTACTTGCCAGCCTGACTCGCTAGTCACTAGTCGCTTGCAGGCGACTGAACTGGGCTGTGGCTCAGTTTCCCCATCTAGGACGTGGGCTGCTGGGAGAAGGAAACGAGGTCGTCTCGGGACGCGCTGGGAACGGCGCCTGTCATGTCATGTCACAAAGCGCTCCTGAGTGCGAGCTGTCGCGCGCCTTCTCCGCCTGTCTTGTTTCGCCCTCCGTCGACGGGGTTGCAGTAGCCAGCAAGGGACACAAGCGCACAGAGCTTCCTTGTGGGGAAGTGGCGGGCGCCGGGTCAGCCCTGCTGTACGGAAGTGACCAGGCCCTCTGCAGCCAGGCTGGGGCCTTCCCTGCCGCCCTCCTTATGCCTGGGCCCACCCGCTAGGCCCTCAACTGCCTTGTTCACTCAACAGGCCACCCGCACCGGGTACCTGCTCTGCACGAAGCTCTGTGTTAGTTCGGTACTGGGCTGCAGGGATGAAAAGTTCCTGCCCCCGAGGAACGTGATCCGAGTCACAGAGAAATCCAGAGAGAAGCTGGCACTTTATGAGGAATCCAAAAACAGGGGCCCTCATCCATTTTGAGAAGTCTTCCTCAGGAAAGCGAGGTGTTGGCTGGAATGGGAAGCGCGAGAAGGGCAGGAGATGCACCGGCAGAGGGAACAGCATTTGTAAAGCCTCAGGACCGGGGGAGCCTTCTGTTCCCTCTTGACGGTGCCCGAAGCACAGAGCTTGGGGGGAAGTGATTGACAGGCTAGCCGGGCACTTGGTTAGAGACAGCCTGGTGGAGCGGAAAAGAGCCAGCCCTTTCGGTCAGCCAGCTCTGACTCCTCTGTGTCACCCTGGGTGAGTTACTTAACCTCTCTGAACTGCCTCCTCTGTTGTAACATAGAGACAGTAGCTATTCCGTCTTGCAAAACGTTTCATTAGGGAGAAGGAATAATTAAGAATGATTAACTAAGAGAATGAATATAAAATGCTAACACATTATTTGGCACCTAACAAGCCTTCGGGAACAATTCATTTAATCCATTCCGAAGAGCCGTTTCCCCCTCCCAAACGTTAACATCTCTGATATTGGGGTTTGTTATAAAGGTCTCATTAGCAGCCTCCTTTCTTTCTTGGTGGCACTTCAGCTAATGGTGTCCTATGATTGGTGACACCTTACCATCAGTGAAATAGGGTGGCTGTTTGGACTGTCTAGAAGAGAGGTCAGCAAACATTTGCTGCGAAGGTTCAGAAAGTAAATATTTCAGGCACGGTGGGCCGCACGATTTCTGTCGCAGCTCCTCGACTCTGCCACGGTGGTGCCGAAGCGGCCGTGGACAATATGTAAATGAGCGAGGCGGGCCGTGTCCAATAAAACGTTATTTATAGACCCTGGCTTTTGAGTTTCATGTAATTTTCATGTGTCACAAAATATTCTTCTTCTTTTCACTTTTTTCCCCCCAACCATGTTCGAATGTCAAAACGCCTCTTAGGTCAAAGGCTGTTCACAGGCTTAGCTCCCACTCCAAAATCAGAAGGCTGACTGGTTTTGCCCCATGGCACCCAGACCACAATAATACCTACTGAGAGACGGTCAAGAATTGCTCTTCACCAATGCCTGTGTTTTAGGCTTCTGTTCCTATCTGGAAAGTTTCCGGAGTTTTTCAAGCTTTCTTAGGAATGTTTGGTCACGACGTGTCAGGGTATCTAGAGGCAATTCGAATCTAGAAACTCAGCTTGGGTAGACCGGGGGCAGGGATGTTTTCCTGGAGGAGAAGACTCATGAGTTGAGTTTTGCGGAATAAATTGAAAGGGCCGTGTGGGGATGGAGAGGTGCAAAGTAAACTGTGAAGCCGCCCCCGTCCAGGTGAGGAGGGGGCGTGGCTAAAGAATATGTGTGGGCAGGGGGCAGTGGAGAGGGGCCAGACCAGATCACGTCAGGAAACCAGACAACGGACTCTTATGTCAAGGCAGGAGTTCTTAACTTGAAGGCCATAGACTGAGCTTTAGAAGGTCTACGAATCTCTCACTTTTTTTTTTTAATGTTTATTGACTTTTGACAGAGAGACGGAGTGTGAGCAGGGGAGGGACAGAGAGAGAGGGAGACACAGAATCGGAAGCAGGCTCCAGGCCCTGAGCCGTCAGCACAGAGCCCGACGCGGGGCTCAAACTCACAGACCGTGAGATCATGACCTGAGCCGGTTGGTGCTTAACCGACTGAGCCACCCAGGCGCCCCTCTCTTTTTTAAAAGTTTTATTTATTTAATTAATCTCTACACCCAACTTGGAGCTCGAACTCACGACGCTGAGATCACGAGTCGCATGCTTTACTGACCGAGCCAGCCAGGCCCCCCTACCTCTCTTGAAATTGTATGCAGAATTTTGTGAGGATGTATATTTTTCTACGGAGGTCTATGCCTTTCATCAGATTCTCAGAGAGGCATGTGACCCCCACTAAAAAATGAGGGCAGCACCTAAAATGAGCACAGAGCCATTAGCAGCTGACTCCTGGAGTCCCAGTGGCTGCCTGTCTTGCCCAGTTTCCCTCACCTCTAGGAATGCTCTGGTAGGCCGAGATGGGCCCTCTGTGGCCACTTCCCTGCTATGGGACCCCACGGCCTGGCTACAGCTGATGGGTCTGGGGTGGACACCTCACTCCAGTGATTGTCCCTGGCAGCTTTTGAACTTAGAACCAAAGCTCGTAGTTGCTGTTGGTGGTGATGGACGGAAGAAGACAGGGACTACAAAGCTTGGCAGTGGCAAGTGGCCACCTTCCCCGTTCCATGGAGGAAACTGGTGTGAAGAAGGAGAGAATGAAAGCCGTGCGCCCGCCAAGGCAGAAACAGGAAACGTCAAGCAAGAACCCTGGTAGTATTTGGGTCAAGGCGACACGGCCTTCGTGCCTGCCCTTTTCACGGTTCCTTGACAGAGTTCATTGTCCTAGCATTAAATTTGTTCTGGCCTCGCCCTAATTAAGTTGGATGTCTGACAAACGGAAGCATCCCGAGCAGAGGGCACCGCAGGCCCAGAGGAGAGTTTAGAGCAGACGCGCGAGCTGCCAGGAGGGCGGGGCGGGGTGAACTGGACAGAGGAGGCGGGGCCAGGAGGCAAGCTCTCGCGTGTTCTCGGGGAGAGACGTGGAGGCCGAGAGCAGGGGTCTCTGAATGGAGAGGAGAGGGATCCACGTGAAACAGAGTTCCAAGGCAAAATCAGCAAATGTGGTTTTATCGATGAGGGAGGAGAAGGGCCAAGGATGGGCGCTGGGGGCTCAGGAGGGCGCTCAGGGTATGGCCGTGTGGTGTTGGAAATCCAGGCGGCGGATCTGAAGGGCAGGAGAGAGGGGGCCATGTAGAGGGTTACGGACTTAGAAGTAGTGACTGAAGTCATGCCAGTGAACCAGGGTGTCCAGGACAATGTAGAAAGGGGCCAGAGTCCAGTGTGGTCAGAGGACATCTGGTCACCGAAGAGAGTGGGGGTCATAGACTTCTGCCTCGGGCGCATGGGATTGGGGCTGGGCTGTATTATTTTTTCTTGGGGGTGGGATGCAGCATGGCCACGCCCTCCTATGCAAGCCTCAGAGAAGAGCAAGCCGGAGTTCGCTCTGGTGTGTATTTCTTTCCCCTACCTTTCATTTTTTAAGGGCTAAGTGGCACGGGACTGGGCAAGTAGTAATGATCTGTGCCTGTTGAAAAGAGAAAGGGGGCCATTCGGGGACATGGGATGAGTGGGGGCAGCGGAAGGCCGAAGGAGAGACCGAAGGTAACGGAAAATCCCCACCCAACCCCAGAGGGCTGTGAACGCAGAGAAGCAGAACCCAGTGCGCACGGGGCCGGGCTCCGGGGTGGAAAGAATGGGGGCTAAGTGTCCGGGTCTTGACCCCACCCTGGTTAATTCAGCCCTCTGAGTTTCCCCATCGAGGAAACAGGACTAACAGCTCCTTTCTTGGCAGAACCGTGTGGGAATCGCAAATAACCAATCAAGTTCATGTGATCCCTTGTTATCTGACCCCTGATGCTGTGTGTCCTCCCTGTGAGGCACCCAAAAGTCACTGCCCTAACTGAACACCTGCCTGGTAAGCTGGCTTATGCACCAGCGGGAGGGGTCAGCAAAGGGGGAGCCCCCGTGAGAGCGTGTGGTGTGCACTGGCCTCCTTTTGGAACCTATCTCCATGGACGCCCCTTTATTGCATTGTCCAACGTGCGGGGAGTTATTGCTCACATCTTGGGCCAATGTTGCTCACACTTTAAGTGAAAAATACCTTCGAGGGCACCGAGAAGCCTGCGTTGATAGTGGGTGAGCCCAAGGGGCCTACAAAGGCCCTTCGTTAGCCGAAAAAGCAGAGGCGGTGAAGGGTGTTAAGAGCGGGGGCACCTAGACGGAATGAGCTCGGCCACGAGCACGTGCCCATCACTCACGCCTCTCAAGGAGATGAACCGATCGTGATGGCCAGTGAGCGTGGTCATGGCGGGGGCAGACGTGTCCCAGTTAAAAACGCAGCCAGGAGAGCATGGTCCCAGAGCTGTGTAACTAACCGTACACCAAGGAGAAGCAAACAGATGTCCACTGTGATTTCTTTTGTCCCAACGATTCATCCATGGCTTCAGATACGGGGTCACAGGCAGTCGCTCCCTGAGTCTGAAGTGTCAAGAAGGGAAGGGCGTCTTCCGGTTCCTGGGTCTGGACACGGACCGATGTCAGGCAGCCTCAGCCTCCACTCACGGTCCGTCTCCTCCCGCCCCGCGCCTCACTCCAAAAACTCTCCTGTCTGTTAGTGTGGTCATTCAAATTGGATTCCTTGTTTTATTATGTTAAGTGGTTCTTGTATTCACTTACATATTTAATATATCATTTCATTATAATTTACATGGCGGTACATGTCCTTTGAAAGAAAGCAAACGAATGTGCACCCAAGACTGCACAGCGTCACTGTGTGTCGGTAACATGAAACGGGCTTAATGCCTCCTATTTTATAGAGGTTATGGACTTCATAGTATATAGAAATTCTCAGTGATTTGTCAAGTAGATGTTTAAGAGTGTCTTAGTGAAGTTCAGAAAATTGGTGGGGCTTCGTAGATAGGCCGTGAATGCAATATTAATATATATTTTTTTGTATTTAAAATAATGGAATATAAGCTCCTGCTGGCCAATTTTTCTCTAACTGCTTGGGGAATCACGGTGATTAAGGCGCCTTCCGTTTTCCAAAGAACAATCTGGAAGCTTCCAGAAGGATGAGAGGAGACAAATATATCCGGGAGTTTTAGCTACGTGACCTAAGGGGCTTAATCTCAGAGTCCCAGAATGTCGTAGGCAGGAGGAGAGGGGCCCTGGGACGGCAGGTGGCCAATCTTCCCCATCGGATATCAGGGGAAGCTGTGGCCTGACCTCAGAAGGGACCGGCCCAGGGCCACAAGGTGAACTGACAATTAAGCCTCCTGCTTTCAACGTCAGTGCTGTTTCCAGTTCCCCAAGTCCAAAACTCATCCGGTCCAACCATCTCAATTACTGATGGGGAAACAGGTCACAGAGAAGAATGACTTGGCCAGGGTCACTTCGCAGGTCTCATGACGGATTTGGAATAAAACCAGAGCATCCTGGCCTACAGCAGGCTTACTTGCCACCCTCAAGTACAGTAGACACTGTCACAGGCTATCCTCATGTTTTACCTGTCGAGAAACCAGGCCCAGAAAAGTTAGCGAGTGATCACATTTCTGTCTGCATGGGCTTTGCTGCTGCCGGCGAGCGGGGGTGCCATTCGCTGAACACTGGCCCCCGGAGCCAGGGAGTCCTAGTGGGGAGACGGTGGTTTGGCTGGACTAGGCCGAGTGGGAGGTTCTTACGGGCGCCCGGTCATTGGGTGAGCGGGGCTGGGGCTGGGAGTGGATGAGTACGGGGTGCAAGAAATCCCGAGTTGGTGGTAGCCGATTCCAGAAGAGCCTCCCTCCACCTCTAAGAAAGCCCTGGCACTGAAGAATCAGAGTCCGGGACTTCCGGTAAGACTCGGATGGGAACTTGTGGACTAGCGAGTCCTTCAGGCTAAGAGGAGCAAGGACAGGAAGAAAGAGATTTAAGCCCCAGAATAGAGTCCAGGTGCTGGGAAGGACCCCCAACTTTTTACGGCTAGGGAAACTGAGGCTGAGAGGGGCACCGACTTGGCCAAGGCCACAAGTCACAGTCGGGACCCAAACTAGCCGCTCCTGTCCGCTAGGGCGCCTCTCTCCCGCACCCCCACCCCACGGCATTTCAGCATGTTGAGAGGCGGGCTCGCTGTATCTTTCTCAGAAGTTCTGGAAACAGAGAGAACAGCGGGCTTTCCCGGAATCAGAGCCCTTTTACGTGTCTGCCCAAGCGCCCAGAGGTCACCCCTGGGGTCCAGGCTGTCGCCAGCCCTCCATCCACAGACCGTCCCGGCTCTCAGCCCTTTGTTTTGGCTCCCAGACAAGATTTCCTCCTCGGACCGGATCGGGGGCCTCTCCCCTGTGCTCCAAGGCTGCCAGCCTAGTCTCAGCCCTTCCAGAACGGGAGGCCCCAGAATAGCCCGGGGCCGTCTCACTTGGGCAGAAAATGTCTTCCAAGGAAGCTGAGGCCTTGAAGTCCTAATCCTTTCCTTACCCACAGATGGCAGTTTCCTTTTTTAGAACAGGAACTCGGAGGCCGCGGCGTCTTGCCCGTCCGTGAATAGTCTCCTGGGCACAGAATTCCAGGAACTGCGCGCCACTGGACGGACAGACGACCGGCCTGTCAAGGTTGACTGCAGGGGAAGACACGTCCCTTGCAGGGGTGGCTGGGACCAGCTCCAAGAGTCTGAACAATTCACATTGGCACCAAGTCGGGACCCAACAGTCACGGCGGGGCCCTCCCATCACCTCACTCTCTCACCTCCACTCACCCCCACTAACTCATTCTCCGCTTGACTCGACAAGTGTGTATCGAGCACCCACTATGTGTCGAGCCTCTTCTGGGCACCAGAACTTTCTGGATCTATCGGACACAACAGACAAGGAGCCCCTGCTGTCAAGAAATTAATATTTTAAGGGGGGAGTGGTTCAGAGACTTCCGTACTATTTTACAGATTGATCCAGAGGTAGGAAGTACAGAACTTTGATGTTGGACGGACTGGAGTTTAAGCCCACTTTGTTCTCTGATCTTGCTCTTTTCACTTCTCCGAGCCTCAGTTTCCTTCACCTAAGTGGAGATGAAAATTCCTCCTTTAGGGGCGCCTGGGTGGCTCGGTCGGTTAAGCGTCCGACTTCAGCTCAGGTCATGATCTCACGGTCTGTGAGTTCGAGCCCCGCGTCGGGCTCTGTGCTGACAGCTCAGAGCCTGGAGCCTGCATCAGATTCTGCATCTCCCTCTCTCTCTCTGACCCTCCCCACTCATGCTTTGTCTCTCCTGCTCTCAAAAATAAATAAAAACATTAAAAAAAAATTCCTTCTTTATCCGCAGTTGGTTAAGTAGAGAGTTACCATGTGAGCCAGTGAGTCCGCTCCTAGGTCGTGCACCCGAGGGAAGTGAAAACATATGTCTCGGACGTGAGTGGTCACGGCAGCTGGCTTCCTAAGAGCCACAAAGTAGAAACAACGCACGTGTCCATCAGCTGAAGAACAGGGAAACAAAACGTGACAGATCCATACAAGGGAATATCTGGCGATAGAAAGGAACGAAGGCGCCACCGCACGCCGCCACACGGACAAACCTCGCAAACATCGTGCAGAGGAATGAAGTCCTGTAAGACCACACAGGTGTTTCCACGTCTATGCAGTGTGCAGAGTAGGCAGAACTGTGGAGGCAGGAGATTCGTGGTTGCCCTAGTGCCGCAGGGGCGGCCGGCGGGGGGGGCGGGGCATGGAGAAACTAGAGTGTGATGGTAAGGGGACATGGGGTTTCTTTTGGGGACGATGAAGATGTTCTAAAATTGGTTACGGGGATGGAAGCACAACTCTCTGAATACACTAAAAGCTGCTGAATTGTTCACTTTATTTTATTTTATTAAAAACATTTTTTTTTTAATTTGAGAGAGAAAGTGAGTGAGCAGGGAAGGGCAGAAGGAGAGAGAGAGAGAGAGAGAATCCCAAGCAGGCTCCGAGCTCAGCGGGGCTCAGTCCCACCACCCTGGGATCCTGGCCTGAACTGAAACCGAGAGTCAGACACTTAACCGACTGAGCCACCCAGGCGCCCCTGAGCTGCATACTTTAAACGGTTAGGTTTTACGGTATGCGAATCATATTTAGCAATAGGGCTGTGCACGAAATTCCTACCACGTAGGGCCCTTTGAGGATTGTGACCTCAGTACACGGTGTAACTAACGTAGCGTCTGGCATTTGGGAGGCGGTCAGTGGGTGCTAACTTTTATTCTGTTTTCATCTGTAATAGGCTGGTTTATACAAAAGCTTAAAAATATGTCTGTTTTTAGGGGTGCCGAGGTGGCTCAGTCGGTTGAGCACCCCACTCTTGATTTCTGCTCAGGTCGTGATCCCAGGGTGGTGGGATTGAGCCTGGCATTGGGGTCCGCACTGAGCGCGGAGCCTGCTTAACATTCTTTCTCCCGTTGCCCCTCTTCCCCACTCGTGCTCTCTCTCTCTCTCTCTCTCTCTGAAGTTAAAAAAATATATATGTCCATTGTCAACATAAGAATGACAGAACCCTGGTAATTTGCGTCATGCCTTGAGCGAGCGGTCCTGCCCGCCGCCGCCGGGCCCGGGCCTTCCCTGGCCTGTTGAAATCCAACATGAGTCACAGCCCAGCTCAGGTGCCACCGTGGCGGAGGGTCCCCGTTGGTACACCTAGAAATCCCGGGGCACTCGGAGGCAAGGTCTGCTCACTGTCTGCCTTGTTTCTGAATTCTTTGTGAACACTGTCTCTCCGCGTGGGCTGTCGCGGCAGCAGGCGCCGAGGGCGCGGTCCTGTAACGACAGTGTATATAACACACATGCCCGGTCTCCCCTGGCACAGCACCGTGGTGGGCAGAATTCTCAGATGGCACTCAGAAGGCCTTTGCTCTTCGGTTACATGGCGAGGGGAATTTTGTAGATGTGATTAAGGTTATAATCAATGACCTTAGGAAACTGACCTAATCACGGGAGCCCTCCGAAAGCAGGGTTTCCTTCCCCGAGAGGTTCTCTGTTGCTGAGATGGAAGGAGCCTCAGGGCACGGCCAGAGGGAGCCCTCTGGGAGCAGAGAGCGGTCCCCAGCTGCTGCCAGAGAGAAAACGGGGCCTCCGTCCTCAGTCACAAGGAACAGGATTCTGTCAACAACCCGAATGGGCTTGAAGGCAGGATTCTTCCCCAGAGCCCCAGAGGAGAGCCCAGCTCAGCCCACGCCTTGACTTGACTTTGGCCTGGTGAAGCCCTAAGCCAAGAACCTAGCTGAACCCACCTGGACTTCTGGCCTGCAGCGCCCTGACATAACAGACAGGTGTTATTTTAAGTGGCTGAGTTTGTGGTAATGTGTTATGCGACAATAGGACACAGATTTGACACTTAGCTGTGGGAAGACGTTTTATCCCAATTTTATAAGTGAGGAGGCCCAGAGAGGTTCTGTCATTTGCCCAGGATTGCACAGCGCATTGGTGGCAGGGCTGAGGCAGAAGCTTGAGCAGGGGCTGGCAAATATTTTCTGTAAAGGCCCGGAGGTTAGTATTTTAGGCTCTAGGGGCCATACGGTTTCTGTCACGACACTCGATTCCAATGCTGTAGGACAAGAGAGCCACATAAAGAATGAGCAGGCCTGTGCTCCAATAAACCCTTATTTGTGGACATTAAAATTTGAATTTCGTAAACTTCTGACGTATCATGAGATATTCTTCTTCTTTTGATTTTCTTCAACTCTGAAAAAGCATAAAAACCCTTCTTAATTCTAGGCCATACGAGAACAGGCAGGGAGCCGGATCGGCGGGACACAGTTTTCCAACTCCTGTCCCCTCCCCCCCCAGGTGCCTGACTCGCAGCCGGAGGCATCGGCGATTCTGGATAGTGGCCAAGAGGCTGCTATAAAAAGGGGCTCTGGACAGAAGGAGTCTGTGTCCGGGATCCTGTTTTACTTCAGATTCGCTGTGTGACTTCGGGCCACTCGCTTTCCTTTTCTGGGCCTATAAAATAGACATCAAAACAGAGCAGTGGTTTTCAAGCCTTTTCTCCACCCGTCCCCTACCTCCAGAGGTTCCCCCCACCTCCCAAGAAAAGCTAACACGGAAGCCTGGTAGCAAAAACAGATACAAAGGACACCAGCTGACTGGCTGGGAATGGGGCCGGGGCCCCCGCCTGCTCCCCTCTTTCTGCTCTTTTTTTTTTATGATTAAAAATTTTTTTAAATGTTTATCTATTTTTTTGAGAGCGAGAGAAGCAGAGTGCGAGCAGGGGAGGGGCAGAGAGAGAGACACACACAGAATCGAAAGCAAGCTGCAGGCTCCGAGCTGTCAGCACAGAGCCCGACGCGGGGCTCGAACCCACAGACCGTGAGATCATGACCTGAGCCGAAGTCAGAGGCTCAACCGACTGAGCCACCCAGGTGCCCTGAGATTGTTCTTTAAAGATATTGCCACTCCTTGGCCTTGACTGGCCTTGGCGGCATTGCTGGCAGAACCTGGGATGTCCCCATCCCCCATGAGCCTTCTCCCTACCGTGCGCTCCTAGGCAGGGAGCAGACCCCACCATGGCATGTCCCCTGCTGCTCGTGACACACACTCACAGTGGGCTTACGGTGTGCCGGCCTTGAGATGGCATGGGGGGGGGAGGGTGGGCACGGGCCGTGAGATGTCTCTCTGCCCACAAGATGCTGTCTGTAGGGGGAGACGTGTAAGTGAATAACGAGAACGCGGTGACATGTGGAAAGGTACCCGCGACGGATCGCGCTAAAGAAAAACAAAAGCCTATTAAAATGGCGTGTACTGCATGATCCGATTTTCATAAGAGGTGTCCTTTTGGACAAGGGTTACGTCTAAATGTCACAGGGGCTGGCCGTCTCTAGGTGGTTGGTGTTCTTGGAAAAGGCCAAGAAGTGGGCGGTGGGAGAGGGAGGGGGGATGCTCTTCCCAGAAGATCGTGGGTTCTCTCTTTGCTTCTTTCTATTTAGAGGTAAAATAATAATAATAAGAATAGTAATAATAATAATAATAATAATAGCGGCCAATATTACTAACACTATAAGCCAAGTACTGTTGCTAAACATGTTATACAGTAACTCATTTAATCCTTGTAACAATCCTGAGAAACTTGTCTGATGCCAGGGCTTATTTCTTGTTGCTTCTCCACATGTGGCCTGGGACCGCAGACCCCAGAGCAGTCTGCTCAAAAAGATGAGCGTACGAGGGCAGGGGCGAGAGAGTGGGCAGAGCCCGTGCAGACGAGGCAATACTCAGGGAAATGTTTTTCTTCTCTTACGGCGTTCTGTATCTGCGAAGGTGGGTATCCTGATTTCTTTTAACTTATCGATAAATTCTAAATTCCTGCAATGTCCACTATTTTTTTTAATATTTCTTTATTTGTGATGGACAGAGAGAGAGAGAGAGAGAGTGCACAAGCGGGGAGGGGCAGAGAGAGGGAGACACAGAATCCGAAGCAGGGTCCAGGCTCCCAGCTGTCAGCACTGACAGCTCAGATCCCAATGTGAGGCTTGAAGCCACAAACTTCGAGATCACGACCTGAGCCGAAGTTGGATGTTTAACCGAGGCACCCAGGCATCCCCAGCTAATTCTTCTTATTTTAGTGGAAGAAGGGAAGGCACATAGTTTTGTGTCGGCGTGCTCAGGGCGATGAGCGGCTTTCCAGAACTGCAGGAGCTTGGGAGAGGGCCAAGGTGCTTTGGGGCACCGAGGAAGAGTCACCCAGAGGAGGTGACCTGTGACCTGAGTCTTAAGGGAAGTGTGTGGGCTTGTCAGGTGAAGCTCCCCAGATATCGCAAAGGCCTGGCACTGTGCTTGGAACGCGAGGCACTGTTCAGGAGTGGCCTGAGGGGTGCACGGAGAATGAAGCTGGGAAGTGGATGCTTGGCGGCTGGCGTCATTATTCCAAAAGGACCGGGAAGCACTGACAGTGTTAGGTGGGCACTGACTGGAGGGACTGGTGGGTGCTGGTTTGGAAGCTCGGGCTGCTGCAGCATGAAGGGACAGACAGCCCAGGGGCAGAGAGGCCAGCGAGCGGTGTTAGCAGCAGCCCCGGTTGGAACCGAGGAGGGGACAATATGGCTACAATGGCAAAGTGCATACGAGTCTAGAAGATTCGGACCCCTGTGGGTTTTAGCACCCCCGCTCCCCACCCCTGCCCCCTCACTTACTAGCTATGTAGCCCTGGGCAAGACATTCCCACTCCGCCTCGATGACTTAGCTGAGGTGACAGCTAATGGGAAAAGCAGGTGGCCGGTGGCTTATAATACATGGGTGCGCGTGGTAGCTGTCTTCTCCTTCCCCTTGAGGCAGAAGCTGGTGACCGACTTTCTCCTGCGAGTCCCCCCGCTGGCGCCCAGGACAGTGTGAGGTTGCTTGCTCGGGAAGGGCCCATGAGCACGCCAGGCCTAGGGGACCCTCCACGGTGCCCAGGCATCCTAGAAGACCCGGGGGACCAGAACACCCAAACGTGGGGAAGAGGAAGATGGAGGCAGAACTGGGCCAGATCCCCGGGTTCCGATCAGTATCCAGGCCCAGCCCACTCTGGTCCTGGCGGTGCTGGGTCCGGCTGGGTCCTGAGCCGAGCCCCATCTGGCCCCTGCCCTCGGGGAGGTCGCCATCAGCTAGGGGAGAATCACAACCATGCCATGATCCCATGTGAGGGTACGCCCAGGCCAGCTTCGTATGGATCAGGCCTTAATTCCCTCCCCCCCTCCCCGGCCAAGCTGCCCTGGGAAGGAGGGGCCATGATCTCCGCTTTACGGATAAAGGGACAGCAGTTCCGAGAAAAGGGTGTGGCCAGGGTCTTCCTGCTTGGAGGTGGCTGAGTCGGGACAGAGGCCACAAGCTGTCCAACTCCAGAGCCTGGTGTCCAGCCTGGGCCAGGGGACTCAGGTTTAAGCAGGGTCACGGGTATCCCCAAGTGGGGACCTCCACCGCACCCTGGGCCTGCTGGCGGAGGAGTGGCGGGTAGACTGGTCCCGATCGGTGAGGGGCTCACGCCCTGCATGGATGCCTGCCCCTGCGGGAGTGAGCAGGGCAGGCGGCTTCAAGGCCTCTGCCCCTGGAGCAAGTCCGTGAGGGCACCAAGAGGGCTGCTGGGGGTCTTTGGTCCCCACGGGCTCGTCCCCGCCTCCCGATTGCGAACAGCAAAGCTCACGGAGGTCCTGGTGTGAGGTCAGCCGCTTCCGAACGCTCTGCAGGCTTCCCGAGTTTCCTGAGGCTCGCACGGCCAAGCTGAGTCTGTGCTCAGAGAACGCTAACGCACTTGGGTGGCATTTCCTCGGAGACAAGGAGCATAGCAATTGGGGGCCTGGGCCCTGCCGCTGACCTGCTCTGTGACGCTGAGGAGTGGTTTCCCCTCTCTGAGCTTCAGACCCCAACCGGACAGGCTGCTCTGACCTTCTGCGTCCCTGGGCTGGAAGGACAGCCGGTCACCACCAGTTCGGCGGGGAACCGTTGGCTGTGGCCGAGGGGATTCCGGCCCAGTCCCCTGGCTTGTTGGAGCAGCGGGAAAAGACAAAACCCAAACCCAGACCCCAGCTCGTCCAGGGCCTGCCTCTCTTTGACCTCCCTGGATCTGCGAAGGTTTCACCAGCCTACGATTTTGCCCAGGCTTTGCACACGCTGCTCCTTCGGCCTGGACACTCCGCCCCGTTCCTGAAGCTCCAGCGCAGCTCAGGTGTCCTCCCGTAGAAGACCCCACACACCCACACACGCCTCAGCTTCCTGCCGACTCTGAAAACACGCGTCCCCCCAAACCGCCTCTAGCCTGCACTCGGCAAGTGGCCTAGCACTTAACCTCCTCTGTGTAACTCATTCTGCCCCAGAGACCCGTGAGCTGGGATCATCAGCCCTCCTTTGACACAGAAGGACGACCGCGCAGAGAAGTTAGGTCGCACAGCAGGTGGGAGGGCCTGCTCCCAAGCCCCACTGTCCCCAGCCTCTCGGGGCCAGGGCAGAGACCTCCTGTCAGGGCTGGGGGAATGCATATAAATGCCAGCCTATTCCTGAGAAGCCTTCCTCCTCAGGATGTGCGGTCCCGGAGGGAGGGCTTGCTCTCAGACTCCGTGCGGCAAGAAGCAAAAGCCAGTTATTACCAGGAAGTATGCGGTAAACCGTCTTTGGGCCTCAGTTTCCCTCTCTGTAGAATGGGAGCGAGGAGGCACAGGCTCAGCTCTCCTAGGGCCCTTTCGGACTGGGACTGAGCGTGGGTGGCTCTGGGCGGAGTCCGTCTGGGCTCCCAAGCCCGCTCCAGTGGGGCAGCCGACGGGAAGGCTGCAAGGACAGCCAGCTCCCGACGGTTGCCGCCCCTGCCCGCCGCTCTCCAGGCCTGGAAACCCTCACCCCGCCCTCCCCGGTCGCGCTGTCGCTTTAAGGTCAGGCGGGGCCGGCGGCGCGGAGGCGCGGCACCTGGAGCTCTCTGACCGCCCGAGGCCACCCGGAGTCACTGGCCTGACCGACGGCGGCGCAGAGCTCGAGGACCGAGATCGCAGGAGAGGTGGGGCGGCCGGCGCCCCCCGGCTCCAGCGCGAGCCCCGGGTGGAGGGCGAGCCCGGCTCCGCGCGCCCCTGGCGCCCCAGAGCGCCCCTGCCGCTCGCAGAGCCCCAGCGGGGATCACAGCCCCCGGGCGGGCTCGCGTGGGGTGCGGCCTGCTGGGCACCTCTCTGCACCGCGTAGGGGGCGGCGGGAGCAGATGGTAGGGGGCGGCGGGAGCGGACGGCAGGCACGACAACTGCGGATTGGGGGCATTCGGATACCCCTGGACGAGACCCAGAGCTGGACCTGAGAGCTTTTGGGGGACTCGGAAAGCCTGGCTACTACGGGACCTCCGACAGGGCTGCTCCCTAACTCCGGGCTCCTCCGGCAAACTCGAGGGACCGCCATCCCCAGGATTGCACCTCCCTCTGGTCCCCGCGCCTGGACCACACGCCTGACCACCAGCCGCCTGATGGCTTCGCCTGAGGTGGGTGTAGGCTTCCTTCTCGAGCATCTCGGCGCCTCCTGACGCCCACCCTGCCTGGACCCCCTCTCTTCACCTTGATTACGGTGGCTCCGTGGTGTCGAGTGGACACCCAGGTCTCTTCCTGTCTTCTAACTCTTTGGGGGGCCTTGTACATGGCAGTCAGGGCCTCAGTTTACCCGCAGTTGATTGGGATGGTTTGGACCACTTCCTATTCAGATGGTTTAGTTCTTCCGGAAAAGCGGCACCCAGAGTTGTTGGTTGCACAGTGTTATGGGGCCCATTTTACAGAGGAGGGAGCGGAGGCAGGGGAGAGCTAGATAAATTGCCCAGGGTCAGGGTCAGGGTCAGGGTCCATCCTTGTCGCGCTCTGGGTCGCCATGCTTCATCGCAGCGTGCGGTCTCGCCACCTCGTCTTTACGACTTGCTCTTCCCCGGGAGGTAGAATTTGAGTTCCAAGATGCTGAGCAGCTTCAAGGTCACAGCGCTCATGGACTTGGCCGTAGTCAGAGGGAGCGCTAAATCAGAGCAGGGATAGGCCTCTGGCTGGTGGGAGGTGGGGGTGGCAGCAGCAGATGGGCCTCTGCGAGGAGGTGGTGTCTGGACTGGGTCTTGAAGGCGGGGATGTCAAATGAGGGCCCTGGATGGGGACAGAGGGCTCCCCAGGACGAGGTCCCCAGGTCCCCAGGATTGGGTGCCAATTCGGCACTGACCTCAGGCAAGCTGCCACCCTCAACGCTCCATGAGGCTGTTGTGAGGATTCGGCCGGGGGCGCCGACCGAGTGCTGGCTGGTGCCGGCCTGCGTCAATGCCCTCGCCCAGGTGGCGGGGAGTGTGAAGAGGGGCCACGGTGGACAGGCAGGGGGTCCCTAACTGTTATCGATCTGCGGTGGGTTTGAAATGGGGGTCTTCCAAGCTGATTTCCACAGCGTTTCCTCCCGACCGCCTCTCGGGGCTGTCTAACTTTGGAGAGGGAGGAGTCGGGCTCTTTTCCTCCTCCCACAGTAAGGCCTTGCGCTGGAGACAGGACGCGCTCGCCCCACAGACAGACTTGCAGGAAGAGAACCGCGGGTGATTTTCGGACGCCATTTTGCTACATGCTTCTGGTGGTCTGGGGGCTCAGAAAGATTTGGGGTCCACTCTTAGAGCACCCCTGTAACACGCGTATATTCTCTTTCTCTCGCACACGTACGCACGTGTGTTCTGAGCTGTCAGCACAGAGCCTGACGCGGGGCTCGAACCCAGAAACCGTGAGATCATGACCTGAGCCGAAGTCGGACGCTTCACCGACTGAGCCACCCAGGGCACACACCCCCACCCCCGACACACGCGTGTTTTTAAACACAATTGGAACATACCCTTTTGAAGTCTAAAGCTTCGCCTACCGTATCTTGAATGTTTTACGATGCCCGTCTGCTCTCCCGGGAACCTGCCTTCGAACGGCTGCCTGGCAGGCCTTGTTTGGCTGCGGCCTGTGTGGCCGGGCAAGCCCTCATTTGGAGGGCATTCCTGATCACTGAAGTCTAAAGTCTGTGAGTTCCCCAGCCGCCGGCTTCACTGACTGCGATTCTGGCAAAGGAGACGGTGTCTCTGGCTTCTCCTGGCAGCCTGCTAAAGAACCTGCCCTTTATAAGGGTGAGGAAACAGGCCCGGAGCGGTTGGTAAGCTCACCCCAGAACTGCAGAATGGGGACCAAGGCCAGCCCTCCGCTCCAAGGCTGGCTGCCGCAGCTGCGGAACTCCTGTGTCCCCTCCCTTCTCCCAGCCCCTCCCAGCAGTAATTCCCGTAACAAGTGTCTGCCCAGTAACACTTTCCCTCACTTAAGAGAATTTCCTCGACAATGTTTATTGAGCAACTACCACATGCTAGGCACTGGGGGATATGGCAGTGAACGGGGCCAATATGGAGCCTGTTCTCAGGGTGCTCCCTGTCTGGTAGGGAGGACAAGCAAAGGAGAAGTTCGGCCCAGACCGAGAAGCGCTGTGATCCAAGGCCCAGGGCACTTGGTGTTTAAGTGAAGGCTTCTCGGGTGAGGACCGAGCGGAGACTTGAAGGGAGATCCGAGCAAGTCGTGAGACAGCGGGAACAGCATGTACTATGGCCTAGAGACTGGCTTTGGGGACCACGTGCACGTGGCTTTCAGCCTCTTCCTGTCTGTGTGCTCCCCGGCCGGTTTGTCCTGTGCATTTGGCGTACGATGCTGAGCGTATCTTGGCACACGAAGCTGAAGCCCCAGGGGCGCCTGGGCGGCTCACTCGGTTGAGCAGCCGGCTCTTTTCTCCGCTCAGGTCCTGATCCCAGGGTCGTGGGATCAAGTCCTGCTTCCAGCTTGTGCCGAGGGTGGAGCCTGCTTAAGATTCTCTCTCTCTCTCAAAAAAAAAAAAAAAAAGCTGAAAAAAGGAAGATCTATACGCGTCTCCCCTGTTGTTCAACGTTTGTACTGAGCTTGTTTTTCCAAACGAGGTATTAATATTCCATCTGGAGGGTGTGCCGTGGCTTACTCCCCAGTTCCCTGTGGCTGGACAGTTAGGTTTTCTCCAAATCAGGACCATTATCGATAAGGCCATGGCGAGCATCTTTCTTGCACGAAGATGCTTCGTGTGCGTGCATTTCAACCTGGGACCTCATGCTTACTCCTCTCCCTGCCCTGGGTTTCAGTGCCTTCCTCTGTCAAATTCGACCTCCCGGGATCGTGGTGGGGGGACATGAGGCAAAGCAGACCAGCGAGTCTCGACCCTGAAAGGCCTGCTGGGCTCAACACATGTGCACTCTCTGTAGTAGGCGGGGTGGGCGTGTGGTGGGGGGGTCATACCCCCCAGGCCGATGGGGCCTCTGAGGCCTGGGGGGGCCCAGAGTGAACACAGCCACACTTGCGAGCTCCCGGGCCCCGGGCATGGTGCTAGGAACTGGAGACCCATTCATTCTCCGTGACCTTCGAGACAGCCCTGCCAAGTGGGGAGCACCCTCTCCGTTTAACAGATGAGGAAACTGAGGCCCGGAGGGGTTCAATGAGCGCTCCCGGGTTACGCCGTGACCTCGGGCAGGGGAGGGCTGACCTCGGACACACCAGCGGGCCTCCCTCACGGCCCCTCTCCCCCTGCCTCCCCCTCTCTGTGTTCAGACGTGTGGCGCCAGCCGGGCGGCCTCCACGCTCCGCTGCTGCGCGACGGTCAGTGGCACGGTGCTTCTGGTCGCTGGGGCGCTCAGCTTCGCTTGGTGGAGCGGAGGAGAAGCGGGCGCTCGGCCTGGCCAGCCGGCCCCTCCCACGGGGCGCCCGCTGCCCGAGGCCCCCAGCCCCCTGCTCAGGCCCGCCAGCCTCTTCTGCTGCGGCACGGGCGGCCTGCTGCTCCTCCTCAGCTTGCTGTGGTCCATCAAGGCCAGCACCCGGGGGCCTCCCCAGTGGGACCCGTATCACCTCTCCAGAGACCTATACTACCTCACTGTGGAGCCCTCGGAGAAGGAGAGCTACAGGTCAGTAGGGCAGGGTGGCGGCGATGTGGGGGGCGGGGCAGGGGTGGATAAGCTGCTACCTCATGGGGTCTCTCCTCTGGGCCAGGCCTTGCCTGTGTCCTGGGGATTTGAAGGCCGGTCGGCACAGTCCTGGAGGGGTTTAAAGCCCTGTGACAGACTTCGACAAACCGGGGTAGTTAGAGCTGTCAGAGAGGGACAGACATGGTCCTGTGGGGACGTGGAGAAATCCTGGAGGGTTTCCTGGAGGAGGTGGCAACTGAGCTCAGCACGGTACTTCCAGGGCAGAGTAGCAAGGGGTTAAGAACCCAGGCACAGAGGCAAACCTACGGGGCCCTTCTCCTGGTTCTGTCCCTAACTCGCAAGTAGGACTTCAAGTAGATTGTGCTGCCCTGCTGAGCCCCAGCTGACTCCTCTAGACTAAGACAGGAACGAGGACAGCATGATGACGGCCACCACCTGCACTTCCCACGTGCCAGCCACCGTCCTAAGTGCTTTTCACATATTCACTCACTTGGTTTTTACAGCAGCTCTCTCAGGCAGGTACTGTTATTCGCTGCGCTTACAGACGAGGAGCCCGAAGTGCCAGGCGTCAGCTAACTTGCCCGAGCACACCCAGCGGGCGCGCGGCCCGGGCGGGACTTGAACTGAGGCTGCGCCCTCACGGCTCCCTAGCTCAGGGGACACGGGGAGAATCGGACGCCATGACGTGCGTGTAGACCGTAGCCCAGCGCCGGGCACGCAGTAGGTGTCCGCTCTTCCTGAAGCGGGAGGGGCCCAGAGGGAGGGAGAGAGAGAATCGGAAGCAGGCTCCAGGCCCCGTGCTGGCAGTGCAGAGCCCCGCACGGGGCCGGAACCCGCGAACGGTGAGATCATGACCTGAGCCGAAACCGGGAGTCCGACGCTTTAGCTGACTGAGCCGCCCAGGCGCCCTGGCATTTTCTCCTGAATCCCCCACCCCCTCCGTGAAGTTTTCATGCTGCAGATATACTGTATATTTGTCCGCTCTGTATGTGTATCTGCATCATATACAGAAACAGACCATCCCCGAGATACCAAGAGCCCATTTTTGTTTACATGGTGGAGAATGATGCATTCCGTGTGCACGTGTATGTATTCGTTCAGTATGGGCCGCGCTTACCTATTGGGGGACCTGCACACACCCCCAGGCCTGTCTGCCCGCAAGGTAAGAATTACTGTTGCCATTTATGGAAGAAGAAGGGGAGGGTTATACGGCTAAAAAGTGGCAGAGCCTGCTGGCTGCAAAGCTTGCATTCTCTTCCCCCCTCCCCAGGAAGCGCAGGATTTGTGTGGATGGGGGGCTAAGCCAGACCCCAGTGAGCTGGCCTGGGACCCGCACACCCTTTTTCCCTCAGCGAGAGGG
Source organism: Paguma larvata (assembly GCA_030068075.1). Classification (NCBI taxonomy): domain Eukaryota; kingdom Metazoa; phylum Chordata; class Mammalia; order Carnivora; family Viverridae; genus Paguma; species Paguma larvata. Next base: position 42,865,927 of record CM057833.1, read on the forward strand.
AAAAACAGTATTGTGAGTTAGAGAATGTAACAAATTCTTCCTGCTACTGGCCTGTGACTCCCTGGGGTCAGAGACAATAGCGTATTCACCGGGGGCCACTTGGTACAATGGTCTGGCCTTGGTTTGACCCAACCGTTAGAGGGAAGGGCAGGGCCTCGACGCTCCAGCCTCCAGCCAATCCCCTCACGTCTCAGATGAGGAGCCTGGGTGTCAGAGAGACCAAGGACCTACCTGGTCACATGGCGAGGTGGCGGTTGACTGGAACCAGGCCCAGCCTCAGGGTGCTCTAGACTGTAACCCGTCCCTCCTCACCCGCCTCGCCTGGCCTGACGGCTGGGGGCGGGTGTTGTCTGTACACACGACCGTGTTGACTCAACAGGATCTGGGCCACGGTAGCGTCCGTCAGGTGGGGCCAGATGGCCTTCATTCCCAGCAGGGCCGGGCATGAAGCCCGTTCAGGAGGGGGGCTCGTGGCCTGTCAGCTTCGGAGACCCAAGTCGTAGGTGCAGAACTAGGGCGGCTGTATGTCGCGGAGGCTGCTTCTTTTCATGCCCCTGTCGTGTCCCCGAGGGCTGACATAGGCCAGCCCTGCTGCTTGGGAGCCCAGCCTCTGGCCCCCCGCCGGGGGCTGGACAGGAGGGCCCCTGTCATGTGACAGTGGCAGAACTTTCCCCTGGGATCGCCGTTGGGCTCAGACGAGGCGATGGGTGGCGAAGCGTAGGCACGGCGAAGCTCACGCACACTCCAGCTTTACAGCCTGCAGTGCGCTCGGGCGCCCGCTGGCCGATTCGGGTCTCAGCGGCTGGGGGGCTGGGGGTGGGGGTGGGGGTGGGGCGGGGAGGTGGGTCAGGGTAAGGATTAGGCCCACTTCACAGAGTACGGTGCTCAGGTGCAGAGAGATTCTGGGCTGGGGTGGGAAGAAGGGCGAAGGGGGCGGTCGGCTTGAGCTCTGCAGTTAGGACTGGGGCTTTGCTGCTTAGGTGACACGCGGCCTGTCCTCATCCGTACAGCGGCCGAGAGCCGCTGTCATGAACACGATGGAGTTTACACGCTGCGCAAACAGTATTTCATCCCGTCGCTTGCCCGACCGTGGTTGCCTGACTCAGCTCAAGCGCGGAAGAGCCCGCGCTGGCCCCAGGTCTCCTGCCACCCCGCCCCGGGCTCCAGAGAGTGGGGCAAGCCCCCGCCTCCGCGGAGCTGGCTGGCCCGGGGACCGGAGTCGCAGGCCCGGCCCACGCCACCGCAGGGTGCTGTATCCAGAAAACACCCCCGGAAGGAAGCGGGTGTGACGCGGCCGCTCTGCGTGTGGTCCCCAGCCTCTGGACCGTAGGAACAGGACTCGGGGCTGGCTGGGCCACGCTGGCTACCAACGTGACAGCAGGTGGCATGAGGGCCGCTCCTCGTCTGCCCTCTAAGCAAACTTCCTGCCGTGGTGGGGTGAGCTTACCTGGCATCTGCGCCCTGCCCTGCCAGCTGTTGCCTGCTGGGGCCGTCCCAGGCAGACCCCAGGTCTGTCTCCAGTCTCCAGGGCCGGGAGGGACAGGGCGTGGCAGGGGGTGTGGCTGGGCGGGGAGCCGGGCAGGAGACAAAGGGCTCTGGAAGCTGTCTTACCCCCATTTTCCCCCCAGCGCTGTCAGAGCCTTTCCCACTGTCCCCTCCCCTGAATCTGAAAAATGGAAGTCGTGGTCCCATTTTACAGATGAGGAGAAAGGGCTCCAAGAGCCACGGGAACACGGCTCAGCACTAGATGGGGGACTCTAGCCTGTTTGCTTCCAGAAGTAATATTCTTTGCGTACCCTCGCATGCAAAGGATGCTGGGAGCCGAGAGGAGAGTGAGACCCCTTACCAGCTCCCTCAGTAGCAGGGTTCCCGGGCTGCCTTCCGGAGGAGGGGGGCCCATGAGAGACAGACGGGCGTAATCGGCTCCTGGCCGGCACCCTCTAGCAGACTGGCACACAGGCTGGGGCTTAACCCTCGGCTCCCCTCCCTCCCCAGCCTGTTCCAGAACCGTCTCTACTGGAGCAGCGAGCCTGCCTCCCCCGTGGGTCACTCTGATGGCTGCAGTCGGCTCGAGCTGAGAAGGCACATTGTCCAGAGAAGGGCTGTGTCCCCAGCTGGGGGGATGGGTGCTCACGCGAGGGGTGACCAGGTACCCAGCACGGCCCCCTCCCAGCCCCCGGAGTGAAGTGCCCCCTACCACCTCCTCCGACCCCCGGGGCCGGCCTCCTGCCATCAGCCCCTGCCCTGTCTACACAGGCAGGACCCGTGTAATGGATCGGACCGCTTCCCTGCCGGCTCCAGACGGATAACCTTGGGCAAGCGATAGCCTCTCTGAGCCTGTATGGCATTTGCCGTGGAGTTGATCTTTGATAACTTTTGTCCCCCACACCCCTCCCCCACGGAGACTTGTGAGATTTCGTTAGCGGCTCCTGTTCATGGAGCATGTGGGAAGCGCCCCTTCCCCGATATTATCTCAATTAATCTTCATACAGTCCCGTGCGGTAGGTGCCGGTGCCGTCCTCATTGTATAGATGGGGAGACCGAGGCTGGGATGAATGGGGTTGCTGACCCATGATCTCCCACTGAGAACGTGGCAGAGCAGAGTCGAAGTAGCCACAGCCCAGACTCGTAACCAGCCCTCCCGCCGTTTGGTGTGAGAAGCGACCTTCAGGGCCACTTGGTCAGCTCCTGTGTCTGTCACTCCCAGGAGAATCAGCTCAGACATAGGATCGGTGACACTCCCACCCTCCAGGGTCCTGGGGAGGGGAAGAAGCACCGCCTCCTCAGAGGCGACCCGCCAGGGTTCTGAGAGGACTTGAGGGCCAGCCTCATTCCCATCAGTGTTGTGGCTAGGATATGGGTGGCCTGTTTTGAGCATCTAGCCTCTGGAGCCTGGTCACAGAGGCCGCAGAGGACCTGGACTCTGCCTCAAGCGCCCGCAGGGAAGTTCATTGGTTGGAGGTAGGGCAAGTCACAGGAATGCCAGGCTGTTTAGAGAGAGATGTGGTTGACCTGGTAGGTAGTGAGCTCTCCATCTCTGGAGGTATGCAAGCAGAAGTAATCACTTGACCGGCTTACTGGGACCTCAAGCACCCAGATGGGCAGGAGAATTGGCGTCTCCCATCCTGCCCTGTGCGTCTACAACTCCGGATCTTGTAAGGGATCATTACAATGAGCGAGAAGTCTTTCTGTCTGTTAACCATCATCCTTTCAACAAATGTCCCCAGGCACCTGCCCTCAGCCTCTGGATGCTCAAAGTCCATCCCTGCCCTAAGGGACAACCTAGGGGACCCGGTGGGGCCAATGCAGGGAGAGGGGGAGAGCCCTCTGGGAGCCCAGAGCAGGGAGTGAGAGCTTTGCTTGGAGAGGGGGGACCAGTCAAGAAAGCCTCCCAGAGGAGTCTCAAAGGACAAGTGCGGCCTGGCCAGCAGGAAGGGGGTGGGGAGGATGGACCTTCCCTACAGAGAGGACTGAGGAGGGGCAGCGAGCACGTGTGGGGGACTCACCACCTGGGGAGGGCGGAGAGGGAGGGCCGAGGCTGGCGTGTAGCCGGGGCCCGAAAAGCGTCTGGACCAGGGCGTGCAGGCTTCCCCGGCCCTGGCCTCCCCTGCCCTCGCCCCGCTGCAGCCTCTCTTCTGTCCTGCAGGATCCCAAAGGCGGGTGCCATCCCCACTTGCGAGGAGGCCGCGTGCTGCCCACTCGCCGAGGGGCCCCCGACTCCACCTGCGTACCCCGCAGAAGAAAGCCGGAAGGCCCGTGCCTCCGGGGAGGCCCTGCTTGGGGCCCGGCCCCCCTCGCCACCGCCCAGCTACGACAGCATCGGGGTGCCGTGAACAGCCTCTCTGGAGAGACAGTACCCGCCTCTGCGGGCTCCTGCCCTGGCCCGGCTCAGACGACAGCGCGGGGGAGTTAAAGGCCCCCAAGCACGCTCCGAAGCTGGAGACACATGGGCTTCTAGCGTACAGGACAGTGCCCGGTCCCCAGGAGGCGGCCACGAATGTCTGTGGCTGAATGCTCTTTTATTGACCCACTGCTGTGTAACAAATGGCTTAAAATAAATCCATTTTATTATCTCTCATGACTCAGTGGGCTGCCTGGGGCCAGCCGGGTGGGTCTTCTGCTGCACAGGGTGTTGGCGGGGCTGCAGTCGGGGGCCCGCGGGGGCCAAGATGGCTAGCCGCGGGGAGATTTGGTTGTGCGCATGAGAGAGTGGGGGGCCCTCGGGCCACACACCGAGTTTGTAATCAGAAGAAGGGGGACTCTGAATTCAGACCACCTGGGCGTGGGCATGGCGGGTGTCTATTAGTGCAAAATTGGTCTGTCCTCCCATACCTCCTGGGACAGGGAGCTCATTACCAGTCCTTGCTCTCCAGGTTATGGCGGAAATGTCCGTTTTCTCTCCAGCTACGTTCTGCATCCTTCATTTTGACCTCAGCCCACTCGCCAGCTGAGAAAGCCAGCTCGGAGAGGTTAAGGAACCTTCCCAGGGTCGCGCGGCAAGGCCCGGGGCTCAGTCCGCGGGATAAGGGCAGCATTCCCCGCGCGCCCGCTGTATGCCAGCCTAGGCCTCTGCCCTCCCTTCACACCGACAAGGCTTGTTCCTACTTAGCGGGCAAGGAAACTGAGCCCCCGCTCCGGCTGCGGAGGGTCGCTGCACTTGCCTTCTCCGCCTCCGGAAGCTCCCCCCACACCCCATTCCTCACCTCCCTCCCGTCCCCCCCCAGCGCCCCCCTTCCCGTGAACTCCTTGAGCACTCGGGCGAAACCGAAGCCCCCAGCCCCCTGCTCTATTTTTTAAATAACGCCGGTCACCATTGAACGTTCGTGCCCGTTTATTTGTTTATTGTAGGTTTCTCCTCACCAGGAAACTCTGCTAGAACGGAGCTGTGTCTTTCCTACACCTCGGGATCCCTGAGGCCTAGACACGGTGCCTGGCACGTGGAGGTGCTCGGTTCACCTTCGCCGACCGACTGAAGGGATAAGTGTCGCTGCTGGCCTCATCGTTGGGCCCTCTCTTAGCCACGCGAGCCGGGTCTCGTGGCTCTTCTGTCATCTCCTCCCTCCCCGTCACCAAATCCTGCCTCCTTCCCTTCCTCTCGCTCTCTCCCGTCTGTGCCAACCCTTCCCACTATTGTGGAGACATGCCTTGGAATCCCGCCCCCACCCTGCCCTTCCTGTGTGACCGTGAGCCAGCCACACACACACGCACACACGCACGCACGCACACGCACACGCACACACACACTCCAGATTCCCATGCATGTCATGAGGACGGAGGAGGGTGATTTATCAGCTCTCTGTGATTCCTAAGGAGTTAATGGGGTCCCAGGCTGGGAGGCAGAGCCCCGATTCCCTCCTTCCCCCAAACCGAGGAACCTCCAAGCCAGGGGGCTCAGCGAGCAGCAGGTGACTTGACTCAGCGACGGCAGCGGGAGCTGCAAGGGGCAGGGGTGGGCAGGGCTGACGTGTAAAAGTCCCCACTAGGGGCAGTGACTTGTTCAAGGTCACGGGTGCCTTGGAGGCCGAGCCAGACCACAGAGCCAGCCTCCTTACGAGGCAAGCCACTGCCCGCTTCTGAGCCACAGTGGCCTCACTATCAACTGGGGACCCTCCGGCAGGGTGCAGGATCCAGGAGCCCCGTGAGGCGGGGTCTGCCCCTCCCACAGCCCCCAGTAGGCACCAGCTTGCTTCCTGGACTCTTTCCTTCTGGACCCAGCTGTCTGGTTTCTTTACCCACCACTCGGAACCTCAGGGGCCCTCTCCCAAGCCTTCCCTGGGCTCCTCCCAGGCTTCCGTTACCCTCCCTTCCTCAGTGTCAGTGGAGAGCCTACCGGTTCTTGCCTCTGGGGAGGCAACAGTGAACAAAGCCAAGTCCGCAGGCTGCAGAAGCGGGAGACAGACAAGAGACAAGACAAATAAGTCATGTATACAGCATGATGGATGCGGACGGGAACTATGGAGAAAAGTCCATCGGCAGAGAGGACAGGGAACACCTGGGGGAGGGGGTTCTGCGGTTTTAGACATCGCAGCAGGGAGGCTCGCGGTGAGGAGGACGTTTGGACGAAAGCTTGAAGGAGGAGGGGGGGTGTGCGAGCATCTGGAGGAAGAGTTTGCAGGCAGAAGGAACAGCAGGTGCAAAGGCCTTGGGGTGCCTTGTGTTCCGAGGAGAGCACGGAGCCAGGGGGGTGGGGTCCGGTGAGAGGCGGCAAGGCAGGGGATGGGCTCAGAGGGCTGCTGCAGTGGGCGGCACGGGCTAATTATCCAGGGCCTGGTGGGCCACTGAGTGGTCTCTGGGATTTACTCCGACAGAACGGGGCACCCTTCCAGCGCAGTGACCTGGTCTGACCTGGCATTTGGGGTGAAAAGAGACTTCAAGGGGCAAGGGTAGAAGCAGAGACGATTAGGGAGACAGAGATGATGGGGGCCGGGACCAGAGGGCTGAGCAGCAGTTGGGGGTGAAAAGTGATTGGATTCATACGTCTTCGAGGTAGAGCTGACAGGATGCAGAGGTGGGAGAGGCGGTAAGGACATGCAGGTGATGGGCTGAATGACGCTGGGAGGATGGAGTTGACTCGGGAGGGCGGGTCTGAGGAGGTAGGGGAGTGTCGGAGTAAGGAGGCGCATGGCATTTGGAGTTTGGGCTCCAGCCACGTGTCAGTGCTTCCTTGCCCCTGGGCCTTTGCACTTGCTGATGTCTTTGTCCCAACTGCTTTTCCTGCCCTGACAGAACTCCAAACGACTTCTCAAGGATCCCTTCTATGACTCTGTCCCTTCATTCCTCCCACCTCCTCACCCCCCACCGGTCTATCCCGCACTCTGCTTTGTGCCTACGCTGGACCTCACCCACGTCTCAGAGCCTTTATCTTACTGTGCCACGGAAGGTAGAACCAAGTGCCGTCACTCTCCGAAACCCCATCTTTATCAGACTGCCTGTAGTAGGTGCTTAGCAAGAGACGGACTGGGACCTGGTTTGAGTTCCTGGCTCTGCTATTTACAGGTTTCGCCTCCGTGAGCCTCAGTCTCTGCATCTGTCCAACGCGTGTGATCTTTCCCCTCTCTGCCGCCGAGGGTCTCCAGCGGATCCTGAATTGATCCGAGAGGAAGGAAACAGCGGTTAGCGCGCCCTCTGCTGGAAGATGCTAGATCTCTGAACCACCGCTCCCACGGACCGCCCGCTGGGCTGGCAGGAGGGTGAAGGCCACAGGCAGGTGGGAGGCGAGCGGGAAGCACGCACGGCCGAACGTTTCCAACGCTCTGGACACACGCGTTCCCATCTCACTGTCACCGCGGCTCCGTGGAAGAGGTTACATCAGATCCATTGTACTGAGCACATACTTGTCCCAGAGCTTACTCATTGTCGCTCCCCCCCCCCCACTTTTTTTAAGAGGAGAGAAAAGCGGGAAAGGAGGCTGAATCATGGCGAGGAAATAAAAGATGGGGCGCAGAGGAAAATGCTCTAGGGACTTGGGAGGCCTTTCCGGAAAGGCTCAGGACCAGATCCATCTGTACAGGGGCTGGGGCTGGGGCTGCATGGGTTCCGGTCCTCGTTTAGTCACGGACCCAGTTTGGGGAGATATTGGCCAGTCTCTGCCACTCCCCAGCCTCAGTTTCCTCGCCTGGGAAATGGGCGCGATAACCCCGGGCTGAGAGGCAGAGAAGGCCGGATGGAAAGGGGCATGTGAGCGTCTTGCAGAGCAGGTGCTACGACGGCCACCAGGGGGCGCGAGAGGCCCCCCCGCTGGACCGCGACCGCGCAGATCCATTCCCCTCCGCCCGCGCCGGGACCTCACTGGACCGGCGGTGGCCCCTGTGGGCCTCGGTCTCCTTTTCTGGGAGGGGCGCTTGTCGCTTCCGTTCTCTGAGCCTGTTTAAGATGATGAGGATAAGACTGCCCTGGAGGGTCCGGCCGTGTTGATAATCAGGTTACAAAGCACTCGTTCCTCCGTGAGGTCACTTCCCGGCACAGTACCTAGGAGGTGGCCTGATACCACCTGCAGTGCACAGGTGACAAGTCTCAAGCCCAGAGTGGAGCCACCAGCCCAGGTTCACCTGGGGAATCAAACTGGGTGTGACCGGGTGACTCTCAGCCCTTCTGGACCCCTCAGCAATTTCTCACTGTGAGGGTCTCCTGAGCTGTTAGAGGGAACCCCTCCCCCGCTCCCTCCACTCCCCCCCCCCACCTCCCCTCTCGAAGAAATTGATTCTGGAAAAAGTGTTTGTGAGCAGTAAAACCAGAGAGTGTGAGCACAGGTGTGGTGCCCCGGAGCAAGCACAGCTCATGTTGGGGGCTGGGGGGTGGACAAGGGGGGGACAACAAACAGAAAACCCCCAAACCTACTAAGTCACAATGCCATCTGAAAGCCTTGTGTCCCACGGTGGCAATTCAACCTGTAAAAACTACAAGTTGCTGTTTTCTTTCAGAGATCCTGATGGCCTTCGTTTTCACATAATCCATAAAGGAATCTGATTTTTCCCATCAGCCTGTTCCCAGAACCGACACTCCAGCATTAGAATGCCATTCCCAGGGGCGCCTGGGAGGCTCAGTCGGTGTAGCGTCCGGACTTCGGCTCAGGTCATGATCTCCCGGTTCGTGGGTTCGAGCCCCGCATCGGGCTCTGTGCTGATGGCTCAGAGCCTGGAGCCTGCTTCAGATTCTGTGTCTCCCTCTCTCTCTGCCTCTCCCCCACTCGTGCTCTGTCTCTCTCATAAATAAATAAACATTTAAAAATTGCCATTCTTAGGATTAAGGCATCTTCCTCGGTTAGGAGGCAAGGGTCTCCCTGTCAGTCATTCACACCCTACAGAGGATTAATTGCCCAGAGACTTTCTAGTGGAAGCTCATGGTAAGCAGGTCGGGGAGAGGGGGGGGCACAGAGTGTGAGAGAGGACAGAGGACCCCAGGGGGGCCAGGCCCGGAGGGAGCTCTGGTCCTGGGAGGTGCTGTGATTCTCCCCGTTGCACAGAGGAGGAAAACTGAGGCGCAGAGAGGTAATTTAACCAAGAGCGTACTGCCCCTCCCAGGGGAGCCTGAACCCAAGCCTGGCCACCAGCGCCCGCCCTTCCAATCTTCGTCCACGGTTAGGGGGTACCACACGGGAGTCTGGGTTCAGACTCTAGCCGGTCGGCCGTTTCTGCCCGTGCAAGTGACCTTGGGCGAGTGGGAGTAGGAGTCGTTGCCTCGCGGGATTCCCTCCATCCAGTTAATACCTGTGACACGTTCTGAACAGGGCCACGCATGCGGCCACCGTCCAGTAAACAGGAGCTATTATTCCCGAGCCCCAGAGGGGCACACGACCTTGAGGAGTCCGGAGTTCTTCAGGACCCCAACACGCCGGACCCTGGGGCCCCGGGATCGTCCAGCGGCGTGCTCGCGTCTTGTGGCTGCGGCCTTCTTGTACCCCGCTTCCCGTGGCCGGACGGCCCGGGGCCACCCGTCCGGCCCTGCTCGGCCCCACGCAGGCAAATGAGGTGATGTCAAGGCCTTGGCTGAGGCCCAGCCCCCTCCCCCTCCCCCTCTCCCCCTTCCTCGTGTTTTCCCTCGCCCGGATTCACCAGCAGCAGCGCACACCCGCTCGGCCGGGCCCAGAGGGAAGGCGAGAGGGAGCCCAGGCAAGGCGGGGGCAGCCCGGCCAGGGGTGTGCGCCCCCGACTGCGGCCGGACCTGCAGGGAGCGCCCTCCCTGCCACCTGAAGCTCTCGTCCGCCGGGGTCCCGGAGGTCCCCCGTCTCCGTGGGGGTGTGGGCTGGTGCCCGACCCCCCGGTTCACCGGCCCCCCTCGAGCCGGGCCGGCCAGGCGGCCATGGCCGACGAGAAGACCTTCCGCATCGGCTTCATCGTGCTGGGGCTCTTCCTGCTGGCCCTCGGCACCTTCCTCATGAGCCACGACCGGCCCCAGGTCTACGGCACCTTCTACGCCATGGGCTGCATCATGCTGTTCGGGGGCGTCGTCTGGAGCCTGTGCCAATGCTACCCCAAGGTAGGTGGCGGTGGCGTCGGCGGGGCCGCGGGCCCCGGGAGCCCGTGGGCTGTGCCGCTGTGCCCTGCACAGTCCCCCATCCCTCACTGGTCTTTTCCTCCGCCTCTGTTTTACTCTCTGTTCTTCCCTCTGCCCTCCTTGCCTCCCCCCTCCGTCCCTCCCTCCCTTCCTCAGCACAAGGACTGATCAGAAGCCCCTTGAACCGGGAGCCCTGGTTCAGGCACACAGTCGTGTGCTTGAAACCAGTGTGCTGCCTGCCAGGTGCCCCTGCAGTCACGGTGCCATCATCCTCATCCTGGGGACCGTCCGTACTTCCATGTTATTTTATTTTTGGTTTACTTATTTATTTTTGAGGGAGAGAGAGAGAAAGGGAGAATGAGGGAGAGGCAGAAAGGGAAAGAGAGAGAATCCCAAGCAGGCTCTTCCCCAACAGTGCAGAGGTGGGGCTCGAACCCACGCACCGTGAGATCATGACCTGAGCTGCATCGGGCGCTTAACTGAGCCCCCCAGGCGCCTCTGTAGTTCCATTTTAGAGTGGAGAAGCACTGGGCTCAGGAGGGTGAGGTCCCTCAGCCCCTAAGTGTCCCAGCTGGGATTGGAGCTGGGATGTGGGTGTCTGGCCGCCTTGGAGGGCTATCCCCGTGTCCCAGAGCCGCGGGGAGTTCGAGGGCGGGGCAGGCGTAACTTTGACGGTGTGGGTTGGGCGGGGCTCTGTTCTTCGGCTCTAAGGTACTCCTAGCCTTCCGAGTGACGTCATGACGAGAAGGGCACTGGTTTGGGAGTCTGAGTTCTAGTTCCTGCTCTGTCTCAAACTTTCGGGGTGACCTTTGAGTCTCCGAACCTCCATTTCTTTCATCTGTGAAATGGGCCCCCAGCTCCGGTTACTCCCAGCCTCCCGGAGTTATCGTGAAGAACGGAGAAGAGATGGGATACAGGAATGTTTCATAAACCATAGGGTGTTGTATTTAGGAGATGGGCTTCCGATCTCACTGTTACTGGTCCCCCCAACAAGGGGGGGGACAACACGTCAGGAGTTGTAATCCATCAGCGCCCAGAGAGGATGAGTGACTTTTCCAAGGTCACACGGCTGCTCAGACGGACCCAGGGAGACGAGGGGAGAAGCGTGGATTCTAACGTGGGCTGCGTCTCCAACTGCCTGGAAGACTTCGGTCAAGCCCCTTCCCTCTCCAAGCCTCAGTTTCCTCATGTGTACAATGTGTGCGTCAGGAAGAGGGTGTGGGAAAGGGGGTGCATCTAAGGGGCTCGCCGGTCCTGGCGCGTAGGGCTCCAGCCCCCACAGCCGGCAGCCGCCTCCTCCCTCCCACCCGGGTGACTGTGCTCAGGGGTTCAGGGGAGGAGGGAGGAAGCCCCGGGGGCCGGGGCCTGGCTCTCCGCAGCCCTGCCCCCTCCGCGGCCAGGCCCGGGCTCTCAGGGCGTTTGGTGCTGGGGCGGTCGGGACTGGTTTGTAGTTGCTCGCTGGGCAGTTTACAGTCAACTAGCCTCTGTCTGTGCAATGCCCTGAGCGGAGGTCACCAGGAGAAGAGGTCCTTGGGGCCCGAGCCGCCCGCGTCACCACCTCCGTGGTCACCCTTCTCCTAGAGAGGAGGCTGCATCCTGGGGCCGGGCGGGCAAGGGGACAGCAGGGGTGCGGAGGGCGGTGTCCTTCCTGCCCTCTCCCCCTTTGCCAGCGGTGGCTCTGCGGGGGCAGGGGAGGGACCGGGTGGCGGTGGGGAGTGAGGGAGCCAAGGGAGAGGGACTCTTACTGGGTATTAATGAGTAACTGTTGATAGGTCCACGTGTTCAGGTGCTGCGGAGGCAGCACGGCGGGGTGGAAACAGCAACGCTAGTGTCCACCGGGCCGGATTCGATCCCTCCTCCCCCCTGCGCCCCTCTGCCGTGACCTTGGCGGAGGGTGTCCCCCACCTCCCGGAGCCCTGCACGGCCCAGTGGGGGGGGGCGGTGAGGTCTTGTGTGTGGGGAGGGGGGACCGGTACCAGGCCACGTCCTCAGGACCGGTGTTGGTGGCATCGGGCAGGCCTCCGTGTGCGCGTGCGGGCGTGGGCGCACCGGCGTGGGGCTGTGCGGGGGTGGGTTTCAGAGCCGCAGGCCGCGGGGTGGGCCAGGGAGCCTGCCGGAGGAGTGGCCCTGTCTCCCGCACCGGCTCGGCGCCCGGCCCGTCGGGGCCCTCGGCAAACGCTGGCGCCCGCTCTCCCCTGCCTCTCAGCACCTGATGGATGGGAGCTTTCTGGATCGAAATAAGGAATAGAAGGGAATGGAATCAGCCAAGTAAGATAGGAGAGGAACGTGAGTCAAGCCGTCCCTGTCTTTGAGGGGCCGGGGGTCTCTCGGGGGAGACGGTTTTCTGCCTGATGGGGAGAGAGGAGGCTGCACGGAGAAGAGGAAGCGGCCTCTCTCTGCAGGTTAAGTAGGAGTCCACCGGGCAGAGAAGATGGGGAGAGACTTCCCAGGAAGAAGGAACAGCGTGAGCAAAGCCGCGAGGCAGAAGAGCCGGGAGAGTGGGCGAGGAGGCCGCTGCACAGTGGGGGGCGGAAGGAAGGTGGGGCCGGAGCCGGCTGGCTCCGCGGGGCCTGGGGAACGCCACCGGCCTGGCAGTTCAGGAAAGTCCCCGGGCTGACATCCGAAAGGAAGAAGGTTCGGGGGCATCTAGGCCAGCGGAGGAGGCCCACTCTTCACGGGTCCCGGTGAGAGGTGATGGGCCCCTGGACGAAGGCAGAATTTGAACCCGAGACCGCAGGAACGGAGAAGGCATTTCTCGGTTCGTCACACGTGCAGGGCCTGCCGTGGCCGGGCCCAGCGCTGGCGCTTCTACTGGGCTTCTGTCGCTGAATTTCTGAAGTAGACTTGGTCCGAGGTGGCGGTCGGCTGGACCGCAGGCAGGACGGAGGAGGAGGAATGGGAGTGAATCTGGAAGATGGGGCAGCCAGGGGCGCTGTGCCCGCAGGCTGGGGTGGGGTAGGGCCGCTGGGAGAAGGGAAGGGTGGGCAGAGAAAGCGGGGCCTCTCTCTGTCTGGCTTCTGCTTCTACCCACAGTTCCCCCAAACCCCTCTCCCGCCGGCTCTCCTGGAGCCCAGGCCCAGGCCCCTGATTGGTGGTTGATGGATCTATCCTCTCCACGGGTCTCCCTCGCCCCCTCTGCTACCTCCCTTTGGGGACTGCTCGGTGCTCGGCCAAACACAGATCTGCCTGCGTACTCGTCTGCTGAGGACTCCTCAGGACTCCCGTTGCTTCGGGGTAAAGGCTCATCTCTTTAGCCTGGTGTTCTGGGGTCCCGTTGTCTGGTATCCAGTCACCAGTTTCAACTTCTGCCTGCTCCTCTTTCTTAAGAGGACTTGTGTTCTGACATACTCCAGCCTTTCCTTCCCCCTCAGGCCTGTCACTGTGATGAGAATGGTGATGGTGTATCATGAATGATGATGAAGGTAGTAGTGACGATGACAGCGGTGTTGATGGTGGTGATGGTGATGATATGATGATGATGTTGATGGAGATAATGATGCTGATGGAGGTGGTGATGCTGATGGTGGTGATGATGATATGATGATGATGATGATGGAGATGATAGTGGTGGTGGTGATGGTGACGATGGTGATGGAGATGGTGATGATGGTGATGGTGATGAAGATGGTTGATGGTGGTAATGGTTATGATGGTAATGGAGATGATGATGGTGATGGTGATGATGGTGATGGTGATGAAGATGGTGATGGTGATGATGGTGATGGTGATGATGATGGTGATGGTGATGGTGATGAAGATGGTGATGGTGGTGGTGGTGATGGTGGTGGTTGTTATGATGGTGATGGTGAAAGAGAGAATGGTGGTGGGGGTGGGGGTGCTAATAGGGTTGTTGATGATGCTGGTGATGATGATGATGATGGTGAAGAGAAGGAAGAGAGGGAGGTGGTGATTGAGCCATGAGGTAATGAGGTAGAGGAATGGGCAGCTTCTAAGAAGTACAGAGCTAGCTGTCTTTGGTAGGTGTGGAAGATACCAAGACCCTTGCCTTATTTCTAGACATTTAGGGAAGCTTACCACTGAGAGGAGTTCTAAGAACCCCTCTATCCATCTTTCCCTGCTCGCCAGCAGGATAGAGCTTTTCCGGTGCAGACAAATGTCTCTTACCCATCATGCTCCGTAGTAAGAGCTACAAGGAGCTACTACTTATGACCCTGGGATAATACAGTAGGATCTCATCACTTATTTGTTGAACAGATTTTCAGTAGAGCACAGCACACTCAGAGAGGTCAGATAACTTCATCTTCAGTAGCACCAAACTGTGGTTTACTGAGCAGCCACTATGTGCCCAGCATTGTGCAGGTGAGTTTCTCATACGATGTCTCATGGAATCCTCACAGCGACCCCAGGAGACAGGTTATTGCTAGCCCCATTAAAAAAAAATTGTGGTAAAATACACATCACATAAGGTTTACCGTCTTAACCATTTTTGAGTGTACAGGTCAGTGGTGTTAATTAAATTCACATTGTTGTACAACCAATCTCCACAGCTCTTTCCATCTAGCGAAACTGAAACTCTGTTATACCCATTAAACAATAATTCCCCAGCCCCCGCCCTCCAGTCCGTGGCGACTGCCATTTTCCTCTCTGTCTCTACGAATTTGACTATCGGAGGTACCTCATATAAGTGGATTTCTACAGAATTTGCCTTTTTTTTTACTGGCTTTTTTTTTTTAATGTTTATTTACTTTTGAGAGAGCACAAGCAGGGGAGGGGCAGAAAGAGGGGGACAGAGGATCCGAAGTGGGCTCCACGCTGACAGGCTGACACCAGCGAGCCCGATGTGGGGCTTGAACTCGCAAACCGTGAGACCGTCACCTGAGCTGAAGCTGGACGCTCGACCAATCGAGCACCCAGGCGCCCCTGTTACTGGCTTATTTCTTCAAGGTTTATCCATGCTGCAGCCTGTGTTAGAACTTCCCTCCTGTTCGAGGCCGGATAACGTCCCCTTGCGTGTGTGAACCATGTTTTGTATGTGTTCATCTGTTATTGGACAGTTGAGTTGCTGCCACCTTTTGGCTCTTGTGAACAAAGCTGCAGGTATCTTTTTGAGGCTAGCCCATTTTACAGAGGAGCACGTAGAGGCTCTGAGACGGGGACGGCCGCTGAGGAAGGAACCTTCCCCAGTCTCCCGGATCCCAAAGCAGGGTTCCTTCTGTCTCGTCCCACTGCCTCCTTTATGACCTGCCTCTCCTCTGCCACCCAGTGGCCGCCCTATGTACTGCACTTGCAGAGACCTCTTGATCCCTGAGCGTTCCAGGACAGGGACCGGTGGGTGCAACTTCAGCCATTCGCTTCCCTTCCCCGCCACAGGCCTCTATGACAATGATCTGCCCTCCACTTACTCACCGGACATGGATGAATCACCTACTCAGTGCCGGGCACATTCTGGGCCCTGGACGGGGACCCTGGGACCACCTCCTTCTGCATAGGGATGTTTGTCTCATTGCTCACTGCTGCCCCCTAGGGCCAAGGAGAGTGCTTGGCGCACAACTGGGGCTCAGTAAATGTCTTTTGGGTGAAGGAAGACCCCGGTGGGAGCAGGAGCCTCGAGATCCATTCACCCCCTGGTGCTGGGCCCTGAGCGGGCCCCCCTCCTGTCACCCCGGGAGACCCTCCTGGTCAGAATGCGTGGGGGCGCTGCAGAGAAGCCTTTGTCCTTTGCTTACAGGTCACCTTCATACCCGCTGACTCTGACTTCCAAGGCATCCTGTCCCCAAAGGCGCTGGGCCTGCTGGAGAATGGGCTCGCCACCGAGATGAAGAGGTAGGTGCCAGACCCTCGGGGCAGGGGAGGGGCAGCGGCAGCCCCTCAGGCCAGCCTCCTCTGACAGAGGGGAGTGATGGCGTCGGGTGGGCGGGGTGGGCGGGGTCTCCTCTGCTGGCTGCGGGTACTGCGTTGCCTCCTCCCTTACTGAGAGCACGCTATTAATAATCAGGGATTATTCCGAACCCTCAGTTCTACGACGTAGGCATTCTTATTCCCATTTTACAGAGGAGGAAACTGAGGCTCAGGGACTTTGTCCTGTCTTGGCGCGACTTAGGGGCAGATCAGAAATCAAAACCAGGTGCGGCCCTAAATCCCAAACAGCTATGACTGCTACTATGGCAAACAAGAGGCGTGTCGCTGGCCAAGCACAGCCCTGTGGGATTTTGGGAAAGCGGCTGCCCTGTCTTTGCTCCACCTGTAAAAGAGGGCTACTAATAGCACCTTTCTCCTAGGGCTTCGGGGAGAGATAAGTGAGATAATACAGGCAGAGTGCTAAGCACAGACCGTGGTGCCCGGCTGGCCCTCTCCCTAAGCGCGTCATCAGGCGTAAGAACTGCTCCCTTGGCACCAGAGACCAAACAGGCATTTTGCACTCATGACTTCCCCCCGGTCTTCATAGAAACCCCTGTGAAGTGAGAGATGGGAGGGTGTCAGGCCCATTATACAGACGTGGAAACTGAGGCTCAGAAAGGACAATCACAGGCCTCAAACCTCGTAGGGAGTCAGGGATGGGCCAGACCAGACCTGCCTTCCCAGAGGTGCCAAGGCTGGCTCGCGGGGACTCGGCAGCAAGCCCCCCGGCCCTGGAGAGGGAGTGGGCCCGGCCACCCTCCCCCGCCCTGGAGGCTGTGACTCTGTGCTCAGAGGGCCACGCTGCACGTCCAGGGTCTGTGACCAGGGCCCTGGCTGCTTTGCTTGGGGAGGGAGGCAGTGATGGTGTTTTCTGTTCCTGGCACACAGAGGGACCGGATGTCCCCAGGGGAATGAGGTGGCTAGGCCCTGGGTGGGCCTAGGGGTCAGCCTCGGGACTGCTCACACAGGAAGGGCCATTGCACAGAGCTGTTGCTTAGGCTGCTCCAAGTTCCGGGCTCCTCCTGTGTGACCCTGGGCAAGGGAGCCAGTCTCTGAACCTCACTTTCCGGAGGGGCTGGAGCGAGCGTAGAAAGCGTGATGGCTGGAGCCTTAGCACGTCGCCTGGTGGCCCGGGCACTCTGGGCAAACCAGCTGAAGTCCCAGTGCCTCCCAGCTCCCCGCGATGGTGGAGCTTCGACGAGCTCCCTGACAGAGCCCGGCGGGCAACGAGCCCTCCGTAGGCGGGCTGTTGTCCTCACCTGAACAACGGGGACGGTCCCTGTGCTCCGAGGTGGGTTCGGAATAAAGGGGATGGTAAGCGGGGGCCTTTAGCCCGCCGTCTGAAACGCAGCCTCCTCTCAACCAACGAGGACGGGTGTGCATCTCACAGCTGTACTCCTGGGGTTAACTTTGGAGACAGGGAGTGAAAGGAACATTGGACTGAGAGTCCAAGCTCTGTCGCTCCTTCGTGGGCCTCAGTGTTCTCATCTATGAACTGGGTACAGTTACATCCCAAAGGCTTCTTTGAGTCCGGGGAGACCAGACATCCAGAGCAGGAGGGCCGGGGCGGGGTGGGGTGGGGTGGGGCGGGGCGGGGGCAGGGCGGGGCGGGGTGGGGGGGAAACACCGATATCTCCTCCTGTGTGTGATGTCTCCGCCTCCAAGTGGACCTTTGCCCACCTACCTGTCTGTCCTCTCTCCGCCCTGTGCTGTGCACCGCCCCCAGCCCCCAGGCCCCATACGTCAGGCTGTGGGAGGAAGCTGCCTACGACCAGAGCCTGCCTGACTTCAGCCACATCCAGATGAAGGTCATGGGCTACCGTGAGGACCCCCGCCCGCTGCTGGCCCCTGAACCGGGACGGCCGCAGCTGGGAGCCAGTGCTGGAGGAGGAGGTGGTCTTTGTGAGGCTCAGGGCTGGGTGGAGGCCGCGGTGGTGATCCACAGGGGCTCCAGTGAGGACGGCGGGGAAAGAAGCCCGAAAGAGAGCAGGCCCGGGTGAGTGCACAGAGGGCAGCGGTGGGGGTGCTGCCCGGCTCTGGGGCGAAGGAGGAGGGGCCAGGGACCCCTGACAGCTGGTGGGGGACATTTGGGAGCAGAGAGGGCATGGGGGTGGGGACACCCTGAGAGACAGCACATGTAGCAGACGCACGAGTCTGGGCTCGGTCAGCCGGGCCTGGGTTCAAATCCCAGCTCCTCTGCTGTGTAGACTTGGCAAGTTTCTTATCCCCTGAGCCTCAGTTTCCCCATGTGGGAATAATCACTCCTGCCTCCGAGGGTTGTTGTGAGAACAGGCACAGCACAGCCCCCTGCTGTCTCTGAATGCTCACTGTGAGCTCCCCCGGGGACAGGGAGCCGGAGGATCCGAGTTCAGAGATGTGGCTGGCTGTGAACTGGGCCTCTCATGCGTCCATTTATCCACTCATCCCACCGCCGCTGCTGGCACCTACTGCCTGCCCCCCTTGAAGCTCCCCCCGCCCCTCAGGAGCTCCCCGTCCAATGCGGGAGGCAGATGACGGAACAGAAGGCCACCCCTGAGTGGCTGCAGAGGCAGAGGCAGAGGAAGGATCCAGTGTGGATAATAACATATTAATGCCCATTTCTTGAGCACCTACTATGTGCCACGCGTTGTGCAAAGTGCCTTGCACACACCATGTGCTGTAATCCTCAGAGACAGCCCTAGGAGTGAGTACAATTATTCCTCCCCTCTACAGGGGAGGAAACTGAGGCCCAGACAGGTGAACTCACCTACCCCGGAGCTTGCAGCCAGTGGCTGGAATTTGGCCCCGGGCATCCTGACTCAGGGCTACCCTTGCCCTCTTGGCCTTTGCTCCCACAGCCTCCAAGCCTGCCCACAGGGCCCTGCGCCCTTAGCTTCCTTCCAAGACGACCTGGATGTGGACTCCGAGGGCGGCAGCCTCAACCCGTCTCCACCTGAGGGGGACGAGCCTCACCCACCTGCCTGGGGAGCCCTGGGCCCGCCAGCGCCCGCCGGACCGCTTCCACGACTTTGCCCTGATCGACGCCCCCACGTCCGAGGACGCGCCTCCGGAGTGGCGGTGGCGGGATACCGCCCTGTCCTGGCCGCTGGCGGCAGTCCCAAAGGACAAGGGAGGAGGGAGAGGAGGCTTCAGACACAGGCGCCGAGGAGCCGGAGCAGGAAGAGGAAGACTTGTACTACGGGCTGCCGGACAGCCCCGGGGACCCCCTTCCGGACAAGGAACTGGGCTTTGAGCCCGACGCCCAGGGCTGAGACGGGACCCCTCCTCGGGTCCTAGCCCGGCACCGCTGCTCACCCCCACGCCACCTCCCAAGGCCTCAGGGTCCCCCCGTCTGCCAAATGGCATCGTGTGGAGGCTCATCCGAGACAGCGGGCCGGAGGGCGCTTTGAGGGCTCAGAGACGTGCGCAGGGCGGGGGGTGTTAGCCGTCAGTGGACCGCTGCCCTCGACCGTTTTCTTTGGTGAAGCTTGGAGGGTAGACTGTCATTCGTTGAGAAGATTCGCCCTCAAGAGCCTTTTCTGCCGCCCCCCCAAAGCTGGCCTCTGTGCAGGACCCAACTTGGTGCTACCCCCCCGCCCAGGCCCTGATGCTCTGAGAAGGTCTCTCAGGGTTCCCGTGGACTCTCGTAGCCACCACCCGCCCCGCACCCCATGCCCGGGTGGATGGGGTCATCCGTGGTGGCTCAGAGCTAAGCTCGCCTAGCCTGCCCACACCCCTCCCGTGGCTCCCACGGCCCCAGACCCGAAACCTTCCCTGAGTCCCCTCTGCCGGCCTCCCGGATTTCTCCCTGGTCAGCCCCACGCCACGACCTCCTCTCCTCCAGCTCCGCCCCCCACCCCCGCCCCACCACTGCCCCCAGCCCGTCCCGAGCTGTCCCCTCCGCCGGCGTGCCCTTTGCCTCCTTGCGTGTCTGGCAAATTCATGCGCATCTGTCACACCCTGGCGCAGAGATGTCCCTCGTCTGAAAGCTTTGCCCGATGTTACCACCTCCCGGAACGAGTCACTTCCGGCTGCTCCGCGCCGCCTTTGGGGCTCGAACTCTTACCGCTGGAGCAGGGCCGGCTGCTCCAGGCTCGCACGTTTGCTGTCCTCACCTCAGCACTTCCTGCGCTCAGGTCGGCGGTCACTGAAGGTTTACAAGCCTGACCAGAGCCTTCTGCAGGTGACGTCCCCAGCCCCATCTCCGACTCTCAGACCCCCACCCCTTCTCTCTCTGGCATTCACACCTCCAAATGGCATGCCTAGGAGTCACAAAGGCAGCAGAAAGGCCCCACAGAAACCCCCTTCCCTGCTGAGTACATCTGTGTTGGCTTAGGATTGTGGGTGAAACAAAGCCTCCTGGCTTGCTTCCGTTTGATTCGGGTGGCGTTTACTGAGCATCTACTGCGCCGGAATCTTTAAGGGGAGAGAGACCTCAACTTAGAAACTTCTTGCCTTCCAAGAGCTTACGATCTCCTGAGCTTGGTGTCTTGTAAGTTAGGAACTGAGTACAGAATGAAAGCCAAGGCGGGTGCAGAGAGGCTGACGGTGGACACACCAAGGGCCGTAGAGTGACAGCCACATGGCCATCTGGGGCCATCGAAGGCCGCGACGGCTAGCTCAGGCCGCCTGAGGAACCCCCGGAGATGCCACCGTCCTGCAGCCCTCCCAGTGTGATCTCGGATGAGGCTGATGTCTGCCAACGCCTGTGTGCCCCGGCACGGACAGTGGCAGCGGCAGAGAGAAGGCCGGGGGCGCTGCGTCCCAGCGGGCCCGTGCACTCAGAACCTGCACCCTGGGCCTAGGCTAGAGGCGGGGGTCTCGGCTGAGGGAGGGGAGTGCCCGCAGGGCTGAGTCAGAAGTACGCGCCCCTGCAGACACACTCTGCCTTCATTCTGGGTCATTACCACCTCCGGAAGCGTCTAGAGTGAAGGGCGCCACGGGGCACATTCCCTCTGCTGTCACACGCCCCTGCTGGGGGCCCTGAGTCGGTGGACAGTAAGATGCAGTGTGCTCCTGTGCCCTGCTTACTAAGGTAGGGGAGGAGCCGGCGACCTGCGTCACAAGGGGCGTCTGGGCAAGCAGCTAAAATAAAGTTTTCGATGTTTAAAGGGGTCACCTTCACCTGCAAATTCTTTCGTGTGAAGCCACCACCCATCCCCGCTCTGGGCGGGGTAACTAAGGCGCCGTGCCTGGCAGGCCCCATGGGCACCCTCTGGAAAGTGAACGCCAGCCCCGGTGGTGTGACCACGTGGGATGACTGTGTGGCACAGAATCTCAGGAGCGGCCGGGGCCCCCGAATCACCACCACGGGGCATTCCCCAGGCCTGGCCAGAGAACCCAGAGCCTCTGGCCGCCAGGCCCGCCAGCAGAGAGCCGAGCCCCGTCCTGGGGAGTGACACGGGAGGGGGCGGGGCTCGGGGCAGCAGAGAGAGACGGCGAGGTTCAGGCTCTGCCAGTCCTGGGTCCCCCCCCGATGTCTCGCTGCTTGACGGGGATCCCATATGCGTGGTCTGCCCCGGACACTCCTGGTCTGTGCCCACTGCCCCCCCCAGTTGTTATCGGAATGCTCCCATTTGAAGGATAAATTATGTATTCACCCTGCTCTGCGAACTTGGGCAAGTCTGGTCGCCCCCATGGCCCTCGCTTCCCTCACGTGCGAAAGGGGGGCGAGGGCCCCCTGCCTTGACTTTTGCAGAGTTAGGCGGGGGGGGGTGGGTGTTTGATAGACTGCATTTGCCAGCGGCCTGCAGGAGAAGCCCCCCGGAGCTCACGCATAGTTAATCGCTGGGTTGGTTACCGCAGTGAGGGGGGCAGCCCCCAAGCGACCATGTCTCAGAGGGCGTGAGAAAGGGCTTGTTGCGAGTTAGGGGGCTTGAGGGGGGCTCTGGGGAAGTGGGGCTCTGCTCCACACTGGGTCTGTCGGGAAGCAGGACTAACCCTATGGTTAATGGATCCGATCTAGAAGGAGGGAAGGCCAGGCCCAAGCTAATGCCGTCGGTGGCAGAGGGGCAGCGGTCACAGACCAGCCAGGAGAGGCGGGTGTGTGCTCACGGTTGTGTGTTCCTGCTCGCCTGGGCTCAGCCGTGGTTCCTCAGTGGCCTCGATCGGCCTTGACCCTCATGGTCACAGAGTGGCCTTGCCTGGTGCTGATGTCCCGTGAAATTGTTCACACGGAGGCCTAGCCGCGAGGCCGGGCTGGCTCCTGGATGCCGGGCTGCTCTCCTTCCTCGGGGGCTCACTGCCTGGGGGCTGGCTAATGACTACGGGGACATGGGCATGGGGGGGAGAACCCGGTGTGGTTTTCATTTGAAAGGAAGGATCTGCGGCGTTTTAAACGTTTGAAGAGCAAGGGGGCAGAGGGGCTCTCGTTCCATTGGGCTGTGACCTTGGTAAACTCCGTGATTTGCCTCGCCGGCTTGTTACACCTGAGAGCCCATCACTGAGCTCTGTTCCCTTGGCCTTGACAACTTCCTGTCTCCTCTAAGAACATGGGCCTCTGGGACGGCCCTTCTCATTGGCTGGTGTACTGGGAGGAGGGCGAGGTCTTCGTGATGGTCCAGGGGTGGGTGGGCTGCGCTTGGCAAGCGCTGGGTGTGGGGGGGGGCGTCAGCCCTCCGCCCCAGGCTCCAGAGCCACACACCATGGCAGAAATTCCTGCTCTTTTCACCCTCGGGTCAGGTCAGGGGGACTTTGGAAGTTTCCACTCTCTGGGGAGGAACAGGGCCTGGAGGGTTAGTCCCTGCCCTTAATTGGGCAAGAGAGAAGGTCCTGGGGGCCGTGAGCTTGGGCTGGCCCTGACCTTGGGCATGTCACAGCCTCCCCCGGGCTCCTGTCCCTGTTCACTGTGTGGCCAGGTGGTCGCGGACAAGATCCCACTTTTATTAACAGTCCTTAAGCACCGTTTCAGGCGCCCTCAGGCCCCTTATCCCAACTGGTCCTCACAACAGCCCTGGGGACAGATCCGTCAGCCCCGCGTACTAGCTGTTTGCTCTAAATCCCAGACTCTGGAGTCGGAAAGACCTGGGCTTGCACTCAGCCCCTGCCAGTTCCTCGCTGTGTGACTTTGGACAAGCCGCTGTCCCTCTCTGAGCCTCCGTGTCCACGTTTATGCAGTGGGGAGGATGTTGTCGAGAATTAACGGGTGTCACATGTCTGGCGCATAGCGGGGGCCTGAACAGTGTCAGCAAGTCCTTCCTTCCCTCTCTGGGCCTCAGTTTCCTCATCTGCACAGTGCGGGTCCACTCCACCCTGCTGACAAATCGGCAGTCGGTGGCTAGATTCCCCAGTAAGAAGATGCACACGAAAGTCCTTTGCAAAGGGCACGGAACGCCCGTGGTGCTCAAGTATGGTGTTCCTCGAGCGGCAAGCAAGCTAAGGGCGAGCAGCGGGGCGCTAAGGCTCTGTTCCGGAAACCTCCAGCCGGCGGGGGAGGAAGGAGCAGCGTGTGAGAGAGCGTGGAGGGCTCCCCAGGAGCAAGGAGGAGCAGGATGCTTGCGCTGGCCGATCGGGCAGCGATCGAGCTTACGCTGAGTGTCAGGTGCGGTGTGTATCCTCGCTCTCTGACTCGATTCCCCCTCCGGCCGCGAGACTCTGGCATCCCCTGCGGCCGAGCAAGGGTGCGAACGGAAGTCCTGCGCCCCCTCCACTGCGCCGCCGGCTCCATGCATAAGAACGCACCCACCAGGCTCCGCTTGCCTGTTCTCACCGCAGCCTCCAGACCCGCACGGTGGGAGGGTGTGGGGGGTGTGGCGGGGGGTGTGGTCCCCACTTTACAGACGAGGAAGCCGACTTAGGGAAGTTGAGTAATCTGCCCACCCTCGTAGAGAAGGGCTGGGGTGTAGCTCCGGGTCATTCCAGCCCTGCGGAGGACAGGAGGAAGACCCGCATCAGGAAATCAGGCAGCCAGGTTCCGCTGAGCACCTGCCTTCCCGAGCCTTCTGCCGCGCTGGGGCTGAGGGCGGACGCGCCCTGCTCCCACGCCTTCCATGACTCCCTGTTGCCCACGGCATAAGGCCGGATTCCTCAGCCTGGTGTTTGAGGCCCTTCATGCTCTGCCTCCACCACCCCTAACAGCCGATTTGTTTGCCGCTCCTCCCCCCACACACCCCCCGCAGTGCGGCAGCCACTGGAAACCTGCCCTTCACCCCCCGCTGCTTGTCTAGACTTTTCCCTCTGCCTGGTACCCTTCGTCTCCTTGTCTATCATCCCTCCGGTCCTGCCTTGAATTCCACCTGTTCCCCAAGCCCTGAACTGGCCCTCTCTCCCCTCCCGGGACAGAACCTATCCCCCACCCCACCCCCACCCCCTCTCCTCAGAGTCCTTCCCAAATGGGGTACAGAGCTCCGGTCCCAGCACTTCTTGTGTGACCAGCTATGTGTGTGCTAGTCTCCCCCCCAGGACAGGGACATCGAGGACAGAGGCCTCTTCCAGCCACATTTTTATCCCCAGGACTTAACAAAAGCTTCTGAAACAAACAAAAGTTTCTGAAAAGTAGTTGAGGTGGGGGGGCGCCTGGGTGGCTCAGTCGGTTAAGCATCTGACTTAGGCTCGGGTCACGATCTCACAGTTCGTGAGCTCGAGCCCCGAATCGGGCTCCGGGCTGGTGGCGCGGAGCCTGCTTGAGATTCTCTCTCTCTCTCCCTCTCTCTGCCCCATCTGTGCTCTCTCTTTCTCTCTCAAAATAAATAAATAAACTTAAAAAAAAAAAAAGAAATAAAAGTAGTGTGGTTAGAACGGAATGGAATTTACCCAGAATGAACCAAACCAGGTGCCCAGTCTGAAGGCTCGCCGGCCCGGGAGCTCCAACTACATAGCCCGGGGATGAGGAGTACTGGCTTTGGCACCATCAGACTTGAGTTTGAGACTCGGTTTCCCTCTGGCTAGCTCTGTGCCTTTGACCGAGAGACTTACCCTCTCTGGTCCTCAGTTTCCTTATCAATAAATGAGGTCAATGCTATCTACCTAATAGCGGGTTGGAAAGACGAGAGGAGGGGTGCCCAGCATGAGTCTAGTGCCCGGTGAGCCCTCGGTGAACGGTCATTATCATTATGGTTACCGTTGCAGAGATGAGGGGGGTGCATATTCTATGCAGACGTCAGGGGCCAGTGTGGACTCGGGGTCAACGTCCAAGCATCGGCTTATCAGCTCTTCCCAAGTGGGGGTCAACGGACCAGGCCGGGCTGGCGAGCATCAGACTCTCCCGACAAGTTTTAAAAGTCCAGTGTCCTTGAACCGCCCCCAGAGAGGTCTCGGATGATCTGACATTTGAATAAGCCAGCCAGGTGGTTCTAAAGTACACAAGAGCTTAGTCTTTTGTTTTTAAATGGGTTAGGAAGGACTGGAATGGTTGGAAGGTGACCCAGAGCAGGTGGGGGCTTTGCGAGCCAGGATTTAAACCAGAGAATGAAGGGAGAAGGGTATGGCAGGCACAGGGCGTGGTGTAGACGAACCCCGTAGGAGAGAAGGAGGAGGAGGTTTCTAGAACCTAGAGGAGGCTAGTCTGCTGAAGGGATGGGGGATGACGTCAGAGAGGGAGGCTGGAGCTTGGTCACGGAGCTCCTTGAATCCCTGCCGCGGGGCTCAGCTTTGATCTGACCGGCAAGCGGGATCCATGGATGGTTCTTGACCAGAGGGGTGACATGAAGAAAGGAGTGTTTAGAGCATAGTCTTCTGTTAACAGATGCAAAAGAGAATGGAAGGGGACATACTGGGGGCAAGAAGGCTGGCCCGTGGTCTGTATCAGGCATTCGGTTTCCGGCCTGGCCTGTGAAGGTTTTTGGTTTTTGGGGTTTTTTTTTGGCCTGTGATGGTAGTGCCGGGTGGATGTCAGGTCAGGACCGAAGCTCGGGGACCCAGCGTCCTGGGATCCTCAAGGCCGACCACGAGCCCTGCCGTGCGGAGTAGGGAACCCTCGGTAGAGGCTGGATCTCTTGTGGAAGACACCAGAGCCCTGGTGGAGGCAGCCCGGTTCGGAGATGGCGCGGGGGGAGGGCAAGTGAGGGCCCGAGAGACCCAGAAAGTGGGTAACGGGTCCCACGGGAGGTTTTTCACAGGGCGAACTTTCCCAGGCCACCTGCCCATTCTCCACATGGAACCCAGGCAGGAGCAGACTGGAAGCGGTGGGTGGGTGGGTGGGTAACAGCAGGCTTCGCATGCCCGACCAGCCAGCCAGGGGGCAGCGCAGGGCAGGGCAGGGCAGGGCGGGGCAGGGCGGGGCAGGGCGGGGCAGGGCGGGGCGGGGCGGGGGTAGACTTCACTATTCCTTCCTTCCTTTATTGTGGCTACAGACACTCATCAAGCACCTGCCTGACATCACCCGTGTTCCAGGCCCTGGGGATGGAGAGACACGTCTGACCCATGCCTGTGGGGGGGGGCCCGCCTTCGCACGGGATCACCGTAGCATGAACAGCGGTGGGTCACTGTGGTCACTGCTGGGCAGGGGGAAGCACCACGGGGGTTTGGTCCCGCCTAGGGAGTGAGCAAGGGCTCTTCAGAGAGGCGACTCGAACCGGGGTAAGTCCCGAAGGGTTCGCTAGGGAAGAAAGGGCAGGGAGACCAGCTCGAACAAGGGCCGGGCGCCCCGAGTCACCCCACCGTGTTCCAGGACTTGGCCCAGGGACGGGTTCGAGTGGAGCTTAGGACAGGATGAGGAAGGCTGCGGGGGGACATGGGCGGGTGGGCGGGGCCTGATCGGGAGGGCCGTGGACCCTGTCCTGGAGCACATGGGAAGCCGCGGCCGGTGGGACTGATGAGGACACACTGGGGTGGCCGGGGTCAGAGAAGCTGTCACCTTCGGAGCCGCCCAAAGAGCGGGCAGTCACGTCCGACAGACAGAGGTGACTGTTTTTCCCAGAGGGAGCGCTAACATAACGATCAGACAGGAAAGGAAAACAGAGTTCGTTCGCCCACAGGAATGATCTGGAACCCCAGGAAAGAAACACAGGAAAAAACATGGTCAGCCTCAGGAACGACCCAAGGAATGCAAACAGAAACAACAAGAACCCACGTTTTACCCCTAACACTGGCCGCATTTCGTAAAGACGGCCACAGCGGGCGGGGCGAGCGGAATGTGGGGGCCGGGCGGTTTCTTGCACGGCTGGTGGGAAGGGAAGGGAAGGAAAGGGCACGGGTTCTGGCGGGGGCCTCGGCACCCCCCGCCCCTGCACTCTGCGAGGCCACATGCGGGAGCTTATGCTAAGGAACTATTCGGGGGCGCGAGAGGGACCCACAGAAGCGTGTTTACGGCGGCCTTGCTAAACGCCCAGCGTGTGGAGGCTGGCTAAGTGACCGGCCATGGCTCTGCAAGGGGACGGTCCCCGGCGTAAACATGGTGACCCTTCCGCTGGACTCAGATCCCCCTCCCCTGCTCGCACACCTCCCCGGGGGGCCTATTCCGGGGAGGCCACATTTACCTCGGGGTCCTTTCGGTGATTTTCCGCAGTCCTCACTAGACCCCCGGAGGCAAGGACTCCCCGGAGGCAAGGACTGTGTCTATATGGTCACCACTGCGTCCTCAGTGCCTAACTTAGTCCTTGCGACACAACAGGCCCTCAATAAATACCTGTTAAATCCATGACTGAGTCTGTCTATCTTTCTTTTTATTGTGGTAAAAGGCACATAACCTGAAACTTGCTATCTTCACGCTTTTTGAGGGTACGGTCGATGACGCTGACCGCATCTGCGCCGTTGTGCAACCATCCCCAGCACCCATCTCCAATTTTTTAAAAAAAATCTTTATTTATATTTGAGAGAGAGAGAGAGAGAGAGAGAGAGAGGGGATCTGAAGCAGGCTCTGTGCTGACAAAAGAGGGCCCGATGTGGGGCTCAAACCCATGAACCGGGAGATCATGACCTGAGCCGAAGTCG
This sequence comes from Paguma larvata, assembly GCA_030068075.1. Taxonomy (NCBI): domain Eukaryota; kingdom Metazoa; phylum Chordata; class Mammalia; order Carnivora; family Viverridae; genus Paguma; species Paguma larvata. The sequence continues at coordinate 42,893,626 of CM057833.1, forward strand.
GAGGCTCAACTGACAGAGCCACCCGGGCGCCCCCACCCATCTCCACTTTAATCACCCCCAGCTGAAACGCTGTACCCATGACACCTTACCTCCCCATGCCCCCTACTCCCAGCCCCTGGCGACCACCACTCCCCTTTCTTTTCTTTTTTCAAATCTCCCCTCTCCCTCCGTGCCCCTGAGTCTGTATTTATTGGTATGGAAAGAAGCTCTTGACACAAAATGAATAAAAAGAGAAATATAAAGTAGAACGCAGCAAACACTGCTAATTCCCTGCTTTCTCGATTTTGTTTGGAGGATCTCACGCCCAGTCCCGGGCAATAAGTTATGATCAATCCGAGGCCGGTCAGGACAGTCCTGTTCTCTACTGCCAGCCCGGCTGAGGAGGCCTGAAAAGAAATTTGTTGGGGTCCCCCGTGAAAAAGTTCTTGCTTTCCTGATAAAAATGCAGAAGTGACCGGCTTGGCTGGCCTTGAATGCAGATACAGTGGCTGGTGCTGCTGCAGGTCTTTTATCACCATGAGGGATTTGCCAATAGAATCACAGGTCTTGGGCCTGTAAACTGGTGAACCGAAGTCAGCCGCCCCTGGTCTTCTCGCTCCGTGAGATAATTTAACCCGATTTGTTCAAGCCACCATATTTGCAGTTTGAATTCACTCCCAAAAAATATAGAATATGACCCCATATATATATATCTATGTGTAGCTGTGAGTAGGAAAAAACCCAAAGAGATTATCTCTGGGTGATGGGATTCTTCTTTAGGGAATTTTTATAGCGAACATGTAAATAAGGATCAATAAATAACATTTTTACAATCAGAAAATAAACAGGGATGCTAATTCTATGAAAAAAATAAATGGACAATTGGGCTTCCAGGAAGTCGTTCACTCCCGTCTGACCGGAGAATTTGAGGGAAGCCAACGACTGCCTGTGGGCGTGCTGGGGAACAGATTCCAGCACGGAGTGAGGGCCCTGACCTTGACCTCCGAAGGTCCCATCTGAAACGGTGTGTTATTCCAGCCTTGCGAGGGGGGCGGGGCAGATGTCACGGCCCCGGGGAAGCAGGAGAACCCGAAGCTCTGTGAGAAGTGAAGCGAGCGAGGTCTCCAGTGTGGCCGCAAGGGGCGGGACCTCACCCTCTGTGACCCTCCTGTCCTCCCCCACTCCCAGCCAGCCCCTCCGGCCGCCCCCCCCCAGAGGCCTCGCCTCTCCCTCTGGGCTTTGAAGCCAGACCCCGTGTCCCCGTGTTCCTGACCTAGGTGTGTCCCTCCTCAGCCTTCTCCGCTGGCCGGTCTGCCACGCAGGTTCTCAGCCAGGGCTGGGTGACTCGGTGACTGGGAGGAAGGGCCGCGCTGGGCCCGAGGCTCAGGAAGACGGGGCAGCTGTGGGGTCTGCGGGTGCGGCCGACAGGCAGCACCTGTATTGGCTATCAACACAGGTTTACACCGAGTGGCACGGCTGTCATTTCCCCAAACAAAGCTGGATGATGTCTGTGAAAGTGACCCTGGGGAAAAGCGGAGGAAAGAAGAGGAAAACGCCAGCAGAGAACGAAAGGGAAAAGACACTAAGGGACCTGGCGTTGATGCTGTCCTTGCAAACGTCCCCAGGGTCACCGCTGGGCTGCGTGGGGACCCAGCCTTCCCTAACGGGAGCCGGCGTTCTTCTCTGTGCCCGGCGGGGCCATTTCCTGATCCTTGGACACATGTTGGCTAATTGGAGCTTCGTCCCAAGGGTGGCGGGTAGTGGCGTCCAAGAAGGATCAAAGAAAACGACCCCGAAGGAGAAGCAGGGGGCAGAGACACCCCAGTGGCAGGGATCACTGAGGGGCTTTTTTTCTTGGGGTGCTGGGGGGGGGACTGGACCATCAGGGTGGTTTGTGCCCGTGTTGGCTCCTGCGAGGAATCCGGAGTTTAGCTAGGACCCTCGGCATCCTTTTCCTGGGGAGCTGGGCAAATCAGCCTGGAACAGCGTGGTGTCCCCCAGAGACTCCAGTCTTCTCCAGTCTTCCTTTCCTTCCTCCTCCTTCTCTCTGCTGCCTTCATCTTCTGAATTAAGATGCTCTGACCATCTGCCCCAGCCTCCGTTTTTCCAATCGAAGTGACGGGCCGACGGTCAATGCCACCCCGGCTCTTCCCAGGGAACCGCTGTGTCTTCCCTGCCTCAGGTGCGACATCCGGACTCCACGACCTCGCCCCTGCCGGATCTTCCCCAGCCTCAGTTTCCTCCCCCCTGCGATGCAAGGCCTGAGGCGGAGGGTCGAGGTGGTGACTGCAGCGTGGATTCCAGGGCCTCCGGCCGTGCAGGCTCAGATGGCTGGCTTCCCTGCCTCGCTGACACCCTGACCCCCTGCCCGGGAGGCGATGGAAATATTTGGGCCTGGGGGTGACGGGGCCAGTGGCTGGGAGCTGCCAGGGGCACATTCCTCCTGGTCCCCGCCCCCGCTCGCTTGCCTGGGAATTCTTTCCTCGCACCCTAGACCTCAGGGCACTCGATGCAAATTGGGTGCAAGCACTTGGGGTCTTCTGGGTGCAGACTGGTGGTGCGGCGGGCGTTCGTATGGAGAGATGGGGCTGCCCTCCACCCCCCCCCCCACGTGTGCCCGCTGTGAGGAACCCCTCCCCTTTGTCGTGCCGTGAGAACAGGAGGCATTTGTAGCACTGTTGTCTCAGGGGCCGTGGAGAGCCGGACTTGTCACCATTTTACGGATGAGCGCGCTGAGGCTTGGAGAGGGGCAGTGACTCGCTCGAGGGCGCGCCGTGGGTTTTAGTGGCAGAGCCGCGTCCTGAGTCCCGGCCTGCCTGTCTCATCTGCCTGCCCAGGCCTGCCTGTTCTGAGAGTACTGCCTGGAGGAGGCGACTCCGAGGCCCGTCTGGAAAGACGTCTGGGCGCTCCGGAAGGGAACGAGGCGTGGTGGCGGACCCGCCTGTGGCTGCGGGGCGGCGTGGAGGGGCCCGGACCACTCGGAGCCCTGCCACGTGTTCAGGGAGCAAACCTGTGGTTCCCACACTTCGGGCTGCCTCAGAATCTCCTGGGGAGCTTATGAAATGCTGATTCCTGGGCCAGGGCCCTAGAGATTCCGGGTCAGTCAGGGGAGTCTGCGCTTTCCATAGACCGGTTCCCCGACCCCACCCCAGAGTTCTGACGCCCGCCGGTGGTCCCTGGGGCACTCTTGAGGCGCAGCAGGACTGGGGGACCAAGGACAGCACAGTGTGCAGGGGTGATGGTGGGTGGGAGGGGTGGAGTGGGCCCTGGGAGCGGGAGCGGGAGCAGGAGCAGGGGCAGGGGCAGACCCTCCCGGACCACCTTCTCCGTAAGTGCGGCTCTGCCTCCCCTTCCCTCCCCATTTCCCTCCCCAGCTCTAGACCACCTCCCGTACTGCACGTTTGACTTGGCGTATTACGTCCTGCAGGAGTGAGGGCCTTGCGAGGGTGGGAGTTTGTCTGTCTGGGGCAGCGATGTAAGCCCTCATCTAGAACAGTGCCTGGAACGCGGGCGGTGACCGCGGGGGCTTTTGGTCTGTTTGATTTATTTATTTATTTATTTATTTATTTTAATGTTTATTTATTTTTGAGACAGAGCATGAGTGGGGGAGGGGCAGAGAGAGAGGGAGACACAGAATCCAAAACAGGCTCCAGGCTCTGAGCCGTCAGCACAAAGCCCGACGCGGGGCTCGAACTCACGGACCACGAGATCATGACCTGAGCCGAAGTCGGATGCTCAACCGACTGAGCCGCCCCGGCGCCCCTGATATATTCATTCTGACTGTGGAAGAGACCTGAGTGTGGCTGGAGGCCGGCAGGAGAAGGGGTGGCAAGCCTCGGGGCGCACAGGGTGGAGACAGAGAGGTGTCGGAGGGTGGTTCCCGGAGGTGGCCAGGGGCAAGGTTGGGCCCCCCAACCCGCTGGACGGCTCCTCCCTTCGAGCCCGCAGGTGTGGAGAAGCCGGGTATGAGGTACGCGTCACTGGCCTCGGTTTTCTCCACGAACCGCGTGGAGGGACCCCCTGGCGAGGCAGGGGTGGGTGGGTGGAGGCTCGCAGGGCCTGATGGGTCTGGCGTCGTTCCTGAGCAGGGGCCTTGGGAACAGGCGAAAGCACTACTGAGGCTGGCACTCTGGTCATGAACTTCTTTTGTTCAGAACCGCCCAGGACCCTCCCCACCCAGGACGAGGGCCTCAAGAGACATTAAAAACCAGCCTCCCGTCCCTGTGTCCCCAGCTGGGTCATGCCCTGCTGCTTATCGCTTCATTATAACCAGACCACAAGTCCTGAGTTGCCTCCTCCGGGAAGCCTGCCCGGAGCCACTGGGCTCCCGCAGCACCGAACCCGTCTTTTCCTGGTGTGACTGTCTCCTCCCGCGTGTCATCAATAAGGCCTGTGCTCTTCCCTGCCTCCCTGTGGGCTCGCCAAAGACAGGCCGGGGTCTGATTTGCCTCAGGAGCTTCTGAAGCAGGCCTGGCCTGGGGTGGTTAGGCGCTGCGTTCTCACGCCGTGCCCTGGGCGCCCTCTGCTGGTCCAGGTGGGCACCGCCACTGCTCCTGAGGGGTCTTGGTCCCTGGGCCCATCCCTTCCCTTCCTCCTGGTCCTGCCTTCCTCCCTTCCTGAAACCTGTCACTGTGCCCGCCCTCAAAATCCTGGCCCTTTGCCAGCAACCTTCTTGCCCTCGAATGCCTCTTGGAACGTTCCTCTCCCTTCTTGCGCTGCCTAGAGTCCCCTTTCCCCACAAGGCCTCTCCCACAGCCCTTCACCTGGGGCCCGAGGTGGGGTGGGGTCCTTCTAGTTCCTCACTGCTTTGTCCAGAGTGCTGTCCTTCTGTTCTCCATAAATGTCAACGCTGAAGCTCCTGTCACCAGGCGGCATCCCTAGGTACTGAAGGCATAGCTCACGGTCCCCTTCTCCTGCCAGGGCGACTCCCACATGCACACAGGTAACCCTCTCGGGGCTCCGAATCCCGTTTCCTCCCCTCCAAGACCTTGCCACCACCCTCCCTTAGCCCCGCCGCCTCTGTTGTGCCGGGTCAAGGACCTCGTCGCTCCCTGTGGCCGCATCTCCTCCAGAGCCTCGGTGTCTCCCCCTTTCCTGGTCACCACTTTCCCTTTTTCTAGCTCCCCCTTTCCCAGCTCCCACTTTCCTCCGCACCCGCCACACCTACCATCCGCCGCTGCTGCCTACTCATCACCTCTCTGGCTCCCTTCGCTTCCTCGCCCGTCTCCCTGCCACCCAGCGGAAACTTCCCCGGGCCGGCCTCCCAGCCACCCCCCAGCTCGCTCGCTCCGCACCCTGGCCCCGATGTTTATTGCGCTCCGTGGACGAAAACCCAGCTCTGCCCCCCCTCCCCCCCGCAGCCCGGCGACCGTACACAGCAAGGAGGACACATGCACGCTTGGTGGCCTCACTGAATGGGCAACCTCAGACCTCCGGCAGGCCCTCAGGTTGTCTCCGAAACCCACGCATTCTAGCCATTCACTCCTCCCTTCTTATTGTAGTTTCTATTTTATGTATTTTTTAAATTTTTTATACAATTTTTTTTTATTTTTGAGAGACAGAGAGCAAGCAGAGGAGGGGCAGAGAGAGAGGGAGACCCAGAATCGGAAGCAGGCTCCAGGCTCTGAGCTGTCAGCACAGAGCCCGACATGGGGCTTGAACCCATGAACTGTGAGATCATGACCTGAGGCGAAGTCGGATGCCCGGTGGACTGAGCCACCCAGGCGCCCCTGGATTTTCTATTTTATTTCACAGTTGAGGACACAGAAGCACGGAGGAGACTGAGCAGCCTGCCCCGGGGCCCGTGCCCCTCACCTCTGTGAGATGCGCCTGACCCCAGGATGAGGTACCTTCTTTTCCCTCACGCCTCCCAACCTTCTCCCCCTTCCTGCCTTCCAGCTGACGCCCTGCTTCCTATTTCAGTGAGAAAATAGATGTGAGAAAGAGCCTCCAGCTCTGGCCCTGCACTGACCCGGCTACCGCCCCCTGCGTCCCCCCCCCCAACCCCCTGGTCTGCTCACCTGTTAGGAGACAGCATCTGGGCCCTGTGTTATGGAGAAACTCTCTACTTGTGCACCAGAAAACACCCCTTCTCACTTCAGAACTGCCCCCCTCCTGCATTCCACCTCTATGTATCGTGCCTGTCAGCCCATAGGCATGTTCTAGTAGCTTCCACGTAGGAAAGAGCCCTTTCTTGGCCTCCTACTCCCTTAGGTCATGGGCCATTTTCCTGCTCCCAGTATGGGAGAATTCCTTGAGAGAATCTCCGTACTGGCCGCCTTAACTAAGCCAGTCGGTGACTTTGAACCTCATTGATACGCTGAGCTCACTGTCTCCCTGAGCTCAAATCACACGTCCCGCCGTCGACGTGGTATCTCGCCATGCTGGCGGACGGCTCGGGCGGCAGCTTATTCTATGGAATAAAATACCATAAAGTCCAAAGCCAGTCAACCAGTGAGAGAAACAGGTGTGCAGCATGAAGGACAGACGACGGGCCGATCGTGATAATACACAGGGAAAGTGGTTATAAATCACTGAACAAGAGACCAAGAGCCCCGCGGAAAAGACGGGCGGCGGCCAGGGAGATAACGGTTCAAAGACAAACACACGCGGACAGTCTGTAAACATAAGGCAGATCCAAAGGTCTGACAGCTGTGCGGCCCGAGCGTGGCCGGGAGCGGCGGCTGCTGGCGGAACTCACACCTCTCCCCGTTCTCCTCTTTCTGGGCACTGGTGTGATCGCGCGTTCCCACCGAGGGACTGCGGTGTGACCATGACCACACGGCCTGCGCCGGGAATGAAGTGTGAGCGGAAGGGCGTGGGTCACTTCTGGGTGGAAGCCACACGCAAGGCGCCTCAGGGTCCAGCCGCGTCCTCCGCGATGGCTGCGCCTTGGGCGGGGGCTGGGGCGGGGCAGCGACGCGGAGGAGCGAAGCCCACGATGGGCACGTGGTGTGAGGGAGGCAACGCCTTTGCCGTGTTTGGCCCCTGACACCTCCGGTCGTGCGCGACTGAGGCAGAACCCAGCCCACTCCCGCCCATTCCCCAGGCGTTGTTGGTGAGACTGTATCGACATAAAATAGAAACATGCTTCTTACGTAGAAACTCCACGGCTGGGAATTTATTTATTTTTCATTAAAAAATTCTTTTTAATGTTTTATTTATTTTTGAGAGAGACACAGTGTGAGCGAGGGAGAGGGAGAGAGAGAGACACACACACACAGAATCCGAAGCAGGCTCCAGGCTCTGAGCGGTCGGCACAGAGCCCGACGCCGGGCTCAAACTCACGAACTGAGAGATCGTGACCTGAGCTGAAGCCGGATCCTTAACTGACTGAGCCACTCAGGCGCACGTGGGGAAACTGAGGCCCAGATTGGGGTCGGAGCTCAGTCCAGGAAAGGGATACTAATAGAGCCGCGGTGAGGAACACAAACCCATTGTGGAGGGCAACTCAACTGCTTTTCTCAAAGTCCACTGAGAGATCTCATTTTAAAATTATCTTCACAGCAGCCTTGAGACTGTCGTTTGACCACACATCTGGACCCCAGAGCCTAGCCAGGTGGGCACGTAAAATTAACCCCCGCAGCCAGCCTTGAAGGTGGGGAGGTGGAGGGGGTGTGTGTCTCCCAGGGTTGACCTTGGCTTTGCCCTTGCGAGCCTGGAGTTTACTGGGAAATGCCAGCTGGCCCAGGGCACGGCTATAGCTGGGCTCCCTCCGCTGCCTGCCAGTGCCTGGCAGGGACTGGGGCGGTGCTGGTGGCCTCCCGGGCTGCCGCCTGCCTCTACTGTCTAGCGTCGGGTCCCCAGAGTGTAGGGGGAGGTGGCCAGGCGGGGCTTCTGTGGGCTCCGTGTGGTGGAGCCAGGCTGAACTGGCCTGGCTCTGGAGGGTGTCGGGAGACACCCCAGCACAGGAGCCCCGGGCCGGGGAAGGGTCTCGAACTTCCACTAGTCTATGAACAACACGGCGGTCAGCTTTCCTCCACGCTCCCACACAGCCGCAGCCCTGTGCCCTGGCCACTGTTCCTCCTGAAGCCCGCGTGCCCGTGGCCTCGGGCCCTCCTTCTCCTCTCCCCTGGGTGGGCACCATAGCGCCCTCAGCCTTCTCCCTGCCTCCCCCTGCCCTCTCTCCCAGGCCGCCCAGTGAGCCCCAGGCCACCTCTGCCTAAAACACAAGCCTGCTCACATCACTCTCCCGCCCAGGACCTTCGGGGCTGCCCCGCTGCCAGCTCCCCTGCACCCAGATCCCCCCAGGCTCTGCGCGGCCCGGCCGGCCAACCCCATCTGAGTGTAGCACTCTCAAGGTCTTGTAGCCGGGGGTGTATCTGACCCCCAAGCCCACGGCGGGAGGCTGCAAGTGCCCCTGAGAGACTTCAAGGCTCACTCCTGAACTTCTGCCTGGGCAGGGGCCTTGGGGAACTCCGTCTCCTGGGTGGAGGGGAGACGGTGTTTTCCCTCAGAAACCAAAGCTTACAGGGGCGCGTGGGTGGCTCAGTCGGTTAGGCACCCGACTTCGGCTCGGGTCATGATCTCCCATTCTGTGAATCTGAACCCCATGTTGGGCTCTGCTAACAGCTCAGAGCCTGGAGCCTGCTTCACATTCTCTGTCTCCCTCTCTCTCCGCCCCTCCCGTGCTCACACTCTGTCTCTCTCTCAAAAATAAACATTAAAAATTAAAACAAAACCACAAAGCTCACAGAGGTGGAGTGGCTTCCCCACAGGTCACACAGCAGGCCCAGCGGCAGAGCTGAGTTGAGAACCGGGAGTTCCGGCACCCAGGCTACTGTCCCTTCTAACTCGACTTGTTTCTGGATTTCCCAGCTCTGGCCTCAGACCCTAAAGAGAAGGGATCTGACGGTGGCATGGAGACACAGAGGGTCCCCTGCCTCCAAGGGGCTGAGCCACTCTCTGTCCCGGGCTGCTGCTCCCAGTTGGGAAGTGGAGGACCTTGCTCCCCCCGCTCCCGCAGCCCAACCAATGTGTGGACCGCGGAATCCTGAGCCCTGCAGAGAAGGCAAAGAAGTGGGGGGGCGGGATGGGCACCGGTGCCCCCGGGGCAGCACGCCTGCCTTGTGCAGCTTTTCCGTGTCGGCCCTCACGTCTCAGGGTGGAGGTTAGTGGTGGGGGAGGGGATGCCGCCAGCAGCTTTTGCAAGTGTGGACAGCACGTGTGTGTGTGTGTGTGTGTGTTCGTGCGCAGCCGGGCCGGTTTCTGCTTGTGCCCAGATTAGTGAGGCTTACGAGCTGGGCGCCCTGCCTCCCCTTGCAGGGAGTACGCATGCCGCATGCTGGTTGTAGAAGGAAATGCAGCCCCCGTGCATTCCTTGATGAATGAATCCGTTTAACAAACCTGCTGGGAGGTTGCTGGGCGGGGAGGGCCAGGAGCCCCACTGGGTTCTGGGGGCAGAGAGGACTCCGCCGTGACCTGGAGGAGGGGACGTAGGAGCTGAGTGCTGAAGGCGGAGGAGTGGCCGGAGTGGCCGGCAAAGCCAGCAAGGACGCGCAGAGCGCAGAGCGAGGGCAGGTGTGCGCACAGCCTGGGGCCAGAGGCGTGCCCGCACAGGCCTTCAGACGCGATCCACAGCTGTCTCCTCCCTTTCCTTTAAAAAGCCACTGAGGGGCACCTGGGTGGCTCAGTGGGTTAATCGTCCGACTTCAGCTCAGGTCGTGATCTCGCAGTTTGTGGGTTCGAGCCCCATGTCGGGCTCTGTGCTGACAGCTCGGAGCCTGGAGCCTGCTTCAGATTCTGTCTCCCTCTCTCTCTGTTCCTCCTCTGCTCATTCTCTGTCTCTTTCTCAAAAATGAATAAACATTAAAAAAATAAATAAAATAAAAAGCCACTGGGAGCTTCTTAAAAGGAAGCCCGGGGAGTCTGCTCTTAAAATGCACTCAGGGGCGCCCGGGTGGCTCAGTCGGTTGGGCGGCCGACTTCGGCTCAGGTCATGATCTCGCAGTCTGTGGGTTCGAGCCCCGCGTTGGGCTCTGTGCTGCCGGGTCGGAGCCTGGAGCCTGCTTCGGATTCTGTGTCTCCCTCTCTCTCTCTGCCCTTCCTTCACTCATGCTCTGTCTCTTTGTCTCTCAAAAATAAATAAACGTTAAAAAAAATGCACTCGGAAGAGGTTTATAAAAGCACGAGACTCTGGGCGTGAGGTCTGGATGGTGCGTTTCTGGGGGGCAAGGACTGTCTCAGGGCCGTTTGCCCAGCATGTATGAGCGAGGGCTGCCGTGCTCCCTGCACTGGCCCGGCGCTGGGGACACAAACCCAGCTAACTCTTCTTTCCTGGAGCGTCCATTCCCGGGGTGGGGGGTCGGGCGTTAAACGCAAATGTAATAAAGAGTGCTTAAAAGGTGCTATGGAGAAAAAAAAGGCAGGGGAAGGAACGTCGGGTGGCGGCTTTGTTTAGGAGAGGCCTCACTCAGAGGATGGAGGACGTCACAGGGAACGGGATTCCGGCAGTGGGAACAGCCTCACACGGGAGCATGCCTGGAGGGCAACAGAAGCAGACAGAAGGCCCGTGGGATGGGAACCGAGTGAGTCAGGGGGACCAGAGAGGGGACAGGACCAGGTGGGGTGGGGCCTCAGGGCCACAGTAAGGACTTTGGACTTTGCCTGAATGAGCTGGGAGCCCCTCAGGGTTCTGAGCCCGCGGTGTGGGTGGGGTGGGGCTGTGCTCAGGGAACGGGGTGTCTGGCCCGGGGTTGGTGCAGGGAAGACCGCAGGGAACAGGACAGGAGCAGGGAGACCAGCTGTAGAGCACAGGCCTGTGCAACGGGAAGGGGCCGGGGCTTGGAGCTGTGGTCTCAGGCCTGGGCTGAGCTTTGAGATGCTTCCTCCTTCCCCCTCCCTCTGCCCTCTTCACCCTGGGTCCCAGAGGACACCTCTATCTTCCTCGGGGTGACGTGGGCTCCCTGCCCGGGAGGACGTGACCGCTCGGCCTGGATTGCCCTATGCTAAACGGAAGGCTGCGCGAGCAGGGCGCAGGTGCCAGACATCCCCCTATTTATGCGGGTCAAGCTGTGCTCAGCTTCCTGCCCCGCCCCCCGCCCCGGACGCCAACACAGGTGGGCGGAATGGCCCCGAGGGCTCCGTGAAGGAGCTAATCACCCTCTCACGGGTGGGCAGGGAGGTACTTGAGGCCCCCATCGGTTCGGTGGTCTCACGGGCTCCCCCAGTCCCGCCATTAGGGCTCACCTGGGAGACAGACTCTGTTGATGATATTCCTAGGTCTCGAACTGGCCCCCGAGCCACCGGCAACGGTGCCCGAGATCCAGCCAGAGGCGGGAGGCCGTCGCAGGTGTTTGAGGGGCAGCCAGGCCTTTGCTTCTCCCAGCAGTCCTCTTTCTTGCTCGAGTGTGGCGGTGGCCGAGCGCCCAGCAGGACTGCAGGAGGCTGACTTTGCAGTTTGCAGAGGAGGCCGCGGGGCCCGCACCCCGTCTCACCCAGCCCTCGCTCGTACCCTGCGTGGGACACACAGCCATCCACACTTTGGGGAGGAAGAAATTGGGGACCAGGGAGGCAGGGGTGCCTGGAAGCTCCCACGGCCAGGAAGTGAGGCGGGGCCCGGATGTAAGCCAGATCTGATTGTAAATCCAAGCCTTTTTTTACTGCACAGGTTGGGCACCCCATCTTTACAGTAACCTCGTGAGGATCCCAAGGGGCACACGGACCTGAGCCAGGACAGAGCGCCGGGCCAAAGGCGCCAGCAGGTTCTCTGTGACCAGGGGTGGGGGGAGAGGAGCGTCTGAGGGCTGGTGGGGTAAGGCAGCTTCCCTCCTTGAGCTCCCCACCCCCACCCAAACAAGCAAGGTTCATCTATTTGGCCTGTTTGTAAGCAGCTCTCTCTACTGGCTTTCTCCCGCAAGCTTTTCTACACCTGTTTTGCTTTTGTAACTTGGAAGATATTTACTCTGGGTTTTATGGCATTTTTATTATATGGTGACTTTTAAAATAAAGACCGCTTTGTCATGACTCCTGTCTGAGTTTGCCAGTCCAGGGTGATGCCTAGTTTATACCAGGCACTTGGTAGATAGATGGGTGGAATGGGTGAGTTGGTCATGAGCACATACGCCTGTCTTAGCATAGAATGTGTCTTCCCTGAGTCCCCTAGTCAGTCGGGCCCCCCCACTTTGGTAACAGGTGCCCCTGGGGCATCCTTGATGCCGTCTCCTCCACGGCCACTGCCAAGTTCTGGTTCCCTGCCTTTCTCATTCTCCTCTCCGCAGCTCCAGGCACAGGGCCTGGCACAGAGCGTGTTCATGGAGTGGGTTAGAGGGATGCCTGGTGCTCCTGTAATGAGCCAGTACTGTGTCCGTATCACTTTTCATGACTGGAAATCACGGGCCATCTCAGAACTTCCTAGATTGCCAAGTGGAATGATCTCCTTCCATACGGGACCTCCCAGCCTCCGTGAGGTTGGTGAGGGAGGCGGTCTTAAGTGAGGTCTACCTCTATCCAAGCAGCCCGAATCACAGATGATAGGGGAATCTGCCCGCAAAGCGAAGACCCTCCCAAACTGTATCTTGTCACAACTTCACATCCCGGAAAGTGTTCAAGACTGCCGGATGCGAAGAGCCTGCGTGCGGGAAGGAACGGTGTCTGCTCGCGGGCACCTCGCCCTGCTCTGCGTAGCTGGACCTCCCCTCCTTCGCCAAGAGGGGGCGGAGCCAGGGGTCGGTTCGGTGGACAGCCACGCTGGGGCTGCTGTAGGACTGAGGGGAGGGGGCGCCTTGGGTCTGGCGTATGTTGGCAGGGGATCGCTGTGTGGGGGGAAGGAACGGGTGTGCGCCCCACCGAAGAGCAAGGCGCGGGGCAGCCAACCTCCCAGGGAAGGGGAGCCGTGTGCACGCACACAGGACATCAGGAGGGAGGCGGGGACCCCCGGGGGCTGGCAAGAAGTCCACCTTGACCGGGGACCTGATTTATGCTGGGACCGCTCGGGAGGCCTCAAAGCTCCAGGGGAGACGTCTGTGGGCCATCAGCCTGAGTTTGGCAAACGAATCCTAAAATGACCAGGCTCTCCGGAGGAAAGAACCACAGAAGGGTTAGGAGACCCATCACCCCTCATCATTAAAGGGGGGCCCTCCTCACATCATCCCTGCAAAGTTCCCACTGCGACCCCAGGGCGCCCCCCCTCCCCTCCCCCCAGCACCGTGCAGAAAAAGGTGGGCAAGACTCCGACTCTGCATTTTTGAAAAATTTATTTTATACCCTAAGAAGCTAAGAACTCTGCCACTCGTGAACCAAATTTAGGCTTCAGATTCGTCCCTAGTTTATCTGCTTCCTTTTGAAATTTTATAAACAAGATTTTGTACACAAGAGGTAGCAGAGGAGAATTCCAGTCTGCTTGTTCCAAGCTCAGAAGGTAACTGCACACACCTCAGGGTCAGCGGGGAGGGCGGGGCGGGGGGAGTCCGAGGGCGCGAGGCTCCGGGTCCTACGGTTTCTTCTCGGTGCCGGTGAGCACGCGAGTGCTCCAGGAGAAGCCGCGGGCAAGATCCCTGCTGGGCTGCTCCTTGGTTTTCCTTCCCGTCTCTTAAGGGGCGGAGTGGGCCCCCTACGGAGGGCCTCACGGAGGGGGCTTCTCGAGCACACGCGGCGTGGAGTCAGTTGTGCGATTCCTATTCGATGTGCAGACCATTTTGAAAGATTTATAAAAACATCTTCGTCCAAAAAATTGGCAGTAAAAATGACAACTCTTCCAAGGTAAGCCTGTCGTAACTGTCCCTTTGTTGTACATTAAAAAAAAAAAAGTCCTCAGCAGGTTTGCAGACTGCGGCCGTTGGAAATCCAGTGGTTCCCGGCAGAGAGGAAGTGATGCTCACTGCAGCAGCGACACGAAAACCTGAACCAGCGCGTACGACACACAACTGTGGCGGGCGATCCTAACGAAGCCTTACGGTGAGGACAGCAGGTCCTGGGGGGTGGCGGGGGCGTCGTTTCCATAGGAAATAAGGGACTAGAAGTGGCGACTTCACTCCTGAATTCGGGCTCCTGAGAGTGCAATTGGCAGCGATGATATCCCAACACAGATCATCACCGGCGTTTCAAGGTCACGTCCTACACAGTCGTTGTGTGGGGACGGGGGGTGGGGGGTGGAGAGAAGGCTGAGGGGGCAGGGAACACACCAGGACAGGGGAGTATTTGTGTTCTCAGAACCGATTCTAAAACGTCACATCTGAATTCCCAAGGACAGCAGAACCATGGAAAATTCGCCAGCTGCTTCTGACCAGTTCTCTGAGGGTGCAGTCCTGCTCTTAAATGCGGCCTCGGTCTGCACAGCGTCCTTGACGATGGCCACCACTAGCCTGCGGCGGGCTGCAGACACGGGGACCAACGGCGGCCGGGCTGCACAGTCACCTCAGCGTTCAGTAGTGAAGGGGCCGGGCGCCGAGGTGCACGGCCGCGAAGAGCTGTCCTGTCACGTGTCCACACCACGCGAAAGCCACCAAAAAGGCACTTTGGGGCTGGCCACGCCTCTTTGACTTGGCAGATCTAACCGACAGGGGCAACCTGGCACTTCCTAAGCGTCCCTGGTTCTGTGCGCGGCGAGTCGCAAACCAGGCAGAACACAACTCACGGTGAAATGGGACTCAAAACACAAAATGCACAAAACACACGCAGGATGTTGGCATATCCCCTCCTCCCCTCTGGGACCCGAATCGGAAAGGAGCGAGCGAGTGGGGCTGCGTTTGGGAAATACCAGTGAGATGGGAAGCTGTCCGTTTATGCTGTGGTCATTTCGGGGCAGGTCCACCTTGTCCCTATCCTCTCAGCGCCTGGGAGAAACCAAGTCTCAGGCCCCTTCTCCACATTTAACTTCCTACAGCGCACAGAGCAGTGCGTCTCCGCTCAGACATTGACCTTCATACCCGACCAGCGCCAAAGGGTTTCGAGAACCTGCTGTAAGCCGAAGCGAAGGACTGCGGATCAGGTGATTTAAGACTACAGTTTATTCAATATGTCTCCAAACGTTAGAAAGAGGATTTTATGAAGTCAAACTCGGTAAGATGATAATTTAAAGTGCTTTTTATTTTGCTGTTTTCAAAATTTGGGGGAAAACTCCACAACTGCTTTCGTGATTAGTATCAAAGAGTGCACCCTGTACTTCTGAAGAACGTATTTTTTTTTTCTTTAAATTGCTCTTTGCGACCTCAGTTATATCAGAAAAATACCTTAAAGAGCAGAATAAATTTCCTAATTTTTGATCCTGGTAACATTTCATCACGGTCCAACTTCAGGCCCGGGGCTCTGATCCCGACCCGTCTGAGACTCTGTACAAACCGGGAGACATATTAAATACAAAGGTCTGTGTAAACGGAGTTCTTCACCTACTAGTTTACAATGGAAAGAAATTTTATCGCCTATCTTTACATCATTTCAAATTGGATATTCCTAGTCAATGTTACTGCACGATTAAAAATTCGCCCCTCCCGTATCTAAAGGCAGCTTGCTTTGTTTTTTGTTTTTGTTTTTAAATATAAAATCCTAAAGGAACTTCTGTTGTCGCGTCAGAGAGAAAGCAACGACTGGACCCTCACTCACTCTCGTATGTTTGTGAAACAAAAAAGTCTGCCACCGGCTTTATTTCCTTGAATTTCCACAGAACCGTGGATCCAGCGTTTGGACTGCGCCCGGGACGGCTGGTCCGGAGGAAGGGCTCCTCCCACGGCCAAACAGCTCCCGAACCTTCCCCAGGGGCCACGGGGGCCTTCTTCACAAACACACGCTCCTCCGGGACCACGGCAGGCTCTCCTAGTCCGAGCTTCGGGCTCTTCTAAAGGGCTCAAGGGTGAGACTTTGATTTCGGAGCGGCGCCGAGCGCCCAGGACCGGAGCCGGGACTCGTCACCTGCAGCTGCGCGGGTCGTTCCTCTAGGGGTCCACGTCATCGAGGTCGCTTCTCAACTCGCCAATCATCATGGGGGACTCTGAACCCTTTGCAAGAGAAGGAAGGGAAACCCACGCACAGTCAAGTTAGAGAAGACTTTCTCGACACGGACGGACTTATCTGCGTTCTGGGGTTTAAACGGGTCTGCGCTGAACAACTTACACGTTTCTCGAAGGGTAATAAAAGCCTAACTGTAACACCTTGTGTCTGACGGTGCCCAATCGTGCAAAACTCTCATTTCTGTGTTCTCATGTGGTCACTGAGCCCACCCAGTGACTGGCCGCGCTCAGGGACGAGCGACGTGGGCCGCGCTCGGGGAAGCACGTGAACCGCTTTGTGCCCGGCGCTGTGCTGCGCTGCCTGCCAAAGACCAGGAAGGTTCTGGCTCGCTCCTGAATTCTGCTTCTGTCACCAGCTGTGTGGCCTTTGGCCTATATTCGGACAAAGTTTTGAATGTCTGTGGTGTGCTGGGACGGGGGGTGGGGAACGGGCGGGGAGTCTCTGCAAAGTGACACATGAGCTGAGTGGGAGTTAGGGGTGAGTGGGGGAGACCCCGGGTAAAAGGAAAAAGGGCATCTGATTAGCTCCAAGAGGGCCACTGGCATCCAGAGCTCAGATGAGGGGAGAGAGGCAGGCAGGGTGAAAGCAAGCAGGACTGTGCTGAGGATTCTGGCTTGTATCCTAACAGCAACGGCGAGCCAGCGAGGCAGCAACAGCGAGGCAGGCACGTGCTCCGAGGCCGAGGACACTCAGGTCCTTACAATGAAGGAACAGATGGCCTGGAGATGATTCAGAGGGCAGCCTGGCAGGATCGGGTGGACAGACCGCAGCGTGCGAGGGAACGTCCGGGAAGACGCCTGGTGCGCAGGGTGCGATTTGTGATCAGGACACCAAGGCGGCCAGCAAGTGTCAGGCATGTCGGCTCTGAGGGGTGTTTGAGGGAAGGAGCTGCATGGCCCCGTCTGGCACCCAGGAGAATCCCAGCCGTGGAGACGGAGAAAGGACAGGCAGGGAGGGGTTGGGGGAGAGCCAGGAGGGCGAGGCCCCGCGGAAGCCCCGGGAGGGACTGTGTCCAGAGGGGAGGAGGCCAGCAAGGTTCCATGCTGCTGGGCGCTCTGCGAGGACCAGGCCTGACAAGTGGGGGCCGCCTGTCACCCCGCCTGCTGAGCCAGCCAGGGGGTCGGCCTGGAAGGGGTCCCAGGAGGAGCAAGAGGGAAGAAACGGAAAGTTCTGACAATTCTTGGAGGAGTCTGGCTGTGAGGACGGGGGAAGAGGAAGGGAGGGAAGGAGAGAGTTGCTTTTAAAGACCAGGCGGGAACGGTGTGTCTGAACACTGCCGGAAGGGACGTGCACAGCGGGAGAGGTTCCCGGCGGCTGTGGGTGCACGCGGGCGGGGACGCAGGCTCCCGGGCCTGGACGCCTGAGCTCTTGTCCCACAGCTGCGGTCTCCGCAAATGGAGCAGGCGATGAGGCCAACTGCTGGGTCACACCACGTCACCGTGCTGAGCCTCGGCGCCCCCTCTGTGAAGTCAGGGTGACAGGGACCTCACGAGGTTGTTGTGAGGGTTCGAAAGATTAAAAACAAAGGGCACACGCGACATCAACAAGATTCGTTTAATGAGGCCTCTGCGCCCAGTGCTGCGGTGGGACCGTGGAGGAGACCGCCCTGGTGCGAGGTGGCGCCGGCTGAGGGAAGACGCGAGGCACGTCTTCACGTTCACGCCTGCCTCACCAGGGAGTGCGCCAGGAAGACTGCATTCCTTCTCCTACCACCGTGATCGGTGTTGAAAGCGGTCTTTTTTTTTCTCCCCATGAGCTTATAACTATTCTTCGGCTCCCCTGACAAGTAGGTGGTTCGATGGCCCGCCCTTTCAAGGGTCCGTGTTTCCCGGGAGGCTGGTGAGAGCGACGGGCGGAGGGGGGACTTGTGGCAAGCTGGCAGAGTGCGGCGAGCCAGCTGGAACGAAGGCGTCTGCGGCCTGGCTGTACGAGGACCGCCTCGGAGGTGGGCACCGGGCTCCGGCCCGCGGTCCTCTCTCTGGCAGCGCTGTGCCGTCTTGGGAGCGCACTGCCTGTGGGGCCCGGGATCACTAGGGGGCAGCGTAGGGTCTCCTTTCGTCTCGATTATGGAAAATCTCCCTGGAAAGCTTCAGAGCGGGGGTGCCTTGGCCGCGGGCCCCAGCTATACCTGCTGTAAATGCCTCTCCCCGTTCTCGTTGGCGGGACTGCTCTCCGAGCCGTTACTGCTCCCGGACTGCTCCTTCTCATTCAGCAGGGCGGTGGCGTACGCCAGCGTGTCCTGTGGGAGAGTTCAAGGCGGGAGGAGAGGGTCAGGGTGGGCGGCACCGCCACAGAAGACTCCCCTTCACGTGCCCTCGCGCTGCCTCCACGGCAGCTGCCGGGGCGCCCCTCGGCCCCCGCGGCCCACACTGCGTTGCCTCTGGCACAGAACCTGCCAGACGCACAACACGCCGTCTCTTCACAGAAACTCACTTCTGTCCTTTGGCATTTGCCACCTGCGCCTCTCGTCTGAGGCTGTGGCGTCTGAGAAACGCACTAAAAATCCTACCTATGGGATTTCACGCCACACAGAACCGAGAGAGGCCTCACCTGAGCTGAAATCGTTCGCTGGAAGGTTTTTCCGGTTGACGTTTCATTAGACACATTACTCTGTGGTGTCCAATAATGTTCTGACATCTGAGACGGAAAGTCAAAGCTCCATCAGAGACAAGCCCATGAGAGCCCCCAACTTCCACCATTAGGTATGTGGACACCGCACACAGACCCACCCAGATGCAACGCATCCCGAGCTGCTTTCTTGGAGGCCTTTGCGTCCGCTCGCAAGAGCTCGGCGAGATACTACGTCTCACGCCATCGCCCTGCGCGCTCGCCTCTACAGTTAGGAGGCCGGGTTAAGACACAGACTTAACGTGTAGTGATAGGTATCAGCTGTACTGAAAACGGTTTGAAGTCTGACCAGAACTTTGAGGCCAGTCTCCAATGAGGTTTTTCCCGGTAAGAGGTGCTGTTACTGATTCCTACGTGAGAGCCAGGAAAGTTCAAAGTGCAATTACCTTCTTCTGGAGCCACTGGACAGCCCAACTCCAGTGGTGGGAATGCTCCTTGAAGTATTCCTTAGCAGCAGGACACCTGGGGATTGGGGAATTTTGTCAGCCAGATGCCTCCCTTGCAAATAGACTTGTTTAATCCCCTTTGATTCTGATACACGAATGCTGCTTTTCACTAAAGCTCGGTTGTCCTTACGTTAGGTTTCTTACTTGCTTTCGGCTCAGAAACATTCACATGTTTAAGCTTCAAAAGGCCAAAGAGGGTAGACACGTGGTGGAGGGTCTCTGACTTACAACTAGCTCGTCTGCTCCGCTCTATTAAAATTCAAAGATGGAAACTAAAAAATACAACAAAAAAAACGTCCCACAACACAGTGTACACTTAATTACAGAAATGATTCTTAAAAGAATCAAAACTAGTCTTTCCATTTTTGCGATGTGAATGATGTTCTGGGAAAAACGATCTGAAGGTGTGGCCCAGAGCCCCCCTCCCTCGGCAGTTTTGTCCATTTAGAAAGCTGCCCTTCAGATTCAAAGACGGCACGGACGGTGACCCTGTGTGTAGACAACGGAGGTGCTGCGAGGGACACGGAAGCATATATGAAGACGCTGCTAGCTGGACCAGGCGCCTGCTGGCATCGGACACACCACGTGGCCCCAACACTATCGGCAAACGCCACGTAGGCAAGGACTTACTATGTCCTGCTGCCAATGTCGAGCCTAAGTAATGACCCCGCAACCGTGGCGGGGTGATCTCTGTCACGTCCGCAGAGCTAGGTCATCGGGAGAATGCGTGTTCACCCATTATTTCACCAGAGCTCTCGTTTAACCTGGCCTGAATCTCACTCAAGGCCAAGAGATTTCTTATTCTCATTCGGGTACAAGTCCAAGGACGGCAATACCCATGCTTAATTAAGAGTCAGTAAAAATCTGGAGCAAACTGAACGAAGACCCAGTGGCAGCGGTGTCGCATGCCCAGTGACCTTGGGTTATCACGCAGTCACTCTGGCTTTCTGTTCGCCCGTGTCCTACACAGGGGAGCTGAAGCCGCAAACCACGAAGGTTCCCTCTGACGCTGACCACCTTGGTTTTTCGGAGTGTCTGTCAACTGCTAAGTGGACAAAACATGGGAAAGCCACCCAATGGAGTATTACTGGCCTTAAAAAAGAAAGAGGATTCTGACACAGGCTTCGACACGGATGAACCTTAGCACCTCACGCCAGGTGAAATCGGCCAGTCGCAACAGGACAAACACTGTAGGATTCCACTAACCTAAGGCACCTAGAGTAGTCAGACTCATACAGAGAGAAAGTAGAATGGCGGCTGCTGGGAGCAGAGGGGAGGGAGACTGGGGAGTTACTGTCCAGCTGGTACGGAGTTTCGGTTTGGGAAGATTACAGAGTTCTGGAGATGGGTGGGAGTAAGGGCTACACAACAATGTGAGGGCACTCAGTGCCACACGGTTTGTACATCTCGAGATGGCTACAATGATAAAGTTTCCGTTGCATTTTACCACAACTGAACAAAAAGAGAAAAGAACCTTTGCTGTGTAGCCCATCGGCCTGTTCTCAAGCCCTAGCTCTGACTGCAGGCACGCGACCTGAATCGCCCACGACGCGGGACTAGCGGCATCTAACCTCACGCAGCTGTGGCAAAGAGGGAATGAGAGTAAGGCAAAGCACTCAGCAGGGTGCCTGGCTTCCTCAGCGCTCCACGATTCTGCCTCTCGAGGGACGGTTGTAAGTGGGGATCTAGAGCCCGCCAGAGACGGCTAGTGACGTCACATCACTGAAAGCGAGCGCACGTCAAAGTGCGTGAACTCTTGTGAAGGCCCCCGAATCTGCCTTGACTCCTGCCTTTCCTGCTGCTTCAGGCTTTTTTCTTGGATTCCATAAGATCTGCTCGTTTGACATTCCCTTCACCTCCCCTCGAGGTCACGGGAGTCGGTTTCTGAACCATCCCGGCAAGCACGCCCTGAGTCAGGCTCTCTAGGAGCTAAAGCAAGGGAGAGATTTTTCCTGACCACATAGGACTTGTAACTAAAAACACCGTCTCCTCCCTGCATTTTGAGTCGATACTTACTTTTGAGCAAGAGTTACGAGAAATTTGACACACTGGTAGCAGCGACTGCTGTCCACGTGGTTACTGTGGTGCATCAGAGCTGAGTGGAGAGAACAGGACATTGTGACAAGAAAGCAGGGCACTGAAGGAGGGTCTCAGCACCACCACTCTGCCGTTCCGAACGTTTACAGCCAGCTGGTCTGATGAGCGGACAGGGAACGGACCAGCGGCTGGGGCTGCGGTCTCAGTGGGACTCCCCGTACACGAATGGGCGGAAACACTACTTTAAACGGTGTTCAAGAAGCCCACGTGGTGGCGGAGGTGTGAGCTTCAGGAGAGCCTGAGGAGCTGAAGCTCAGGCTGATTATCCACTCGCAGACTCCAAGCTTTCCCACCCGCCACGCTCCGGAAGAAGAGTGGTTACAACACTTTGATAAATGAAAAGACATGATATTAGTTCGGTTCCACACATACTTCCTGCTCTGCACTCTGGGGATGGAAAAGTAGAGAGTACTCGGTCCCTGCTCTTGAGGAGGTCCAGAGAGGCCGGGTGCCACTCGGTGGCCCTGAATGTCACAGCTACACAACTTTTTAGCTTACGTTTCTTTTCTGCAACAAAAGGTCTTCTGTTTCTTGCTACAGAGAAAAATCTAAAATGACTCAGATTAAGTGGAAATACAGGTGGGTGGTGGATGCTGAAGAGGACTATTTTTAACTACCCTTTTTTTCTTAGAAAAAGCTAAGCTGTTTCTAAGAAACAGCTCATTAAAGCCACTTTAGCCTTCTGAAAACACTCTTAGGAGTTGATAAAAGAAATCTGGGTACATTCATACCACAGGTAAAAACAAAAACAACAATATTTTCTCATGAGTTATGACAACATCCTGAGCTGGAGGTTTTAGTTTCTCCCCCCCTGGTGGCTGCAGAGTAGAATGAAAGACTTCTGGCCTCAGAAAGCAGCCTTTAGCTTGCTGAAAAAAGTCCCAGCATCCCTGCCCTGCCCCGGGAACAGGACCCCAAACTGCCCCTTGCTGACTAAAGAGGGAGAGTGCCCGGGGTGATGAGATGCTCTGGTCTCCCGTCTCCTGACCGGAACGCGGGAGCCCGTGGTCCGCCCGCCCTCCCCCCCCCCCCCCCCCCCCCCGCCGCCTCCCGGCCTCTCCCCGGAGCCCTGGCTGGCCTGCGCAGGGAAGGACACCGGGGCAGACCTGTCGGGGAGGAGGCGGCCGCAATGACAGGCTCTCTGCGCGTCTACTAGACATTTCTCAGGAAGGGCAGGCCACTTACCTAACAGTCCATTTTCTGTCTCAAACACAAATTTGACTCGCTCCACCTGTGTGGGATCTTCAATGACCTGTGACCGGGAGGAACAAAGGCCGGTGAATGAAAAGAAGGGCCTTCTGCGATGGCATGCACTGGTGCCTTTTAAAAATAATTCCGTTCAAGAGGTTAATTTAGTTCCTAACTTAACAAAACCCGATACGAACAAAAACGTGTCACTGACATGTATCTCAACAGTATCTTAAATTTTATTTATTTAAGTTCAACCTACTCCCCAACATGGGGCTCAAACTCATGAGACCTCAAGATCGAGCCCCATGCTCTACTGAATGAGTCAGCCAGGCGCCCCTTAAATTTTAAACTGAAGATGAAAGACTGCAGTGAGAGCTGCAGATGCGTTCACCTCCTGTCTGTGTGTTCTCACCAACTGCGGCCACAGCTGTCCGTGGTAACCTAGCGGCTCTCGGGACCTGTACTGCACAACCCCAAGGATGAGAGATTTAGGGTCTAAACTGTTTACCAAAACCACGTGAAAGATTTGCTACAACACAGCTCCCCACGCTGCACGGAGGTTCATGCCGGGCCACGCATGTTTCGTAAAAGTGCCAGGGCCGAAAGGAGGTAAGGGACCATAGAGGTAGGCTTTTCATGAATGGCATCCACGCGGTCTTTCCTTATTCAGAAATGTTTACTGAATGCCCACCTGTGCCGAGGCCTAAGTTCAGTCTTAGGGACCTAATGGGAACGCAGACTCTCCGTCTGTCTTGCAAGCCCTGGGCTAGGCTCTCGCTGGCTCACAGCCGGTCACCGAAGCCGACCGAGTCCCTCTCCCGAACACGTCGAGACCTGTCCCTGCCGCCTCTACCCCGTCTCTCTGCAGCATGGACCTTGCTATTTCACACTCAGGCTACTGCCACCCACGCCCGTGTGGCCTTCCGGTTCCTACCTTGCCTCCTTCTTCGGCCAGTCCTGCAAAACAAGCGCCAGGGGACCCTTCCTAGGACCTAAGTCCGGTCACATCACTCTCCTGTTGAGGCCTTCCCGTGGCGCCCAACAGCGACGGCAGGGGTTGCAAAGTGAAATGCCTACACAGGCCAGGCCGACGGGAAACGAACAAGGTGGACCAGGCATGACAACAAGGAGCAGTGAGGACAGAGGGGCGCCGGACAGCACGTGCCTCATCAGAGCGGGGCAAGCCGCTAACCACTCTAGGTGACTGAGGCGTGCAGGCAATAGGAGTGAGCCACACGACCTGGCTTCTCAAGATAGGCCAGAACCCAGAAATGACAGAAAAAGCAACTCTGGGTCAAATACAATAGGCACACAGGCAGGACCTGGCCACCAGCGTGCAACCACGGGCCTACGGGAAAAAGCCTACATGCACCAGTACCCGGAGCGTGTCACGATTTGGTCCGGGCTTTTACCCCCAAGCCCTACTCCTTTCCCTCTCCTGCTGATGCCACTCCCTTACAGTGCCTGCAAATGAGCTCTGGTGGACAGCACGGGCTCTGGGGCCGGTCGCTCTGTCCCTCCCGTTCAAGGGCGGCCTCAGGGCAAATCCCTCCACGCTGCTAAGCTGCGGTTTGTACTAATAATGCCCTTCACTGCTTACCGCTGAGTTCTCCCCTGCCTCTCCCCTGCCTCTCCCCTGCCCCCGGAACTGGAATGCATCCTACAGTGGCTCACATTCCAGCTTCGTGGCTCACAAGCAGGAATTTTAGCAGCACGTGGACAATCAACGGGGTCTCAGACGTGAATGAACCGCAGAGCAGCAACCTGCCGCGGTTATCCTGAGCTTTGAAGGAGATGACATCTGTGCTCGGCACCGTCCCCGTCCACCGCTTCCTTGCTCTGCACTGTCACTGCCTATACGTGGCGGGCTCCCTCACTCAGCTGCGAGTTCCCACGAGGTAGTTTTCTTACCACTCACCTCCCAGTCAGTAATGACAAAAACATGACTGCTGTCAAGAGGACTAAGTCCAGACCAAGCAAGTACAAAACGATACAGGGACACAGGCTGGCTAGAACCGTATTTTTTTTTTTTTTTAATTTTAGGAAGAGAGTGCAAGTGGAGGAGAGGGGCAGGGAGATGGGCAGAGAGAGAGAGAGAGAGAGAGAGAGAGAGAGAGGAGAATCTTAAGCAGCTTCCATGCTCAGTGCAGAGCCTGACACGGGGCTCGACCTCACAACCGTGAGACCAGGACCTGAGCGGAAATCAAGAGTTGGACGCACAACCGAGGGAGCCCCCCGGGCTCCCTGACCAGCATCCCTAATGAACAACGCGGGAGCATCAGGACGTTTTTCACTTACCAGAATCTCATGGAGGAGTTGGAACGTATTCTTCAACTCATGGGGTGGAGCGGTTTCTAGTTGGTTCTGAAATATTTTTTAAAAGCACAAAAATCCCAGTGAGTCCTCAGTGGAAAGCTCGTCGGAGTGGCAGGCAACGGGGCTGGACTCCGGCTGGACTCCCACCACCACCTGCGGGCCCCGGGCAAGCTGTCCTCTCTGGGCTAAGTGTGGGACTAGGGCAGTCTCTATGGACTGTAACAGTGCAAGACTAGGATACCTCGCTATGAAATTAGGAAGAAAAGAGGAAGAAAGGCAGAAAGGAGAAGAGAATTTTGAGTGAACAGACGCAAATTTCTGTTTCTATTTTATTCACACGTGTCCTATTCTGTTTTCCAGAACATACGCTCTGGGGTAAGGATGCTATGAGTGATGGACGGGAGAGAGGTCAGCTTACGCAACAGAAAACTCGCCAGGACACACCGAGTGAAGGGATCGAGGTGCGCAGAACTCGCTGTGCTGGGCACCGTTCCAGCCTCAGGCACGCGGGTCGTGGGGAAGGACACTGGGCTACAACACCGCCCTTCCCGGGCGCCGGGTCCGGTACTACGGAAGCGCTCCGTGGACACACCTCACTGAAATTTCACTCTGTGGAGTCATACTTCCCTCCCACGTAACAGAGGAGGAGAGTGCCTGAGGTCGCATAATTAGTAAAAAGTAAGAGGAACGCCATCACCTCTGACACAGGTCTCCACAAAAGGTTCAGGGAAAACCCATTCTAGTAAGAGTCTGAGCACACAATGCACTGAGCACCTGCTACTTCTCAACACCACAGGGGTCACTAGTGCAAATCCTGGTGCAGCTAAGAAGGTAAGAAGGGGTGGCAGAGGTTCTGTGAGCAGAAACTGACATATATGGTGAAAATTCACAGAAAGAGGCCTGAGAGGACAAGAGAAGGTGACAGCACTGACCCCGAGGTAGGGTGGAGAGGGGACACGGTTGCTTAGTGGACTCTGGCCCTATCTACAGGTTTTAATTTTTCACAAAGAAAATGCAGCCATGCATTATCCACATAATTAAAAACTTAAAGATTAAAAACTAATAAAAATATGTGCTGGCTTAAAGGTTTTTCTGGTAACACCTAGAAAGGCAGTAGACAATATGGTTAAGAGCACAGCCCTGGAGCCAGACTGCCAACATTCAAATTCCCACTTTGCCACTTACTAGCTGTGAGGCACCGGGCAACTTACTCACTCTGTGCCTCAGTTTCCTCAACTGTAAAATGGTAACAGCGGCAGGATTTACATCACAGGACCACTGAAGAAGTAACTATGTAATGCGCCTGGGACCGCGCTGGTGCCCAGGCAGGGGCAACGTGCGGAAGAGTAGTCACAATCGCGGTACCGGCCGGAGCTTCCGAACGGCTTCCGTCACTATTTCATTTTACAATGAATTTTTAATGATTCATTTTTAATGATTTTTAAAACACTGCCTAGTGAAAAGGACCTGAAATCGGAAACCCGTCTCACACGATAATGGTCACCACAGCTTACGATGAACTATGAAGTACAGCCTGAGTCCTTAACAACCGGGCCCAACGCAAACGCGCACCGCCGGGAAGGAAGTGGCTCGGTGGCCGGTGGCACACGAGACGATGAGTGTCGTCAAAGGTAACGCCATGAGATGGGCAACACTTAAAACAATGTCAAGTGAGAACAAGACACAAAATCATAAAGACAGTACAAGCCCAATTCTGGTAAAACACATGCACAGAAAGTCAAAGGGAAACCTAAGAGAATGTTCGTGGTGACGATCAATGAATGGTAAGACTCTGGGTTCTTTTTATTTTTTTTTAAAAAACGAGCCTATCGTATTTGTACGATGAGACAAAGCAACTAGGGTCACTAAAAGCAGCCTCGCCCCTGGGAGCAGAGGCGCCTGTCCCCGGAGCGCCGGGCCGGGAGGGAGGCCCCACCTTGACGAAGTGCAGCACGGTGAAGGAGAAGCGCTCGTTGCAGAAGCAGCAGTACACCACCATCTCGATGAGCGCCAGGAGCGAGCCCGTCAGCTCCCGCAGAGCAAACATCACCTAGTGGGGGGGAAGGACGGAGAGAGCTTTCTCAGGCCGCAGGTAATTGTCGAGATGTTGCTTCTGGCTCTCACTGAAACATACTCAGAGTTAAGACCTTCAGCATCACCCCTAAATAGGCTTTCTTAACTGCTGGAGGCCTGAGGCAGTCTGAAGAGAATCGGGAGTCACGTTCACCAGATTTTCAAAGAGAAGTGCCCCCCAGCACTAAACTAAGAGAGTCACTGACAGCTCCCTAAAGTAAACAACATTAAGCTAAAAAAACGAAAGGTACGTGGGACAGCCCCGTCGACATGACCAAACCACCGGCGTGACGTACGGCTCACAGACTTAGGCATGTTAGTCACGTCTTGGAAGACGGACTGCAGGCGAAGTGCTCTGGAGGAGGCAGCCCTGGGCGGAAGGGGCAGGACGCCGGCCGCGGACGGGCCACACCGGTGCGCGGTGCGATGGGGGGCTGTGAGCGGCCCGCTCCCACACTCCCGAGGTTTGCCAAGAACGGGCGCTCCAGAGCTGGGTGCAGAATGCCAGGGCCAGAGGCCCTCACACAAGACTGGGAGCAAGACCCTCGGCTAGTAAAGTGACGGCTGAGGCATCGTTCACCTCCTCCTGAGGCCCGGAGGGGAGATTAGCGGGGCTGGACCCGGAGGGCCAATCCTCGCGTGCGGGGAGGACTGATAAAAGTTCTCCTCAGCGATCGTTTCTTTCTGACATATACCCAGGAAGAAAAATTAATTTGAAACAATCATTTCTTCTCTTAACAGCACTCTCCTTCGTCAGAGCCGACGTGCAAAATATGACAAAGGGTGTGTTTCCGCAAACAGAAAACACGATGAAAATAAAAAGATTTGGTTCCAGAAGACCAAGGACTTACCTCTAACAGGTAAGGCTTCCCTTCAGACGAGAACAACAAGGCTTCCACTTCCTCATGGAGGGGCAGCAGAGGGCTGGAAGGGGCGATGCTAATAGGTGGCCGTTGTTTAAACACACCAGGAGCTTTAGGGGACCAAAAAAAGCAAACTGTCTCACTGGTGTTATTCCACGAGACGGACCACCTCCCAGGTGAAGCGATGCTCTTGAGACTCACACACGCGATCGCTCGGGGCTTACGGCCTGTCCCTCCTGGTCTAGCGGGGAAGGCGGCGTGCAGACGGGAGACCATGTTTACCTACTTCTCCCTCCCAGCGCACGCCCAGGTTGTCAGAGCGACCACCCCGATCTCCAGACTCCTAGTGATCCCACCCAAGGCGATCTTCCAAAGAAGTGACAATATAAACAGTATATGAAACAAAAGGCTCAAATGCCTCTGAAGAGACACTGGACGAGACACCTGTTGCTCAAACAGGTGCCCTCAGATCATGGCCAGCGCCACCTGGCTAAGCAGAGTCGACCCACGCGGGAGGGGGGAGTTGCCCCGTGTGCCGGAAAACAAGGACTCACACTCGGATTTTCTTTTGCAAACCTGTGAGCTCAAAATTGGGCAGCCTGGTCTTTCTAGGCGCAGGAGTCAGAGTAAAGGAAACAAACTACCCCACAACCATCCGAGCGCTCCCCGGTGGTCCTTCAGAGAGTCAGGAAGCATTTCCAGATGACAGTGATGCCCCGGGACTTCTACCAGACCTCCCTGGTAGATGACAGGGACGCCTACACCTGCTGGCGGTCAGAGGCTTGCGCTCACATACCCGCCCCCGTGCCACTTCCCCGCTGAGGCTCGTGCAAGCTCCGAGGCCTATCCGTGCTCTGGTTCCCTGTCTGCGGAAGGGGCCTACCCCTCCCAGGATTGCTGAGGGCATTACACATGTACACCCAGAGCACACAGCACAGCACACAGAAAACACTGAATACTTTCCGGCTGCCCTGTTGTATTATTACTGTCACTGCTGTTGGTGCTGTCCTGACACAGCCTGGGAACAGTATAAAAACGTGGTGCACACCCAGGTTAGGATACTGGATAAGCGCAGAGGTGACCTGTGTCTCAGCTGCACTAAGTGAGGACTGAGCT
Source organism: Paguma larvata (assembly GCA_030068075.1). Taxonomy (NCBI): domain Eukaryota; kingdom Metazoa; phylum Chordata; class Mammalia; order Carnivora; family Viverridae; genus Paguma; species Paguma larvata. The sequence continues at coordinate 42,922,277 of CM057833.1, forward strand.
ACTGGTTCTGGGGACAAAAATGGGAAAGGTACCCACCACCTGCTATATCCAAACACACGTCCATGACATAACTTACATGGGAATCCTCTTCAGTTTTACAAAGTACTTTAACGTTTTAGCTCATCAATTCTCATTACACCTGAGGAGTTACGTTTTTAATACTTCCATTTTGTATTGAGGATCAGAAAGGTCAGGTCAAGTTCACACAGCGAGGAGACTCCAACCCACACTTAGCTATTTTCCCCACTAGCTTAGCTGTGCCAATTATGGTAATGAATGAGCTCTGAATTAGCCTCTAATCCTAGAGTATTTTTTTTAAATACTTGTATGCCCCTCCACACCAAATAAATGACTTTCTCTTGTGACCAATAAAGTGATATTTAACATGCATTAAAACAAAAAACTTTAAGTGTTCCTCAAATAACAAAAATATTTAAGAGTTTCTCAAATATCAAAGAGCCAAACGAGAACAATATTCATTTAACTGCTAACATTATTAGTCTCTGTGTATTACTGACAAATTCACTCTTCTTCCTTCTGCTGTATTAAAGATATATTAGAGCTCACCAACGTTCCTTTGGGAGGAGACATCTGAATGCAAAACAAGTAAAGCCACTGTGTTGTGAAGATTCCCAAATTCTCGTGCTTGAGCCGAACTCCACCGACGTATCTGTCGACAGTGACAACAGACTGAGCGTTAGTGCTCTGGTTAGAAACACCATGAAACGGAAGGGAAAGGACAGGCTGGTCCATGATATCTTGAGCCACAATTCTTTCTCGGTGTCTGCATGAAGGGATCAAAGTATACAATAAGTCGTGGGTTTTAAGCTAGCCTACGAGTGTTTTTTTAGACCTACTGTGTTCTGAAACAGTTCCACCGATGCACTGAAGTTAGGTATTGAACGCTTCTCACGTGCTGGCAATTTTCCTATAGCTCAGGACGACGGGGAAAACTCGGGAGGCTGGAGGGCGGGAGCCATGGCCCTCCCGTGGCATTCACCGTGCTTGGTGGGCGTGGGCAAGTTCTTTACCATAACAGCACCTGACCTCTTGGTGGGATGGCAGAGACAACGTACCTGCCCACTTTGTGGTGGTGAGGACCAAATGAAACATTAAAAGTAAAAATGTTTTCTTGGAGGGGTTGTGGGAGGGGGGCTGGGCTAAATGGGTAAGGGGCATTAAAAGAAGACACTTGTTGGGATGAGCACTGGGGGTTATATGTAGAGGATGAATCACTGGAATCTACTCCTGAAATAATTATTGCACTCTATGCTAACTTGGATGTAAATTAAGAAAAAAAAAAAAAGAAATACAGAAATTAAAACCAGAAAAAAATATTTTCAATGTTACATACGGTCCATAAAGGCAAAGCCATATGAATTATATAACACTATTAACTAAATTAAATCTTATTTAAGTTACAGTCAACATCAGTCACCCATGTCAATGGAGCCTGATACAGAAGAGCGGGAAGCACGAGACGACCTGTAAATTTCAGCCCGCTGTCAACACACGGAACGCGCTACGGCGGCAGCACTTGTTCTGCACGCTAGAGAGAGCCACAGGCGGCACGACAGGAGGCGCAGAGGCGGCCTGGCCCGCAAGTCGGTCCCCTCGGAGAAAGGACCGCGCTCCTGTGGGATGCGTGACACGGAGGGAAAGCAGAGCTGCGTCTGAATCCCTGCTCCACCACACTTCAGCTCTGTGACCTGACAAGATTCACGGAACTCCTCTCAGCTTTGATTCTTGCTTGAACACGGGGAGGAAAATGCTTATTTTAGTGATCTGTACCAGAGGCACAGTGTGTGAAGTAACTAGTGTGCATGGCACGTAACGGACACTCCGTAAACAGTGTTTATCATCAGTGCAAACTCCCACTGTGCACAGTTAAGTCTATCAAACGGAAGACATACAGTAATGGGAGAAACACGCCAATATAGAAACTCTACACAGGAGAGTCCACTTTTTTTTCTTTTTAATTTTTTTTTTTTTAACATTTATTCATTTTTGAGAGACAGAGTGTGAGTGGGGAGGGGCAGAGAGACAGGGAGACACAGAATCAGAAGCAGGCTCCAGGCTCTGAGCTGACAGCACAGAGCCAGACGCGGGGCACAAACTCACGAACAGTGAGATCATGACCTGAGCCAGAGTCGGACACTCAACCGGCTGAGCCGCCCGGGCGCGCCGGGAGAGTCCCTCTTTGCTGTGTCTAGCTTGATTTATCACCGCCTCCCTTTCACTGTCTGGGGCATTCATGTCCACAGCATCACTCAGTGCGGCACCGTTCAACTCCCCGTTTGAACTCTGCCCTTGAGGGCAGCACCCCACTTACAACCTCCACCGGAACGGCCTCGCTCACAGTCCCAGGGGCACGTGGAGGCCCCGGTGCCACTGTTTCCTAAAGGCTTTTGAAACCCCCTAGGCAGAGCCCATCTTTCCTCCTGGGACACTTGTGACTGAGATTCTAGTCAGTCATGTCCATGAGTGACTGTCAGACTAAATTCTTCAAGGAGGCCGTAAAAACAATTGAACTCCAAAGAATCTTAAAGGTTACGTAGTACTAGATTCTGGACATTTATGAAATGAAATATATTCGTCACCTACAAAGAGAGACAAGGTGGTGACAAAACCACGGCCATTGCACTGGGCCCTAAAGTAGAGGGCATTACCTGATTGTTCTGCCGGTTGGCCCCGAGGAGAAAGCTGGTCATGTGTCTCAGAGCTGAATGCCTCAGAAGAAGATCCCCAGCGCGAATACCTTGCTGTCACAAGATATCGAGAATGAGGAGTGTTAGATCCAGCCACAGAAAAATTTGTACCACAAACACAGTGAAATGAGAAGTTTTTAGGGACCAGTAAGTTGGTTTTTTTTTTAACATTTATTTTTGAGAAGGAGAGAGACAGAATGTGAGCAGGGGAGGGGCAAAGAGAGAGACACAGAATCTGAAGCAGGCTCCAGGCTCTAAGCTGTCAGCAATGAGCTCAATGCGGAGTTTGGACTCACGAACCGTGAGATCAAGACCTGAGCCGAGGTCAGACACTTAACCAACTGAGCCACCCAGGCGCCCCAGGGGTCAGTAAGTTTTTAAACCCTATGATTTACATACAGAAAATACTGGTTAAAAATGTAATTGAAAAGACTCCTGAGTTTCAACAACCTCCCGTTGCTTCACAATGGCTGCTAGACATGCAAGGAGGCACGAGCTTTCACGCAGACTCCCCTGCTGTCAGTGAGTAGCGGGATCTGCCTGGATCAGAACTCTGGCAAGTAACAGAATCCACAAATGAAGAGTTTTAAGAAGAAACACTCATAAAACCATATCTCTGGATCCAATATTGACCAGTCTAAATTTTTCCATGTATAAAAAATTCCTTAGACTAGAAATCTGCTATGTAAGGAAAAGGTATTAGAAAAAAAAATCACTTACCTTTTGTACAAAAGTGTTGAACAGGAAGAAGTACTGAGCACAGTTTTTACAGTTTTCTGGGACATCCTTATCCAACAGAGCAAGTAGTACCTCCAGTAACTGATGAAGGCTTTTTAACTGGTTGAGGAAAGATGAAATCACGTAAAGAAAAAGAAGTAAGAGAGACATTTGGAATGGGGTTGATCTGAAGTCAGTCACCGCAAGAACAAAAGGAAAGCCTGACTGATCCAATCCAGTCTCAGGTTCAGATGGATTTGTGCTTTGGAGGGCAAAACCAGAGAGTCACTTTTATCCTCCAGGGAAAGAGCGGTACTTTAGAAATGAGAGGAAAGCCTAGTCTTGTTCTCTAGATTTCAGGTTCAAGGGCGCGGCTCACTGGCCTAATGGTCACATTTTCTGCAGAGCCAATTTCTTTCTGTCTCTTCTTAAAAAAACAAGTGGGAGGGGGAAGTTTAGAGGAAACATTTCTGAATCCCTCCCTCCGCTATGCTAGCTACTTCTTCACATAATCACAGATGCAAAGAATAGGAAACACAGACACAGGCACAGGGGCCGGAAATCAAGCCAATGGAGCAAATGGAGAACAACAGCCTGACAGAAGGACGACGGTGATATCAACTCAACTGTGCACTTACTTGAAAGCCCGCGGACGCCTCATGGAAAGCTTTGAAAAACATTTTATTTGTTTAGAAACCATTTTGGTTATCACATTGCTTCTTCTTTCCCTCCCACCCCAACTGTTTTTGGACAAGTCCCTAGAAATTCATCTGTGACTGGAGAATTAAGAACAGCTTACTATTCCTGTTAGCTCATCTCCCCTGAAAATGGTGTTCACAGGCTTCTGAAAGATTCCCACCCATCCTGTCACACTCGTCGTAAGTACAGGAAAACCTACCAAGTATACGGCACTTCGTTTTCAAAGTACTTTGCGATCTAAGGCGGGTGGCCAGAGGCACCATTTCCATTATGAGGGGAAACAGACATAAATACATCAGCTGGAGAGCAAACGGAATTCGCCGAGGTAATGGCTTCCATGTTTACGACCTCCACCGCTCCCTTCCCTCTCTACCGCCTGGAGTCCTGCCTCTAGAGCTTGGTGGACTCCTTACTATGCCATAGTCTGACCCCATCTGGAGGGAGACTGCACTAATTCTGCGTTTATCCTCTGTCTGGGTTGGTACATGGGAGGAAGGAGCACAGCGAGAAGGCCCCTGTGTTAAGTGTCTTAGAAAAGCTCCACGAGGGTATGTCAGAGCAATGGATCCCAACTGTCCTCAGCGGCTCCCAGTGACCGATTTTATATATTCTGCGTCCAGGTACGGTGAGGCTTGAAAAATGGTCCTGCTGTTTAAACTGGCTGGAAACCAGTGCCTTAGAGTAAACCTTAGCTTCCCTGCAATTCCTGGCATGGAGCCACGGTCTTCTAGGTCCTCCCTAAAGGGCCTACTTGACCTTCTTGTTCGCTCTGGGCTGAGCAAAGCTCTGCAGGTTGTCTGGTCTAACGGTGAGCTTTGGGTTAGGCAACGTTGAAGGAACTAAGTGCTTGGGTGCCAAGTACTATAACTGGATTAGCATCTTTCTTCACGGACTTGCAGGGCACCTGGGTGGCTCAGTCAGTTAAGCGTCTGACTTTGGCTCAGGTCATGATCTCGTGGTCTGTGGGTTTGAGCCCCGCGTGGGGCTTTGCGCCGACAGTGCAGAGCCTGTTTGGGATTCTCTCTCTCCCTCTGTCTTTCTGCCCCTTCCCCACTTGCACTCTCTCTCTCAAAATAAATAAACTTAAAAATTTTTTTAATAAAAAGATAAAAGCGAAAGGACTTGCTCAAGGTGGAACAGCAAAGCCGACGTCTGAATCTGAAGCAGCAGCAACTCCTAGAATTTGCATTTCGTTCATTGAGACGCACTGCCTCCAGCCAATGTCTACAAGAGGCCAATCAGATCTGAAAACATTTTTCAAAGTTTTCCATGTAGTGTCAGCTGTTTGAAACAGCAAACTTGGGAAGAAGTGCTCTATTTGCTAGGACTTAATGACAGAGAGAATAATCATCAGACTTCGAGTATATGCCATTTATTTCCCTAAAACTTAAAATTTAAGGGGATATTTGAAATTCGAGGATAGTCATAAACACGATGGTTTGTTTTAGCACGTGTGGAACTGTGAACCAGAAAATAGGTTGCAGAAAACAGAATCAGGAAGAAGAAATCCAGAACAGGAACAGAGATTAGGAGTAATGGAGACCAACGAAGACAACCATCTCGGCTGCGGCTCCTTCCTGGATGGACGGCGCTCTTAGGTTTGGCTGCCGACCACAGGTTTGATCGTGCAAACAGCTTGTTAGGAAAGAGACAAGGCCAAGTGCGGCTCAAAACGTCTGTTGGTCTAGACTAGAGTCTCTAGACTCAGGTTAGTCTCAGTTCAGCGAAACTGAACACAGAGTCTGGAGACAAGACTCTGGAAAAGGAGTCTTTTCTCTAGAGAGAAAAGCCTGAAGCAGACCACAGCAGACCCAAATTCCTAGCCTAGCCTGACTTCTGGGGTACGAGGAGGCAAGGACAGCACGCCTTCCACCCTGGCATTTATCAGAAAGGCGGCCTGCGGGAGCTGCATTCTCTGCGGCTGAATTACCAGACCCCAGCCCTGGGCTCTCTTTCTTGTCATGCGCAATTTAAGACACCTGGTAGAAACAGAATGTAGACGTAACACTTAAGAAACGAGACCGACCTTATCCTGATAAAACAAGGCACTGTCTAGGGTTTTCTCCAGAACGGTGGCCACGGCGACTCGTACTTCTCGCACACTGCACTCCAGCAAGAAAATCCTAAAAGGTACAGAGAAAAAGTGCGTGCTGAGAAGGCAGAAGGAACTTCTAAAACCCAACCTTCCCAGCACCAGGCCTGCCTACTGTCTAAGAAACAAAATCCCTCCAAGCTCTTGGGTCAAAGAGAGCTTTGGGACACTGTCTCAGGCCACTGTGCAGGGGGAAGAAGGCCAAACAGGAAGACCAGACCCCTGGGCACTGAAAGTAGATTCCCCCCCTTCTTCCCCCTTCTCCTGAAATGAGTATTTGTATAAACGTAACAGCATAATGAGACACACGGACGTAAAGAGAGATGAAAGCAAAGGACCTACAATTTTATAAACTCTGTCGGCTCGGGAGTTCTCCCAGGGGCACCCCTCAAATTTCTCAGAGTCAGATACTGAAGTTCACAGTCAAGACAGCCCCTTCCCACTCCACCTGTGCACCAGGATTTCTTTCTCCTCCCCTCTCCTCTCCCGAAGCCTCGTTACCGAACACCTAAACCAGCAGTGGGGCTTCCCTCCTTTCTTCCTGTGATGGGGACGACGGTGATGACCGCGGCAGCAGGCACGGTTTATTAGACGCCTCCACTGTCTCTGCACTGCCCGTGGTACAGTCAGCTGCGACGCCGCGCCCCGCAAGTGCGCGGTCTAATTCAATCCTTTACACGGCCGGAGCGGGGGGTGCAGCGGCCGCAGAGGCAGAGGCGCTGCTCTCGGGGCTGGGGGGGGGGGGGGGCGGAGTGCCCTGACAACCCGTTCTGTAATCATCGAAGTGAAAACCCATAGATCTCTTCTAAAATTTCTTAACAGAAAGTCCGCGTTATTCCACACGTGAGGTTTAAATGCAGGCGACTGGTGATGGCCACGCCCTCCCGGTGACAGCGGAACGCCGCTCTGGTCCCCGTTTGAGTGCGGCACTGGTGTTTCCTTCCTCCCGTCAGGGCTACGCGGAGAGCCCTGCCTTCTCTTCCCCGGAGAGAGATCAGAGCGGAGCTTTCTGAGGTCACTCTGCGGCTCGCTCCCCGTAAGGGCTACTGCCACCTAGGAGCTACCTAATTTGCACCAGACTGAAACGGCTGTGCTCAAAATCAAGAAGACTTTCAGTGGCAACCACAAAAGCTCAAGAGACAACAAGCGTGCCTGTAACGTTCAGCTCTAGAGGCGGCGTCAGATTCAGGTACAGCTCTTCCGGAAAGCCCACCTCCAGGGGCCGCCCCACATTCCCTAGCACAGACACCAGGGGGCGCTACGAGAACGCACACAAATCCAGAATGTGGGGACCTCTCCTTGGCACATGGCCAGTGTGCCCCTCAAAAAATGGCATGACAAAAAAAGAGTGGTGGGGAAAAGGAACAATTACGGATTAAAAGAGTCTTAACAGATAGACAAACTGAATGGGATGTGTGGAGCTCGTGTGGATCCTGATTTGTGTAAACTCAGTGAAGAATGAACTTTTTTGAGCTGCCTGGGGAATCTGAACACGGCCTGGCTTCAGGATGGTATTTTTGTTTAGTGTGATAATGGTAAGGTTATTTTTCAGAAAACTACCTTTTAGAGATATGTGCTGAAAAATTCATTGTGAGATTATGTGATGTCTGAGACTTCCTTTAAAATACCTGAGAGAAAAAAGCAGGCCTGTGAGAGAGTGGTGGGTGCTGGGGGGGGGGTGGGGCGACAGGATGCGCAAACTGCTGGGAACGGGCCTGGGAAGCAGCACAGGACGGGCGCTCGGTCTGGCTACTCTGCTGGATGTTTAAATGCTCCCACAGCAGAAACTTCTTAAAAGACGTAAAATATTTTTCATTCAGTACTTTTTGATTTAGATCAATTTTTAATATATATCAATTTTTAATATAGACCAGTTTTCAAGCAACGTTTACTGTGACTTCAAATTTCTACAATTACAGTCACATTTAACCACTGCCTAAAACACAAGGCACTACACTGAGACGCTCTGCCCTAAGAGACAGCAGGCCCCTCCCACGGACGGTTATTTTAGTTGTGATAATGGTAACCTAATGTGATCTTAAAAATTCTAAAGAAGTAATTACAAAGTACAAAATATAAAATCTGCAACCGACAGTGACAAATCTGACAGTCACAAGGAGACAGAAATCTAATAAACTCTCTCAGGAAGAATTCGGATTAGGAATTCACTGGGTTTCTTAACCATGAGGACCCCAAGAAACCAAACATCCTCCCAGGGGAGTCACCAAGTTCCTCCGGAGAGATTTCAAAGAAAGCCTGGCTGGCTCTGAGGGAATAAACTAAGTATCTGCCATATATGTAATAGGAATATATATATATAAATGTATATTCATATACATTTGAATACATGACGACTCTAGGACATTCAACTTCTTACTACTGGAAGAGACTCTGGAATTACACTGGAAAAACGGGGGAAAGTTTATGTCAATGCAAACTCCAAAGGGCCAGGCACATACAACACTTCACACGAACGGTTACTTGCTCTCTCTTCATGCGTTATGTGCACGTGAGCACGCACGCACGCACGTGCCCACAAACATCGGAGTGCTTGCTAGGTGCCGGGCTCTTTGTGTACAGTAGGGAAGCACACAGGCTTAGCTTCTGTCCTCGAGAGGCCAGAGTTTAGGGAGGAGACAGGCGAAACAACGGAACAGGCCAACCGTGCAGACTGGCTTTAGACGGGGTCATCAGGGGGGGAATGGCTTCTCTGACATCTGAAGGGTAAGACGCAGGACTGATGGGAGAATGTTCCAGACAGAGGCAATAAAGGTGCAAAGGTCTTTAGGCAGGAAAAGAAAGCTCAGCGTGTTGAAGGAATCAACGAGCCAGTGCGAGGAAACTGAAGCAAGACCGTATTTAAGGCTTGTGGGCTACGTAAAGGCTGTGGGTTTTATTAGGAGTCGGACAGGAACCCACTGAAGAGTTTTCAAGCGGAGAAGCAATGTAGATCCAGGTCGTTTCAAAAAACCACTTCTGGTGCTGTATGAGGTAGATCAGAGAAAGAAGTGGAGCCATCTGCTAGGCAAATGAGCGTCTGGAGCGCAGACCTGGAGATGAGAGGAATACGGGATCGAGAGTCCCAACGAGCTAACATGCCAGCAGACCGTAAGCTCCCCGTGGAAGGGGCTTGTGTTTCCCAATTCTCTGTTGTCTGTTTGAGCGGAGGGAAACCAGAGCATGTCTGCATGCTGACAAAGGTACTCTGTAGAAATTCTAGAAGGTAAAGATGCAGGAATGAGAGCTGATAAAGGGTTTGCTCCTGTAGAGATTCATTTTGAGAGGAGAGAGGCCACTCCCCCGCAGTAACAGGAGGAAAGAGGAGGAGAACCGGCTCGGACATGCTGGGGATGCGGATTTTCAATTGTGCTCATCTGTGACTCGTATTTTCTCAGGGAAGTCCGAGGCAAGGCCCTTAGCTGGAGACGGGGTGTGCCAGCATGGCAGGCGCGAGGGGTGAGGAGATGAAGGAGGGGCCCACTGGGGACAAGGGACACTGAGATCACAGAGCCTCTGCATACGTACTGCACTCTCCAAGGACTAGAGAAACGGGCCCAAGGATGACTGGGAGTACACAGTGACTGGAGCATCTAGACTTTTCACCGGAAAAAGCAAATTATTTTTACTACAGGTATGTAGGTAAATGTACTACCGTAGGTATTATACTATTAGTAAGTTTCGGAAAAATAGATGCTAGATTTTGCTAGATGTCTAACACTGTGCGCTGGTCTGTAGTAACCGGGCATTGCTGCCCTCTCCACCTTGCCACCTCACTGTGAGTCCCTGAGGGAGGGGACGCATATTCTGGAGTCTCCGGAGCCACAGCAGGAGGTCGGGCCAAGCTTGCCTGTGAGCACGTGGCTAAGGCACACGTGCTCTCCATGCGCTCACGGAACACCTGTCTGAGTCTCATCCAACAGAGACGGTTTTACGAGAGAATGATTTTAGGGTGACCTGACAATATTCCTCAAGATTCTAGGAAAAAAGTTTAAAACCGACTCCAATCAGAAAAGCAGTTTCAAGCAGAAATAAAAACAGTCACAAGAAAATGCAGCTCTAAATCACTAGAAGAGACAGAGACTTCTTTTAATTAATTAAAAGATCTTGACACTTACTTTATTAATTCTCGTCCTTCAGAACTAATAAAATATTCAACGAGCCACTGACAAGCATCAAAACTTTTGGAAAGTAATGCTTCAATAGTGGCAATCCATTCTTCAGTATCGACCCTTTAAAAAAGCAAAGACAGAGACGTAAGGAGTAAGACCCCCGCAAGTAACCCCGCGGAGTGTCACTCTGGTTTTAGTTAACCTATTTCGGGGAGGTGGGGGAGAGGGTGAGGTGAATACCCAATGAGCGCTGACTAACACGGCTCCACGTGCCCCAGAAGCCAGCCCTTTGCCTTTTTTGGTATTTGTGATGTGATTGTCCGACCCGGCCCCTCCTCCCCACAAAAACGTGTGAAGAAACCTAAGTCTTAGACTTTAACTTTTATCTTTTGTATCTTCTTCAGCCAATTTTAATCGGGGGAAAATGTGTGACCTGTGGCATCTTATTTTGCTTAATTGCCATTCGTAAAATGCCCACCTTAAGAATAGGTTACTACATCAACGTTTTTACACTTCATTGCTATGAAGTATATCCCGCTTGATGGAAGAAAAGCGTTTGGGCAGACAACGAGGTATAGTGACTAAACTGTCCCTGACCTCACATAACACCCCTCCACTCTCTCAAGCCCCAAAACGGTAAATATAAACAAAATGGAAACAGTCTCTAATGTCCCGACAGCTCAAGCAAATTTCACAAAAGTAATAAAATTCCTTAGTTAGTCCTATGCCAGACGTTAAAAGAAACGTATTATTCCTTCTTTTTCAATTGAAGATCAGTATCATTGTATTTATCTTTATTACATATGAAAATAAAGTTGCCATTATATCTGTTTCTTCTCAAGTGTTTCTTGATTGCAGAATCTTTCTAAAAACCTCCCCACACTTGGAGAAGGGCACGGGACCGGCGAGAGAGACCAGACAGAGCTGCACCGGTCTTCCGACGGTAACCGCCTTCCTCACCCGAGTCCCTCCCTGCTCCGGGTATCTCCTCCAGCCAGTGGGCAACGACCCTTCGCCTCTCGCCCATTTATTCACGACAACCCTTCACCCAGCACCCACCACGTGCCCGGCACCTTCCAGGTGCTCAAGATCAAAGCCAACGGTGGACCACACGCTGCCAGAGTCCAGCGTGTCTCTGTCCACGCTGCCCCCCGTTCAAAACCCCTCCACCGTCTCCCACCGAGCAAAGTCCCAACTCCCCTCTGTGGCACTCACGACACCTGACGGGGTCCTCCAAAGCCCACATCTGACCTCGCAATTCATTCACAATTTCGCAGGCTGGTCTTCTCTGTTATTCAAGTTTTCCCCTTTCACCTGGATTATTCCCTCTGTTTGTTTCTGCCTTTTGAAATCCTCTGAGAAGATCACTGTCTTTACCACCTACCCAGTCCCCATATTTGGAGAGGATTTTGTCCAATTCCCAAAGACGGACAGCATCTATGCCTTGCTTCTTCTGATTTATCCTTCCTATGAGATTAGAAATTCCTTAAAGATAGGAACCATGTCCTAGTCACCTGAATATACTAGGTAGGTGCTTCACAATGCTTTGAATTTATAAATTCAATTTAAATTGAATTCATCAGTGCCTTTTATCACAACAGACTATCAAAACGTATCATTTCTTACCTGAGTTTCTTCTTTGTCCGTAGGTAAGTTTGAAAAAGGAACTGAATTGCAAGCTGTAAGCTCACCTTTGCCATGCAAGGATAATACGGATGCTTTAATTTAGTCTGAGAGAGAGTGAAAAAACAGAGTATTTTTCAAAGGTGTTTGATAGATTATTACATGTTATGAATTGAATAATGACTTATAATAAAGTTAAACGCTAATAAGAAAAATCTAGACAGCCTATTATAGAAAACGTCCCATTTAAATTTTTAAAAAGGTTAAGAAAAGACATCCTTCATTTTTTTATAAAGCCCTCTCAAAATGGAGCCTTTAGGCCACAGGATGCTAAGCACTGTCAACAGACTAAGGAAGTATTTCCCTTATTGGCAAGTTATAGTCCTGGCACTCAGGAAGAAGTACTTGGAAGTTCGTCTGGAGTCTGAAAACGTCGATGACAAATTAGGACAAATTCATCTCCACAAAGCCCAGTATGCGCTGGCCTCACCTCATGGCTGCGCTCAGACATTCTTCATAAAACTGAAGAGCACCCTAAAAAGCCAGCATGTGGAAACCCGCACCCATTCACAATCCGCACTGCGCGCTCTGAGCACCGCCGGCTTTACTGCCGCCCAGGAAGCGGCACGATTCGCGGGAACGCTGTGGGCCTCTAATCTGATGCTAACAACCGAGGGTGAGGAGGGGTCACCGAGCGCTCGAGCTGACAGATTTCACTCTGCTTTCTTAAGTCCTCTACTAGCAAGCCAACTAGTACTTACAGCATTCAGTGACGCTAAAGACAAAACAAAACTGAAATAATCACTACTGTACACATCTCTATTCTTCATAAACTTGAGGTTTTCATCTCTCACCATCTACAAAAGAAAATCAGTAATTATTTTTAAGAAACAGGGCAAAATATTCAGCATGTGGAAGATATCTTTAATGATACATTAGGTAGAAAGGGTTAGAAAAGGTTCACAAAAACCCTTCTCTAGAGCTTTGCAATTTTAAAAAGGGAGAGAGGAAAATCTTCCTTTCAAATATAAGAAGCTGTAAGACGGTGAATTATTATTCATCAAACCAAATCCTTTTGGGGAATTTAGGAAAACCACCATATGAAGGACAAACAAATTCAAACCACCTATTTTGGGTTGGAGGGGGCAAACGGAGCTTTCCCAAGTACAACCGACTTCATGCTTTTTCTTGTATTGGATGGCTGAAATCTTTCTCTCTTAACGAAACACTCCATAGTTTTCTTAAATTCCCTGGTTCTGGCTACTCAGCCTTGGATCGCTTCGTGTATAAAGCCTGGACTGGGCGCCTGGACAGCTTGAATTTAAATGCTGGCTCTGCAAACTGGCAGGTTGTTTCTCCTTTTTTCTAAGGTTTATTTTTTTATTCTGAGATGACGAGTGAGCCTGAGAGCACATGTGCGTGAGCAGGGACAGGGGCAGAGAGAGAGGGAGAGAGAGAATCCCGAGCAGGCTCTGTGCTGTCAGTGCAGAGCCCGACACGGGGTTCGACCTCATGAACCGTGAGGTCAAGGGTCAGACGCTCAACTGACTGAGCCACTCAGGCGCCTCGCATTTCTCCTTTCCTGAGCTCGGTTTTTCCATCTGAAAAATGGAAATAAAACCCCACAACTTCACAAGAGTTTTTTAAGAATTAAGGATTTGTTTAAAGCACGCGGCACAGAGCAGACGTTCAGTAACTGATGGTCATCGCCGACATTCGAGTTTTACCCAAAGGTACGGACCCGAACTTATTTTCCTCTCCAGACAGGAAGTTAGTTTCAGCAGGGCTAGTCTTTCCTGGCCACTCCCTCGCGCTTGTGTCTCTATGGCAACGCCCAGTCACATAGCAGACCAGTGACAGTGCCAGCCACCTTGAGTCTGTGGCCACCTCTGTGACCTGTCATCAAAGACTCGTGAGACAAGGTGGGTTGGATGAGGCACTTGAGGTCCAAGCAAGTCCACGAGGAGGCTGGCGGGAGTACTTTTGGACCTACCGGGTAGATTTTGACTTTTATCTGGTTTTTCTCCCTTAGAAGTTTTTACATGGTTCTTACCTGGTATATTCGAGCAGGCATTTTCTCCACAAACAGCCCTTTCTTCTCGCCCTTTTTAACCAGCTTGGTTAGGATAGAGAGCCGGTCATTGTTAGGCCTATGGGGCCGAGGAGAGGACTGAGGTGAAATTTCCGGCGAGGACGGCGCTGACCTAAGGGCAGAATCAGAGAACCGTCTGGCGTAAAGCGGCTGCTGTTTTAGCAGTTACCGCAGCCCGACAAACTTACATACACAGGGTCGGAGACTTGACGCTATACTGCACAACTTTCCCCGCCCAACATGTTAAGATGCCAACTCATAAACAACAAGGCCTTAAAAAAACCCACAGTGCCGGCAAAGTGCTACACTTTGGATATAAAGTATATTCAATAAATGCTGAGATTGGGAAAAATCTCAATTCTAGAATGAAATAATTTACATGCATGTCCTTTTTTTAAAAAATATTTTGAATGTTTATTTATTTTTGAAAGCAGGGGGCAGAGAGAGAGGTGAACAGAGGATCTGAAGCGGGATCCAGCACAGAGCCCGATGCGGGGCTCAAACTCACGAACCGTGAGATCACGACCTGAGCCAAAGTTGGACGCTCAACTGACTGAGCCACCCAGGTGCCCCCCTTGTACAAGCATGTTCTAAATACAAAGTAATTTCTGCCAGGGAAATAAACAGGTGGCCATAAGAAAAGGGGTGAAGAGATTTACTCATTTTCTTTTTCGAATTTCTCTCTAGCCGGTTTGCCAAATTACCTTTAAATCCCAAACGGTATACTCGAGATTACAATGATCACCTACTGAAATCACACAGCAAATTATGGGGAAGAGAAACTCACAGAGAGAGATCCTCAGCTTCCTGCCGTACCACACTGACTCGACTTTTCTTTGGTAAAACTGGGGAGTTTTGATCAGAGACCCTTTGGTAGAAGAGCATATAGGCATTCCAGTATCTTCGACGTACGTCTGTATATGGGTTTGCTTTACGACGAGACATGAAGAAAAAAGTCTTCGTAAATAAAATTAAAAAGGTTTCCTGTCTTGACAATCTAAAATAAAGGCCCATGCGCCCAGCAAGTATTACAAAATTAAGTGCAAAGTGTAAGTAAAATGTGTGTCCGGGTACCAGACCGCTTGGCAGGTGACAGAGCGGGAGCTGTAAGGAAGCTGTACAGTAACGAGGTAAAGGAGACAAACGTTCCGAGGCGAGTCTAGATTTAAACAAAAGGCAAGTGACATTTGAAAACAAGTTCTGTGGCACGGGATGAGATTATAATTGGCTGTAGCCATTTTTGCCTAGGACAGCCAAATCTAGGTAAGTTTCAGCAACGATGCCAAATTTAACCATTACAGGTTACTATTACCAGAAGCGGGACTACCATGGTACGGCATCAAAATCTGACACGGTAGTAGAATGTTTTTTAATTTTACTTTTTAATTGAACCACAGCTGACACATTAGTTTCAGGTATGTGACACGGTGTTTTGGCGATTACACGCGTTACGAAGTGCTCACCGAGCGAAGTGTAGCCGCCCGCTGCTGCCACACAGCTTTATTACAGGGTCACCGACTCTACTTCCCACTGACTTTCCATCCTTGTGACTTCCTCATTTTCTAATTAGAAATTTGTACCTCTTACTTCTCTTCACCTGGGTCTCCTATTGGCTCCTCTGAGCCAAATACAGGTAGAAATTTTTAAATGCCCCTACAATATTGCAAAATCAGGTTTCAGAAATGCTAAGATCTCTACAAAATGGTGCCCCGCCCCCGGGCAAATGGCAAATTCTGATTGGATTTTGTGATGTCCTTTTCCTCATACTTTTTCTTCTGGGGAGCGGTGGCTGTGGGGAGAGGAACTGCCACACTGCATAATAAACGTGGTTTCAAAAACACGGGGGCCAGAGAGGTCTCGGACTCATCGTGCCGCTCTGTAAGTGAAAGGAAGCGTGAGAACTTCAGCAGACAACGACCTCGTCTGAGTCCATTTTTAAGGCTGAAATTCTGTGTTCGTTAGTTTCTCTCTGATATTTGTTTCTTCTTCCTCCACCACCTGTTGCCCCTGCTGCAGG
The DNA here is from genome assembly GCA_030068075.1 of Paguma larvata. NCBI lineage: Eukaryota > Metazoa > Chordata > Mammalia > Carnivora > Viverridae > Paguma > Paguma larvata. The sequence continues at coordinate 42,938,334 of CM057833.1, forward strand.
GAATTATTTTAAAGAACATTCTGTAAGCAGCTTGAACATTTTCGCTCTATCAAGGAGTTTGTGGATCTATGTAGCCTGAAAAGTGGTGTGTAAAAAGAATAAAATCACATTTTTACGTAAAGAATACTGCTTCCAATTTGATAGAAAACTGTAAGTTAAAAAAAAACAACACTAACGTGAAATATCCACTTGTAAATACTTACTTTGATCATAAACTTTCGGTCTGTATTCTCCTCCAAAGCACTCATACTCCAGGGTCTCGTCGTTTAGGTCAAATTCTTCTATGACTGTGTCGTTAAACTTGTACCACTTTCCTTTTCCACACCCCCTGGAGCCCAGAGAGAAACAAATGTTACAGGATGGGAGCCCGACATGCCCCACCCGCCCCCAGCCTTTACCTCTGTGTATAGTCTACAGATAGAGCAGATGACAAGAAAAAAACCTTAAATTTCTAAAACAATTTTTCAAACCAAAGAGGTAAAAACCATTAAACTAAGTTTTAAAAATCCAATATGAAATATGACCAAAGAGCACTGCAAAAGCTTCTTCGCACTACACTCGTAAGCATGGATGAGGAAGTAGGGCAGGGGGAGTGGAGGAGACGCACAGAGAGCAGGGGAGTGGAGGAGAGATACATGAGGGCAGGGGGAGCGGAGGAGAGACGCAGCAGGGCAGGAGGAGCGGAGGAGAGACGCAGCAGGGCACGGGGAGCGGAGGAGAGACCCAGGAGGGCAGGGGGAATGGAGGAGAGATGCAAGAGGGCAGGGGGAATGGAGGAGAGACGCAGGAGGTGGGGGTTGAGGCAGGACTACCGGGAGGCAGGGGAGGGACTGGCCTGAGACCCGTACCGTCGGTCCTTAATGAAGGAATAGTAGTGACCCGCGTGTGCCTGCCCACTGTGGACAATGACACCGACAAGTTCATAGTTCTCAGTGAGGGCGACTTTCTTCCGTGGGGAGCCTCCACCTCCCTGGTCCATACTTCGCCCGTTTTCACCAACTTCAGAAGACGAATCTTGGCGAGCCATTCCTGAGACTGTGTAAGGCTCCATGTTCAGCATCCAGGGAAACTATTTAAAAGCGAAAGGACCACGTTCGTTTGATGAGTAACATACACAGCAATACCCAATTACGTCAGATTTGAATAAGAGGGCTGTTTTCTAGTTCTGGCCAGGACCACCTCCCCTCATCCCCAGACAGGAGAGCCGTTTACAGATCTCCCTGTCCACGGGCAGCGGCTGCTTAAGACACGGGGCTGTGTACTCCTCAGAAAGCTGAGAGCACAGCCTTTCACGGTGGAGACGAAAGTTAAAAATATAAAAAGTAAACAGCAGGAAAGAAAGTGAGGTAATGGTGGTAAGAAATTTCGGGGAAAAAAAAAATAAGTTACCCTTATCTGTTCATCATATTTAATGGAGCGTCCACTCTCCCAGTCAAATCCAAATCTCATTAGGTGAATTACCAAGACGCTAGGTAAAGACTTAATGCAGGTCCTTTTCACAGTTATTCTCTAAAGAAAAGCAAAACCCAATTATCTCCAACGGAGGAAAGAAAACAGCAAAGTCCTACAAAGGTCATAGATTTTCACAGGCCTTTCCCGCCCACGTGAAAACAGGTAATGACACAATTTAATGAAAGCAACAAGAGGAGCTTAATTCACACTGTTCTTACACAAAACATAAAGACAAACCACATGAGTAACAGATTAATCTTGTTTTTCAAACAAGGCAAGGGTCATACCTTTTCTTTACACTTTTCACAGTAATACGCGTTACTTCCCTCTAGAACTTCTCCTCTGACGAACTGGTCCAAAGAAATTTCCAAGCTCTGACAAGAAGTAACTCCAAGATTGAGAGCCATGAAAGCTTCCTCACGCTCATACCTGATTAGCAAATCACAGAAAAAAACATCACCAATGATGGAATTTACAGATCTGGAAACTACCACGACAGCAGAGACTGCACCGAGGTCTACATTCACGGTCAGTGAAATTAACACAGGCCACCTCTCATCCTTTGAAAAGTACACTGCCAAATCAAAATGCTAGTTTTTGACAATTCAAAATCACTTAAAATTACGAATTTCAACAAAGAAATTTTAGAAATGGAAACCAAAGAAACTCAGTTCCATAAACATGTATAGGTCCACTGAGAGAGAGAGAGAGAGAGAGAGAGAGAGAGAGGAGACAGAGGTCTGCAAGTCTCTCAACAAACGCAAATTTCATCACACACCTGACGCATTATTTATTTATTTTTAATGTTTGTTTATTTTTGAGAGAGAGAATGTGAGCAGGGGAGGGGCAGAGAGAGGCAGACACAGAATCCGAAGCAGGCTCCAGGCTCTGAGCCGTCAGCACAGAGCCCGACACGGGGCTCGAACTCACAGACTGTGAGATCATGACCTGAGCCGAAGTCGGCCGCTTAACTGACTGAGCCACCCAGGTGCCCTCAGAAGCATTATTTAAAAAGGATAACGGTCAGGGCGCCTGGATGGCTCAGTTAAGCGTCTGACTCCTGATTTCAGCTCAGGTCATGATCTCACGGTTTGTGAGATCGAGCCCTGCACTGGGCTCTGTGCTGACGGCGTGGAGCCTCCATGGGATTCTCTTTGTTCCTCCCCCACTCACACATGCACTCTGTCCCTCTCTCTTTCAAAATAAACTTAAAAAAATACTGTTAAAAAATTAAAAAATAAAAATAGAAAAGACAATGATCATGTACATTACGACTGTAGCCAATTAGCAATTTCCAGGTTTTGACCATAATACTGAATCCTTTTTCTACTATAAAAATATTTCTTCCAAGTTTGGCTTCTGGATCAGGATGACCCTGAGAGTACATATTTTCCTGTTTGAGGATTCGTGACTTCCTATGGAAATTCACATTTTTACAAATGAAACGAAGTATTCTTAAAGCTTTGCCTTAAATACAGGAGCAGGAAAGCTCCTGCCTGCATCATGATTTACTTAATACTAAGCATGGAGATGCTCACAAGCCTGAATACTATAGAACTTGGCTGAATAAAAAAATCTATCAATAAATTGTTATAGTAGCTTATGGAATAGAAATACTATTTAAAAAGATAATAGATGAGCCTCCTGGGTGGCTCAGTCAGTTAAGTGCCTGACTCTTGATTTCAGTTCAGGTCATGATCTCACGGTTGATTCATAGGTTAGAGCCCCCACCACTGGTGTCAGTACTGAGCACACAACCTGCTTGGGATTCTCTCTTCTCTTTCTGCCCCTCCCCAGTTCTCTTTCTCTCTCTCTCTCCCCCTCAAAAATAAATAAACGTTAAAAAGATAACAGCTGAGATTTTCATATATTGTCATTTTAGCCAAGTAAAATATGGATGAAAATTAATGAGTAAAATACTACCAATTAAGAGAAAAAAAATAAAAACACAACGATCATTTTCTGATGTCAGTGATAAGCTTCACTAACCTGTGAGGACAGTCTTTACAGATCTTCTGATCAGAATAGATGCCCTGGAAAGTATTCTTAAAAATCTGGTCTCTCCCCATTTTCTGTTGGAATAAAAAGAATTTTAGTTGACACTCCTAGAATTTCTAGGTCACTTACATAGAATTTTATTTAGACCAAAGCTAAAGCACAGACTTCAACTTAACAGCTAAAATAAAATGAGTCATGGCGGTAGTTTAAGCTGGGAACGAACGGGAGGTTTAGAACCCACTGGCCCCACTGGCTATTAGAATAGCCTGAACAGCCGGCAAAGGAAGAGGAGAGGGGCCAGTCACAGCTGCTGATAAGAACAGCTTGTCATCTCCCCGATGATTCCGGATCTTTCTCCCCACGCCACAACGACCAAGTCAGCAGCAACTCTCCACAATCTTTTCTTTCTTGAGGATAAAATGCTATCAATCCCTAAGTTATCTGAAAAAGGACATGCCTGACTTGTGCCTACTGAGAAGAGGGGCAGATACTGGCCGCGATGGAGGGCGCCCTGTGCGTAGAAGGCAGCGCCACTTGGGAAGTTTGTCCTGTTACACTGGGTGGGGGCGGGAAGCTTCGGGTTCAAACATCACCACAAACGACTTTTTAACCTGGCCCCTCTGGCCGACTCGGACAGCTGTGCACGGGACCGTCAGGTCGCTGGCGAGGGCAGCACTCCCGAGGCCGGGCGACCTCGGGGTGTCCACAGCAAGAGCACGTGGACACGACTGGTTACTGCAGAGTACGGGTTAAGAACGACACACTTCTTCATCACGTGTTGAATGAATACAGAAGAGAAGTCCATAACTGTGGTGCTCTGGGCCTGTTTTGATGTTCAAACCCAGAGGAAATGAATCACGGGCGTGGCGTTACAGAGAAGCAGTGTCTGTCTGCAGGTTTCACAGCCACCCCGGACCCTGCACCTCTGCTCTCGCACTACAGTCTGAGGAGGCGGAGGGAAAGCCAAGGGCTCTCTACCTTGAGATATTCGTCCATCTGGTCAATGAGGCTAGTGAAGAATTCATACGCATCCTGCTGCTCTCGCACATAAAGTTCTTTGTTCCACATCTTGAAAATCTATGCAGACGAGGAGTAAACAGATTGTTAAAGGAAAAGTAGCAATCTCTGCATACAGCAGACCACGGGTGTGCAAGAGTGCTTAAATGCTTCTAAAAACCAAGTTCACTGTTAGGACATTAGACCCTTGTACTGAAGTGAGATGAGCTTGGTTCGGTTGTGTCTGCTTTTCCCTGGCTCCTGTGTAACCGGAACAAGTCTGGGACACCATACAGGCTGGGACCTGAGGCCACAGAAGACAGAGTTTCTGTCTTAGAACTATCCAAACTACAGGGGAAAATACAGGGTGGTACTCCTGTGAAACAGAGTAAGGCAATGTTAAAAAATAATGTTCTTTACCTCTGATTATTACCTGGTGATAATTTAAACTGGTGCAGCTACTCTGGAGAACAGTATGGAAGTTCCTCAAAAAATTAGCCCAGAAGATACAAAAATACAGATTCAAAGGGGCACATGCACTCCAATGTTCACAGCAGCATGATTAACAATAGCCAAACTATGCAAGAGCCCACAAGAGCCCATCGACTGATGAATGGATAAAGAGGTGGCATGTACACACGCGCGCGCACACACACACGTGCACGCGCGCGCGCACACACACACACACACACACACACACACACACAGGAATATTACTCAGCCATCAAAAACATGAAATCTTGCCATGTGCAATGACATGGATGAAGCTTGTATATATTATGCTAAGCAAAATAAGTCAGTCCAAGAAAGACAAATAGCATATGATTTCACTCTTAGGTAAAATTTAAGAAGGCCACCTGGGTGGCTCAGTTGGTTAAGCAGCCGACTCTTGATTTCAGCTCAGGTCATGACCTCACAGTCTGTGAGATGGAGCCCAGCATCAGGCTCTGCATGGAATGTGAAGCCTACTTAAGATAGTTTCTCTCTTTCTCTCTGCCCCCCACCTTGCTCATGCTCTCTTTTTCTCTCAAAAAAGGAAATAAATAAATAAAATTGAAGAAACGAAACAGATGAACATATGGGAAGGGGGGGAGAGGAGAGAAACAAACCATATGAGGCTCTTAAAGACAGAAAACAAACAGCGTTGATGGAGGTGGGGGGGATGGGCTAGATGGGTGATGAGTACTAAGGAGGGCACTTGTTGGGATGAGCACTGGGTGTTGAATATAAGTGATGAATCACTGAATTCTCCTCCTGGAACCAATGTTTCACTGCATGTTCACTAGCTAAAATTTAAATTAAAAAAAAAAAAAAGTTTACTTAGAGCATTAACTTGAACAAATATCCAAAGAATTAAATAAGAATGAGAAATATTCAAAATTGTTAAGATTAGCAAATCCCTAGAAATTATAAATGGCTAATCTTAATATCCTAATCTTCTGAAAGCAAGTATCGATCTTAAGAAGAATAGCCCATTCTTCTACAGGTTCTTGGCAATGGGATTAGTCTGGGGTTAGTAAAGACAGGAACAATTATCACTAGATCTAAACATCTGAAGTGACTGGGTGAAATACCTTCCAGAAGTTCTCAGGGACATAATACTGCAGCTTGCTTTCCATCAGATGCCCGAAGAGAGACTGCACCTGGTAGAATACGCTGTCATCTGGATTGTCTGTGTCGTCGTCTACGGAGAGTAGCGACTAGAAAGAAACGCAGCGTACTGAGCTGGAAGCAGCTCACCGCTCCCCGGCAAACAGACCCAGGCCCACGCACTGCCCACCCGCTTTTGCAGCGCTATGTGTCTCTGGGTGCGGCTACGACCCTCAGCATGGCTAGCCTCCATACTTCCTAGTTGGTCAAATCATGAACAAATGGTTTCTTTGAGCCTGTCTGATTACGAAAAACTGGAATGAGGAATACCAGTTATCTCTACGAGAGATAAACGCGGCAGGATAACACAGATAGTCTCAAATTACTGACCGCTATATTACAAGCTTCTAGTATACACTGGCCCTTGAGCGTGGGTTTGAACTGTGTAGGTCTACTTATACGTGGATTTTTTTGGATAAATACAGTATTTACTCTCTAAGAATAGAGTATGTAATACATACCGTACTGTATTACATATATGTACATATAACATACAAAATCTGTGTAAACTGTCCAGTCAACAGTAGAAGATTAGTAGTACTTTCAGTGGGGAGTCAAAAGTTACATGTGAATTCTGACTGCAGGAGAGGGGTGGTCAGCACTCCTGACCCCTATATGTCATTCAAGGGTCAACTGAACTACTGTAAAACACTGATGACAAACCCTACATTTTTCTAAAATCGTAAAAACATTAGTAATTTTATGGAACAGAATTTGACAATAACTTAGTTCAAGAATCCCCCTTGGTCAAGTCTAGCTGTCAGGTAGGCAGCATACTTCCTCAGGTTTATAAAAACATGACTATGAACAATGTGTTCAGATGTGCACAGATTCCAGTGGCTAACAAATCCCTAGTAGTGTCTAGATTTAAAAAGCCCACAATGCAATATATAAACTATATTTTTGACTGCATGGCGGTGGTCAGCGCTCCTGACCCCCTATATGTTGTAATACATGAATACGGGACCATTTTCAGGCAATGTCTACTTCACCCATCATCCCAACAGGAAAGAAGAAGGCAATCACCTCAGGGAGACCAGGCTGCATATACAGCTGCTGGAAGACTGCATTCATGTAACACGTCGCACCACCATTCCTCAGCCCCACAAACCCTGAACTGGACCTGCTATCCACGGGGGGAAGGTACTAGAAAAGAGAGGAGTACGAACAGTAGAGAATTAGTGTTATTTGTCACCAGCCCATTTCCACCACGCTATCTGAGATGTCTGAGAGGGACAGGAGATACACCCACAGATTCATCCATCCAGTGGCTTCGGAGTCATGCCAACGAAACCTATGTTCTCGAAGTATCTCCGCAGGTGCTAATACTGCTACTCCCTCAATGTTCCTTTTCCATTCACAAAGTACCTAACGTGTTATGTCTGGTCGTCCATCTAGCAGTCATGCATTGTCACTTGAATATCATTCAACGAGTATTAAGAACCTACTATGTGCCGGCACTGTGCCAGAGGTAGTACCCCGAGGAGCTGATAGTCTGGTAAGATTCAGAGACTAGCGTAAATAGGCCTACTTACAAACCGAGGCAGCACTCTGCAAAAAAGGAATAGGGCTCTATGTGGCGTTTACGCTGAAGAATCCTGACCAGTCTGGATGGTCAAGGAAGCCTCATATTCTTTCCTTTCTTTTTAAGAAAGCAACGTTCTTCTACTGAACAACTGCTAATAAGCATACAATTAAGCAAACAGGTAAATACTCTAGCATTTCACTTAAGGATATTTTGTCCTAAAACAGATCCCATTACAATGCTTCTCCGGTTAGAAATAATCTAGAAAAGGCTTCCTGGATAAAGCTGAACATGGCACTTCTCAAAGCAGGAAAGGGTCCTGTAATGACACACTCTGGAATGCTATTTCAGCAGAATGTTGGTTCTAATGCCAGGAATCACCTGATCTGCATATAACAGTACCTACAACAGTACCTACATCCATATTATAACCAACCCACCGAAACCTGTAGGTCTTTCAGACCTTGAGAAATCGCTGAATATTATGTATTCTCCACTCACATTTGACACACACTCAGAGCAGGGTGATTTCTAAGATCTAATCAACACGGTCATTTATGTGGAGTCCGAAGCACAAATTTTTTAAAAATCACAAAATAAAAACTCGTCCACAAGAGTGCTAAAAAGTAAGTATTTATAAGAGACAAACACTGTCTTCATTATGCTGACATAATCCCTGACTTGTGAAAAAAGCAAAATTTCCATTTAAATCTATCGAACAAATAACGCAAAGCTAAGGCCTACGTTATAAACTAACTGTTTTGATGCCAAAACAGTTTCCAATTTACGTGCTCGCATTTCATTTTGCAAGTGCTGTTTTCTCTCTCTAGAATACCTTCCTTTCCTGCCTGACCTGTGTGCTGCACGGGACTCAGCTCAGGTGTCCTGAAGGGATAAGCCTGACCCTACCGTGTCCATGGAGAAGGCAGAGGCGGCTCTCGCAGCGTCCTCCGGCTCCCAGCGCACTGGTCTGGTGCAGCCCCCAATGTGTACAAAGCTACCGCACGGCTCCACAGCTTTGCCCCGCGTCCTTCTCATAGCGGGAATCACCCTCCCACCAGCTCGTGAAGCCTTAGAGTAGTTCTCTTTCCAACTTCATCCCTTCTAAGACGCCTTCTAAGATACCGCCATCTGGTGGCGAAGTGCTCCTGTTAGCGAAGCATTCAGGACACCAGCTGTATCTTATCATTTGTCACATTATACTGAAATTATCTCCCGTGGGATCTGTCTCTTCCACTATACACTGACTTTCTCGAGGGCTGGAATCCTATCTGCATTTTTGAGCTCCAAAAGCCTCACACCTATTGTGTGAGTGCATAGTAAACCCGACACATCTTGGTTGAGTTTAAATGAAAGTAGACCCTACTGCGACAGAGCCAATGTCTGAATGTATCTCAGTGGCCTCTCCCTGCATCTCTGGGGCCCGGCACTTGGCTATGCACAGTTACTCAACATCACAGGCCGGAATGCTCCTTCTTACTGAGAGTTAACTACCAACTGACTTGAGAATGTCTTCTCTTTAATTAGCAAAAAGGGTATCAATGAGTATTAGTATGGTAATAAAGTAATTTAGTAGATTACAGTTGATTAGAGTAGATGAACAAGATAAGCAAAAGAATAAAACTGACTTTCTTTGTGATTAGGATAACGCGAACACAGGTTTTAAAGTTATATGTTTAACCAATCCTAAAAAAAAAAATCAAGTGTCCCAAGGTCTAGGGAACTTACATCAAACTCCTTGGTGAGAGCAGGGTCAGGTTGATGATGCATAGAAAGCAGTTCTTTCGTGATAATTTGCAGATTTGCAGGCGAGCTATCGGCCAGCATCACGAGGACTTCATAGGCGGCCAGTCGGCTATTCACTGTACTACACCTAAAATCAAAAGTCGCAAGTCAGTTCCAACAGCGAAGAATCGACTTAAATTGGTCATTAAACGAAATCGACATTTGAAATGAAAGTATCAGAGCCACAACTCCTCAAACAGAGTTACTCAGGTCTGACGGCAGAGCTCTAGGAATCCAGGGGGAAGGGCTTACTTAAAGGAAGAGGCCAGGCATACGGAGGAATGATTATGGTGACATGCTACATATCTTCTTGGCCTGATAAATGGCAAAACACCCCACTTACGAGTCCAGAGTATTTTTATCTAAGGTTTGGGTCAGCAAAAATGGAGGATAAAGAGTCTGAAAATTTTACCAGAGAAAACACGAGAATAACTCTCTCTCAAAGTAAGGTTTTTGTAGACACTATCCTGAAATTCAAATATCTAAACGGCAGAGAAAGAGAGCTATATGAATCAGAACAGATGCCTGTAAACGTTTTTTACATGTGCCTGGCGATAAAAAATTCTTCAAGGACACTAATCAGCTTCGTCTTGCCGAGAAAATGGAGAGAGAAATACGTGATTTGCCAAATTAGTTTGTTTAAAAGGACGATAAAAGGTAGCCACAGGCAGTCTGCAGGAAACCAAAGGCTCCGGACACGGCTCGCCTTCAGAAGAAAGCACTTTGGGGACGGACAGTAATTTCTCGCTGTCACCTATGCTGACCTTATGTTACCGGGGAGACCACAGGTGAGGAAGGATACACAGAAAAGAGGACATCGAACCTCTGAGAGAAACACGTGTGGGGTGCAGGGTGGGCGACATGCTCGCAAGGGGCCGTGGGGCTCTGAGGCCAGCGCCGCGCCAGGCCCCGAGGATGGCGGCCAGCAGCTGGCACCGTCCTTTGCTTCTTACTTGGACTTTTGGGTTGCAAAGGACAGGCAAGGAACGAATAGGAGGTACCATACACACAGGCTAAGCATTACAAAATTAATAAGAATAAGCGTTACTTGTGAAAATACTTCTGTGTTTTTTAAGCTCTTTCTGGCATTAGGGTTCAGGCGGGAAACAGCTGGGAGTCGCTGTGATGAGTGAGCGTCACTCAGTACCCAGGGAGGGATGAAACAAAACGTGGCCTTTTCTAACGAAGGCACCGTGTATGATGGACAACCCAACTCCTTGCTGATGGAGGTATTACTTTTAATAAAAATAAGGAGGAGTCATGAATAAAAATCTCAATAAAACTGCTAAAGATTTATTTTCTCCGTTCACTGAAAGCTGAAATACTCCTGTATCTCCACTACTTTAATAGAAGACTCCCACGGTGCCAGTACCAGATCTTCCAGAACAAGACCGGGGCAGGGGTGAGATGGGAGCCATGGCCTGAGAGGTGCCCCGAGGGTTCTAATGAAGGCTGACTGCCTGAAACAGACTTTGCCAATAAGAAAAGCTACAGAGAGAAATATACACGGTAAGATATCGCTTGAGATTCCAGGAAATGTTGCTTCTTACGCCTTGCTCATTTCAATAGCCACTGAAATTGTATGGGAGTTTTTCACTGCTTAAATACCAAATCCCCAATGTCTTTAGGATTATTCAGTTAAGTCTGGTTTTCGTAAGAACCAAGCGAGTTGGATTCAGAGCAAATAAGATGGCAGCACGGAGCGGCCTCCTCCTGCCTCCAAGAGCACCCAAGTAGGGTCAGCATGACAAGAAGATCTTGCAAATGTCTACCCATAAAAACGAATACAGTATTTGACTCTAAAATTACCGCAATAAATCACTAGCAGTTTTAATGATCAGGACACAGGCAACACCCGGCAAATCACAAGGTTCATGCACTAAAAGCACCTATACTTTCCTCCTAGAAGAAACTCAAGGTTCGGAGCCTATATACTTTAACTTGGGATTTAATTCTTACGATCTCGGTTTGTCTTGGAATTTGCTACCGACCAAATTAAGCACATCATCTATATTCCTCTTATTTGATGATGACAATGGCACCAGCATACTGCCACAGCACTCGCTAGGTGCCGAGCAGGCTTTATCCTAAGCCCCTTTACATGCATTTCTTCATACAGTGGATAATAGCTTATAACTACACACACTCACAAGATGGAAGACAAAACTCCCAAGTTAAGAAAAGCTTTTTGGACTAAAGTTTTGAATTAGAATTTTTACCAAAACTGAACACAACGTGCATTTTCCATACTTTGGATGAAAGTCCTGTTGACTGATGGCGGCACTGCCAGCTGGAGAATGACTATTTAAAATAATTCTAGAAGCTCGGAAAAGGAAGTCATCTAACAATGGTTTAATGAGTGATGAACCTGGAACAGAGCATAATATTCATGTTGAGGATGAACACATTTTAATTCAAAGATTCTGTTTTTGTACTTTCATATCAGAGCAGCAAAGGCACCCGAGGCCACCCAATGGCAGGCATTCAATGTAATTTGATGCTTACTTTTTGAGCACTTGCAACACATGGCAAAGCTCTGTGGGGCAGAGGGGTGGGGATGGGTGGGAGAGTCAGGGGACAGGGAACAAAGACAGGTGAGGGTACCTTCCTTTATGAGCAGACAATGGGAGTGAAAGAAGTCATGCTTTCACTTCGGAACACAGACGCCAAGAACACGAGGCAGAACGGTCTGAGTGAACAATCATTCTTACTCTGGGCACAGGGGAGTGCGCGGGAGGGCTGGCCTTCCGTAGGTAAAGTGATGTGTCCTTCCTATCCTGGTTTAGAATCACTCTTTTCTATGTATCCCCAGTAGCCAAGAAGATTTTTATAGAGCTTAGTTCATGTGATAAAAGTGATAATGTTTTGACTTGTTTTCTGAATGTAACTTCTAATACTAAATATGCCCTTACAAATTATATGTGTACCCCAGGACATTCATATGTGCCCCACGAAGCAGGCGGGTAGGGGTTGGGGGCAGCCTCCCAGACGAGAATTACCCTTAAAAAAGGTAAGATCTATAATAGATAGTATTTTATAAAGGACATAACAGCAAGAAGAGAAAACCCTACTTTGAACTGTAAGTTTTACTTGGTATTAAGAAGTTATGTGAACCAACCGTTTTGAATGCTATCGACTTCTCTATATGGTTTAACGACACAGGTAGAATACACCGTAAGTCTATTAGCCACTAAAGTTCCAGACAATCTCGTATTATCTGAAGGGTCAATCTTCTCCTGAACACTGAGCACTTATCCTATTTTCCTAATTACAAACACTACTATGGCAAGAACTGAGAAGTGAGGTATTGTCACACGGTAAGATGAAGCAATAATTACCAAGCATTTCCTTTTCTGCCCCGCAGAGTGAAAGAAGGGTCTTAATGAGCCGGAGGTGTCCTGCCAGTAAGATGTTGTCTGCCTCACTGGTCTCGCATTCGGCCGTGCGGTTAGGTTCAAAGTTATCCAGCCATGTAATCTCATCTTCGAGCATGGTAGCTGGGCTGATTCTTAACTGCTCCATTTCTGAAGCTAGGAAGGAAAAAAAGAAAAAATCTATTTCGAAGAAAAAGGACTTCCCTCCATGGAGTCCAAACCCTGAATGAAAGCAGCCAAAGTCAAGTCCCAAGCTTCCGCTGTGCTGACCCGAGAAAGCGGTCACTGAGAAGCAGTGCTGTGAGTCCCGCACGCTCACCCCTTCCCCACCACTCGCTCAGTCGTAAGCCAGACATGTACCGAGGGCCCCTCTGTGCAGGCCACTCAGCCATATGCTGGGGACAGAAGATGAAGGGGCCAATCTCGCTCCGAAGAAGCTCCCGGTCGGGGGGTGTCAGCAGGGATCCCCCAGGAGCACACCCTTCTAGACAAGGCAGGGATGGAGGGCGTGAGGAGAGCCGAGGCTCCCACGGCGTCACCCAGGCCAAGGGGGTCCCGCAGAGGAGACGGAGGTCCGCAGCACGGCAGCGGAGCGCAGGCTTCCAGACAGCGCGCCAACCCCCAGAACCACTCTGCTCTTCTGTAGTAAGTCATCTCCCTTCCCCCTAAGCAAGGGTTCCAGCAAGGTTCCATCCTGGAAGACGGGACTGGGCAGGAGGAGGAGAGGGACCGCTCTCCCCTTCCACTGCACCACAGCCACAGGCCGTGGGGTCCCACAGCATCAGGAGAGAAGGGACACTTCAGGCCAGTCGGAGCAGGGCCGGCACTGGATGTGAACCCGCGTATTTACAACGTGAGGCTAACACCCGCCTGCAGGGTGCGAGGTACGAAGTGCCTAGTCCAGGCACGGGCACAGACAAAATACTCCCCAAAGGGCAAATATTGCTGGTTTCCAGACCCATCCCACCCTGCCCCCAACATCCCAATAAGGGACGCCGGATCCCTCGTTAGTCACTCCACGACACAGGGAAGGCCCATGTTAATGACTTGCTCGTGCCTTCTGAAGTTGTACGTATAACGTATACAGCCACCTCGTGATTCCACTCCTCGAGAAGCAGAGCAGAACACCCACCCTCTCCAAGTCCAAATCACCCTCTGCTCTGGATGACAGATACAACAGGTCTGATCCCCGTGTGAAGACATACACTCAGACGACGCTATCTAAGGCGCCCACACAACCGTTCCACTGTACCGCTCAGAGCACTGGGTCTCCCGCTTTCGAGAGACCCCTGGGGAACCGATGAAGGCATCTGCCTTGGAGACATTTTCTGAGGCTCACTAGTTCCTATGTCTTCATGTGTCCATTCCACGAAGACCTCTGCACAGGGTTTCGCTCAGACTTAAGTGCCGGCGAAAAGATCTGTTTCTTTTGAGAACCCACGCGGTGCTCTTCGTTTTTTACTTCTGTCCCCCGGCAACCTCACAACCAAGTTCTGACTGTGTGGAGGTTCACAGCCAGCGTACGTGCAAGGTATTGCTTTTTAACCGCCTGGCACGGACATTCTTTTCCAATTAATATTTTCAGCGAGTACTTCTGTTCATCCTGATTTTTATCTTATTTCCTGTACGATGAGGCAAATCTTTTATGTAAAGAGTGGAAAACAAACAGACTCTTGATCTGAACTAAAAGTTACGCAGAGCATCCCAACACACGTTCCCATTATACGAAAGTACAGATGATCAAAATCCAAATGCTCTAACACTAAAATTTCTAACACTATTTCAACCATCTAACATGGGATAATGAACTGACTTCTACCATTCATTTCTATTATTATCAACATACCTCAACAGAGATTCCCACCTTCCTTCTACGATCGACCTTTAAAATGGTCAGAACTCACTATCCTAGAGAGAAAAAGTCTTCCTAATAGTTCTGTATCAGTGTAATTAAATCATGTGTCTGGCAATTTTTAAAACCAACAAATCTTGTCAACACATTAATGGTTAGGTATAGAACAGGAGAAGAGAGAACTGGTATATGGGTTTGCATGCTACTTTCAAGAAAATAAAATTCAACTTCAAACAGTAATTATAATCTCATTTACATCTAAGACACATTCAGTCAGGTTTAGAAATGTCCACTTGGCTTTCTTTTCTACTCTTCCCAACCCCCCGCCCCCCGCACGAATCAAAGTTAGACATTTACTTACTTGTCAGATCATCTAACAACTGGCACCTTAGATCAAAATACTCCATACACTGAGATAAGAGTCTAAAAAACAGATTAAGAGTTCAAGTATTAAAAAATGTCAGATTTTGAAATAAAAAGCATCTTCCTTGTAAGGAAAGGTTCATAAAACAGTTGAACAAGGGAATTTTCCTAAGCATGAAATAACTGCTCTTACTTTAATTCAACTTCAATATCTTAGCAAGAAACACACTCATGACCTTGTCGATACAGATACACTCTAGAAACTATAGTGTAAAGAGAGGAAACTTACTAAGTCTTACATTTTGCAGTGGAAAACATAGACTGACAGCACGCATAATGCACAGATTACACTCATTCATTCAAATAGTAGCCGGTATTGATTAGGCACCTACTATATGCTTGCAACTGTTTTAGGAGAAGAGCTGACGAAGAACAAAAAAGAGAGACAAATTAAAAAATACACATGTCAAAAAATGATACTAAGAAGAAAAACAAGGTGGAGTAAGAGAAAAAAGAGATAGGTAAAGTCTTTTATCTAGGAGATCGGGGACGCTTTTCTGCAATTATCTTAGCGAAGAGCACAAGTTTTAAAGTCAGGCGACCCTGGTTTGAATCCTGGCTCCACCACTTACAGTTGGGAGTCTGGGGACAATTTGCTTGGTTTCCAGCTTCTAAAATGCTTGTTAGAGTGTTAGAAATAAACATGCACACATACACACACACACATAAAAGGCTCAAGAATGCGCTAATGATGAGAAGAGATAATGAACCAAGAATTATGATTATTAAAGAGACGACAAAACCGTCAAACTCATTTGTCCACTGTGAGGATGACAGAATAATGCCATGAGACGAACTTGGCACGCTGCACGGCACACAGACCACAGGAACAGCGATTCTCGTCACCACTGTTACAGAAAATATGTACCAAACATGGGCATGAGAGGAAGCTGTGAAACACCATTTCAAACTGTAAAAACACACAACTAAAGATTCAATTCTATGTGCAGTTAAATGCTCTGCATCCAAGAGATTCTTTTGAGAATGTTGGTTAAAAACTCTTCCTCGGCTTTATTTCTTTCTCAAGTTTTGAGAAATTTAGTATCTGATCAAACTCTTAAATTTTAGTTATGTTAAATAATCAGTCTTACGAAGAGTACAAGGGCAACGGCTTACTTCTTAAAAAAAAGGCTTCCATGGAAGAACAATGATCTGTTTGCAGATGGCGTAGTTCTACGTGTCCAACACCCCAGAGCCCACGCACGGAGGTTTAGAGCTAATCGGTAAACGCAGTGAGACACAAAATCGAGCCACAAGAATCAGCTCTGCTTCCCTACACCAGCAATGAAGACCATGAAAAAGAAAACGATCCCACTTACAGAGGCATCAACGAGAGTAGAGTACTTAGGCACCCATTTAAGAAAGGAAGCAAAAGGCTCGTACAGTGAAAAGGACAACCAACGCTGGAAGAAACGGGACAATGCTAGAGCAATGAAGCCACGTGGCACTGGCACAAAGACACACACGGATCAAGGGAAGAGAAATGAAGAGCCGATCAATCAGTTAGCGAGCCGGCCGTCAAGTGATTTTTCGTCAGTTGTCAAAACATTCCATGGGGTTGTGCCAACTGGATTATCCATGTGGAAAAAAATGAAGCTGGAGACCTTACGTTACCCGTGGAATTCAGCTCGAGTGGAGCAGACAGGTAAGTTTAAAAGTGAAAACTAAACATCTTAGAAGAAAACATAGAGGGAAAACTTCATGACAGTGGATTTGGCAATGGTTTCTTGGATACGATGCCAAAAGCACAGGCAACAAAAGAAAGAACAGATAAAGGCAGTATTTTTCAGTGTTATTTAGAAATGAAACCCTAACACATGCTGTGACATGGATGAACCTTGGAAACAGGAGAATGGAGGGCGGGGGGGTGGGGAGGAATGGGGAGTTACTGTTTAGTGGGTTTGGGATGATGAGAAAGACCTAAGAATGGACAGTGGGGACAGCTGCACAGCGATGTGCACGTACTTAATGTCACTGAATCACAGACCTAAAAATCAGTAAAATGATCAATTGTATGTATATTTTGCTGCTGTGAATAAAAAAAATTCTAGGAAATCTAAAAATAAAAAAACCCCACCTACATTTGTTTTGGAACAGCCTCTTAATGTCCTTTGCCCATTTTTCGATTTGGCTGTTGGGTCATTTGTTTAGTGATTTTGAACAGCTTTTTACATACATTATGAAAATTAGCTTCTCGTCTGTCATGTTACAAATCTATTCAGCCAATCTGTCAACTGACTTTTGGATTTACGGTATTAGTTTCCCACAGAGAGAATTTTAGTTTTTATGGAGTCAAGTTTATCAGTCTTTCATTTAACGGCTTTCTTAATGGGTAAAGGAGTTTCCGTATAGGATGATGAAAAAGTTCTAGAAGCAGACGGTGGAGATGGTTGCACAATAATGAGAATATACTTAATGCTACTGGACCGTATGCTTCCAAAGACCAAGCCTGGATCAAAACTTAGGGGTCTGGATACTTAATTACACTTAGGGGTTTGGAGTAGCTCTAACATTCCTTCCATTCCAGGCTCTAATTTGTAAATCGGAAACACAAGGCAAGTGGACACCAATTTCACCGATCTCAGCGGTCGCTCATGGGCCCCCCGGCAAGGGTTCTCTGGTGAAGCTACGTTGGAGAAAGTGGAGGTCAGTGTGGGATTGCCTCGCCTCCCATCCTGGCCTAGCCTGGGGCAGCCTCGCATGCAGGCTGGCCCACCGAGGGATGGTGGGGCAGGCGGAACGGACCTCCTCGAGCCACTCCATCAGCCTGGACCACAGCTTCCCTCTGTGCCCAGGCTCGGGTCAGACCAGGGAAGAAAGCCAGAAGGACGCCTCAGCTACACCTGGACATGGAGTCGGGGGGAAGTATGCTGATCTGAGAGAGGGACGTATGCGAGGGGGCGAGCAGTCTGGCCCTCACACAGTGATTGGGCTCCAGGAATTTCAGCCTCTCCCCAGCCAGCTTTCAGAAAGAAAGCTCCTCTTTCTCTTCGGGGTGGTGGACCAGCTGGGGTTGGAGGTTAGAGGTGACTGAAAGCCTGGTATTGCTTCTTCTGACTCTCCTGTCCTGAATGGGGTTAATAAGAACTGAAATGCCCTCTCTCGGGGCACAAACGGTTCAAGAGGAAAGGAGAAATTCTTCTGTCATCTCGGTAATGCACTGTGGACGTCAGGAGGGCAGCGTGCAAATCATTATTCTCTTTCTGTATGACGGGAGCTTTTTCATCTTGATGACATACCTCTGGTTGACTCCTCTCATTATACTAGTCGGGGACCAGAGAGGCAGCTGGGCTGTGAGAATCACACCTAGGAGAAACTGGTTTGGCTTCTGGACATCCGGGTGAGCTGAAGTATCTGTCTGACTAAGCGTGTACAGTTGATCACAGGCAGCACGGCGAATCTGAAATCACATCGTTAGTGGCAAAGGACGTACCCCAACCGACACGGAGAGACTGCTCGAAAAAGGATTTTCTTCCGAAGTCCACAACCTGAAGTATATCGTACGGGTGTGAACGTTTTAATCACTAATGGTCAAGTTTACACTGAATACACTAGGGCTGATTCATAACAAGTGCAGCCTGAGAATGGATTTCCCAAATTATTCTCCTCTCCTACTCTAATCAATAGTTTTATAATTTAATAAAAACGAAAATAAGAAAAAAACTCTTCAAGTGTTTCCCAGGGAATTTTCCAGGTCACGTAAGAAAATGAGAATTGTAAAATCTAGTGAAAGTGGGTGGCTTGCGGTTGGTCTTTCTGGATTCTGACCAACATGCTGACACTGAACGCCAGCTGCAAGGCTGTTTGTCATAAATAAACACAAATTAGCCTCGGCACTCGTCTCTCAACTTCCGGGGGAATACGGCACAGAAAGGAGGGCAGAGAGTCCAAACAGGACTCTGCTCTCAGAGTGGTCCACGCCCCCTCTGGAGGACTCCCTGGGAGGACCAGATGCCACTCCTCGGGACTCCACGCAGCGTCGCAGGTCTCCGAAGGGCCCTCCACAGAGCAGGACCAAGGGGATTTTTTATGTAATGTAAAAATCCTTACCTCAGCACTTGGTGATCCAAGTAGAATATCAATGATAAAATCGGCAACACAGGGCAAGTTATAGAAAGATGCTAATGGTAAGAACAAGGAGAATTGGGGTGGGAAATAAGTCAGGAAAATGCATTTTCAAAATTTCGATAATTTAAACTAACTATAGATGAATCTCATCTCTTCTACATGGACTCGAATTCAGTACTTCCTGTAACTGCCTCCACGTCTGAGTTTCCCCTTTGAGAGCCTCTTGGTCATCTCTGTCCCCGCACGCTTTAGCTCAATGTCTCGTACACACCGGTTATAAATACATCTTGCCTTGATAAACTATCAATACCTGTAAACTATAAAATGTACCCAACAATAAAATTACAAACGATAAAAAGGCCTGAAGGGAAGTTGTAATTCTTTCATTTTGATTTGAAAATCACTAAAATGATTATAGGAAAACTGAGCTATGATTATGGCATTTGTTCAAAAGCATTTCGTAATGACTCACACTTCTTATGTATGTCTTCAAAAGCATTCTTGCTCAGATTAACAATTTGGACACTAACTACTGTTCTCTAAATGTCTACCTTTTTCTAGATTTACCTTGAGTATCTTATATGATGAGGCTGGATATTCTACTAAACACGTACTGATCAATTCTGCATAACAGGCACTCTGCGTCAGTAATAGCAGGGGAGAACAGGACTCCTATGGGTTGGTACAATTTTTAAAAGTGGAGCTGGTAAGACTTCATTGCTGAAGAAACATTTATTGAGGGCCTACTACACACTGGGCAGTGTTTGGGTGTGAGAGATTCAGTAGGGAACAAAATGGACAAAAGTCTCTGTCTTTGTGGAGCTTACAGTCCAGTTGGAGAGGAGATGATGACAATAAACATGATAAGTAAATAAATTATATTCTATGCTATAAAATAGTAAGTGACAGAGAAGAAATAAGGTAAGAGTTTAGGTAGTGCTGGGATGAGGGGAGGGTTGCGACTTCTTTCAAAAGGTGGGCAAAGAACATGTCACCAAGAAGGTGAGGTTAAGCACGCTTGCAGGAAATGAGGGAGAGAGCGCCATGTGGGAAAGATGGGGGAAGAACACGCCAGGATGAGGGAACAGCCGGTGCAAGGGTCCCGAGGCAGGAATGTGCCTGGCGTGCTGGGAACGGCCAGGATGCCAGGGTGGCCGAAGCACAGGGAGCGAGGGGAGAGGAGTACACGGTGAAGGCACAGAGGCATCAAAGGGCTGGACTCTGTCTGGCCTCGAAGGCCTTGGTAAAGATCTGGCTTTTACTCAGTGTGAACCGAGAAGCCGCTGCCAGGTCTTCAGGAGAGGAATGACACAATGTGACTTGCAGGGAGAAGCCCACTCTGGTTACCGTGTGGAGAGTAAACTGCAGGGGCGGAAGCAGGGAGATCAGTGAAGGCGCTACTGCTATAATCCAAGCAAGGGGCGCTGCTGGATCGTGATGGAGGTGGTGGTATCTGAGGGTGTAATCTAGACACAGCTGGAAGGAGAATGTGCTGGCAGATTGGAAATGGGCGTGAAAAAGGAGTCCAGGATGACCACAAGGTTTCTGGCCAGAGCAACTAAAAGAACGGAACGACTATAAATTAAGCTGGGAACCATGTGGGATCCCGGCCGGCTGAGCTGGGGAACCGTCAAGCCCGGGAGGTCTACCCGAGAGCCCAGAGTTCCAAATTGAGACTTCACCTGCATCTAGAGGGAATTCTGGGCTGTGACGGTGGACGAGATCATGGGGAAAGGGGGCGCAGACAGAGAAGAGAGTGTGACGACGGTGTTCTAAAGTGTGATCAACACCAGCCCGTCGGCCGCAGCCCACAAATGAAGACAAAAGGGCCAAGCTGAGACTTCGTAACTTTGATTACTAGAGTCATCATCGTTTTCGAGATTGATACGTAACTCTCGTTCTATGGTTCATGGGCTATAAATTTTGGTTGTCTTAATTCCTCAACTAGACAGTAAGCTCCTGGGGGGGACAGACACCCTGCCCTTTTAATAGTTACTGGGAAACCCTGCTTACAGAAGGTGCTCAATAAATGCTTATTCGGAATTTACCTGCTCTAAGCACTATTCTTACTTGTTCCACCTGCCAGCTTTTCCCCGTTTTCCATTTCGATTAGTATGACCTGGTCTCTGAAGGCCAACAGAGACCTGGCCTTTCCCTAAAGGAGACGAACGGCCAACGAGCCTCCTGCGTACCCAGTTGCTGGCTCCGAAGCTGCAGGCACGTGACAAGAAGAGAGAGAGCCTCCCCGGCGATCAGCGAGTCTTTGGTGGACACAGACTGTTGTCGCACGCAGATGCCTGCGTGCAGGGCTGCTGGGTCCCCTTCGCTCCCAGAACTGCAATTGCTTCCTGGGAACAGGCAAGCAGGAGGTTACTGCGGACCCGACGGGACCCTCACGGTATCCTAACACCTTTTACTGGGCTCCAGATCCTCAAGGGAAATTAAGGGGTGCACAAAGGCACTCTGGCATTTTGGTCTAGGAAACAAGAGACACTTAATCACTTTACTTGACCCTGACTGCTTTCAAACACATTTGGAGGCACTCAAGATGCACTTAGGAGGCAAAACTAATTTGAGGTGACAGAAGGGAGAACAGTGCAGTTTGGAAGGCAGGAGAGAGTCTTGCTGGGAGTTAGAAGTTTTCCTCATCCTGACCTAGATGGGTTATCCGTATAGAAAATCCCGAAAAACACATACATTTAACATTTCTGCGCTTCACTCTAAGAATGTCATACATTTTTAAAACTCTTTTTTATACTGAGGTGTATATGTAATAATACACATGCACATAAACTGAAGAGGGAAACCAGATGAAGCTGAGAAATGACGCTATTTAGAATAGCGTAGCAGAAAACAGGCAAATCAAGAAAATGCCTTTTCCAGGTAGGAATTCTCGATGAATTTTTATCACGGCCACCGTTCTCAGCCTCAAGGCACTTTCACAACCCTCGGCAAGCTAAAAACTCTGCCTGATTTGGCTTCCCCACGGACTCTGTGCTTACCAACGCTTGTTTTCTTAGAGGAAGCATGGCATGTGTTCAGTAATGTGCACAAGTCGTGAGTGCACGGCTTCACAGGTTTTTATTCATGGGTTTTTACTACGCACAGATTAACTCTGACAGCTTAGTTCTTGCTCGATGACCTCATGGCCCCCCCCTTCTGAATCAGTACCTGAACTGCTGAGTCGGTTTCGGATTCCAGCAGGAAGCAGAGAATTGCTCTCCTTCACCGGCTGGCTGCTCCCGACGAGGTCCAGGCGCCCTGCAGCCGCGGCCCAGGACAGCCTCATGAAACAAGCCACGGTAGACGTGAAGTCACCTACTTCCATCGTCTGTGGAAGTACGGAAAGAGTTATGAGAAAGGGTAGTACTTGAACATGTTCACTCTACTGACTTCCATGACCTTCTCACGGGTCTGAGTTTTGTGAGACTCTTTTCCCGAAAGGTCGCCCAGAAGAACAGCCTTTCTCATGCTGCCATGCTGTTCGAAGACTTTCTGTATCTCTCTGCCCGTAACACAGAGACGGATCTCCACGCGCGGGCTTTCAGACACCCGCCAGCCACTCTCCGCCTCCACGACTACGCTCTGGGCTGCGCGAACCACCCCGTGGCCTCCCTGCCGGCCCTGTTCCGCCTCTCTAGCTTTGCTCACACCTGCCCTTGTGCGGAAACACTTCTCCATGCTTCTCCATCTGTAATCTCTCCTACCTTTGAGACCTAGCCCCAACGCCACCTCCTACGTCAAATCCTCCGTGACAGCCCCAGATGAAGGCCATTACTGCACGGATTCTGAAGGCCTGCGAACGTCCTGCCCTCGTGGCGCTCCTGCCACCCTTGGTAGTCCCCGCCTTGAATCACAGTCGTTTCTGCATTAGTGGTCTCTTCCGTGCTCACTGGAAGTTCCTTGAAGGCCACATTCGTGTCAATAACTATCCCCGCGACCAGTGCCTTCGAAGAGGAAAGACTTCACGCTTCGTGCGCGCACACGTCACTTACTTGTATTGCAACTCGCGCGGCAGGGATGATCTCCTCGACCCTAATAGAAGACCGGTCGGACACGGACAGCTGTCGGTAGGATGACTTCTCCGGGGTACCGCACAAGGACATCTGCCTGCTGGTCTGCCGGCTGACGTTTCGGAATGGGCGAGAAGAAAGTGCTTCTATGCCATCTTTGGTGAGGTCTTCATCTAATAATGTGGGCATGGTTTGCCCAACAAGTAAGAATCTTCAAAGGAAACAAAAGGCTACGTTTATTTGAGGCCATTTCATAACAACTCGAAATGATAGGACTTGGAAGAAAAAGCAAGAGGAGTATCATTGCCTTGGGAGACCGGTATGATGTATTTACGTACCTTGCAAGTTGCAGACAGATGGAATACACTCCCTGCCGTGTTTCATAGTCTACTTCTGAGGGGATGGAATCCCTCTGCATGACATTTACAACCAAACTTAAAAAAAAGAAAAGGGCAGAATATTAAATAAAGACTTCTATTTGTTTCATAGGAAGTTTTCTCTAAGTAATTTAACTGCTCATATAAATGTTATTTCTACAAGGTCCTTACACACACATGGACCATACCTATTTCTAGCAAATGATTTCCCATGATACCTTAACCCTCCTGGCCCACTTAGCATTAGGTTCCTTGCTGAGTCAAAAGATAAAGTGTCCGCACAGTCCTCCTCCTTGCTAACTGGTGTGGGTTCACTGATTAACCGTTATCTTATTACTAGAACTATCAATTAAAAACATACTGGAATCGGTGGACTCAATAAAGCTAGTTTTTCACACCCACCACAATCTCTATTACTACAAAAGCTTCCTAACTGTTCTTCCTGCTTCTACTCTGGACTCTCCACCCCTAAAATCTACCTCAAAAGATCAGAGTGATTCTTTTTTAAAACGTAAGTGAGATGGTGGCACTGCCTTGCACAAAATCCTCCCATGGCTTCTTACTTCCCGTGGAGAGAAAAGTCTTCACAGTAACCTCTAAGTCTCTACAACACCTGACCTCTGATAGGTCTGTAACCAGATGTCTCCCTGTTTTGCCTTCCTCCCACTACCCCGACCACACGGGCCTGCTGGTCCCTAAAGGCACTGGGTCTGTTTCACGCAGGGGCACACACTGCCTGCCCTTCTGGACGGCTCTTCCCCAGGGATCTCCAGGTCTCGTTTCCTCACCTCCTGCAGCTGTTTGTAAAATGTCACCCCATCGGTGACACTTCCCCTGATCACCCTACTGAAAATCACAACCCTGTCCATCCCCTCTTCCTGGTCTTATTTTTGTCTATAGCTCTTCTCGCCTCCTGCCATATGCTTTGACCTTTATTTCTTTGCCGTTTATCTCCCCCGCCAGACGGTAAGCTTCTCAAGGATGTGCGG
Source organism: Paguma larvata (assembly GCA_030068075.1). Lineage (NCBI taxonomy): Eukaryota > Metazoa > Chordata > Mammalia > Carnivora > Viverridae > Paguma > Paguma larvata. The sequence continues at coordinate 42,962,836 of CM057833.1, forward strand.
TCTGTCTAATCTATTCAAGGCTCTGTTCTCGGCGCTCGGAGCAATGCCTGACACGTAGGTAACTGACATGCACAACTAAGCAGTAAAATGCCTTTATCCCAGAGCTCTGTAATTGGAAGTGAGCAACCAGAAATGGGTTCACTGAGAACACTCTGCAGTTTTGAAAACAAAGCTCCACGCGGTAGGCCTTCCACACGCGCGGGGCTTCTTCAGCCGCATTCCCTTTGTTTAAGGACTCGGCCCGGCCTCTTCCCCACAGGGCCTCCCACAGGAATTCCTGCAACGGTCCTCCGGCCTTCACGGCTTCCTCGCCTGAGGAAACGGCAGGCCTGCTTCTTTCTAGAGCAGGAGAACTTGGCCCCATGGATTATCCCTTTGGTCTTCCTTCTTTTTAGTCAGCCTGTGAAGGCAACCTACGCTTCCCCAAGGTAAAAGCAAAGCAGAAAAGCAAACTTTCCTCTCAGCTGTTCTTCCCTTCTGGTCACAGTCACCCCCTTCTCTGCTCACCGTAAAGCAGCGGCCTGCGGTCAGACCATCTCCTGCCCTCACACTCACCATTGAACTCTCATGTCCTAACGATGCTCACGCACCACTGCCCCCCCGCCCCCCACGTCTCCAATGCCGCTCTCTGCTCCCCTCGAGGGCATCGCGACCAAAGCATGCACGTCACATGACCCAACCACGTTCATCTCTCTAGACACCCCGTGCCTTCCGTCTCCTTCCATTTCCACACTGGTTAAATGTTCACCATTCGCTCACTGTCCCAGGCTAGGAATCAGAGGGCCATTAATAAATTTCCTCCCGAACTTCTAGTCGTAAGACTGGCCTATGTTACCCTATAAACGTCAGTTACCACCGCCCTATATTTACAGCCTGTGACTCTTCTCGGGGCCACTGCCACAGCTCTGCGTGGGTCTCCCTGCCTCCATCTCTCCCGCTTCTATTTATTCATCGTCCCCACTGCAGCCAAAACAATTGTTCCAGGCAATTCCTGGCTCTGAAACCTCCTGTGTTCCCATGGTCTATAAGCTAACGCTGAAATTCCTCGAGGTGGCCCTCCTCTGCACACCTCTCTCCTTCAGCCTCTGCTCTGGCCTTCCCAGACAACCTGTGGTTCCCAAGACAGGCCATGCACCTCGGTGCCTGTGCTCCCCCCACCCTCTCTGGATGGCACGCTAAGTGCCCTCTCCTCCGAGCCCCCTAGGGGACGACTGCTCACTTCTCAATTCCCAGCTCCAACGCCACTTTCTACGAAGCACTACCTAATCTTAGAATCCCACAGAAATTTAGCCATTTAAGCAGCATCTTCCGTAACCTCTGCCCCTGTCCCCAAGCACTTTTTATAACAATAACTGTTATTCTTTGTTAAACCACGAACCTCTCAAGGGCAGGAAGGAGATGGAAGTTATGTCTGCATCTCCGGCACGAATGCCTCGTACGACACGCGTTACCAGGAATCAAATTCACCTGGTGTGAAGCAGACGTGGGAACCAACAGAAACAGATCCGCTTCCCCTCCTTCAAGAATTTCCTCCACTACCGGAGGGAAAGAGGTGTGCTTCTGCCAGTTCTCCAAAGAACCAAAGTCACAGAATGTATTCAGGTGTCCCGAAGACCGAAGCGTCCTTCCTTCTTATTACGACTCTCACGATACCTCACATAATACCTTTAGGAAGAAGCAAGGCCTGGCAGGAGAGACCATCTACAATAACTACACTCGTTCTCTGCGACTCGTGTAACATTACGGTGAGACTAACCTCAACCCTCCCGCTTTGAGGAAGTTTTCGCAGAAGGATTTCGCACAGCTTCGTGCCATGTCGTCATCGGCTGTTGGCATGAGTTTGGAGCTTAGAACCTTGAAAACAGAAAAGCACAATTAATCACCCCAACGTTTCCAGCAGAAACAGCTCCTTCGCTAAGGAAAAGAATTAGAGAACTCGAGTCTGAGTCTCTGAAGTGCTGCATGCTGTTCATCCCCCCAGAAGCACGAGGAGGCTGATATGTCACGACGGAAATATTCACGGTTTCCAAGTTCTATTCAGTTAGCAAGAGAAATCTGTTTTGTTGAAGAAAGCTGGTGTGTTCTTTTCATGAAACCAGCAAATGTGGGCGTCTCGGGCTCTCCGGCTTAGCTAAGAGCAGAGGCGCCTGGGGGGCTCAGCAGGTTGAGGGTCCAACTTCGACTCAGGTCATGATCTCAAAGCTCATGAGACTGGGCCCCGTGTCGGCTCTGCGCTGACAGCTCGGAGCCTGGATGGAGCCTGCTTCGGATTCTGTGTCTCCCTCTCTCTCTGCCCCTCCCTTGCTCATGCTCTGTCTCTCTCAAAATAAATAAACATTAAAAAAATACTAAAAAAAAAAGATAAGAGCAGACGTTATGTGATATGCTAGGTATGTTTTCGAAAAAGTATATGAAGTTTTATAAAATAGTCCATTCATTAGAAATGCCAGATGAGGGGCGCCTGGGTGGCTCAGTCAGTTAAGCGTCTTACTCTAGATTTCGGCTCAGGTCGTGACCTCAAGGTTCATGGGACTGACCTTGAGTTGGGCTCTGCACTGGCAGTGCTGAGCCTGCTTGGTATTCTCTCTCTCCCGCTCCCTCTGCCCCTCCCCCGCTTGCTCATGGTGTGCACGCACACTCTCTCAAAATAAATATTAAAAAAACTGCTAGATGAGCTCTCTAATAATGATTCTGAAACTCCTATTTACTGAGCACCTACAACACAAGAGGGGAAGATGAGGCTCTCAGCATGCATCCTCTATTAATCTCACCCTTGGGGGTGTATGTGTTTTACTTTACAGGTAAGGTCTGAGACCCAAAAGGAGAAGTGACCTCAAACTCCCTCCTACATCGATGCCCCTTTAATGACACTGACTCACATACCTAAAGGAAAGGTTGACCGAAAATTCTGGTATGGCAGATATTATTTCTAATAATCAATCATACTACAGTGTGAGTCTTAGTAAACAACTGCTTATTTAGTTGTTATGATTTAAAAATTAAAAGAAAAAAAAAAAAGACCCACTGCCTCAGTTTCCCCAAAGTCTTAAAAAAAATTTTTTTTTAACATTTATTCGTTTTTGAGAGACAGAGTGTGAGGGGGGACGAACAAGAGAGGGAGGGAGACACAGAATCTGAAGCAGGCTCCAGGCTCTGAGCCGTCAGCACAGAGCCCGACGTGGGGCTCGAACTCACGTACCGCGAGTTCATGACCTGAGCTGAAGTTGACACTTAACTGACTGAGCCATCCAGGCGCCCCCCAAGGTATTTTTAAAAAAGGTACAATTCAAGATCCTTTTCAACTCTAGAAATATCTGTCTCTCTGAATCCGCAGGTCGTACGTGTGTAGATTTTTAGTATGGGATTTCTTTTTTACAGATGCTATCTTCCTAAAGTGCTCTCCGGCCTCAGATTACGAGCGTTACAAGGGAGAATGGGAACCCTCTGCTTTTCTAATCCTTCCTGTGAGCTGACAGCCACGTGCACGAACTTCTCACACTTCATGTAGTAAAGAAGGAAGATCTCTTAACGGAACAGGTATTTGGAATATCCACTTTGAAGCTACCTAGTAGGCAAACGTAGGTGGAAGACTGAAATGCAAGGAACTTAACCTTTTAGGAGTCAGTAAAAAAAAAAAAGTGCTTTAGAAAGTATTAGGTTTTCCAAACGTTTTGTGCTAAAGTGAAAAACCACCTATCAAAGGATTTCCCTGAAACTGCGCTGGAGATATTTTGCTACCACGGTCCGCAGGCTCGAAGATGCTGCAACCTGGGTAGCTGGTGACAAGCAGACTCACTGTCACAGCGTGCTGTTCTCTAGGTGCTCTCAAATGTGGGTGTTAAGGTTTGTACCTTCGCTTTTTCTGAGACAGTCATTCAAAGGCAAACGACAAAACTGGAGGTAGTGCAAAATTTATAAGCTTAAGTTGGCCAAAAATTTCCCGGGCAATTTCCTTTTAAACATCCACGTTAAATAAAGACATACTTTCCTTTAAAAACACTTGTTAAATATTTTCTCCTTTTGAACCCCACACGTTTTTTTTCACATGAATGATTACTTTAATTAAGACCAATATGACATGACACAGCTTGAACACACAGGCAACAAGCGAGGCAGAAAAATGAATGAATAGAGTTACACACTCCAGATTAGACTGTCAGATGAAATAAAACTCGGGACAAAGCAAAATCATCCAGGGCTTTATTTTCTCCAGACAGAAAATGGCAAGAGGGGCTGAGCCCTCAGCCTCCAAGAACAGGGCTGTTGCCGCCCGCTCACTCTGCCTAACGCTTTGCTTTCAGGACGCAGAGGATGCGGTCTCCCTGATGTCTCACTCAAGATTCGGGAGCAAACATCTTGCCCTTCAGCGGTCGCCCTTTAGCAACCACAGTGACTTGCAGACATTAAACAGGTATTGAATGTTTACTGAACTAAATCTACTAGTTTAAAGCTACTTTGGGGAAAAGAGAGTAATGAAGATATTCTTGTGTTTAAATTCTTCCGAACCTTTTTTTAAAACCCTGAAATATTAAGGTTAATGTATTCCCTGACCACCTCCTCATTGCTTCATTTAGGACAACAAATTATAATTGTTTTTTGAAAAGTTAGGATGCATTTAATAACAAGCAGACTGAGGGTAATGACTGATGTTAGACAGATTTGCTAAATATCCAGAGGAAGATAATGGCATATTTTAATACATAAGGCTTCCTCATTATTTATTCAGATGCTGTTTTGCAAGTATAACAATACACACAGGTATAAAGTGAAAAAAAGCCTGAGCATCTTCTAAGGCCAAAAAAAAAACCCAAGAAACCCAAAATGTTTCAATTTATATTTTGGTTTTTTTTTTTTTTTTTTTAAAGTTTATTTATTTTTGAGAGACATAGAAGCACAGCATGAACAGGGGAAGGGCAGAGAGAGAGGGAGACACAGAATCGGAAGCAGGCTCCAGGCTCTGAGCCGCCAGCACAGAGCCCGACGTGGGGCTCGAACCCACAGACCGCAAGATCATGACCTGAGCCGAAGTCGGCGGCTTAACCGACTGAGCCACCCAGGCGCCCCTATATTTTGTTTTTTACTTTTTTTTGAAAACTACTTTTTTCCACAGATCATCCAATAAAAAAATAGAAACCCAGTTACTTATCTCTGATAGCTAAACGCAGGAAGCTGCAAACGGAAACGCACCAGTCCAAATGAAATGAAAAGAAATGAGGCTTCTTACTTCTAAGTTGTAGAGCACTCTGAAGGTGGACATTCCCGGAGCAAATGATCGAAACAGACTCTCCAACACCGAGCTGGCGCTTGGCTGGTGCTGCTGCTTGGAGGACAGGGACGGGGACTTTGAGGACTGAGGACTCGTTTCAGACAGTAACGTTTTCTTCGTTTTAGAAGAATGAAAACCAAGAACAAACGATGTCAGAAGCACAGATTAGAGAGAAACCCTCTTAGTGCATATCCTAACATTCTTTCCCCTGTATTCCAACTGCACCGAAGAAATTTTCTGGAAATGGACCTCAAAGACGCATCGCTTTGTAACTAACAAAACATCAAAATCCATCGCACAAACTCTAAGTGCTCAACAGCATTCCCACCCCACATGAATGCATCTGAGAATGTCTTCCGGGCAACACTTCCCTGTTTGTAACATCTGCGCTACTAAATACTGATAATTAAATTATAAGACAGTAGAAGTGGTAATTTTAAAAACGCTTTTAGCCAGTACCAGTGATACGTCTCACAATTACGTTAGTTTTCTTCTCCCTGCAAATAATACCTACAGCGTGTACGAAAAGACCTATGAGCTGATCTATTCAGCCACTGGTAATGTGAATTCGTACCTTCTAATGGCTTTGTCCACATGAACTTACTGAGAACATAATTAAACACTATTACAGATAAAATACAATTTCAATATCTAATAACATTCTTGAGGAACAACATTCTAGAAATTAAGATGAACTTTAAATCTCAACTGTGGAAAAAACTTAAAAGATAATATAATTATGCAAGCAACTCAAACACATGCAACAATCACTTAAAAGGGGCATCACGACAGAAGAAAGACGTCTTCCCTGATTCAGAACTAGGGTCTGATCTTGGCCAAGACGCTTCATCTCGCTGGCTTCTGTTTCTTATGACAGAACACGAATGTGGAAGTGCGTGATATTCAAGGCTCTTCCGGTTCTAAAATCTGACGTCATCACTTATTCTACATCTCTTAAAAGCCAACATGAAGTTCTGATTTCCATTTACAGCAAAAGTATTTTTCTAAAGAAGAGCTGTTATGGGAAAGACGGCATCATATGGCCTTAAAGTGATTTCAGGTTGTATTGCTACTGAATCGTGACATCAAATTTCCATGCCAGTCAGGTAACTGTCCAAGACGCTGATACCTTTCTTCCTAAGGAATCGAGTTGGTCCAGGGCTTCCTGAATGGCCGGGTCAGTGGGTATCAAGAGTAGAAGCTTTCGGACTCGCAGAGTTATCCTGAAATTTTTCAAATGTAAGTTTTTTCACATAAGCCAGTTTCAAGAACAAGTCACTTGTTCCTGATGAATGTAAAGATATTCTTGGCTCCCTAACTTTAATAAATATTTCTATTTACCTCGGCTCCTCCAGATTGGCGAGCTGGTAAAGCATGTCAAACACATTACATACAAGCGCCATCACCACACCAGGGAGAGATTTCTCCTGAGGGAAAAAAGCAAAATACAAATACAAATTGATGAAAAGAATTTTCTCTTTTTCTAGTCAAACGTGCCAACAATAAAATCACTAATTCTGAAAGACTGGCCACTGCAAAGCTGGCGGGGAGCAGTGTGCTTATGCGCACTGCAGGGCAACGCCTGGGAATGGTCTGGCGGCGGCACCACCACCTTCTCGGGCGCCTGGTACCAGGGCTCTCTCCTACCCACCTGCTGGGGAGGGGGCTAAGGCGTCCAAAGGCAGGCAGTGAGACAGGTAAAATGAGGGGCAGGTATAATTAATAGAATGGAGAGCAGACACCATTAAAAGCTGATCATAGCTCATCAGGAGCAAATAAGGCAACGAATGATTTAAGAGCAAAATTACAGCAGTAAAATGCATAAACACACCCAACACACAGAAGAGATTCAGATGTGACTAAAGTACTATCTTCTGGTTATAAAGACGCGCAACTAGACATCGCTATGGAATGTCATCATACAAAGGAACATTTTTAATAAAATCAGGATAAATACGAGAGAAACTGAAAATGTTAAGCTTGAAGATGTTATGTACAGGCATACTTCAGATGTTGCAGGTTCGGTTCCAGACCAGAGCAAGAAAGCAAATACTGCAAGAGTCCTGCAAATTTCTGGATTCCCAGTGCACACAAGTTTACATTCTACTGTAGTCTAAGAGGTATATGGTAGCATTATATCTAAAAAACAATGTATAACGTCTTAATCATACTTTGGTACTAACAAATGCTAACCATCATGTGAGCTTTCAGTGAAGTGTAATCTTTTTGCTGGTGGAGGGTCTTGCCTGGATGTCAATGGCTGCTGACGGTCAGGGTGGCAGCTGTGCAGGCCGGGGTGTCTGCAGTCATTTCTTAAAATAAGACAACAATCGAGCTGGCTGCACCGAGGGACCCTTCCTTTCACGAACAGTTTCTCTATAGCATGCAATACTATTGGATAGTATTTTACCGACAAAACTTTCAAAATTGGACTCAATCTGGGACACCTGGGTGGCTCGGTTGGTTAGGCATCCAACTCTTGGTTTCGGCTCAGGTCATGATCTCACGGTTCATGAGTTCGAGCCCCACATCGGGTTCTGCACGGACAGTGCTGAGCTTGCTTGGGATTCTCTGTCTCCCTCCCTCCCTCTGTCAAAAATAAGTAAATTAACATGAAAAAAACTGGAGTCCATCCTCTCAAACCCTGCCGCTGCTTTATCAACTGACATCATTCTGAATCCTTTGCCGTCCTTTCCAAAATCTTCACCACGTCTTCGCCAGGAGTAGATTCCAGCTCAAGAAACCACTTTGTTCATCCATAAGAAGGAACTCTTGATCTGTTCAGCTTTATCATGAGACGGCAGCCATTCCGGGCCATCTTCAGGCTCCACTTGCAATTCGAGTTCTCCTGCTCTTTCCACCGCATCTGCGGTTACTTCCTCCACCGAAGTCCTGAACTCCTCAAGGTCATCCGTGAGGGCAGGAAATCAATTTCTTCCAAACTCCTGCAAATGTTGTTATTTTGACCTCTTCCCGAGAATCACAAATATTCTTAATGGCATCTTACTGGTGAATCCTTTCCAAAAGGTTTTCAGTTCGCTTTGCCCAGATCCACCAGACGAATCACTACGTAGAGGAGCTACAGCCTCAGGATTTTTCGACTTGAAAGTGGAAACGAGTGACTCCTCGATCCATGGGCTGCAGAACGGATGCTGTGTGAGCAGACATGAAAACAACATTCATCTCACTGTACATCTCCATCAGAGCTCCTGGGTGACCAGGAACGTGGTCAGTGAGCAGGAATATTTGAAAAGCATCTTCTTTCCTGAGCAGCAGGTCTCAAGAGTGGGTTCAGCAAACTGTGTTGTAAACAGATGTGCTATCGCCCAGGCTTTGTTGTTCACAGGCAGAGCAAATTTAGTATAATTCCTAAGGGCCCTAGGATTTTCAGAATGGCAAAGAAGTCCTGGCTTCCACTCAGAGTCACTAGCTGAATTAGTCCCTAACGAGAGTCAGCCTGTCCTTTGGAGCTCTGAAGCCAGGCATTGACTACTCCTCTCTAGCTATGAAAGTCCTAGCTGGCCTCTTCTTCCAATACAAGGTCTTCCATCTACACTGAAAGTCTGCTGCTCAGTGCGGCCGCCTTCATGAATCCTCTGAGCCAGATCTCCCGGAGCACCTGCTGCAGCTTCTACATCAGCACTTGCGGCTTCACCTTGGAGTTTCAGGTTACGGAGCTGGCTTCTCTCCTTAAATCTCATGAATCTACCTCCACCAGCCTCAAACTTCTCCGCAGCTTCCTCGCCCCTCTCAGCTTTCCCAAGAATTGAGGAGAGGGAGAGCCTTGCTCTGGACCAGGCTTTGGCTTAAGAGGATGTTGTGGCTGGTCCGATCTTCCATCCAGACCACTCACGCTTTCTCCATATCGGCAATATGGCTGTTTCACTTTCTTATCCTTTGTGAGCTCACCGGAGTAGCACTTTTAATATCCTTCAAGAACTTTTCCTTTGCGCTCACAACCTGGCTAAGTGTTTGGTGCAAGAGGCTTCCCTTGCAGCCTGCCTCAGCTTTCAACATGCCTTCCTCGCTAAGCTTCGTCATTTCTAGCTCTTGACCTACTGGGAGAGACGTGCAACTCTTCCTCTCACCTGACTGCTCAGAGGCCACAGCAGGGTTATCGAGTGGCCTGATTTCAATAACCGCTGCTGTCTCAGGGAACAGGGAGGCCCGAGGAGAGGGAGAGACACGGGGAACCGCTGGTTGTGGAGCAGTAGGAACACACAACATTTATTAAGTTTGCCGCCTTCTATGGGCACGGTTCGTGGTGCCCCCAAGTAATTACAGAAGTAACATCACAGATCCCTGACCACGGGTCATCGTAACGAACATAACAATAATGAAAAAGTTTAAACTACTGTGAGAATTATCAAAATGTGACACCGAGACACGAAGTCAGCAAATGCTGTTGGAAAAATGGCACCAGCAGACCTGCTTGGCACAGAGTTGCCACAAACCTTCAATTTGTAAAAAACCCAAAATCTGAAAAGTGCAATAAAGGCAAAGTATGTTTGTACATTGTTTCTGTTGTTAAATAACTGTTATAATGCTACTCTTGAATGGGATCTCCCGTAAGTTCTTACTATTATATAAGTACGGTTACTTAAACGACAAATAAACACATTAACTAATACTAACCCTGAGGAGCTGAGAGCAGTAGCAAGATTATGCTGAGTTAAAAAACCACAATGTACAAAGATCTTATAAATGGAACTAAAGCAATCTTTATAAATATGAAAAAAAACCCTCACATGCTATTAGAATACCTTTACATAAGGTCTGGTGGGATCTTCCTTTCTAGACTATAAGAGCTAAGAAGCAAAACCAGTCTGATTGGTTTATCTCTGGTGCCAAGCTCAGTCCTGACACAGAGAGGGTACAGAGTAAATGGGCTGATTTCATGAAGTCACTCAGCAAATACTGACTGTGTACCTTTCATATCGTAGACGCTGTTTTAGGTGCTGGGGATACAACAGTGAGCAGAGCAGGCAGAAGTCTGCTCTCAAGGAGTTTATAGTTCACTGGGGAGAGAGAAGGGATGGGAGACAGGAAGTGCAGGGATGGCACTAACAACTTAAATAGGACTGCCACCGAGAAGGCAACCTTCGAGTGAGAGCCGAAGAACGGGAGAGAGGACCACCTGCACGGTGGGGAAGAACGTTGCATGAGAGAGGACCACCTGCATGGTGGGAAAGAACGTTCCAGACACGGGGAAGGGCAAGTACACAGACCCTACTAGGTCTGAGGACCAACGTGGAGGCCGGTGCAGCTGGGGTGGTGGGAGCGAGACGGGGTCAAGGGAGGTGAGATCAGAGAGGTCTCGCAAAGGTCCGTGAGGTTAGCCCTGTGGGGCCCGGTAGACTCTGGCTCCTACTCTGAGTGAGAGGAAGTCTCCGAGCCTTTGAGCTGGTGGCACAACACGACTGCTATTTAAAAGGACCCCGGGTTGCCAGGCACAGAGAAGGGTCCAAGGGCAGAGCCGTGAGAGCAGGCAGGCACTCTTCACGTGGCTGTCAGGCCTCGCCTGGCTCTCCCCTTCCTCTCCGGTCTTCCGCCGTCGCCCTTGCTGGGTCCTCTTCACCCTCGATCCCTATACAAGGAAGTTCCCTGGCTCGGTCCTCTGACCTCTTGTCTGTCTACGCTCGTTCCCTTCGGAGCCTCGTCAGTCAGTGCGTGTCTGAGAGAAGAGGACCCGGTCATCCGAGTCTCTGTGGGCGGAAGATTCCTAAATCCTGACTGGTCTACCGACTCTGGCACTCCGTACCTGCTCCATGGCGTAGGACGAGCTGAAGGCCCCACTGCCACTGCTGCTGGAGCTGGTCGAGGAGTCCGCGGAGCTCCCAGACGGGGTCCCACTGCCCGAGGTCTTCACCGTGAGGATCTGTTCGTCAGAAAAGCCCAGCTGGTGGAGGAGCTTTTGATCTTTATTCACTGTCAGCTGCGAAAAGAGGTTTGTTAATTACTGGGAAGAAGAGGAAGGTACTGGTATCAGGCTGGAGGGCCCCAAAGCGTTGGCTTAAACCTACCAGACTATCATTGGTAAATATCTGAATGTTGTCCACAGGTGAGCACAGCTGCTTGGCTATCTTCCACCGCACGCTGCCTATGGTTTCATTACTGTGAGCCTGTCCGACAGAATTAAACACCTGTGAGTCCTTTGTTTACCTGTCCACTTAAGCAACTGCTCGAGAGCACGACTGTGCACCAGGCACTGTTCCAGAAGCCGCGAACACAGCAGAGAACCCACACACGAGACGCCCTGCCCCGGAAGGCTTCCCTTCTGCAGTAATCCAATGTCCTGTTTTTCCCACCCCCATCCCTCGCCATCTCCTGTGCGTCAAATCTGGAGTCCTGCTGCTGCTGCCGTCTCCCCTCTCTCCTGTTCTCTCTGCGCTCCCCTCACACCGGCCACCTTGCCGGTCACTCAGCGAGCCACGAAAAGTCCCACGTCGGGGCCTCAGCACCTGCTTTTCCTTTGCTTGGAATGCTCCTCCCCAGGAACTATTTGTTGTCGCTGCATACCATTTTTGTTCAAACGTCACCACCTCGGAGAGAACTTCCCTGCCCATCTTTTTATGATATGTCACACGTATGCATCGCTCTCTACCAAATTATTCTGCTTCGCTCTTGTTCTTCAGAATACTCATCCCCACCTGACGTCACATTACACACTTACTCACGTGTCTGTTACACCTACCAGTTCCCTTTCGCTGCAGGCCTCTAGTCTAAATTTGTTTACCAAACAACTTGCAGAATAGTGGCTCATGGAGTCACCCCACTCCGGAGTGCTCTCGTGAAAGTAACAAGACAATATGGAAATGGCCGCAGGGCTTCACGTGAACCTACCTCTACGGTGAAGGTATCTTTGGTAGACTCGTACGTAACATTGAGAGTTAAAAGATGTCCATGAAATGAGGCACCATGAGGTAGAATAGTTCGTGGAACAGAGTAAAAATCCTTGAAAAAGACAGAAGTCAAACAAGTCAGATGCACGTGTCATTGTTAAACGTCTCAAAAATACACACCTGACACGAGCCTAACGACAGGATGACAAAGCTGCTTTAAAAAGAAGAGGCTTACCTCGATAGTGATCACGTAGCGTTCTGCCAGAAGCAGCAATCTCTCAATTATTACAAGTTTAGTGGATCTGTGGATCAAAAAAATTTTTTTGAGCATATTTGAAATGAACTGCGGACTCGAACGTATTTGAAATAAATCGCACAATTCCAGTCTGCTTCACCAAAACCACGCAGTCAGCACTGACTGGCCAAAGGCTGAAATTTGCAAAGACCAAACTTCCCCTTCACCCAGGGGGAGGTGGCTCGACCAGCTCACAGCTGTGGTGCACTGACGGAGTAAGGGGGCCAAGCCTGCCCCCTCCATGTTCTCTTTCCTGTCCTTTCCTCTCCTCTCTTTTTAGACAGTTGTTCCATTAATAGAGGACCTGGGCCTCCGGCTTGTTTGTCCGTCAATCTACCAAGGATGAACAATCAGTGAGTTTGAGTGTCATAATCCTACAACTAAAATATGCCACATAATTCTGTAAACACAGAGAACCTGACATGGTTCTGAGTTGCCTGAAAACCAGGAAATGTACCACAAATAAGACTTGCTGTTCTCAATAGTCTAAGAATGAGGAGGGAGGGAGGAAGGAAGGAAGGACGAACAACTGTTTATCTGGTTTAAATGAACATTCCCTACAGTTAACACACACAAGCGTGGGGTGCCTGGCTGGCTTAGTTGGTTAAGTGTTCGACTTTAGCTCAAGTCATGATCTCACAGTTCGTGGGTCTGAGCTCCGCATCGGGCTCTATGCTGACACCTCAGAGCCTGGAGCCCGCTTAGGATTTTGTGTCTCCCACTCTCTCTGCCCCTCCTCTGCTCACACTTTATCTCTCTCTCTCTCAAAAATAAACAAACATTAAAAAATTAAAAAAAAAAAACCCACAAGTGTAAGAATTATTATCCTACCGGTTTTCAAAATACTTGAGAAGTCAACACTCATCAGGAGACAAACATCTCCAGAACAGGCAACATATAGCAAGCTCTAGTGGAGCTCTAGCACCCCCTGAAAATGAGACTCGAGGTCCCTTTTGGTCAGACTGAGGGATGTGAACTAACAGCACTCTAACGTTCAGCAGCTCATATGCTCACAGCTCCATATCTGATTCTAAAGACACATTACATGTGTTAACATCAAGAGATGAAAATCCAAATGTCCTTAATTTAAACATGTGCTCTTCCAGAAAAGAAATCTAGGCATTTCAAATAGGTATCTTTCTAAATCTGAAAAGAGGCACTAACACTTTCTAACAACTGATCTGGTTTGCTGATTAGCAGTACTGGAAATTCTACTTTAGAAAAGAGTTTGTTAAACACATTTTAGTAGTGCTATTAAATGCATTTAACAGACTTCTAAATTGTTTCAGGCTAAGGGCAAGAACCAGAATTTGGCATTCAGGCGGGAAATCTTTAGGAAATATCGAGGTGCTGTAATAAGTGAACTGTTGAGTGGACTACCTTAATTATGCCTCAGTAACGAATAAATCGCAGACGGCACTGCAGACCGCTGCAGAGAGGAGGGAGTAACTCCGCACCCCCCGCCACCAAAGGTAGAAGTATGGCCACTGAGAAGTTCTTTCAAAACCAGTGAAATAGGAAACTACAACGTCCTGGTTCAAATGCAACTCTGAAATTACACACTCCTACGGATGGTGTTTAGAGTTTATAATAAGAATAGTTAAACTACCCTGTGGCTGTGCTCTGTCGTCAGTCAAATAAGAAACGAAATGATTCAGAATAAAAAGCTCTTAGTAAAACAAGAGAAAAATAACGCAGTTATTTAAAGATGCTGCAGTTTGGAAATCCCAATCCAACAGTTCAAAACTGCATTTCTATTCGGGTTTGTCAGGTAAATGAATCCTTAAGGACCAAGGTCATATAGATGGATCACATCTTACAAACATGTAACTAAGGACTCTTAATATGCATTTTTTTAAAATTTATTTATTTTGAGAGAGAGAGAGAGAGTGAGCGAGCAGGGGAGTGGCAGAGAGAGAAGAGAGAATCCCAAGCAGGCTCCGCCCTACCAGCATGGAGCCTGACGTGGGGCTTGAACCCACACACCGTGAGATCATGACCTGAGCCAAAACCAAGAGTGGGACACTTAACTGACTGAGCCACTCAGGTGCTTCATATGCATTCTTAATGAAAGTTATTTAAGATACACTTCCAACAACGTGGGAACGCAAAGGTCATATTAGTGTTCTGATCATGAGTTGAACCTATAATCACTTTCTGCCCTTTTAACTGTTTTTGTTGTTGTTGTTGTTGTTAAGATTTTATTTTTAAGTAATCTCTATACTCAACGTGGGGCTTGAACTCACGATCACGAGATCAAGAGTTGCACACTCTACTGAATGAGCTAGCCGGGCGCTCTGCTTTCTGGCATTTAAAAAAAAAGGTCCGAGAGGGCTGAGTTTTATTGGAGCCCCTCTCATTATCATGTCACTACACAGTACCCAACTCGTTCAAAACAAGATGAAGAATGTGAGCAAGGATATTGCTTTAATTCCTATTCTAAAGAAAGGCTTTAAAGAGAAAAAGAACTGTAAATAAAAATGGATAACATAAATACATACAGTCATTCCGAGTAGGGAGAGACGGTATGTGCACTCATCCCTTTGAGGGCCGCGGAGCAGGCCTCGCTTGGGCATGACTGTTTGGGGGCTGCTTTCTGAGAATAAAAGGCTCAGGGAACCTCACAGGAGCATTTGAGTTATGTATGCTTCAGTCTAATGTTTCTGAATACTCACCTATGTTCCTCACTGTATCAAAGAACTATAGCAAATACTGAACTCGGGTTACACTGAGAATACTCACTTGAAAACGCTAAACACGGCAATCTGATAAAAGACTTCAGTTCAAAGTCTGAATGCAAATACTTGGGGATAAAGTTCTTACAGAAATTTACTTTGAAAAATAATTTTAAGGAAACAGTATTTTAACTATGATGTCATCATGCACAATTTTAATTAATCATTATCTTCCATCTCATTCTGTTTATGCTGCTAATGTCCTGGATTCGGGCACAAGGAGACAAGTTATATCTAAGTAAGTACATATTTCAAACTTGAAAAATCACTCTTCGTACCATGAGTGTATCTTTAGTCTGTTGTAAAGAGTAGCCTACTATTGTCTACACAGAGTCAAAGCAAAAGAATTCAAATTTTAAAAAGAGTAACAAAACAACAGAAGCTGTCTACTAGGCACAGGGTAGGGGCAGAAATCTACTTGGTGCTGGTGACAATGACCTATAGATCTTCAGGAAAAAATACAGATTTGGGACGTATGGTGGGGAGACACAATTTCTCAGCATATGACTATCTGCAAAAATTAGGATATAAAATGAGGAAATCAGCAATTGAGATACCTCCAAAAAAAGAAGCCAGTTCTTTTTCCACACGGATACATGCGTACATACGCACCGCGTGAGTGCGCGCTGTAATTTCTGCACACTTACCTGTATGGAGACTGAACGGATGTGGCTACGGTCGGCATGGCAGTTGCTGTAAGCATTTTTGTCGCTCTGGTCACTGCATGAGTTAGAGTGGGGCCACCAAGTGCTGAGCTGGCCGCCTGTGAAACATGAAACCATCAGTGGATAGTGGGGTTTCTCGAATCTCGGCCCTCCTGCTATCTTGGGCTGGATGGATACTCTTCCCGGACTTTGCGGGATGCTCAGCCGCACCTCTGCTCTCCAGTCACTACCCACATCCCGCTACCGAAAAGGGCCCCCGACGTGGCCAAACGCTCTCTGCGAGCAAAATAACCCCTGGCTGAGAACGCCTGTTCTACAAATGTTAGCACTTAAACGGTACCTCATTTCGTTAAGGTACCTGAATACTTTAAATGGTTTTTTATGGTGACAGATTTGGGTGAAGTCACAACTATGGAAATCCTGTACAGATTCAAGCACATACTCGTCATCAGAAGGTTTAACTTCTTGACATTTGGGGGCAGTAGCATTGTGTTTCTGGAATACTCTTCATTAGGTATAAAACTGAAACACAACCCAAGAACAGAAATGACTGTTTAATCCCTTAAGCCCCATGCTGGAGATAACGCACTGGAAATATATGTGAGATGGTATCACACGGCAGGCTTCTAATAGACAGACAACCGCTACCACCTACTACTGAGTGTCCTGCTATGGCCTCTAATAGCATTTAAGATCTAATAATCCCAGCTGAAACACGGGCAAGGATGGGAAAAACAAGTTTCTGCATAAAATTCCTGGGCAAAAAAGAAAAAGGGGAGAAGAATCTACTAGAAATGTGGAATGTAGAGTAGGCCTGTTTCCTGAACACAGTTCCCATCCCCCAAAAGGGGGGTGGGCGGAGTGGGGAGGAGAGGAGGTGGAAGAGAAGCAAAGCTTCCCTATGCAGGACACTTCTGCACTGGGGGAATCCCGGCAAATCCCTGTGTGACGAGACAACACTGTTGGCAAACTCTTGGATAGAATCCGGCCACAAATATCAACATGACACATGATCTCGAATATAAAATTACAAAAAGATAAACATCAAAGCATTTATTTCAAAAACAGGTTAAGTGAAATTTGCCACTCACTTCTAATCTTGTGTAGCAATCAGCAATAAATTTCTTATGTAACGATACAGAATCCTAAAAGTAGAGGTATATGGAAATTAACATTAGTCCGACATTAAATTGCAATCATTAAGGACAAAACATCAAAATAAAAAAGCCAATTTTCAGGCATGCCAAAGGTCAGAACTTATCAATAAAAAATAGGTAATTTTCTGTTTTGTGCATGAGTACCTTCTTTCCTCTGATACCCACCTTCTTCAATCTAGGGTTTAGATTAATGTAACTATAGTTTATAATTAACTGAATAGCTTCATTAGCAATTTCTTCATCGGGTGATTCCATGGCAATTTTCCAAATGAAATCCATTCCTATCAATTCCAGCTTTTCTACGTACTGTTCAAAAGAAAAACATGATGTAGGACACCAACGTCACAAAATTACAATTATTTTCTGTTCTATCATTAAGTCTACACCTTTTGGTTTAATATGAATTAAGGCTGTGAAAAAGCAAGCTACCCACGAGAGCACTACTGTACTGATCTGAAACTTCAAAACAAAAACAACCGACCACAGCAACCCCGGGCTATGTCCGTGGCAACTTTTCTCCAGACATTCCTAAGCCCGAGCCTGAAATCTACCCGGGCAGGCTACGGAAGTGGAAATGGCACAGGTGTGAGGTAGTACCACCTTCGGCAGCTTTTCTTCAAAGGAAACAGTCAGACTAGAAGTGGTTAATAATCCCTGAGGCTCGACTGGGTCTTCCCAAAGCTCAGGTTCAAACGGCAGGATCTAGTGCTTACACTTACAAGATCCTGTAAAAATTCTTACCATCCACGAAGCCAGGTCCTGACCAAAAGCGTCATGTCTTAACAAAGACCGTTATTTATTACCTTCCTTTTTTAAGGTGCACATGTGGCTATAAACACAAGCTGTGGACATTCGACGGATCCTCACATCATCCTGCTTCGCTGTCTGCTCCTAAAATGTTCTCCCCAAATCCCTGCCTCTGTGATGAACTGAAGATTCATCTTCAGAATGAAAGATGTTATGTTTTAGGAACACAGCCATTCCTAGAGCTGAGGACCTGGAAGCTCCGGTAAACGGTCCTGTCCTGCATTCACCTAGCCACAAGAGGCCGCTGGCTGCCCCGGGTCAGCAAGGAGCACAGAGGGAGGAGAAGCCAGCTTGGTTCTCTCGGGCAGTTAGCAGCCGTCACCGGGCCAGAAAGGGAGCCCCCGTCACGCTCTAAGAGCAGCTCTGTCATCAGTGTAGAGGACGCAGTCGAGGATATGTCCATTCTTTACAAAAGCTCACGTTTTCTCTCAATTAGAACACCTTTTTTACCATGTTTTACAGACTACCCAAATGATCTCGATTTCCGAAGAAGGTACTTACCAACTGAGCTCCTTGTCGTTTCAGTCGATGATCACAAAGATTCACATTTTCGAAAAAAGTCTTAAATAAGTTAAACCCTGAAACGACAGAAGGCCAGATAAATTCATGCACTCTAAGTAACACAGATAACCGGGAAAAGACTCAAAGTATATCAAGAGCCAAAGCCGTAAAACTCTTGGGACAAAACAGACATAAATCTACAAGACCTTGGAATAGGCAATGGTTTGTTAGCTGTGGTACCAAAAGCATGAGCGGCGAAAAAAAAAAATAGGTAAGTTGGACCTCATCAAAATTAGGAGTTCTTGTGCTTCAAAGGACTCTAGGAGGGTGAAAAGACCACCCACTGAATGGACAAGATATATGCAAAGTGTCTATCTGATGAGGAGCTACGAAGCAGAATATATAAAGAACTCTCACAGCTCAACAATAAAAAGACCGATAACCCAATTCATGATGGGCAAAAGATCCGAATAGACCTTTCTCCAAAGAATATATACAGTCAATAAACACATGAACAGATGCTCACTATCATTAGTCATCAGGGAAATGCAGACCAAAACCACAAGAAAACACTTCTCACAGACCAGGACAGCTGGAATAAAGACCACAGGCAGTAACAAGGACTGGCGAAGATGTGAAGAAACTGAAACCCTCAGATGCTGCTAGCAGGCTTATAAAATAGTGCAGCCACTTTGCAAAAACAGTTTGACAGTTCTTCAAAATGTTCGTTATATGATTCAATTCCACTCCTAGGTATAGTCCCAAGAGAAATGAAAACTAACGTCCACTAAAAGCTTGCACATGAATGCTTACGGCGGCGTTATTGGTAATAGCCAAAACGTGGTAACAATTCAGTGTCCATCACTGATGAGTGGATACATAAAATGTCATGTATTCATACAACGAAATACTCAGCCATAAATCAGAATGAAGAACTGATACGTGCTACCATGTGACAATCTGAATAAGGCCATACAATTTATAACTAATCATAAGATGCTATTCCTAAAAAAAGAAATTAATCTGTATACATAAACACAGGTATATATAGGTATGTCTTTATATGCATAAAGGAAAGTCCAGAAGGATATTCCAGACTGTTTAGTTGCTTCTGAGAAGGGGGCTTAGAGGGAAAGGAAAGAATTAAATTGCTTAAAGAACTGAGGAAAAAAAAGACTTGAAGGTTTTTTCCTACCATTCATTGTGATTTCGTAAGACTCCAACTTAAGAATTTTCTCCTTGAAAAGCTGCTGTTGGACGTCACTCTCGAGATCATGCTGGCCTTTCGTAAACCATTCAAAACACATCTGTGGGTGAGACAAACATTACCTGCAACTAAAATTCACTTCAGGCGAATACATATTCCAAAGTAGGAGACAGAAGGTAAGTTATGCTCAATGCTTCAAAAATTTCTATCACCAGGGCCAACGGAAATGCCTGGAACGCTGGAGCCAAATAACGCCGTTCCTCACAGCCTTTCCCTCAGACAGTGAAAATACATATACTCGCACTGTTCAAGGGAGTTTATACTTGGGCTTGTCCACTAACGTTTATTAATCAGCCTTGTTGTGTGCCAGCCGCCGTGCTGGGCATGGGCATTTATTTAGTCCTTTCGACAATCCTAGGAAGGAGTTAGAACTCTGTAAGAGGAGATGAGCAAACAGCGGTTCGTTGTTAGAATACGCCAAGTCAGGTATTCTGCTCCTGCTTTAATCTATTTTCAGCTGTTTAATTATAGTCGGAAAAAATTTGTCTGAGCATTTATTCTTCTTTGTGTTTCCGACGTACAACATCATTGCAGGAACTCAAAGTTTCTGATTGATAACTTGAAATTAGTTCCATGGGAGGGAGAAAAATTCTAAGACATACCGAGAATTCTTCTCATTCAGCTGAATTTGGTTTTGTCCAGAAAGGTATAAAAATTACCAAAGAACTCACACATTTATGTCATAGATACGTATTATACCACATATTTTTTCAGGACTTAACAGTATTAATTAGTATAAATGTACGCTTAGCAAACATTAGTATTAGTATAAACGTATGCTTAGCAAACTGAGAAGCATTTAGAATTGAAGACGTGGGACCCACAAAAACGATAAACAAGCCCCCCTCCTGCCTGACTTTATCCGCACCCCCATCTTCCTACCTCTCTATCCAGCTCGCAAACGTCCTGGCCGGTGACAAGACACTCCCAGATCTCCTTGGCTCGATTCCAACCCAGATACAGAGTAGCTTCTTGCAAGAAAAATGCTAGAAATTTTAGATGGGCCTCTAAATACTGCAAAAAGAAGTAGTGCTAATTAGTTAACTCCAGGCATCCCTACCCAAAAGCAAAATTAGAAAAACTTTGTTTTAATTAAGAAAAAAGTTCTACCTAATGCTTTCTCACATAATTTAGGGTACGACAAACGTGAGACGAACGTTTGTAAGTTACCAGCACGATACAGTGGAAGCTACTTCAAGTCTATTACAAATTTTAGTAGATGGCAGAGGAATATCATTTCAGTAACCTCAAACTGAAATACCGCAGGCATGGGTACGGTTAAGATTTTTTTCTCCTTTTTAAAGACAATATTGCTAATCGACTGATTTAAAAAACAAAAGCAATTCTCTGCAGCATACACAATTCTCATTGGACAAAGGAAGGACAAAGGAAGGATGATGATCACTTTTTCATATGCGGTTCTAGGGTGACTTGCTGAACGATTCACCCACAGATAACGATTTTCTAAACTTTTATTTTAAAACGATTATAGTCGAAACATAAAACCGTTCCATCGCTACAAAGAAACCTCACGCCACCTCTTTAGAGTGACATGCGCCCAATGTTACTTTTCTAGTTCAAGTGCAGAGAGCCAAACGGATGCTGTGAAACACGCCACGAAAGCGCAGCGCCGGATACCTCCCGGTAAGTGTATCGGCCATCCACCAGCGTTGAACCAGTCAAGCCTCCGGGGCCGGCCACAGCGGCTGCAAGTCGATGACAAGCTATCAAACTTCCCGTTACCAATTTCACGATCTCAAAATTTTTCTTCAAGTCTTGAATAATGCTCTTGGCAAAAACAACAGAAAGAAAAATGGCATGAGAATCGGCAGTCGCTTTGGGAGTGGAACAGAAGCTTCCGCTGTAGCACGCGGCCCTAGTGAGGGACGCAAACCTAAGGATTCTTCACTGCCATTCCCTACACAGAAGCAAATAAAATCATCTAGTATGCGCATCCGCTAGGGAACTAATAAACTTCCCCACTAATTCTTTGCTTTTAGAGACATTCTCTTTTTTTTTAAAGACGAATTTTGAAAAAGAATCTTTTCGCTTGTTATGTACTTTTCCAGATCTTTCCTCCCAAGTCTCGTACACTGAAGAAGCTCCAGGTCCTTTAAAGGATCTACTCTTCCTGAGATCGAGGTCTTTAAATCTTTTCAAACACATTTTTCTAAAATACCATTCGAACTTTTAAAACCTGGCATAATCATTTCAACAAACTAGGGAAAGAAAAGGAAAAGACTGAAGGATGGGGCGAAACAAAAGCTCTTGTGGAAGTGAAAGTAGAAAGATGTTTAAACTCGAGATGATTAAAGAATATAAATTTGATTAATAATCATAAAAATGTAACATAGTGACTTTAAAACTCAGCGATTTCATTCAGGTTTTGTTATTAGAAAAGTTGCGCAGGGAAGTGGGATTGTATACTGGTCAGATACAGCTACTGTCTTACCTTGTCTTGCTTCTGATAGGTCTGTTTTATAAACGAGCGGGTGATCTCATGGAGCTGGCGCAAAGCAGGCACCACCCATACAAACTGGGGATTATTAACCTGAGATGACTGAGTTAAAAAGAAGTTACATCGGTTACGTCTAGAAACAAATGGCGGGCAAAGTTTATTAGCTATAAAAATTTCCCAAGTCAATCAGGTTTTATGGCTACACATTCTATTATTTTTCTCTTCACACTGCTCATTTACAGCTCATCTCCATGCACAAATAATTCAGTCTTCAACTTCTTATTCTGCATGCAATTTCCTAAGGCCAAGAACTGCAAACAGGAGTGGACGTGAAGGGACAGTAAATGTATAGGGCGCATCAGCAAAAAACAGACGACAAGGAATTAGCAACTTCAGAGGATAGATTAAGTAGCACGGTCTGCTAGGATCTGTGGACATAGTGAAATAAACTGATGGGCAGAGTTTAACTTGGATAACACTGAACTGGCGGGTGAGTAAAATGGTATAAAAATGTGATTTTCTACAGTTATATGACTAAGATACCGATGATATGATCAAGATACTGACAGTGGTCTAAATATTAAAGAAAATACTCATATCTGCTTGTATCTCCTAGTTAAAACAAGTTTGCAAGAGAGAATTCAATTTTTATTAATTATGACAGCCGCTTTACATTTATACTTTATACTTTTCGAAAAACACTTTCAACTGTTATTTCTGAAACTGGTACAGGACAATCCAGATCTTTCTAGTACGCATCTGAAAAGTCTGATGCTTGCAAAATTATCTTTAAAATCAGAACTGCTCTTTAATATATAACATCTTTCAAATTAAGAGATTTGTAAAATTTGGAAGACTGTCCCTTTAACACTATTAATCAAATTGTCGACGAAATGCCTAAAAAACTGAGTACAAGTTTGAAGTCCTTAGCCTTTATTTTAAAGGCTAAATTGTGCTTTTGTTTTTAAAGCCTTCTTGCTTCAAGTCCTTCTGTGAGATGAAGACCTCTATGGGGCAGAAAACACTTCTGAAAAATCTACTTTCTGTCTCTGGCGGAAAAACGGCATACTACTGAGCATGTCAACGAGAGCGAGCTGTTGCCAAAAAACGAGACTGGTTTTCTTGGAGATCAGCCAACCAATCAGCAAATACCGTATTTCCTGGATTCTAAGATCTAGGTTTTATAAATTTCAACATTTCTGAAACTGACACTTCTTACGATCTTGTCAAAAGTAACTTAGCAGCCACCAGGTGGGGAGTAAGTTTTGACACAGCTGTCCTTACCTGAGTACGTGCACTCTTAGCCATACAGGAAAGGTATTTGTTCATCTACCTCTCATTTTAGTTGTGACTTCATACATGTAGCACCAAACGAGGATGGCTTTTTAACTTAAATTTAGATCACGGATTTGTTACTGAAACTATCAAAGAGAGGACACTACGGTGTAACATGACTAGCCTGTCGTGTCTGTCAACTCAAAAGCAAAGAACACTGCCAGTGGTCTCAGTCTAAAGCATTTCTGAAAGCCAGGAGAATTTGGTGTGACAGACTCATGCCCTGTGAAGGGCCGTGTCACCCAACACTAAATGTCTCTGTCTAAAGGTTGCACCCAAAATTCAAGAGAAGCTGTTTATCTTATATATACAACTTGACTCAGTTAAGGAAAAAAGCAGCTTGAGTTTTATAAAAAAGGACAAGGACACAAAATTCCATACTCTTTAACATGCCTCGAAATGATACAGTCATTCTTACAGAGGTCAAAGTCACTAGCACAGATAATGAAAAGCACTGTGCCAGTGAAGCTGTACATACTGGTCAAAAAGAGCCTTAGGTCCGAACGCTCAGTGTGAGTTTCAACAAAGGAACGGTAAAACTAAAATGCAGTTTCTGTTGTTCTTCTCTGCAAACTTACTAAATCTGTGATGCAGGTTGCAATCGCTGGCATCTTAGAATCAGAGAAATAAGGTATATATTAAAGGCCGACTATTTGCAGGACTGCCTACATATTTCTGCTAAAATATAACAGTTGCAAAATGACCAAGAATAAAACCCTAAGGCTCAAGTCCAAATACCTACCAAAAGGATTATAAACATGAGGATTATAAATATGAACCCTTTAGCAAATAATCGGATATATTAAAAAGCATCATTATGACAAATTAAGTCAATTGTGGTTAGAATATTTTTATTTAACAGAGAAAATCATCCTTTGAAAGTAGCTCACTATCCAATAAAATTCAGGGAATCATATAAAACTGGAATTTAAAAAGTGTTTCTGATAAAGTCTTTCTAAAGTTTAGAAACAGGAAAGGCGTCACTTATTCCATCGTATCCACAATACTGCGCTGCTCAGTTACAAGAAAAATTTAAATTATTTTTCTCCACTCACCAAAGGGGCAAGAGACTATGGAGAACAACTGAAATGAGCGTATTTGATAATGCCTGGAGGTGGAGCTCAGGTTTCAGAAGTAGGAGGTAACGGTATGTCCAGATTAGACTCTCGATGTGAGACGAAGCCTTCCAGGTCAACTGGTGTAGCCTGCAGACCTGCGCTGAAATCCTCGGTCACTTTAGTTAAATGACTCGTCGCCTCGTGCTTCCCGTGAGGAGGAGGCAGTGCATTCTACTGCAGGCTTCTCACGGAAAGCTCACTGCTCTCTCATATTGAAACAGGCCTCCCGCGACTTCTTGGGAGACACATTAAGTCGGTGGGATCAAACTTCTCTATGATAATCTAAGTCTCTGAAGAACACTTTCATAGTCTTTCTTGAATTCTCTTCTCCAAGCTGCACATCCCCACTTTCTCATCTGTCTTCTTTTTCCAGACCTGGCCATTTCCCTAGATTCGAAGTACAAATTTTTGCACGGGAGGACGTGTTTAAAAAAAGGATTTCCTCCTGTGCTAACCACATCACTGTGAGGCCATACTGAGGACAGCTTGCTACTTTTGCTTTGAATTAACACGCTTTGGCAAGGTGAGGCCACTCCACTCTGGGTAAGTAATGATCTTAGTGTCCTCACAGGGTGCAGGGGAGGAATAAGAGGAAGGGGCGAGCATCTACTTAGAAGCTGCCAGGCACTGTCCTGGGGGGAGAGGGGGTTGGTGCTTAAGAGAATGACTTCGGGAATACACAAACACTGCTACTTGAGTAAAAATGACTTTTTTGGTTTAGTAATTTTTTTTTTTGGATGAGTACATTTAAACTTTTTAATTGAAGGAAAAAAAAGAAGTGAAATAAGAGGGAGAGGGTTGGGGGTAAACAGTGGAAGGTGTAAAGGAAGCAAAGGAAAGAGGACCGAGGGAGCCAAGCGTATCCTGGCAGAATCTACAGAAATAAAGTTAAGAAATAAAGGTCAGAATTTCTGAACACAACAGTGGTATCTGGGAATTTTAAAAGTGTCAAAAGCAGAGGGAAGGGAAATCAGTTGGGGGAACAGAGGTAGCTGAGGGTGGGGGGGGAGTAAGAGGTGGGTGATCTTGTCTTACCCTTTGCTTAGTTTCTGTGTAGCCTGGCAGGGAGACATAATCCCCAGTCAGCCCACCTTGCTGCCTGGCAGGAAAGGGCATAGCATAGAAAAACACCTTTAGTGGCAGTCGATAACTCACCCCCCTGCCTGGAGCCATATCCGGGGGGCTCTGATCTCCCCGCTGCCCCCCTCAGCCACGTGTACTTTCAGAGCGCGTCTGCAAGGGCGCTCGGCCCACTGAAGAGGGCTGTGTCAGCGCGAGGCGCTACCGTCTGGAGGGAAGTCACGGCAACATCGGAAGTTCTGTACCTCGGAGCAGTGGGACATAACAAAGGAAGGGGACTCCTTTCAAGTCTCACAAAATGACTCCAAAAGTCGCCATGTGACTTGAGCTTTGTTATAAAACAACAGGCGTGAATGAAGTGACCACGAAGAGGAGTGACAAAGAGGCAGCGATGCTACGACCAGAAGAGCTAAGTCATGCTGAGCCACATGAGGAAGGAGCAGACGGCAGGAGGGGGGCGCTGGTTTCAAAAGCCGTTTCCCTGGAGGGAGGAAACGGTGCCTTCGGCCAGGACCCTCGGATTTATAAAGAAACATATCTGTTGCTGGGAAGACAAGACTTTGTCTACAGATCTCCTTTTCGTCTTGCTGTTACTACCGAAGGGCCCAGACTCCTTACACAACTCTGGATGAGGCTCGACCACAAAGACAGAGGCTGCAATAAAGCACCCGAACCGCTGAGCTGAGAAAACCCGGAAAACTCGCACTGTGTCTGAGAGCGACAGCAACGCTGGTGAAGTAAGGGGAGTAATTCCTTCGGACCTGAGCATCGTCAGCTCCGGTGTGTGAGGGACTTTGTGAAAATCTCTAAGGCTAGGTTATGTGTAGAAAATCCACCCGATTACATTTCGGTGTCACAAATCGAAAACACAAAGTTCTTACGTGTCCCCGACTAAACCTTATGACCAAATATAACTGAATAAAAGCCCACTGAATCACCATGGCCTCTTAACAAGAGCTAAGAGTCTCTGAATACACCGATGAAAATGAGCAGCAGTCAAGATCCTCTAAAGAAATACTTATTAACGAAAGCCAAGAAAAATGTTTAACCAATGAAATTACTAAGCCACGTTCACCAAAACCTTTTTTTATGTTACAATAAAATGAAATCCCTCCTGTTACGAGGCTCTCCGTTTGGCCTGGGCAACCCAAGGGCCTCGGCCAGAGGAGGGCACTGCTCTGGTGGGGGGGTGGGGAGGGTTGCTGCAACAGGGTAGGTCGCTCCACTGAGCAGCCCTAAGAGCAGCCCTCCGGAGCACAGACCGGATGTCGGAGCAGCGAGGGGACAGGACAGCTCCAGTCATCGCTGCTTACTCTGCTAACCATACTTTCGAAGGGTGGCCCCTGGGTCCCCAGCGGCCTGGAGGCCAGAACCCTGAGGGGGAGGGCTCCCACAGCAGCGGCCCCGCTGGCTGTCACCACGTCAGCCTGCCCCCCAGCATTGGGCCCTAGCAGCAGGACTCACTAAGGAACCGCTTCATGAATACCTCTGAACCAGGCACCTGAAAAGCAACTGTGCGCCAGCACGGAAGGAATCTCCCTGTTCCCTTCTCTTTCTGACTCTAGGAACGTTCCTCCACTTCTCCCTCGTGGCAGAAAAACGGGCATGGTATTCATGCAGAATCCACTGTACTTAATAAAATGGTGCCTACTTTGTATTTAACTTTGAAAAAAGAAAAAACTAAGTTAAAGGTCTTCTAATTTTATGAAAATAATAAAACTACCCTGTGAATGTGACCCTGGATTTGTGAATAAACAGCAGTTTCTGAGCATTACTCAAAGAAACACCAAAATGCTTATTAAAAGAAATTATTAAATTAGTATACCTTTTAGGTGGTTCCACCTGAAAATTCTTACCTTGAATCCATCCTTCTTGTTTTTTTCCAAACCTGACCATTCTCCAGGCTGAAATGAATTGTAAGGGAAATATAAGTGGCTTGGTAAAAGTAGTACCGATAATTTCCCGGACTCTTAAGGTAGGTGTTTTCAGGCGGCACGTTTCATTTACATAAGAGGCTAAGAAAATTCTTCGGCTCTAATGACTCGGACAGTACCACTGCTGCTCTGACAACAAAACTAGGTCAAAGAGAAGACCAACCCTTTTAATGTCTTCGATGCACTTAATGATGTAGCTCCTCTTGATGGCTTCCTTCACCGCGTACGCGTCACTCAGGATGGTCAGGTGCTCCTCCAGGGCTTGCTGGATGAGGCTGCTGGGCAGGGTCGGCAGATGAGCCAGCTCCCAGAGCACGTCCAACACCTACGACGACACCACACAAGATAAGCCCCCCCACACGAACAACTGCGTACAGCATCTGCAGCCAGAGACGTTAATTTGATGCTCCTGCCTTTCCAGAAGTGGTCTCAAAGCGAGCTTCTCGGCCTATTCGTCCAATCAGACTCAACAGCTTCTGTCTTACTCTGTCGCTTTCAGTCTCCCAGCTCTGCGGAATGGGGAAGACAAGACAATCCAATTTCACCAAATGGCAAAATAGGCAGAAACTTTACACTTGAGCCAAAAAAGTTTACTAAAGCAAGGAGAGTACGTTTAGACGCTGCCAGTTTAGAGGGGGAAGCTTCTTTTAGAAAAAACTTAAAAAGCTAGCACGTTGGACTGGACACGTACCTTCTGAATGAGAACAAACAAATGATTAAGCTGATCTGAATTAAACTTGACAGCTGCTGCAGCAATAATAGTATGGATGTTCTCAATCACAGTAGATGATTGTCCCGACTGGAAAAGGAAAAATTGGGGGAAGTTAGTTCTGGAACTTGAAAAACACCTCAGGTCTTCCATCCACCACCCCCTCCTCACCAGCACCCCCCGCTCCCCCGCAACTGACAGGAGCGAAAGCAAAACAGTAACGAGGATAAACTGACTGACTCTAGTTTCATCAGCATTCGCTCACGTGAGAATACTGGCAAAGCTAAAGGAAGCAACCATTGTTAACGACTATCGGGTGGCCTTGGTTAAATTCCTACCAGCGGCAGTATATCTTTAAAAAGATGAGCCCCAAGTTCACTTCGAGGGGAGTGCAAAATTTTTCAGTGAATAAAGATTCAAACTGATCACAGGACTTTACATGGACTTCCAGCACTTCAGACACGATCTTGAAGGCCTCAGCGTTCAAGGGGAGGGGACTCTACCTCGTTTTCTATTTTGCTCATAGATACTTTATAACTTCAATTCATAGTTATTTATCCCTTGGGCAGTAAGTCTCTGCTTCAGAGATGTAGGCCCTGTGGCTGTCCCGATGATCAAAACTCACTTTATGACCTCGAACGTGACCCCATCATGCCTCACTGCTCACCGTGCGGAGGACTTGAAAGGCAGGGACATTATCAGATTTGATTCCACAGGAATCTGCCCAGTACCTACTACATACAAACACTCACTGAATGCAGTAGGGATACACATTCTCTCCACCACGGTGTCTAACCTTCAGCCTCGTGTGGACTCACAACTTACACTCACAACGTTCTGTGAAAGTACTCACAGGCGGACACAGGAAGTAAGATCTGTAGGCCCCAGGACGCTTTTCTGTCAGGCCTGCACCTAACGTTCTAGAGTCTGTTCTCTGCTGCCAGGCTGGGAGACCGCAAACCACCACTAGCTATGCTCCCTGTTAGGTCCTGCCCATGGGGGCGCTGCCGGGCCACGAGAAGGCAGGGGGAAGAAAGGAGCGCTGCTCCGTGCTCCGGGAGCGGATGCGGGTGCCGGTCCTGGTGGCGGCACGGGGTTCCGGGAGCCCTGCTGGGGGTGCCGGGCTCTTGGGCAATGGCATCTGCAGTGCAAGCGTCTCCAAGAGCAGATTCCTTTCCTTGCACTTCCTACGCCCTTTCCCCACTCTGTTCCCCCGGCATTCCTACTTCTCTCTTTCGCTCTTCCACCCTAGCAACACCTTTGTCGACAACTCTGTATCCAATTCCCTCAGAGGTACCTAACGCAGCTTCTGTTTCCCGCCGCGGTTCTGACCGATACCCTGTCTAAGAGGGTCTAGTCGAGGTGAGCTCTAGGCCTCTTTCTGGCTTGGCAGCTAGGGGAAGGCGAATGCCATTACTGAAACCGACTGGAAAAGGACTAGGTGCTGACGTACTGAATTGGAGAGGATCACGGGATGCCATGCATGAAGGCGCAATAGTTATACACACATTTAGAGACACTGCACTGGAGGGCCAAGAGGAGGTGTGGAGGAGGGATAGGATTCTGAGAGTCAGCAGCATCCAAAAAAAGTCAAAGCCACCGGAGTGGAGGAAACTGCCTAGTGGAAGATTAGACACTGAGAAAAGGGCTAAGGGCTAAGGCTTGAAACAAGCTAGTATTTACAAAGTAGAAGAAAATGAGTTAAGAGAATAAGGAGACTTAAAGAGGGTGCCAGAAAAGTGGAAAGAAAACAAGCTGCATGGATTAACAGTGAAGAAAAAAGAAAAAGAAGGGTGTAGCCTATCCTGTCGCAGCTGCTGAGAGTCCTGGGAAGCTGAGGTCTGTAAAGTCAGTGTTACTTTCATCCTCACTTAACAGAATGGAACAGGAAACATCCACGAACGCAGATAAGCAAACACAGTGAAAAGAACAGGAGACTGACAGGCAAAAGACATACAGGTCCTGGGGCCACTGCTAACTGCTGTGTGGCCCGCGGTGAGGCTTTTCATTTTTTTTAAACCCGAGCAATGGGAAGCCGAGACCAGCTGGGTAGTGTTACATCTTCTGCGTAGCGGCATCCTTTTCCACACAATCTTAACCGAAGCCCTGAACTGCAAAGCAGATTTGAGGAGCGGTGCTCTGACTAAAGCAAGACAGCAGATCTATTTCCCTGCTTGTTTAACACCCTCCTCCCTCGCCTTCTGATAGAAAGGTCAGAAAAAGACAAAAATAATTCTCATCAACTTACCTGTATCTTCCAAATTTTAGTAAGCTCATCTAAAGACAATTTACTGCCCAAGAGTTCAATAATCCCCTTTATGCGATCACAGTATTGTGCTTGGTCTATGTTGCCTAAGAGAGGAAACACCCGAGGCAGACAAATTCAGTGAACACGGGCTTCCTAAGTACGATTCTACTAATTCAAAGCAACGTTAACGTGCTACCAGATTTCAAGGCTAATACAGTCAAAACAACATTTTCACATCTTTTTTTAATATAAAAATATATTACTTACAATTATGTGTTAAGAAATAGGAGACACACACATATATATATATATATATATTTTTTTTTTTAAAAGCAACTTACCTTCCAATGCAATGGACAGAACGGAGTTTTCCACAAGCCAATCTAGCAATCGGTCTGTATCTATAGCATTCTTCACAGATTTGGATAAAGTGCTATCTTCTATTAGTTTGGTT
Organism: Paguma larvata; assembly: GCA_030068075.1. Taxonomy (NCBI): domain Eukaryota; kingdom Metazoa; phylum Chordata; class Mammalia; order Carnivora; family Viverridae; genus Paguma; species Paguma larvata. Next base: position 42,993,707 of record CM057833.1, read on the forward strand.
ACCTAAAAAGACAGGATTATTGTGACAGAATCTAGTGCAAATATGCAAAATTAAAATCTTCATAATTAAAATCTTCATTTACCGTATACATATCCTGTGACTTTTACAGTGTTACAGTGTGGTCTGATAATCAGCCAAAATGTATCAAAGGCCAGCTACTGTAAGAAGTTAACAGACTACTTGTTCCTGATGTCGTTAAAAAGAACATGGAGCCAAGAATGGCACTCTCTGGGCGATTTCACAAAAACGCTAAATATTTCCAAGGATTTCAGAGAATGAATTCTGAATGTAACACATGTAGAAACATCACGTTAACAACTGCAAACATAGAAACCATTTTATATATAATCACCGTTATCTCTTTTTTGTATGATTACAAGAAACTATTCTTCATCTCCCAACATTCTGACATTAATGACCACAGGTTTTGGCGGAATGTAAAGTGTCTGTGCTTTAAGTCTTCTAGAAACAAATACAAAACTTACTTCCTTGAGGGAATTCATTTTAGCGCTAAAATGTGGCGACTTCAGCATGCGCAGCAGGATGTCTAGGCGAAGGTCATCCACCACGGTCACCAAATCCGGTTGGAAGCGCATGCAGAGTAACTTGATGGCAGACAAGAGCTCGGGGATGCTAACCAATCTCTTTTATGAAAAGCACACACACACAGAAAAGGAATCATGAGAACATTTTGATCCCAATTCACACACAGGAATACAGGACATTTTCAACAGCAAAGGTTTGGTGGTATCTGACACTCCATGTGGTCAATTAACTAGTTTGCTTCTAGATGAAAGTTAGCACACAGGTGAGCAAAGGGAAGGATCCTGTGAGAATTTCAAGGTCAACAAAATAAATACTGTTAAACTTAAATGCTAAAATTATTTTAAACAACTGGGATAAGCTTGTAGCACCGAATTATTTAAAAGCTTCTTCAAGGCTATACCTACTATAATACTATCTAAATCAATATGTTAGTAAAATTCGGTATGGTATCACTTACTGAGAACCGTACAGATTCACTCTATTGATTTAATGCCAACCTGGTGCTTCAGAATCCTAATGCTTCACAAAAAGCAGTTTTTGGTTAGAGTATGTAAAATGAATTTGATGTGAGTTGTACACGACCAGAATCCAAAGACCAGTGGTGTGTGAGCCTTGCCTGGCTGTGTTTCGTGGACTACCGGGCCCGGGGCCCTGCCTGGCTGGAGGCGGGATTTACCTTGTCCTTGAGGTCCTTCTCCTCCACACTGCGTACATCCTGGATCGCGGTGAGGATGACTGGGTCTAGCATCGGCTGCAGAAAAGACGTGCTGCGGTTAATAGAGCCTCGGGATTCTACCCCGGAACCAGCGAGCGGACCCTTTTTCGTTCACACTTCGCCAAGGACAGAATGCAACGGAAGGACTTCGATTCCAGCATCAGCGCCCGGAGCGACCACCATCCCACGCGGGCCCTTACCCGACTCCATGCCCCGGCTCCTTTAACACCACACGGGCACAACCCCCATCTCCACTATCTCAGAAGGGTCCTTTGAAAGAGCGACCAAAGACATATAAACTAACTTTTAAAACATGAAGTATGAGCAGGTGTTACTTTTGTAATAAACTAAATATTCTGTGTTTTTCTTAACAATGTCATATACGCACAGACCACAAAAAAATATGCTGTGATACGCACCATTTTTGTGTGCTGACATAAACGAGGCCTGCGGAGGAGACTCCGACAACACATCGCTCCAGAATGGCAGCAGAATCAGATAACTAACTAAATATTACGTGAGGAGTAGGAAAATACTAGCTAGGTCTAAAGGCTCACTTCCAACTAAGTAAAATAATTTTTTAAAACTTGTGACAAGAGAAGATGGACAATATTTCGCCGTCAAAGCCAGGAAGATATCAGCAATGAACTAAAATGACCCTGGGCAATTAACCAGCTAGTTTCTTCTCTCGCATTTGCACGCACTGTCCGTGAAGACTGGGGGCTGCCTGGGTAAGAGGCGAGCACGGCTGGTCTAGCCGGCGGCACCACCTTGCTGACTGCGGCTCAGAGAGCACGATCGCCATTCAAAAAAATGTTTTTAATGTTTATTTACTATTTTTGAGAGAGAGAAAGAGACAGAGCACAAGCGGGGGGGGGGGGGAGAGGGAGACACAGAATCTGAAGCAGCTCCAGGCTCCAAGCCGTCAGTGCAGAGCCCGACGTGGGGCTCGAACCTATGAACTGTGAGATGAAGTCAGACGCTTAGCCAACGGGGCCGCCCAGGCGCCCCACATCACTGTTTTATAGACAAGAAGGCCAAGGCGCGGGCGTTACACACGTCCTCAACGCACACGAGCGGCAAGCGGTAGAGACCATCGTTGATTTACATCAGGCGATATGCTGTGAACATGGTATGAGAACAAATTCACAGCACGAATACGTTGCTGAGCACGTTCAAGGCTGGCTAGTTTGAAAGAATTAAAGTAATGTTAACTATCCTTTGGCTGGAAACTCAATACTTTTTACTCTTTTTAAAGTCTACTGTGCTTATTTATATAAAACTCAAAATTTTAAAATTTTTTTAGTGTTTATTCATTTGTTTGAGAAAGAGAGAGAGAGAGAGAGAGAGTGTGTGTGTGTGTGTGTGTGTGAGCGAGCAAGGGAGGTGCAGAGAGAGGGAGACACAGAATCCAGAGCAGGCTCCAGGCTCTGACCTGTCAGCACAGAGTCCGACATGAGGCTCGAACCCACGAACCACGAGATCATGACCTAACTTGGAAGTTGGACACTTAACTGACGGAGCCACCCAGGTGCCCCTGAAACTTAGAATTTCTAAAGAATTTAATATTAATTAGAAGCTTGAATATTTGTGCTAAATCTCTTTCCACAAGGCAATGCATAAGTAAAGAGCATTTAAAAATCCAATCCTGGCTCTGACGATTACAAAGTCAATTATTAAATTATTAGCATTAATTATTAAATTTTTAAAAAGTCAAATCATTTTGGCTCTTATATCTTAGTGTTTCAACTATAAAACTAATGATTATATGTCTAATAAGGTGAAAGGACACGAAATGTTTCTAAAGAATTTAACATCCAGAATGAGGAAATACATAAACAGCCATCTGAGTTCATGTAAAAATCCTGCAGATTACTTTGACATTTAAAGATAGCATTTAACACTTAGAAATGGCACTAATCTCCAGAACCTACTAAAAAAATCCTCTCTGTCTTGTTAAAATGGCCCTCAGTAAATGAGATATTAGCAAGAAGGAACAGGACATACCAAAACACTGCTCCCAAAGGACTCTATGCTTCCAAAGCCATTTAGAGTGATTTTTAAAAAATCTCTGTGAAAGTTACAGGTTTCACAGGCCTATTTACAAAGAAAATAAAAATGAAGGTATTTCAAAGCAACACTTCATTCAGTAAAACTTGCTAACTGAGACGGAAAGGAAACAAGAAAGTAGAATAGGCCTTAAGCACCAGAAAAGTGACACGCACAGTTGGGACGATTGGATGACCTGCTGACTTACAACCCGCAGGGACAGAAGATCACACAAGGCGTGCCTGCCGTAAGCTGTTATTCGGCAGCGACTCGGCGGCGAGCGAGGAAGCCCAGTGGGTTGCCTGACACTGATCTAATTCAATACATAATGCCGCTGAACCCTTAAACAATCCCGTGAGGGGGGTGGGGACACATGCGCCTATTTTACGGATAAGGAAACAGAAATACAGGCCGTCATGTATAAATTATATTTGATAAAATGATAAACTGAAAAGGTAAATAATCTTCTTAAACATTAGAGGTCTCCTCTACCTTAAATTACTAACCATTTTTTAGTGGTTTTCTGATAGTATTTCTACTAGAAAAATAGCTAATCTGAAGGAAAAAAAAGAATTAGGCACAATTCTGAACAATCGATGAAAAGGTAGTTATTATCGTTTCTATGCGTTAGGTCGCCTTCGGAAGCAAATGTAAAGTGGCCTACTCTTACCTGAACCACAGAGGAATTGAGGTACTCCGCACACACCCCCAAGGGCTGCACCAATGCTGACACTGCCTGCAAACAAGGACAGTGAAGGTCAGACAGCAACGTGAAGGGGTTTTTTTCCTTTCAGCGTTAAGTAGCATTGTCAACTTCCAGAGCCAAGTTGAAATGGTGACTTGCTCAAGTCATGAAGAAATGACCCAACTACCCCTGGATAGGAAGAACCGATAACAAGATGTTGATCCATTTAAATTGTTATAGAAATTTAATATAATTTAAATCACAATAACCCCAATAAAATTTCTTTGGAGGACTGGATGAAAGACTTTTAAAATTTATATTGTAGAATACTAAGCATTTTTATTTGAAAAAGGAGAAAATAGTTGGGGAAGAGTGAAATGTGCCTTCGACAGAAAACATCGAAGACTTCCATGAAGAAAAGTGTAAAACTTTACTCAAACATGCAATGGGCGGCCCAGATAAACAGAGATGCCATGTTCCTGAGTAGAAAGAACCAGTACTGCAGTTCTCCACACAGGGACCTATACACGTAACACAATTCCAAACGCCATCTCGGCGGGATCTTCTCCAGGACAACCTGGCATGTTGATGATATTCAAAGGGCTGAAATAAGAGAACGATCAAGGAAATCTGCGAGAAGAATGATGTGGGGCAGACGGGTACCGCCAGAAACAAAAGTCGCATAGCAACAGTATAGAAATGGGCACAGAACGAACGATCGAACAAGTGGAACGGAAGTCCAGGCGCACATCCACGTACACTTGGGGCTTTGACGTGTGACCGAGCCGATACGCTGACATAGTGGAGAAATCAGGGATTAGTCGAGGATCTTACCACAATCGGGTACCCATTTGGAAGAAAATTAAACTGGATCTCTATCTTAGGTGATACATAAAAATAAATTCTAAATGAATTCGAGAACTAAGAATAAGAAATAAAACTGTAAAAGTGTAAAATAAAGCAGGTGTTTTTATAACTTTGAGATGGGAGAACATTCCCCAAGCAAGTTAGAAAACTCTTAAGCCATTAAAGAAAAAATGTGGAATTTTTATTAAAACTGTGGAAGCTTCTGTATAGCAAAAGACACTATCAATAAAAATAAAAAGAAAAGCACAAGACTGGGAGAAAAAGTTATAAATACATAAAATAGACACAGCATTGATATGCTGAACATAAAAAGAATTCCTGAAAGTTACTAATAAAACCTCAAAGAGACCTAAATAACTATGTCAATTTATAGAAGAAATGTACACAGCCAATAATCACATGATGAAATGCTCAAATTCACAGGAAATGAGTGCATTACAAATTAAATTAAAAATATGATTTTTGTCCATTAGAATGTAAAAATTAAAGATGGAAAACATTCGGTACTAGCAAAAGAAATAGCTAACGAGTTCACGGAAGTACAGCCTGGTACAAGCTTTTTGGAAAGAGATTTAATACTATGAATTAGATTAAAAATCACATTTTCTAGGAATCTGTCCTTCAGAAACGGTAGCGTATGCACATAAGGACGAACGGACACATTTACACGGTGCCTGTGAGTAAACGGCGGCACCATGGTACCACAGCCAAGAACGCATGAGAGCCGTTAAAAACGATGGCCGTCGGACCCGGAAAGGCGTCCAGGACGTTAAATGCAAACACGCACTAGGTACGGCCTCATTATGGCTCGATCCTAAAGGAAGAGACAGCAGGAAGGAACGTGCGCAGGTATACTTGACGTAAGCTCAGGAAGAAGTCGGAAATGCTATGAATTAAATGGGCAGCTATTACCTAGGAGGTAGGTGGAAGTGCGTGGGGGTGGGGTGGAGGACAGGCACCTTCCATTTCTTCCTTTGTGCAAGGATTTTTAACCGATCGATTGTGAATGTTGTTTTTTCACGGTATTTTTCAAATTCAAAACTGTGTAAACATAAATGTAAACGTAAAATGAGTGTTATTTACTTGTTCTCAGTGGCCTAAATTCTAGGATAGAGTCACCGTAACTGGTCAGGAAGCAGGCATTTATTGTGAAATTTACTACTTGTTTGGTAAACTCAGAGTCTCGGTCTTTGGAATCTCTTTCTTCTATGCCTGAATTTCATCATCATCGCAAATACAACTGAGCAACATACGGTTGTTGTGAAAAATGCTCTGACCTAAGGGGAAAATCCTGGCGGAATCTTTAACCTCGAGATATTTGATAATAATGAGAGGAAGCCCAGATTCCTACATACCCACCTTCAAGCCAATTTTCTTCCAAGTAGGGTAGAAACTTGGACTGCTCTGTATTTTTTTTTAAGTACATTAACTCTGCCAGAAATTAGTATTTTAACATTTTTAAAAAATGAAGCAATTTCTTTTTTAAAAAAGTTTATTTGTATTTAGAGAGAGAGCACGTGTGCGCACGGTTGGGAGAGGCAGAGAGAGAGGATCCTACGCAGGTTCCGCACTGTGCGCGTAGCCTGGTTCGAACCCATTAACGGTGAGACCGTGACCTGAGCCAAAGTCAAGAGTCGAATGATTAACCGACTGAGCCACCCGGGCGCCCCGAAGCTAATTTCTGATATGGCCGATGACCTAGACAGCCAGTTCTTGAGAAATCAGTAAATTGGATAAAACCCTGTATCTAAAAACGTTTTTTGTTTTAACGATTTTGCTTCTTAGATCATTACCATTATTCTCCAGATCAGTAGTCACTTCTAGCATGCGTGACCCCTTCAATGGGGAGCAGAACGACAGTCAAACAGCCTAGTTACCATTCAGGGAGGGTGAGGACACTCCCTGGCCGGTGTCAGCACAAGTGCGATGAACTGGCGGACGCCTGATCTTTCAGGATAAACCGTGGGTGGCAAGAAAGGGTCGGTTCATTACCAAGCAGACCATCGGTCTCTCTCCTGGATGTTACTTCCCTCGCCCAGAGGCGGGCCCAGAAAGTCGGCGGCTTAGTCGCGGTTCCGCGGGAGGAACGGCTGCTCTAAACACAATCCTACATCACTCGGGGGCAACAAAGGACTCTACTGCATGGCCTTCTGTTCTCCTCACATCACAGTAGTTAGCTCAGTGTCTTACACGTGGCCAAGTACATAACGAGCGGTTAAATGAATAATTAATCAACAGAATGAAACGCTCTGAGATACACCCAGGTCAGCACTCTGTAAAAAATAAAACATTAAGTTATTCCCCTTACCATGAGGTTAAATGTTTTTGAGAAAATGAAGTCCCACATAAAAAGAGAAGGCAGTGCACTGGAGGGAGGGCTGCAGGCTCCCGTGGCGGCTCTCTGTTATCTGTGAGTCCTGTAACACCGAACACCTTCCTAACAACCTGCGAATGAAGCAATCCGCCGTGCCTGGCACTAGGGAAGCCTTTCTGACGTAACGGAGTCATAACACTGTAGGTACATGTATGCTTGCCACATATACCAACTGTCCTTAAAAAGCAAGATAGTTTCACACAACCATCACAAATTAAGAGGCAAATGCCAAATGCAAAGGGAAATGAGGCAAAAAAAAAAAAAACCAAAAACACCCTATGCTGAAATTTGGTTATGATTAGGAGCAAACATTTCTTTATCAGAGCCACTGAAGCTGCTCCTGCGGAGATAGCTTACACTGTAACGTTTCATTTACTGTGCCCAGACCATGCCCCTGGGTAACGTGCCAGCCCGAAGAAAGCGAACTTCCGCTGTGGGCACACAGAGTGGTTTAACTTACCCCAAGTTCTATATCTTCTGAATGAAGCTTGGCTTGAATTGCTGCAAATCCACCTAATTCTCCAAACTGAGAAGAGAAGGGCACAAATTAATTTTAAAACGCTAGACGTTAATAATTTAAGCAAGAACCGAAGGCTACCACTCTACTCTATCGAGGTGCTCTGTACTACTGATCTTGAGAAAGTCATCACGAAGACAATTCTCCTGTTCCTGCGATACACTGCAGGAGGTGTGCGAAATCCGGACACCGGTGCTCATCTGCAGAAGCAGCACATATAAAAAGAGGCGGAACTGAGGGGCGCCTGGGTGGCTCAGTCAGTTAAGTGGCTGACTGCGGCTCAGGCCATGATCTCGCAGTTCATGGGTTCGAGCCCTGCATCAGGCCCTGTGCTGACGGCTCAGAGCCTGGAGCCTGCTTCGGATTCTGGGTCTCCCTCTCTCTCTGCCCCTCCCCACTTGTGCTCTGTCTCTGTCTCTCTTGCTCAAAATCAACAAAAAAAAAAAAAAAAAAAAAAAAGGAACTGAAAAAAATTCTTATTGTTCTCTCTAGCTGTCATTTATCTAAAATACCAAACTGTAAGCAACCTCATTAAAAGGAAAATATGACCATATTAATAAAAGTTGTATACCTTATTTACCAAATCCACAACCCATCCGTGAGGCTCCTATGAGAAAAGAAAACAGAAATTGAGGTGGCAACATGAGAACTTCCCCATGAACCCAGAGATTTCTTAAAACCTAAGTGAAGAGCTGGAGAAGAAGATACTAAGATTTGAAAAATCTTTCAAAAGGCCTTTTTTCTGTATGTTTCTTAACGCGAGTCTCTAACATTCATCTATGATTTCGGGAGTCTGCGTGTCTGTACTTGGATGCCGCTGCTACGGTTCAGAGCTGTGTGCATTTCTGGGTGCTGACATCACCGTGTAAGTTCTCCACGGAACAGGATAACTTGAGTCAAATTCTCTAAGAAAACAACATTCTAGAAATTAAGAATTATTCTTAAAGAGGAGTAAATCAGGAAGAGAGATAAAATTTTAGCCCCAGCTGTCCCACTAACTGATGCCCTGGAGCAAGTGCTTTCTTTTCTCCTCTTTTCTTCCCTCCTTTCCTTTTCAGAGCATTCACTGCTCTGGGGGCCAAGTAATACTCGGGGACAGTGACTACGAAGAGGTGTGGTACCTGCGTTCCTGGAGCTCACACTGTAGCGGCTGCAGCAAACACAAGTAAACCATCACATCCCTAACGGGACTCAGACTGTGCTAAGTCCCACAAAAGGGAGAACCACAAAAAGGTCCTCAAACGAGACAGAGGAGCCTACTCTGCTCAGAGTGGTGGTCATGGAAACCCTCTCTGAAGAGGTGGTCTTCAAGCTGGATCCTCCAGGAGACTGACTCAGCCACTCAAATAGTCCAGGCGGAGAGGCCGAAATGGCAAAGGTCCTGTTTGGGGAAGGCAGTGACGAGGAACTGGGGGGCCCCCTCCCAGCGCGGACACAGTGAGTCGAGGGTAGCAGCACAGGTGGAGGCCATGCCAGACCATGCAGAAACTTGCAGGCTGTGACTGGAAGGAAAGCAACGGAAGTGCTCAAGCCAGAAAGCGATGCGTTTTATGTTTTGAGATGACCAGTCTTGCCGCTGTGTGGAGAATGAACGGGCCGGTGAATGAGAGTGGAGGGAGAGATAGTAGTTGGAAGACGAGTGCGGCAACTAGATTAGACATGATGGTGTCGGGGGTGGGACGGCAGCAGTGGGGACACCTTGGAGATTAATTCAAGGACGTGTTTGTGGTTGCATATGCGTCACAAGAAAAGGGATAAACCGTGGCCGACTCCTAGGCTTTTGGCTTGAGCACCTACGTGGATAGTGATGTGGCTTACAGAGGGGGAGAAGAAGGCAGGCCGGGGAGACGAGAGGAAGTTTCATTTCGAGCACGCTAAGTTGGAGACATCTGCGTGGCTAGCGAGAGGAGACGCTGGCTCGTCAATCTGGCGTGCCCAGAGGAGAGGTCTGGGCCACAGAGATACAAACCGAAGGGCCATCAGCACAAAGACTGCATTTACCTCGGTGAGAATGGAAGACAGTTCTGAGGGAAAAGAATAATGAATAAAGAGAGAGCGGCTCTGGGTCCAAGCTGGACAGAGAGGAAGCAATCAAGAAAGGCAAAGTGACTTGGGGGCAGGAAGAGAAGCAAGGGACTGCCGGACGAACTGATTTCGGGGAGGGACAAATCGATGGTGGCCACTGCTGTGGATGGTGTGAAGACACGTTTCCTTCGGCTCTGGAAACCTGGAAGGTGTTGGTGCCTTACCGAGAATGGTTTCGGTGGAGTGGCAGAAAAAGAAGGCAGACTGGCACACTCTGCAGAGTTAGTTAATGGAGACTTTTGTCTAGTTACCCTCAACACCCCTCTGACTGAAGAGAAGTAACGCTACTGAATAAAAACATTTAAAAAATCTTTTAAAACATATAGCTGAGTTGGCACAAAGCGCTCAGAAGTTGAAAACACAGAGACAGCAGAAACCGTATGAGGTAGGCAGACTGAGGCCAGCCTTCGTCGTGCAGGCATCTGTGGAACCCTGGTGACCTCTCACCTCTGTCTTCACGGCCATACGGTGCCTGAGAAACAGACCCCAAAGCCAAGGTGGGGCTGGGAGACTAAGAGGAGGTAGTCACACAAAACTGCAGCTCAGAGGGCCACAGCCGCAGCATAAGGTAGGGAAGTCTGCCTACCTTGACCCTGGTACTGGATGGAGGGGAGAAAAAAATTCTCTCAGAACCTGTAGCCACCGAACTGCCCTCACGTGGCTTCACTTCTCACATTCGCGTTGACTTTATGGTCTGAAATACCTTAAGCTGAGAATTTATTCTAAAGTGGCCCCAGGCTGTAGGGCTTCCAGGCACCTGAAGAAGTAGAAGTAAACCCTCCTGGGACGAAGGAACTTTCCAAGGTCTCAAACCATCCTCCCAGATTAAATTCTAAGAAATAGGACTTCCCAGGAAAACCACCACAAACAAGTATAAATTTTTTTTCTGTATATACACACACAGACACAAAACAAGTTAAAGTTAGCCAAAGTCTGCTGAATCAGACCTGTAGATACCAGACCCAGGACACACACGCACAGGAGGACGAAAACACAGGTTCAGAACATGAGATAGTAAAAAATGACCAAACAAAGTCAAACGAGAACCAAACAATTTATATAAAGAAAAGTAATGGAACTGAAGACTTTTAATGGACAGGTTAAACAGCAGAACCGATCGATACAAGCAGAAACAAAATGAGTGAACGAGAGCACAGAGCTGAAAAAAATGATCACCCCCTCACACAGCGCAGGGGCACAGAAAGATGGGAAACAGGGCAGAGGTCGAGGGACACGGAGGACAAAAAAGAAGGTTTAACATGTAACCAACCGAAGTTCTGAAGAAGAGAGACTAATGGAGGAGAGGCAATATTTAAAAAGCTGGTGGCTGAGAATTTTCCAGAATTGATACAAGATATTAATCCTTTGATTCAGAAGCCCAGTGATTGTGACGCAAAATAAAACGAATACCATGGTCGCAGAAGAGTCACACTGCCACACATCAAAGAGAAAGAGATTTCCAAGAGGAGCCTCGGAAAAGAGACGGATTTCTTACAAAGGAACAACAGTCAGATCAAACACCAGCTTCGCAACAGCAATAATCAAAGCCAGAAGACACAGACAGGGTATGTCTGATATTCTGAAAGTATAACAGTCAATTCAGCATTTAAAACCCAGGGAAAATATTCTTTAAGGCATGGGGAATAAAGTTAAGTTCAGGCCATCAAAAACAAAGACGTCATCACAAAGGAACCCTCACGAAAGGACAGATTTGAGGAGGTACTCCAGACAGAAGAAAAGTGATCCCAACGGAAGAGATACAGAAGGAAGAGTACACAAAGAGAGAATACCTAAATGTGGCTAGGTCAAAACACTGCAGAAAATAACAATGACAATACCTAGTTGAGCGTAAAGCAAGACAGGAGAAGACTGAGGCGCTGCATAGTACAGGGACTAGGAGTAAGTAGTCAGGTGGGGAGTGAGCACACGAAACATTCCAAGGTACCACTCAGAGGAACATGAAGGTATTAGTGAAATTTAGGTTTCATTTCATTAAGTTAAAGTTCCAGGGTAACCAGTAAAATAACTGGGAAAGGAGAACGTGGAATCTCCTCTGGTATGGGTATGGGGGAGACGGAGAACCATGCTGAAGCTAGAAAGGCATGTGGCATCAAAGGGAATACTATGGGGCACCAGGGTGGCTCCGTTGGTTAAGCATCCAACTATTGATTTTGGCTCAGATCACGATCCCAGGGTCCTGAGATCAAGCCCTGTATCGGGCTCCATGCTGAGCGTGGAGCCTGCTTGGGATTCTCTCTCTCTTTCTCTCTCTCTGCCCCTCCCCTTTCCTTGCATGTGCGCACGCACGCTCTCTCTCTCTCTCTCTCTCTCTCTCACACACACACACACACACACACACACACACACACACACACACACGCAGTCTGCATTTCTCAACTTAAAAAAAAAGACGGGAAATATCAGAGCACACTGTGTACAACCGGAGTGATCCAACGGAGAGGAAAAGACTGAGGATGCCAAACAAAGGACAGAAAACCTGAGGAGGAAAATGCTCTGGAAGGCGAGAGAAAGGGGATGAGTAGTGAGGGCCTCTGCAGGAGGGAAGTTCCTTTGCAGTAATGGGAGGACATGAAGAGACTGGACCTTTCTGGGCCCCAGATGTCACACGGGTTAAGTTGAGGTGAAGAGAATGACCTCTGGCTGGGCACTTGCTACAGGGGAGCGCCGCGCTTAGTGTTTTGTGTGTACTTGCCACTTAATCTTCACCACAAAACCGAGGATGAGGTTTTCATATTTTGGGAGGCGAGACTGTACACAGCTGAAGAAGGCAGACTAGAAGGCTAGATGACGTGGGTTCTTCCTATGACTAGCTTTGCGGACTCAGGCAAGGACTTGACCTCTGTGTGCCTCAGTTTTTCGTCCATGAAATGGGGTTAAAAGCGGCACCTAACTCACAGAGCTGTTGCGGGGGGGTCGAATGCCGCAGTGTCTACTCACTGCCCTCTGTGCTCGGCCGTCACCTCGTCCTCTCTGGGGACTGCCTGGCTCTGCGAGACGGCAGTGACCACCCCCTTCTGCAGGCCATATTCTTACAACTGCACCTACTGTCCGTAGGACTGTAGTTTGTTGCTTTCCTATCTCCTCCACCATGCTGGAAGCTAGGAACCACGGCTTACCACTTTTTACGGGACTGCCGAGCTAATCCTCTGATTCCACTAAAGCAACAGACACGGTTTCTAGCCACTAAATTCCCTGCTGCCCACGCTTTCTCAAAAGCCAAACAGAGTTCGATCGACAGACTGTTTAAATTATGTGCTCCTGGTGGGTCTAATGTTATTGGCACACTGTAGGCCTTTAAATATAAAATAAAGGTATCGTTTCTGGGCTTGAAGGAAAACAAAGCTCCAATGCTCATGGAGCTTGAAAGAAAATGAGATGTGAAACTAACTTCTAGATTATTTTTTCTAGGCATAATTAGTCATTTCAAACGATTTCAAATGCTCCAGCCTCTCAAACATCTCTGAGAAACTGGGACACCCGTTAAACTCGGGTTCTGACAATTCAATAAATAGGGCATTGATGTCATGCGGTCATTCCACATTTCACTAAACATCATTTCGAATCTATAAAATTCTTTATGATGTTCGTTAACGGCTATGGAAAAATATGCAATATCTGAAAAAAAGTTAAGCGATTTTATGAGCCATATGGAATATCTGTCATTTTTCACAGACTGTTTTAATCTTTCCATGTAAATTTTTATAGCACAGAAAATCTTTTTCAATATATTTCCCCATAAAACGACAAAACTAGACTACGTTTACCTTTTGGAAAGTAGACACAGGTGAAACAGCAAACATATTTCCCTCCCCAAACACTTCTGTCCAATTCCTTTGAGATGTTTTCATTCTGTTTTTAAAATGGTATTCATTATCGGGATTGAAAGCCTAGATGCAAAGAGAACAGAGAAGCATTATTATTACCTATTTCTATAGCAACAAATATTAGCAGTAGGAAAATACAGCCTTGGACTCCTCCATTAGTGGCATCTTTCACACATCCCCACAGCACACACTCCTTAGCCAGCGCAGAGGAGTGAATGACTGAAGCAGGGCCCTCCTGTCCCGGTCAGGGCTCGCTGGGAGGGACACCAGGATTCGGGCCAGGTGAGGCCGGCGCGCCGTGGCCCGGAGCGGCCGCAGGTACGGCCGGGCAGCTGGGCAGTAAAGGCCCCTTCTTCACACAGCTACTGTGACTAGTCAGGGGAAAAGGCCAGACACCAAACCGCAGGAACACCCCATGTGAAGGCATTTACGATGTGAATAATCAGGAAGACATGAGGGAAAGCTATTTAATCATTCTAAGAGCTGAAAAAGCTATTAAAATTAGAAAGGTATTTCGTTAAAACTGAAAACACAGAATGAATGGCTGCTCTGTGTTTAAAATAAAAAGCGAGGTCCCTAACAGCTAAATTAAAATCTTTAACGGTATTATTACCACTCGTCATTAATTACAAGTCAGAGGACAGACAGTAGGTCTTTTAAATGAAATCAAAACACAAAGCACTTCATTTTAGAGATACTGTACCATCGTAAGCACACCCAGGAGACCTGTGGGAATCGGATCTTGTTTAATTCTCTCTGCAACCAGTTCTATTAACAGCATCAACATGTTGTAGATTCCTTCATGGATTTCAGTACCCCACTTGTGAACAGCACTCGATGTCAGGAGCTACAAAACAAAGGGCACTTTAGAGTCTAACTTGAAAAAGTCTATTGTTTACCAATTCAATCTTGAATAATCAAGAGATTATTACCATAATATTACTTTCATGCAGATGTCGTGCTTGAACAAATGGCCTGTAGCCCGTCTACTCCTTCATTTATTTCAGAGTCAACACCGAGTTTTGTTTTCACACGTTAGTTCCCTTCCACTTAAGCGGTTTGTTTAAAAGAAAATTTGTATTTGTTTCTCTACTTTTCATTATTACTGGGGGGGAAAGGTCAAGTGGTGTAGAGCGAGTAAGAACATGAGACCGAATCCTGGCGCTAATACTGTTTTCTAGCTATCTCGCCTTGGGACAAATTCACCTGAGTTCCCAGAGGCTCAGTTCTCTTTCATGTAAAGAGGCAAATTCGTACCCACTTCACACAGATGTGATCAGTATCAAAAGATAAAATAAATCTGAAAGTGTGTTATAAATAGTACAGTACCGTTACTACTATATCGTGGCCGCCACTATTAACCAATATTCCTGGAACCCAAGAAATGGATCCCATATTTCATGATCTGAACACGCATGTTCTTGTCACATTTTTTAAGTCAGAAACGGGACTGCGTCTTCCCACCTGTCGACCAGATGGCAGCAGGACTCTGAACGTGAAAACGATTTTAGAAATATTTTACCAGATTATTTTGCTTATGTTTTCCCTTTCGATATGTATTAAAATAATATTCAGTTTTAAAAAATGTTTAAGCCAATCTAAAACAGTTCTAAGTGATAAGGCACTGTAATGCTATTTACTCTGCCGCTGTTTCTCTTACATATAAAACAAAATACACCACAATAGTGCAGGTTACACTCAGAGAGCATCTGAGATTCATTAACAAGGAGGGAAAAGGTGCACAGATGAAACTAAAATAATCATCAGTGGATTTCTCCATGCCTCAGGCTTCTAGTCCTTGGGGAAATCTAATGCAAGAATAACCTGCCAGAACGGGGAATAAGAAATCAAAGGGCTTCACTTAATAAAATAATGGCAAATTGGTATGCTGGTTTCATGTTTTCCTAAGATTTCCCTTTAGAGGGAAAATACGATGCAATAAAAATTCCATCTTCGTCACACTGAGAACCCCATAACAAGAGCAGCCTGAAAGAGCCCAGACTACGTCAGCTGCAGAGAAAAACCTCAGTTTCAGATTTTCTAAATACCAATTAATTGCACTATTTACTCAAAAGAGCAATGATCGTAAGACTGGCTTTATATAAACCAATGAGTTACTATTTTTTTTTTTTTGCAAGCATCTTTTGCCTGCCTATACATTCCTCCTATACTTAAATTATAAAGCAAAATGAGGCAAAGATTAGCACTCAAGAAGCTTCACGGGACTACAAAATAAAATTCATCACCACTCCTTCTGTTGCCATCTTATTGTTCAGGTTTTAATCTGAGAAGGGAATTCAACCTACTTTGCAGCAGAGAAAGACAGGCAGCCCTTTGTGGTGAAGCTGTGCTCAAGGTTTAAACGTTAACTGTGCGCTATGGCCAGACCGTGTGCCTGAACACACAGTAAAGAATCCAGGCCGGCCTGGAGGTCACAGGTGAAGAAGGTAGACATGACAACAGAGTCCCTTTTGTGCGCCTTATTCATACAGCCGCTAATTACTCATACCCTTCCTGCTAATAAAACGTTTGAGGTGGCTTGTAAGAACACCCCAGGGAAGAGGGTAGAGGAATAGTCATCACACCAGGAGACAGCTAAGGGAAACAACGGCAATTATATTAAAGACTGCCGAGTTTTCTGGTAGCCAAATCAGAGGCACACAGAATCCTGGAGCTCTTCTTATTTAAAAAAAAAAAAAAAAGCATGCTCTATTGATGGGGACAAGAACCTTTTTAATAGCTCTAAACTGTAAAGAGAACTTAACATACACATTTCTACATAAACACTGAACAGCAGAACATAGGGTACCTTGTGCTCATAGTTTTATGGGAACAAACAACCCAGCAACCAACCGCTGGACCGCTTATTACGCTATTACAAACAGCTGAGGACAACAGAAAACTGCTCTCTAGACTGTCTCCGCACGCAGCGTAATGCACTCCAAATACGCAACTCGCCGGTGACCCGCGCTGACACAGGGCCCTCTGCATCTGGAGAGCATCAACCTAAAGGTCCTTTCCTTACACCGATAAATCCTTGTCCGCGACTCCGAACAAACTTGCATTTTCTTTCTCTGTAAATTTATACACACGGTGCCATGTGCTGCAGTATGTCACACTGTAAAAATTCTGCTATTTAAAAAAAATTACTATAATTCTTAACAGAATTTATAAAAGTTTAAAAATAATTTTAAACGATAAATTGGCAGATGAATTCATCCGAAATGAACATAAGCCTTGATTCCATATAATCCCTGCCCAAACGACAATTTTAAAAGATTTTGCACTTTTTTCAAAGATGCAGCTGTTTTTGTTCCTAAAATTAATTTTGGTATTATTTTTAAGCCTTGAATCAAGGGAGATTCTATCAAGATGCAGACGGGAGTGAAAGTTTATAAATGAACAGTTTATTTTACGGGGTTTTAAGATAAATACAATCTTCACCCATCTGTAGTTCTAGTGACTTCCTTGCACATGAGACAAAAATGGATGTCAAAACGCAGAAGGACAAGACAGCAGGAGACTCATTTATTCATTCAACAAAGATTTACTGAGCTCTTTCCCAGAAGAGGCAGGCACTGGCTACATACTGGGAAAAACTACAGTGTCTATGACATTGTCCCTACTCTTTCGGAGATTCAGGACTCATGTCCCGAAAAGGGAATCATGCTGAGTTAGAACTGCTTTCAGAAACACAAGTCCTGTGATCTCCTATTCTCCCTGTTAAGAAAAACTGCTTTCTAAGCGAGGTGACCAGCACGGGAGGAAGCATACCGCTCCAGCTCGGACAGAAATGCTGCCATACGCGTGCCATTTGCATGAAACATACTCATGTATGGCTCAACTTTCATTGGTTTAAAATGCCTGCTTCTGCCTCAGCACAACAATCAGATTAAATGGCTTGTATTTGGATAAATAAGTATTATCTTCCAAATCCCACAAGCCTTAGTTTAGTGAGTTGTGTAATTTCCAAGTACAAGTAAGTCTTCGCCTATTCTTTGGCGACTGAAGAGAAGGAAGTAGCTGTGATAGTGCAAACAGTTAAATGTGAAAGTAAATTCTTCGTAAGTCCCAAATGCAGAGGGACTTTGTTCATGTTAGGGGATTCCTCACTTGAACAAGACCCACAGACTGGCCTCACACAAGAAAGTAAAACAAAAAGCCTGTTCATTCTCGCCCCCACCCAAAAAAACAGACTTGCGCATTTTTTCTTACCTTTTTAAATGCTTCAGGCATACACCGATCCATAAATCTTTTACAATTCTCATCAGACTCGGAAAGACCTTAGCAAAATAAATGAAACAGTATGTCTTACTAAGATTTTAGGCAGTTTTCAGAAATCATATATATCAATCCAAATTCATACCCGTGGAACTGGTTATTTATAGAAGCCTTCTTAAGGGGTTATTAAAAGCAGTACACACACACACACGCCTATATATTCATTCTGATGAAGGAACAGACAGAAACAGTCTATGTATTAATGTATTTGTTAATAGCACAATATATTATTATGTATTAATTCCTATGCATTTGTTAATAGTGTATAATAACTACTAATTAGAAGTGAAATGGTTGAACTTATGTTTCCACTGTCAGAGCAACTTCAAAGGATCTGATTAAGTAGCTAATAAAACGCCACCAGCAGCTTCTTACTACCCATTACTGTTTTCCTAAGCAGCTCTATAAAAGCAAAAATACTCTCAGTAGATGCCCACATCACACTTCTTCCCTAAACAGACCGATGAACCCTGTGTTACCGAACGCACAGAGCTGTGCCTGGCGCACAGTAAGTGATGAACATTAGCTGAGTGAATGAAGGACTCCACCATAAATTACCCTCTGGAGTACATTAGAAACACACACACGCATAATGCTTAATAATGCATTTTGCTTCTCACTGGAAATACGGTTGGACACATTTTGTTTTTTTCAGACCCACCACGTAGCACGCACTCGCACCCGAACAGGCGCGCAATAAATGCTGCTGCTGCGAAGCCAGTCAGAGCGCAGCGTGAGCAGCCACGAGGGTTAAATCTGATCCCAGTCAAAATATTTCCTTTTGATGTGCCTCATATTTAATCACGGTGGTAAATTAAACCATGTATACTTTTAATGAGGAAAAGAAAAATCACAGAACAGTGGACCAATTCATCTCATAATTGAACTGAGTATGAAAATTAAATTATTTTTCTTCAATACAGAGTCTAGAAGCTTCCTTACATTGACATCCATTTTCCAACCCAGAGATATCTTATTACTCTATTAGTTTGATATTTATAAAGTACTTAAGATGGTGCCAAACCTTTAATATGCGCAAAATGTTTGCTAAATAAGTAGCACTTTTTCTCTTAGAGAACAAAAAGCCACTGAATTGAACCTTAAAGTGCTCCAAGCTTTTGTGGAAAACGTTCCTTTCAATTTCTATAAAGCTTCCCAATTATATTTTAAAGACTCTCATACTCTGTTGGGGCTAGAAGAAAACAGGTGGCTCGATTCAAAGCTTTTATTCCACAGGGAGGAGACGGAGACCAGGGGAGCACACGATCAAATGCCACACAGACGGGCAGTGACAAGAGCGAGGATCAAAGCCAGGCCTCCGACCCGCCCGCCCCCTCCTCCTGCGGCCCGTAGTGTGACAGCTTACCGAGTCTTGCCAGGTAGGTGGACGCCAACAGGCACTTGCCCAGCGATTCCTCCCGCTTGTAGGGGATGGACCAGTGATCGGTCAACACGCGGCTTTCCAGCTCGTACAGATTCGTGGTGGGGAACTCGATCCCTTCCCCCGAGCAGTTTCCGTTTTCATCATTCTTCTGACAAACAGGGATCACGGCAAAAGCACAACAAACACATTAGTGACGACCTGAAAATGTGTGTACACTGAGCGCAGGGTAGACGCACCCCCAGCGGTAGCTCTCAACACGGAGTGTGATCCCCCGCACAGTCATGACTTCAGGACCAGCGGGGCTAGTCTCCACTGCCCTCCCGGTGACACCCCGCTCTCACAGAGCTCATCTCCCCTTTCTTCAAAAATGAGCTCTCTCAACCTCTCGTTACAAGAGAGCAAACTACCTTCCCCTATAGCCATCTTCCTCTCCCGCTGTCAGAGGGGATGGGTTTCTCCAAAGAGTTCTCCATATTGCTGTCTCCAGCTCCACACACCGAGCGACCCCTGACCCCGCACCAGTATGGCTTCCCTCATTCTCCCACAGAGGCTGTTGCTCAGGCCATTACTGGACGCTACGTCATTAAATCCAATGAGCAGTTTCAGTCCTCCTCCTCCTTCCCTGCAGTGACTGCCCCTCTGCGTGCTCCCTCTTCCTGCAATGGAGCTCGCCCCTCACTTCCAGGGGGTCTGGCTGTTCCGTTCTGTCTCGTCTCCACCCCCTCTTCCCGGCCATCAAATACTGGAGCTTCTCAAACCTCAGCGCTAGTCTCTCTTCTCTCCTCTCTGTGTTCTCCATCCCAGGGAATGGCACCACAGCCAGCAATCTGGGACTCATTCTGAAAACCCTGTGCTTCCATCCCCCTCCAAGACCTGGTGATAAGACTTCCTAAATTTCTCTCCCATCCATCTCCTGTTGTCTACCTCCATGGAGAGGCCACTATTCCTGAATTCACCCATCCACCTTCTTCAAGCTATGTAAACTCCTGTACATCCTTAATTCTTCCAGAAAAGCCTTTCCAGAACGTCTAAACGATATCGAATTTCCCTAGTTATTTTATATACTCTTACCATCCTGAACTTCTTCATAGCTCAGCTCACAGACCTAATTTTACATTTATTTGTGATTGATTTTTATTTTAAGTTTGTTTACTTTCAGAGAGAGAGAGACAGAGGGACAGAGAATTCCAAGCAGGCTCTGCACTGTCAGCACAGAGACTGATGTGGGGCTCAAACTCATGAGCCGTAAGATCATGACCCGAGCCAAAACCAAGAGTTGGATTAACCAAGTGGGCCACCTATATTCCTGATTGATTTTATGTTTGCCCCCACTAGACCAAGCTCCATGAAGACATGAACCTGGTTTGAACATTTCTGTATCCGTAATCTCTAGAACCCAGTGCCTAACACAGAGCCTATGTTTAATATCTATAAAGTGGAAAAATACTTCATGCAAACAAAGTTTCAAACTACCAATAGGGGACCTGCCAGACTTTCCATCAATTCTTACCACAGTAGTTTATTATAAAGCAAACTGGGCCCCTCCTCTATACTGCCTCATATGTACTCTGGTTTCTTTAAAACCTAAATATTTCCACAACTTGGTCTATAATCATTCCATTAAAAAAATCACCTTTAGCCTCAGTTAAGGAAAAGACCATAAATATAAAGCAGAAGTGATAAAAGTACACTGAAGAAAACAGTTTTCAACCCCACATGAGCGCTAAAGGAATAGGACACTTTACTTTTTTTTTTTTTTTAAGTTCATGGTTAAACTGGGAAGAAAATAAGACAAAAACCAAAAAGGTGATAAAAAACTAAATATGAAGTAGACAACAATGTAAACTGGGGGTGATGGGTGGGGGTGGACTAGGTAGGTTTACAATCGTAATATATGGAGAAAACTCAGTTCTCAAAATACTTTTCAGAAACACATATAATGAGTAAGTTCTGTGAATAAAATAGTTTTACTTAAAAGACTCTAAGGATACTCTAAGAATAACGATTTTAGTATACTTTCAAAATGGTATACTTGCTAAATGCTTCCATCTATTAACCTAGGATCAAAGTAGAATTAAGGCATATAAAAATAAAATTCAACTGGTGACAGGTTCTGTCATTATGACGAAATATCTATCAGTAATTTCTACAGGAGTTAATAGCTCAAACCATATGTGAAATCATCAAATGCACCTAGCAGTTACTAAATGAAGAGCTTCCCAACAGGGCTACGGCCTTCCTAAGAGTCACCAGAGAGCTGCCTTCTCTCCCTGCTCTCCACCACGTGAGGACACAACGAAGTCAGCGGCCTGTGACCTGCGAGAGGGCCCTCGCTAGAACTCAACCACGAGGGCGCTCTGATCTTGGACTTCCAGCCTCCAGAACAGTGCGGAAGGAATCTCTGTTGTTCCCAAGCCAGGAACAACCAACCCAAAAGCTAAGAGCGTCCTCTGGGGGCAGGGGTGCCAGGTCTTTAACGTCATCAGTAATGGGACGAACATCACGCGTACCGAAGTGACGCACCGTGAGGGCGCAAGGGCCTCGCTCCTGTGGTATTCCTGCCAAATGTGGAACCTGAGTCCAGTCATGAGGAAATCCAAAACGAGGAACGCTCTAAAAGATAACTAGCCTGTACTCTTCAAAATGCCAAAGTCATGCAAAACTGAGGGGGACTAGACAGACATAGTAACTCACTGCAGGACCGGCTCTGGTGTGTTTTACTTTATTTCTTGGCATCAAAGACGTTAGTACTGGACCAATGTTAATTTCCTCATTTTGGTAACGTAAGGTTAAATAAGAGAATATCTGCATTTTTAGGAAATACACACTGAAGTATTTAAGGATGAGGGGCATCATGTCCACAATTTATTCTTAAATAGTTCAGGAAAAGCAATAACAATACACACACACACACATTTATATACATGTTATTATACACATACAGACAGACAGGATGATAAAGAGAATGTGATAAAATGTTAACATGTGAAGAACCTGAGTAAAGGTTATATAAAAATTCCAGATTTATGGTAAAGTTGTAATGTACTTTTTGGAACTTTTCTGTAAATCTGAAATTATTTCAAATTAAAAAGAATTTAGTTAGATAAATATATAAAAGGCATAGAATTCTGGAGCCATGCAGAATCTAAGAAAACTCAGTATTTTACACAGGAA
The DNA here is from genome assembly GCA_030068075.1 of Paguma larvata. NCBI lineage: Eukaryota > Metazoa > Chordata > Mammalia > Carnivora > Viverridae > Paguma > Paguma larvata. The sequence goes on from CM057833.1 coordinate 43,016,229, forward strand.
GAATCTAGTGAATCTAGAAAGATGGGGGTGAACCTATAGCGGTTAAAAAAAGTTACATCAGGGGCGCCTGGGTGGCTCAGTCGGTTACGCATCTGACTTCGGCTCAGGTCACGATCTCACAGTTCATGAGTTTGAGCCCCGCATCAGGCTCTGTGCTGACAGCTCAGAGCCTGGAGCCTGCTTCATACTCTGTGTCTCCTTCCCTCTCTGCCCTCCCCCTGCTCACACTCTGTCTCTCTCTCTCTCAAAAATAAACATTAAAAAAAATTTTTTTTTAAAGTTACATTATACTTAGTATACTCTACTTAAGAACTCCATTCCAGTTGGTAACATAAATAATTTAGCTGCTAAATACTTTTATGTTTTTGTCTTAAATTACTAAATAGGTATACATGTTCTTAGAAAATACTGAAAATATGAATAGCAAAAAATAAAACCCACTATTTATTCCATCACTTAAAAATTAATCACACTGACATTTTAATAACTATTTTTCCAGTAAAAGCTATTTCTAAACAGATTTCATTTTCTTAAAAATGCACAAATGTGGAACTAACCTTGCTCTCACCACCTCCATTGGCCCCCATCATCTCGTTCATATAAAGACAGTATTAATACAGTATTTCTTTTCCTATCTGATTTAAAAGGCTGATGCACAAAGCAATAATTACAAAACTGGTAATGGAACAATGTTCTGTACACCATTAAAATTAAGTTAATACTCATCTGAACTATACTGCTACATATTCAGATGTTAATTATAATCCACAGGGCCACCACTAAGAAAATAACTTTAAAATATATATAGTGAAAGAAAAACCGAGGGAATTAAAATGGTATACTCAGGGGCGCCTGGGTGGTTCAGTTGGTTAAGTGGCCAACTTCAGCTCAGGTCATGATCTCACCGTCTGTGAGTTCAAGCTCCGCGTCAGGCTATATGCTGACGGCTCAGGGCCTGGAGCCTGCTTCCAATTCTGTATCTCCCTCTCTCTCTCTCTGCCCTTCCCCTGCTCACGCTCTGTCTATGTCTCTCAAAAATAAATAAACGTTAAAAAAATTTAAAAAAAATAAAGTGGCATACTTAATACAAAAGACATGAATTATGGAGGACTGAGGAACAAAACAGCATAAACCATAGAAAACAAACGGCAAAATGTTAGATGTAAATTTTGTCTTATCAATTAAATTATAATTATCAGTAACATGTTAAATATAAAAGGACTAAACACTCCCAATGAAAATGCTAGAGATTTGCAGAATGGATTTTAAAAAATGGTTCAACTATATGCTGTCTACAACAGACATGCTTTAGACTCAAAGAAACAAAGTGGGTGAAATAAAAGAATGGAAAAAGATATATTATGTACATATAAAGGAGCTGGAGTGGCTATACAGGTATCAGACTAGATGTTAAGACAAACATACAACCAAAGATAAAAAGAGACATTTCGTAATGATAAAAAAAGGTCAATATAGGAGGAAGATAAAATAAAAGGATGAAAAAAGACATACCATGAAAACAATAACCAAAAGATAGCTGGAGTGGCTAAACTAATATCAGAAAAAAAACTCAGATGTTATTTGAAAATTGGTTACTAAAGAGATTTTTTTTATAATAAAGGGTTAATCCATCAGGAAAACCTAACGATTATAAAAGTGTATGCATTTAACAAAAGAAATTCAAAGTAAAGAAAGGAAAAAGTGACAGAATTTAAGACAAATACACATTCAACAAGAATAGCTGGAGACTTCGATGCCTCACTTTCACTAACAGATGGAACAGGATAAAAAATCAAAAAGGATATAGAAGAGTTAAATAATACTACAAACTAAATCTAAAAGACATTTATAGAACTCTTTAGGATAGAGCATGTTAGGTCCTAAAACAAGCCTTGATAAATTTGGAGGATTAAAATAATACAAAGTATGTTTTCTGACTACAATGGAATGAAATGAGAGAGCAACAGCAGGAGGACATTCGGGAAATCCAAAAACATGTGAAAATTAAACAACACACTTCTAATTAACTAACGGATCAAAAAAAAACCACAATGGAAATCAGAAAGTGCTTTGAGTTGAATGAAAATAAAAATATAGCAAAGCTTATCATGCAGTGATTGGAGGGAAGTTTTTTTGAAAAGAGGAAAGACCTCAAATCAATAACCTAACCATGAACCTTAGAAACTAGAAAAAGAGCAAACTAAACCCAAGGAAGCAGAAGGAAGGAAATAATAAGGATCAGAGTGGAAATAAATGAAAGAATAGGAAAAACAATAGAGACAATAAACAAAACCAAGTTAGTTCTTTGAAAAGATCCAACAAAAAGGAGAAATTTTTAGCTAGGCTGACCAAGAAAGAAAGAGAGAAGACTCAAATTACTAACACCAGGAATGAAAAGAGGGGATTATCAACACTGACTTTCTGGAAATAAAAATGACTATAAGGAATACTACTGATAATTATATGCCAAAAAATTAGACAATCTAGATGAAAGGGATATATTCCTAGGGCATAAACCTCCAAAACTGACTCAAGAAGAAACAAAATCTGAATGGACCTATATCAAGTAAATGGAATGAATGCTTTATAATCAAAAGCTTCCAGAAAGAATAGCCGAAGGCCAGATGCTACTACTAATGAATTGTACCAAATGCTTAAAGAAGAATTAACATCATTAACATCCTTCACACTCTTCCCCCACTCCAAAGAAAGAAAGAAAGAAAGAAAGAAAGAAAGAAAGAAAGAAGAGAAAGAAAAGAAAGAAAGGAAAGGAGGGAACATTTACCAACTTATTTTAGGAGGCCAGTATAATAACCCTGAGATTAAAACCAGACAAAGATACCTCACATCAATGGATCCTTGATGAATGAGTGGATAAACTAAACGGGTACATACACACAAGAGTATATTCAGTCTTTAAAAGGAAGGAAATTCTGATTCATGCTACAACAGGCATGAACCCTGAAGACATTAGTGCTAAATGAAATAAGCCAGTCAAAAAAGGACAAATATTATATATTTCTACATTTATGAGGTAACTAGAGTAGTCACGTTCATAGAGACAGAAAACAGAATGGTGGCTGCCAAGGGATGGGGACAAGGGACAGTAAGAAGTTATCATTTAATGAGAATATAGTTTCAATCTGGGAAGATGAAAATATTCTGGAGATGGATGGCATGTTGTGGCACAATGGAATGTACTTACTGCCGCGAAAGAATACTTAAAAATGGTTAAAATGTATATTTTATGTTAAGCATACTTTACGATTTTTAAAAAATGGACAAATGTATCTCAGGGGAAAAAACCCTACAGACAGACAAATATCCCTACGAATTTGGATACAAAAATCCTTCATAATAAACTAGCAAACCAATTCCGGCAGTATATAAAAAAGATCATATACACGAGCAAGTGTAATTTATCTCCGGCATGCAAGGTCGGTTGGCAAACAAAAACCAATCAAGAGCATACACTACATAATAAAATAAAAGACAAAAAACACATGATAATCACAATAGATCCAGAAAAAAATATTCACAAAATCCAACACCTTTTCCTGATTAAAAAAAAAAGCCAGCACAGAAAAGGGAATTTCCTCAACTTGATATGAGGCATCTACAAAAAAAATCTATAGTTAACTTCATACTTAATTGTGAAAGACTGAATTCTTTTCCCTAAAACTAGGAAAAAGAGGATATCTTGTAATCAAGTATCTGACCAGAGCACCTAGGCAAAATAAGAAATAAAAGGCACCTGGTTCATGTTGAAAAGGATGAAGCAAAACTATTTACACTCACTGACGGCACGATCTTGTACACAGAAAATTCTAAGGAATCCATCAACACCCCACCCCCCCCAAAAACCTACTAGAACTAATAAATGAGTTCAGCAAAGTTGCAGTAAACAGTAAAATTCAATTGCATTTCTATACACTAATAATGAACGATACTAAAATAAAATTAAGAAAATTCCATTTACAGTAACATCAAAAAGAATGAAATACTTAGGAAATACAAGACTCATACACTGAAAACAAAACATTATGCAAAGAAGTTAAAGAAGACCTAAATAAATGGAAAGACATCACACGTTCATGGATAGGAACTCAATATCCTTGAGATGGCAATACCTGCTGAATGAGTCTACAGATTCAACACAGCATCAGAATTCCAGCTGACTTCTCTGCAAAAACTGACAAGCTGACTCTAAAACTCACACGGAAATGAGAAAACACCTGAGCCACCAAAATAATCTTGAAAAACAAATGAAGAACACTTTGAGGATGTGGACGGTTCACTTTTAAAGTATACTACAAAGCTACACTAATCAAGACAATGTGGTACTGGATAAAGATAAACATTCAGATCAATGGAATTGAATTGAGATTTCACAAATAAAACCCATATATTTTGGTCAGATGATTTTCAACAAGGGTGACAATGCAATTTAGTTAATCTTTGACAAAGGCATAAAAGCAATTCAATGGAGGAAGGTTAGCCTTTTCCACAAATGGTGTGGAGTCAACTGAATATATATAAGCAAAAGAATGAAACTGGACCCCTACCTCACACCACATAACAAATTAACTCCAAATGTAACATAGGAGTCAATCTACATGACCTTGGATTAGGCAATTATTTCTTAGGTAGAACACCAAAAACACAATGTCAAAAGAAAAAATATACAAACGTTGAATTTTGAACTTCATTAAGTTAAAAACTTTCATGCATCAAAGGACATCATTAGGAAAGTGAAAAGACAATCACAGAATGGGAGAGAATATTGCAAATTTCATATCTGATAACAGACTTTGATCTAAAAGAGACCTCTTACAACTAAAGAACAAAAAGACAAACACCTCAATTAAAAAAAGGGGCAAATTAAAAAAAATGACCTGGGGGGCTCGGTCAGTTAAGCAACTGACGCTTGATACGGGCTCAGGTCATGATCTCCCAGTAGGGAGATCTGGTGAGATGGAGCCGCCCGCTGGGCTCCATGTGGAGTGTGGACTTGCTTGTCATTCTCTCCAACCCGCCCGCCCCTCCCTCACTTGTGTGCTCTCTCTCTCGAAATAAATAAGTAACTTCTTTTTTCTAATTAAAAAAAAAAAAATGAGCAAACAATTTGAACGGACATTTCTCCAAGAAGACATACAAGTGGCATTGGCCATCAGCACATGAGAAGATACTCAGTATTGCTGGTCCTCAGGGATATGCAAATCGAACCCCAAAGATGCCACCTCCACATACATAAGAATGACTAAAAATAAAAAGAGAAGTAAGTATCGGTGAGGATGTGGGTAAACTGGAACCCTCACACACTGCTGGCGGGATTATAAAGAGGTGCAGCTACTTGGCAAGACACTTGGGCAGTTCCTCACAATTGAGTTACCACAGGACACAGCAATTGTACTCTTCGACGTATTTACGAGATATGCCCTAGAGAAAGGAAACATATCTCCACATAAAAACTGGTACAGGAATATGCATAGCGGCATTGGTAATAGGCGAAAAGTAGTAAAAACCCAAATGTCATTAAAACTGATGAATGAGGGGCGCCTGGGTGGCTCAGTCGGTTAAGCGGCCGACTTCAGCTCAGGTCATGATCTCACAGTCTGTGAGTTCGGGCCCCGCGTCGGGCTCTGTGCTGATGGCTCAGAGCCTGGAGCCTGCTTAGGATTCTGTGTCTCCCTCTCTCTCTGCCCTTCCCCTGCTCACGCTCTGTCTCTGTGTCTCTCGAAAATAAATAAATGTTAAAAAAATAAAAAAAATAAAAAAAATAAAAAAAAAAAATTAAAAAAAAAAAACTGATGAATGAATAAATATGGTATATCTATACAAGGGAGTAACATGGATAACGTTCAGAAACACTATTGTAAATAAAATCCAGCCATAAAAGGCCATATATTATATGATTCAGTTTATATAAATGTCGAGAATGGGCAAGTCCAGACAGAGAAAGTAGATTAGTTGGGTGTCGGAAGTTGGGAGGACGGAGACAAGGACAGTGGCTGTAAACAGATATAAGGTTTCTTTTGGGGGTGATTAAAATATTCTAAAAGTAAAGAGTAGTGATGGTTGCACAACGCTGTGAATGCATACTTTAAAAGAGTGAATTTTATGCTATGTGAATTGTATCTCAAGGTGGTTCTTTTAAAAAGCTGATTAACAAAAATGAACTCAATGATTACAGTCACTAAACATGAGTGAGTATATAAATATATCTAAGAATTTCAAAACACAAGGTCGTACCTAATGATCTATAATAGAAATAATACACATACACATTTGACAGTTTTAAAACTGCAATTTTAAAAATAACATATTTGAGATCTAACAGGCAAAAATCTCATGTTGCATCCCAAGCAGTTAACATTCTGGACCTTGAAAGAAAAGAGAACATAGCGTACGCTAGGGTGAACGAACGATGCAGAGCAGCGTTACATTTTCAGGAGGTTGCCACCAACACGCGGAGACAGGGACTCGCAGGAGAGGAGGAAATGGTGACATGGACTCAAATTCAGGTTGGTTTAACATTTTGAGTCATCGCTTTGAGTAGAGCCTGTCCTTGGCAAAAATCACCTATTGAGCAAGAGAACACATGCAAAAGCAGCTCAGAACTGTCCTATTGCAAAACAGCTCCCAACAGAAATAATGTATTAGGCTTTTAATAAGAGCTAAGGAATGTAATATACTATTGTCTCATTAGATGCAAATCCAAATGATACTCGAGTAACCACGAATGATTACTGGTTCTAAATTAATTAGAAATATACCTATCAAAAGCTTGCTAGGTTCCAGCCAAGGTGCTCAGCATGGGAGAGAGATAAAGACAAAATTCTTGTCTTTAAAGAGCAAGATAATGTGAATGTGCGGGGGGGGGGGGGGGGGGCGCCCACTAGTCTCCAGGTGTTGTGCGTGCATCTTTAGTGGGAATGAGTGTGTACACAGCTGAAGAAGTGTAAGGGAAACAGTAATCCAGGCAGAAGGTTACAGAGAGTATTATTTCAAAACTAGTATTATTTTTCAAGCACATTAAGTAATAAAACCTCAGCCTGCAGTCTTTTGAGGCAATGTCTTTACTTACTATGGTATTTCATCAATTTCACTTAAAATTTAAAAATAGTTAATTAAAAAATATTTTATAATATTTATGTAAATTCAGCATTTGTTAGAGATGCACAATTCTGTCACTAAGGCAACAGAGAAATGAGCTTGCAAACAATTCTTCGATGTCACTTTTAACCTGAAAATTTTCTATTAACACCAAATCTTGTGTGTTTAGTCATCTAAGGAAAATAAATGAGTTAATGTTGTTAAATAATGGTTTCTGAACAGGCCAGTTCAGGAGTACCAGCAAAACAATTAATATTGTTGGATATAATTTAGGCTATTCCCTAAGTAAATATTATTTATGCGCATAAATACAGATAAAAATATAAACAAAGCCTCTGTAACTCCCGTAGTACTTCACAGTGCTATAAACACGCTAGGAATTCAAATAGTGGCAACTGTAATTTCATCTATTGGCGAACTATTCGGAATGCGGCTTACATTTACTATTTACCTACTTAAAATGGCAACTAAATACTCAGTACTAAGTATTTCCAATTTAGGGAGTTGAAAGTAAAGTTTTTCATAGAATTGACAAATGCTGTCGTGTATAGTGTAAATCTGCCTCCACAGTTTAGCAAAGATCTTTAGATTGAACAAGTATTCTGACAAAAGTATTTTTCCTTTTATATTTACAGTTAGGTATGTTCAAATATGTCGCTGCCCATATCCAGAAACTTGCCTGTTTGAAAAGTGCAGCTGAACCACTATAAATACAAGGCAAGACCTTACCTGGTGGCTGAGCACTCAAAACAATATAATTTACTTACCTCTTGCAAATGAGCTTTAAAATATCATTGCATAAGCTTTTAACTTAATCATAAAGTTTAATATTTATTTAGAAAACTGCCTTTGAGTTTTAAAAAAGTCTTGAACTCAACAAGGATGTACGATTAAATTTAAAGCCTTCTTTGATCAAAGAAGCGAACCCACTCGAGGAGGCACAGCCTGTCTGTTTACAGGTAAGTTCCCATCTCTCCACTGACTCAACGAATACAGATAAAATTATTCAGCTTAAAGGAGAATAAACTTGGCAGTGTTGCACCAAGTTTCTTTTAATAAAAATTCAATTACTGAGCTGTTTTATTAGCCAATAATATACTCAGAAAAGAATCTACATTTCTGACTAATGTACAGAAAAATGAAGATGCCAAATTGATTTCTCTCTGATTTTAAAAATAAATCTATTATCTATAACAACTATATTGCATCCTGTGTGTCAAGTACTTAAGGAAAAATGTGAAAACATGAACACTTGATTCCAAGCCACGAATCTGTAACATTCACTAAATCTTGAGATTGTCAGTCTTATTTACTAAATATTTTTCAAAGTAATTCAGAGACAGTGATGTACAGATCGGATATTCCTTCTGTTATTTCAAACAAGAGAAAATGATTCCTAAAATACTGACTGCTTTCTGGAAAAAGAGAGACGATGGACAAGTGCGGGCAGTCCTCAAGTTACTAATACGTGGTGTCTCGAGCCTGTTTGCAAATTGTTTTTCTTGGAATTCATTTTCATTCTGTTATAAGCAGCAGAGAATTTTCTAACTTTTCTACAAAAGTTGACATTTCTTGTGGCCCTTCGTTCATTACTCTTAGTGGTTAGTCATGTATTTAGAGGATTATAGAAACGAGGTTTCCATGAGAAGTTGTCTTGTACAGTTGAACCTTGAACAACACAGGTTTGAACTGTGTGAGTCCACTCATACACGGATTCCTTTGATGAATACAGAAAACACTCTCAATGTGTATTCCTCACCATGTGAAATAACATTTCTTCTCCCTGGCTTATTTAACTGTAAGAATATAATATATAACACATACGACATGCCAAATACATGTCAGTCAACTGTGTGCAGCACAGGAAAGGATTCTGGTCAACAAGAGGCTATTGGTAGTGACGTTTCAGGGGAGTCAAAACTTCCATGTGGACTGTCAATAGTGCAGGTGGTGTTTCTCAACCTCGTTTTCAGGATCACTCCTTCAAGGAGGTTTTTCCAAACGTTTTTCCCAATCATCCCATCTCCTTTATTAGATACTAAAGAGTAAGACTGTGCTGGGTAGGGTTGAGATCTGGAGAAAACCACTATAGTACCTAAGATTTTTTTCACCCCTCAAGAGCCCATTTTTGTCCCTGTTGGAGTGCTCCTGGCCCTGTGGGGGAGGCACAGTCTACTGGTGTTAAATACCACCTCTGCGCTGAGGCTCTTGCATTTTAGCTCCAGTGCAGACGTCTTCCCCAGACTCCAGGCATCCGTCCGATTTCCTCTCTGACAGCTCCACTAGGAGATGTAATAAGCGTCTTAAGCTCACAAGCCCCCGAAACGAACTCTGGATCCTTCCCACTAGATCGTGTCATCTTCCTGTCCAGAACCCTCAGGGCGCGCCTTCCTCGCTCGCTCGGATAAAAAGGCATCGGCAGAGCTGCCTCAGTGAGGACCTGCCCTCTCTGGCGCCTCTGACTTCATCTCCCGCTCTTCCCCTCTCTGCGAAGTCCCAGCCGTGCTGGCCTCCCGGCTGCTCCTCGCCAGGGCCGCCAGGGCCAGGCCACCGCATGAGGTGTTCCTCGTGCCTAGGGCAAGAGTTAGCAGAGCACAGTCCGCGCTCTCTTTCTGGAAATAAGGAGGCATCGGAACACAGACCCTCTCACCGTCGCGTGTAGTCAGAGCTGAGCAGCTGCGACAGAGGCCGGACGGCCCGCGAAGCCTGAAATACTTACTGTCCGGCCCTTTACAGAGGCCGTTCGCTGAGCTCTGACTCAGGAGTGCTCTCCCCTCAGCCGACCCTACGGTCCGCTCCCTCACTCAACTTCGGTCTCGGCTCAAGTGCGACCTTCTCAGGGAAGCTTTCCGTGAATAAGCTATTTTAAAAAGCAGCCCTGCCTTAGCCAGCCCCGGCCCAGCCTGCGCTCCCCCGCCATTCCCGGCTTGCTTTCGCGCTGTAGCCCTTCTTCTCGGCCATCCCTGTCTGCGGCTCGCCTCCCCGAACCTAGGACGTAAGCTCCAGGGCGGTAGGACTTAGCGTCTGTCTGTGGCGTTATGTCCGACAGTCCGCTGAGACAGAGCAGGCGCTCACTACGTTTTGGTGAACGGATCAATGACAAGCACCAAATGAACTAAATCCTTAGGAACCGAAGAGAAGGCGAAGGGACTCTAGGCCCAGAGAACTGTGTTGAGGGTCTGCCACCGAAGGCAGAGTGCGGCCTAATCAAAGTGCTTTCCTCTGTTTCCAGAACATCGACACTGAGGTATATGAAGCTTTCTCTACTTACAGGTTTGGTGCCCCAATCAGATCGAGTTACTCAGCGACAGGAGCCACATCCTGTCTCCACTCTACTTCCAGTGTCTAAACTTTTATCCGATACCTAAATCCCTTCTAGACCCCCAGAAAAGTCCCAGAGCCTCTGCATATTTGGAGACTGCTTGTTCCTTTTTTGCACAGATAAAAGTTCAACTGAAGCCTCTCTTCATGTAATTCTGACCAATACCTCCTTGACCCCAGTCAGACGGGATGTAGTACTTCTTGCGAACCTTCATTCCCTCACTTGTGAAAAGGAGACGGCCGCTTGTTTGCTTTTAACACAAACGGTTCTGGTGAGTACTCAATCAGATAATGTGTGTGAAAAGCCTCTGTAAACTCAAACGTCATGTAAGCAGGAACGAAGTGCTGTCGGGATGATCCAAACTGCTCTTAAAAGGTTATTCTGCAGAAATTCTTATCATAGGATCAAAACTCCACTGAAAGCACTTTTATGTTTCTCTTTTAGAAAGATGCTCCATGCTCTTTCCAGCAATATATTCTCATCCATCTTAATCCTCATAGCCGGAAAATAATTCACTAGGCTTAATCAAAAGGTTCAGAGGGAAGAAATGAGGATGAAGGGGCAGGGGGGGTCAGAGGGAACCAAAGCGCGGCACTGTGTTTCTCATGTGTGGACAGAAGACAGAACTGACAGTCAAGAAATGAGTTTAAGTCCCGCAGTTAGCCGTGTGATTTTCAACCAGGCCGTCTTAACCCCGGCATTCCTGACAGTGTAGGCCGGACAGTTCTTTGTTGAGGCGGGGGGCTGTCCTGTGCACTGTGAGCTGTTTAAGCAGCATCCCTGGCCTCTAGCCATGAGGTACGAGAAGCACCCCTCTAGTTCTGACACCCAAAAATGACTCCAGTCACTGCCAAATGTCTCCGGGGGTAAAATCACCCCGGGCTGAAACAGAAGACTTGGTATCTTCATTCTTCAGTTTCACCTATAAAATGAAAATGCTCACCTATGGATCCGAGTTCCCTTCTGAAGCTCTAAAAATGCAAAAATTGTAAAAGTCAGAATAAAGATGATTGAAAGTGCAGTCATACTAAGGAGGAAAATATTATGTCATGGAAGAAGTTAGTATTTTTGTTTAGTTTTCCTTACCGCCTTAACAGATGATGATAAAACTTCCTTGAGTATTTCTCAATTATAAAATCTTTAAAAAATGTAATAAGAGAATTGGGTTGTTTTAAAAAATGTCAGTATCAAAAGACTAAAAAGATATAAAGACTATTCTAGAATCTACATTAAAGGGACACACTCACTCAATGCAATGCATATCCTTTGGTTCAATCCTAGGTTATTTTTAAAATGTCTATAAGGGCTATTTTAAAAAAATAAAAGCGGGGGAATCTAAATATGATTAAATGATGGAGAATATTAATATATTATTGTTAAACTCCTTGGCTGAGATAATGGTATTGTGCTTCTGGGGAAGAATGTCTTTGTCCTTAGGAAATTCACGCTGAAGTATTTACAAGTCAAGTGTCATGACGTTTACAACTTATTTTCAAAAGGTTCAGAAAAAAAAAGTGTGCGTGTGTGCGCACACACGTGTATATGTATGTGCCTTTAGAGAGAGAGAGAGAAAGCAAATGTGACAAAATGTTTGCACATGTTGACTCAAGGTGAAGGGTACACAAGTGTTCATTGCACTATTGTTGCAACTTTTCCATAGGGTGGCAGTTGTTCACGACGAAAACTTGGGAAACACACATCCAGCATACAAGTCAGATTACATCCACACTGGATGCGTAGCTGACCACAGAACGCGCACCTTTCCTATTAAGTATTCTCATCCAGTGCTCCCTCCTCTGGCAAACCTCCTGGGATGGCTGGAGGCTCTGCGGGGGGGCAAGCTATTCTGAAAAAGCAACCCAACAGATCCCGACCTGGTGCTGGCCATCCCTACCCACCATTCGAAACCACTGCAAGAGGCTGTAAACTCTTTAGAAGCAGGAACTGTGCTTTAGCAATCAGAGAACAGACTAGAACCAAAGGCATTCAATAAATGTTTGTTCAGTGTTCAACAAATGGTTCCCATACTACTGTTTCTTTCCTCCTCCTCCCCCTTCCCCTCTACACATCTTTTTTTTCAACATCGGGGTGAGAAAAGAGGGGTAAAAACTGAACATCTTAATAGCTTTACTTCAGAATAAACCCACTTAGACTAACAGCAACACCATTAATGATTATTACAGTGATGAACGAAACAAATAAAAGATTCTGAAACAAAAACTAACAATAAAAATCAGTTTCCTGTTTTAATTCCATTGTGGCATGTTTTCTCTTTCTTCTCCAGAAATGACAATCTCTGCAAACAATCTTCTCCCTGCTGAAGGAGAGCTCAAGAAGCCATGCAACAAAGCCATAGAAAAACAGACTGGCAAAGCGTCCTACCTAAGGCTAAAAAAAAAAAAAAAAAAAAAAGGTGTGTTTCTTCTAGCAGGCATCACGTTTTGCCCTGTGTGCAACAGTTTTCTCTGCAAGCTACAGAAAAATTTATAAAGCACACAGAGTGGAACTGCATACCAAAGTTGAAATTTAATATGTTATTATGCACCAAAATGGTGCCCGTTTTAATGACGCTGGCAACAGTTCAAGAAAAGTTCCTTCCCGCAAACTGCAGAACAAACAAGGCAAACCCCACAGCGGAAATCTGCTCTAGGACTCCCGAACTGCGTACGTTGCCTTCGAGCTACGGAGTAGGTTCTTCTAGGCGAGGTTAGCTTCCAGACGCTGTCTGATACTTGGGAACGAAGGAAAATGTGTTCCAGGGCAGTGAGGCAAGCTACCTGTTTTCCAGACCAGACTTTTTCCATTTAATTTAGCACCTTCTACGGCAAGTATCACCCTGAACTCTACGGCAAACGCAGAAGATCACATCCCGTCCTCAGAAGACTCACAATTCAGTCCGCATGACAAGCAAGTGAGTAATTCCAACACGAAAGGTAAATGGCTGTTGGCAGGGGAAGGTAAGAGTCTCTATTCAAAGTCGAGGAGGCACTTTTAACTAGGAAAACCAGAAGCATGAAGGGGAGGAAAAGTAATGGAAGGTATCGAGCCCGACCGGAAAACCAGCAGCAGACCTGCTCAACTGTGCATGTGGTACGTCAGCGTCTGGGGCGCCTCAGGACTGGCTGGGCCGAAACAGGGAGGGCGAACATTCCTCTCTGGCAGCCGCCAGCCCGTATGAAATCTACTCCGCAGAGAAAGGATGAAGGGCAGAGATCACAGAAGCAGGGCTGCGGACTAACTGCCACAGGCCAACACGACAAGAGGAGGAGAAAGGGGTAAGGAGGACATGCCAGGGAGGAGAAAAAGCACGCGCACAGTCATTAAAAACAAAAACAAAAAACGAAAACGAAAACACACCGAGCATATTTGAAGGCTGATTTTTTCAAGTTATTCTTTAATAGTTAATCCATACACACTGTTTTATTTCTGTATTCATTAAGATATTTAATCTAAGACACATATTATGTTTTTAACATATTGATATCTTTCCAAGGCATCATTCAAAATGTGAAATTTCAAACCTACACGTGTATTCCACATTCCAGTTGATAATTCTTTCTTTAAAAAAATTTTTAATGTTTATTTTTGAGAGAGAGAGACAGAGTGTGAGTGGACGAGGGGCAGAGAGAGAGGGAGGCACAGAATCCGAAGGTTCCAGGCTCTGAGCTGTCAGCACAGAGCCCAACATGGGGCTCAAACCCACGAACCATGAGATCATGACCTGAGCCGAAGTTGGGTGCTAAACCAACTGAGCTACCCAGGCGTCCCCATCCCAGTTGATATTTATAATAAAAACTGTATCTGATACGCAGAAAAAAAATGTTAAGGAAGAGATACACATTTAAAAAAGACAAATTAAGAGGCATACTATTTCAAGAGATTTGCATACTGATTATTAAGCTTATTTTTAAGTACCCGGATGCTCGTGTGCAACTACGGGGGGAGCAACGAGATCACTGATCCTGGTGAGCTACACACAGGGATGCTCCGCCGACAGACACACGCCTTCACAAGTGGCGGCACTTACTCAACCCCCTTACTTCAACCCTTACTACCTTTTACAAGCATCAATAACCACGGACGTTAAAAAACACTGAAAGAGAAAGCAAGATAAATACTTGGAGGGGGAAAAACGAATCAAATGTCAACTTTGCCCACTTAATGCAAACTCATCTCAAAGGAAACGGTGGTGATTAAAATACAGAGAGTTTACGAGGAAGGATATACTAAAGATGACCTACAGTCAAAGACCTCCTCATGTCAGAAAGACAGTGTGGTAAATACAAAACACACCTTGAGTCTAGCAGAAAGCTAGACTCCCTTCCTGACTTTGCTAATGACCCAGGGTCAAGGTCCTCCTCCCTAAATTGACAAGATTTAACACTCCAAGATCTCCACCGTCCCTTCCGGCTCTGAACAAATCTTCCCTTTCAATCCTTAAATTTACAACTTTCGGGTTTTTTTCTGGGAAGAGGGAGAGGGGAAAACAAGAAACGGTCTCAGTTCTACAGATAATTTTCCGTTTTATGAAGTGTATCTTGCTAAGTGTTCTTGATACTCCTCTCCCATATTGTAATCACCATGAACCGGGTGGATGTCTGGTAATTCCGCGCCAAGCCTCATCTTTGATCCCCCCTGAACAAACGTCTGGAATTCCTCTACCACGGACATGTTTTATACTCCACCAGAAAAGCCTCGAAGTAATGAAGAGCAAACAGGACCTGCTGGTTATTCTCTACAGATGTCAGGGTATCTATACACATAACACGAACCAATTGTTTTTATGGTACGAACCATGCGCGCGCGCACACACGCACCAGCCTGGCATAATTTCAACACTGACAGTACCAACTGCTCAATAGATAACTGACATTTTCTCAAAAAGAAATATGATGTGGAAATGATGAAACACAGGATGATGTATGCAACTATAACTCCCTAAAATACTTCAAATGAAGCAGGTATGACGAAAAGTAAACCTTACAAAATGAAAATTACTGATATTTTTAAAGTATTTTAGGAAAGACAGTCCACTCCAACATAAAACTGACCACAAAAACCAAAATGCTAATATTAAACTAAGGATTTCTTACGTTACTAACCCCAGACAAGCTTTCACTCACAGAATTACAGCCCTCTCTACCATCCTAAGTCTTTCTAAAATCAACAACATTGCTCTAGCTTTACATCTGCCTTTTCTGTATTATCAACGAATGTAAGATATGTTTAGCCTGAAATCAGACGTCTAAGTTTCTAGCGTAATTTCTAATTTCTGGTAAAAACACATACATTCATGATTTTAGGACAAAGAACATTTGACGGAAATAATCAGCACCATTCTTAGAAGAGGTACTAGTTGAGAGAAACATCAACTACTAATATTAAGCATCTAGCAAGTAAACAAATACAAATTCTGTACATCCCATGGTGCTACAGAAGTATCGCTTGAGAAAAATACCACTTGCTTTCCTGGCAATGGATACCACTATAAATCAGATTACATCGCAAAAAATCCTGAGGCACTATTTAAATGCTTCTGATAGGTGTGAGCTCTTTCGCATTCAACCCCCGATTCGTCAAGACCTCTAGTTTCTGAATTAGAACATCATAATTTATTCCACTTAGAGCACAAGAAATCTACCAGACGTCCAACTATAACAGAGAGGACACTATGTGTGACTGGTTCACCACTGTACCCCCAACACTGAGCTCGGCGCCCGGCACACACCTCTGCCGGAGAGAGGGCTAGCTTGTTTACTGTTCTGTGGCTCCAACATTTTTCGTTGAAGGTCTGTTCTGATCGCTGGAATCTGAACTGTATCATTATTTCATACATATCTGGAGTGTTTATTCTGAGAACTCTTTAATTATCTCCCATTTAATCAGAATACCAGAAACAGCCATCCCACCCTCTTAAAATTGTGCAAAAAGACACGAGAGAGTACTGTACATTAAAGTATATATGAGCGGCAGAAAAAGCCGCGGGAGTGGAATGCTTCTTGGAAACAAGGGATGAGATTGGGTTTGGAGCCTACTAAGTGCCCAACAGTCATGAGCAAAACTGCTCTGGGTCACAGGAAACAGGTGACAAGGGAAGGCTGTGTGGGCCTGACTTGCAGGTCTACTCCATACTCTTGGCAAAGCAAAACACACAAAAACCCCTCTGCTCTAAAGACAGCTGGTTTCAAAACACAGTCACAGACCTTTGAGGGTCTTTAAAAGCTAGCAGGTAATCTAAAGGCCAATTAAAACACACTGGAGGCATCCAAAAGAATATCCGAAAACCAATTAACAAGGCAAAATGCTCTGAGATACTCGAGGGCAGGGGAGAGCATGCCAAAAAAAAAAAAAAAAAACCCACTAAAGAGAAACCTATTAAAGCTTAACCTCTGACTCAAATTTGAAAAGTCCTGCTGAATCACATCTTCCAAGCCATGGTTTTCTTAAAACTAAAAATAATTGGAAACTATCTAATAAGTAGATAATCAAATATGAATTCTAGATTAGAAGAAAACCGTTCCCAGGAACAATTACTAGGAAGTAGTAGTCTTTGTTTTCTACATTTTAGTTACATAAAACACAAATTAAACAACGGCACAGTTTTCAAATGATTTTGGAATCTAAGCAAAATTTTCCTAAGACTCACGAAATACTTTTTTTTTTAAAGCTATTTCTATTTTAATAAACACCATAGTTTATTAAAATAAACCATAGTTTTGTTGGTCTTTTTAAATAAATGTAATATACTTTTTTAAAACTCATTAAAAAAATTTATAAGTTTATTTTGAGAGAGAGGAGAGGGGGAGGGGCGGAGAGAGAGAATCCCAAGTGGGGCTCAATCTCATGAACCATGAGATCATGACCCAGCTAAAATGAAGATTTGGATGCTTAACTGACTGAGCCACCCAGGAGTCCCTAAAAAAATTTTTTAATTGAGAAAAACAGAATCAGTGTAACCCCATCACGCCAAAATAATAGTATTAATACTTTAGCACCAGCTTACTTTAAACATTAAGTGTATGTATTTACATATGCTGTTTTCTGAGAGGCCTCATTGCTTTTAATTTCTCGAGTCAATGAATGAATGAAAAAAATTAACCCCAGGTCTAGTCCAAGACCTCTATTTTATAGATGAGAAAGTGGAGGCGCAGGGGGGCAAACTGACTTGCCCAATGACAGAGTTAGCAAGCAACAGAACCCTGAACAAAACGTACCATCTCCCAAGCCACAGGTTCAATATTCTTTCCAGTACCATGTGACTTTTTATTTCATTTAAAATTTTCTTTCCATCCACTCATTCAGTTGTCTCTCTATCTCATCAAATATTGTGAGCTGGGGTGCCAGAGACAGAGATAAAACGAGTCAGGTTCCTCAAGCCTAGTGGAAACACAGATACATATAAGGTGAACTTAACTTTTTTAATTAAAATACGATCCCCACTTTACTTTTACCTTAAAGAGAGACGGCACTGGAGCTAACAGGAACGACTCGTGTTAGCCAAGCAGATGGACACTGGAGATTAGAGAGAGAGTGGGCCACGGGACGGCCCTGGGCTGCAAGGGAGCACCCAAAACTGCAAGTCGGGAGATAAGAACAGGTGGATAAGAACGGAGACCTTGAAAGAAAAGAAGTTTGCATCTGGATTCCACCTAGGGAAGATGAGGAAGCGCCACGCATTTTTGCGCAAGGTTATCCTGGGATTAAGATTTGCACTTTAGAGAGATCATTCTGGTGCCAGCGAAGGGCAGAGAGAAAAGGTCAGAAAGGAACATGAGCCGAGCCAGAGCAGGAACAGTGGGAGAGACAGAAGAGGCGGGAGATATCTAGGTTAGAATTAACAGGCTATTCAATAAGAAAAGAAAGAGTCCCAGAATAAATTCAACGATTGCTAGATGACGTTGCCCTTTGCAGTGTGCACTACCCTCATACGGTCTAGGATCTGTAATAGATCTTAAACCGTTACCAACATGCTTCACCATAGATTTCCGACTACGGGTTTCAGAAAGCAATTCGGTTTTCCGCCAAAATTGACAGTACAGAGGTGAGACGTGAAAAGAGGGGAGAAAAGAAAAAACCCTGCTGACCTGCTTATGAAAAGCCAGACTCTTAAAAGCACACAAGGCAGAAACTGAAAAGTTTTGGCGACAGAATGTCTAACCGATAAGTCTTTCAGAAAAAGGATTCTAATTTCAGAAATCATTTTGGGAAACCTATGATAAAGAATGCACTGGGGCGCCTGGGTGGCTCAGCTGGTTAAGCGACCGACTTGGGCTCAGGGCACGCGCTCAGGGTTTGTGAGTTCAAGCCCCACGTTGGGCTCTGTGCTGACAGCTCAGGGCCTGGAGCCTGCTTCGGATACTGTCTCCCCCCCCACTGCCCTCCCCCACTTGCACTCTCTCTCTCCCATAAATAAACAAACATTAAAAATTTAGAAAAAAAAGCACCATGTTTTTTACTAATTTTTTCTTTAAATAAAACATTTCTAACACAAACACCTTAAACTCAAGTGAAAGCGTATCAAATGGTGTCAACTGAATTTCATAACACAAATAACTGGCTGCCATACCACAGAAAAGCAAACTGGGGGCTGCGACAAGGAGGCTCATCTCTAGAAGTGAGAAGACTGGGGCGGGCACCAAAGAGGTTATTTATCTGTTAATATTTATCTGTAAGAGGAAAGATCAAATCTTCGACGCAGTCCTAGGAAAAGATTCCACCGACCTCTGCATCGTGGCTGAAGCATTTCAATTTCAACTTAATTGTGTCAGCTCTTCTCTTCAGAACAAACAAAAATAAACCGAACGTACAGTTACATGTTCAATTAACCAGCTAATAACAGCTAAACAAGGAGATTCCACTTCCCTTACACACACACCCCACACACCCCACACCTCCCACACACACACACCACACACCCCACACACACCCTCCCCCCACCCCCCCGCCCCACAGACACGATGTAGGCCGCTAATGGTGGAAGCCAGGTTTCCCACTGTTGGACAGAAAAGTGAACTCATAAACATACCATAAAAACAAAAAGGTTACAAAACAGTTTGCCAAAAACTCACCATAGAGATTATCCACAGTAAACAATAAATAATGTCTCCTACTGCTACCATAATAATTAACAAATAATTTTCATAAATCAATTGTGATTACAAAACAGTTCCAACACGAAGCAATAAAAATTCCTATGATAATAATGAGAATGAGAATTACCAACTTAAAAAAGAAACTAAAACTCCCTAGGAGGGAGGTGAGAGAAAACACTTTTTCTTTTGAAAACGAAGCACCACTTTCTTAGCGGGGCCTTAGCAGGCCAGAGAAATGCCCGTTGAGTCTGAGCGTCCCGGGCACCCGAAGCTTACCTCCTCGTGTGCCCAGCTTTCTCCTCCTTGCTAAACTGTAACTCCACATTCCTGACCCCCCCCTTTTTTTTTAAGTTTATTTCTTTTGAGAGCAAGAGTGTGGGGGCAGGGGTGGGGAGAGAATACCACGCAGGCCCTGTGTCCAGCGCAGAGCCCGACTTGGGCTCAACCTCATGACCCCGGGATCACGACCTGAGCCGAAATCAAGAGTCAGACACTCAAATGACTGAGCCACCTGGGCACCCCTTCCTGACCCTTCTTTTTTTTTTTTTTTAACGTTTATTTATTTAGAGATGAAAAGAGAGTACGCACGAGCTCGAGCATGCGCAAGCAGGGGAGGGACAGAGAGAATGAGAGAATCCCAAGCAGGCTCTGCACTTAACCAACTGAGCCACCGAGATGCCCCACCAACCCTTCGTAAACAGCGCACTAGAACCCTTCCTTGAGTGCCACGTCACGAAACCCGGCCATCCTCTGGGGTCGTGCAGCACACCGAGCTGTCTTACATGGCCCTGTGAGCCCTGGCCAGCCTGCCCTGGTGGGATCCACTTTTCGACATTTCCCGTCCCCTCCTTTGCCACTGAGCTGCTACCTGTCACTTCTCACTGCTGCCAAATACGGTTGTCTGCCTCTAAATGCCCATCACCTCCTGTTGGGACTGCTACCAAACCCCTTCTAATTTGCCAGGATGTGGAATAACAACACTGATTTCTAAAATAACATTTATTTCTAAAAATTTTTTCTAAAAAAAAGTTAAAACAATACACGAGTGAATCCCATGTAGTGAACGCACTAAATGTGTGGGGATGTTTTGAGATGGCTCAATTTTATGTATTTATGTGTTTACTTATTTCTCTCGGGTGTTCAAATGTGAAAATTTCCTGGAAAACCGAACTCCAGATACAACTAAGTATTAACTGACTAAACCTTTCTAAACACAGCAGTTCTTATTAGAAGTGAAAAATTTTCATCTTCATACTCTGATTCAAGTAAAATCAATGTTATTCGATACTTGGGCAGTAAGTACTGAAGTATGCAGTACACGGATGCCTGCTGTCTAAGTTGTATTCAAGTTGAAACCCTTGCTCCAAATTGTTAAAGCTAAAACATTTACTTTTCTAATATTGTGACGGGTTTCAAATTTTAAGCCAGCAGCATGACCATGCTGTATAAAACTGTCACTACCCACTATGATTTCACTAGAACTACACTCACCAACACACAAACGGTACTTCCTTCGAGCCAAATTACACTCATCCTAACAGCATATGGTCAGGTAATTATACGGTGAGAAGCCAACTGTCAGATGAACTCGTAGGCCTAATTCCCAAAGGACATTCGTATACCAGATTATAAAGAAATGCTTCTTTCAAAAATCAGGCTATGCTAATTAACCTTGCAGATTCCCTATTTTTATGTGATCACTTTCAACTGATATTCTGGAATTAGTTTACTTCTTACTTTAAACCCTGTACATGGATTCTTCTCTCTTTTTTCTTTAATTTACCAAATCATAGTAAGCCATGATTTGTAAGGTCATGTATTCAAATCACTAAGAATTAACGAAAATTTACTTATTTGATATAACCCCACACTCAAATGTAGTAGGATTATTCTATCTGAGGAATATAAATGTTAAAATAAATACCATAAGCACTGATGGTACTACAATTTCAATTCATTAGAAACTATCACATACTGTCAAAGGAAAAAAGAGAGGCAGAAATGAGGTAAGTTAAAGAACTACAAATTAATGTGATTTAGATATACTGAAATGGGACCAACTTTGGGGCTTTAATTAAAAAAAAAAAAAAACACAGATCTTGCAAATACTCTTCACAAAATACTTCCAGAAGTCCATAGGAAAAAAGGATCCCAACAAGAGTTCTCAATATTTGTCAGATCACAGTATTAAATGTCACTTCTGGGAATATTATCACAGAACTAGACACCGAAGAAAGGTATTTGTAGCTGTTAACCAATATCTCCTGGCAAAAAAAAAAAAAAAAAAAAAATCCATTTTCAGTATTTTCTAAAATGTGAGACAATAATGAAGGTACATTGCGCCACTGTTAAGTTGTGTAAAATGCCCACGAGAGCACCTGGTTGATTTCTCCCGATCCCCTGGGCCAGGTCAAGGGTCACACTGCTGAAAAGACAGATTCTCCAGCTCTGGGAAGGACAGACCAGTGGGCATGCCCTTAGCAGTGGCCGACCGGGTAAGAGACAGGAAAAGATTCTGAGTGGGGGTGACAAACATCCGGATAAGTCATTTAAGGCAACTGTGACATTTCATGTTCCTAAATAATAGAACAAACTCCTATCTGCCTGGACAGGTTTTGAAGCAATGCCATTCAGAATCAAAATCGGGCAGTTTCTCAAAGTCCCTTCCGGACACTGAGCCCATGAGTTACGTTTACCCAACAATACTAGGGGCGACCAAACCCAACGTGTGTGAAGCGATGCCTTTACTTAATTGGAGGATACAGCAAAGGCGGCTCTCTGAGCAGTTTTAGACGTTCTGCTACATATCTGGGTGGGGTTCCCCTCCCCCCCCCCCGTTAGATATCTGGGTGTTTTTTTAATCTGCATTCTTCTTGCTTCTTCTGAACCAGAAATTACCTGCTTTTA
Source organism: Paguma larvata (assembly GCA_030068075.1). Taxonomy (NCBI): domain Eukaryota; kingdom Metazoa; phylum Chordata; class Mammalia; order Carnivora; family Viverridae; genus Paguma; species Paguma larvata. Next base: position 43,038,666 of record CM057833.1, read on the forward strand.
TTTTCCAAAATTTAATTTTTAAACCAAATCCGAATTACAGCATGGGCCCAAATCACTAAATGGACTTCCCTAACTAACTACATGACCTTGGGAAGTCGCTTCTTGTAAAATGAGAGGCCTGCACCGAGAGCCACTAGAACGTAACCCTCACGTTTCCCTAGTCTGCTCCTGCCCCCGGGGACACCAAGGCACTGCATGTTTACTGTCCCCAAACTACAAATACAAATGTAGGCTTTCTTTAACATTTAATCTGTTTATCCCCAAACGTTCTGAAGAGGCGACTAAAACTACAATTTCCTACGTACCAAAAATAACTTTACAGAATTTAAAATAAGGCACTCATTTTTTAGGAAACAGAACAGGTAGGTTATACAAGGGCTGACCAACTTCACCCTGTCTGTTACGCTTCCCTGGTCTTCCTCCCCACGAACCCACTGTGACAGCCCGACCCTGCTTCGTCTGAAAGGAAGGTGCCCAGCGTGAGAAAGTGCACGGGCCAAGCAGTGAGACCTGAATTCTAGGTCCATTTCTTCCACGAACTGGTTCGGTGGGGACCAACCCCTGCCTCTTCGGGCCCTGCCAGGCTGTCTGTTTAAACAAAAGGGCTGAACAAATTCTTAATTTCTGAAGTCTTCCGCTTTAAAGATCTATGATCCTTTCATTCCACCCCTTATTCTACTCCTAATGCCTTGGTTCAGGGCTTGCCACGTCATTCTTAGACTAGCTCACCGGCCTCAACACTGTCCATGTCCCTCTTTATTTTTCCTTCTTATCCTGAAACGAACCCGATCCTAAAACCACGGGTAGAGCAGAGTAAAAAAGCAGTGTCTTTGAAGCCCTAAGAGCGCCAGGTTCAAATCCAGACTGCCAGGAGCTAATCGTCTCTCTCAAACAGTCGATGCTGTTAACGACCTCACGGAGGACTAAAACAACGTATAAAGCGCCTAACACGCCGCGCGACGCGCATTGATGCTGAACGACAATCGGCACCTCTCCCAGGATCAAAAGCCTCAGTTTCCCACCATCTACAGCAAGGACGACCAACCGGCTAGCTAGCTGCACAGGCGGCAGGCAGAAGATGTGTAACACGAGGGGCAGGAATCGGGTTAGACGTTCTCACCGGGCTCCTGTGTGCCAGCAAAGTGTCCGCTGGTAGCCCGCCCGTATGCTTCCGGGTAAAGCGGCCTCGGCCACGAGCCCCTCCTGAACTCTCCAGATCAAACCGCGCGACCTCCCCGGGGCCAAAACTCCACAGGTCAAGAGGAAATGAAATTTTGACACGATTCTTCAAAAAGATAAAGATTCTCCGGATTTTACCTGAAACCAAACTCCTCCGCCTGTCATTCACGTGAAAAGACGCCAGTCTCATTTCTTTGCACCTAAATCTACTGACAATACAGCTAATGGTGAAGCACTGCCAAGCATCGTTTAATCGGATTTTTCGATCACGGGCAATTAAAAGGTGGGACAAAAGAAACAAAGAATAAGATTTCTCACAAAATGAGGGTACCGTGAACTTCGTCGTTCCACAAATCCCTGCAGAAAAAGCAAGGGCTTTCTTCTTGATTTCAAAACTGGGTCACAACTGGAATGAGCAAGTAGAGGAGTGATGGGGACTTGCAAAGAAAAGCTCATTTCTTCAAGTGACTCAAGTACGGTTACTTAATTCTGTGGGATCGTTTTCCCCAAATCAGGAGTAATAACAATCTTTACTTTTTCACACACTAGCCAATCGTATGTCCGGGTAACAGGCTGAGGGCGACCCACCAAGTGCGTGGAAGTCTGGGAACCTAAGAAATCTAGGGAAGAAACCGGTTTTTCTGAAGTGCCACCTTCTCCCCCAAGTGACTTTAGCCCAAGCGATTGCTGCAGAAGCATGCAATTAAAAGGATAGAACAGAATTTAGGAAAAATGCTTTCAGAAGACTTAGCTTCATGAAGAATTATGCAAATTCAAATCTCTATTTAGAAACACAAGCCCACCAATCTCAGATCTGGGCACTTCTGGGATGGGGCCAAGCTGCTCGCTACCTGACCCCCGAAATGCACTACCCGATGAACCTGACCAAAATTCATGACATGAGCTGCCATCTTCCTGCAGAGCAACTATTTCACAAGCACTGGTGCTTCTGGCCGATCCTTTTCAAAATTGCAGTTAAAGTCGTTTCTTCCCCCATGGTCTTTGCTCACCTCCCAAACTAAACAGGCCTGATTTTCTCCACCCAGACTTGCGATCTGTGATCAGAGCCATTCGCCTAAACGGCCTTTCTCCTTAACGGACGCCTCCACTCCTCCCATTTCTGTCCGCCGTGTCCCCCGTCCCTCTGCCCAGCACCCCCAGAAGGACTGCAATCCCTTTTCCCCTCTACTTTCCCCTCGTTTCTGACCTTGCCTGTGACCAGTACTTCCCTTACCTAGACCGGGTCCCAGCTTCATCCATCAATTCCAGGCCTCTTCCGCTTTAATTCCCCACCTGGCCTCTTACCTCTAACCCCTCCTGGTCAGTCCCTCCAACCCAGCCTTTACTGCACCTAGCACCCTCCCCCACCTTATCTTGTCATCCCTGGTCCCTACCAGTCCCTCTTCATTTTTAGACCCCGTCCAGTCTCCTCTCTTTCTGGCCCTTGGGCTAAAACCCAAACTCCATTCCTAATCCCAGCAGTCCCCCTCTGACCCTAGCAAAGGCCACTACTCTCGCTGGCCCATCCCACTTTTTCTCTGACTCTGAACCTGGTGCCTCCCCTACTCCTTCACTGAAAGCCAGTGCCATGAAGTCGCCGACCCCAGCCTCGTCTACTAGCACCCCATTTCTGACCCCTAACACACGCGGCCATCCCCGTCACACACTCCAGGAGGCTACCGCGTCGATCCTCCCGCACCGCAGATGCACGCCTTGGACCCTCCTTCCCATCCCCGGCCGGCGGGTCCTGCGGCGTGCAGAGCCCGAAGCCCACGAGACCCTCTCCCCACCCTGCCGCGCAGCCCTGCCCCGCGTCCCTAAAGTCCACTCAGCCCCTCCCGGACGGGTCCCTCTCCCCATCTGACCCCGGCCCGGGGACCTCCGCCCCCGCCGGGCCCGGGACTCCATTCTTTCCGTTTCCGAGCCAACCCCCGCCCCAAACGCCCTCCGCACTCCTAGCCCAGTGGGGTGTGTCCCCCTGCCCGCGGAACTCCAGCCACTGGCCTCTCCCGCGGGGTCACGGTCGCCCTCCTCACCTCGGCGTCCACCACCTCGTGGTAGGCGGGCGGGGGGTCGAAGCCGCCGCCCCCGGTGCTCCCGCCGCGGGAGGGGCCGCCGCCGCCGTCGCCACCGCCGTCGCCCCGCGAGCCCCCGCCGGGCCCGGGGCTGGGGCCGCCGCCGCTGTCCATGGGCTCGTAGCCGCCGTAGTCGAGGCCCGGCCGCTCGTTGGTGAGCAGCGCCACGGCCTCGTTGATGTCGTTCTTGGCCAGGCGCAGGGCCTTGCGGATGGTGGCGGGGTCCGAGAAGCCCATGCACAGCAGCGTGGTCATGTGCTGCTCCTCCTCCGATTCCATGGCTCGGGCCTCCGAGCCGCGCCGGCCGGCGAGCGGCGAAGCTGCGGCTCCCCGGCCTGGCGGGCCGCGCGGCGCTCCTTCCGCGCCGCTCCCGCGCCCGAGCGGGCCCCTGCGCTGCCGGCCTGCGCGCTCCGCAGCCGCCGGGCCAGGCTGGGCGCGGGCGTGGACGCCGCGAGCCGAGCGAGGGCGGTGGGGCGCTCAGGCGCGGCGGCGGCCCGGCCCAGCCCTGCGCGCCGCCATGTTGGCCTCCTCCTCCGCCTGCGCCTCCGCCTCCGCCTCCTCCGGCCCGCGGGGCCGCGCCTCCGCTCCCGGAAGCGGCCCGGGCCGCCCCAGGTCCGCCGAGACGGGCGCGGGTGGGGGGGGGGGGTGGCGGGGGAGGGTTGCCTTTTTTTTTTTTTTTTTTTTTACTTAGACAGCGAAGGGAGGGGCCGCGCCGCGGCGCGTCTCTAGGGTGAAAGAGCCGCCCAGACACTCGGGCGGAGGCGAGGGAGGGTCCTCGGCGGTCGCCACCGCCCGCCTATTTCTCCAGCAACAGGTTCCCGCGGGAGCGGGACGGGTGGAGGCGAAGTGCAGCTTGCTGCGCGGAACGTCCCCGAAGCCCCCGAGCCGTCGGTCCGGCTCAGCCCTGACGGCGGTTCCCTCGCACCCCGAAGCCGCTCAGAGCCCCCGCTGGACTCCTCTCCAGGCCCGGCTCGCCCCCGCGCGCCCGAGACGCACCCCATCCCGGCTGGGATTCATTCGGCCGCGGCTGCACTTCGCCGCCAGCCCGGCTCGAAATGCGCGCCGCCGTCCCTAAAGAAATTCGCCCGCCGCGCTGCCCGAAATACACCCCAACGCCCACCTCAATTCATGCCCACACCGGAGCACATCGGTCCACCGGGGCCGAAAATCACCCCCGCGCAACCCGACCCAAATCCCGCCGGCTCTCCCTGAAATCACCCGAACCCCGCTGAACTTGACTCCCAACCCTCACTGGGTGTTCCTTCCGTCACTGGCCACCTGCCCCCCACCAGAGCCGACCGAATTCCACCAAACTCTTTCCCTGAAGTCCCCTGGGCGTCTGAAACGTATTTTTACGACCTGAACTCTGAACCCCAGCGCTTTCTAACGAAAACCTGAAAAACCCAGACTGCGTCACATGGCCAGTCACAGACTCGTTCGAACTGCTTGGACCTCGGCTCCCCTGCGGATGCCGACCCCTTCCCCCACCCCCACTACTCATCTCTTGGCTGGGAGTCTGTTTCCGCCTTTGGAAGGAGAACCCTACCCACTCTGTTTCTGCCCTTTACGGGAGGACCCACTGCTGTTCATTTCTACCTTTAAGCATTCATTTCTCTTCCCTTTGAGGCCTGTTTGCTTTGGTTTCTCTTTCCACCTTTAGCGTTAGCACCCAGGGGCTGCGCCTTTGGTGTCCTTGACTCCACTATCCAAGCCCTGGCCTTTGCACTTCCCCCCCCCTTTAATTCATGCTTCTAGATTCTTTCCCCACCATCTCCCAAGATCCTCGTGCCGTTTCTTTATCTCACTACGTATTTGTTAACTCAGTTTGTCTCCTAATGCCCTCACCCTCGTTTCTTCCAGAACCCTGAAGTCCACCAACTAACCTTTCTCATCCCATCAAACCCCTCCTTGTGACAACTCAGCCCTCACTAAAATCTCCATCTATGTCAAAACTTAAATCAGCGTCGGTGCCCAGAAAATTCCTCTGCACTCTGTTAGCATCTTTTCCCCTGGGCCACCGAACCCTCTTGCCTAGCACTTGCTACCTATATTTATAAACACCAACAATTTGACTTCCAGGGTGAATGTATGGCTGTTGTTTACATTTAAATGAAGTGACTACATTTGTTGTACTGATTAAAGGCTTTATCGTGGAACAAAGACAAGGCCTTGTGGCCAAAGGAAGTAAACTCAATTTGTGAATGAAAATAAAACAAATCCTTCTTCTTACATTTTTGAACACTAACAAAAGAAAAAATAAACCTCCTGAGGAAGCGTGTCTAGAACGGAATCAGGCTCCAGGGTATATATTGAAATAAAAATTCACTAAGTGGCCTTACCTTCCAAGTACCTCAGTGGTGCTTAAATATTTATCTGTGGTATATGGGGACCAAGAGTAATGGAAGTGAAACCAAGTAGCCTATCATAGAGAACCTGCCAAGATATTTCATTGATCCAACAAACACGTGCTGTTCATCAGGCACCAGGTACTGTTCTTGGCGCCAGTGATGAGGCGCGAAACAGAGCTGCAAAATTTGATGACGGAAGAGTGACGGCATGCAATTTCGCCCTGTGTCTGCAGCGTTAATTCGGTGACCAAATTAAGAAATGAATTACAAGGGCTGGGGGGGAGAAAGTAACAGGTAAAGGGAAAAACTGGTTGGCCACCGAGACTTGTGACAGCACCCAAGAGGTAACGAGGCTGAGCCGGCCAATTCAGATGGCACACAAAAAGACTCATCAACAGTGGCAGGTTTATAGAACATGACAGAGGAAGCTGTGCCTGAGCTGAGAAGAGGAAGCAGAGAAGGAAGCAGAGAAAAACAAAGTCTGTGATAAAAACTGGAAAGGAGCCACGAAAGGCTACAAAAAACAAGGAAGGCCATTTTCGAACTGGATCCTGGAGTGACTGAAAAGCCAGAGTGTCATCTGAGGGTGCAAGTAGTTATAATCACACTTTTTTTGCATGTGAGCAAGCAAGTGAGGCTTTAAACCCTTGAATTGGGCTAGCAGGGGGAGGGGCCTGTGGTGTGAACATTCATACTTTCACTCGCATTTTAATTTTTATTGCAGTAAAATCTTGAAAATATTAGAAGGACTAAAAACTTTTAAATACTATCCGAGTCACATTTATCCTTCTCTAGAATCTTCTAGAAGAAAAAAAATAGCCAGGTCTCGAACAGAGGTATGACGAACTATGTTGAAGACAAAATATGAAGGCTTTCTAATACTAATAAATAATTTTAAAAATATTTAGTGAGTGTCTGTTTCGAGCCAGGCTGAGGACTAGAGAGACAACTCGAGCTGTCTGGAGAGTAAGACTGGAGGAAAAAAAGACGAGAAAACAAGACACAGTTCCTGCCCTTTCAGAACTTACTGTCTTTAAAGGGGAGACAGACAATAAAGGAGTAATCGTAAAGTGTGATAGGAAATTTCAAGATGTAAGGGGCAAATTTCTTGCCTTCCATGGGGGTGAATTTACTGAATGTAGGAAATCTGGAAAGTTTTCCAGAGGGTTTTTAAACTATAATCTGCCAGGAAGTAGGAAAGCCAGGAAAATGCATATGAGATGAAAAGAGAGAGAGCCAAAGACTACAACGGTATGTGCAAAGGCCCTGGGGTGAGTAAGAGGAAAACAACAGAGAAGAATTAAAAGCCAATGGAATATGACTGGAGTTCTAGAGAGGTAAGAGTGAGAAGGGAATCTGGGAATGTGGCCGAACACCAGATCTGAGAGGGCTACTTAAACTTGACAAGGAGTCTGCACTTCGTTCTAAGGGAATGGGAAGCCACTGAAATATTTATGTGGAAGAGAGAGGTGCTGTTATTTAAATTTTAGGAAGAGTGCTGTGTGAAGGATGATCTAAAAGGGAGGAAGGGTAAAGGTGGAGAATCGAGTTGATGGATTAACTTGGTTGCTGATTAATCGGCCGGCCCATTAACGGAAAAAGCAGTGCCAAATGACGGGCTCACCTCTCCGTACTTCCTTTCTCTTTGCGATTTGGCCCTTGAAGTTCTCCCTTGGAAACCCTCAGAACAGATATTCTATTCTGCCCAGCTTGTCTAGTGGGTCTCAGTAAGAGGGATGGTCTGAACAAGCAAATCTGTCGTAACCGGAAGCAGAAGTCCCATAGAAGAGAAGAAGATGGAGAAAATTCCTTCAAGGCAGCGGGTAAGAGGAGCAGACCTTGACATATGGAGGTTTTCTAAGGCTAGGAAGAGGTTCGTGTTTCGGATATTCGAGGAGGAGGAAGAGCCTTGCCCCGCCAGCTCACAGTGTCCCCGCAAGTGGAAAGAGCTCAAAGAGAAAGGACTGCCTGAGTCCCAGATTTGCCGCCTCTACAAAATTCCCCGATCTCTAGCAGGGCAGGGAAGCAACGGAATCACCTTCCTTCAAAAGCCCTTAGCCTATGCAGGCTTAGATGGTGATCCCTGCGGTGGTAAGGACCGTGGACCACGAGTGTGGACCGTGGACCAGAGGGCTCTTCCTGAAGATGCTGTAGATGCACAAGCCTGTACCATTTGCCTAAATCCCCCCTGCAGTAGGAGAGGGAACCCTAATAATGACTATAATTCAACGTCTCAATACTTTGGCAAGGGAGGGGGGAGTTGAGTGGGCTTTGTTTTTGAAAAAATAAAATGGCATTTAAATTTTTTTTAATATTTCTTTTTGAGAGAGAGAGAGACAGACAGAGTGCAAGCAAGGGAGGGGCAGAGAGAGAGGGAGACACAGAATCTGAAGCAGGCTCCAGGCTCTGAGCTGTCAGCACAGAGTTCGACTTGGGGCTCGAACACACGGAGCGAGAGATCACGACCTGAGCTGAAGTCGGATGCTTCACCCACTGAGCCACCCAGGTGCCCCAGTTTTTTTTTTTAATGTTTATTTATTTTTGAGAGAGAGAGAGCGCGCGCACGAGCTGGGGAGGGGCAGAGCGAGAGGGAGACACAGAATCCGAAGCAGGCTCCAGGCTCTGAGCTGTCAGCACAGAGCCCAGTACAGGGCTCAAACTCACAAACTGTGAGATCCGTAATCGGAGCCAAAGTTGGATGCTTAACCACCCAGGTGCCCCTAAAATGACATTTAACGTCCCACATTTTGGTGGAAGCAAATTCATTCCCATTGTATATGTTCAAGAACCAATGAAAACAGTCACCAGAAAAACTGGCATTAATGGCTACGCCTTGAATACTCTACTCGGGCATTGGGTTTTTTCCTTTTTCTTTCTTTCTTTTTTTTTTTATGTAACAACTTTATCATGAGGTAATTCGCATACCATAGAGTTCACCCATTTAAAGTGTACAAGTCAATGGTTTTTAGTATATTCATGGATCTGTGCCACCATTGCCTGAATTTTAGAACAGTTTTCATTACCTAAGATGGAAACCCCGTGCCCTTTAGCTATCTCTCTTCTGTATGCTCATTCCCCCGAGTGCTAAGCAACCACTAATCTACCTTCTGTCTGTATGGGTTTGCCTGTTCTAGAAACTTCATGTACGTGGAACCTTATCCTATGTAGTCTTTGTTGTCTGCCTTCTTTTACTTAGTATACTGTTTGCAAGTTTTATCCGTCTTCTATAGCATGGGTCAGTACTTCACTCCGTATTCTGGCTGAATAATATTGCATTAAAGATATGCCATATTTCGTTTATCCATTCATAATGGACATTTGAGTTGTTTTTACTGTTTGGGTATTATGAATAATGCCCCTATCACGGCTTATGCGAATGTTCTTGTGGGGACATGTTTTCATTCCTCCGTGGTCATTTGTATATCTTCTATTCAAGTCCTTTGCCTCTTTTCGAATTGGGTTATTTATCTTTTGTTTATTATGTTGTAAGACTTTTGTATTCTAGATCCAAGTTCTTTACCAGGTATATTATTTGTAAATATTTTCTGGCCTCCTGTGGCTTGTCCATCATTTTGCTAGTGTCCGTTGAAGCACATAAGCTCTTAGATTTGATGAAGTCCAATTTATTTTGTTTTCTTTTATTGCTTGTGCTTTTGGTGGTCTATCCAAGAAATCACTACCAAATTTCCTATCGCGAAATGTTCTTGCCTATATTTTCTTCTAAGAGTCTTATGGTAGATCTTTGATCCATTTTGAGTTCATTTTTGTGGATGGTGTGAAGTAAAGATCTAATTCTCTTCGTTTGCCTTCGGCGATCTAATTGTCCCCGTATTATTTGCTGAAAAGATTATTCTTTCCGCATCGAATGGTCTTGCACGCTTGTCAAACATCAATTAAACATGGACACATAGGTCATTTCTGGAATCTCAATTCTTTCCTATTGATCTGTATGTCTGTCTTTATGCCTGTGGCACATTGTCTTGATTAAAGTTCCTTCGTGGTCAATTTTTTTTTATTTTTAGTTTTTAGAAGAGAGGGGAGGGGCAGGCCCTGCGATCATGACCTGAGCCAAAGTCGAGAGTCCAATCCTATGAAGCCTACGAAGCCACCTAGGCGTCCGTTTGTGGTGAGTTTAGTTTTTATTTTTAAAAAATTTTTTTAACATTTTTATGTATTATTGAGAGACAGAGAGAGAGCATGAGAGGGGCAGAGAGAGAGGGAGACACAGAATCCGAAGGAGGCTCCAGGCTCTGAGCTGTCAGCACAGAGCCCAACGCGGGGCTTGAACTCACAAACTGCCGAAGCTGGACGCCTAACCGACTGAGCCACCCAGGCGCCCCTGTGGCAAGTTTTAAAATCAAGTACAGGGACGCCTGGGTGGCTCAGTCGGTTAGGCTGCAGACTTCGGCTCAGGTCATGATCTCACAGTCCGTGAGTTCGAGCCCTGCATTGGGCTCTGTGCTGACAGCTCAGAGCCTGGAGCCTGCTTTGGATTCTGTGTCCCTCTCTCTCTCTGCTCTTCCCTTGCTCACGCTCTGTCTCCATGTCTCTCAAAAAAAAAAAAAAAAAAAAAAAAAAACGTTATAAAATCAAGTCCAAGTCCCCCAACTTTGTTCTTTTTCATGATTGTTTTGGCCATTCTGAGTTCCTGGCAATTATATGTGAATTTTAGAATCAGTTTTTCAGTTTCTACAAGGAAGTCCGCTGGGATTCTCATAGGGATTACATGGAGTCGGTAAGCAGATTTGGGGACTATTACCATCTTGACAATAGTAAGTCTTCCAATCCATGAGCGTGGACTTCTTTCCAATTATTTGAATCTCCTTTCATTTCTTTTAGGAGTGTTTTTTACTCTTCGGGGTACATCTTGTACTTCTTTTGCTAGCTTTATTCCTAAACACTTTACTCTTTTTGATGCTACTGTAAATGGAGTTGTTCTCATAATTTCATAGTTGGATTGTTTGATTGCAAATGTATAGAAATACAGTTGAATTTTATAAATGAATCTTCTACCCTACAATCTTGCTAAACTTGTCGATTAATTCTAATCAATTTTTAGTGGATTTCTTCGGATTTTCCACATACAAGATCCTGTTATCTGTGAATAAAGATAGTTTTTGCTTCTTTCTTTCCAATCTGGATGCCTTGTTTGTTTTCTTGTCTAATTGCCCTGGCTAGAACCTCCAGTACAGTGTTGAGTAGAGTTGCCGATGGAAGCCATGGTTGTTTAGTGCCTGATCTTAGGAGGAAAGCCTCTAATCCTTCACCATTAAGAATGATGTTTGCTTTGGGGTTTTCATACATGACTTTTATTATTTTGAGATAGTTTTCTCCTATTCCTATTGAGAACGATCAATGTGGTTTATGTTTTTTATTCTATTGATGATGCGTATTGTGTTCATTGATTTTTCACATGTGAAACCAATCTGGCATTCTGGGCTAAATCCCACTTGGCCATGGTGTATAATACTTTATATATGTTACTGGATTCAATCCACTAATACTGTATTTTGTTTAAAAACACAGTGGTCATGATCTCACGGTCTGTGAGTTCGAGCCCCGCGTTGGGCTCTGTGCTGACGGCTCAGAGCCTGGAGCCTGCTTCGGATTCTGCGTCTCCCTCTCTCTCTGCCCTTCCCCCACTCATACTCTGTCTCTATGCCTCTCAAAAATAAATAAACGTTAAAAAAAATTAAAAACACAGTAATAATATTGGGGAAAGAGCGATTGCTTTTACTTATTTTTTTTAACCATGAAAATGGAGTTACTTATTAACTAAAATGCTACAAAAATAATGCAGACCCAATTCTGTATTTTATAAAGGTACATTTAAAAAGGATGAAATACTGTTTTTGCAATCAAATGCCTTCACGTAAAACTAAAATAGATAGCTTTTCTCCCCAGAATTATCTTAAGATACATTCTAAGACTTACAAACCTTTTAATACTATTATTATCTTATTTTAAGTTTTTATTTAGTTAACAAATAGCGTTCTATTAGTTTCAGGTGTGCAATATAGTGATTCAAGACTTCCATACATTACCTGGTGCTCATCATGACAAGTATACTCCTTGGGTGAGGGATGGGTTAAACAGGTGATGGGGATTAAGGAAAGTGATTACCTTTAGAGGAATACGGATTCCGATTATTTAATGTAAAAAAAAAAAAGATCAGTATGAAAAATGGAGAATGCTAGAAGAAGGAAGAGGAAAACATAATTTTTAAGTCCAAAGTCCTCCCCACCCTTTACTAAAGACGGTACGTTGCCAAATGTGGAGTCATTTAAGAGTTAATGTGGTATCTTCCTTCGCTTAGGAAGATGGCGCAACGGACCCAATGGTAGTCCAACATTAGGTCTTCGTTATTTCATCAGCAGCAGAAGTGCATTTTCCCCGGGCCCCATGACTAACGGGCAGGCCTATCCCCTGGGCATGCAGATTGCTTCCCTTGCTCTTTGGAAGGCCTTTCCCTGGTAGCAGATGAGGTACAAATCCAAGGGGCCACAGCACAAATACATGCTATTAGATCGTCAGGTGGAGAGGAGGCATGCGAGGTAAGGTCAAGGTTTTAACTGCCGAACCGAGTTTTCTTTAATTTGTGAGGCAGCAGAATGATGTGATTGAATGTGCTTTACAGAGATTAACATGGTATTAGTGTGTTGAACCTAAGAGCTTAAATAAGCAGGCGTAGGGGGAGAACGGAAAGACGTATCCGCACAAGTAGAGTAGACTCTTCAGGACTTGGCGATTGGATTTGATGACCTAAGAAGAGGAAAGACTTCTAGATTTGAAGGCTAGAGAATCTGAAGTCAGGGCTCGAACCGAAAGGGAAGACGAGGACTTTGGCCTTACGGGAGCTGACCTTTCACAGGGAAAGTTTGCGGGCAGACTTCCCCAGTCGTATCACATGTGTACGCCGGAAACGCAACAGTTAAAGCGGATCAACATTTACGAGGAAAGGACACTGGAGCTATTTAATTTGGAAAGTGAGAAGATTTTACAAAAAGAGATGAAAGGACCCATTCATTTCTTGGATGACCTAGTTCCTGGCCTTTAACTCGCACACTCACCTACACACGACACGGCGTGCCAGCTGAAGAAAGCAAAACACACCTTAGGAGAAGGGCCCCAACCGCACACGCCCATCCTTACCAGCTGCTCTTCGTTTTCATCTCCCGGCTCCTCTACACTGGGGGGGGGGGGCAGGAGAGACTGATGAAAGAGGCAGACCACCCCCTCACTCCATCTTGGAAGGCGACAGTTTTAAAAGGCAAGCAAGCTTACTTAAACGAGACTTGTCTTGAGTGGCCACAGGACAAGTAGATCTCTGCACCTGCCTGCCAAATCTTAGAAGTCTATGTAGAAGCGTTAACAGGGTTCAGTAGTGTAGACTGTTGAGACGGTCTCAGTACGACATTATTATCTTAAGGCTATGATGGAGTAGCTTCTAGCATGGGGAAGGCAAATGAAGTGCCCATTCTAAGGACAGGGAAGGGGGTGAGAGGCCTCCGACTGCCTGAGTTCAGCTTGGGTCGACGGGCAGTCACGTCTTCTCGATGACCTCCGCCGCACCATAGTCGAGCCCTCCATATTGCTTTTAATCTGCTTGTTGCCTCTTGTCACAGTAACATGTGATTACCCCACCTGCCTATTGGGTACCTCTTTCCATGGGCTCAGATTTCGGCAATCTCCGTTTCCAGGAAAAGACTTCCTCTACTGGTCTAGCCCTTCAGAGCCCTCCTGCTCAGGTGACCCCAGGGCCGCTGCCAGAAGGTAGAGATTTGGGTATCAGCAGGCTTAATTTCTCCAAAGTCACACTTTGTAAGGAATCTCTAATCATAATGTAACAGTTCGCAATTCTCCGACTGACTGAAAATGGCAATAAGGGATATATTTACCTAGACAGCAATGCTGAAACTCAGTTGTTGAGAAAAGAGAGACAGACTCCCCTATCTTTGGCTGAAAAATCAAGATTTGAGGCTTTTAGTTCCCTCTGAAACCAGGAGGCCCCCAGCTCTCAGACTTCAGCTTAATTCCAACATGATTTAGAAGTCTGTTTCATTTCCCCAATGTTGACTCACCAGGCTGGATTAATTTTCCAGGGTGTTGTGCTAATTATAGGCTAGCGGAGCTAATGGGCTAAATCAAAATGGCTACAAGTGAAAAAGTAGCAGAGCACTCTGGGTTCTGCTAGGACGAGGGGCTATTTATAACTTTGCAATTGCGCGGTTACTATTAATCAGTAAGTATTGCAGTGACCCTCAATTTTCAAAGGCGTCTCCCATCATTTTCTAGTTAATCTCTCCCCTCCCTCACTGCTTCCGGTTTATACGAAGGGCGGGGCTGACGAATCACTCGCACGAAGTCATGTCTGTGGGAAAGCCAGAATTAATCCTTTAAACGTTAGGAATAATAATAAAAATAATACATTCGTGGAGGGCTTTGCAGTTTTCAAAAGGTTTTCACTTTGGCATCTCATTTACACTTCCCAGCATCCCTAGAAACCCTAAAGGTTCCTGTTGGTCAGTTGACGGTCACAGAAGAGAAGAGGGTTTGGCTCACGGATGTCTTGGTTATCTCTGAACTGAAGAACGGAAAGAACCCAAAGCTTTTCAGGCCTCAGAGTCTGAATTATTACCGTCTTTGCTCTCCGCCTCTTCTGAAGGGTTTTCTTGGCCTTTGAGGTTCCACAAGGGGAAATTCTGTCATTAACCTTTCGTTTTATGAGGCTTCATAAAACAACATACAAACCCATAGAATCCAGTGCTATTAGAAATTTCAATATAAGAAAGGTAAGAAAATCCAGAGATGGCTTATGCCGGAATGTGGGCATAAGTTCCCCCCAGAAGCGGAGCTGGTTCTAGTGACGGCGGTGAACCCTCATCGCATGTCTCTGTTTCGGCTCACTTCTCCCCACTCAACGCCTGGGCCTTTCTTGACCTTCATAGGCCCAGAGTGTCCACTGAATTCTGCAGTCAACCTTCTCAGAACCTTTTGTAATCCCACAAGCAGAGGTGTGGGTCATTGGATGGGTTCTTGAATGTCATGCAGTCTAATGTCATCACCTTACTGGTGACCACAACTGAGACTCAGGGAATGCGAGTGACTTTCCAAGGCTCACGACTAATAATCGTTGGAATGGATGTGTGTGTGTGTGTGTGTGTGTGTGTGTGTGTGTGTGTGTGAAAAGCAACTGAACTCTTGCTCCAGTAGAAAAAGGACCGGATGACAGTCAGACTGTCCCCGAAGCAGTGTTTGTCACAGCATAACTCCTGAACTGGCCACAGAGGCCGCAGTTCTCAAAATGTGTTCACAGAAGCTTCTTGACACAGAGCTCTGCGGTTATGTGACTTTGTCCAAGTTGGGAATTCAAGAGGCAAAATCGAAGACTGGAGACTCTGGAAAGTCCCTTGGGAGAGAGTTTTGTTTAACCAAGCATTTATCAAATTAGTTAATCATTTTTTCAACTCAGAGAAAACCTAGTAACAGCCTGTGTAATTAGTGTCCCTTGGCACGCACCGAAGAACAAATAAAAGGTACCTGTTGAAATGGGGCGGTCACAAGCAGGGCGAAAGCTCACTGGCAGTTTCTTCACTGCATGCTATTTTAATTTCACCACACCTTAGGCGTAGGTGTTATTAGCTCTACTCACGGATGAGCTCAAGACGCTGGTTGCACGGGACAGATTTGAATGCCAATTTGCTTCAGTGAAAAGCGGTTGGTTCATGTAACTGAGAAGCTCAGAACATTGAAACCAGAAAGGCCTCTTTCTTGTACCTCTGCTTCTGCCTGTTTGCCAAGTCTGGCCATTCCTTTTACAGACCTATGTCCTCACGAGACAGGAGACATGCTGACACACAGCTTAGGTCTGCGCTCTGAGTACTGTGCAGCCAGAGAGGAAAGGATCCCACGGCCCCCTGCCCGCCCAGCCTGCACCACTGAGCAAAAGCCCAGGAAGGAACTGGATTGGCTCGTGGAGGTCACGTGTCCCTCTGCTGTCCATCTCCGTGGCGGGGAAAGGGGTTTTAAGGTTGGTTTTGCTGCCTGGCTCCAAAGTCTGTGTGTGAGTGTGTATAACTTGTTTCAAAAGATACAATCTCTACTCTTAAGGAAGGAATAATCTGGTGGGAAAGATGCACCCCCCTCTGGTAATAATGGTCAAAGACGGAAGAAACTGAGGCATTCAGGGGAGGGAGAGACCATAGCAAGATTATGTTATAATCCCCAGCCCAAGGTTCCTAAGTCTTTTGGCATTACGGGCGCTTTTGAAATCTGACGAATCTCTTGAACTCTTTTTCCCCAACACACACACACACACACACACACACACACTCTCTCTCTCTCTCTCTCTCTCTCTCTCACACACACACACACACACACACACACACACACAAATTTTGCGTGCGTTTTTAACACGCATTTGAAAGACGCTCATGGACTTCTACAAGCTGATCCTTGGTTCTCCAAGGAACTTAAGACACTGAGTTAATAACTACTGCTTTCAAAATATGCTTACGCAGAAGAACCAGTTCAAAAGGTCTGCCCTTGCTGTAGAATGTTGGTATCGCCAGCAGTAAGCCGGGCAGCCTCGGGTCTGGCTGTCAGCACTAGCGACTAGGAAGCCCAAGTTAGATCCGCGTGGAAAGAGGAAACGCTCGGGAAGGAACGTATTCCTTGGAACAAACTTTAGGCCGCACCGATAAACAGGGACATGGTAGTTGTCCAAATGGGCCGATCGCAAGCAGGGTGGGAAATGTTCTTAAGAGTGACCACTACTATTTTTAAATAGTTTTAAATAGTTTTAAATAGTTTTTAAAGTTTTTATTTTTATTTATTTTGAGAGAGAGAGAGCAAGCTGGGGAGGGGCAGAGAGAGAGGGAGACAGAATCCCAAGCAGGCTCCACGCTGCCGGCACAGAGCCCGATGTGGGGCTCAAACCCACGAACCGTGAGATCATGACCTGAGCCGAAAGGAAGAGTTGGACACTTAACCAACTGAGCCAGCCAGGTGTCCCCCCCCAACTACTCTTTTTAATATAAATGATAGAGTCAGAACCATCTAGTTTGGCCTCATTTTAAAGTAAAGAGAAACATGGGGAGGGTAAAGAGATTTCCTCAGGGACAGAGGACCGAAGAATATCTGTGGCCTAGCTAAGCAAGGCTCACCGATGTTCCCGTCCAGCGCTCTCTCTTCCTCCCTGGGCACCACGCGGAGGGAAGATATGAATAGAAATGATAGCACTCATGTAACACTCACCCCACTTCATTATAACTTGTTTTAACTGTTCTCTCTAGTAGACCGAAGACTCTATGAGAGCAGAACTTCTGTCTGCTTCCCCGCTACCATCCCAGGACCCGACAGTGGTCAGTAGGCACCTCCCCGCTCCGAATGACGGAGGCGTGTCTGGACGGCAGGAATTTCACTACTCCAGTTAGACCGAAGACATCCCAGTGTGTTTAAGTCTCTCTCGATGTGGCCGCTGCCACCCCTCACCCCCCTTGCTTTTCTCCCTCGGCACATCGTGCGATTTCCCGGGCCTCCTGACTCGTGTCAGGGGAGCCTCCGCCTTCCGCACATTTGGAAGGCCCTGGGGACTTCTGACTCCTGGGTGAGCGGCCGATTGAGCCCCGGAAGTACTGTGCTCCCCCGTGTTTCCTTCCTGGTTCTTACTGGGAGAATTCCAGACCCCTGGGAAACAGGCCTCTGGTCTGCCTGGGAGAGGACCGGTCCACGCCAGAGCAGGCACTTCCTCCGCCTCAGCAGGTGCCCCCACCCAGCCCCAAGGGAGTTAAACCTTTTCTTTATCTCCTCGAAACCCAAGCCAACTTCGATAAAAGGAAAAGTGTTCCCTGGTGTTTATTACTCACAACAAATGTCCTTAGTCGCTGGCAGAATGGAGGCACGGATGCTATGCGGTATCTGTCAATGGGTAGCTTGCGTCTAATTTACCCAAAGGAAATGCCTGTGTGATGTGCTTTTTTCAAATTTTTTAGTATTTATTTTTTTGAGAGACAGAGAGAGACAGAGCACGAGTGGGGGGGGGGGGCAGAGAGAGGGAGACACAGAATCCGAAGCAGGCTCCAGGCTCTGAGCTGTCAGCACAGAGCCCGACGCGGGGCTCGAACTCACGGACCGTGAGATCATGACCTGAGCTGAAGTCGGACGCTTAACTGACTGAGCCACCCAGGCGCCCCTAATGCGCTTTTAATTTACTAAAGAGGGATAAATGTTCAAACCTTTGCAAACTTACACTGAAATTAATTTTTTAAGGTCCACATAGCTGCAGCTCGGTCAAATCGTCCTTTAAAATACACTTCCTTGGGGCACCTGCGTGGCTCAGTGAAGTGTCCAGCTCTTGATTTCAGCTCAGGTCATGAGCTCACAGTCATGGGATTGAGCCCCACGTTGGGACCATGCTTGGCATGGAGCCTGCTTAAGATTCTCTCTCCCCCTCTCTGCCCCTACTGTGCTTACATGCGCGCATGCACACATATTCTCTCTCTCTCTCAAACAAAAACAAAAAATTCCCACCCTTCCCTTAAAGGGTGACTAGCCATGATAAATTATACATGTTTATAGATGTCATCTCTCCCAGTGTTGTGAAACTTAAAGAGGTTGAACCCTGCCCTCCCCCCCACCCAGGACCATATCTGTTATATCGGTTGCCTTTAATTCCTACATGGGCTGGTGATAGTTTTGGCCATAAATAGCAGAACACTTAACATAAGCACTTAAAGGAGTAAGTACTTTCTCCTTTATATAACACAAGATCTGATGGAATCTGCAGGTTTGGTTTTAGTCTGGGAGCCCAATGAACCCATAGCCAGTAGCTCTTCAATTCTCTTAGCCTTATCCTCATACATATCACCTCATGGTTCCAAAATGGCTGCTGCAGCTCCAGGCATCATATTCATATCTGCGATAGGATGGAAGGGTAAGAGATCCATCTAGTCATTTTATCAGAAAAGCAAAAAGCTTTTCCAGACCGCTATCTATCCCCCAGCAGCTTCATGTCTCCCTGGCCTCTCAGACTCCCTGGAAGTTGGGAGAATGGATGCTTAACTTTTCTGGACTTCAGAGTTGAAGTAGTCAAGGGAGAGGTGGTCAGAAGTGGTTCTTCCGCCGGCCATCTTGAAGTATCGCCACACCGAAGCTTTTAGCGTGACCATTAGCTGTTCCGCAGTCCTGGAGGAGAGTGTTGAGGGAAACAACCTCAGTAGCAAAATTTAATGTTGCTTTCTCCCCTGTGTCTGAAGACTCAGCATAGTGGGATCCCACCTGGGACATATATGGGTCTATTAGGCTGCACAGTGAGGTGCTGGACTTGGCTCGGACCGTGTCACGAGAGCCAGTTTTTAAGTTTTTAGGAACATTTTGAGCCAGCTGATCCAGTCATTAAAATTAAATTATATGAACTTATAATTCAATAAATTATGTTGGAAAAGGTAATACTCAAAAAAAAAACACAAACCCATCACCTCCTAATATTTTACTACTAACTCTGCTTTTGACGTTACACGTGCTGTGTCTGTACGGCGTTTAGCAAATGTACGACTATGCATTTCCTCCCATCTCTGTGTTTAGCGACAGCACGTAGGTAGCTCCAAGTTGGCCACGGTGGGAGTATTTGCACCACAAAATCCAGCAAATGCTACAACTCTGGTTTGCTTTTGTTTCGAAGGAGCCATTGTTGAGCATTTATCAGTACGCCATTATGCACAGTTCTAGAAAACAATACTTTGGAGCTAGGATGCATGTATGTTTGAGGTAAATAGGTAGGCATTTCAAAAACAATTTTCAGAGCCCTGCCAGAGAGAAAACACTCAGAGGCGGTGCCTAGGTGCCTTAAACCAACAAAAGAACGCATTCTATAGATTGCTTTTTAAATTTTTTTTGATGTTTTTTTATTTTTGAGAACGAGACAGAGCGTGTGCAGGAGAGGGGCAGAGAGAGAGGGAGACACAGAATCCGAAGCAGGCTCCAGGCTCTGAGCTGTCAGCACAGAGCCCGACGCGGGGCTCGAACTCACGAACCATGAGATCATGACCTGAGCCAAAGTCAGATGCTTAACTGACTGCACCACCCAGGCCCCAGTAGACTGCTTATTTTTTGCAGGAATGTAAAGCATCATTTCTTCAGCTCCTAGTACTCAAGAGTCATCCTCAAACAATATTCTTTTTCTTCCTGGCCACTATCATCGTTAATAAACACCCTCTGCTTACCTACTATGGGTTAGATTCTGAGTTCGACCAAGCACTATCCAATATGGTCTCTCTTCTCAAGGAACTTAGACTAAACTGGAGTATGTGCAGAAAAAATGATGTAAGTAGTGTATTCCAAACATCCCTTACTTTCTCTTCACAGCACTTGTCTTGATTTGTATCTCTCTCTTTAAATAAATAAATAAATATATATATATATACACATACATATGTATAACATATATGCACATACATATACATATAAATACACATACAAATATAATGTATACACATATATACTTGTGTGAACCTTTGTTTAATGCTAGACTCTAAATTCCATTGCATCTCTTTTGGTCACAACTGTGTCCCAGTATCTACACAGTGCCCGGAAGATAGTAAGTGCTCAATGAATGTGTACTGACTGCATAAGTGAGTTAATTAAATGCAGTGAGTAGCACGGACAAGAAGATCTGTACGAGGCGAGAAGAGGGAACAAACACCAGCTGACTGGAATGGTCAGGAAAGCTTTGAGTGGTTCTAGGATTTGAATGACATCTTGAGGGAAGGGTAGGGCGTCAACAAGGTACACGGCACATTCAACATAAGGACTTGTAGTGCTGGAATGGAAAATTTATTTCTTTTCACTGGAGTTGGAGCAAACCCAGTGGAAGTTGTGGCTTAGGGTCACCAGGGTTATATTCAATCAAACTGTAGTGTTCCTTGGACCCAGGGGAGGCAAACATAATTTGAGAAGCAAATGCAGATTAAGGTTGAGGGGGAAGCTCAAGGTTAAGAGAAAATTACAATATTTAACTAGTTTACTAACTGCCAGTCATGCCCTTCTATCCATTCTCCACAAAGAAACCAGAGCAATCTTTTAAACGTGTAAATCAATATCTCTCAGGAACTTAGATGTAAAAATACCCAACAAAATACTAGCATAGTGAATCTAGCAACGGGCAAAAATTTTTTAACTTAAATTTTATTTTTTATTTTAGGGAGAGAGCATGAGTTGGGGGGGAGGGGCAGAGGGAAAGGGAGAGAGAAAATCTTAAGCAGACTCCACATCTGGCATGGAGCCCAATGTGGGGCTCGATCCCATTTCCCTGGGATCATGACCTGAGTAAAAATCAAGAGTCCGATTGATGCTCAACTGACTGAGCCACCCAGGGGCCTCAATGTGCAAAAAAATTATATACTACAAACAAAGAGGTTACTTATTCCAGGTATGCAAGGTTGGTTTGATATTTGAAGATCAATCAGTGCAACCCGTCATATTAACAGACTAAAGAAGAAAATCCACATGATCGTATCAATAGATGCAGAAAAAGCATTTGACAAAATTCAGTACCCGTTCATGAAAACTCTCAGAAAATAGGAGTGGAGGGAACTTCTCAACCTGATAAAGGATACCTACAAAAGAAACTCTACAAGTAACATTATACTTAATGGTGAAAAACTTAATGCCTTCCCCCTGAGATTAGGGAAAAGGTAAGAATGCTCACTCTTACCACTTTTAGCATAGTACTAGAAATCCTAGCCAGCACAATAAGGCAGGAAAAAGAAAGAAAAGACAGACAGATTGGAAAGGAAGAAATAAAACTGTCTTGATTTGCAGACTACGTAATTGTCTATCATGTAGACAAACCTAAGGAATCTATGAAAAAAAAAAAACCCTACAAAACCTCCAAAGAAAACAAAACAAATCTCAGAACAAATAAGTTCAGCAAGGCATCAGATTACACAATGGACACACATAAAATTCTGTACACTACCAAGGAAGATATGGAAGTTGAAATTAAAACCACAATACTATTTACAACAGCCCCTCAGAAAATGAAATCTTTATTTATATCTCAATATAAATCTAACAAAGCATGTACGGGATCATGCTAAACATGATAAAATGTAGATGAAAGAAATCACAGAGGGTAAGTTTCCTTTATCACTCATTTATTGAAACTCAACGTAGTGAACACGTTAGTTCTCTTCCAGTTGTTTGATCTACAGGCTTAATGAAATTCCTATCGAAATCCTAGCAAGAGTTTTTATAGATTAAAGAAGCTTACTGTAAAATGCATTTGTCAAGGCGAAGGACCTAGAACAGCTAAAACGGTCTAGAAAGGAAGAGTAACTTGGGAGGAATCACTCTAGTTGATGTCAAGTTTACTATATAGCCACAGTAATCAGGACAGTGTGGCGCATGGCAGACGGACACACAGATCAATGGCACAGAATAGAGGACCCAGAATTAGACCCACACATATGCCCATCTGATTTTTTACAAGGCTGCAAAAGCAATTCTATGAAGAAAGGATAGCTTTTTCAGAAAACGGTGCTAGTACAACTGGGCATATAGAGGCAAAAAATAAAATAAAATAAGGTAAGAAATAAAAACGTGACTTAATCCTCATAGAATTATGAGGCCTAATACTAAAAATAGGGCCAAGATTTAAATGTAAACCTAAAACCACAAAACTTTTAGGGAAAACACAGAAAATCTTCAAGACCCAGGATGACGTAAAGACTCCTTGGATTTGACACCAATGGCACAATCTAAAGAAGGGAAAAAATGACAAATGGGAGGTCATCAAACCTCAGCACATGGGGCTCGAACTCACGAACCGTGAGATCATGACCTGAGCTGAAGTTGGACCCTTAACTGACTGAGCCATCCAGGCACCCCTAAAAGTTTTTTTTAAAAAAAGATAAAAAGATAAAGGGCACCTCAGTGGCTCAGTCGGTTGGGCACCCGACTCTGGCTCAGGTTACGATCTTGCTGCTTGTGGGTTCAAGCCCCATGTCGGGCTCTGTGCTGACAGCTCAGAGCCTGGAGCCTGCTTCAGGTTCTGTGTCTCCCTCTCTCTCTGCCCCTCCCCCGCTCATGCTCTGTCTCTCTCTCTCAAAAATAAATAAACATTAACAAAATAAAAAGATGAAAAGATAAGCCACATATTGGGAGGAAATATTTACAAATCACATATCTGGCAAAGGGTTTCTTTCTAGAATATACAAAGATCACTCAAAATTCAACAGTAAAGTTCAACAAACAATCCAATCAGAAAATGGGCCAAAAAAAAAAAAACCCACGTCGAGACACTTTATTGAAACACAAAGGACAAGTAAGGACAAAAAAAGATGTTCAACATCATTAGCCGTTAGGTAAATGGAAATTAAATCCAACAATAATAAATTCGCTTACCATACAATGCAGAAATCGCCCCCTTGGGCATTTATTCCAGAGAAATGAAGACTTATGCTCATGTGGAAGCCTGCACACAAATGTTCCTATCATTCATAAAAGCTAAAAATTGGGAAGAGCCCAGATGTGCTTCAGTGGGTAGTACATGCCTGCCACCGAATATTACTCCATAGTACGGAGGAATGAACTCCCGACATGGCAACGAGTTGGATGATCTCAAGGGAATTATACTCAGTGCAGAAAGCAATTTCAGAAGATTACATACTGTACGATTCCACTTATGTAATATTCTTGAAATGTCGTAATTATAGAGATGGAAAACAGATTAGGGATTGCCAGGGTTAGTGCTCGTGGGGAGACGGTAGGCATGGCTCCAAAGGGGCGACACGGTGAGTCAGCTCTGCATCTTCTTTGGGGAGGTGGTCGTGCAAAGCTCCATGGTACAAAGTTGCCTAGAACGATCGCCTATAGATACACACGCGGACATGCACACACACGGGGGCACGTGTGCCGGGGAGAGCTGGGTGAACTCCATGGCTTGTAGCAATGTCCATTTCACGGTGCCGTCATTGTACGCCGTGGTTCTATAAATGCTAACATCGGGGAAGGGGGGTAAAGGGTTCTTGAGACCTGTCTGTGCATGTTTCGGGTAGCTTCCTGTGGCTCTGTCATTATTTCAAAATGAAGAGATAAAACACGTAAGTCAGATCATACCAGATGGCTTACTTAAAATCATCAGAAGGCTTACCCTCACAATTAAAAGAAAATCCAACTTCCTTACCTTGTGTCATGTGTTCCCTGCCTTTCTCTCTGACCCCATCTCACTCTTCATCTTATTTCAAAAAATTTTTTTAATCTTTTATTTATTTATTTGAGAAAGAGAGAGAGAGAACAGGTTGGGGAGGGACAGAGAGCGAGGGATGGACAGAGGATCTAAAGCGGGTTCTGTGCTGACAGCAGAGAGCCCAATGTGGGGCTCGAACTCACGAACCATGACATCATGACCGGAGCCATTATCAAGAGTCAGATGCTCAGCCAGCTGAGCCACCCAGGTGCCCCTCCCCCTTCATCTTACTGATGAAGCCAAAGCCATGCAAGAGTCCTGGGGCTAGGCAACCTTACCCCTCAGGTCTGGGCAGCTGGGGACCAGGTTAGCCAGCCATCCTCCTCCAACGCCAGGAGCATAGGTGCACGCTAGATATTTCGTGGACGGAAGAGGCACGAAATAAAGGCTGTGATGAAATCCTGAATCATCTCTCTTATTGGCTTTGGGAGCAAGGCACAGAGGTAGGCCTGGGTAAGGGTACAGGACTCAGAGAATCTGTATGAGGAAGGTTGGAGACATAGGTAGGGGGCAACCAGTGGGAAATCTCAAATGCTCGGCCAAGGCGCCGGGAAGCTGTTCAGGGTGAAGTTGGGGATGCTTGCACATTTTTATTTATTTTTATTTTTTATATATTTTTTATATATTTTAATGTTTATTCTTTTGGGAGAGAGAGAGAGCAAGCAAGTGGAGAAGGAGCAGAGAGAGACACAGACACAGAATCCGAAGCAGGCTCCAGGCTCTGAGCCGTCAGCACAGAGCCCAACGTGGGGCCTGAACTCATGAACCGTGAGATCCTGACCCGAGCCGAAGTCTGACACTTAACCGCCTGAGCCGCCCAGGCGCCCCAGCTTGCACATTTTTAAAATCCACCTTCATCTGCTCACTTACCTAGGTGCTATTTTCATTATTCGGGGGAGGTGGGAGTAGTTGCTCCTTCTAGGACTAAGCTCACTTCCGTACTCAACAGGTATAGTATTAAGCCATCCATCAGCCTTAACCGAGTGTGCGGCTTTATCACAACTCTCTTGTCTCAAAAATAATAAAGGCACACCTAACAGGCCTACCTGTCAGCTCCTATACGGTGCCATCTTAATGAGAAGTGAGATTTAAAAACAAGCTCACTCACGATTTATAAACCACCACCATCCCATTTCCCTGAATGGAAAGTGGAAGTTTCAGGGAGCCAAATGGGTGTGCCAGGACCAGGACTCTGAAGGAGACACAAGAGAGGTAGAGGGTCAGCAGCGTCAGAGGAAGGGGCTAAAGATGAGGTGGAATGTGGGACCAAAGTCTGGGGCATAACCAACACTCCAACGCCAGCGAAAGGAAGGCCTTCAGAAAGATGAAGCGATGTCTCTCTTCTGAACCGCCACCACCAGAGCGGCCACCAAAGGAGTGTGAGAGAGAGAGAGAGAGAGAGAGACCTGGCGGGGATATAGGAGTGAGAGCCTACTGTATGAGAAAACCAGATACACTGTTTTGGAATTATTTGAGGACTCCGAAGGGCTATCAGAGGTCACTAACGGCTGGCTATCACTAGCTGCCTTTTCTCCTCGCTTTCCCGAGGCAGAGACGCAAAGCCCCAGAGCAGCGAGAAGGGAGGACACGGGTTTTTACTTACTTCAGAATTTTACGTACTGCCTGCTTATAGAAACCGGTCCACTGAAAATCAATGGCCCTTTCCTGGTTCATCAGTGTTGCTCAGTGTTGCAGGGGGAAAAAAAAGTCTAAATCAACTGACCTTCAGAAATGTCTTTATTTCTTATTTTTTAAATTAAAAATTTTTTTAATGTTTATTCATGTTTTGAGAGAGAGAGACAGACTGTGAGTGGGAGAGGGGCAGAGAGAGAGGGAGACACAGAATCTGAAGCAGGCTCTAGGCTCTTAGGTATCAGCGCAAAGCCTGATGTGGGGCTCGAACTCACCAACCACGAGATCATGACCTGGCCAAAGCTGGCCACTTAACCAACAGAGCTCTACCTAGGCTCCCCTATTTAAAAAAAATTTTTTTTAAACGTTTATTTATTTTTGAGAGAGCGAGAGAGAGACAGCATGAGCAGGGGAGGGGCAGAGAGAGACGGAGACACAGAATCTGAAGCAGGCTCCAGGGTCGAGCTGTCAGCACAGAGCCCGACGCAGGGCTCAAACCCACAGACCTGAGATCATGACCTGAGCCCAAGTTGGACGCTCAACCGACTGAGCCACCCAGGCGCCCCCGGAAATGTCTTCTAGTCAGAACTGAGCCACATCGGTGTGAAACTGGAGCAGCGCCCACAACGAAGTGTTTTTGAGGCAGATTTGGGGAGTTTGCTTTCCTAAGTCAGGAAGGTGGGAAAACCTAAGTTGAGTCCCTGCCTGACAGATGCTCGCGTTTTCCTGTGACTTTATGGTTGCGTGACTCCTATTGCCATTTAACTTTTCAACTGTCCATCCCCTGTTCCCCTAATGAAAAGGGACACGGGCAGGTGTGTCAGTCAGGGTCCTGGCAAGACGCGGAGGCCCGCGTGGATGGAATTTGGAAGCCCATCACACAAAGAGATGGTTTGATAGCGGTCAGGGCAGGATAAGGAAACCGCCAGGACTGCGGAGGCAGCCGGGACTAGCGGCCTCTGCCGCCCCCTAGGCCTTTCGGGAGCCGGAGTCTGGAAGGAGGGACTCCCCAGGGAGGGGGGGGGGTGGCGAGGTCCCGGAGCGGTGCGGCCACTTCCGGCACGTGGAGGGATGGGTGCAGCTCTCGGTCTCCCACCAATGCCAAACCCAACTGGGACTCAGAGAACAGGGAGCTCAGGTTCCCAGCCCACAGCATCGGCAGCTCGGGACGCAGAGCGAACACAGGAAGGAGGGGAGTGTAGTGGCGGGAGGGAGGGGGGTGGCGAAGAGAGCGAAGTCGGCCGACTCAGATCAGTGTGTTTGGTATTCCCGGTGAAAGGGCAGCGTGGCGCAGCAGTTCCCGTCCGGGCAGGACCGCTCAGGAGAGGAGGCGCCAGTGGATGAAGAAGGGTGGGGGTGTTTCCTCTCCTCGCAACAAGCCACGGGGTCGCCCCGGCCTGGAGTCTGCAGGGCACGGAGGAAGGAGAGGGGATCGCGCCCTCGAACCTCCTCTCCAGGGGCCGCGGGCAGCCCGGGTTGGAAGCAGTCGTGCCATGTGTGGGATAATCTCTGGCCTCTTCCTGCCAAAAGTGTGCTCCGTTTCGCAAGGAACCCAGGCAGAGGTTGACTTAAGAGGCCCCGGCTCTCTGGGAACTCGTCTTGGCCAAAGACCAGCTAACTTCGGTCACTCTCAACGTCGATCTTGCATCCGGGCTTCTCTCCTGAGATTCAGACCCTCGTCTTTTGACATTTCCATTCAAAAGGCCAAAAGGCACCTCGAAGTCCATTTGCTTAAAACCAGACTCCCGGTGTCCGTCTCAAAGCCAAGCTTTCTGCCCTGTCTCTTCCGGCCGATAACCTCGGGGGCGAGCCAGCGATGTGGCGTCCTTCCTAACCCCTCCTCTCCGACCTCCCCGAACACGGCGTTCTGTTGATTTTACGGCCCGTTTCTCTGATCCGATCCTCTCTCCTGACTCATTCCGTGGAGCTCGCCGCCCGGAGCGGTCCTTCGCGAGGTTCGTAGGCCCTGCGTGACCTCCCTCCGCGCCACGGTTCCGCCACGGTTCCGTCCAGCCCTTCTCGTTTCCCCCCTTGCCAGGCGCGTTGGCTCTCTCTCGGTTCCTGGGCTTCCCGTTCGGGACCCGCGAATGCCAATCCTTTGCCTAGAATTTTCCCTCCGCTCTTCCTACCGGATAAACATCATCGACTTTTCTATCTCAGCTCAAACGCTGCTTCATCGGGCAGGCTTCCTTGAATTCTAGACTGGAAAGGTCCCCTCCGTGCAACGTTGTTGTAAGAGCCTAGACTTTCCCGTCTTCGTTATTGCGTCTGCAGTTACCTGCCTGTGCGACTATTTGACTGACATCGGTTTTCCCCGCCCCCCCCCGGTGTGATGTTCACGGTATCTGAGTCCATTTCCCACGTCCTCCCCGTAGGATCCTGAGTGCTTTGTGTCGAGTCAGGCGCGTGGCGGTACTCACTAAATCCTTTTAGGAAGAAAAGGAAGCCTGAAAAGGCTTTGTAACCCGGAAGCGCCCAGAGCAGAGGGCAAGTGACTGAGAGCAGGTAGGCGATGACATTTGGAACGACTCGGGAGACAGAGAAACAATTCGGTGGGGAGGCCGTGACAGTGGTGACCCCGGGGGAGGAAAGAATGGAAACGTCCCGCTTTGGTGTTGGGCGTGGGGGAGACACCCGAGACGCAGCACACGTCAGGGACAGAACACCTCTCTGCGCCTCTGTGAGGCTGCGCCACGTGGGAGGAAGCACCCTAAACTGGGTCGGGGGACCTGTTTTCGAGGCCTGGATTTGATGCTAACTAGCTGCGTGTTTTTCTTTCTCCTTTTTTTTTTTAAACAGTTTTTTTGTTTAATGTTTATTTTAGAGAGAGACAGAGACAGAGACAGAACACAAGCCGGGCAGGGGCCGAGAGAGAGGGAGACACAGACTCTGAAGCAGGCTCCAGGCTCTGAGCTGTCAGCGCATTGCTGGACTCGGGGCTCGAACTCATGAGCCATGAGATGTGACCTGAGCCAAAGTTGGACCCTTAACCCACTGAGCCACCCAGGCGCCCCTTCCCTCTCTTTCTCAATTGCATCTGTAAAATAACAGGGTTGGATTGTTAAAGCAGTCAGGGTTCTTAGTTGTGAAGAACAAATATCGCCTCTGGGCAGTTTAAACAGAAAAGGAACTGATTGAAAGGACATTGGCCGGCTCACAGGATTACCAGGAAGAACCCGACCCTGAGAACTGGCAAGAACAAGGACGATTATACAGGCTAAACCAGGACGAGAATCTCAGTGAGGGACCAGGCTCCGTAAAGCCACTGCAGCCCGTGTGCCACTAAACGCTCAGTATCATGGCGCTCCTGCCAGCAGCGGGCACTGGACGCCCCTGTTGGCACCACTGGCTCTGCTGCCCTTGGGAACGAGATGTTGCTGCCTTTGCGGATACCCTTGGAAAGAATTCTTCACTCTCCCTCCTTTTTGGGTCACTAACTTTTGCCTCCCAAGCCTCAGCAGGTGCATCTGACATCCTGCGTTTGGTCATATGTCAGAGCCCTAGCTGCTGGGGCCACTAGTAAACAGCTTCCTGGGAAGGGAGGCAAGCTCGGGAATCACCGGCACTCCTCAGCTGGGGGTTCCCCACCGCAGGAACCAGAGGGTTCAGACGGAGGGCAGCCAATCCACATCGAATACCCAGTACTAGGGAGTCTCCAAGGTCCTTTCAAGGCTAACAATCCCTGTGTCTACCAGCAAAACGAGAAAGGATACGGCCCTCACCCCGCCCGCCCTTCCTATTAACCTGAGCAGCCTATGAAAGCTACCGAGGACTTTGCCAAATCATTGCTTTGCCACAGAAAACTCTGTTCTGCTTTATTAAAAGCCCTTAGTTCTAGGTACTTCAGAGTCGGTCTGTGTATGTCCTTGCACTGTGTGTTTATAGGAGCCACTGAAGCCAGCCTGTTTTTCTTGGCCTCCCAGCCCTAAAAATAGGGCATTATTAAATAGCCTAATAACCTGGTCAGTGCTCTCAGAGTGTGGCAGGCCTATGTTGCTTCGTATTTTTAGCGGGCAGATGCTCTTTCTATCGGAGCATCTATTTTTAAACGCGCCAAATGTCAATTCCCTTTCAACTGTCGATTCCCATTCTCAAAGGCATGCTGGTCTGTTTGCCGTTTGTTTTCGATGCAGAAGGCACACTATTAACGTTTTTTTGGAGGCGGGGGTGGGTAAAAGTAACATTTTTTTTTCTTGCCCATACTTCCTTCTTTTTATGGAGCCGAGAACTAGGAGAATCACGCAGAAGGAATTCAGGAAGTAAAGGGCCCAGGGTCTTGGAGTGATTTAAGAACCTTCTCTTAATGCAGTTTCTACCCTATCTGCTTCCTTAGGCGAGTCGCTTGCATTTAAAATAGCCAGGCTGTGGGAACGGAGAAAGCGGTATAAAATCATTCAGTGTGAATAGCTGATTCCGGCTTAATTTGTTACTACTCCAAGGTAACCTAGAGGTGTCAATACAAAGTGCTGTGACTGCTGCCTTAAAACCCCCAGCGATCGGAGCTTCCAGATGAGTGCGGAACTCCTCAAAGAACTTCCTTAGGGAGGGAGGCTCCCTCTGACATTATTCTTTTTGCTCAAAGCGATTTTTGGAATACCCTTTTCTGAACTCCCTTAGCAGGTGCGGCTCGGGCTCTGGGATGTCCTCCGTGATAGCAGCCCAATGTGCGTGGCGAGCGTGGGGCGCTGGCGCAGGAAAAATGCTGTCCCACCCTGGTGGGGGCGGGGCATGAGTGTGGTCACAAGGGAGCCGGCGGGAGCTCTGGGGTAAGAGCATTTGGGTTCCAATCCTCTCTCTCCCACTTAGAAGCTTCGCCAAGCCGCGCGACGTCTTAGGACAGCCACCGCTGGAGTGGCAGATGAGGGAAACCCCACCTCCCTCGCGCGGGGTGGTTGTGAATCGGCGTGGTCACGTGCACGGAGCTCCAGCACCTGGTAAAAATCCAAAAAGCGATAATACCCTTTTCTAGCCACAGTGTTTGTAAGACACTTTGTCCCAGCCAAATGGGGCTGCTTTGGTCTTCCACGTTCAAGGCCTCTCTGTGTCTTTACCCATGTTCTTCCCCAGCCTGTCCGCCACCTCTACACCCCCTCCCCCATACAGACTCTGTAGGTCCAGATCCCATTTCACCTTGAAGGTCTGCTTTGAATAAAAGGAATACTAATGCACAGAGAGGTTAAGCACTTTGCCGGAGGGCTCACAACTTTTTTTTTTATTATTAAAAAAAATTTTTTTTAAGTTTATTTTTGAGAGAGAGAGAGAGAGAGAGACAGAGATTGAGAGCATGAGCTGGGGAGGGGCAGAGAGAGAGGGAGACACAGAATCCGAAGCAGGCTCCAGGCTCTGAGCCCTCAGCACAGAGCCCAACACGGGGCTGGAACCCACAAACCATGAGATCATGACCTGAGCCCGAGTCCGGGGCTTAACTGACTGGGCCACCTAGGCGCGCCTCTCATGACTCTTAAGTGGTAGAATCAGGCTTTGGGCCTAGGCTGTCAGACACTAGGGTCTACACTCCACGGTGTCTACACTCTGACTTGTAGGCCACCTTATACCTAGGTGTGTAAATGTCTCCACGTTCAAACCCCACCTTCTTCATGCGGCTTTGCAGATCCCTCACTTAGAAACCCCCTCTTCTGCCTTTGAATCCTATGTGCACCCTTTATAAAGCTTTTCTTTTCTTTTTTTTTTTTTTTTAACGTTTATTTATGTTTGAGAGAAAGAGAGCACAAGCGGGAGAGGAACAGAGAGACAGGGAGACACAGAATCTGAAGCAGGCTCCAGGCTCTGAGCTGTCAGCCCAGAGTGCAACTCGCGGATCAAATTCAGGGATCGCGAGATCATGACCTGAGCCGGAGTCGGACACTTTACCGGCTGAGCCATCCAGGCGCCCTCCCCCCTTTTTTTCTTAAAAAAAAAAAAAAAAGGCTTTTCTCATGAAACATTACCTTTCCGCATGACGTTGTGATCACTTGGGAACTACCGTCATCGCCCTGCTAGGCTGAGTGCTCGGCGAGGGGTATTTTGTTTTCATAGTATTCTCCTTAGGGTTTTGCATGATCTTTGTAGGTGTTCAAGAATACTGGTTCGGTGAATTGTTTAAAAATGCAAATCTGGTCAGGTGTTCCTTTGCTTAAAATGTTCCATTTACTTTAGGATCAAAACCAGATTCCCCAGCACAGCCCGAGGGTGCGAGGTGACGTCTCCATGCTGTCCCTCAGCCAGCACCACCCTCCCCCTGGCACCCTGCTCCCCCTGGCACCACGCTCCCCCTGGCACCCTGCTCCCCAGCTACGTGCGGCTTTCTGGCCGCTCTTCTACTCACCTTCCTCCCTCAGGACTTTCCCTTGCTTTCTTGCTGCCTGGAAGACTGCGCTCTCTTTCCCCCCCCTTGACCTTGGCTCTGGTCATGGCTACTCTCATGCCCAACGCTTGTTGTATTGCCACTGGGTGCCTGGAGGAGCCATCCCCTGGCCAGGCCTGCCAGCCCTGTGAGAGGGGACCCACCTGGTGGCTGGCTCTGCCCTCGCTCTCCTGCTGGGAAAGTCAGGCTGGGTGACACTCCGGGATTGGGGTCTGACCTCCGCAGGGGGCTCAGGGGCAGCAAGGGCGACTCGTCCGGTCCAGCTTGCCCTGTCACCGAGGAGGCGCGCTCTGCCTTCATGCCAGAGGCTGATCCCGGCAGTGGCATTTTCTGAAGGGAATTGTACCCTTCATCTCCCCTTGGTTCATACATTCTGATTGCCAGCAGGCCTGGCGCAGAGCCAGCTTGGCAAAGAGGAATTTTTATAGCCTGATTGGTTTAATTTTGTTTTCTTCCCAAATTCCTAGCCCCAGGCAGAAATACTCTCCAAACAGCTTTTGTAACCTGGGGGACAGGATGAGGGAAGGAAAGAGGACAGGGGAAGGACACCTGGACTGGAAGTAGGTTAGTCTCTCATTTAGTAATAATGTGTTAATTTTATAATACTAGGAAATATTTACTAAGCATCTGATAGGTTCCCAGGTACTGTACTACGAATGTGCACAGGTATTAGCTCATTTAATTCTCTTAATTCTAACCCTTTGAGTTAGATTCTATTGTTATTCTCACCTTATGGATTAGAAAGTTAAGGAGGTCAAGGTCAGTAAGGAGCAGAGGTGGACTTGTAGCTGAAGGCAGGGGAGCCCACTGAAACGCTGGCCTTGGGGAGAAGCATGTCAAATTAAGTCATGGTTTCCCTGGGCAGGCATCCAGCAAAGAACGATCATCAAAACGGCAGATTCTGGAGAGAGCCACGCGTACCCAGGACATCCCCCAGGTGTCCGCTGTCCACGATGACTTTTGAGATGCTGATTCCGGCTCACTGGGAAGCAGTCTGATGTCAAAGGGAGAACGTGAGCTTTGGAATCCCACGGACCTGGGTTTGAAAGTGAACTCAACCTCTTCCGTCTGTACAGCCCGGTACACAACATCATTGTGACTCAGCGTTCTCATCTTTAAAATGGCTGTTGTGATTCGTAACTTGCATGGCTGTGAGGATTAAGTCAGAGAAAACAATTAAGCTTCTTGCCCTGGGCCTGGCACATAGATCGTGAGCAATTAATGGTAGCTATTAACACGGCATTGACGTGAAGGGAAGCCCTATGTATTTTTATTATAATTCTCCTCCTCCTCCTCCTCCTCCTCCCATCTTTGGTTATGAGCTGATAAATTCCACCATTAATATTTGGGCTAAGGTGTACCATCTCTGGAATACCTGATTAAAAAGAAAATACCCTACAGGGAAAACGCGTTGAACTGAGATCGATCTAAATGATTTAAGTCTTAATTAATAAATAAGCTATTTATTGTGCAAGCTGAAAAGATAGTTAACTTGGAAAAAAATAAAAAGCCTTAAGTTAGTAGTGTCAACAATGCCTGCCTCCATTTAGTTAGGGTCTAGTATGTGTTTGATGCCTTTCATTTTATTGTTAATCCTTGTGACTAGCCTGTGGGGATGGTATTATTACCATTTGACTTATGGGGCTTGGGATGAGATGAAGCAACGGGTAGGGAGCCACCTGAGAGTCAGTGGTGGGGAGAAGAGTCAAACACAGACCTAGCCGTGGCATCCATACTTTTCCTCCTTATGCCTCTCTTCTTCAGGACTGGCGTTCCCACTTTTGGGAAAATGTCTTTTATTTATTTATTAAACAAGTTTTCGGGGGCTCCTGAGTGGCTCAGTTGGTTAAGCATCCGACTTCAGTTCAGATCATGACCTCACAGTTCGTGGGTTTGAGCCCCGCGTCGGGCTCTGTGCTGACAGCTTGGAGCCTGGAGCCTGCTTCGGATTCTGTGTCTTCCTCTCACTCTCTGCCCTGCCCCTGCTTACACTCTATGTCTCTCTAAAAAAATAAATAAACATGAAAAAAAACCCTATTTTTTAATGTTTAAAATAAAAAACTAAATGTTTAAAAGAAATTAAAAAAAGGTTTTTTTAAATGTTTATTTTTGAGGGGGGAGGGGCAAAGAGAGGGAGAGGGAATCTGAAGCTGGCTTCAGCCTCTGAGCTGTCAGCACAGCACGAGGATCATGACTCGAGCCAAAGTCAGACACTTCACCGACTGAACCACCCAGGCACCCCGGGAAAATATCTTAAGTAAACAATTTAAAAAGGAAAGAAGGTCAGTTGTTAAAACAAAACTCCCAAAATATTTCTAGCTTCTATTCATCACACGGACCCCACGTTGGCCGGCGGAGAGGCGAGCTGGTGCACGTGAACGTGATATAGCAGGCTTCAAAAGACATGCACGATCATGTCAGCAGAGGAGGCGTAAAACTTACACTGAGTAAAACGGAGGGAACGCAAAATTGTGCCACAAAGAATATCTACACACTCTCCGAGTTAGGAAAACTCGACATCCGTATACCCACGTGGACAGGGAGTATTTCGATTCATGTGAAGGATTGGCATAAGAAGCGTCTTTGTTGTATTTTCAGACAGAGGAGTTTATTTTTTTTTTAAGTGTATTTATTTATTGTGAGAGAGAGAGAGAGGGAGAAAGAGAGAATCCCAAGCAGGCTCTGCACCATAGGCACAAAGCCCGACATGGGGTTTGAACTCCTGAACCGTGAGATCAAGACCTGAACTGAAGTCAAGAGTCGGATGCTAAACCGAAGGAACCACCCAGGCGCCCCTCGGGCAGGGCAGTTTAAATGTTGTATTCAATGATAAAGAGGGAAAGAACACATATAGAACCAAGTGTTTTTAAAAAGGAGGTAGCTTTTTTTTTTAAACTATTTAGATTTAAGTGGTGAAACTAAAACGCAAACAAAGGATTACTGTCTTGAGAGGGGTGTATTTATGATAGCGGCTCCTCATCTGGAATTTGCGGATTCTTGGAGATGTGCCCAGATAATCAGAGGCTCCGGAGTTTTGCTGTATTTCACGGAACGTAATGGGAATCGCAGCCTTTGGTTTAATCGCCTTGGCAATAGGTAAGGGCATCGGAGCCTGAGTTCTGTTATCAGATCGCCTGAGTTCGGATCTCAGCTTTGTTATCTGCTTGCTAAGTGATGCTGGCAAGTTAACCTCTGCTTCCTTGTCTGTAAAACAGGGCCAATAATAATGCCTACCTCAGTGGGCGACTGCCTGGCACACGGCGAGATTTCTGTAAACCGTTCTTTATTATTTTTTTAAGGTTTTATTTTTAAGCAAGCTCTACACGCAACATGGGGCTTGAACCCACAACCCCGAGATCAAGATAACTACAAAAAATTTTTAAAAATATGTATAGTATATAAACAATATATATTTATAATAGATAAATATGAAAATATTTATTTATGTGTCTCGCCCCACCCACTAAGCCAGCCAGGTGCCCCTTGGTAAACGATTCTGAAACTATAAAGCTTCTTTGCTTTGGTCTGGAATTATATCAATTCAGCACTAATTTTGTTGCCGTAAGCAAATCAGAAGACTCAGTTGCCAATTGTTCCAAGTACCTTAGGGCGTCGGTCTCGGGAGAGCCTTACAGCCACCCTAGGAAGCTTAGGAATTATTATCTCCATTTTGCATTTGAGGAAACGGAGGCAGAGAGACGGTAAGAAATTGGTTCAAGGTCAAAGGCTAAAAAACTAGTAAGTGGAGCTGCCGGGGCAGATATCTCCGGCCAAAGACATTCTTGGAGACTTATCTCATGACAGCAAAACATCAGAAACACGTTAAATTGGAGGCAAACCGGTAGGTGAATTAGGATACACCCCTAGAAAGGAATGAGTGTGCTCAACTTTTCCCTTGTGCCCATTCTCTGCAGAGACTCCGGCCACCGGGATGCCAGAGGGACAAAAAAGTGAGAGCAAAGATGGGGCGGTGTGGTGAAGACACTGGTACAGAAGGCACTGTGACACATCAGGGAATAGAAGCGAGAAAATGGGAAAAATGTTTAAAGACCTATTCTCATAGCATGAATCTCCTTCCTGGTGTTCGGAAAATACAAGGGGGCTGGAGTTCCCCAGCAAGCACTTCCTGGTGGCTTCTTTGCCTGTGACAGCACCTTGCAACAGGGCCAGGGGAATAGCTTTACTCATATTGACATAGCATTGTTGCCACGTCCAGGGGGGGTCCTCAAAATCACCTGCACCGGAAGGGCAAGGTTGACTAAGCAGGTACGGAGAAGCTCCCAGGTGCCAGAGCTGGAACCCCGTTCGAGCAGGGATTATACCACAGCCCTGGGCTGTCTGGAGTTTCTGGCTTAGTGCCAGTCACAGAGACAGACCCAGTGGATTGGTGGGGGTCTAGGGGGCGGCACACACAGGCAGAGGGGAGCTCTGCTTAGCTTGGCAGTGAACAAGGCTTCCTAGAGGAAATACCAGCAGAACCAAGTCTTGGGGGAAGGCAGAAGGGGAATGATGTTCCAGAAGGAGGGACGTGTATGGGCAAAGATGGTAAGGCAAGGAAGAGCCTTATACACTCGCACCTCAGTGTCACCAGAGGAGCAAGGTGGGGAGTGGGTGGTGCTGGGGCTGAGGAGGAGCTAGGGACCCGGTGGGAGGCACTGTGGCCTCCTAGGCATCTGGGCCACTGGCTCTTTGAGTGAAGGGTTTGAAGCAAGGGGCATTTTGTTGGTTGGTTCGCATTTAGGACGGGAGGAACCTGAGCAAGGCTGTGGGCTTACTGGAGGGGAGACGGTTGACGAGGTGGAGGAGGAGGAGAATTGCTTTCAGGCAAACCAACCGTGGGCTGAGCTTGAGCAGCAAGGAAGGAACAGAAAAGGGTCACTAGGTTAGGCGATAAAAAAGGGGAATCGAAGGCAAAGAAATTACAGTTAGGCCCACAGTTTCGCCCTGTGCTGGAAGGGCCTGCTGTTGGCTGTGCAGCCTTGCTGCTTGGCCTTGAATAAGCAATTTCACCTTCCTGGGCCTCGGCTTCCCTGTCCGTAAGATTATAGAATCAGTGTGGTGTTCTCCAGCTCCAACCGTGTAGGATTGTGCAAACCAGTGTGTCCCAACCTCTTGGGCCTCTGGGTGAGTCACTTTCTGTACCCTCCGCTGGAGCTGCCGAGCCAGTGTGAATCACTTTCTGCCCAGAAGGAGCCAACCCCGGGGTGGGGAACGTGAAGTGAGGGCTCAATTCGTCAGGGCCAGGGCCCAGCAACAGTGCCAGCTGCCATTGGCCAAAAGTTCATACTCAGGTTAGTTTGCCTCAAGGGTCTCAGGACACAGTAACTAACATGCCGGCTGACCCCGGACCGGCCACTGAACAATTCATCACTTAGGTTTACTCAACCATAAAGGAAAAGCAAGTAGTTGTACGCTCAGGGCGGCCATGAAGAAGTGTGTCTCAGAATGGTTGGGGAACAAAGGTACAAATAGAAATGATTGTTCCTGGAAAGGCCATGGGCTTAGGTTGGATTCCCTAGAAGCAGAGCCCGAGACAGGTATTCGTGTTCAAGAGGTTTACTGGGGGGAGAACACTCCCAGGAGAAGGGGAGAGACAGAAGCGGCATAGGGCAGAGGAGACATGGCAAGCAAGAGTGTGGTCTCCGCCAGAGATTGGCTCGCATCTGCTCTCATGGGGAAGTTCTAGAGCACCAAGTGTGCCATGTCACAGTAAGGGACTGGGGCTGTTGTACCCAAATGTCAATCCATGACTGGTTGAGGTCTGTGGACAGGTAGAACGAAGAAAGAGTGGCGAGGGCGCTCCTGTTTGCTTCAGGGCAACTCTGTGCAGAAGGTGGCGGTAGAACTTTGTCAGGAATACTCACATTGGGTAGGAAAAGGGACACCAGTGGGATCCACTATAGCTACCCTAGAAATAATAAGCAGAAGTTGTATCTTCAGATCTGTGGAGGATGGAAAATGATGTATAGATAGTTAAAAAAAATGGTAGCCTTACCATTTGCGAATTAAAAGTCATAAAGGTCACCTTCATCCCATAAACATTACTCACCATTCCAGTGACAAAGCATTAGAACTACAAGCCTTTCCACATATATGTAGTACATTTCACACTGCCATCAAAGAATTAATATCCTTAATATATAAAGAACTCCTATAAATCAACAAAGGCTAAGACCCTAATAATTATGTAGGTAGAAGATATTAATCAACAATCTACCAAGGGGGGGGGGATACAAATAGCTAACATATATTTAAAGTTTTTTTTTCAACCTTGCTGATAATCAAAGAAACACAAAGGAAAGGAATATACAAATCTTCACCTATCAAATTACAAAGGCTATACCATAAGAGCACAGAAAGCTGGCAAGGATGAGGAGAGAGGGGTGCTCTCTCCACTGCGGGTGGGAATGGGGATCAGTCTAGCCATTCTTAGGAAATAATTTGATAATGTGTTTCGTGAGATTTAAAAATGTTGAAATTCTTGGATTTGTACTTCTATTGCTCCTAAGAGTCATTCTGAAGAAATAAGCTGATAATATTTCACTCTTATATACAGTAGTCCCCCTTTATCCACGGTTTTACTTTCCAGTTTCCGGTACCCATGATTGACCACAGTCTGAGAGCAGACGATTCTCCTGATGATGATCTGCGAAGGTCAAGAGTAGCCTAAGGCAACGTCACTGTGCCTAGTCATTCGCCTTAGTTCATCTCATCGCATAGACCTTTCATCATGTTGTATCATCACAAGAAGGGTGAGGATGGCACAGTACGATCTCTTGAGAGAGAGGAACCATATTCATCTAACTTTTATAACAATGTTGTATAGTCGTTCTATGTTATTATTAGTTATTGTTGTTAATCTCGTACTGTGCCTAATTTATAAATTAAACGTTATTGTAGGCTTGTATATACAGGAAAAAACATAGTATGTATGTATATACATATGGTTCAGTACTGGCTGTGGTCTCTGGCATTCTCTGGGGATCTTGGAACGTATCTCCCGTGGGTGAGGCAGGACTATTGTCATGGAATAGAGAAATTCCTAGATGTTAGGCATTGTGCATGAATACGGATTATTTACAAATTATATGCATTAATAACATTGGATTATTGATATGAACTATTTTACTTAATCTATATAATTGCCTTATCTATCAGGGAGGTACTTTCATGAAGTGTCTTTTTACAGAGGAAACTGAGGCCTAAGGAAGTTAAGTCAAGGTTAACTGTGAAGAAGTGGGGAAGTTGGGAGGAGCTGGTTCTGGTGTATGGGCTCTTAATACCTTCACTTACCCAGGGGACTCGTTAATACATAGGTCCGGGAAGAGGGTGAAAGACCATCTTTTTTTTACACAATAATTAAGTCAGGCAAATTGTTTCTTGCTCCATTGATCAGAGAACCTCGGTGTTTCTAATTAAACCAGAGAGATTTAATTAGGGTTCCTGGGCCTGTCACCCAGTCCTTTGGAAAGTTTTGTGATGAGGTTTACATAAAAGTGTCAAACGGTCCTAGGTTCCTGTGTAAAATGGTCAAGTCAGCTGCTGGATTTGGCACCTTTTTGGGTGGGAGAGCCCTGAGCTAAAGGAGGTTGGTAACAACAAGCCGTTACTGCGGCAATCAATTGTTTACCCTTACTTACTTCTCAGCGTCTCCCCCAGAAGCGCGAGCTCTCTAAAAGCAAGGATCGAGTCCATCTCGGTCATTAAAATAAACTTGAAGGTGAAAATGGACTGTGGGAGAAGATCCCGCGGTGTCTGCTAAGCTCTCGCGGGAGTCCAAGAAGACTTGTCACAAGAATGGTTATTAAGCGGCATTTGTAAGAAATTTACAAAGACATCTGGATTGTTTCTAGTTTTTGACGATGACAAACAAGCTGCTGTAAACATTTATGGACAGGTTTTTACATGGACATACGTTTTTGTGTTTTTGGAATAAATACCTGGAATAAATGCTATTGCCGGTTTGTACGGTAGTTGCCTGGTTAATTTTTTTTTTTAACTGCCATCGTGTTTTCCAGAGTGGACGTGCTATTGTACATTCCGAGCGATCAGTTTCTCAGAATCCTTACCAGCAGTTGGTCTTGTCTCTCTGTTTTATTTTAGCCATTGGAATAGATTTGTAGCCGTATCTCCCTGTGGTTTTAAATTTGCATCTCCCCAACGGCTGACAAAGTTAAAAATCTTTTCATGTTCTTATTTACATCCATAGAACCCCTTCAGTGAAATGTCTCTACACACATTTTTGCTACTTTCTAGTTAGATTGGTTTTTATTTTGACTTTCAAATTTCCAGCGATGTTTTTTCTAGCCCTTTGTCAGATACATGTTTCGCAAACATTTTCTCCCAGACCTGCGTTAGTCTTTTTCTTCTCTTCACAGGGTCTTTCACTGAGCAGAAAAAATGCAATATCTATAAATACATTTTTCCATTTTTCCTTTTATGGGTCTTGAACGTTTTTTCTCCCTATGTTCCCCCCTCCGCCCCCCCAAGATTTATAGCTTTAGTTTTACATTAAAGTCTGTAATCCATTTGAGTTAATTTTTGTAGAAGGTGTGAGACTTAGGCGAGGTTCATTGTTTTCTGCTTCTTTGGATGTCTAATTACTCCAGCACCATTTGGTGAAAAGGCTATTTTCCTTCCATTGGGTGACTTTTGTATTTGGGTGTATTCCTGTGGGTCTATTTCTGGGTTCTGTCTTCTGTTCCACTGATTTATGTATTTCTTCCTCCACCAATGTCACACGGTTGTGATTACTGTAGCTACAGAGTAAGTCTCAAAAGCAGGTAATCTGATTCCTCCCACATTCTTCTTTTTTGAAATCGGCTCAGCTATTCTAGTTCCTTTGTTTCCATGTACATTTTAGAATAAGCTTCTCTATATCTACAAAACGTCTGGCAGAACTTAGCCAAAAATCTCATTACATGCAGAGATTAATTGGTGAACTGACATCTTTACTGTGTCAAATCTTTCAATCCATGAACTCCATACGTCTCTCATTTAACTTCTCTGATTTCTTTCATCATCCTTTTGTAATTTTTAGCCTACAAATCTACACGTTTTGTTGGATTGCCACCTAGGTATTTACTTTTTTTTATTAAAAATTTTTAACGTTTATTTATTTTTGTGAGAGATAGAGAGACAGAGTACGAGCAGAAGAGGGTCAGAGAGAGAGGGAGAGACAGAATCTGAAGCTGCCTCCAGGCTCTGAGCTGTCAGCACAGAGACCGACGTGGGGCTCGAACTCACGAACCGTGAGATCATGACCTGAGCCGAAGTCAGGTGCTCAGCTGACTGAGCCACCCAGGCGACCCCTAGGTATTTACTTTTTGAGTAAATGGTGTTTTTAATTTGTTAGCTTATAAAAATATACTTGATTTAAATACGTTTATTTTATATTAGATGACCTTTCTGACCTCAGTTATTTGAGGAGTTAAAAAGAATTTTTTTTGAGGATTTTGGGGATTTTCTACATAGACAATTATGTCATCTGAGACTAGGGATAGGTTTACTTCCTACTTTTCCACCAATATGCTTTTTATGTCCTTTTCTTGCCTTATCGCACTCGGTGAAAGTTCCAGCAAGCTGTTGATTAAGAATAGAAAGAACAAAAGAACACGCATCTTTGCCTGGTCTCTGACCTTAGGGAGAAGGCATTCAATCTTTCGTCATTAAGTGTAACGGTAGCCGTTGGTTTTTGGTAGATGATCTCTGACAAATTGAGAAGTTTCCGTCTATTCCTGTTTTCTTCTGAGAGTTTTACGATTAGCGAGTGTTGAATTTTGTTGAAAGATATTTCCCCATCGATCGATACGATCATGTGATTTTTCTTCTTTAGCCTAACACAGTAGATTTTTGAATACTGAACCATTCTTGCATCCCTGGAATACATTTTACTAGGTCATGGTATATAATTCTTTTCGTTATATATGAATTCTATTTGCTGCTCTTTGGTTAAGGATTTCACATCTATACTCGTAAGGGACATGGATCTGTGGTTTTCTTTTTTTGGTATGGTCTTCGTCTGGTCTTGGTATCAGGGTAACATGAGTTTCATAAAAGGAACTGAGAGGAACTTTCTCCTTTTCTGTTTTCCGAAAGAGATTATGCAGAACTAGTGTTAACTCTTCTTAAAACAGGTAGTGGAATGGTCCAGTGAAAACATCTGAGGCTAGATATTTGCGTTGGGAGGGTTTAATTTCATTCGTAGACAGGATTATGGAGGAAGTAAAAAGACTGGCAGGTGTCAGAGGTGAGAGAGGAGAAAGGGAGGGATGGATAGGGGAAGTAGGTGGGAATCTTAGCTCAGGGAAACTATTCTCCATGAAGCTATGGTGGCTATCCAGCGTTATCCGTTTGTCAAAGCACGTACGACACGAGACGTACACTCTGGCGGGAGCCACTCACTTTGGGTGGCAGTCCTGTCCCCACGTGGGTTCATCGCCGTCACACAGGTACCGCTCTGGGGGGGCGATGTTGACGAGGGTGGTGGGGTAGGCTTGGGTGTGTGTGGCAGGAGTGAGTGGGAACTCGGAAATTCCGCTCGGTTTTGTTGCGAACCTGAAGGCGCTCCAAAGAAGAGACTCTTAATTTAAACCCCCCTGAGGGGAGCCTGGGTGGCTCAGTCGGTTGAGCGTCTGACTTCGGCTCAGGTCATGATCTCGCGGTCGGTGAGTTCGAGCCCCGCGTCGGGCTCTGTGCTGACAGCTCAGAGCCTGGGGCCTGCTTCGGTTTCTGTGTCTCCCTCTCTCTCTGCCCCTCCCCCACTCGTGCTCTGTCTCTCTCTGTCTCAAAAATAAATAAACATTAAAAAAAAAAAACAAAAAACCTGAGTCCGTGTGGTTACAAAATGGGTGCTTTATCCACCCTCATCCCTGTCACCTGGATTCAGGTGCCGACGAGTAGACTCCTTGGGGCTTCCTTCTGTAGGTCATTTTGCCTAAGCCCGGGGCTGCCCTCCGCTGACTCGTCTGATCCGCCCTCCCTGCCACCTTCTTCCCTGTGACTTAGTAGGTCTTGAACCTAGGGATCCCTCAGGCTTGAGTGACAACCTCTCTATGCCTGTATGTAACAGGGAATGCCTGAGATTAGGATGCGAGGTACCCAGGGTGCTGCTGGGCACGGGGTAGGATTTCTTCCCTTTCCTTCCTCCTCTCTCCACGCCTCTGCTTAGGGTGGTGGCTGACTATGGAAAGGCAGCCCTTTCAGAGAAAGAAGGAAGGACACCCGGTGAGGGAGAGAGTGGGGAGCGGTGACCCTCTGGGACCTGCACGCGGCAGCCGGCCAGCCAGCACCCTTTCCCACAAGGGACACGCAGCTCAAGATAGGTTTGTTTCCTGGGTCCCCGGAGGGTGGGGGGTGGGAGCAGGGAGCACCCGGGGTGATGGGGGAAGGATGTTGTTTTTCAACAGACGAGAGTGACTCCATTTCCGATTCTCACAGGCGCCCTGAATGCCCGTCACATCGGGCAGGGAGAGCTGCCCAGATCTGACACTGCCCCCTTGTAGAAGCGGCTGGCAGGCCCCGAGGGGCGAGAGGGGACGCCCGCGGCCTGGTGGAGGCTGAATGAATTTAGTGCCTGTGAATGAGGCGGGCTTGGCAGCCCTTGAGACAAACTCCCTCTTTGTTCCTGAGCCGTCCCTCCCAGACGAGGGCAATGCCAACTTTCTTCGCTCCATCCTGTCCACATTCTTCGGCCCGACTCAGCTGTGAGGAGAGGCACAGAGGCCCCCATGTTTTAGGCCCTAAAAAGAATCCGTTAATTTGCGCCTCCGAGACCCACAAGCAGCCTGCGGCCTGCGTGGCTGGAGTCGCAGAGCCGACCGTTGCCAAGACAGCGGGTCTGGACCATCTCTGACTAGAGCCCAGAGTGAGAACGGAATTTTGCATCATGACCCAGGGACACACACGGACATGTATGTTCATGTCCACTGTCACGCGGAATTCAGACACTTGAAAAGGGACGTGGAATAGTACAGGAAAGAGGAGTATTATTTTAGGCAACCTGTTTTCTGTGCACGCATGCGTGCGGCCGAGATATAAATCATATTTTCCGTGGTGGATGGTGTTAGGAAAAGATCGAGAAACACTTGCGTGGATCACGCTTTCCCCGACTCGATATTAAATGGCCAACTCGGAGAGTGACGAAACATGTTAGCATATCACAGAGCCCGGAGATTCCCGTGGTGAAGAGATTTGTGGAACCTTGCTGGTCAAGCGCATGAACTTGACCCCCTCCTTTCCCCAAAAGGTTACACTGCTATCTCACGGAACCAATGTTTCATAGAACGTAGGCCTGGAAGGGATTTGAAAAGTCTTCTGGAATTTTCTCAGGGGTTTCAGTGACAGGGTAAGAGGGCGTCTGCCTCGGCAAGAACAGAGCTGATACGTCTGTCAGGTCATTGGTTCTCAAGTAAGATTTTGCTCGAAAAAGTCCTCTCTCTGAAAATGTTTAGAAACTACGAGCCTAGTCTAACTCTCTCATGAGAAACTGAGGCCCAGAGACGGGAAGGAACTGGTGCAAGCTCACTTGGTGAGGTCCTGTTAGAGCTGGGACTCCCTTTCACTGAGTTTTTTTTTTTTTTTAATGTTTTATTTATTTTTGAGAGAGGGAGAGAGAGACAGAGAACAAGGAGGGCAGGGGCAGAGAGAGAGGGAGACAGAATCTGAAGCAGGCTCCGGGCTCTGAGGGGTCAGCACAGAGCCCTACATGGGGCTTGAACCCACAAACCTTGAGATCATGACCTGAGCCAAAGTCGGATGCTCAACCGACTGAGCCACCCAGGCGCCCCTGCTGAGTTTTCACCTGTAATCCTCTGAGGCCAACTCCAGGGTCGGGTAAACACTCCGGTGCAGTGGGGGCTGGAGGGCTGGAGTCCGGAGGGGGGCCTCAGAG
This sequence comes from Paguma larvata, assembly GCA_030068075.1. NCBI lineage: Eukaryota > Metazoa > Chordata > Mammalia > Carnivora > Viverridae > Paguma > Paguma larvata. The sequence goes on from CM057833.1 coordinate 43,083,403, forward strand.
GGCCTGGCCTCGTCCCTCTTTGCTCTGTTGCCCACCTTTTGAGAATGGTTTGACTTCTCCGTATTTGAGCTTTCTCACCTGTAAGATGGCGGGTGAGGACGCTACCCTAAAAATAGGATAATTTGTGGCACTTCTTTGACAAGACAGATATTGTATAATAAGTATGAGGCAATGATTTATTTTTTCTAAGCCTCAGAAAGGAGATTTTATAGCTCTAACCAGGAAGTTCGTAACCTTCTTGTACTGTAACTTAATGAGAACTTGGTTGTCCAGTTCTAAGAAGAGTTGCTCCTTACTACGTTAAAAAAATAAGGATGTTTAGAAATTCCTCTTTTGTCCGAATAAAACTCTCTTATTGTTTTCCCAGAGGTGACTTTGCCTAGATCGTATTCAAACTAACAAAGAATATCTATTCCTTATCCCCAGGGGTTTAAAGTGAAATTGTTTAGGGGTGCCTGGGTGGCTCAGTCGGTTAAGCGGCCGACTTCAGCTCAGGTCATGATCTCACAGTCTATGAGTTCGAGCCCCGCGTCGGGCTCTGCGCTGACGGCTTAGAGCCTGGAGCCTACTTCGGATCCTGTGTCTCCCTCTCTCTCTGCCCTTCCCTTGCTCGCCCTCTGTCTCTATGTCTCTCAAAAATAAATAAACATTAAGAAAAAATTAAAGTGAAATGGTTTTATATCCAGTAGTGTAGACGGTACTGCTCATTCAGCGTTTGTTGGACAGATACTTGTTGGCACGGCGTGTGATTGCTTGTACTCCCCAGTCCTCTCTCTGTCCCCTGCCACCCTGCTCCTTGTCCCTGGAAGCTATCTGCGAGGGACTCCCTCAGTGGTTTCCCTGCCTTTGGGATCCGGCGGAGGTCGGCTTAATGGAAGGCTGGCAGGAGCTCAGAGGGCAGAAGAGAGTGGGTCTGGGGTCTTTGTTCCCTTGGATGCCTCCTCCTGCTGGGGGCCGCAGCTCCCTGCATTATAGGGTCCGTTACCCGCTCCACCCTCGGGGTCTGGCCTGGGGTAAACGTCCCAGAGACAGATCCCCTCCTCCACGTGGTCACTCTATACTCTGATTATGCTTCTGTCATTCCTTTATTAACTCTCTCCAACTGACCCAATTCGAGGGAGACATCTATGTTCTGCTGAGACCTTGGCTTACACGTTGTTTCAGAGACACATCTTCATTTTGCTTCGTATTTTCTGGCCTTTTTCCGTCGAGCGTCACGAAATGTGCCAAAGTATAGAAGACCCAGATTTTTCTTTCTTGTGTATCCTTTGTGTCGCGAGGCCGCGGTGAGCGGGACTTCTCCACCCCGGGGTGCTTTGAAAAATCACTGATGCCTGAGCCGCACCCAGAGAGTCTGATCACTGGGTCTGGATGGGGACCCAGCGTCCTGTCACCAGGGTCTCTGTCTCTGTGTGGGACCCACGGACGTCGGGAAGGAAGTCGGGCTGTGTAATTTGTTTCTGCAGGTTCTGCCCGCTGGGTCTTAGTGCCGTGTGTGTGTGTGTGTGTGTGTGTGTGTGTGTGTGTGTGTGTGTGTGTGTGTGTTGACCTTCGGCTCTCTGACCCTGAATCTTATATTGCTTTTCCCAGTGCTGATGGCGGTGGCCCATGGCAGGGAGAGACCTCTGGTTCAGGCCACACACACACACACACTGCTGCCCTCTTGTGGACGTGGGCACAGCTGCACCGGACTGCGGTGCCACCTGTAGCATTTTCTTCTTGCTGACTTACCGTCCGGGTGGAAGGGGGCTTCAGGAAGCCGTTCAGTCACGAGCAGGGAGAGGCCACGCGTGTGAGCGTTCCCAGAAGGTGGCCATGTCTTTTTCTCTAACAGGCTTTCGTAAAGAGCCCCTCTTCGCGCCTGTCCATTCGTTTAGGAGTTTGTTAAGTTGCTTAAAGTTGGCTCTCCCTGAGGAGGGGCGGGGTGGATCGATGGCTGTGCAGAAAGGTAGCGCGTTTAGGGAAAAAAAATGAGAAGGACCACAGATTAGCCCCTGGGAGGCGGAGCCTGCAGAGCAGAGTGGCCGAGTCCCGGGACAAGGGAGCGAGGTCGCTGGGTCCGGCCAAGCTGCTGAGAATGCTCTACCCGTCCCTACTTGAAACTCGTCTAACTAACTCGCTAGCACCTGGAAATTCCCTGCTCTGGCTGCAGCCCCCTGTTGCCGCATCTCCCGAACTTCTCGGTTCCTGCCTCTGAGCACGCTCCTGGCCTGTTTTCTGCCACACGCCTGTCCCGCGGTCCCCTACCATCCGGTAGACGTCCGCCGGCCCCTTGGTAGCAATCCGTTAGCGGTTTTTCATCAAACAATTTATGTGATATATGGTGCGTTGATTACTAGAATGTTTTATATCATATTATCATTGTTAGCAGCGATGTAAGAGGAAATGGATTGCGCATTAGCGATGAGTCTGCTTTGTATTAAATGATTTTTATTAATTTCTTTAGGGCAGATCCAAGGGGAAAAAAAAAAGGATAACTGTGTTCCTATAAAGTAAATGTAATTTTGACCATTTAAATTTACATTAAACAGGGGCGCCTGGGTGGCTCAGTTGGTTAAAGCATCCAACTTCGGCTCAGGGCATGATCTCATAGTTCGTGAGTTCAAGCCCTGTGTCGGGCTCTGTGCTGACAGCTCAGAGCCTGGAGCCTGCTTCGGATTCTGTGTCTCCCTCTCTCTCTCTCTCTCTGCCCCTCCCCTGCTCACACTCTGTCTCTCTCTCTCTCTGAAAAATAAACATTGAAAAATGTATAAATTTACGCGAAACAAATTTTTGTGCCATATTCAGAGAACTTTTAACATGATTTTGGGTTACCCTTGCTGTCTGCCGTCACCCGTGTGCTGCTATTATCTGGGTTAATGTGAGCCCACTCACTCGTTCAGTAGTGTTTTTTGAGCACCATCTCTGTGCCGGGCACTGTTCTAGGTTCTAGGGAGGCAGCGAGGAACAAAACCGTCTCTTTTCTCAGATTCTGATGGGAGGCTAATGTATACAGATTTGCTTCAACCGTTCCTTCTCAAGTTTTGGAACGAAGACTAATCCCTCAAACTCGTCATTTATTTATTTTTCTTTTCTTTCACCATCTCCAACGTGTCATCGTTTCGGGGTCGAGTTTTGGGAGTACTGTGCTCTTTATTGGCAACTCCTGGCGATGGAATTCCATGACCTGTTCACGGTCTAGTAGTTTTTCTAGTAGCTGAGATCGCAGTAGGAAGAGGAGGAAGTTTCCACAGGGCACTGGCTTGCGCGCAAGGCCGTGGGTGTGAGTTGGCTGCAGTGAGCGTGGCGGTCCACAGCTTGGGCCCTGCAGACACAGAACTGGGTCCAAATGCTGGTTTCGCCGTATATATATTTATAATATATATATATATCTGCGTGGCTTCGGGCAGTTCACAACCTTTCTGAGGCTCATTCTCTGCCAGCCCCCAACCCTACCTCCCACAGAATGAGAAAAGTGATAATAATCTACCTAAGTGGCTTGGAGTGATCATTAGGTGAGATTATATATATGTGTGTGTGCGTATATAGATAGTGCTTAGTATAGTGAGTGCCCGGAACAAAGCTCAGTAGGATAGCCGTCATTACTAAGTATAATTTAGTGTTTCTTCCTCCCCACCGCATCTCCTGAGGTGCGATGGACCAAGGACAACTGGATATATTGAGGGTGTACAACATGATGCTTTGGTGTGCAGATACACGGGGAGATGACTGCTACAATTAAGCTAATGAACGCATCCACCACCTCACATAGTTACGTGTGTGTGCGCGCGCGCATGTAAGAACACTTGAGACCTACTATCTTGGCATATTTCAAAAATTTTTTAATGTTTATTTAGTTTTGGAGGAGCCAAAGACAGAATGTGAGCAGGGGAGGGGCAGAGAGAGAGGGAGACACAGAATCCAAAGCAGGCTCCAGGCTCTGAGCCGGTCAGCACAGAGCCTGACGCGGGGCTCGAACTCATGGACCACAAGATTATGACCTGAGCCGAAGTCGGCTGCTTAACCAGCTGAGCCACCCAGGTGCCCTTCTCTTGGCATATTTCAAGTATACAATTAGTACTGTCGGCGACAGTCCCCACGCTGTACACGAGGTCTCCAGAACTTACTCAGGCCTCAAAGTTTGAACCCTTTGGCCTGCGTCTCCCCATTTTCCCCAGGCCTCAGCCCCAAGTAACTACCATCCTATTCTTTGTCACTATGAGTTTGACTGTTTTAATTTTTTTGTTTATTTATTTTTGAGAGAGAGAGAGAGAGAGAGAGAGAGCGAGCATGAGTGGGGGGAGGGGCAGAGAGAGAGGGAGACAGAGACTCAGAAACAGGCTCCAGGCTCTGAGCTAGCAGCACAGAGCCCGACACGGGGCTCGAACTCGGGAATGGTGAGGTCCTGACATGATGGGGACTTCCAGATTAATGGCATGGTAGTCAGAGAACATATCCCACGTAGTTTGGCAAGTGCTGAGACAAGGGAGATACAAGTTGATACTGGTGCCTAGAGCAGGGACACCTGACAGTCTAGGCAGCCTGCCTGGAGGAGGAGTAACCTTTAAGCATAACACTGAAGGATGAGTAGGGCACCGGTAGAAAAGGCGTGTATGTACGCATATGTGTGTGCTGGGAACAGCAGCAGAGGGACCTCAATCTTATTGGGGAGACTCTTACTTGGACAGGACAGGTTCACTATAACATAGTAAATGTCATGACAGAGGGAGGCTTGACACTTTGGGGTCGTGGCACAGTGTAGTGGTTCTGTTTCATGAAGTTATCCGATAGGCAAAGCTAAAAGGTATGGTCAAGTTGGTTGGTATCAGCCCTGGGTTTGGATACTCTTCCTCCTGTGAATAATTTTACCATGGTCCAGATATTAAAATTCTTGAAGCCTCGGTTTCCTCGTCTTTGCACTGGGGATAAAAATATCCCTGCCTGGCAGGATCAACGGGACGCTATGTGAGATACATCAGATACAATCAAGCAATCAGCGACAGGCAGGGGGGTCAGGGCTCTGTGGGTGGGAGTGGTTTCAATCCCTGGGTGTGAGTTCTCAGGATGTCATTCTGGGTGTCTGGCCCTCAGAGGAGCTCTGAGGTCATGCCGTTGCTGCAGAATACCCAGGAGGCAGCGGCGGAGAGGCCAAGGGCAGCCAGGAGCCCCGACCAGAAGGGGCCCGTGAGCACAGCAGGCTGTAGCCGAGGCGGACCCGGACGAGCCGGGGGCGTGCTGAAAAGCGCATGCGCAGAGTGCCTGGCCGGGAGGCATGGGACCCGCCTCCCAGGTCCGCGTAGGCTCGTGCGGTGAGCGCAGCCTTCCCGGGTCTCAGTTTCCGTAAATGAAAAATGCAGAGCAAGTTTGCGTGGAAAATCGGACTCCCCCTCTTCCCCTCCTGGGGAAACTGGGTCGTGAAGAATTTCAGCCGCTTGTCCAAATTCAGCGGGAAAGAGCATTCCCGTCGATCGGTGGTGTCCGCCCGGAACGACAGGGGAGTGTGGAATGCGGGTCGTGTATCTTCTATCCCTGGAACTTGCTAGAAACACCTAATCCTTGTCGTATGCCTGTTTTGTACCAGACACCACACCGAATTCTTTACGTGACTTGTATCATTTAACCCTCTTAACCCTATACGGCAGGGACTCTTACTATTCTTATTTTACACATGTGGAATCTGGCACAGAGAGGGTAAGTAACTTGCCTTATATCACACAGTTTTTGGTTCTGGCTTGTCTCTGCCATGTCTCACAGTCTGCCGAGACGGGCGGCTCTCTGAGAGCAGGAGCTTTATCGTATTTATTTCGGACTCTCCGCGGCCTGGTAGGGTTTTGGATGGTATTCGTCGCGACTCTGAACTCAGTGGTTCTCGCTGGACCCACAGTCACTTGAGATGTTTCAGAAGCTTCTCACGTCTGGGCCCAACCTCGCATCACTTGCCTCGGAGTCTCTGAGCTTAGGGGCCTGGCAATCTGCGCCTAGCGAGTCTGAAGCACAACAAAGCTGGGAAACGTTGGGTTAAATAAAATTCTTTGTTCAACGGGCAAGCCCGTCTTCCTGCCTCTTGGCACTGGGGGGTGCTGTTGGATAGTCTAAAAAAAATAGTATTTCCTTTAACTCCAGGCACGCATTTCTTTTTGCTTGCAAATTCGTTTTGTGTATCTCCTCTCCAGGGCTTGGTAGAAAGCTTGTCAAGACAGATAATGGCCCCAACTAGCCTCTCTGCGGCCCTTTCGAAGGCTGACCGTTGATAACAGAGGCAGGCAGACATAGCAAGTTTCTGAAGTCTGCGATCATTTTGTTTTCAGCCTCCATTCAGGTCGAAGAGGTTTGCAAGGAATCGTGGGACCCGGAAGGTATCCCTCTCCTAATCTCCAGGACCCGTGACTATAGTACCTTACGTTGCGAAGGGGGATTTGCAGATGCGAGTAAGGTAATGACCTTGAGATGGAGAGGTTGTCCTGGCGGGATGATAACCCTGTGTACGCACAAGCGTCCTGAAAAGCCAGAAGGGGGAGCAGAGGGTTAGATCAGAGAGGGAGGCAGAGTCAGAGGGAAGCTCCGAGACCCTAAGCTCCTGACTCTGGAGACGGAGGAGACGCCACAAATCACCGGCTGTGGGCAGCCTGTAGAAGCTGGACAAGACTTTTCAGAAAGGAGCTCAGCCCTGCTGACTCCTTGACTTTGGCCTACGGAGGCCCACTTTGGACTTCTGACCCCCAGATCTGTAAGATCATAAATTGGTGACATTCACCACCAAGTTCGTCGTAATCTGTTATGGCAACAATATGAAACTAATCCATGGAGAATACCTGAAATGCCTCCTCTGGGAGACATAGTTACTTCTGCGACCTAGTGGCCATTTCTAACAACCCTCCTTCCTCGCCTTCTTCCCACGTACTAATATCCCAACCTCTTTTGTACTCAGGGATGATCATGAGACCCAGTGAATGATCAGGAAAAGCCAGCTGGGGAAAGAGTCTTTCTTTCTGATAAAAGGAGAGAAGTATTCAACAAGAGCTCTTTTACTGCCTGGGCCCCGCCCTTGATGTTTTCCTTTGGAAACACACTTGTGCGAATGTGAGGTCTAGAGCTGCAGCAGCCATTTTGGGCCCATGAGGTGAAAAGTCCATGCATGACACCCTGACCTGTCCTTAGGATTTGAGACCACGGTTAGGTCAGTCCCACAGGTATACTTCACCTTCCTAAATATGTCTTTAATTACTGTCTCAGGAGCCAACACAATTTCTTCCAGAAAATCATAGAAAAACATTAAATAGTTATTGAATGCCCCAGGCTCTGGGCTGGGACAAAGATATGGAGGAAGCAGGCCTGTTCTGGACGAGTTTGCAGTCTCTAGTAATTAGATTTCCTTTGGCTGCAATGCCAGAAACCCAGCTTTGCGGCGGTGGAGGCCGGAAAACAAGGCAGGAAATAAACCCGAGAATTAGCTTAAGAAGTATCAGTGTTCTTCTCATATTGAGGACTTCGGTTTAGAAAGCTCTTTCCCACGCTTGTCATCTGTAGTCCCACCTTCACAAAGATCTTGAAGATAGGAAGAATAAACTTGTGCAGGGCCCCTGCGTGGCTCAGCCAGTGAAGCATCCGACTTCGGCTCAGGTCGTGATCTCGCGGTTCGTGGGTTCGAGCCTCGCGTCAGGCTCCGTGCTGACAGCTCAGAGCCTGGATCCTGCTTCAGATTCTGTGTCTCCCTCTCTCTCTGCCCCTCCCCTGCTCGTGCTCTGTCTCTCTCTCCTTCAAAAAAAAAAAAATAAACATTTAAAAAAAAAAAGAAGAAGAAAATTGTTATTCTCAATTTGCAGGTGAGGCAACAAAGAAAGATCCGGATTTTGTGTTCCTTCCTCAGCAGCACTGAAAGCCCATGGTAGGGTGGTGGCTTGGCTCCAGGCTTCCTGATTTCTGCTTTGGTGTTGTTTTTTTTTTTTTTTTTTTAACCCCTCATAGATCGCACAATGTCAAGACTGGTAAAAATCCTTAGAAATTATCCAACTCAGGGATGGCAAGTAGGTTTCACTTATTTTATGTGCCAGTTCTGGCCTCCCAGTGACAATGGCCTGGAGCACTGGATTGTGTCCTACTTCCTGGGAACGGGTGCTGTGATTGATTAGTAATGTCTACATGGGCTTTGGTGAGGGAGCACATGGGGCGCGGGGCGGGGGGGGGGGGCACCTCCTTGCTATACTTCATGGAATCCAACCTCTCATTTACACAACAAAGAAAGGAACCTCAGAGAAGGGAACTGACTTACTCAAGGTTACACAATGAACTCGGGGCAGAACTGGGACCAGTGGGTTTTGTCATTGACCGCCCGGCTGCCAGGACTGCCAATCGGACTTAAGTATTTTCTTCCCACGGGAGGATTTCCACTGTTTACCTCGTCGAGGTAGCCTAGACCATTGGAGGCCGTAGGTTCTAACCCCAGCTGTGACGCTGTGCAGCATTAAACAAGCCGACTAATCTGTTTGTGCTCACAGATCAATCTGCTTCCCCCAGATAGCTTCCCTTATCTCGAGAAACTGCACAGTTTGTGCGTTATCAACTGGACTAAGAAACCTCAGCCGGGAAGGTTAAAGGGAAAGAGACATGGGGCTTAGAACAGCCTTGAGAGGCAAGGGGAGTTGGTAAATTGGGCTCTCCTTGTATTTTTCGGGGCTGTTAACTTCAGAGGAAGGACAAAGGGCTGGATTTGCCCTTTGCAAGAAATGAAACCAAAGAAGCAAACTTTTTCCTTCTCAGGTTACAGAACCTCGGGCTTGATTGTTTTCCATGTGGCTGGGCATTCCAACGAATGCCATTTCCCGTGGGTATTTGGTCCTTTGCAGGTGAGGATGGGCTGCTCTCTAGTTTCCAAGGAATCTTATACACCCTGGGCCCTTGGGGATTAGAGGGAGAGAGGTGACCCACGCTGATGCGGGGGATGATAGCCAGCTGTTTCGGTCAACGGTAGGGTCCTGAGTGCCGGGCTGAAGGAGTGGCTCCTAGACTGTGCGGCACCTTCAGATGAGGAATCAAACTCCCACTGTCCAAATGACAACATAAATTGAACATAAATTATTTTTTCACTTTTCAGAGATGGGCGTGGGGGGAGAACAGGGAGTCCCTGGAAATTCTGCTCGGTCGTGATGGAGCGCTGGAATGGCCTCGACATTTGAATCAGCACACGGGGATTTTCAGAAGCGTGACGGACCATAAATGCCGAACTCGATCACAGAAATTTAGCTTTTGTGGTTAATATTAGTATCGCTCTAAAAATTATTATTTTTTAGCACTCCGAAGCCTTTCAGAACTACAGAGTCCTCCCGTGTTATCATCCTGTTGACTTTCCACGGTGAGCGGAAGGGGTCATTCTCTATTTCAGGGAAGAGGAATGGAAGTCCAGAGAGGCTGAGTGACTGGGGGCGGGTCCAGTGGCAAATCATCGGAGAGGCTGCGATTTGAACTTGGCTTTTTGGGGGCTGAACCCAGCAGTCTTTCTTATCTCATGGCGGGACCTTTGCGGGGTGACCGGTTTGCCTGGAGTCCTGGTGGAGGGTTGGAGGTCAAGGCCGGGGGAGAGGCCTGTGCGGTTAGGGCACCTAGAGATGGTTGAACTTGACGTGGGCTTGTATCAGTGGAGGGCCGGGCAGCCAGGATTCTGGGACCGAAGGACACGGCACAGCCAGGAGATGGGTTTGGTATCAGCTGTTCTTTACTGAATTATTTTTTTTTGGGGGGGGGGAGGGAGGGTGGGTCAGCCAATGTGTCAATTTGTGGCGAACGCTATTATTTTTAGGGCGTGAAGCCTGAGTCGGGGAGCTGAACACCTCGGCCAAAGCCACGCAGCGTAGCGAGGGACCGAGTCCGGATTAGAAAGCTGGCGTGTCAGCTCTGTCGCCTGTGCCTCTGACCCCCCCGCATGACACCCGAATTGTGAGTCGGTAAAATACAGTACTGGGGAGTAAATTCGTAACACTTGGCCGCGGCCAGCTGGGGAGGCTCTGGGAGGCCAGATTTCAGAGCTTCGGGCATTGTTGTCTTTGGGGCAGCAGGGAGCCAAGAGGTGGGAAAGGAGGGCCGAAGTCCGCGCCTCCTTCCCGCCTGAAGCCGACAGGTCGCCTGAAAGTCAAGAGGGCGCATGCGTGGGAATTGCATCCCGCCCCGCCCCCCCTCCCCCTCTCCCTCTCCCCACCCCCCTCCCCCCCCCCCCGCCCCCCCTCCCCCTCTCCCCACCCCCCCCCCCCCCCCCCCCCGCCCCGTTCCCGGGGCTCTCAGGTCGCCTCGCCCCCTCCGCGAGGGATAGCACCGTTCCTGCGCACTCTTCCAATGCCTTTTAAAAATAAAGTAAAAATTATTTAAAAGCCTCCTTTGGCCTCCTTCCTAAATCCCGGAGCCGTTTTTTGGCGGAGACTTCAGCAAGGGTCCCGCGAGGGCGCAGAGGCGCAGCCTGCGGCCCGGACTCTCTGGCCAGCAGCCGCCGTCAGGCTGGTCCCTGGGGGCCGCGTGCTTTGGAATCCCCAGCCGACCTCCTATGCTCCTAAATAAACCTTGTGGCTTTAAATGCCCCCGCGGGGCCCCTCCGGAGACGAGAGTGTTCCTAACACAAAACCTCGGGTGACGTTCACGTGCGTCCGGCTCATCAGTCACGCCGCCGAGGGACTGACTTCCCCACTGCCCTCGCAGCTGTCATCGCGACGCCGCAAGGCCAGCCGGACTCCTCGCTGGCCTCACGCGTCAGAGCAGAGGTGGCTGGGAGGGATCTGGGAGGTTGCCCGGACCATTAGTCGAGGCGTGACGTGTGCGCTGTCACGGGGGTGATGGAACTGGCCGAGACGTGTCCTTCGTCAGAAGTGTGACTCCATATCTGTGGCCCTCCTACCCCCGTCACATGCGATGGAGGGGTATCTACAGATTGCTTTATACTTTAGAGGGACCCAGTGCCTTCCTGAGCTCATTGAATGCTCACACGGCAACTCTGGAAACCCAAGTTCTCATCTGAAATGTATACGTCAGGGGTGCCTGGGTGGCTCAGTCGGTTAAGCGTCCGACTTCGGCTCAGGCCATGATCTCACGGTTCGTGAGTTCGAGCCCCGCGTAGGGCTCTGTGCTGATAGCTCAGAGCCTGGAGCCCTGCTTCGGAATCTGTGTCTCCCTCTCTTTCTCTGACCCTCCCCGACTCATGCTCTGTCTTTCTCTCTCTCTAAAAAATAAATAAACATTAAAAAATTTTTTGAAGTGTGTACGTCAGAGCCCTGAGCCCCGGAGGGTATCTCTCGGACAAATCTCAGGGTACTCTCCTCCTTCTTCCCTACAAATGTGGCGATCGGGTGAAACTGGATTTTAGAGACTGTCCAGCCCCATTCCCTTCCCTACCTTGCCCTGTGCCCTGGGAAGCTGATCCTAAAAGACCGCTTCTATGGGCTCCATTGCTCTGTGGCTTCTGGTTGGATTCAGACAACGGCCAGCACCGGAGGGAGATTGGGGCGGGAGGAGGGTATTCTCCCAGCCAGGAGACCATGGCTAAGTTCAGGAGCCTTGCTGCTGTGGACCCCAGGGCGCTGCAGTACTCCTTGGTGGTTTCCTTACGCTCGGCTCACGTCTTTAAGAAGAGATCCTTTATTCACACCCCCCCATTGCAGCACCCCCATGTACTACTGAATCTGCCGGGAGCTCATACAATTCACTATGCAGGTAGTGAGCGGTCTTGAAAAGGTCGTTTGTCACACGCATTAAAGAGAGTATTGAGTGTGAACGCTCTTGATCGGCAGGCCGAGTCAGGACTGGCTGTGTCTCTCCTGGCACTGACTGGTGGACTTGGATCGTCTCCCCTGATGGATGGCTTCTTTCTCCTCCAGTTCCTGCCCTGTCAGGAATTTTCCACACGGTCAGATTGCCAGATAGGGAAACGGGCTCTTTAAATGCTCTGACTCTGGAAGAGTGAGTGGCTCGGGGGCAAGCGGAGTTTCTTCCGGTGCCAGCAGTGGCCTGTTTTGTGCCCCGTGTCCGGGGGCGGGGGGGGGAGGAGTGCCAGCGATGGCTTCCGGGCTCCAGAAGGGTCCCCATGGTCCCTGCCACCACACAGCTCCTCGTTGGCGAGAAGACTTCCCTTAGAGCCCATTCGATTCTGTACAAGCCGTGCTGTTGGTAGATAACTTTGTAAGAGTACGTGTGATGATTATCATAGCAAACCCCGGCCAGAGCAGAGAGCGGAGAGCCATCCGTGAAGGGCCCCGGGTCTGAGGCAGCTGCCGTCCGATCGGCACGCTCCCCACTTCTTTAAGGGAGCGGACAGTTAATCCCGCGGCTCTGCGCTCTGACCAGGATCTGTCATCGGTACCTGGCAGATGGCTAACCGAGGCCCCCGTGGGGTGATTTCTCCTAGGTCCACACCCCTTTGCCCTGCGACCTCCCTGCTCCTCCCAAGGGTGGGCGGGGGGTTCCTTTCTCTACCCTCTGGAGTCTAGGTGGGACCTGGGATCGGCTCTGGCCGGTAGAATGCAGCAGAACTGACATTCTGAAATTTAAGAGGCTTTTGAAGACAGCTTTGGCTTTCAACTTGGCGAGAAACATACTTACCGTGTGAAGAGCCCCGAGTACCCGAGTACCCGTATAGAGAGAGGCCACGAGGAAGAAAAAAAGATACTGCGTGGGGCAGAGGGGAGGGGTCCCCCGCGAGCCCTGCCAGGATTTCTGCTTCTCAGGGTCAGGAGCAGGTGAGATGGGGGTCGTTTCCTGCCGCTCAGATCTGGGGTGGTTTATGAGGCAGCAATCGAAAACCGATACGTGATCATGTTCACTTTCAGGAGACACGCGGGGTGATGGGGTGGGAACCCCGAATTCGCAAATATGAACAAGTGTTTTGTTTTTTCAATAAATACTTTGTGCGTTGCCATATATTGGAGAGAGCCCGGTCTTGGATCTGGGTTTGGATCCCGACTCCGTGGGTGAACTTTCTGAACGTGGGTTTCCACATCGGTGAAACGAAGGTAGAGTATCGTGAGTGTCACAGGAGATAGTAGAAGCAAAGCCCCTGGGGCGTAAGGAGCGGCCAACCAATGGTGGCTATTGTTTACTTTGGTTACTGCGAAGAAGAAGGCGGGGTCCTTGCTTTCAATAGGATTACAGTTTAGTGAAGAGGTATAATGACTTTGGGGGGTGAAGATGATAAATTCTAGACTAATCATACAACAGTACAGGCAAGGGAGGGAGGGATTCCTTCTGGGGAGTGGCTTCTTAAAGGAGGTGGCATTTAAACCAGGACACGCAGGGGCGCCTGGGTGGCTCCGTTGGTTAAGCCTCCAACATGGCCTCAGGTCATGATCTCGCGGTTTTTGAGTTTGAGCCCCACGTCTGGCTCTGCGCTGATAGCTCAGAGCCTGGATCCTGCTTCAGATTCTGTGTCTCCCTCTCTCTCTGCCCTGCCCTGCTCATGCTCTGTCTCTCTCTCTCTCAAAAATAAACATTAAAAATTTTTAATAAAAAATAAATAAACCAGGACACGCAAAAGACTGAAGATTTTAGCAATCCAGCATCCTATGACAGGCAGTCTCCTTAATGACAGCAGTTCTTGTCACCAGGCGTTTTATGTAGTGTTGAATTTTATTCCCTGTTTGTCTTTACAGCTTCTTTTTTCTTCCAAAAATTTTCTACATGTTTATTTATTTTTGAGAGAGAGAGACAGAGTATGAGTGGGCGAGGGGCGGAGAGAGAGGGAGACTGAGAATCCCAAGCAGGCTCCAGGCTCTGAGCTGTCAGCACAGAGCCTGATGCGGGGCTTGAACTTGTGAACCTCGAGCTCATGAGCTGAGCTGAAGTTGGACACTTAACTGACTGAGCCACCCTGGCGCCCCTGTAGTTTTTTCTTCTTAAAGTCTGACACACCCTCGGAATGACGCGGGGGCAGCGTAAGTGGGAGGTAGCAAGGGGCAGGAAAAGTGTTTCCATATGGCTGGGCCTGGGGTGAGAAGAGGGGTCAGGACATGTCCTCCCTCCCCCCCCTTCAAAGCCCCCGGTCCCCAAATTCCATTGCTCTGAGGAGTGTTAACAGGGATACCCCATCTTGGATTCCAGAGTCACTGACGAGGGCTGGGCTATAGCCAGATGCACTCAGCTTTTTGTCCTCGTAGAACCTTCTGGGTCAGCAGCTGGTGTTTTGGGTTTTATACGATGCGGCCGAGAGCAGCAGGGGACTTGGGCCTCGGCAGTGGAAAGTTCAGCCCTTCTGTTAGGCAGGCCACGTTTTGGTCTTAGCTCTATTATAATTTGCAAGTGTGGCTAAGTTACTTCGCTTCTCTGTGCCCAGTTTTCTTCTCTGTGAAATGGAGATAATTATACCTCCTTTATAGGCTGTCAAGAGGATTAGATACAAAAATAGGTGGGGGGGTGCTAAGCCCTGGAAGCTTCCCGAACGCACTTTCCTTCCGCCTGCCTCTCCTGCCGTTGCAGATTGGTCCCCTCCCCCTAACGGTGCCCACACCCCCTTGCTTCTCTCAGGAGTGCTGGCCCCTCGGCTGTGGCTCGCTCTCAGCCGCTTGTGTCAGCGGGAGGAGACCAGCATCATGGTATGTGCAAAGACCGCAGGTTTGAAGAAGGCTCTGAGTTCAAATCTTGACACCACCGCTCACTGCCTGGGTGGCCTTGGGAAAATTATGTGTATTTACTGAGCTTCCGTTGTCTCATTTGCAAAATGGGCATCCAACTATTACCTTGACGACGTCTTTAGGAGATTAAACCACTTCGTGAAGGAAACCGGGGGTTACTAAGTATCCCTTCCCTTCATCCAGGAATATGTAATCCCCTCCCGTGTTCCAACTTGTGTTTTGGCCAGCAACGCTGCTTTGTACACACCCTTAGCAGGCAAAAACCAAAGGGACTGAGTTTAGTAATGCCTCTTGAGTGGCGTCCTCTGGTGACTCATCTGGAAAACAGAGCCAGGTATTGAGTGAGTGTTCTGTTGGCCTGTCCTTGAGGTCTGGATGTCCTAGCTAACTGGGTCCAGTTTTCCCAGGCTGGGTTCTGGAGGGCTGTGGTTCGGGGAGGAGCTGGATTCCTGGCCGCTGCATGCCAGATTCTGCCCCAGGCCCTGGGACTGCAGAGAAAGTCTGCCTCTGAGTAGCTCGGAGTTTAGCCAAAGAGACCAACTGATGTTAAGGAGAGGGTCTGACCTTGTAGCTTGGGCTGCAGGTATAATTCTCCCCAGTGGGGTCCTGGAATGCAACCCTCTCGCTCCCGTCTGCTCTTTTGACTCCTCCAGTAGCCGGGTGAGACTCCCTGGATACTTACTAGTGGGTACGTGAGGAGGCCTGGTCCTTCTCTTAAGTCATCATGAGAAACCAGGAGCCAAGCCACACTCCCTAAGG
Organism: Paguma larvata; assembly: GCA_030068075.1. NCBI lineage: Eukaryota > Metazoa > Chordata > Mammalia > Carnivora > Viverridae > Paguma > Paguma larvata. Next base: position 43,098,738 of record CM057833.1, read on the forward strand.
CAGGAGGTGCCCACTTTCCATACGAGATGGCTGGCGTCAGCGTGGCTGGGGGCTGCCCGGAGGAGGCAGCTGGCATAGCACCAGCAGCAGAGGGAGTCCGAAGGGGTCTTTCCTTTCATTTTTCTTACTGCTATTGATCAGATTTCGCCTTCCTAAGGTTTGTTTTTTTAATTTATTTATTTAAATTCAGGTTAATCTCCTTCCCGAGGTTAAACTTCGTAACTAATCCAGCAGACAGAATCTTGCCTGGTAAACCTTGCCAGGTACGGCAGTAAATGCTACACTCACCAATAGGCATGTCCTTTTCTTCTTTCCAGGCATGGAGTTCGGCGACATTTCCGACTCCCTTGCAGCTAGGTGTGGCCCTGTGCCTGGGCTCTGGCCAGGAAAATGTGAGTGGAGGTCATTCTACCACTTGTGGGTATGATCCTTATTCTCCCCCTTTGCCCGCCTGCTGTGTGCAGAGGTTTCTGAGCGCCTGCATGGAAGGGTCCGGGTTCCTGAACAGCACACAGAGCCCATCCTCCCAGCCCCTCCTGCTTTGGGCAATTGGCATAAGAGAGTAATAAACTTTAGTGTGTTAACCTCTGATTTAGGCACCCAAGAGAGTGTCTCTGAAGTGAGTTGCTGGCTCCGTTTCAGGACAGAACGGAAACTGCATTTTTTTTGTTTATTTATTTTTTGAGACAGAGAGAGACAGAGCATGAGTGGGGGAGGGGCAGAGAGAGAGGAAGACACAGAATGCGAAGCAGGCTCCAGGCTCTGAGCCGTCAGCACAGAGCCCGATACGGGGCTCGAACTCACAGACTGCGAGATCATGACCTGAGCCGAAGTTGGACGCTCAACTGACTGAGCCACCCAGGCGCCCCCGGAAACTGCATTTTAAGTGGCCCTTCCCAAGGAGTGAGCCATACAAGTGACTAGGAAAATGTAAATGGAATGGTAGGTACATAGAGAGGGCTCCTAAGCCAAGGCTTGGAGGCTCATTCGGGAGAGGCTCTGTGGAGCAACTCAGGATGGGATGCGGGGATGGTGAGGATGAGGAGGAAGAGGCAAGCAGGTGCCTAAGGGCGAAGGGGTCGGGGTTCCTGGCCAGGGCCAAGTCAGGAGTCCCAAATGAAGGAGAAACAAGGAGCTCTAGGGCAACGAGTGAAGATCTTGAGTCCTGTGAGAGCTGCAGGGCTGACTTGGCCTTGGGATGCAAGGCTGGGGAAGGGCGTTTGTGATTCAACAGGACGTGAAGCCATCCGAAGTCTCTGGATTGCCGCAGATTGGCTGGACCTAGGCGGGTTACGCACGGATGTGCCGATGTGCATCTGGGGTGTTCCGGGTAGAGGGTGGTAGGGATGGTGGGCTTGGGATCCTTTTATGAGACATGGCCGGATTTGGTGACTCATGGGAAGGGAGGAGTTGAGGCCAATACCCAGGTTTTGGGCTCTGGTGTCCAAGTAGATGGTTGTGCCCGTCACACACAGAGAGGACTCTGGGGATGAACAATGTCGTGAGTTGGTAGAAAAATGAGTCTGGCTTAGAGAATCTTGAATTTGAAAGGCCTCTGAGACCCCTGGCAAGGGAAGTCAAGCAGGCAGAGTGCAATATGAGTCTGGGACTCTTGGGGAAGGTTGGAGCTGGAGAGGAGCAACGAGAGGAGAGGGCGAGACGCACCTCTGCGGGACCGATGGACAGACGAGGGCTGGGAGGAGTCCTGCAGGTCCCCCGGCTCTAAACCCCAAGCCTCCCTCCCTGCTTAGGACACAACCACGCCTCAGCAGCATTCTCCTTAGACCAGCCGTTGGCCGAGGCCCAAACATGGCCCCTTGGTGGACCCCACCCACCAAGGCAAGTTCCACTCTGTATTGGGCCCCTGCTCTCCTCAGGCTCCTTCTCCACCCTTTGGTTTTCTACCTTCCTTGCCTCGGCCCTGGTGCTGGACTTGGAATCGGTGGCGCGGCCTCTGGCTGCAGAATTCACCATGGGCCCCGCTCTCCTCCCCACGGACGGCCTGACTCAGGCGTGAGTTCACACTTTGGGAATTTTAATGAATGCGGAGCATCCCCGCCAGCCCAGATTGCTCTGTGTCTGTGCCAGTGTCTTCTCGAAGGTGACCCCTTCCCGTCTGTCATCCTCTGTACCAGACCTCTTCTGGCCATTTAATTAAAGTCGCCCCAAAAAGAAGAAAGCATTTGGAAGGTGTAGCGAATGTTCCATTAAATGAATTGACTGGCATGTCTGAACATTCATGTGGTTCTCTTTACAGAGTCTGACCTGGGTCAGATGCATTTGCTTCAACGGGCTCGTTTTTACTTTTTCTTCTTGAAACTCCTATAGATGCTTCTTTCTTTCCTTTCTTTCCTTTTTCTTTCTTTCTTTCTTTTTCTTTCCTTCTTCCTTCTTTCCTTCCTCTCTTCCAGATAGATTTGAGCCCAAATACCCCTCTAACTTGCTAGGTTGTGACGGATGATTTCCTGGCAACGAAATACTGTAGGTCTATCTGCTTCAGTGTTACAGGCTGTAGAATGATCAGATTCAGTCAAAAGCACTCAAAGGATTTCTTGCAGCACTCACGGAAGTGTTACTTGGGCATGGCTCCTGACGTCATCAGTCTGGGACGCCATGGTGGTTCCTGATTGAATCCCTTCACCACTGTGGCTCCCCTCCTCTCTCCAAGCCTGCTTTTCCAGAAACCACCAGGTGGGCAGTGGTGTCATTTGTTAAGAGAGGATCCTCCAGCTACCCTGGAGGCTAGAGACTCCACAGGGAAGACCATGCTCCGGTAGAGAGGGGCAAGCCTTAGGTTTGGACTGCACCTGATAGCCCCCGGCAATCTCAGGCTAAACAAAGCTATCACCGTGAAGTTAGTTTTAGATGGCAAAGGGCTAAGGGTCATTTGTTACCATTGTCAGTGAGTTCTGAGACCCTACACTCTCAGAGGACAGGAAGGGGAAGGGAGGAGAGGGCTCCGGCTGCGGGTTCATGAGAGACACCCGCCCCAGTCGGTGAAAAGCAAGCAGGGAGGAAGCACGGTGCAGGATTACCGGCGCTGGGATGGGAGAAAGTTCATTTTTCTCAACTGCAAAGTAACTGGTCTTTGTGGTGAAAGGGAATTTCTGAAGCGTTGGATGGGAGGGAGGCCACCGGGATTGCTTAACCAAGTTGCCTTTCCTCCCCTGCTCGGTCTGCTTCCCACCCAGGAGCCCACAGGCAAGGGAACCGGGGTCCAGAGAGGAGAAGGGACCCCCCAAGGTCCCACGGCGAGCCGGCGACAGGCCCGGACTGAAGCCTTGGCCTCCTGACTCTTGCTTCAGGCGTTTTTCTCCCTTTGCGTTTTTTCTTGTTCCTGGTCTGGGGCACTCTTAATGCAATAAAAACAAAGCCCACAATTTCCTTTCTAACCGAAGACATCCCGTTCTGTCTTTGGGTGTAGCAGCCCAGCTATAAACCGACAGGCGGCCTGGCGGGGTGCTCTCGCGGGCGGGGTGTGAGCTGGGCCCTGGCCTGGCGCCCTCGTCTCTGGGGCCGCTAATGGCTCGGAAAAGGTCAGCACAACAGTCGGGTGGTGGCCACAGAGGGGCAGGGGAGGGGCCCCCCAGCAGGCCCTGTAAAAGCAACCAGATCTCGGCATGCACTGGCCGGGCCATGGACACCCTGAACTTGCCCGTCTGGAGGCCCGCTTTGTCCCAAGCCCGTGGATCCCTCTCCTACAGGCTCCGCCCCAGGGTCCCTGAGGCCCTCGGACTGGGGGCAGGTCCAGCTGCCTGGCCTCAGCTGTCTCTCCCTAGTGGGTGTGGAAGGCGTCTTGTGGCTCGGAATGAGGCGGGAGTTGCCCGTGTGCCTTAGGGTGATGGCAAGACCTAACGCTTCCGGAGACTTCACAATCTGTTAGGCATTATTCTGAGTGCTGCACCTGTGCTCATCTGTTCGGTCCTCCTTACAGCCCTAGGGGGAAGGCGCGGTGTTGAATATCTGTATCAGGCACATGAGGAAACTGAGGCACACAGGCCACCCCTCCACAGCCAAGCCGTAGCCGAGCCTCAGCAACCAGAGCTGTGATCTCCATCTCTTTGGACCCCAGTTTCTGGTCTGTTATGTGGGGTGAGGCCTCAAAAGTTTATAGGGCTGCTGCCGGTGCCTGTGGGCACCAGCCCGCTTTGGTGGCCGGGAACTCACTCCGGCCATGTCTGTGACTGAGACTAATGGCTCTGGAGATCAGGCTTCGGACTCGAGAATCATCTCCCAAAGTTAGCTGGGGTTCCTGACGCTAGCTGGGGAGCTTGATGGTCCTGGGTAGCTTTTTAGGCTGGGGGCCACCAGGGAGCGACCAGCTGCTCCCAGTCGGTCTCAGCTCACTTGGGCGACGGCAGAGCACACACTCCGGAGGCTCGAGAAACAGCCCGTGCCACATTCGGGAAACGGCAGGCACGCTCAAATGCGGACCCACCGAGAAGTTAATAGGCGCGACGGCAGGGTGTAGGGAACTCGCAAGGGATGTTGCAGAACCATGGAATAAACAGGAGAGGCTTCTTTGCCATCCCCAGCTCTGAAGGAGCCAAGGAAGAGAAGGCCGTGCGAAAGGCCCCCTGCGTAGCAGCTAGACCTGCCGGGCGAGAGATTCAGCCAGCCTCCGGTGGCCAGAAAAATCAGAGAACGGGGAGGGGGGGGAATAAATACGCCAGCCTCTACTTTCTTTTCCTCTAATCTGCTGATCATATTCCATTGTTCCCATCGTGCAGAGGGCGAGGACGCCCAGTAAAATAATCTATACAAGTTAGCCAGCAAGAACAGAAAGGTGGTAAGTGGTGAAGGGGCGTGGGGCTTAGCTGACACACTGCCATGTGACCTTGTTTCTGCCTTGAGGTTATTGGAGATGCGAGTGTTTATTTACACAGAGGAGAGAGTGCTAGTGTGCTGACCTGGTCTATGGTCAGTGCAGACCAGTGGCTGTTTCAGACGGAGGGAGGGCCCTGGATGAGAGAAGAGAGATGAACCCAAGACGAACCCCATTTTAAAGAGTGGGGCCCGCATTGGTGAATGGATTCTGACTTTCGGAGGAGGGGGGGCTGGAACCGAGAGGTCGGACATCCACCTGCGAGTCTGAGTGGTCTTTATTTTTTATTTTCATTAGAAAAATTTTTTTAGTGTTTAGTTTTGAGAGAGAGAAAGAGAGCGCGAGCAGGGGAGGGGCAGAGAGAGAAAGAGGGAGACACAGAATCCGAAGCAGGCTCCAGGCTCTGAGCTGTCAGCACAGAGTCAAGGCGGGGCTCCAATCCACAAACCACGAGATCATGACCTGAGCTGGAGTCCGACGCTTAACCAAGTGAGCCACTCAGGCACCCCCTGAATGGCTTTAAAAGCACAGGCTACCTGAGTTCGGATTCTAACTGTGCCATCTATGCAAGCTTGGGAGAGTCACTTAAACCCTGTGCCTCACTGTCTCCATCTGCAAAATGGGAATCACACCATTACCAGTCTGATGGGGTAGTGAGGCAGGTGAAATGAGTTAAAATAGTCAAAGCACTTAGGACAGAGTCTAGTGTATAGTAAGTGCTCAATACTTGTTAGCTACTATTATTGTTACTGGCAAGAGCACTGAACAGTGTTTATTTTATTATTTTGTTTTTTTAAAGCTTTTTCTTTTCTTTTTTTAAATGTTTATTTATTTTTGAGAGAGAGAGAGAGACAAAGCATGAGTGGGGGAGGGGCAGAGAGAGGGAGACACAGAATTCGAAGCAGGCTCCGGGCTCTGAGCTGCCAGCACAGAGCCCGATGCGGGGCTCGAACTCACGGACTGTGAGATCATGACCTGAGCCGAAGTCGGACGCTCAACCGACTGAGCCCCCCAGGCGCCCCCTGAACAGTGTTTAGACTCGTATACCAATATTTGGTCTTCCATGACTTGCTTTGTGACCTTGGGCAAGTCACGTTCCCACTTAGGCTTTGGTTTTCTCTTCCCTGAAGTTAAAGCTCCCGAAGACACCTTTGAGCTAAAAAGTCTAAATTCTGCAAGTCCCAAGTCCATCACGGATTTTGCAAAGCCGCCCCCCCTCCCCAAGGGGAAATGGGTTTCCAAGGCTCCTCTGGCTCCTGCCAAAAGAGAGCTCAGGTTTCTGCCCTTAGCATCAGCTGGAGGAGTTCCCGGCAAGCGGGTCGGCGAGGCTCCTCCCTGCAGGTGCCTCAGGACTGCGCGCTAATCTCTTTTTGATGGCCTCCACCTGCAATAGATCTAGAAGCTGCCAGGGGGAAGGACAGACCCTCTGCGGCTGGTCCTTGGGGCAAATCGCTCACTTCTGAAGGTCTCCCCCTAGTGGCCCGAGGCCTGCCTGGGGGAGGGCCCTGAGCTAGCCGGGGAGGTGCAGGACCGCCAGGAGGCTGTCACACCATCCTCGGCTGGCTGGGCGGGATGGCCCAGGGCCATCGAAGGCTCTGAAATCGCATCCTGGGGTTTTCAGCTGCCAATGCGTTCCCAAATGGCTTGCAGGCAGGAAACTGGCCTCCCAGCTCTCTCCCTGTTTCCTCCTCGTGTTTCTTCTATCTCTTTCTCTCAATAAAACGTCAGCTGGGTATCTTCCAGCTCTCCTTGCCGTCAGTGTGTTCTCATTCTCTGAGCTCCAGGTACTCTGGCGGCCTCCGTGCCTGGATGACGCCACGTGTTCTGCACTTCGGGGAAGTGACTCCACGCACGCTGCTCCCCTGCCTGGAACGCCTCTCCATCCCGCGTTAGCTCACCCCTAACTCGTCCTTTGGATCTCAGCCTGAAGCCCATTTCCTCCCTGGAGCCTCCCCTGACACCCGAGATGCCCAGCGGTTACATACAGGCTTAGAGCACGTGATCAACACCTATTTTCCCGACGTGATGGCGAGGGCGGGGCCGTTTCTGCCCAGTTCACGCTGGACCCCCAGCGCCTAGGACGGAGTCTGGCGCCCAGTCGCTGTTGGCAATGAATCGGTCCTTCTCCGTTCGTTGCTTCTCCTCTTATTCCTCTTTCTTGTCTTTTTTCTTCCCGCTTCCTCTTCTAAAATGGAAACCTGCGGATGTCAGGCTCCTGAGAAAGGTTGTCGGACTTCCCCACCCTCTTGGATACAGGTTGGCCTTACGAGGCTCAGCGAGGGTGGCTTCCTGCGCTCTTCCCAGCCCTGCGTCCGTAAGCCCTTCCCGCTGCCCCCGTGCCCGCCACGTGGCCCCTCACGTGCACACCGCTCTTCCCCTCCCCAGGCTTTGTGCGGGCTGTTCGCTCTCTCCACCCAAAGACCTGGCCGTTTCCTGGTTACCTCCAGTTCTCTGGGTTCCCAGCTCAAGGCTCCTTCCCCTCTCTTTTTTAAGTTTCTTTATTCTTTGAGAGAGAGAGAGCGAGCTAGAGAGAGTGTGAATGGGGGGAGAGGCAGAGAGCGGGGGAGAGAGAATCTCAAGCGGGCTCTGCACCATCAGCGCAGTGCAGGTCTCACGAACTGCGAGATCCTGACCTGAGCTGGAATCGAGAGTCAGATGCATCACTGACGGAGCCGCCTAGGCGCCCCTCCAGCTCCCTTCTCTTGAAGATCTGCCCATAACCTTCTGGACCAGCCGGTTTCCTCTTCCATCTTCCGCAGTCCCCTGAGCCTCCTTTCCTTGGGGGTTCCGGCCGTGCTTGGTTGGACTCATGTCTTTGCTGGTCTCCGTTCCTCCCTACAGTGGGAAGGGCCTGAAAGGACCATGCTTTTCACTTCGGAATCCCCGGAGCCTTGCACGGATTGCCTTGCATGGATTGCCTTGCATGCAGTACTCCCCGAAGGTTTACTCAACAACGGGTTCTGTTAATGATCTTAGTCAACCAGGTCACACCCAGCTTTGTATTGAGATGACTTAGCATTTACCACCCGGGTGACATTGTTGGGTGGGTACAGACAGCTATTCCTCCCTGGCCGATGGCACTCAATGTTGGGGGATGGTGCGCTCAGGGGAGACGGCTCTGTCCTCAGCCCCGGGAGGAGGAATCACGACTGGTTTAAGCCATCCTTGGTGGTCTCAAACTCTTGGTTAGTGATTGGTTTGGGTATGGACATACGCATCAGTCATACTGGAGCCAGGACCTGAGCAGAAACTCACTGGGGGCTTCTGGGAAAGGATTCCATTGCTGATGAGAGAAATCCGCAGCAAAAAAATGCCCTCTTGTTTTTGGACAGTGTGTCCTGAAGTGACCCTTGCTGCAGCCATCTCGTGACCACGAGGAGAGAAACCAGCAATGTGTTGAGGATGCAAAGCACACAGCTGGCCGGCTCCCGAGCCTTCCATGTCTTCCTGCCCCTTAGCTAATTAAACACCATCTCCCCTCACTGCCAGTTCCTAAGCCCTTTATTGCTTAAGCCATTTTAAATCAAGTCTTCTGTTACTCTTAGCTGAAAACATTTGAACGGGTTTACTGCCTCTGTGTGCATGAGCGAGTCACTTACTCTTGCTAAGTGTTAGTTTCTTTATCCATAAAAAAAGATGCCAGTCTTTGCGCACACCCAGGCATCAGCGATCTTACAAAAGAAGCGAATTTACTTAGAATGAGGGCGGATCTATGCCAAGAAGGGCTTGGCATTAGCCCCCATTTGGGAGCTGGATGAGATAAAAACATTCGAAATAGCTTGTTCTTTTTTTCTCCTCTTCCTTCTTTACTTTTTGACCAGGTAATAGGCTTACACATCAAAAACTCTGGTATTAGGTTCCACAAAGCAGGAGGCTGGGTCCTCTGAAGCTGCTCTTACAAGCTGCAAAATCCGGAAGCGACAGGTGTATGAAGCTCTCTCCCGTGTCAAAATGTCTTTATTGATCTGGGCACATAAATTAGTTTTTCTAAGTCACCAGAAATCAACTTCTGAAGGCATGAATGGAGAAAAGAAGCATTGAATGACATAAGGCGAAAATTCCTCCTCCACCCCTTACTCCCACCTGCCAATTCGTACGGCCCACCCGCTCTCCCAGCAAGCCGCCGTGTCTGGCTCGTGGTTTGTTTCTCTACCTAGAGATGTGTTCTGTGCGTACAGTCGGAGAGCACACAGACATATGGTACAATTTCCACATGTTTTTAACTTTCAAAGAGCAGTTTACCGGGGCGCCTGGGTGGCTCAGTTGGTTAAGCCTCTGACTTCAGCTCGGGTCATGATCTTTCAGTTCGTGGGTTCGAGCCCCACACGGGCTCAGTGCTGACAGTTCAGAGCCTGGAGCCTGCTTCGGATTCTGTGTCTCCCTCTCTCTCTGCCCCTCCCGTGGCTCGCGCTCTGTCTCTCTCTCAAAAATAAGCATTAAAAAAAATAATAAGCAGTTTACCATTTTCTGCATTTTAGTTTTTTACATGGCAGTGTATCTTGAGATTTCTCAAAAACAGCTCATAGCAAACTTCTTTTTCTTTTATAGCCTCACGATATTTCATTGTGGGGCGACATCAACTTCCGTCCTCGGTTCCCCACTGATTGTCCTTTGGAGTCAGACGCACTACCGTGGCACCACCCGGTTGGCCTCACTGATTGTCCCCGGGGTTGTTTCTAACCTTTTATTATTACAAACACTGTTGTAATGAATAACCTTGCGATATGTCTGGTTTGTAGGGAAAATTTAGGAGTGGTAGTAGCCAGGTTAAAGGATGTATATATATATATATATGTGTATGTGTGTGTGTGTGTGTGTGTGTGTGTGTGTATGCCTTCTCAAAGGTTGCCCGCTTGAATCTTTTTTTTAAGTTTATTTATGTATTTTGAGAGAGAGAGAGAAAAAAGCAAGGGTGGGGCAGAGAGAGAGAGAGAGAGAGAGACAGAGACAGACAGAGAGAATCCCAGGCAGGCTCTGCACCCCGATGTGGGGCTTGAACTCCCAAACTGCGAGATCACGACCTGAGCCAAAACCAAGAGTCGAACACTTAACCGACTAAGTTGCCCACGTGCCCCTCCTGCCTGAATCTCAATTACCGAGTCAGGCTTGGTAGGGAAAAAGAAGGAAGGAAAAGGACTTCAAATTCACACTTTCTGCCACCCTCACACCACACCTGTGCCAGAAAGCCTTCTGGGCCAGTCTGATCCCCTTTCTCTGGCCCACAAACACTCGTCATGGACACAGGGTGGGTGTGCTCATGGAGGGTTTCTCTCTGAATAACTGAACTAGGTGAGAGCCTAGAGGTGAGGCGGCGAGGAAGACCTGAGCCCAGAGAGGGGGAGTGATTTGTGCAGGACTGCACGGTGCAGCGGCGGGGGTTGCAGGGGGCGGGGGGAAGCAGGGACCCGGGCTTCTTGATTTCCAGACCAGGACTCTCTCCTTTGTGTAGGCCGTTGTCTCTCTGGCCGCAGCGCTATTCTGGAAACCTTCTCAGAAAGACCTCCCCAGAACAGAGTTCACGTCTTGAACAGTGTTCTCCCTGGCTGCTCACCACCGTGTCCACGGGCCTGTCTTGTCGCTTGGGACTAGTTACCATTCACTCCCTCGGTCATACCCTCGGGGGCACAGAAATGGAGCCCAGCCTCAGACGTGTCACCGGAGGTGGAGGGGCGGTGTGCAGGGGGTGGCTCTGCCCTGCGCTGGCCAGTCCTCACCAGAAGCAGGGAGGCCGGGCTGACGCCCCGGGCCTCTGTTCCCTCCACCTGCCGATACCACCTTAGAGAGATCTGGTGTCAACACCCTCTATTTACAAATGAGGAAACTGAGGCTCAGGCTTACCTGAGGTCACAGAGCCTCCTCTCCGTGGCTGGTCAGGACTCTTATCAAGTCCCTGGGGGCGCCTGAGTGGCTCAGTCTGTCGAGAGTCTGGCTCTTGATTTCGGCTCAGGTTCTGATCTCGAAGTTCATGGGATCGAGCCCCACGTTGGGCTCTGCACTGACAGAGCAGATCCTCCTGGGGATTCTCTCTCCCCCTTTCGCTCTGCCCCTCCCCTGCTCATGCTTTCTCTCTCTAAATAAATAAACTTAAAAAAAAAAACCCTCTCTGGACTTGTGGGCCAATGCTCTTTCTCATGTGTCAGGTGTAGGCCGGGCACCTGTCAAACTTATTCAAACAAAGGTTTGTATCCCCAAGGTCCGGTGGGGCCCGAGGTTCTGAATTTCTAAGAAGCTCCTAGGTGTGCCGAGGCTGCCGATCTGGGGACCACCTTCTGAGGACTGCAGCTGTCAGGGACCACGGCCTTTGGAAAGTAGAAGCCCCCCGAGAACCAAAGATGGTTGGTGCCACGACCTGGTGTCGAAAGGCTGGGGGGGGCCTGTTCCTCTTCCAGCCACACGTAATCCAGGTGCCGTCAGCAGGCAGCAGGAACTCCTGGTTGTGGGGTCACAAATTCTCTCAGGCGCCTGGCTGTGCCTGATGAGGCCCTCCACTAAATCAGTCATCCGACAAAACCGGCTGGGACCCCTCGTGTGTGGGGCCCCGGGGCAGCGGGGGGCCTCCCGGGGAGGGCGTCTGCGACCCTGGCTGCTCTTTTGGGCCTGAGCCAGGCCCGGGGTTGGGGCTGGGATCTGCGACTCATTCACCCAGGCCGCCTGGGGTGCGTCGTGCCCCCCGCTCGGAGCCTCAGTTTCCTCACCGGTGAAACGAGATGGGATTTGCCTCCTCTCGGGGCCGTTGTGAGCTTAAGCGATGTCATGAGAGGCAAGCCCTCAGCTGTCACGTAGCAAGTGCTTGATGGGCGTTCATTTCCCTAATTTTCACTTTTATGGGGAGCCGGTCTCCTAGGGAATTTCTTGGCAAGGAGGGAAGGAAGAGAGAGGAGGGGCGGGCTGCTCAGCTTCCTGCGTGTGGGTGGCAGGCTGGCAGGCGGGGCGCGACCCTGCGGCCTGACATCCCCTGGTGCACGTAAGCAGAAATCGGAGCCCCATCTCGGCCTCTGCTCGCTGTCTCGCCCCCCACCTCCAGTCAACGGATGCCAGGGCTGAGCTCTTTATCTCCGGAGCCTCGGTAAAGGACTGTGCTTGGTGATTTTCCCCATAGCTTCCTTAGCTTTCTGAACCCCCCTGCAAGACTCCTGAGAAAGGGGTCTTACCATACCCACTTTGCAGATAGAAAGATCTAGGCTAACCACGGTCAAGTGGCTTCCCCGGCTAGTCAGCGGCAAGGTCGGGATGAGCCCAGGCCGGTTGGATAATGGAGACTGTGCCTTAACTGTGAAATGAGAGATTTTGCTAAGCATTTTAAAAAGTTTTTTTTACCGTTTATTTATTGAGAGACAGAGAAAGAGCATGAGCTGGGGGAGGGGCAGAGAAGGGGGAGACATAGAATCCGAAGCAGGCTCCAGGCTCTGAGCTGGCAGCACAGAGCCTGACGTGGGGCTCGAACACACAAACCGTGAGATCACGACCTGAGCCGAAGTCAGATGCTAAACCGACTGAGCCACCCAGGCGCCCCGCTAAGCATTCTTTACACTTCTGGACATCTGTCACTCGATCGTGCCTCTGCTGGAAGCCGCTCTGCCCTGTCACCGGGCTGCTTCCCTTCCCTTTCTGCCCAAAGCCTCAGCGTCACAGCTCAGGGACAAGGCCAGGGTCCCCTTAGTCAAGCACATCTTCGGATCTAAAGTAACACAGATTCGTCCCGATGTCCTGAATTTCCTCTGGAGAAATTATAGAAATGAACCTTTCAGCGTAGATGACTGCCGAGTTCCTGAAATCCTTCGTACGCCTCCCCTCCCGAATCTCCACTGTCCCCAATCCAAGCCACCGTCATCTCTTGGATTTCGTCATAAGCTTCTAGAACGGGGGTCTTCCCTTTTCCAGTCTCCACCCCATACTACAACTAGACTGTGTTCTAATAAATGCAAATCCAGTTATTATTCCGCTGGATGAGACCCCAGCAAAGCCTCTCTTTTCTCTTTGGAATAAAGGCCAGAATCCTGTCCTTGACCTCCAGGGGCCCTGGGACCCCATTCCTTCCGACCCCCACTTCTCACGCCTTTTCACACCCACGCCTCCCCTGCAGCTGTGCCGAATGTCCCCCTGTCTCTGTGTGCACACCAGGTCTCTGCCCGAAAGCTCTCCCCCGCCGCGGCTCCTCCTGCAAGCCTCCGGGGCGGCCTCAGCCCACACAACCAGGCATGGATCTGCCGCTCCGCCCCTCCCTGGAACCCTGCGCCCCTCCTACCCCGCTGGGCCCGGGCTTTTATAATAATTAGGGCCTCGAACAGGTGGATCTCGGTGAGACACAAGCATGAGACGGTCTTGTTCGCCTCTAATCATTGCCTTTAGGTGGGCTTGATGGAATGTCCCTTTAGGGCCGATCTGAGCGTTTTCTGGTCTGAGTCTTTTCCAACTTCAATCTCATTTCCAGTTTAGAATTCATTTTCCTCCCTGTTTTAAGTTCTATTTTTGAGAGAGAGAGAGAGAGCACGAGAGTGAGAGCGAGCAGGGGAGGGGCAGAGGGAGAGGGAGACACAGAATCCGAAGCAGGCGCCAGGCTCTGAGCTGTCAGCACGGAGCCTGATGTGGGGCTCGAAACCACGAACTGTGAGATCATGACCCAAGCCGAAGTCGGACGCTCAACCGACTGAGCCACCCAGACGCCCCTCATTTTCTCCCTCTCTTAGGCCAGGCTTTGGCCTGAGGGACCTTCAGTGGGGAAGGGGTGTACCTGCCTTCTTGCCCCTCCCTCACTCCTCTCTTTCTGCTTCTGGGTCTTTCAGGGTCAGGGATGCCGCGAGGCAGGATAGGGCAGCAGCACCTATTACCTGCTGATATTTGAACTGAATGCACTAAGGGCCTGGGCTTTGGAATTGGTCCCAGCTGGGGGATTAGCATGAATTCTTACGCACCTGGGGCAAATCCTCTGCCTTCTGTAAGCCTCCCTTCCTCTATCTCTAACATGGGGGTTCGGGGTGAAGACGAAGTATGAAAGGAGATGACAACTGTAGGTGTGTTAATGTAGCACCAAGGGCATAATTCCTGCTCCGTAACGGTGAATTCCTCTCCCGCGCCGGGGACTGGGGGAGGGGCGGTAACGCACGTCCCACGGGGCTGTGCTCACAGCATCCTATAACGCAGGAATGGGGATCTGAATAAGAATCATTTCATTTCATCAGTGTCCCCAAATGGTCTCGACTAATGCCTCTCACTTTATGTGATGACCTCAATGTCTCTAAAAGACACGGACCCAAATTTGGGTTCCCACTCTGTGCCGGGCTCTGTCCGGGGCATGGGAGGCATGCACGTTGGAGGGGTCCCCTCCCCGGACCCTGGGGGGCTCAGAGTCTCACCGAGGACAGAGGCACTCCCAATTTCATTTTCGGACGGCGTGATGTGTACTTTTTCAGGCTGTGAAGGAGAAACGGGAGCCCTTTTTCTCTTGCCTGAATTCGAGGCCAAAAAGCCGCCATATTCTTGTAGCCCTTGGGGGAACCTTAACGCGACCCGAGCTACCCCTATATTGTATGAGTGGAAAAGCAGAGGCCCAGACTGGAAGGGACATGCGTAAAGTCGCACTGCTGTATGTTGGTTGGGAGAGGAGCACGGGGCACATCTTAGATACCCCTCTGCTTTGGCTCATGCCTGCCTCTAGTCCTGTTTAAATGACATTTCCTAAGAACTATCTCCAACTATTCCCCCGCCCCGCCCCGCCCCGCATATCAGGGGAAGGCCTCTCTTATCAACGTGCTTGCTCTCCAAGCTTCCTGTTTGGTAACACTCATCACATCTGCGGTCGATTTATTTAGTCTCTTTCTCTCTCCCATTAGATCGTAAGGCCCACAAGGGCAGGGTCTGTCCGACCTCCTTCCCTGCTCATCTCCGGCACAGAAGGTGCTGAGTCATTATTTGTTAAAGGACAGAATGCCGCAGGCCCCTGCCTCGTCCTTCGAATGCATCGGAGCCTTCTCCTGGCTCTTCTCCTCAGCATTTTTAAAAAGAGCCCCATAGGAAGTGAGGAACAAGGGTGTAGGACGTGGTGTCATCCAGAGTCCCCTGGCACCAAGCACTGGACGAGGTGATTGTCACGGAGGACCTCGCTAGACTTTCTAGGACCCTCGTGCTCGATGGTGCTGCAGAAGGAGACAGAGTCCAGAACATTTAAATTAAATTTAAACTAAATTTTTAATTATTTTTTTTTTCTGAGAAGCCAGGAGGCAGGGCAAGGGGTGATGACGACACTTAAAGGCACCCAGCGCCTTCCCAGGGGAGCGGGTAATCCAGAGTCCCGTAGATGTTGTGCCCCCAAAACCCGGTGTGGGCAGGGCACGGTTGGGCGTCGGTGGAGGGGCCCAGGCACAGGGCAGGTCTCGTGGGTTCCTTCCACTGCTGGGTCTGCTGCATAGAGCGGCTTCGTTGAACCAGCCGAGGAGGCAGCGGCTGTGACCCGTGGTCTCCTGGACACTCATTTGCTGCCCAGGATACCCGACCCCACTGGCAACTGGGCTCCGTCTTATTCTTCTCCTCTTAGCTGCGTGATCTTGGGTCAGCACATAACCTCTCTGGGCTTCATACGCTTCGCCTGTAAAGTGGGGGCTAAAAGAGTACTCGGGGAACAGGCCTTCTGTGAGGATAAGCAGAATGCTTCGTTGGTGATCCCAGGGACGAACGTTGTTGGAGTGCCAGGTGCCAGTCCCTGTTTGCTGTCCCTAAGAACCGCGGCTGGCTTTTTTTTTTTAATTTTTTTTAATGTTTATTTATTTTTCAGAGAGAGGGAGAGACAGAGTATGAGCAGGGGAGGAGCAGAGAGAGAGGGAGACACAGAATCCGAAGCAGGCTCCAGGCTCCGAGCCACCAGCACAGAGCCCGATGCGGGGCTCGAACCCGCCAACTGTGAGATCATGACCTGAGCCGAAGTTGGCTGCCCAACCGACTGAGCCACCTGGGTGCCCCGCAGCTGGCTTTGAGTGGGCAATGGTGTCAGTATGCCGGGGCTGTTGGAACCAAGCACCACAGACTGGTTGGCTTAATCTAGAGGTATTCGTCTTCTCAGAGTCCAGGAGGCTAGAAGTCCAAGGTCGAGATGTGGGTTCCTTCTGAGGCCCCCTTCCTTGGCTTCTAGATGGCGGTCCTCTCCCTGAGTCTTCACAGGGTCTTCTCTTTAGATGTGTCCGAGTCCAAATTTCCTCTTCTTAGAAGGACACCAGTCATGTTAATTAGGGCCACCCTAATGACCCTGTTTTGACTTAGTTATCCCCCAAAAGACCCCATTTCCAAATACGGTCACATTCTGAGGGGACTTCAGCACATAAATTGGGGGGGGCACAATTCAGCCGCTAAGAGTAATGCATAGAGGGCTCCTGAACGCCTGAACAATGGGGTGGGGAAGGCACGGGAGTGAAGCGTGCAGGCTCTGGAATCAGGCTGGACTTGAGTCGTGGTTTTGCCCTCGAGAACTGTGGGAGCTTTTCCAAATCTCTTAGGGTTGACACTCTTTTCTTTTTCTTTGAAGAGCCGGATGGTCAACGGTTGAGGCATTTCGGGTTCCGTGGTCCCTGTTGTGACCACTCGCCTCTGGTGGTACTGTGCAAAACCGGCTGTGGACAACACCCACGTGAATGAGCGTGACTGTATCCCAATAAAGCTTTATTTACAAAAACAGGCCGGGGGCCAGTTTGCTGACCCCTGAGCCTCGGTCTCCTCATTCACAAGTGAAGACGACACCACTTTCCTCTCTGGGTCGTGGCAGGAGTAAACATGAGAGTTAATAGCCCTCAGCTGAGTTTTACTGACAGCCCTGTGACATCATCGTTCGTATTCTTACTCTCGTAGCGGTAAAAGAGAAGCGTCCGGGGCGAGAGCTCCGGCTTCGGAGCCAGGAGATTTGAGCCTGTGACAGCATTTCTCGTCATTTCCACGGCCCGGGACAATGATTTCCCTTCTCTGACCTTAGTGACTCCATCCGCCAGGCGGGGAACGTAATGCCTGGCCCAAAGGCGAGAGAGATGGGGACCTGCTCTCATGGCCCAATAACCCCGAGGAAGGGGGAGGAAGTCGCCCGCCCCGCTGATGTGAGGTGAGCGTGGGAAGGCCTTTCCTCCCGCCGCCAGTGGTTCCTGGCTGACTGCCCTCCCGTCGCCCCCTTTTATCTGACATCTCGAACCCTCTTCCTGACTCTCTTCCCTGCTCAGGCTCTCACCGAGCGCCGCTGCCGGGCAAGCCGGCCTCGGGCACAGATTAGAAAGGAATCGGACATAGGAAGTTCTTTAACTGCCCCCAGTGGAAACCTTTCACGGGGCTGTCCGAACTGGACCGTGTCCAGGGCTGTGACAAAGGGTTTCCTTTGGGGCGGCTGGGACGGGGATCGGATGGGGGCAGAGGGGACAAGGTGAAGATAGTGTCCAGCAAAGCCCCTCGCGGCCCTGGATGGGAGACAGGCCCCAGAGCTGTTCTGGTTTTAGGCAAACCTTCTATTTTTTTTTTTCTTTAATGTTTGATTTATTTTGAGAGAGTGCAAGCGGGGGAGGGGCATAGAGCGAGGGAGGCAGAGGATCTGAAGCGGGCTCTGTGTTGAGAGCTGCGAGCCCGATGTGGGGCTCGAACCCACGAACCTCGAGATCATGACCTGAGCCAAAGTCAGAGGCAAACAGACGTTCTTTTGAGAGCTGTGTTGCTTCCATTGCCTTGGAGAACCAAGACGGTTTCAGACCGGACCCTCCCTTCTGTCGTGTGCATGTGTGTGTGCCGGTGTGCACCGTGCAGGTGAGGGAAGGTGGGGAGGGGGTGGCTGGGAGGCCGGAGCTCGCCCCGTGGGTGTGAAGGGGGAGGCTAATACACCTGCTGTCTCTCCAGGGCGTCTGTGTGCCAGGCGCTGCCCTGGCTGGCTTGTATATGTTATTTCTTTTAATAATGACATAGCCTTACCCTTCACAATTTGAAGACGTGGAAACTGAGGCTCAGAGCGGTTAAGTTCCTCCCCAGGGGCACACGGCTGGGAATGGAGTGGAGGAGGACACAAATAACTCTAGTGTGGCTGCGTGTGAGAGTCTATTGAGACGCTTTGCTCCCTCCTTTTTTCTTTTTTTAAGATTTGTTATTGAGGCGCCTGGGTGGCTCAGTCGGTTAAGCAGCCAACTTTGGCTCAGGGCGTGATCTTACGGTCTGCGAGTTCGAGCCCTGCATCGGGCTCTGTGCTGACGGCTCAGAGCCTGGAGCCTGCTTCGGAGTCTGTGTCTGCCTCTCTCTCTCTCTGCCCTTTCCCTGCTCACGCTCTGTCTCTCTGTCTCTCAAAAATAAATAAACATTAAAAAAAAAAAAGATTTGTTATTGTATTTTATTTTTAAATATTTTAATTTTATTTTTGAGAGAGACAGAGACAGAGCATGAGTGGGGGGAGGGGCAGAAAGCGGGAGAGGCGGACATAGAATCTGAAGCAGCCTCCGGGCTCTGAACTGTCAGCACAGAGCCCACCACGGGGCTTGAACCCACAAACCGAAATCATGGCCTCAGCCAAAGATGGATGCTTAACTGACTGAGCCACCCAGGTGGTCCTTATTTTATTTTAGTTTTTCAAAATGTTTATTTATTTATTTATTTATTTATCTGGGAGAGAGCGTGAGCCTGGGGGGCGGGGCTCAGAGAGAGAGAGAGAGGGAGACAGAGAATCCCGAGCAGGTCCATGCGGTCCACACAGAGCCTGACATCCTTCCTACCGCTCCTGGCCCTGGTTAGGCTTAGGCTCTAGGAGTCCCCTCTTGCCAGCCGGAAGGTGGCAGTTAGAGCACCAGTTACCTTTTGTCTCGGGTGTTTTAAATTTTTTTTTTTTAATGTTTACTTATTTTTGAGACAGAGAGAGACAGACCATGAGCGGGGGAGGGGCAGAGAGAGAGGGAGACACAGAATCCGAAGCAGGCTCCAGGCTCTGAGCTGTCAGCACAGAGCCTGACGCGGGGCTCGAACTCACAGACCGCGAGATCATGACCTGAGCTGAGGTCGGACGCTCAACCGACTCAGCCACCCAGGCGCCCCTGTCTCGGGTGTTGATGCGCCCCGCTAACCCCCCAGCCAGGGCCTTCATCCTGCTCCCACTCCAGCCGCACAGGAACAACTCCACTGGGCTGCCTCCGGGTCCAGCACGTCCGTCTGAGGTCTCCCTCTGCGCCCGCGCCATTTCAGTGGTGACAGAGCGGCTCCCACCTCCAGAGCAGCCACTGCGTGCCAGGCACTGGGCTAAGCGACTTTCACGTTTGCTTAACCCTCTCCCGCCTCAGTGAGGAGGCACTCCTACCTCCTCGTCACAGATGACAAAATTCGGATGTGGAAAGTCTAAAGAACAAACGGCACAGACAGAGGCCGTAGAGCCGGGGGGTGCCTCCGGGCCTGTCCGAGTTCAAAGTCTAGTCTCTGAGCCGCTCTGCTTTCCTGGTCCCCTTGTCGCGTGGTGTGACACTCGTCCGCGTACAGGTCTGAGTCCTCGCTGGAACGCGAGGTCTCCGAGGGCAGGACCCTAGGCGGTGGGAGACCCCGGATTTGGAGCCGCAGGAAATCGGTGGGAGCCACAGCGTTGACGTTTCCCAGCTGGGTGTACTTGGCCCTTTGTTTTTCTAAAGCTTAGTTTTCTCATTTGAAAAATGGGGACAACCATGCCCGGTATTATTATATGACTGTGGCCCCAGCATTCATGCTACTATCAAAATGCTCTCGGCACGTGTGGGATCAGTGTTTGAGGAGGGGAGGAATTCAAACCGAGCCTTCCTGCCGCCCGGCTCCTGGCATCCTGAGCACCTCCCTGAGATCCCAGGCGGAAGAGCAGAGATTTTTGCCTTCACGTTCTTACCCTGGCAGGAGCTTCCGTGGGAGGTGCCTGCCCGGTATTGGAGTAGGTGGCGAGAGTCCAGAATATTCTTCCCCCACAAAGCAATGCAACGCTATTAGGTTGCATATGACACCCTCACACTTCCCTCTTCCTTTTCCTCTCCTTGACGAAAATAAACCATGCCCATCAAAACTCGCTCAGCATCAGCGCCTCCTCTGGGACCTTGGAGTCTGGAAATCCGCAGGCTTCCTCCGTCCCTAGGGAGAGGGGCTATTTTTGGATTTCTTAAGATACCAATTCAAGAAGTGTGCCTGGCTTTCCGGGCTCACTCCCCACAGCAGCAAGGATAATTCTCTATGAAAATGAGAGCATCAGGGAGCTCGAAGCCCATGGCCTGAGGCTTTCTGGCTTTTCACTCCTCTGGCCCCCATCCCTCTCCCAGCTCCTGAAAACTGAATGGAGACGGAGGAGACCCTCTCAGGATGGACGGAAGAGGCGAGCTGGGACCTACGCGGGGCTTCAGGGGAGCAGCTGGTCGGCAGCTGGGTTTGAATCTCCATTTCGCCTTCTGACCACAAGGCCTTGGGGTGGTCACCAAATCTCTCTGTGCCTGTTTTTTATTCGTAGTTGGGGATAGCGTCACTTTATTGGCAGATGGGGGTTAAATGACCCGTCATCTGTAAGTTATTCGGCCCGGTGTCCAGCACTTAAAAATGACTGCTGTTTCTAGACACCGAATGCTATACACGGATCACACTGAGCCCCGCGGAGCCCTAGAGAGGGCACAGGCCAGCCGAGCCACTGGCCACTGCTACCCGGCTATGTGTGTGAGGCATGGCGGCTGCTGAGGAGGAAGTTTTGTTCACAGTCAGAGGTGAGCCAGGAGGGGAAGGGTGTGGGAGGGAGAAGCTGACTGAAACACGTTGCTTCTTCTCTTTTCTTTTAAAATTTTTTTAATGTTTATTTCTTTAAGAGTGCAAAGGCACATGAGCGAGGGAGGGGCAGAGAGAGAGAGAGAGAGGGACAGAGGATCTGAAGCAGGCTCTAGGCTCTGAGCCATTAGCACAGAGCCTGATGCGGGGCTTGAAATCACCAACTGTGAGATCATGACCTGAGCTGAAGTCAGATGCTCAACCCACTGAGCCACCCGGGCGCCGCTCACATTGCTACTTCTATCTATTTCCTCATCCAGATCCAAGGTGTAGGTCCTGGTCTTCTGCATAGAGGGGTCCAGCGGCTAAAGGTCTCTCTTTGTGAGATCGGGGTTCCAGGCAGGACTGCTTTGGGGCGAGCTGGCAGAGCGAGACACAGGTCTAGAGGAGAAGGCCCCTTCCCCAGGAATGGTCAGGATGCAGGACCTGTGAGGGCTGCCCTGAGCATTGAAGGCGTGTAGCTCCGGCTGCCCGGGGAAGGAAACCCCATTCGCGTGGTAGGAGGAGGCCTCCTTCAGAAGCTTGTGTGCACATGACACTAGGGTAGCACTGAGCCAGTGTTGGTGAGGTGTCTTGGTAAAACCCAGGGGGCGCTTTGAGAAAGGCTGAATCCACCAGCAGGGGAGGGCTCTGAGCCAGTAACATCTAAATTGTTCACGTGATCTCCTTTGTCCCATCAGCCTCCTGAGGCCTGGGGATGTTTTTTTAGCTGAGGTCCCAGAGAATATAATTGGATCCGTTTTGATTCTAGAAATTATTGGGTTGGGGGTGGTGCCCCAAATGACTGCAGTGGGCTTGAGGCAAAGCAGCAGCTGGCTGGTAGTGGGCTGAGTGGCCAGCAGGAGCTGTGCCTGGGCTCTCTCTGAAGGCCAGGGGGGAGGAGGGAGCAGGGCCGTGAAGGCCCCTTCTGGACACCCTGGGAGGGTGAGCACGGGCATTGGGCTCCAGATGATGGGCTTGGACTCAGGGAAGGTGTTGGTCTAAAAGCAAAGATTAGGAGGAGAAATCACAACCGACACTACAGAAAGACAAACAATTATAAGAGAATACTATGAAAAATTATATGCCAACGAACTGGGCAATCTGGAAGAAATGAACAAATTCCTAGAAACTCACGAACTACCAAAACTGAAACAGGAAGAAATAGAAAATTTGAACAGACCCATGACCAATGAAGAAATTGAATCAGTCGTTGAAAATCTCCCAATAAACATGAATCCTGGGCCAGATGGCGTCCCAGGGAAATTCTACCAGCCATTTTGAGAAGAGTTAATACCTATGCTTCTCAAACTGTTCCAAAAAACAGAAATGGAAGAAAAATCTTCCAAACTCAATCTATGAGGCCAGCATTACTTCAATTCCAAAACCAAGACCCCACTAAAAAGGAGAATTACAGGCCAATATCTCTGATGAAACTGGATGCAAAAATTCTAAACAAGATTCTAGCAAATTGAATTCAACAGTACATTAAAAGAATTATTCCTGGGGCGCCTTGGTGGCTCAGTCAGTTAAGTGGTTGACTTCGGCTCAGGTCATGATCTCATGGTTTGTGGTTTCGAGCCCCACGTCGGGCTCTGAGCTGACAGCTGACGGCTCAGAGCCTGGAGCCTGCTTCGGATTCTGTGTCTCTCCCTCTCTCTGCCCTCTCCCGCTCATCCTGCCTCTGTCTCTCTCTCTCAAAAATAAGTAAACATTAAAACAACAACAACAATAAAAAAGAATCATTCCCCATGATCAAGTGGGAATCATTCGTGGGCTGCAGGGCTGGTTCAATATTTGCAAATCAATCAAGGTGATACAGCACATTCACAAAAGTAAGGATAAGAACTGTACGATCCAGTCAATAGATGCAGAAAAAGCATTTGACAAAATACAGCATCCTTTCTTGATAAAACCCTCCACAAAGCAGGGACAGAGGGAACGTACCTCAACGTGAAGGCTCACAGATAATATCATGCTCAATGGGGAAAAACTGAGAGCCTCTCTCCTCCGGTCAGGAACACGACAAGGATGCTCATTCTCACCGTTACTATCTAACATGGTACCGGAAGTCCTAGCCTCAGCAGTCAGATAACAAAAAGAAATAAAAGGCATCCAAACTGGCAAGGAAGAAGGCAGACTTCTGCTATTCGTAGATGACATGATACTCTAGGCAGAAAAACCGAAAGACTCCACCAAAAAATTACCAGAGCTAATACATGAATTCAGCCAAGTCACAGGATATAAAATCAACATGCAGAAATCTGTTGCATTTCTTTTTTAAAAATGTTTATTTATTTTTATTTTTATTTTTACATTCTTTTTAATGTTTATTTACTTTTGAGACAGACGGAGCATGAGTGCGGGGCGGGGGGGGGCAGAGAGAGAGCAAGAGGGAGACCCAGAATCTGAAGCAGGCTCCAGGCTCAGAGCTGTCAGCACAGAGCCCGAAGCGGGGCTCGAACCCACAAACTGTGAGATCATGACCTGAACCGAAGTCGGATGCTTAGTGGACTGAGCCACCCAGGTGCCCCATAAATCTGTTGCATTCCTATACGCCAATAATGAAGCAGCAGAAAAAGAAATCAAGGAATTGATCCTATTTGCAACTGCACCCAAAATAATAAGATGCCTAGGGATAAACCTAACTAAAGAGGTAAAAGATGTGTACTCTGAAAACTACAGAACATTTATGAAAGAAATTGAAGAGGATGCAAAGAAATAGAAAAGCATTCCATGCTCTAGGCTAGAAGAAGAAGCATTGTCAAAATGTCTATATGACCCCACGCAATCCCTATCAAGATACCGCTAGGATTTTTGTTTTGCAGAGCAAGAACAAACAATCCTAAAATTTGTATGGAACCACAAAAGACCCCAGATAGCCCAAGCAATCCTGAAAAAGAAAAACAAAACTGGAGGCATCATGATTCCAGATTTCAAGCTATGTTGCAAAGCTGTAATCATCAAGACAGTATGGTACTGGCACAAACACAGACACATAGATCAATGGAACAGAATAGAAAATGCAGAAATGGACCCACAACTATATGGTCAACTCATCTTCAATAAAGCAGGAAAGAGTATCCAATGAAAAAAAGACAGTCCCTTCAACAAAGGGTGTTGGAAAAACTGACAGCAACATGCCGAAAAGTGAACCTGGACCATAGGGGGAGCCCTATAGACCAAAATAAATTCAAAATGGATGAAAGACCTAAATGTGAGACAGGAAACCATCAAAATCCTAGAGGAGAACACAGGCAGCACCTTCTTTGACCTCGGCCTTAGCAGTTTCTTACTCGACACGTTGCCAGAGGCAAGAGAAACAAAAGGAAAAATGAACTCTTGGGACTTCATCAAGATAAAAAGCTTCTACGCAGCACAGGACGCAAACAACGAGACTGAAGTGCAGCCTACGGAATGGGAGGAGATATTGGCAAACCACATAACTGATAAAGGGTTAGTAGCCAAAGTCTATAAAGAACTTCTCAAACTCAACACCCCCAAAACAAACAACCTAGTCAAGAAATGGGCAGAAGACCTGAAGAGACACTTTTCAAAGAAGGCATCCAGATGGCTAACAGACACATGAAACGATGCTCAACGTCACTCATCATCAGGGAAACACAAATCAAAATCACAATGAGATACCACCTCACACCGGTCAGAATGGCTAACATTAACGACACAAGAAACAGCAGGTGTTGGTGGGGATGCAGAGAAAGGGGAGCCCTCTTGCACTGCTGGTGGGAATGCAAACTGGTGCAGCCACTCTGGAAAACAGTATGGAGGTTCCTCAAAAAGCTACAAATAGAATTATTCCGGCCCAGCAATTGCCTTAATAGGTATTTACACAAAGGATACAAAAATACAGATTCGAAGGGGTACATGCACCCCAATGTTTATAGCAGCATTATCAACAATAGCGAAACTATGGAGGGAGCCCAAATGTCCAATGACTGATGAATGGATAAAGAAGATGTGGTATCTGTATGTACAATGGAGTATTACTCAGCCTTCAAAAAGAATGAAATCTTGCCATTTACAGTGACGTGGATGGAACTAGAATGTATTATGCCAAGCAAAATAAGTCAATAAGAGAAAGACAACCACATGATTTGAGTCATATGTGGAATTTAAGAAACAAAACAGATGAACATATGAGGAGGGTGGAAAAAAGAGGAGAGAGGGAAACAAACCATGAGAGACTCTTAACAATAGAGAACAAACTAAGGGTTGATGGAGGGAGGAGAGTGGGGGATGGACCAGATGGGTGATGGGTACTAAGGAGGGCACTTGCAATGAGCACTGAGTGTTC
Source organism: Paguma larvata (assembly GCA_030068075.1). Taxonomy (NCBI): domain Eukaryota; kingdom Metazoa; phylum Chordata; class Mammalia; order Carnivora; family Viverridae; genus Paguma; species Paguma larvata. The sequence continues at coordinate 43,123,604 of CM057833.1, forward strand.
TGGTAATTGATGAATAACCGAATTCTACCCCTGAAACCAATATTGCACTGTGTTCACTAAAATTTAAATAAAAAATTAATATATATTAACAAAAAAATTTTTAAGGTTTATTTAATTTTGAGAGAGAGAGAGAGAGAGAGAGAGAATGCAAGCGGGGAGGGGCAGAGAGAGAGGGAGATACAGAACCTGAAGCAGGTTCCAGCCTCCGAGCTGTCAGCATGGAGCCCAACCCGGGGCTCGAACACACAAACCATGAGATCATGACCTGAGCTGAAGTCGGTCGCCCAACTGACTAAGCCACCCAAGCGCCCCTAACAATAAATACACACATACACGCAAATAAAAGCAAAGACCAGGCAGGGGTGCAGGGGCCTGTCAGACTGTGGAGCGGTGACTAATAATTGTTGAGAAGCATCACAGCATGGCTGGAAGGCCGGCAGCCTAGCGGTTAGGTATAGGAACTGAAGCTAGACTACCAGCCTTCAAATCTCAGCTCTATCGCTTTCTGACTCTGTGACTCTAGGCAAATCACTAGCCTGGCCAGTGATAGGTCGGTATAGTTTAAGCGTCAGCTTTGACTGTGTATCTATTACCTAATGTGCCAATGAGTGCACGTTCAAGGTGGGTATATCTGATCCCCATTGGGGCTTTCAGTGGACCTGCCTGTGAGCGGCTGGAAGCAGAGGAGGCTCAGGACAGGGCCCACAGACAACAAAATCTGGTCTTCCAAATGCCTCCAAGTAAATAACAACAAACATTAAACATACTTCTCCTCGAGAAGAGAATATATGCGCATCGTAAATATTCAAACGGTATAAAAGTTGCAGAGTGAAACCCACATTGCGCTCTGAGCCCAGAACCTTCTCCAGTCCTTCTCCCTCAGGAGGGTCATTTCCCGAAATAGTGTGTGCATCTGCGGTGTGTGAATGTGTACGTGTGTATGTGTGTGTGCGCACAGCGTACATTCTGTTATGCACTCGAAATTAATCCTGTTTAGCTAACGTTTATTGAGTCCTTACGATTTACCAGGCGGAGTGCTAGGACCTTCACATGCGGTATCTCATTTCGTCCTGTGATGACCTCGCGTGGTGCCCATCGCTTCGGTCGTTGTACAGATGAGGGAAAGGGGGCTTGGTGAAGGGAGCTACACCCTGTGCCCACAGCCACAGAACTGGACACCGAGAGGAGCTTCAGATCAAATCGGGTCTGACCGACTTCGAAGAGCGTGCACTACCACTCCTTCCTGTCGCCTCTTCGGTGCTTCCCGGGAAAATGCCTTCTGCGGATTTCCTAATCGGCCTCAGAAGGTCTACAATGGTCTTCCAAAGGTAAAAACCATGATGAGAATCTCCAGAGAATAGCTAGGGCAGAGTTTCATCCTTGGGACTCATGGCTCGTTCACGTGTCCAGCGTCCGTTTATTAATTATCACGGGCAGAAGTTGGGCTGGTCCCCACGGAACGTGGCTGGGGCTTGCTCTTAAGTCTGGCTGACCTAGGTTTACTGTCCATCTGGATGTGTGCGGGCATCTGTGCATGACCTTTGAGTCAGAGTCCTGCCTGAGAAGCAGTACGTTTGTCATCGTGAAGACCAAAGGAGACGACGGAATAAACGAATGCCTGACCCCGTACCCCTGTGCCAGAGAGACGGGCACCTCTGATTTTGGGAGAGCTCGAAACCACACTTTACTCTCCTGTCATTGCCAGGACTGGAGATAACAGCACACGTTTGCACTTCTCCAACTGGGTAGTCGTAACTCAGATGACACAGTCGTACTTGTCGGGACCTGGAGAAGGCACGGAGTAGCTGTGACTTTCTCGACGAGGGATGCACAGTAAATTAGCGATAGAATTGATTTGTGGGTCTCAAGAAAGCAAGAATATGCTTACGGTGGAGGGTTAAGGGTACGATCTCTGGTTCCAGATCGTTGGGCTCTGACAGCTGACCGTGCAACCTCAGATCGGTCACTTAACTTCTTTGTGCGTCAGCTCTCTCGCCTACAGAATGGAGGTAACAGTAGTGCCCCCCCCCCCCGCAGGAACACCATAAAGATGGAAGGATGAACACATACAGAAATCTTAAGGCAGCCTCTCTTTTTTAAGTGTCTCTGAATGTTAGCTGCTACTAGTAGCGGGGACAGAACGGAAACATCACATTCCTTTAAAAGATAAGCCAGGGGATTTCCCTGAAGTTTAGCACCTGTCGCCGTTGGCCTTGGGTGGGGTTTCCCTCCCCACCACATCTGAGCAGAAGTTTTACTTTATTTTTTAATTAATTAATTTAAATTCAAGTTAGCTCACCTACAGTGTAGTATCGGTTTCAGGAGTCGAAGTTAGTGATCATCGCTGCCGTATGGCACCCAGTGCTCATCTCGACAGGTGTCGTCTCCAGTGCCCATCACCCTTTTTCCCCACCCCTCCACGCACCTCCCCTCCAGCAACCCTCGGTGTGCTCTCTGTAGTCAGGGGTCTCTCATAGTTTGCCTCCTTCTCTGTTTCACAGCAGGCTGGGTTCTCACATTCCTTCGGTGCATTTAGGGGGACGCTTATGGAAAATGGTGAGAGGCACCACGTCTGTATAGTTGGTGCCAGACACATTATAGCTGTTGTCGCCGACATTGCTCTTATCGTCCCAAGGAGTGTTTTATCTGTCAAACCTGGGAAGTTGGTCACTTATTTTAATGAGCCGACACTGTTACCGGGAGATACTTGTCACATTTTCTGATTGAGCAAGGTCTTCACAGGCTGTTTGTAGGACCTAGGAGAAAACCAGCCCTAGTTCTTTTTTAAGATTTGGGGGTGAAAATGAGGTTTGACCATTCTCCCTATGCGTTTCCTGCTTATCCACCAGGTGGCTACCCACAGCGTTTGGGGGTTTCTAAATACCAGATCTATTCTTGGAAGACAAAGACTAGCCATTTGGAAAGAGCTTCTAAAACTTTGCTCCATAATAAATATTTGAAACGATTTTAACCTTATTAAAACTTCGCAGGGGCGCCTGGGTGGCTCAGTTCGTCAGCGTTCGACTCTGGATTTAGCCTCGGGTCATGATCTCACAGTTCAGGAGTCCAAGCCCTGTGTTAGAGCCGAGCCTGCCTGGGAGTCTGTCTCCCTCTCTCTCTGCACCACCACCGCCCCTCCCCCTCCCCGCTGCCCCCCCCCCCCTCCTCTCTCAAAATAAACATTTGGGGAAAAAAACAACAAACCTTCCCAAATATAAACGAAAATGACTCAAGCCTGTTTTTTTTTTTTGGTATCATCCTGCTGACAAATCCATATCGACTGATAAAATTCAGGGCTGCTAATGGGATGGTGAGACGGGCATTGCCACGGGATTGAGTTACCTCTGATCCCGAAGTGAAAATTACATGTAATCAACATCGCCCTTGCACTGACCTTTTAGTACAGCACGCATGATTTGTGTGTTGTAATTCCCCATACGAATTTATTTGAAAACCTTTTATTTTGGAAAGTTTATCATGCATAGAAATAAATTGTGTGCGGAAAAGTTCTCCCGGTAGCTGTCACTCAGCTATGACAGCCACCAGCGTTTTGATCTGTCCATCACATACCTTCCCACTATCGATTTTGCTGTAGCCTTTTTCTCTCTCTTTCTTTCTCCCTTCCTTCCTTCCTTCCTTCTTCTTCCTTCCTTCCTTCCTTCCTTCCTTCCTTCCTTCCTTCCTTCCTTTCCTTCCTTCCTTCCTTCCCTCCCTCCCTCTCTCTCTTTCTTTCATTTTAAATCAGGAGTCGCATGCCCTCCCAGCTGAGCCAGCCCGCCGCCCTGTGCTGCAGCATTGTAAAAGGCAAATCAGACACATCATGTCATTATGCCCCAGATATTTAAGTCTACATGAAAAACCAGTGAAGATTTTTTGCCCTAACCATAACGACATCATGATACCCAACAAAATGAACAATTCTATCACCGAATACCAGGTGGGTTTTTTTTCTAGAAAGTATCTTTTTATAGTTGAGTCAAAATTCCAACAAGGCCCACACGGTCACCCCAATTCGGATGCTTAATAGAGAGCTGAGAAGCTCTAAGCCAAATTAGAGGGAGAAAGGGAAGGACCCTCATAATCAGTGCTGATCACAATGGCTGGCTGGAGGTCCTGCGTGGGGGGCTGTTACCTGCTTTTCTATTTTGCTTCCTTCCTTTCTTGACCTTTGCTCTAGCCGGCTTGAAGCATCCATCGTCCTAGGGGAAGATCATGATTTATAGAAGAAGGAGGGGCACATGAAGGAACGAGTTAATATTCCTCCTCTGACTTAGTGTAAACTAGAATTATTCAACAGGAAAGTGACTTCGCAAGCCAGGTGTTACCTTGAAAGAGGATTTTGAAGTTCCTCTCATCTCTCTAGCTTTCAACAGCACAGCCTGATTGACCCGGCTTATAGAATTCCCCCAGCGTGGACCAAACATACCTCTGTGCTCCATTAAGGCCCCTCCAAGAGGGTGGAGGGCGAGACGGGGGGTGTGATTCGTGTGGGGGGAAATCCGGCCTTTGGAGGCCCCGTGAGATAGTGAGATAGAGGCAGAAGGAGAACAGAGACATGAGCAGGTGAGAGACCGATTTAGATTGTGCGTTCTCCCAGCTTTGGCCCAGAAAGCGGCAGGTGCATTGGACAAGTGGGGCTCTCACCAGGGGCAGAGGGGGCTCTTGTCCTTGAAACTGGAGGCTCCGCTGAATAGAGTGTCATCTTGGGGTGTGACCGCATCCACATGGCAGCGTGGTGGGGCCGGGCAGGGTGGGGGCTCAAGGTTTAGCTTTCCTGAGCCATCCTTATTTCCACGGAGACACGGATGGCCTGGAACATGGCGGGCGTTATGCTGGGGAGCACCGCCCGGGGGAGCCATCATGACCAGGAGAGGGTCAAGGTGCCCCCGGGGCAAGCACCGCACAGTGGACCACTTGGGTCGGGCCAAATTGGAGGCGTAGCAAATGAGAGGGAGTCTAGGGCCAACAGAGGAGTCTAAATTGCCAGGGAGAGCTGGTCCGAGGCAGAGTCAGCTAGGCAGCCCCCTGGGCTCTGTGACCAGCTGTGGAAAAGCCTGGAGCACAAGTTACTGTGTTGCAGATGCAGACTTCAGCTGTGAATCCCAGCAGGTGCATCAGGAACTCCCAGGCAACCCGGGCCAGAAGGGCCAGAGCAGGCCACTCGAATACGACTTTTCACCTTCCTTGATAGAATGTAAGCCCCCCTCTCCCCGCTGACACCCAGATGTCCTCTTGGAGAGAAGCCAAAAAGACTCATATGTCCCAGAGACACAGCCTTTATTTCCCCTTAGGGAGTAAACATTCTTTGAAGGGCCCATTTAAATTACTGTGTTATACTAAGGTTCAGACCCGGTTAGACAGCGAGTCATCAAGCCATCCTTTTGAACGGCTTTCGGCTATTTCCAAAAATCGAGTCCACTCTCAGAGGACAGAGGTCAGCCATTATTGAAAGGCTTCTAAAAAGATTCTAACTGAGAAAAAAATGGAAGACGAAAAAGTTAGCCTCATTAATTACCTGTCCAAATGTAAACTAAAGCCATACTTTTTTCTTTAAAGTTAGTAAGCACTGGAAAAAAATACACGGAATCTATTAATCAGAAGGAAAACGGTGATAGACAAAACAAAGGAGCCACCTGTTCTTGGGCGATTTTAGCTTTGACAGGAGTCGAATGTTGCACCCTGGCACCACGCTAATATTTACCAGGCCCTTTTTCTGGGCCTGGTGCTATTTTAAGAAATTTAGGTGTGTTGTTTCACTAGAAACAGTTGTGTCACACTAACCTTATGGAATATATGTATTCTCTTTGTTCCATTTTGCAGATGGGGAAACCGAGCCACAGGGAGGTTAAATACGTTGCTAAGGTTGCAGGTATTAGATAGGAGACCCAGGATCGAATCCATAAAATCAGATGCGGGGTCCATTTACCTTCGCCTCTGCCTACCCTCTGCACTCAAACCTTTCTGCCTGTGTGGTGACTAGGAGATCTTTAGCGTTGACTAGGGGGAGGTGGAGAAATTTTGAAGCATTTCTTCTTGTCTCTGGTCTATGTTCACATTGAACCTGGATCGTTATTTATTTATTTATTAAAAAAAATTCTTTTTAGTGTTTATTTTTGAAAGAGAGAGAGAGACACACAGAGTGTGAGTGGGGGAGGGGCAGAGAGCGAAAGAGACACAGAATGTGAAGCAGGCTCCAGGCTCCGAGCTGTCAGCACAGAGCCCAACTCGGGACTGGAACTCACGAACTGCAAGATCATGACCTGAGCCGAAGTCGGACGCTTAGCCGACTGAGCCACCCAGGCGCCCCGAGCCTCAATAGTTTTAATGTGTGTGGACAGACTTGTTTGTTGCAAGGACTGATGTATTTCTGAGAACCCCTAGCAGGGGCTTAGCCAGAGCAGGTGGTCGATCAGTGTCACTCTTTGAATCCAAATCTTGTTGAATCAGCTCATTCACACACACACACGGCTCTTTGCGAATGTTTAGAGCAGAACTTGAGCCGTTCCTTTCTATCTCTGCAAGGTGACGTTTCTTGTTGTGGCTTCCCTGAACAGTATCCTTCTCACGCCCCGGATTATTTAATCTCACCTTCTGAGTGCTCCTGGGTAGCCACTGCCCTGTCAGCCTGGGTTCTAGAATAAACACACATGGAACTGACCTGACCCAACCACAGTGTAGCCAAACGCAAGTTGCCCCGTGAGCTGAAACAGAGCTTCCCAGCCCCGGCCAGTCTCGATCAGCAGAACAAGAGGCTGCAATTGTGGGGATACCTGCTTGTTGCTAACAGCTGTCGAGTTATGAGATGATTGTTACGGGGCATTATTATAACAAGAGCTGACAGATACAGGGCGGTATATTCTAAAGTCCACACACATGTTAAACATGAGAACGATGGGACCTGAGAAAGCGGATGAGTACAACTTCAGGAAAATGATATGGACCTATACCTAGAGCTAAATCAAGAGTTTTATTTTCTGCCTTAAAAAATAACCAGCAATATGGACAAACTTTATCACGGTGTGATTCCTAATAGTGAAAATTGGAAACAGTTTTAAAGAACAATGCTGGAATCATGATCACGTGGTGAGGTCAGCCAGACTGAAAGTGGTCCTCTCCATAAATAAAGTCTGCGGAAGGCAGTCTGATGGCTCCGTGGGCATAGCTGCTGTCTAGCTTTCTGCTTCATCAACCGTCTTCACGGCTGAAAGTAAATGCCATAGCACCAGCCATCACATCCATATTCCAAGCAACAAGAGATGTAGCAGAGGCCCGTGCACACTCTTACTTTAAGAAGTCTTCTTAGACTTCCTCACATAACACTTTGTTTATATGTCAACAGTAAAAATTTAATCCCAACGCTGTATCTATCTATCTATGGAGCTAAAAAGCTACTGTAACTGTAGAAGGAAAGGAGAATAAATGTTGAGAGAGATACATAGTTATTAAAATTATGAATATGAAGACCTGGAGTGTGTCCTGTCCTAAAATTTACTCCGGTGGCTGCCATCCACTGGCTTCATGGCTCAGAGAAAAGAGATGTACGTTCTTAGGGTTTGTGGGGTGAAATGCTGTAACAGCTTTTCCCGTGGACCACAGGCGAAGCGGCTGGTGGGTGACCGGCCGGAGTGGGAAACGGAACCGGTGGAAAAAGGCAAGAAGGAATTTCTGGATTCCTGGGGGCTGCAGAAGCTGAAAGGGACAAGCTGGAGGAAGGTGCATTGTTACTGTTTGGGGAACTGCAGGGTGGGGTCTGTGAGAAGCCGTGAAACTGTTTCAAGAATGAGTTTTAAACCCTGCTGAGCGGACAGAGTGTGATAAAGCCATGCTCTAACGGTCTCAGTCCATTAAGAACTTCCCTGCCTTTCTTATCTCGCCTTCCTGTCCTCTCTCTTCCACCAGGCGGGGGCCAGGAAGCACAGTTATCGAGAGAGTGAGGAGGCGTGGAAGTATGACTTGGAGGAGGAGGGCGGAAGACGGACCCTATCTTTCCTCTCCCTTTCCCCACGTCTCAAGAGAGGTTCTTGCTCAGACAGACCTGCAGCCATGGTGACAGGGGAGTAACTGACCCTTTGAACCAAGCTTGGAGCTTTGATTACCCCCCCCCCGGACTTTTTTTTGGGGGGGTAATGTTTGTTTGTTTACTTATTTATTTTGAGAGAGAGAGAGAGAGAGAGAGAATCTCGAGCAGGTTCCCCACTGTCAGCACAGAGCCAGACGTGGGGCTCAAACTCACAAATCATGAGATCATGACCTGAGCTGAAATCAAGAACAGGACACTTAACTGACTAAGTCACCCAGGTACCCCTCCCCTGGGACTTTTAATGATCAAACCGAGACTACATTTGTTATTTAAAAAGACTTACACAGACTTAAAAAGACTTTAGTGATGTAAACAAATCGCATACGTGTCAGCAGAAGATTTGTGAGAACTCTTGTAGGTTTCATTTAGGGGATGGCGAGGAATTTTCCCCAGCAAATACATTTCAAGGGCTTAGAGGAGACAAAAAATAAAGTCACTATTTCCTCTGAGTCCTATCCAATTACCATACACCAGTTACACATAGGGCAATTCTTATGTAGTAATCTTAACTGAAAAGGCAATATACAAATTTCTATATAATATGATCCAACTATGTGAAAACACACATACAATGAGAGAAGGAGGGGCAGAAGAGGGAGCAGAGGAGAGAGGAAAGAGAGAGAGAGGGAGGGGGGAAGAGGGAGGGGGAGACGGAGAGGGGGAGGGGTAGAGAGAGAGAGAGAGAGAGAGAAGAGCATGATAAGAAACAGCAAAATGTCCAAAGCGCTGTCCTCCCTCTTAGACTGGCCCTTGTCCCTCTTTCCCCTGGGCTCTGTGGCCATCCTTCCTCTGCACCCGTCCTGTGCTCTGTCGGTTCTCATCTCACGCCGCAATGTGTTTTGTGATTATTGGCTTATGTGTCTCTGATTGGACTGTGAACGCCTTGAGGAGAAGGTGCATGCCTTCCCTTCTCTCCCCAGGACCCAGGATGGAGCCTAGAGCACAAGCCACATAGAACGAAGGGACATTCATTAAAGAACGGAGGGGCATTATTAGAGCAAGGAAGCGCAGGTCTGATGCTCGGTCTGAATGCCCCAACCTGTGGCAATCGCTCTCTCCTCTCTGCTCCACAACGCGTTCCTGCCTCTCCAAGATGCCCCAGGCGTCTGTTAGTTCTCCGCGTGCTCATGTTAGTTACGTGTGAACCGTTTGAGGATCGGACCCGTACACTCGGGGCAATAATAGCGACTGTTTACGGAGCACCTGCGGCCAGCGGGGCGGGGCGCCACAGGAGTGCTGCACACGCTCCGGCGCACACCCGGGGCGCTCGTTAACACGCAGATTCTGATTCCGCAGGTCTGGGGCGGGCCGGAGTTCCTGCGTTTCTAAAAGGCGATGCCTGTGCTGCTGGGGCAAGGACACGCTTGGGGTAGCGAGATGCGGAGGGCTCGGACTCATTTGATTCTTACATTCGTTCTGGGAGCGTTTCCTACGATTCCCTGCCTTTTGCAACACATTTTTTTCTTGTTTATTTATTTTTGAGAGACGGAGACAGAGTGTGAGCAGGGTAGGAGCAGAGGGAGATGGAGACACAGAATCCGAAGCAGGCTCCGGGCTCTGAGCTGTCAGCTCAGAGAGCCCGATGCGGGGCTTCTACTCGCGAACTGTGAGATCGTGAGGTGAGCTGAAGTTGGACACTTAACCAACTGAGGCACCCAGGCGCCCCGCATTCTGCCATAAGAAAACCAACCACCGAACTCCTAAAACTCTTGTGATTTCCTGAGGAATGGAGGTGACAGAAGCTGCCGACACACAGCTGCTAAATCCCTTGGATTTTCCGGGTGACAGGAGTGCGTTTTGTTCTAATGATATGCTTCTTGGTGGACTCCTGCATGGCCATGGGTCACCAGAAAGACCAAGCATGAAATCTTCAGCCCCTCGCCCTATACGCCCGAGAGGGCCAAAGGGTTGGAGATTGAGTAATGCTTGATCATGTCTGTGTGATGAAGACTCCCTAGAAATCCCTAAACTATGGGGTTTGGAGAACTTCCTGGTTGGGGAACACGTCCACAGACCAGGAGGGAGGTGTATCCCAACCCCGCGGGGACAAATGATGCTGCGCTCAAGACCCTTCCAGATCTCACCCAGGGTACCTCTTCCTCTGGCTGTTCGTCTGTGTCCCTCAGGATATCTTTATCATAAACCAGTAAACATAAGTAATGGTTTCCCTGAGCTCTGTGAGCCCTTCTGGCACCTTATCAAACCTGCAGAAAGGTTTTTGGGAGTCCCCAGTTTAGAGCCAGTTAGTCAGAAGTATGGGCGACAGCTTGGGACTTACGGCTGGCATCTGGTCACAGGTCGTCTTGCTGGAGAATTGGTTGGTGTGGGAAAGACCCTACACGTTGGGCGTCCGAGGTGTTGGGAATCGATGAGAACAGTAGGCAAGAAAGGAACAGATTTGGGACAGGACCCCTGGCCCCAGGCTGAGATTCAGAGTTCTCTGGAGCGGGTGTGGCCGCCGTGTCACCACCTCCGCTGGCTGGTGGAGAGGTCTGCTGAGGCGCCTCAAATGAAACCAGCCCCTGGGGTGCAGACAACACTCTCTGGGATCTGTCTTCTGGGGTGTGGCTAAGACCCCGGGGAGCTGCTCACAAGAGGGCTGCTATTTGCTGAGGAGCTGCCTTTTTGGGGTGCCGGTGAAACGCGCTGAGGTGTGGGCGCCATCGGGCCTGGGCTTTCTTTCGTGCTGGCTGCTCTTGTCCACAGGAGCAAAAGAAAAGCAAACTAAGGGAACCAGGACAAGAGCCTTCTTCCTGGGCGGTCCCTCTAGCGCCCTCTACCGGCAAAGCCTAACATCCCACCTGCTGGCAGAGGAGACCTGTCCACAGGGTCCAGCGGGGCCACCCCGAAGCCGGGCAATGAGGGGGAGAACAGGGCTGAGAGGCAATACATTGACTACTGCCACGGCCAGTGTTATAATCGATAAAACCCAGGTCTATCTGACACCGAAGCCCGAATCGTTTCCACTCTAACACCGGCCTTTTTTGGACCTAAAATCTTTCCATCTCTAAACCGCATCTGCAATGCTCGCCTCATAGGGATGCTGTGTGTGTTAAATGAGAAAAGGTACGGATGAGTCTGAGACACGATAGCAGTTCCCTGAGCCTTAGAGGCCTGCTAGCCTGCCTGTTTCTAGAATCGCAAGGCCGTCAGATGGTTAAGAGATTTAAAACATAAACCCGTTGTTTTCTAAGTTTGCAGATGAGAAGACTGAGGAATTGGGAGACATGATTCATCTCAGGTCTCCACGCCTGTCGATGGCAGAGCCATAGTTAGGTCCTGGGCCTCCCGGCACCTATCATATTCCTCTTCTTACTCAACTCTGCCACCTCGCATTGGAGGTCTTATTTTAGTGCTGAAGTCGGGGTGGGGGGGAGGGGAGCAGCGGGGAGGGCGGTTCCACGTGAGATTGTTTCACATTGGCTGGCCTTGGGCTCAGTTGCACAATCAGAGAACTTGCTTTTGTTTACAAGGAGAAAAGGTTATGTTGACCAGTTCGAGTTTTTCCTTAAAGATCAAAGGCAGCGCTTTTGTTTCATTGCCGAAGTGGCAACGCGTAACGGGCGAAGCTGATTAACACGCTCGCCTCCTGACGTGGAGAGGGCACGCAGGATGATATTCCATTGCCAGAAGAGTGTTCGTTCTCTCGGGCTTCTCACTTCCATCCACAGACGACTCCTGTGTTGCTTGGGGATCTGGGAACGATGTGCGGCCCGAGTCCTCTGGGGAGGGGGCAGTCTTTCTCAGCTCCTCCAGAAGTTTCCGTTTGTGGGTTTACATGTTCTCTTGGGGGGGGGGGTATTGCACTCGTAAGCATGGTTTCAGCTGTGTCCTCCTCCAAACTGAAAATTCCCAAGTCCTTGTCCTCAGGGCACACTTGAAGGTCATACGTCTCTGACCACCTTCAGACCTCTGGGTTTAATGCCCTCTGGGCATGTCCACGTGCACGGCTCCAGGCAGTTCAAACTGTCCCACCCACGACGAGCTCAGCGTCGCCTTCCAGATCTCCTGCCGCTGCCCGGTCTCTTGGAGGGGCACTCTGTCCACCAGACGCTGCGGGCAGAGCACCCCCTCCATCCTCTTTGGTCACCTCCCGGGGCACTTGGGAGTTTTTATTCTAACTCCCCGACATGGACTACAGCCCTTCTTGAGCTGGTCCCTGCTGACCCCTGTCACTCGTATTGTCCCGCTCTTCCTTTTACTCATTTCCTCCCCTCTTCAAGTGCATCTAAGACTTTCCTGCCCCCAGAGCCTTGGTACAAGCTGTTTCCTCCGTCTGATGTCCTCCTCCCCAGATCCTCAGAACCTGCAGCCCAGCAACGGCTGGCTTCAGCGTAGAGTTGGTCATTGTTTGTCCGACCATGTAAAGGAGGTCCTCCTGTTTGAAGTTCATCACATAAAATTAGTAGACTTAAAAATAACGATTCTGGTTTCATAGTGAATAGTGAACAAGGACAAAGGGTTGACCAGAAATTATTTTGAAAAATGAACAAGAATTACCATCGTGTTTATTTCGTTTTGCATGTAACAAAATTTGGATTGTATTACTGTTACCTGTGAGTGGCTCGGATAGAGAACGGATGAATGTTGGTTCCTTCAGTATGGTTTTCCCGGTAACATTGTATGCAAGCACAAAATGTGTTGTTTGCTTTTGGCTTCTGCAACGCGATCAAAAGGGTGATTTGTGTAAACATGATAAAAGGCTCATTAATTTTTCCTTGCTCTTCACCTACGCAAGAAGCACTCTCCTTCGAGACATCCACTGTGTGGTCATCCTTTCTGGGCTTCCTGTCTTTGGCGGCTAAGTGGTCGAACTGCCGGGTTATCACTCATCACTGCCTGGCTGTGATTCGCGCAGATAGTTTGATCGCTTTCACTGACAGCGTGACGTCTGGCATCTTTTGTAAATTTCAGTAGAACTTTGAAGACCGTTTGTATGGCATCTTCCTTGTGTTATTAGATGTGGCATATTTGACCATCAAGGAGAAGCGCTCTGCCCATCCCACCCGCTTGCTCGTGGGTCGTAATTATTAGTGCCAAACAGTGAGTAAGTCTGCGTGAGTGTGCGTGTGGCGCTCTGTGAACGAGGGTACTTTTCCAGGTGGTGAGTCCATTGGCGAATGTTTTCCTGTCCTCTCTTTGCTTCCCGACCTGACCTCGTAACGGTGGGAATTCTGGTCATAGATACTCAGGCACTGAAGACATCCTGTAGAATTCTGTTTCTCAGAGCTTACACCTCCCCCATGTCTATTGCTCAACATTCCTTATACCAGAACCCAGGGGCCCTTAGGGACCCTCTTTGTCCCTTGTGTTAAAGGTTGGCCAAGGGCCGTTGGACCATTCACAAGGGCGCCCTGGCCGCCTGAGAGGGCCCAAGCCATCCTGTCTGGGGCATGCTTTTGTGGGACAAAAAATACGTCCTCTCTTTTATTCCATTGCCTCTGCGGGCCACGCTTTATACAGAACCATAGACTGTCGGGGCCGGGATAAACACTGTGCTACGCTCCAGCCAACATTGATTAAGCGTCTACCCTGTGCCCGGGATGTTTGCACGCGTTCCGACATTTGACCTTCACAGCTTTCTTGTGAAGTTGCTCTTTTTTTCATTCCCATTTTTCGTTCTCATTTCGCGGGGCTCAGAGAAAGTAAGTCACTTGTTTCTGGTCCCGCAGTGGAGGAGTGGAGACGGAATAAGGGCTATGTGTCGATTTACAAACAAGGAAACTGAGGCCCAGAGGCGGGAAAGGACTTACCTCGCGACCCATCAGCAGGGCGGTGGCCCTGTAGTTCTCTGTCCATCTTCTTCTCCTTTACAATTAAAAAAAAAAATTTCTTTTTAATGTTTATTTATTTTTGAGACAGAGAGACACAGAGCATGAGTGGGGGAGGGGCAGAGAGAGAGGGAGACACAGAATCCGAAACAGGCTCCAGGCTCTGAGCTGTCAGCGCAGAGCCTGACGCGGGGCTCGAACTCACAGACCGCGAGATCATGACCTGAGCCGAAGTCGGACGCTCAACCGACTGAGCCACCCAGGCGCCCCTCTTCTCCTTTACAATTTTGCTCACACCGTTAGTGTCCAGCTATTGTTTTAGGAAAGGGAAATCAATTTCATATGAAGTTGCTTAAAAACTTCCAGGCTCTTCCTTAGTTGCACTACGAAATGTTGCATTTTATTTACAGGCGTATTTTTTTTTTTTTATGTTTATTTATTTCTGAGAGACATAGAGGCACAGCATGAACAGGGGAAGGGCAGAGAGAGAAGGAGACACAGAATCAGAAGCAGGCTCCAGGCTCTGAGCTGTCAGCACAGAGCCCGATGCGGGGCTTGAACTCACAGACCGCGAGAACATGACCTGAGCTGAAGTCGGCCGCCCAACCGACTGAGCCACCCAGGCGCCCCTACAGGCGTATTTTTAAAGCCGTTTTCGACTTCCAGTGATACATTTATTTCATTATGGCAACACGTGACAGCTCAGGATTCATATGACTTATCAAACTTTCAACACCCTTTGACACGGGGACGCTATTGTGTTGAGATTTCATTGTCCCTAAAATAGCCACAAACGTTGATGTGTGATCAAAAAGAGGTGTCCCTCCAGAAGCCAGGGTTTCCGATTCCAAACCCAGTACCCAGACTTGCACTCTTTGTTAAAGAAAGTAACATTTTTTACTGATTAACATGGTAGCCATTATTAGATAGTCCTTGCTCTGTGCCTGGCACTTTTAACTTTATTCTGCCTGTATTAACTTGTGCAATCCTTGGAACAAGCCCACGTCAGATATATTATTCCTGTTCTACAAACAGAGGCACTCACAAGGGCCTGTATTGATAATATTAAACATTCACTTACATATTGTCGAGTTTTCGCGAAGGTTTTTTTTCTACTTTTAACCCCTGAATTGTCTACTCCCCTGTTTATTTTCTACTTTAACCCCCGAATTGTCTACTCCCCTGTGGTCCTCTCATCTCCCAAGACATTATGATAATCCTGTGGCTGACAATGCCTGAGGCGTTCATTAGGAGACTTTGAGCATACCTGCCTAACAATGGCTTGTGACGTAGGTGGTTCTGGGCTGGTTCCGTGGCAAACAAACCAACCAAACAGAACAAAACGACACACACACATGAACCCACACACACACAAAAAGAAATGAAACCCAAAAACCACCAAAAAATCCAAAAATAACAAAACCAGCCTCTTTCCACCCTTCTGTTTCTCTTTCTCAGAACATTGGCTTTTGTCTTTAGGTTTGTTGCCTCATGATTTAAACAGGGCCACCTCACCTTTAGTCCTCAAACGGCTCTTTTCAAAGACAGGAGGCCACGGGGGAGCCAGACATGCCAGAGTAGTGTCTCTCTATCAGGAGAGACCATCTTTCCCCAGAAACCCTTCAGCCAGTTTCTGTGTTATGGATCATTTTGTTGCACTAAGTCACATGGCCACTCCTAGTTGCAAGGAAGGGATCTTGGACACACCTGTGTGTGTGTGTAGACGTTACCACGAGAAAGGCGGGGAGGAGATGTCTTTTGGGTAGTCAGCTGACAGTCTCTGACAAATTGTTGGTAGGTAACTACTGGTGGCCATGCTCTCCGGTTGGTAATGGAGGACATATTGGTTACGTAATTATCGGAACAAACTTAGGAAGTTGTTGAGTTATGTGGTAGAAGTTCGACATCTAAATATGGTTCCTTGGAACTTCGACACGTCATTATCCCACGGTTTGAAAACGCGAGGTGAGTGGGGACGCTTCCCGCTGTACGCAACAGCCGCCCGCCCAGTGGGGTTTTGGCAGGAGTATGAGCACCACTTCTTGCCCTGTCCTTGTCCTGTAGTTGATGTTAGTGGAAGAGCCTAAGTAGAATAAAGGGGCCACTGGGATGCGCCCTAAGAACGCTGAGGCTGAAACGGATACGATGTTGTTTTATAACATCGGGATCGGGGAGGAGATGAACCACCTCCGAGACAGGACTTGTCCCAGGCCCGAGGGGAAGGAAAAGCAGGTGGGTTAGGAGGATCTTAGTACTATCCTTGAGGGAGGAGTGACTGGGGGACATCTCTGGGAACTTGGCCCTTCTTTCATGGGAAAAGGCCTGCACACACTGTTGGCCTCTCCTGGGAGCCCTCGTAGAGAGGGAGATGTCTCTCCACGGGGCTCCTCCTCAGAAACTGTAAAGCAGATGTGTGCTTTGGGGACGTAAATGTTTCCCCTTTTGTCTTGTTTTCAAATATTCGTAGAAAGGACTGTAAGATCTTTCCTGGCTGATTTAGAGACCAATTAGCTGGTAGGCCCCAGGGCTGCCTGCTCATGGCTACCCAGTCTGCTTTTCCGACGGGCAGAGGTGTTTCTTTGGGGAGACTGCGTGGATATGGCAGAGATAGCAAAATGTGGCACCCTCTCCAGTGACAACCACCTTCTCACGCCCGGAAAGGAACCCAAGTGTAGCAGTTGGAACCACGCAGGACAGAGAGCCAAGGCTTTGGCCTTGACCCACCCGGCAAGCACGGAGTGCCTGCTCGGTGCAAGTGCGGTGCTAGTGGTCGGCCTCAAGGTCAGACTTCCCACCTCCATGTTGAGTGTCCTTTGCTCTGTACATGGGAAAGCCAGAAAGCTGATTAAGGAGGAGCACGCTCTACGTGCAAGGCATTGTGGCACTGACCTACTTTATTGAGGAAACGGAAGATGCGAAGTATAAGGCCCACATGCCTGGTCATGCCAGCGGGGGAGGTGGTGAGACAGGGCTCAAACCCAGAGTAGTCTGCCTCCAAACTTCCCCCTCTTCTCCCTTTACTCCATAAGCTTAGACTTATTTTGAGGATACTGGGAGCCACTTAAGGGTTCAGACAGGGAGAGCCTTGGTTAAGTTTTCAATGTGAAGAAAACCCCTTGGAAATCTTCCTGTGTGCAGCTTTAGAGGGTGGGAGGCTGGTGTTGGGGAGATCTGAAGGAGGCCATGTATTTAGGGCACGAGTGACGAGGAGGAGATAGCGTCGTAGGACAGAGGACATAGAATCCACAGAACTCTGCGGGGCCTGATTGGACATGGGTGTGAGTGGGAGGAAGGCATCAGGGTCTCAACCAGTGATTAGTGTTTTGAATAATAACCCTTACAATCAGCCCAGAATTTCATTCATATGATGCTTCCTACAAATGACATTGACTTTTGCTAGGCACTGAATGTTTATGTCTCCCCTGTGCCCCTCCTCTCCCTACCCCATTCATCACGCATCCCCAGTGCGGTGGTATTTGGAGCTGGGGACTTTGGGAGGCCATGAAGACAGCGTCTTCATAAACAGGATGGGTGCCCTTTTGAAAGGAGTCCAGAGAGCTATCTCATCCCTTCTACCATGGGAGAACTCAGCACAGAGTGGCCTCTGAACCAAGGAATGGGCCAGACACCAGATCTGCCAGGGCCTTGATCTTGGACTTCCCAGCCTCTGGAACTGTGAGAGATAAATTCCTGTAAGCGACTCCATCCATGGCGTTTTGTCACAGCAACCCTCACTGACTAAGAGAGCTTCTGTGCACGTGAGCCCATTCCGGTCATCCTGACTGGTGACCCTTTTGTCGCCTGGGCCTTGTCGAGATTGGTCCTCCCTTGCTCTGTACCCTCACCACCTGCAGGGCCCTGGACGGCCACTCTCTCCACTTGCTCCCAACTTTTTTTTTTGATTTTTAAAATTTTTTTTATTTTTGAGAGACATAGAGACAGAGCGTGAGCAGGGGAAGGGCAGAGAGAGAGGGAGACACAGAATCTGAAGCAGGCTCCAGGCTCTGAGCCGTCAGCACAGAGCCCGATGCGGGGCTCGAACCCACAGACCTGTGAGATTATGACCTGAGCTGAAGTCGGCCGCTCAACCGACTGAGCCACCCAGGCGCCCCTGCTCCCAACTTTAGTGTGTTGGTTAGGTTGACCCTTGCTTCTGTGATGTCAACAACAGCTCCCAAGCTTCAGTGGCTTAAAGGAATCAGTTTCTTTCTCCCTCACCTAATAGTTCAACGTAGATGTGCTTAGTTGGCGGGTGGCTTTCCACTAGACGGTGAATCAGGACTGAGTTCCCTTCCCTTTATGGATCTGCCAACCTCGGGGACCCTGGAGTTCTATGTGTTCGGCCAGAAGATGGGCAAAGAGAGGATGGAGAAGACACACCTGACTCTTCCCTGCCTCTGCTTGGCGGTCATGCGCATCCTTGTGCTCGGTCTCCATAGTGGACCCCGGCCCCCCACACCCACTGGATGTTCAAAGGCTGGCAAGATAGTGTCTCGGTAGGCAGCTGCTTCATTGACGACTCCACAGTATAGAAAGACAGGCACAGGTTCTGGTAGCGAGGAACCATCCGGGTCACCCCTCGCCAGGACAATTTCCAGCTCTAACAGTGAGCACATAAAAGGCTACACGTTAAGTACCCTTTAAGGAGTTCAGGGCCTATGAACCACATCACGTTATGAAATCAGATAAAGGAGTCACAAAACACTCGAGAAAAACCCTCTTGTACGTGTTAGGTTGAACCAGATGGAAATGCTGTTTTGTAGATAAAAACCAGCCGTGTGTTGGCGATTTCACACGATTCAACCAAATATATTGGGGAAGTGTTTCCAAAACAGTTTTTCTTAGAACTCTCGCTTATAACTTTGGGAAAATACTGCCTGCTTCATACTCTGCTGGGGGACTCAAATATACGTTAGCCAGTTAAAAACTCTGAAAATCCCTATGCTTACGAAAATCCTGCATTGCTGAGTTTCTTTAATCAGTGATTTCCTAAGTGTTGTTTAATCAGAGAGTTCCAGGTTAATTTGTGCATAGAGTTTCCCAAATGCCTACAAAACCCTCATAGAATCAGTCTTTTACCTTATGCGCTTTGGGAAACTTCGCAGGGAACACGCCAGGGAATCCGTCAGAGCATCCTTTTATAAGGCAGAAAAGAAAGGGTTTTCCCTTCCAAAATTCACACCGAGCACATTGGTGGAAATGATACGCATTTTCGGAGCGTCTGAATGACTGAACCGTTCCCATCTCTTGGCACCTTAGGTTTTCCAACTGCAAAACGAAGGCGACAAGTGAAATGAGAAGAGCCACCTGAAGCATGTAGGAAGGGGTGCAGACGTGGCCCCTTCCTCCTTCCGTTATGTCCGCGAGATTGAAGAAGGCAGCCCCTTGCACGGAGAGGACACTCCGTTTCAGCAGCCGCGTGTAGGATTGCTTTGGTCCCGACGTGCAAACATGTGTCGGCCCAGCTTCTTGAGGGCTCGCATGGATGTTTGGGTCTGGCCGAGTTATTTTTATGTGTTCAAGAGAGAAGAAAATAAAGAGTAACATCCTTGTGTTGACACGAAATGGCCTCCCTGGGCTGGAGGTGGGGGGGAGGGGAAGGGCGGGGGCTGAGGAAGCGACCGAGCTGAAGATCCACATGGAACCACTTTTCCGTGGTCTAATCTGGGAACCGGAATGCTCTAGGCTTGGACTAGAGTTACGGCTCTGGTTAGAGAATGGATTCACGGAGGCCAGCGTGGCCTCTGGCAGGGGCTTGGACACATCTGTCCTTCCCCTGTCCTGACCTTCCTCTGGCAGCCCCATCTCCAGGCCTGGCAGAACCCCCAGAACGGATCTTTCTCCTGGCCCCCAGCGAGGCTCTTCACTTCCAAACATGTGTGACTGGTTTGGCCCTCTGAGTCTGAGGCCCCTCTGCAAGGGGGGGTCTCACGGGATGGGTCTTTTTCCACCCTGCACACTTGTCACGGCACCTGGTCCTTCTGCAGGACCCCTACGCCCAAGACTCTTTCCAACACGAAGAGGATGCAGGTCAGGGACCCTATGCTGTGCCTGATTTTCACGTTGCTGTGTGGGGATCGTGCCTTTCATACGCCCTCCTGCCGGCAGCATGGCCTCCAGAGCCAGAAAGGTCAGGTGTGAATCTTGGCTTGGCCACTAGCGAGCCGCGTAACCTTGGACAGGTACCCTGATCTCCTTGAACCTTGAGTTTCTTCGTCTGCATAATGGGGATAATTACGGTTGTTTAATCTGTCATTCAACGATCACCTACCCATTGAGGGGCATTACTCTGCACTCCAGACATGGGACAGACAAAGATGAACTACAGTTGGTCTCTGCCTCAAGCAGGTGGTATTCTCCAGACGAAAAAGAATGTGAAAGGAAATGCCAAGCCTTAGGCTGGGCATCCCCAACACGGTGGAGTAGAAATAACTGGGGCTTTAAGGCAGCCGTTTCTCTCCAGCTGCTTTCAAGGGGAGTGCTGTTCCTGTACTCTCCCTCTGTCTCCGTCTTCTCTCTGCAAGCAAAAACAGCTCCCTGCCCTGTGCGGCCCCTCTCTCCCCCAGTTCACCTCTCTGCACAGTACACCTGCCGACTTCTGTGGTTCGAGTGATGCAGACTGTTGCGCTAATCCTCAGATCGATTTTCTAGGTGTGCAGGATGGTTTGGCATTGATCTAGCTGCACTTCAGGGATGAGAGAAGTAGAAGACTTCCGTGCTCTTCCGCCATCTTGGCCCCTCTCCGGACATTGTGTATTGAAGACACGTCAAGGTGTCCTGTGTGTTCTCGGGGAAGAACCTGAGCTTTGGCATCCAACGGACTTAGAAAATCTAATCCTATACCTGCCACTTATTGGCTGAGTGACTTTGAATAAATTAGTCAGTGTCTCTGAGCCTCCATTGCCCATCATAAAATTTGGGGCAAACATAGACGTTGCAGTGTTGTTGTAAGGATTAGAGGTTGCTTCGGTGAAGGACCTGGCACAGGCAGGCCTCCCTCCACGGTCCTGTGACCTAGCAGACTGCGTCCCTGGAGAGCAGGCTCTATAACTTGCTCACTGGCCTCTGCAGGGCCCAGCACAGAACGGGGCAGATTCTCGGTGAATGTTTACTGAGTGACTGAGTTTCACGGGCTATGCTTTGTAACCTGGGCCTCATAGGCATAGCTTCCTCTGTAGCAGGAATAGCCAGGAAATGGAAAGAACTTTAGACACAAATACAGGCCGGAGACAGAGCTTAAACAGTATGTACTCTCCCGATTAATATGTAAGTCCTCGTGCAAGTTGTGGTACCTCCTGTTACCTTGGGACCCCAGTTACCTCATATGCAAATGATCTTGCCTCCCTGCCGGGTTCCAAGGCGCTCTGAAGAATTTACGGCCGTCAACTCTGAAATGCCATCCACATAGAAAGCGTTGTCGCCAGAAGGGTGCCTACGGAGGGCCACGAAGCTGTTGACCTCTGCCATCTGGCATTGGAAGGTCGGATGGTCCAGCACTCAGGCGTGTGAGCTTCTGAGATTTCACATGTGGGGAACATCATGGGGAGACACCATCCGAGCTCCGTTTGTCCCAGGGGAGCAAATGTGCTTGGCTCACTGTTCCCATGGATATTAGTGGAACATTGAAACAACACAAGCAAGGCTCCCAGAGCATCCTAGGACAATGTTAGCTTTTCAAAGTGGCCTTGTGCTGGAGAGTTTCCATATCATCTTTCCACCTGTTATCTCCTTATATTTATTTTTTATTTGAGAGAGAGAGAGAGAGAGAAGGAGCATGAGGGGGGGAGAGGAGTAGAGGCGGGGAGAGAGAGAATCTTAAGCAGGCTCCATGTTCAGTGCAGAGCCTGACACAGGGCTCAACCCCACGACTTTGGGATCATGACCTGAGCTGAAATCAAGAGTCAGACACTCAACTGACTAAGGCACGCAGGCGGCCCTCTCCTTCTTTTAATCTTCCGAGTGGCTCTGGGACACTGGTGCTGTTCCTATTTTATTGATGAGGAGGATGAAGCCCAGAGAGGTATGGAAAAGTCCAGAAGGCCATGGGGTAGTTAGGGGGCGGAGCACCCCATGCTTTTGGATCCTAGGTCGGACACTTACCCCACTCTTTTACTTTTCTTGAGGAAAACATTCTTGAAATCGCTCGGCAAACAGAAAGTCTGTACCTGATTTATCTTGCTATTCTCCAAGGAGCTCAGCCTCAGCTGAGAGCATGATCGGCATTCAGTGTTAGAACTGTGGCATCGAAGAATGTGGCTTTTGGCACTGGGCAGAGCTGTGTTCACATCCTGCTCAGAAGTTGTTAGCTGTGTGGTCTTGGGCAAGGCGCTTCATTCTCTGGTCGTCATGTTTGCAAGGTGGTGGGAGTGAGCCACCTGGCGGGGGCTGTCGCGTCAGCGGAGAGGTCGTATACGGTGTGCTGGTACTGGACCTGACATATATGCAGCATCTAATTAATGCAGGGCTCTCTAATTAACAAAAGCTTAAAAACCTGACCTCTAAACTCTTTCATCCGAGTGGAACCAATGGAGGGTGATCCTGAGAAGTCACTTTAACCTGCTCTCCTTTTCCCCTGGCACACATTTATTTTTAAAATCCATGTGTGCAGAAAAGGGGATGGGACCCACGTACCTCTGATTCATTCACCCCTAAGTCGGCAGGCATTGTGCGGTCAGACGCCTTCCCCAGCCTTCCTCCTCCATGGCCTCGCCTTCCTTGGCCGGCAGAGGCAGAGGCGTCCTTTGCCTCTAATCCAGGGGAGCTGAGTCCAAAACAGGGGGCTTGCTCCAACTCACCCAGACAGAGGGAGGTTAAACCTCTACTCGTTCTCAGTGCAAAGTACGCGATACCTCAGGTGGCTGGCAGCTAGGTACCAGTTGTACAAACGATACGGTCCTCTGTGTCATCTGGGTTTCATAAAGGCATGATTAATATACCCATTTTACAGATGGGGAAACAGGCCCAGGGAGCCACTTATGGAGCGTGTATCAGGTGCCAAGTACCGTGCTAGGTGTTATGAGGGATTTGGAGATGTAGAAACTGAGGCTCCAGGATGCCAGGTGGTTTGTTCAAGGTCACACTGTGTACTGGTTACTAAAAGTTAAGATGCTCCAACAGAGACCTCAAAATGCTGTCGCTAAACCAAGATTAAAGTGGACTGCCCTCTCACCCAGCAGTACGCTCCAGAGGTGTACAGGGGGAGCAGGGTGGCACACAGCTGTGCCCAGGAGGTTACTTGGGAGCTAGAGTTCCTTCTAATCCCGCTGTTGGAGTGTTGCCTTGTTCCTTCATTTGAAGCTCTTTTACCTCCACCACCACATACGCGCTCTGGTCCAGGGGAAGGGGGAGAGAGAGGAAGCAGAGAGCAGCAATTTCCAGTTCCACTTTATTGGTGAGAATGGAGCCACAGCTGGCTGCAAAGGAGCCTGGGAAATGTAGTCACTATTCAAGTGACTGTTTGACCATCTCAAACTCAGAGAGTGGAGGCGTCCTGTTCATAGATGTCTACCCTCCCTGGTACCGACAGTGAGAGGCAGAGCTGGGTTTGGAACACAGTTCTGTCTGCTCTTTCCATCTGTCTATGGCTCTTGGGGAACAGGGCAGCTTCCTTCCCCTGACTTCTGCTACTCTCTAGTATTCTCAACGTCTTGGCCCATCTAGTCAGACACCTGCCAAAGTTAGCATAATAGCCAGGCATTTACTGTGTGCAAACGCATGTTGCTTTCACGTGCTGTTTCAGTTCGCCTTCAATCAGCCTGACTGTGTGTAGAAATGTTATAAGGGGTCAGTTGATCTGAAATGCTCAGCCACCCTGGGCGTGACGATGTGGCATTTCAGCTTCCCAGTTCTTCCCTGTATAGTTCAGTGCTTCAGAGGTTTGGGTCCGTATGTGCCCTTCAAAATAAATTATGATACTTCCAAAAAGGATGGACAATTGCCAGCTGTTACGAAGAATGAGGCAGCTGTCTGAATGAGGCAGTATTTATATACTGACTTGGAAGGATTGCTTAGCCGTATTGGTAAGTGGAAAAAGAAAGGTACAGAATACCATCTACAGTGTGCAACAGATAGATGCATAAGCATAACCCATTTGCCTCTGCTGGAGGCAAAGACCTCTTCGAAGACCTGATTGGTAAAATGAGGAATAAAAAATCACGATGCAGGTCTGCCTCGCACGAGGATCAAATGCAGTAATGGCCACGAGGGCCTACACGAAGCAGGACGGGTCACTCGTGCACGGTAAGCATGAACTATCGTCACTACAGCTCCTTATTGGAAGCAACTGTTTGTCTCAAGAAACCTCAATCAGGTTTGTGTATTCTCTCTGGCCTTAGGAGGGCTCTCGGTGAGGATGGAGGAGCCTTCATTCCATCTGTCCTTGAGAAGTTCTCTTGGAAACTAACACAAGGAAGTTGGCAAGGCATCCAAATGCTGATCTTCCTGGTTGAGGAAAGCTGGAACCTGGGAAACGATTGCCCATCCCTGGACAGTGCAGGCCCTGCTGACATCTGGACCCCTCCTGACCTTTGGAGACACCAAGATCATTCATTGAAGCCCCTCCTTAGATGTGTGAAGTGAGATAGCCAAGAGGAGCCCAAGTTTGCACAACAAATTAGGGACCATTCTGGGCCTGGAGCCCTGGTTTTTCTCTAAATGTCCTAGGAATGCTGTCAGGTTAAGCCTACTGCTCTAACCAATACTGAGCTTTGTGCCTTACCCCTTCACTCTGCAGACATACTGAACACTGCTGTGTATCAGGTCAGTGCAGGAAGCTGAGGGTAGGGGTCTGAAGACGGTTAGACCTCATCCACTCTCTGAAGAGAGAGATAAGCCAGGGAGTGGTGGTGGTTGGAGGGGGTGGGATGGAATAAGTTCCACTTGAGGGAGAAGAACAAAGTCTTAAGCTCGGAACAGGGAGAGTTCACATGAGGGCAGGAGAATCAGAATTGCTAGGTGTTCATCCATGGTCATTCATTCACTCCCTTATTCTAGAAAGATTCTCTGGAGGAAGAAAGGATATAAATACATATTGATTACTCTCTTGTAGACATACTGCTTCAAATGTTCACATACATGAGCTGATAGAAAACAGTAAAGAGACAACGTAACATAGTGGAAAGATTCCAAACTAGACTGTCAGACAAATCTGGATGGAAATCCTGGTACTACCATATTTTTAAGCTGTGGAACTTGAGAAAAAAAATCAGTTAACTTCTCTTAGCCTGCTTCCTTATCTGTCAAATGGGGTTAATAATCAAAGCATTGCCATGAGAGTTGAAAGAAATGATGTTTGTAAATTATTCCACATATGGCTTGGCACAGAGGAGGCGCTAAATAAAACGCTGGCTCTCTTCCTTTCCTGTATCATGGAGGACTTTGTAAAGAGATGAATAATTGCCTATCATGGCTTCTAGAATTGGGCCGTATTTTCCGAAACGTGAGTACGAATCTAGTATAACACTCTCGACGCTTTGCTTACCTAATGTTTCAGACTGAAAGGATGGGACGGCCTCTTTCCCTTCCATTTTATTAAAGACATCCCACTATAGCTGGACTTAACTCATGAGTCTGCATTAAGGCAAACTCTGCACTGGGAAGTGTGGCTGTCCTCTCTTGGGATTTGGACTTCTGTTTTCTCTGGAGCTGGATGGCCAAAACTGTGGAAGGGCATACCAGATTGGCCTTGGCCCCCACAGGCCTGCCTTCTTTAGAGATCTCATCTGGGGCATTATAACGGGTTGAATTATGCCCTGTTTTGAGGGCATACTTCAACATACGTTGAAGTCCTAACTCATATCTCATAATGTGACCTTATTTATAAATAGGGTCATTGCAGATGTAATTAGTGGAGATGAGGTCCTACTAGAGCAGGCTGGGCCCTTCATATAGTGTGGCTGATGTCATCATAAGAAGACCATGTGAAAAGAACGCCATATGACAATAGAGGCAGAGATCGGAGTGCCTTACGGTTATAAGCCAAGGAAGGCCATGGAGTGGCGGCCACCACCAGAAGCTAGGAAGAGGCGCAAAAGGATTCTACAGGTTTCAGAGGGAGAATGGGGCTGTAGACATCTGATTGTCTAGACTTCTAACCTGCAGAACGGTGAGACAATACATATCTGTTGTTTCGAGTCACCCGGTTAGTGGTGCTATGTTATGGTGGCTCCTAGGAACTAATAAGGTATTAAATGAGTAGATATTTCATCTGTATTTTCAAAGTTCAGAAACTGAACCCCCAAACGTCCTCATTTTTCCAGCACCCACAATTTCGTATAGGACATGATAGAGGTAGTAAGTGTATCAGGGCAGTGGGAAAATGGTTGGCTGCGGCTGGGAGCAGTCCCACAGCTGCGGAAGGCAGTCTGCACTTGAACTTGTGTCTTGATGCCTAGTCGACTGCTTGCTCCACCGGGACAGTAATGATAGGTACCAGTGAGTTCCCTGGTTGTGAGCCTGGGCTTTAGAGGCTCTCTGCCTCAGTTTTATCCCTTGTGGTTTTCTGTCTAGTCTAGTAAACAAGCATTCAATGAATGTTGGCTACTGCTGTCACTGTTATTGTTATCATATTCTTATGTCATACATAAAGTGGCTCACATGTATTATTTCAGTTAATTCTTATAGTAGGTCTTGAGGTAAATGGTCCTATTCCAGTTTTGGTGATAGAAGCCTGAAGGTTGAATGATTGCCCAAATCACACAAACATGGTGGTGCTGGCCCACAAACCAGTCATGCAGCCTCCTAAGCGTCGTCCCCAGCCGTGGAACCCCTAGGGCTCCTCCCCAGCTACTTTCATTCAGACTCAGCTTTGGGCCTCACAATCAGCCGCTCACTCCAGGACGGCCTTAGGCCTTCAATTTTCTGACTTGGTTGTACAGGCTCTGCTTGGAAATGTCAGCTTTCCTCGATTAGTTTTTTAATCTTTGAAAACATCTCTCTTGCTAAAATATAATATTCAGCACGGTGAAATCATGACTTACATGCAAATATTAACAGGAATATGTGCGAAAGATGTTGTTTTAACTTACTAATTAATGACGGAACTAATGAGAGATTAAATGAGAACCTGAGTTCCCGAAATTTATAGTCTCTTTCAGACAAAATCCGTTTTGATCGCTAGGACCGGGGATTATTTGCATCGCCATGGCCAGGAAACGTTTACTTTACTATTAGTTTTCTAGAAGTTAAGTTTTATCTCCCAGATGCAAAGTTGTAAAGTAGCTGAATCAATAACAAACAATCAACGGCGTATAGAATCTGGTGGTTCTTGGGCCACGAGACAATGCCCAGATTCAACGGAAACAACACCCAGTAATCTCTTTCGCCCAATCCCCGTCTTGGTCAGGGGACCAAAATTTCCTGATGCTTTTTTTAATGTGTGTAATGCAAAAGGCTTTTTATGCCTCAGATATACAGAACTCCTATAAATTACTAAAAGACAGCTGACCCCAAAGAAAAATGGGCAAAGGAAGCTAAACATGTGATTCACAACATAGCCAATAAAAATGAAAAGATGCTTAGCCTCATTAGTAATCAAAGAAATGCAAATTAAATGCAAATTAAAACTACAACAAGATCCTCTTGCCCACCAGATAAAATTGGTAACAATTTAAAAGTCAAGCGTTAAAAAGGCACCTGGGTGGCTCAGTTGGTTAAGTGTCTGACTTCAGCTCAGGCCATGATCTCACGGTCTGTGAGTTCGAGCCCCGCGTCGGGCTCTGTGCTGACAGCTCAGAGCCTAGAGCCTGCTTTGGATTCTGTGTCTCCCTCTCTCTCTACCCCACCACCACTTGTGCTCTGTCTCTTTCTGTCTCTCAAAACTGAATAAATATTTTTTAAAAATTTTTAAAAATCAAGTATTAGCAAGAATACAGAGTCCCAGTCATTCTTACATGGTAGGAGTTTCAATTGGTACAATCGCTTTGGAAAAATAATTCGGCAGCATAGCTAGTAAAGTTGAAGATGCATACGCCCTGTGAGAAGAGAATCGACTCGTAGTACATTTCCCAGAGAAATTCCCGCACACGTACCTAGATAGACACGCGCAAGAACGGCTGTGGCAGCCTTATTGGTAATAACAAGTCATTGGACATGACCTCAATGTCCACTCTCAGGAGGATGCATAAAACAGACTGTGGTGTGTTTCTGTATTCATGCAGTGGAATACCCACTGCCTTAAAATGAAGTGGAGTGACACACATCAGTGAGGATAAATCTCAAAAACCAGGCTGAGTGTAAGAAGCAGGTTGTAGAAGAACCAGTGTTAATTCGTGAAAGCTTTAAAACCTACATACCTTCAGGGCTTCCTGTCTTACTAGTACGTGTACGATAGGAGAGTAAGAGTATGAAAGGGAATGTTACACACAAGCTTCAGGAGAGCGGTTTCCTCTGAGATGTAGGGAAGGGAATGAGATGAGGGAGGGTGGCCTCAACTATACCTGTAATAGGTAATAATTTTGTATTTCATTTCCCTATGGTTTAAAAGTCAGAAAATAAAGCTTGCTCACGCTTAGTTAGAAAGAGCTGCATTTCTCTGAAGGACCTCTTAAAACAAAGCAATAAAAGAAACAAATGCCATGGGTTGGCCGTTTTGGAGAGTCAGTGTGGTGAGCATTATTCACTGGGAATTGGATGATCATTTAAGTGCAGAGGAAGCCACTGAAAAGGCTGTTAGCTGAGGAGCGCTCCCAGTCTTGGGTAGCTTCAAGGGCTTTGGGAACTTGTGCCTTTCTCTCATTCCCGTCCAGATCTGCCCACCCCATCCTCAGTTTTCTTCCAGTTACTTCGCACTTCTGGTAGGTTCCTAGTTACACCATGCTACTTCATACCTTGGTGCCATTGCTCACTGGAACGTTCTTCCTCCCACTTTCTTTCTGGCTGATCCCTGCTCTTCCTTCCAGAGCCTGCTGAGGCAATGCTGTCTCTTAAGAGATTTCCCTTCTTCCCTCAGGATGAGGTAGGGTCCCCTCTGAACTCCTCGAGATCCTTTGATATTTGGGCCATAGCCATATTTAATCTTTGTCTTTCCAGCCCTCCCCCTCCCCCCCTAGGGGAGTCCCCAGGTGGGAACTAGTGTTTAGGAAAGAGAAATGTTGTTTGAGCAAGAAAGTGTAAACTGGGTGTTTGCTCAAGCCCCTCCCAGCACTACTGGTGTTCAGTAATGGCTCACATGGTCATTCAGCAGCATTTCAGCCTTCGGAAGGCTTGGCCGAGACCTTGGAAAAGGGGTAGGGGCTGGAGTGGAGGGGAGGAGTGAGCTTTGGAAGGAGACCACGACCATGGGCCCAGACCTAAGAACCTCCCCCGTCGCCACTCAGCAGGGCAGAGGCTGGGTGGACGGAACCCATCTCTTCATTCCAGGCTAGAGCTCTTCCTTTTGTTCCACCTTCTGTGGCTTGAGAAATCAGCTGTTCTGGATCATCTTATTGAAAACTCAGTACGCGACACAGGAAATGCCTCTCCGGTCCTGGGTGGTGAAACTGGGTCAGCTGCAGCAGGTGGCTTGGAAGAACCAAAGGTAAGAGGCACTAGAGGATGGACAAGCCTCAGGAAAGCAATCTTAAACCTGAACAGGTCTAAAAAAGCTTTCTGTAGTTGAATCGCGTTAAAGCGAGTTTGGTTCCAAAGGTCTGGTGACCCTTCTCAATGTCCTCATGCCTCTGAATTTCGGACTACATCCCAGTAGATCTGTCCTTGAGGGTCATCTAGGGATGGGCTTTTGGGCACAAAAGAAGGGAATGATGAATTATCACAGAGAGGCTGCTGCTCAGGTGTTCGTCATTCAAGACAGACTAAGATGGAGGCCACAAACACGACACGTGAGGAGAAACGCGGATGGTTGTGCTTCACTATCTTTGAATCTCAGGGTCGGCCCAAGACCTGGAACATGGTAGGTTTCCACCAGGGTTTGCTGAATGGTTGGATGAGCTCTGGAGAAATCTCATGACTGGAAAAGTCCTCACCAGTCACATCTCATGTATCTGGCTTGAAAGAATGTTGGTGGAGAAATAGAAAATGAGGCTTCCTGAAAGAGCTTTTGACATCAAGCTGACCAGAAACAAGCCAGATCCATGTCACCAGCTGGTCTGAAACCAAGGAAAGGCTCTGAGGCATTTTTAATGGTTAAGAATTGGGGATTTGGGGGTTATGATGGTGGCTTTCCAACACTGCCTGATTTAACCACCTCCCTTCCCACGGGAACACTCCCAAACACCCAATAAGACATAGGGTTGCAACAGTTTGGAAGGGATGACTTCCGTGAATAATTCACAGGTCTCCGGGAGAGATTTTTCTCTGACCACAGCATTGATGGGATGAGATTGAGAAAGAACTCGTCTCGACCTCAGAAATAGAACCACAGCGCTAGGCCAGAAGGTCCACCTGTGTACCAGAACGTCTGGCCTCCCATCGCTTGGGAACAGTCTTATAAATAAAGTAGGCAGGCTCACTTCCCACTGTTCCCACTGTCCATTCATGGCTCTGTTTCTCCAGCCATTTGGTAACGATTACTCCCAATCACGCACCATCCTGGGAAGCCAAACTGGCAGTGGGAAGGGCATGGGAGGAAGGGCTTTAGGAGCACAATGCTCTAGGGGAAAATGCTTAATCTAGATTGGACATTTGAATTTTTACAAACTTGTCTCTTTGTATCATTTTCATTTACGACTGAAAGACCTAATATTATTTAACATTTGTATCTAACTATAGAGCAAAGGGAGATGGGTATCTGAGTATAATACTGAGAGCTATTATTTTTATAGCCCTCTAGAACTTGAAGAATAGTGCCACAGACTACATCAACCTCCACCCCACTTTTGCTACCACCATTTCCACACCAACAAACCCACATTTATGGGGCTCTCATTGCCCTGTCACCTGACCCCATAGCACCATCATCGTCTCAACCACCCGGTGGAGATAGAGACTCTTAAGATCCTACTTTGTAGGGACACCTGGGTGGCTCAGTTGGTTGAGTCTGACTCTCAATTTTGGCATAGGTCATGATCTCACAATTCTTGAGTTCGAGCTGTGAGTTTGAGTCCTGCATCAGGCTTTGTGCCTGAAAGCCTGGAACCTTCTTGGGATTCTCTGTCTCCTCTCTCTCTGCCCCTCCCCACCCCTCAAAAATGAGTAACTAAACATTAAAAAGAAGCTCCTGATTTGTAAATGAGGGAAGTGGGGCGGAGCAGTTGTTAAGGACTGAGTTGTGTGCCTTCACCCTAGTTCATATACTGAAGCCCTAACCCCCAGTGTAGTGTAGGAGGGGCCTTTGGGAGGTATTTAGATTTAGATGAAGTCATAGGGGTAGGGACCCATGATGAGAATAGTGTCTGTATAGAAAGAGACATCAGAGCTCTGTCCAGCTCTCCACCATGTGGAGACAGCAAGTAGCAGTCATCTGCAAGCCAGGAGGGCCACCTTCACTGGAACCAGACCCTACTGGCATCTTTATCTCAGACTTAGCCTCCAGAGCCGTGAGAAATAAACATTTGTTGTTTAAACCACTCAGACTGTGGTATTTCGCGGTGGGAGCCTGACCTAAGACAACGTTCAAATCACAAAGCCACGTGAATGGCAAGAGCTGGGTTGTGAAAACGCTTGCCTCTATGGAACAGGGAGCTTCAGAAGCAAAGGAGACGCGTGGACCTCTTTCATGTTCTGAGCTTTGTGGGGTATTCGAAGTGAAGAAATACCAAAGCAGGGTGACAAAAATAACGTCTGTGTTAAGGGCTAGTATGTAACAAGTTAGCGCCTTTAACACCCAAACCACAGTTCGTTAACTTGTTTTGTTTTTCAGCCCGAAAAAAAAAAGCCTAACGATTGAAGTATTTTGACTGATGTGAAATCTTAGATGTTATTGTGCAAATTAGGGCCGTTGAAAACTTCGAAGGAGACGGCATTAGAGCAGAGAGCACAGAAGCAAACCAACAGACTGTGAGCGCTGCATGGCTACGGCATGCTAACTGTGCTATTTAAAGGAATTTTGCAGATTTTTCGTAAAAAGTACTATTTCATGACATGCTGCAGGTGATCTGGACTGGCAAGGTGACACAAAGTGGGAGCAGCAAGGGAAGCAACTTCTATGACACTGTTAATGTATTTCTGGGGCTGTGTGTCAGGACCAGGGCAAAAGGCTCTCCAGATTGGCCCTGATGGGCTTCGTGGCTTTCTAACTGTGTCATGACCTCTCTGGTCCTGTTTTTCATCACTCACATGGAAGGCTGAGCGTTGGACACCCGCATCCTGTCGTGTCATTGCTCATCAGAGTCATTTCCCGAGTTTGGCTTGTCTGGGCCTTCATAGGCAAATACGATGAGCTGGTCGGGATAACCTACAGCGAGTGTTCTACCAGATCAAAGGGCTCCTGACTCTTTTACAGAACATTGGAATTGACACGAAAGCGTGGTAGTCTCATGCTGCTGCCGCTGCTGCTGCTGCTGCTACTGCTTTTACTGCCACCGCCACCACTGCCACCACCCCTGTGATGTGTGCCCAAGGGAAACGAACTGCTCAGCCCATAAGAGTAGCCTGGCTTCCCCGAGGGCCGCATCGTACAACTTCCAAACCAAACTCATAGCCTTATGCCAGCTCTGGCCAAGCCATCGGGAAATAGTTTCTCTGGCATTAGATGCAGAAATGGTAGAATTTCCTCTCCTGAGAATTGCAGGGCAGCCCTAAACACTTTGCCAAAGAGGTGCCCCCAAAGACTTGGAAAATGAGAGAAGAAGGGTTGTCTTCGGAGGGTTTGACCGTAAATCAAAACACCATGGACTCAAATACGCAAAAGCCACCTTGGAAAAGTAGAGCAACTCTGAGGCTAGATGACCATTATTAAGGCAGGTGCAAAAGCACGGGCAAGTTGAAGGACATAAGTAAAAATCAGGCTTGGAGACAGGACACACTCAAACTCGGTCCAGGAGAGGCATCCAAATCTATAAAACCAAGCGCCCGGTCCTGCTTTGGTGAGGTAACAGTGCCTGTTTCTTGAGCTCGTATTCCCTGCTGGGAAGAGTGTTCAGTGCCTTTCATACCGTATCTCATTTAATATTTGAAACAGCTCTAGGAAGCAGGCATTACTACTGCCATGTTACAGGTAAGGAAGCTGAATTGAGGGTCAGGAAGGCTACACAGTCCACCTCAGGTCACAGATGAATGAGTTCTGGAGCCGGAACCAGATGCAGGGCTATACAGCTTCTGAGATTCCACTCCGAGCTGCTGTGAGGACCTGCTGGCTCTGCCACAGGACCTTCCACTCTCTCTCGTGGGCCAGTCTCCCAAGAACATAGAACCAGATGGCTTCTTGGGTGAATAGTAGATGCCAATAGATTGGAGTGTTTCCCCCAGGTTCACAGGCTGAAGCCCTGAACCCAGTGTGATGGCATTAGGAGGTGGGCGTCTTTGGGAGGCGATTAGGGTTAGATAAGGTCATGAGGGTGGGGCCCGTGATGGGATTAGTGGCCCTGTAAGAAGAGACACCAGAGTGCTTGCGCTCTCTCTCTGCCACACGAGGCCACGAGAAGACCAACCATCTGCCAGCCAGGAAGACAGCCCTCACTGGGGAGCTGAATCAGCCAGCACCTTGATCTTGGACTTCCTAGCTTCCAGAACCGTGAGAAATAAATTCCTGTCATCAAAGCCACCCAGTCTGTGGTATTTTTTTAATGGCTGGTTTGAGCAGACTAAGACAATAGGAAACAAATCACTCAAGGGCATGGCCTGTTTGGTCTTTGAGGGGACTATTTCTCTAGAGGGAAGGCTGATGACAGGAGACATTTGAATCATAGAACTGCTGTTCCCTGTGGTTCTGACCCTCTGCTCATCGAGCGTCATTTGGAGGTGGGCCCGAGGGAGAAAACAGGGCTTTTGAGTTCCCTAGCAGTTCCATTTCATTGTCAACAAGTTCAAGGGTGTTGGGGTTTATACATCAGTCTCATGGGTTTAGTTAGCCTTGGTCTTTCCCCACATATTGGCACATTCACCAAGGGAATGGACGCTACTGTGTGAGACCTACTGGGCTGGCCAGTCTTCCTTCTCTGTTAGTGTCCTTTAAAAAAAGGAGACGGCCATGCTGTGCTCACTCCTTCAGTTACCATTCCAGTTTCAGGTCGTTTTCTCTAGCTATGCCCCGACTGTAGACTACACTCTAGCCAGTGATAACCATGCCGCAATGATGGTGAAAGGCGGGTTTTACTGAGTCCTTCATGCCTGGCAACTCCATTTCTTTTCTTTTCTTTTCTATTTTCTACTTTTTTTATTTGAGAGAGAGAGAGAGAGAGAGAGAGAGAGAGAGAGAGAGAGAGAATGTGCATGTAAGCAGGGGAGAGAGAGAATCTTAAGCAGGATCCACACTTTTCCCAGAGTTTGATGTAGGGGCTCCATCCCACAACCCCAGGATCAGAACCCGAACCGAAATCAAGAGTCAGATGCTCAACCGACTGAGCCTCCGAGGTGCCAAAATTTCTTTTAAACAAACAAACAAACAAACAAACAAACAAACATAAGACGAGCAAACCTGGGGACCTGAGGGAAGGCTTTCTGCAGAAGATGACGTGTAACCGTCTGCATTCTGAAGAAAGGAGGAGAAAAAGAGAAAACATTCCAGGCTGAGAGAGCAGCACAGGCAGAGCTTTGGAAGCTAGACCTGGCGAAGCGGATTCTGGAACTCAGTTTGGCACGGCTGAGGCAAAAGGGAGCAGCAGCTTTGGCAAGAGGAGGGGGCAGGCAGTGGCTTTGGTGGGGGGCAGGCGAAGGAAGAGGTGCTCAGGGAGGGAGCCAGCAGGGCGCAGGTGCAGCAGAAGCATCTTCCACAGCCTTCGGTTCTGCCAGACCCTTTCCCCGAGCTTCCCCTCCTGCTGATACAGTTGTAACTGGGATCTTGTGTGGGACCAGGAAGTGGGTGAGCCCTCGGATTAAGCCAGAAAATCCCACCCTGGACACTGGTTGAAAAGAGACCCTGTGCGGTTCGAATTGCAGGAAACGAAGAAGTGAGGTGGTGCGGTGAAAAGGGCTAAAGGTCAGAAAAGGACGATTCGTGGGGTGCTGATGTGAGCTGAGCCCCACGGTGGACGCATTAGCCACATGCGTCATTCGATGCTTGGAACCTCAACCGTGTGAACTTTTATTTATATATGAAAAGGCTCAGAGAAGTTGAGGGGCTTCCTGCCTAAAGAAGGAAGTGGCAATAGCTGGATTTGAACCAGAATTTGTCTCCCTCAATGGTCTCAGGCTGTTTGACTTTGCAGGAGGTCTTAGTTGACAGTCCTGTTTGGTCACTAATGTGCCTGTGTGGATGCAGGCTTGTGTATTAGAAAAGGATCTTCCACGGGACTGGTCTTGTTGATGGAGGAAGGAGAAATAGGAGGGACCTGTCTTCATGCCTTTGATGCCAACATTGGGAGCTTTCTCCAAAGTCTCCTTCAGAACTGTATTCTGAGAGGGCCCATGAAATCTCACCCTGAGGTCCTGGGCAGCAAGGCTGTATGGGGTATAGCGGAGAGACTGAGGGATAGGGAGGGTCTAAGTCCTGAGCGCAGATGCAGAACTTTTCATGAGCTCTCATCCAACTTTTGGCCACAGGATTTTTGTTTTTTGGTTTTTTTTTCCAGGAAACACGTTGACCAAGGAAGATCGAACAGCAGCTGGGGCATGAGCCACATTCTAATATTACCGGGCATGACCTTGAGCAAATCCTTTATCTCCCAGGAACATCTGCCTCCTCATTTGCCAAATGAAAGCATCAGAGTAGAATCTGGGAAAGGGCAGCTGGTGTCATCGCACAGATATGTCGACCACATGAAGTGTCATGTCAAGAGGTATGGGACCATGTCTAAGCTCAACAGTCAAAGAGCTTTGTGAGAGATCAGTGATATATTAGGACAACAAGTGACAGGAATCCAAATCGAGCTAGTATACATAAAAAGAGAATATACAGGCTCATTAACAGGGGCGCCTTTAGGAAGAACTGCCTTCAAGCATAACTAGACCCAAGCAGCAACCTTCCAGTGAAAGAGATAATCTTTCCATTTAACTCTGGTGGACGAGTCCTGGGGTGGTTTCTGATTGGCTAGGTTTGGATAATTCGTCCATATCCAGACCAGTGGGTGTGGCTGAGAGAGGGTATTTTCATTGGCTAACTCTGGTCACATGCCATTAGTCTTGGGGCCAGGAAGTGAAGCGCTGTGATTATCAGCCCTACCTAGACCTCATAGGATGGGGCCCGGGGTGCGTTCTTTCTTTTAAAAGAAAACCAAGGAGTGTCTCTCAGCAGAAGGGGTTTGGGAAAGCCATTTGGTCAGAATAAGCCCCACAGCTAAGCATTAACAGCCGTTCTACGTGTGGTTGGCAGATTGGCGTTATATAGGCACACGCGCTCTGTCACAGGATTAGGTAAGGCTCTTACGACTCTTAAATTCTATTCTCATTAGTAAATAGTTCAGAAAAAAGGATCCTGCACTGGAATTCAAGGGGCTGCATTGGACTTTCAGCATGAGTTATGCCAACCAGATGAACGGCAAGATGGGCCAACTCACTTCTCCGTTCTTGGCCTCGTTTCCTCTTTTTATAAAGTGGAGGGGTTGATCTTGTCACCAGATGTCCTCTCCATGTGGCCTTCTTCTCTGACATCCGTCTCTTCCAGCAAGAGCCCCCTGGAATTTTAACCCCCGAGGCCCTGAGCCAAGCCTGGGCCAGGCCAGTCCGACTCAGCCTACTGTGCCCGCTCGGAGGAGGCCGTCTCTGAGGCTGAGTCAGCTTGCCGCCTTAGGCCAGGAGGTGTCTGGGGTGAGCTGTTTGAATCCCGGCCTGCTCCTGTCTGTGTCATGTTGGCTCCATCTGTCAGCTGGATGCCAGCTCTGTTTTTCTCTGTCTTCATGAAAAGAACAATTCATCACATAGATCTGAACGTATAGCATGCTCTTATTACCTACTAGACCTGGAGTTCATGAAGCCCAGCCCCCTCCCCATAACACTTGCAGGTGAATCACTCTGCATGTCCACCCCAAAGAAGCACATTTGCAAATGGCACAGGGTCTTCTGGGATCTGGCCCTGTTCAGGCTGATCGCTTTGTTTCCAGCTCTGCTCTCTCCTTCATCCCTTTATTTGATCAGATTCCTTCACTCACTGCAACCATCCCCCAGTTGCTGCTGGGTGATTTACTGAGTGACATCTGGGTCTTGGCTCCCCGTTCCTTGGAAGAATGTGGTTATGATGAGTAAATAACAACGGCAGCTTGTTTGCTCCGGTCCCGTGGGACTTGGGGTTATTCGGGTTTAGAGGTGCACAAAGACTTTATAAACACCCTGGATTTATCACCATGATTGGCTGGGCTTGCTTTGTTAGCTCGTAGCACGTGCCGGGTGTAAAGGCCTGATTCAAGATCGGGAAGAGGAGACAGAGCCACCTCATCCCAGACACCTGTAGAAGACAGCGTTCAACCGGAGAGGAAGGTGGTTACTCACTCACCTGGTTCGGCACTCCATGACTTCCCGGCTGAGAAATCGGGCCTGAGGCCCGGGCCCCAGCAAGGGGGGAGGAGAGCCATAGATACTTCAGTCTTTGCCGAAGCTGCTGGCAAAACCAGAAAGGGACACGAGGGAAGTAGACGTTTTCCGAGTGCCTAATTCTGAATCCTGATTCTGTTTCCTAAAGTCCCAGGGAGGCCACACATATCTGAGTTCTATTTGACAAGAAGGAAACCGAGGCCAGAGGAGCACCTAAAACTCAGGGCACTGGGCTGAAATGAGGAGACCACCGCAGACTGTCAGGCCGGTTGGAAACCATGGCTCACCCTGAAGGCCCTCACTCCAGTTCTTGGTTGCTGGTTGCTGGGCTGCAAACCAGAGCGACTTGGCATCTTGAGAATCTGGCCGGGCAGGAGGTCAGGTGGGGGATGGCGAAAGGCCAGGGGGCCAGAAGGGGAGGCTCACGGGTTGCCTGGTGCCCCTGACCCACTGCAGTAAAGGGCTTCTTTCTTCTGCAAAGTGAGAGGTTTGCTCTTTCTTCCTCCCCCAAACCAGAGGCAGCCGAGAACAGCAGACATCTAGTCTTCTTGCCCATGGAAAGCCCCCATCCTGGTTTGGTGGACTGGTTGAGACCATTCACCTCTCTGTGCCTTAGTTTCCTCATCTAGTTGGGGGTGATAATTCCCACCCCCCAGAAATTCCCCACATGGCTTTTGAGAAGAACATAATGAGATCATGGACTTAAAGCCCTTTGTCAGTCAAGTATGGGTCCCCTTGGGTTTTAATGTCTTAGGTCTATTGTGTTTTATGAAAATTTCCTTTAAATGCTTTCTAGAAGTAGGCGGGCTATGAAACAGCAAATACAAAGAAAGAAGATGATTGTTATAAAATATTTCCTGACAGTGGTTCTGAGAAACACATTTTATTTTTCATCTTGGACTTATCCAAAACATTTTTGAACCATAATTGGAGTGCTATTTGCTTACTTGAGAAATACCTAATGATTATCTTCTATGTGCAAAGTCACTTCGGACACAACTCCTGCCCTCCTGGAGTTTATATTCAAGTAGAGAATGTGGGCCTTAACCCCTTGAGTTGAAGGGGCAAGTGCATGAGTGTACCATTAAATGATCTGGTTTTAATTATGACATATACTAAAAAGAACTAACCTCCCCAAGAACACAGAGAGGAAAACCTACCCAGGTTTGGAGGGTTACAGAAAGTGACATTTGAGATAAAATCTGAAAGATATGTGGGGGTGGAGGTGGAAGAGGAAAAACAGTTTCATGAATTGGGACTAGCAGGTGCAAAGGCCCTGAGGTGTGAGGGTAACAATGGAAGATCAGGGTACCTGGAATGCCAGGAGCACTCCTAGCCTAAACACAGATGTGGACTATTCATGACTTTTCTGTCTATAAGGAGATATGATCACTGGAAATATTGAGTGGATTAAGAGTATAGAATTGTTTTTTTAAAGTACTCATTGTACATCAAAATGAACACAGTCAGCTTTAGGATTATAAAAATGCATTTAGTGTAATTTTCTATGCCATACGATGATACTTTTTGGCATAAGGATAATGAGATAGTGGGGGAAAAATAGGAATAATTCTTTAAGGGCTGTACCTCCAAAATTGAGTTTTCCTCTTTGCTTTTCCATTCTGCCTCTCCTGACCTTGATATCATCAGTGGCCTTGTGTTGTTTCATGACCTGGTCCCAGGATATTTTTCTAGACTTATTTCTACTCCTCTCCCTCTTTCATTCGTTTCTGTTCTCCACAATCAAGCTCCTCTGTGTCCCCCCAGCCAAGCCCTGCACCTACCCCACTCCCATGCTTTGGCTCTGACCATTCTCCTAGCTTGCTTATCTGTCTTTCTCCTCCCTCCTGAATAAAAGCTTGGCCATCCTTCAGGCCCTCCTGAAACACTGCGTCCTTCTTGGAGCCAAGGTGGCACGACGGTCCCACCATGATGCCCCCCATGCACACTCCCTTTGGCTGTGTTATCGTCATGAGCACGTGCTCTGCCTACTTCCGGGTCATTTCTGTCCATGCCTGTCTCTCAATAGGCTATGGGCTCTTTCGGGACACCAATGGGAATAACTTAATCTGGCCACCTCCCTCCAAGACAGTACAGAGGCGAGCATGCCGTGACACATGTCACATTAAGTAAATGCTTCAATCTCGACTGATTTCAATAGATGACTAGGGGAATTTCCTCCAAAGTTGTAGGGTGGATAAGGAATTTCTGCTCGTGAAGGGTTTTCCCCGAAGAGTAAGATTTCCTGATTTTATTTGTAATAGAAAATGTTGGCCACGACCTAGATGTCTATAAGAGGGGTTTGTCTACATAAATTAAGCTAAACACATATAGTGGAAGACTATGTAACCATTCCTTATGATGTAGAAACATACTTATTGATAAGTATTGACAAGTGAAATTGACAAGTGAAAAAACTTGATCAGATTATACGTATGTTATATCCCCTTTAACTTGTGACACAGTGTCGAGGGAGTCTGGTGACAGGCACATGAATGTAGGTGACTCCAATCCGTTCTCTCCTTCAGGTAATGTGACGCATACGGCCCGTCTGGAGAAGGAAGACAGGGGCGGGGCTGGGAGTGAAAGGTCAGGGAGGAGGCGACAAAGCCACTGGGAGGTGTCCTTTCATGGGGGAAAGGACCTTAGGGCCATTCTCAAATTAGGAGCAGAGTAATGGTTCCAGATATAGGACAGGCCGCTTGCTTGTGCCTGATCCAGTCGCTGGAAGATTCCATCACGGCAGGTGTGGAAAGGACTGTATGCTTAAACCCTAGAGGAATCTCACTGAAAGAGCAGAGATGGGGAAGGCATTTCTCCTACAAGGAGGCATCCGTGTGGCCCAGGGAAGAGGAGTCGGTGCCTTAGGAGTAAGTGCCTGAAGCAGAATTGTCCCAAGGGAGTTAGGGTGGTCCAAGCCAGAGGAGCTCCGAGGTGGTGGGCAGCCCCTAAGTGCTTAGCTAGGAGGCCGACGGATGCGGCAGTACGGGGCAGTGGCCCAAGAGGAGCCGCATGGGAGCAACAGGATCCCTGGGAGGTGAGCAGGGACAGAGGCATGAGCTTGAATTGGCTTGGGTGCATGCGTGGGACACCTCTGAAGTGTTCAGGGAGGGACCTTGAAACCGGAGCCAGGGACCCGGGGCCAGGCAGGTAGAAGCATCAGGTCAGCGATCTAACCATTCATCATACCTCAGCTGAGCCCACCGCCTGGTGGGGCCTGGAGGCTATTTGGGTTACATTTGTTTAATAAATCATATGTGCGTAAGGAAAAGCCTAGAAAAACAGACATCAAGGCTATAGAACAATGGCCGTCTCTGGGTAGATGGATGAATGCTTTTTATTTTCGTCTTTTCTGGTATCTCAGTATTTTCGTGAAAGGAACATGTGTTGCTCTTATAAGAAAAAAAAAAGAACAATAAAAGTTGTTTTGAAAAAATCAAATTACAGAACACATGTTGCCTGGGGACACGCTTAGGAGCACAGCCATTTTAAACTAAGCGGTCGCCAAAGTACAAAGCGTGACAGCCGATCCACAGGGAGGATTCCTCCATCTTGCTCCCCACGGTCAGGAGAATTCACCTGTGAGTGTGGTTAAGCCCCCGGGCTGTGCTTGCACGGATGGCTGTGCCACGCATGCCGCAGTCACCAAGTGTACGCCCTCGCCCTCTGTAGTCCTGCCCGCATCCCCCCGCGAGCTGCTTCCAGAAGGAGTCCCTATTGCTCTCCTCTCTGTGGGCCAGGCCTGCCCAGTTCCTGAACGTAGCCCGACCAGACGGGGAGGACAAAGCGGGGTGGGGGCCAGCGTAAGTCAGGTGGCCATGGTCCCGGTTTCCGGTGTGCAGTGGTGAAGTCCGAGGAAGCTAAATGCTTGAGAAGTCGCTGTTCTTACCGTCGCCCTCGTCGCGTTGTCGCTCATCCCTGGTTCTCCCCGTTTACCCCCCATTTCCTGTTGGAGCTCAAGGCCTCCGTGGAGTCCCAGCTTGTTTGGCAAGAATCCTGACAGCCCGTCGGGCTCTTGCAACCCTGTCCGTCGTGGATCGTCTTCCGGTTCCCGTGACCATGAGGTACGATCCCGAGGTAAACGACCACCTCAGCTGGGCTTTGCTGCTCCCCTGTGTCTGACTCCGGTGCCCCTCATCCTGGAGTTTTACACCGTACTTGGAACACTGGATTGGACCTCACCCACCCTGACACCTGGTGGACTCTCGTCTGCTTTGGCCACACCATAGACAGGCTCTCATGGAAAGGACATTTCTAATGTTGGCCCCCAAAGCCCTAATGATCGGTCCCCTGTTTGCCCTGCTCAGCTTACCCGGTGCCACTTTCCCTCTCATTTCCTTCACTCCAGTGACGTTGGCTTTCTTTTTGTTTCTTGAAACTGCTAAGCTTGTTTCTACCCCTGGGCCTTTGCATTCACTTGCTGTTCCCTCTGCCTGGGTCTCTCCACCTGGCGGTTCTCAGTTCAAAGGCACCACCACAGAGACGCCTTCCCCGGCCGCCTGCCAAAGATGCTTCTCCAGGGTCCTTTTTGACCAGCGGTGGCCAAACTTGTCTGCGCAAGGCTGGATAGTAAATATTGCAGGCTTTGTGAGACACACGCCGTCTCTGTTGCATATTTCCCTTTATTTTCTTCGTAACCCCGTGAAACTGTCAAGAGCGCTCTTAGCTTGTGCTTCCAGCAAAGACAGACTGTGGGCGAGACGTGTGTTCCAGGCTGCATTTCAGGGACCCCTACGGCGTCTCCCTGTTTCCTTTGCTTCAGAATGGGCCGCCATCTGGAATTATCTTCTGTATCTATGAACTGGATGCTGTTGGCCTCTCCCGCTCGCGGGTAGAACGTGGGTCTGACGCCTCTCTCTGGTGTCTGCTACAGTGCCTGGCGTGTAGTATGTCCTCCATACATTAGAGTTGGGTGAAGGAGTGCATGAACGGATAGGTTTCAGGGGCGACGAGTTTGGGTCTGAATCACGTCTTTTAGCGGCTCTGTGAATTTAGGCAAATCGATTAACATCCTCTGTTTTATTCTTGGTAATGGGGTGGTCACCAAAGTGCCATTTCAGCAATGTCCCGGTGACTCTTGAGAGGATGTGTCCAAGGCACCAGGCCGGAGGACGGGGTCATGGGACACTCGCTGCCTTCTGCCTGTCTCCTCTGGAGGGCCTTCCCCAGCAGGGGCGGCATCTCCGGCCTCTGGTCATCC
The DNA here is from genome assembly GCA_030068075.1 of Paguma larvata. NCBI lineage: Eukaryota > Metazoa > Chordata > Mammalia > Carnivora > Viverridae > Paguma > Paguma larvata. Next base: position 43,166,151 of record CM057833.1, read on the forward strand.
AGTCCCCAGCGTGCGAAGTCCCCACTCCTTCATCCTTGTCCAGCTTCCCCAGTGTGCCTCGTGGCAGGGCCTCTCCAGGTGTGACAAATGTCTTGGAGCAGCAGTCAGAGTGCTTACAGTGCAGAGAGCTGCGTGAAGCTGAGACGCGGGCCCTCGGGGTGACCGATGGCCGCTGAAGTGATGGCGCTGTCCCCGCGGGTATGCCGGTCCCCTTGCATCTAGAGGGTGGCCTCCCCCTTCCCGCCACTGGCCGGGCGCGGCTCCAGCTCTGGGATGGCCCCTTGGGAGAGGGGTGGGAGGGAACAGCATGGCGCTCCTTGCCCTGCCACTCTAAGGGAGTGCCCACCACCCGGCAGCAGCCACAGGGAGGGCATCGGAGGAATCCCCCCCGTCCCGGAATGTCAGAGCCGAAGGGAGCTGCTCTCTGTGGCTGCGATGGAGCCTCCAGGGCCTTCTCTGCCCGCTGCCAGGGTCCCCTCTAGGTCTGACGAGGACAGGGGCGCCTGGGTGGCTCAGTCAGCTAAGTGCCTGACTTTGACTCAGGTCATGATCTCATGGGTTTGTGAGTTCAAGCCCGGCATGGGCTTTCTGCCGTCCGCACAGAGCCCGCTTCCGAGCCTCTGTCCTCCTCTCTGTCTCTCTCAAAATAAGTAAATACTTTAAAAAAAGTATTTTCGAAGGCTGATCAGACCAGCGCCTGCTCTTACGACAGACCCTACCCTTCATTGGGCCCTCATCGCCCTGATGAAGTCCAAATTCGCAGCCCCATCTGTGGAGCTGCCCATGACCCGGGATCCACCCGCCTGTCACTCACCTCCTTCCACCATCCTGCCAGCCTCCCTGGGCTCCTTTCCACGGCCTTTGCGCCTGGCTGGGTGGAACGCCAGCTGTCCCGTAAGGCCATCCTTGATCTTCGCCCTTTCCCTCCCCCGTGACCGCATGGCCTTGGCGCCAGGCCGCTCCAGTGGCCCTGTTGACGTGCGGCTCTGACTCACTAACAGCGAACACCCGTCAGCTGTTGGCCAGGTGACGGCGCTTGCACCATGAGAGGCGCTCGAGGGGTTACTCACAACCGCCCTGCAAGGAGCCGTTCTGCGTAGACAGGGAAGCGAGGAAGTGCCCTGCAAAGTCGCTGGCCTACAGTCCCGCAGTTAGCGAAGGGGGCAGTTCGGACTCCAACCCCGAGGCCAGCCGCAGAGGCCTGGCCTGATGACTGTGGCCGCGAAGCCGCACCAGCCACAGTCCCGCTGTGAGAAACATGTGAAAGCCACCGCAAGACGGGCACAGAGCACCATAGGTAACACACAGCCTGGCAGGGAGCAGGGCCCGGCACCGGCTAGCTCACAAGTGACCGGCCCACCCAGGAGTGAAGCAGGTCCCGGGAAGGGGCGGGGGACGAGGGACTCCCGGTCAGGCAGCGAGCTCGTTCTAGGGTCCCGGCGCCTTTTCCCCTCGTGTTGGAGAAATCTGTTCTGGGACCCTGCTTCCGAGACAGCGGCGCATGGCAGTTCCCTAATTCGTGCTGCTGGGTCCTTTCCGCCCCCACTGGTGGCGCCTGTGGGCTGGACGCGGCCTTCTCAAGGTCCTCACAAAGGTGGTCGACAGTGGCTGCTGATTGGGTTGGTCTCTGGGGTCCTCTCTGTGAGAGCTGGCCCCCGGGGGGCCTCCAGAGTCAGAAATGATTTCACGTGCCATAGATTCCCCGTGCGAATCCTTTGTAGTAGATTGTATCTGGATCTCCTAAATGCAAACCTGATAAACAGTCCCCCTCTCTCAAGAACCTTCACTGGCTCCCCAGTACCTTCTGAATTGAGCTCAAACTCCTTATCTGGGCTTTCAAGACCTTTTCCGATTGGTTGCCACTTATCTTTCCACCGTACCCATAAACCTCCTCGATATCCCAAGCGACTGGAACTACTTGCCTGGGGAAGTAGAGGTAAGATCGCGTGGTTCTGCTCCTGCATCCCACGTCAGGCTCACCTGCCTACCCGCGTAACCTTGGACCTGTTATCCCCAACCCAACCATTTCCTGGACAACATCCGGCCACTATTCCCCCTCGACAGTGGTAGAAGGGTAGGAAGAGGGTCGTAGTCTGCGGGGGGAGGGAGGTGGAGAGAGAGAGAGAGAGCAAGAAAGTTGCCCAGTGCCGGGACATATTAGGGTCTTTGAAAATTTTGTCCGCTTTCCTCCCACCATGTTTTGAATTCCGTTAAACGAATTTTGTTTAGGGGACTTACGGGCGTCAGTTAAGCGAGATGCGGAGGCAAGTTTCGGTGGATCCAAGTTCTGTTCATGAGAGTCCTGAGCCCCATTTCAGTGGCTCCTAGGCATGCGCTGTCAGAGGCAACCCGCTCCCCTTCCGGTCAGCTCGGGGTGCCCAGGGCCTTCGGGCAGCCCACCGGAACACGAGCTGCAGCCTCTGCTGACAGGAAGGCGTGGAAGGGAGGGCGCGGGGCTCCCGGCAGGTATGCCGCGGTCTCTTAGCAAATATAATTTTCACAGGGCATATGTTTTCTGCTGGTGGAAAAAGAAATAATAACTGTGTTGGGACCCCCCACTTCCACGGCTGGAGGGGCGCCAGCACTAAATCAACAGCTTCTCTTTCGAGCGTGTACACACATTCTTCCAGGCTGGCTGGTGGCTGAGGCCACCCTGGGTCCGTGCAGCAGTGTGTTCGTGTGAGCGAGCGAGGGAGTATACTCACCGTGTGTGTGTGTGTGTGGGGCGGGGGGGGGGGCGGATGGGACGGGATGGCCAACCTTGACTGGCTTTGGGCCCGATTCCTCCTCCCGGAAGCTTGCTCAGAGCCCCTTGGCTGGAAGGAACGACACTCATTTGGTCCCAATGGTTTCCACCCAGGATTCCGGGAGGCCTCACGAAGTGTGGCCGGAGCCACGTGGAGCTGAATGTGAATCTCGGGGTCCTGATTTTAGAGCTGATGGCCTCGAGTGACTCATTTCCTCGCTCGGAGCCCTGGTTCCCGTACTTCAGAGTAGGAATAACAACCCCGTCTATTAGGGGTGTCCTGGGGAGTTAACGAAATGACATGTGTGTGCCCGGCAGAGAGAAGGCCCTCCGTACTGTTCCGGCTTTGTGACAGCAGCAGCCGGATCCTTTCCCCATCACCTCTGGGCTCTGTTGGCTTTAGGGTCCCCTAGGGGAAGGGAACAAGAACATAGGAGCCCATGGCGAGAATGGTATGTACTTGACTCATTGTAGGGATCAAGAGAGACCTGTGTAGGGGCGCCTGGGTGGTTCAGTCCGGTAAGCGTCTGACTTCGGCTCAGATCATGATCTCGTGGGTCATGGGTTTGAACTCTGCATCGGGCACAGAGGCCGGAGCCTGCTTCGATTCTGTGTCTTCGCGCTCTCTGCCCCTCCCCCACTCATGCTCTGTCTTGCACTCTCTCAAAAATAAACACTAAAAGAAATTAAAAAAAAAAGACCGGTGCCATAATGAAAAATCAAAGAACAGACTTGACAAGTTTTGACTTTTCAAGCTCATCAGTTGGTTGTTATAGTCATTCATTTTTCATTTACACAGTAAATACATTATGAGTTTCACTGAGTTGGCTGTTTTGAGCAATACAGAAATCACAGAATGATGGAAGGAGCAAAGATTCCCGGAGCCCCTGGTCGATAGGTCAAGAAGGGTTGTGATCGGTTTATTTATTTTTTTAATGTTTACTTATTTTTGAGAGAGAGCGTGAGTGGGAGAGGGGCAGACAGAGAGGGAGACACAGAATCCCAAACAGGATTCAGGCTCTGAGCTGTCAGCACAGAGCCTGATGTGGGGCTCGAACTCCGGAACATCGAGATCATGACCTGAGCTAAAGTCGGATGCTTAACCAACTGAGCCCCCCAGGCGCCCCTGTTTGTTTAAAGACACACACCCTGTGATGGCCAAGCTGGGATGCGAACGGAGGCCCCCCGACTTTCAGATCACAACGAGACACACGTGTCTCTATTCTGTTTCTATTTCTGAGTAGAGCCCGGCCCTGGGGGTGGGAGTCCCAGGCCTTTGGTGGCTTTGTGTCTCGGGCACGACACCTTTGGGGCCCCCTCCCACTCAGTGCCCCGTGACCCATGTGTGGGTGGAGGTGCTGTGCTTACTTGCTCTCCTCAATTTCCCCTGTGACAAAAGTATAAAGAAATCTTTGGTGCCTGCAGCCCACACCCAGCCGGCTGCCCCGTGAACATGAAAGAGTGCAGGCAGGGCTTTCACTTCTAATTTGTCTCCAATGGAATAATCCAGAAGGTGGATTTCGGGGGTTTCCTGGAGACAGAAATGCTACCTGCCCCGTGGCCTGGGCCTGAAGGGGGAACTTTCATGAAATACGGCCCAGATATTTGATGTCGCCTGGACAGAATAATGAAACACTTTTCGCAGGCAATTTATGAGTCTGGAAAGCAGGCAGCTGACTTTCAAAGGCAGACGCCAAAGTGTCAGCAGGCTTTCTCCGAAGGTCAAGGCAGAGATGAAAACGCGCCGAGGCTAAATGAGGGAGGTTTGAATTTGGACCTGCGTGTGATGGATTTCATTCCAAGCCGTTGGCCCCTTTTGCCACACCCCTCCCCTGCATTATTAGGAAAAGGCCGCTGGACTTGAAAGCACCGGTCTGGGTCTGGATCCTGATTCGACCACTTTGCTGTGTGACCTTGGGTAGTCGCTCGACCTCTCTGACCATCAGTGTTCTCAGGATTAAAATGAAAACAATACCCTCGCTTCCCATAACTAATATGCAGAGTTAGTATGCAAAGGGCCAGACACGTAATAGGCAAAACAATTTTTTAAATTATATGTTACAAGTTAGCAGACTTGGGGCTTAGCAGTGGTCCCATCGAAAACTTTCTGAAGCCCTGGGGGCGCCTGGGTGGCTCAGTCGGTTGAGCATCGAACTTCGGCTCAGGTCACGATCTCGCGGTTCGCTGCTGTCAGCACAGAGCCGGTTTCAGATCCTCTGTCCCCTCTCTCTGCCCCTCCCCCGCCTGCGCTCTCTCGAAAATAAACAAACATTAAAAACAACTTTCTGAAGCCCTTATCGAGTCATTTTTTTTCTTTCTAGGCTTTATTTCTGACATCTAGGAACACATTTCATTTATTGAAGGTTTACTCTGTTCTAGAAGAATGCTTTATGTCTCCCTCCCTCCTTATCCCTCTTTTCTCTCTTCCTTCTTTCTTCCTGTCCGGTTCCTCTCTCTCTCTCTCCCCACTACAAATACACACCAAGCATCAACTTCGTGCTAGGACTGTTCGAGGCACCAGGATATGGCGGCGAACGGAACGGACAAAATCTGATGCCCCGAATTTACCTTCTAGCAGTGGAGCCAGGAAATAAACAAGATCCGTGAAAACTACATGGGGGGCACCGGAAGATGCTGAGTCCTACGGAGAAAAATCAAGCTAGGAGGGGACAGGCCTGTGTGCGTGATTCTCAGTAGAGGTCAGGTGGGACCTCCCGAGAGGGGGACGTTGTGTCCAGAGGTGAAGGAGGCGGGGAAGCAGGCGTCCACGTGTGGGGAGAAGAGCAAGGACACACGTCCTGCTGCGGGAGTGCGCCTGAGGGGTTCGAGGCCGCAGGAGCCCGTGCGCCCAAGCGGCAGGGGGCGGCGGTCGAAGAGCCTCGATTGGCGTGCAGGCTTGGCCACGTGACGCCGGCTTGGCCACGTGACGCCTGCTTGGCCACGTGACGCCGGCTTGGCCAATTCAAGGTGTGCCTTTTCTCTGAGATGGGAGTATGTCACTGAAGTGGTTTTTTTTTTAATGTTTTCTTTTATTTCTTCTTTTTTTTAATGTTCATTTATTTTTGAGAGCAAGCGAGCACGCACACGAGCAGGGGAGGGCAGAGAGAGGGAGACAGAGGACCCGAAGCAGCCTCTAGGCTGAGAGCAGAAGTGGGGCTCCCATGAGATCATGACCTGAGCCGAAGTCAGACGCTCAACCGAGTAAGCCACCCAGGAGCACGCCTCCACTTTTTTTTTTTTTTTAAACACAGTAACCAGATTTTTATTCCACAAAAGTCTTCTTGCTGTGACTTTTTTCAAGTGCGGTCCTGTTCCTCTCCCAGGAAGCTCTGGGCGTGAAACCTGGCCCCGGGTTCCACCCCTGCCCCCAGTGCCTCCTTCTCTCTCCTCTCTCTACACGTCGTCTTTCCCTTCGAGGGTTCGCAGCCGACCAGCGGTTAAGATGGCTTCCTACGTTTTAGAAGAATCACTGTTACGTCCTGCCATCCTCGCAGCCGCTCTGGGAAGTGGGGTTATGATCTCTGATTTAGTAGTTGTTTTTTCTGTCCTACGTCAGGAGAAAAATGGGGAAAATAAAGTTGGTAAGTGCTCCCAGGCCGAAAGGTCTCCCCATCCTTAGCGGAGCTCGTTCATTGGAACAGCTCTGTCCTTCGGGCCACAGGGGGCGCTGTTCGCGGCTGTCTGTGACGACTCTCCCGAGCAGCGCCTTGTCGGGCACAGCACACCGCCAGATTTCCTGATTGCGCCCTTTCTTTGAGATCCAGTGTAAAGTTCCCTCCTCTGAGAAGCCTCCGCCCACCCCTCCGGGGGCCCCAACTCCTGCATTATTTAATCTGAATGTCTATTACGCGGCTGGCTTCCGGAAAGTAGGAAGTGTTGTGTCTTAGTGGAAAGTGTCCTGGACTTGGAAATAAGGAACCAGGCTTTTTAATTTCTATCATCATCATCATCATCATCCTTGTCATCATCACCATCGTCATCTATACTCTTATGAAGCTTTTACAAATTATTAAACCCAGATAACATCTGGAGTCTCTAACACCCCAAGATCGGAGCTCAAACCATTATTTCACGGCCCGTGGACATCTACTGTCCTCAAGGGGTTGCAGATTTTCAAGGGGGCGGAGGTTTTCACTACCATCGCTGCTTTAGGTGTCTCTGTTAACAGATGCTCTCTCTACCCTCCAATGTCTAGACCCAGGCACGAGACTCAAGGCGTTTCTTGATGTCCACAAAGAAGCCTGCTGCCCCTGGGCTTTCATGAATGTCGATTTCACAGACGATTTGGCTGTCACTCACTGGGGTCCTACAGCACAAACAGGAAACGACTTTGTATCAATGTAGTTACAATAGCTTTCTCCTGTTCATTCTTTATATTTTCATCTGCTCAGGCTGCGGTAACAACATATCACGGGCTGGGTGGCTCGAACAACAGAAATGAATTTTCTTACAGTTCTGGAGGCTGGAAATCCCAGATGGAAGTGCTGTCAGGTTTCCCCGTTCTGTTCTCCAGCCTGGAGTAGCTGCTCCCCGGATAGCCTTGCTCGCAGCCAAGGACTCCACAGGGCACCCCCACGCAAGAATCCGCGGCCCCCCCGTCTGTGCCGTTCACCCCCCTCCGGTGCCCCACCTCGCCAGTTCAGTTCCCTCCGCTTCTCTAAACTCGCATTTCTACCTTCCCAGCTCCTCAGAACTGCCCTGCTCTGTTCAGCTCTGTCTCTGCTCTGCAGGGAGGCAGGTGGCCGGGTGGGGGGTGTTATTCCCAGCCAGGGCAACGGTGGGGCTTAACCTCGGGAGCTCCCCTTCTACCAGGGATCTCAGTTTCATGCTGCCTGTTGTCCAGTCAAGGCTGGAAAACGGGCGCCTTCTGTATTTTGTCCAGTTTTATGCTTATGTTGTTTTGGCGGTGGGAGGGCAGATTCATTCCAGGGATGCCAACGTATCCCGAAGTGGAAGCCCCATTAATTAGCAAGCAGCAGAAAATCATTGTAGCTATTCTTCTCATGGAAAATTCGGTAGCTACCTACTCAGTATCTAGTGTCACAGGATCTTGCTGGTTCCTCTTGCCTTTATTCTTGTTTTTTTCCCCATTAAGATTCTTTGGGAAGAAAGATAGAAAATTCTCTCTATCGTGCAGAAAATTCAGGACTCCATAGCTCTTAGCCTCAAAGTAAAAGAAATTCTTAGCAGATAAAAGGGTTCTTCTTCCATTTAATGGGATCCGCTCTCTTTAAAAGATGGTTGTGGGGCACCTGGGCGGCTCAGTCAGTTAAGTATCCGGCTCCTGCTTTCGGCTCAGGACATGATCTCACGGTTTGTGGGTTCAGCCCCCACATCGGGCTCTGCACTAACCAGGCAGAACTTGCTTGGGATTCTCTCTGTCTCCCTCCCTCTCTGTCCCTCCCTAGTGCATTCTCCCTGTCTCTCCCAAAATAAATAAATAAACTCGGGGAAAAAAAGGTGGTTGCAGTTATAGGAAGCAAAACAGGTTTTTCCTCCTGTTCTAATTCTTCTTGTTCTCATTGTATTTGTAGCTAACTCACCTCTGTGCTTCTCACCCTGACCTCCCTCAAATCTCTCTCTGCCCGTTGCTCAGGGGGATCTTTCTAAAACACAAGCCTGATCATGATCCGATCCCTTCTCTACCGGCTTTCCCTGGCGTGCGAGATCCCACGCCCTCAATTGCCCTAGAAGTCCTTTCGTGAACTGTTTCCTCCCACGTCCGTCCCTAGCTTCAGCTCCTATTATTATTCGGCACCGGCCCCTCTTCATGTGCGCGCGCACGAGCACGCGCCTGCACACACGTGTGTCCTGCAAAACCGGGATGCCTGCGGATCTCAAAACACGGGCCAAGATAATTCTTTCCTCTGTTCCTTTTCTCACGCTGTTCCCTCTGGAATGCCCCCCCTCGCTCCCAACTTCCCATTTGTGCCTGGCTACCCTCATTCTTTAAGACTGGGTTCAGAAAGAATTTCCTTCCGGGATGGTTCGCCGGTCCTGCCCTTCTGTGGCTGGGTCACGTGCTTTCTCGGGCTCCTGCTCTCCTACTGAGCTCTGCTTTGTCCGCCTACCCGCATAGACTGCGAGAGCGGGACTCTGTCCGCTTGGTCTCAGCAGCGTTCAGCACAGAATCCGGCGCACCGCTTGTGTTAGTTAATTTGTGCTTTCGTTTATCTAGCCGATAAAGGCACTTATTGAGCACCTAGTGTGTGCCCTGTTCCAAAAATCTCTGCACTTTGGGAGTTTGTATTCCAGGGAGGAAGGAAAAGAAATAGATGCATAATATAATTCAGGAAGTGAAAAGTCTATGGAGGAAAAAATAGGGGCGCCTGGGTGGCTCAGTCCGTTGAGTGTCCAACTTCAGCTCAGGGCATGATCTCACAGCTCGTGGGTTCCAGCCTCACGTCAGGCTCTGTGCTGACAGCTCAGAGCCTGGAGCCTGCTTCGGATTCTATCTCCATCTCTCTCTGCCCCTCCCCTGTTCCCCCCCCTCAAATATAAATAAGCATTAAAAAAGAAGAAAGAAAACATAAAGCAGAGTAGGAAGCAAGCAAGCAATGGGGCTGCTGATTTGGACGGAGCGCCTGTCTGATGAGGCGACGACGTTTGCGCAGAGGCCCGAATGAAGCGAGGAAGGGTTGTGCAGATATCTGGTGAAACGCTGTTCTAGGGGAGAAAAGGAAGGATGGGGGTGGGAATTTCCTAGGGGTGCTCGAGCAACGGCAGGCAGACGGGTGTGGCCGGAGCAGGGCAAGCGAGGAGGGAGCGAGGCAGGCGAGGTCCCAGGCAGAGGGGCTTCTAGGCCAGTGTAGAAGTTTTGGATCCTTCCTGTCCCCAGCCAAGTATAGGAAAGTCACCAGGTGGTTTTTTTTTTTGTTTTTTAATGTTTATTCATTTTTGAAAGACAGAGAGAGACAGAGCACAAGCAGGGGAGGGGCAGAGAGAGAGGGAGACACAGAATCCGAAGCAGGCTCCAGGCTCTGAGTTGTCAACACAGAGCCCGACACGGGGCTCGAACTCGCAGACCACAAGATCATGACCTGAGCCTAAGTCGGACGCTCAACTGACTGAGCCAGCCAGGCGCCCCCAGGATCAGAACTTTTGATATGATCTTGGGCAACAGGCCTTTATATACCTAGGAAGTTGCCTAGCTCTGAAAAGCAAATAAAACATGTATCAGACCCAAGATCCACCTTGACTACAATCCTGGTTAACCTTCAAATCATTTCCAAATATCAAACCTGCTACACTAATGTACATCACACCAATGTCCTAATTCCTTGAGGCATTCCCTCTCTTCCTTTACTTGCCAGTAAGTCTTGCTTCAAGTTCACCTTAAGGATGGAATATGGGCTACGGCAGCACTGTCCGATAGAAATAGAATGCAAATCATAAATCTAAGACATGTAGACTTTGTAGAAACATAAAAACAGGTGAAATAAATAGTTTAACCCCTAAATTACAATTTTAACATGTAGTCAATGCTTAAAAACAGGAGATTTTTTTCATTCATTCTCTTTTGTACTTTTTAAAAAATTTTAATGTTTACTTATTTTGAGAGAGAGAGAGTGCAAGCTGGGGAGGGGCAGAGAGAGAGGGAGACACAGAATCTGAAGCAGGCTCCAGGCTCTGAGCTGTCAGCACAGAGCCGGATGCGGGGCTTGAACTCACAAACCACGAGGTCATGACCTGAGCCGAAGTTGGCCGCTTAACTGACTGAGCCCCCCAGGAGCCCTGGGAAGCCGCCAGGTTTTGAACGCGGAAGTGACATGATCAGACTGCTGGTCTGAAAGGCTCGTGCTGGCTGCTTTGCTGGGAAGAGGCTGCAGAGGGGGCAGGGAGGGACCTGGGAGACCAGCTAGGAGGCGGCTCAGTGGCCGGGGCGAGAGAACACGGGGCTTGCACTGGCGCGGGAGCGCTGGAACCTGACGGAACTGCCCACTCTCCCCTCGGGGAATGATGATTGCGTGAAAGTTCTTTATACCTGACTCCCCTGTGAGGCCGTAGGCTTTTGAAAGGCAAGGCCTGTGCCTCGTTTATTTTTACAGTCTGTGTATTTAGAACCAGGGCTGCTAGAAAACAGGAGTACAAGATTATTCTAAAATCTTTTTCTTTCTCCTTCTTTTTAAATACATGAGCTGCTGGGCATGGCATAAATGGAGCAAACAAGGATATATGATAGCTCATTGTTACTTCCATTTTCCAGATGAGGATACTGAGGTTCAGAGAGGTTAAGCCTCCTCATTAAGGTTTCACCAGCCACAGACAGGTGAAGCCGGTCTTCGACCTAAGTCGGCTTGACCCCAGAGCCTTCACCTTTTGAATTCTCTGAGCTAGGCTGGTATGGGGGAGGGGCGCTGGGGAGCCACGGGAGAAAGAGGCTGGATGCGGGCCCCGGGTCATGAGCTGCGAACCCCACCTGGGTGACAGGCAGGGAGGGCTTCTTCCAAGAACAAGGTTGGGAGATACTTTGTACTTCGGGTAAAAGCCGCCTTTTCCACGAAGACTCGGCACGCACCTGGGAGGCTGGTCTTTCTGAGTCTTTCTGATTCCCACATGGGGTCTGGAGGTTGCATTTTATTTTTCAAGTTTTTGAAAATAAAAAGAGAACGTGGAGGGAAAAAAGAAAGCAAAGTCCCGGTTGCCAAGTCTGTTAACGACACACATAATGGTGTGTTAACACGGGTGATTATCGAGCTAGACAGCACCCAGCTTTCTGCCAAAACAAACCTTCTCTGCTCGGCCGACCTGGGAATGCCTCCGCCAGAATGGGACAGAGGTAGGAGGGTGGACCGCAGGCTTCCACGGTCTGGAAACAATTACGTGCCCGGGCAACTGGCATTGCTGACCTTCCTATGGGCGCCGGTGGGAAGGACCGGAGCCCGGGTCTCTTAGGAACCCTCCGCAAGACCCCAGCTAGGTCTCTCCCTGCTTCTGGACCTCAGTTTCTCCTTGAGGGGGTTGGGTTAGTGACACCTATGGTCCACGGGTTTTAACCTCCTGTGGCTGTGCGCCGCTTTCGAGGAGCCGGAGGATTAACCGGGCTCTGGGCCCCTCGTGCCCGCAGGAAGGAAGGTCCTGTGTGTGCGACACAGCCCGCCTGCCACCACCTGCTCCAGATTCCTCTGCCGGCCCTGAGACCTTGGGTGTCACCTAGGCCTCTGTTTTCGCATCTGTAAAATGGTCAACGGGCTTTCCTTCAAGGGCTGTTCAGGGATTAATACAAGATGGAAGGTACTTAGCAGAATGCCTGGAACGTAAGATGCCACGAACACGCTAGCTTCCTTCCTTCTCTCGTTCCCACTACGCCTCCCTTCTTTCTTCCCTTCTTCTCCCCCCTCCGTTCTTTCTTCATGCTTTTCCTTTTTTCTCTTCCTTACTTCCCTCCCTACTTTCTCCTCTTCCCTTCCAGAGGAAAAATCTGTCTCCTATTATAACGCCCTGAGTCCGTTCATCAGCTTCATTCAATTGCAATTACTCGACCGCGGGGACCACGTGGGGGTCATCTTCTCATCCTGTCCATCTGCATGCACGGAGTAGGTTCTCGATAGATGCTTGGGGAATCGGGGATTGACTTGAAGAGGAGTCTGAGGCAAGCCTGCCATCACCGGTTTCTTGGCTTTCTCATCCCGCGTTCTTCTGTTGGAAGCACAAAAAACAGACAAGCCTGCACGCTCGCTGGCTCGCCTGCATCTCCCCTCCCTTCCCCAGGCTAGAAAAAAATTCCTATTTTGAAACGAAACAAAGGTAATGGAAACCAGAAAGCCATGTTTTGTGTGAGATTGAAAACACATGTGAAGAGCGAGGATTCGAAGCGATGAGTCTGCAGCAGGCGACTGGCAGAGACCCCCTTTCCGTTCTGCTCGGAAGCCGCGGAGTGAGCGGATCTGCCCCAGCCCCGGACTGAGCAGCCTCGGCTGTCAAGGCCACAGGCCCGGCACAGCCTCGGGCATGTTTTTCCCCTTGGGCATCGCCTGGAGGGCACTAGGCGATGGGGGGTGAGGATCACATATGATTTTCCTGGCCTTTGGAAACATGGGGGAAAGGATCTCTTCTCGGCTCTGAAACCGGGGCCCTCGCTCTCCTCTGCCTTTAAGACCAGAGTGGTCGCTAGCGCTGGTTGATCTGCTCCCGTCAAAGAGCTAAGCTTAGGCGTTTTCATTTTCAGAGTTTATTTCAGCAAAAATCGATTTGAATCAGGTGGCATCCAACCTAGCAGATGGAAAGGAGCTCCGAGGAGGTGTACAAAAGGAGTGTCTTCTGTAGGCAGAAAGGAACAGGAACGAGGAAGTTACAACAGACCAAAAATGGGCTGCTCGTTAGCTGGTGACTTCCTTTAGGGGCTGGCTGGCCGGCTGGCATCCCTCAGGGGGATTACCCAGCGGGTGCCCAGCAGGTGATTCCTGATTGACCGCCTTCCGATTCCATTTCTGGGGGAGCCCAAGCTGGAATTAAGTCTAGGTTTGGTGACACGGGGCCTTAGCATAAGCGACTCCATTTTAGGCCCGTTGTCTTATTTGTAACACTGCTTTGAGATCAGCGTTATTTTGACATGGGGTCAATAGCTGTTTCGCAGGGTCGTTTTGAGTATTCATTTTTCCCATTTTATAGATGAGGCAACAGAGTCACATAGCTGGTCAATGGTGGACTGAGAATAGAGTATTAGTAATACCCATCCAACATTGGTTTCCCATTTATGTATTTGCTTATTTACCTACACGCCCATTCAATAGATGCCGACTGAGCACCTGCTGTGTGCCAGACAGTGAGGGCTAGTTGGGAGCAGGGCATTGAACGAGAGCCATAAAATTTCTGTCCACCCAGTTGGCTGGCAAAGGTGTGACCTATGCGATATTCGAGTCCATCGAGTATGATATAGAAGAAATCCCAGGTTCCACGAGCCCTTTGGGTCTGAGGCATCAGGAGAAGGCCTGAAAGCTGAGTACCAGCCACCCGGGCAAGTTGGGGTAGGACCTTCCAGCTGAGGAAGACATGCCGAAGGCAGAAAGGAGCATGGTGCGATCAAGGGAGCAAAAGAGGCTTGAAAGATGAGGTTTCCTGGATCTCATTTCATCCCCTCAAAAACCCAGAAGACGGTACTATTACCTTTTTTTAAAGGATCAGAACACAGGTTAGGTTAAGCGGCTTGCCCAACGTCAGGAATGAATTGAAACCCATTGGATTGACTCTCCCCCCACTGCTTACTTTGATTCTAAAACACGTGGTACACCTGACAAAGCCTCTGTGGTCTGGCCTTTTGAAAAGGCTACAAAAGTGGAGACTGTGACAAAGAACGAGAGATCTTTGAATCCTGAGGCTCTGAGCTGTGGGGCCTCGGCTGCACCGGCAGGCACGGCAGAAGCCCAGGCAATTGTCGAAGAACTTCTGGCCTTGGGGCTCTCCTGCGTAGAGCAATACATGATGCTATTCCGTCTCTGTTCCTGACACTGCCCTGGGGATGCTGCAGACACCCGGGGAGTCTGGCTCTGAAATTGTCTAAGGTCCTGAGTTTGTACATGCTTAAAACAGCCTAATTCGGCATTGCCTCTGCCAGGAAGCCTTCCTGGAGCACTCCAAGCCGGGTTTGACGTCCTTTCGTGTGTCCTCACACCCGCAGCCACCGTTCTCTGCTCCCTCCCGTGGGAGTTATTTTTCGCCTTGAAATTGTATTATGCATATTCACTCACTGGTCTGCCAACCACACTTGAACTCTTTTGAGGACAGAGCTTCGGCCTAATTTGTCTCTGTGTCCCAGCCCGGCCCAGGGTCCCCTGTCGCTGGCTGCTGCCGAGTGAACCCTCCGTTTCCCATCTCTTGCGGAGGGAAGGCCGCCTCCAGGAATTCACAAGCTAAATGGCTACGTGAGCCCAAAGGCGGTCAATGCTGGGCGTCTGAGCAGCTGTGGGGGGCATGCGGCTCTGCTCCCGGAACATGCTCTGGTTTCTAGGAGAGAAGCCACTCCACCTGCCGTCGGGTGGGCCCCGTCGCCCGTGCGGAGGGTGTCAGCCTCAGACACGACACGGGGGAGGTGGAGCCCAGGCAGGGGAGGGTCGGCCCTGGGGAGGAAGAGCTGCATCTCCCAAACGGTTTCCATCTGCTCTCACGGAGGCCATACCCTGGGACGAAAATCAGATTTAACCCCCTCCTGCCCGTGCATTCCTGCCACAAACAGGCTCTGAGGCACAGCTCCTCTGCTCAGGCGGGGGGAACCGAAACGAAGTAAGGGGTCTATTTGGGGGAGAGAGGAATGAAAACAGATGAGAGGCAAAGCGCTTCTGAAGGAAGGTCTGCAGAAACCCAGAATCGGGGGCGAATCGCTTTGGGAGCACGGGGATGGGGGGCGGGGGAGGGATTCGTAGAAGGGCTAACATGCAAGCTGAGTCTTAGAGGCTAAGTAGGGGTCCAAAGGTGAAGCAAGGCCTTCCCGGAAGAGGAAAGCACGGAAGCAAAGACCTAGAGGGACGCAAGGGTGTGTCCCCTCGAGGGACAGGGCCAAGTTGGTTGGTGTGGCAAGCGTGTAGGGCGCTCTTGGGGGTGGGGGGTGGAAGGAAGGAGGCTGCAGCGACTGAGCCAAGCACGAGAGAGCCCAGTGGCCAGGGAGCAGAAGAGCTGGGTAGGTTTAGGCATGGACGAGGCGGCCAGGGTGCTGCAGGAGCGTACGGGGCTGCGTACCGGGGGCGAGAGGGGTCTTCTCTAGGGGGGTCTGGCATGTGATCCAATTAGAACGAGAGCCAAGCGCCATGTCTCCCCTCGGTGCTGCCCCTGCTTCCTCCAAGTGAGAGGTGGCAAAACCTGCCCTCGGGAGGGTAGCCTAGGGAAAGAGTGGGCAGGGAGGTGAGGGCAGGGAGAAGGGCACCAGAGGGGCAGGAGGCTATGTGGGCCTACGGTCCATTGTCTCGGCTCCAAGCATCTGTGGGGGCCACGCGGAGCAAAGCTTCAGCACCCTTGGCTCTCCCAGAGGCCCCGTTGGCAGCACCCAGGCCGCGGAGACAGCATCCCAGTTCACGTCCCGCACTTGTCCCAACCCTCAAGTCCCCCTTCCCTTTCAAATCCTCTCCCCTGAGCTGCGTGCCGGGAGGAGGGCTCCCTTTGGACTTGGAGCTCGGGCTGCGTGTTTCTTTATCACCGCCCCCTGCATCTGGCCCCGCGTTTGGAAGCCTGAGGTTGCCGTGCGTCGGAGGCCCTGTCGGTGATGTGAGCGTGCTGGGGACCCAGGCTGCGGCTTACATAGGTCTGCACGCCTGGCCTCCAGCACGGGGCCAGTGCCGGAGACGAGAAACAGACAGCATTATATCAGCTCTGAAAACAGACGAACCTGGCGAGGCTACATCTTAGGATCCGTGGGAGGGAGCAGCAGGGAACAGCCAACCACCTATTCTTTTCCTGATAGATCTTCAGTCCCTCCATTTCCTATTTTTTTTAAATGTTTATTTATTATTTTTGAGAGAGAGAGAGAGACAGAGTGTCAGCATGGGAGGAGCAGAGAGAGACACACACACAGAATCCGAAGCAGGCTCCAGGCTCCGAGCTGTCATCACAGAGCCGGACACGGGGCTCGAACTCACGGACTTCGAGATCATGACCTGAGCCGAAGTCAGACGCTCAACGGACTGAGCCACCCAGGTGCCCCTCGGTCCCTCCATTTCTTAGCAGACCTCTTCTTCAGCCTCCTCACCGTGCTCCCAGGCTGGCTGCAGACAAGTGGGTAGGCGCGAAGATGTTCGTTTCCTGCTTGCTTCATTCATCATAGACGTGGTTACGGAGCAGGAAGACAGAGAGAGTTCCCCTGCACACCCCCCACCCGCTGGGCCCCACCCGCTCTCCCGCTTTCTTACCATCTGGCGCTGGCGTGGTACATTTGTTACAGCTGATAAGCCAATAAGGTACGTCGGTGTTAACTAAAGTCCGCAGCTGATGTCACAGTTCACACTTTGTGCTCTACGGCTTTGTGACATTTCTAAGCTTTGACCAACGTCATGTAACCTGCCACTATAATATCCTACGGAATAACTTCACGGACCGACACATCCTTCCCTCCTTCCCCTGAACTCTTGGCAATCCCGGATCTGTTTACGGTCCCTCTACTTTAGTCTTTGCCAGATGGCCTTAGAGTTGGGGTCACAAAGCACGTGGCCTTTCAGACTGGCTTCTTGCACTTGGCCATATGTGTTTAAGGTTCCTCCACGTCTTTTTGTGGCTCGATGGCTTGTTTCTCTTCATCACGGAACAGGATTCCACTCCATGGATCTACCAGTGCGTCTGCCCGTTCGCCTGTTGAGGGACGTGTTGGTTACTCCCACCTTTTAGCGGTTATGAATAGAGCTCCTGTGTGCAGGTTTCTGTGGGGTCGTGAGGTGTCAGCTCATTCGGGTGAGTGTCTAGGAGCATAACTGCTGGCTCGTGTGGTCAGGCTCTGTTTAACCTTGTAACCAACCCCCGAACTGGCTTCCAAAGTAGCTGTTTAGTTTGCATTCGCACCATCAGTGAGCCAGATTTCTGTGGCTCGCCTTCCTGGCCTGCATTTGGTGCTGTCGGGGTCAGGATTTGGGCCATTCTAACAGGTGCGTGGTGGTGTCCCTCTTTTTACGCTCGCCTCTGAGGCTCGGGGTTAGGTATCTGCCCTCTCAGTTGCCTGTCGTGGGGTATTTATGTCTTCATGTCATACATGTGAACATTAAAAACCACAGAGATGACTTGCCTGAAGTCCTTCTGCTGAGAGACTGTACCTTTGTTTGAACCCAAATGGGCCTGACTCCAAATTCACTGCTCCGATTTACTTCTTTAGGCTTCATTGCACGTGAAACACCCAAGAGAGACAACGTGCCGTAATGCCACCGGTCCTGGCACCGTGTAACCCTCAGACAAGGAAAATCTTTTCGGTAAAAGAGAGCTATAAAATCCCTTCTGCTGGCAGGAGAAGGTTCCACTTCGGCATGGATAAACCATGACTTTCATCACAATGCAAACTGGAAGCCCACCTGGTTCGACGCCTGCTTTTCCCCAGGAAGAATCCGAGGCTGCACGTAAAAATCATTTTTTTTGGTGAGGGGCACCCGGGAGGCTCAGTCGGTGAACCGTCTGACTTTGGCTCAGGTCATGATCTCACAGCTCATGGGTTCAAGTCCTGCTCAGGCTCTGTGCTGACAGCTCAGAGCCTGGAGCCTGCTTCCGATTCTGTGTGTGTGTCTCTATCTGCCCCTCGCCTGCTTGTACTCTGTCTCTCTCTCAAAATTAAGCGACACATTAAAAAAAATTAAAAAATTAAAATTATTTTAAATATTTTTAATGTTTTTTAATTTAATTTGAGAGAGAGAGGGAGGGAGAGAGAGAATCCCAGGTAGGCTCCTCGCTGACAGTGCAGAACGGACTTGGTCTCCAACTCCCGGAACCGTGAGATCATGACTTGAGCTGAGATGAAGAGTCGGATGTTCAACAAACTTAGCTGCTCGGGTGCCCCAGGGCGGCACCTTTTTAAAATTTTTATTTTATTTAAAACATTTTGAAATGTTGTTATTTATTTTTGAGAGAGAGAGCACGCACAAGTGGAAGAAGGGCAGAGAGAGAGGGAGATGCAGAATCCAAAGCAGGCTCCAGGCTCTGAGCCCTCAGCACAGAGCCTGATGTGGGGCTCGAACTCACGAACCATGAGATCATGACCTGAGCTTAAGCAGGACGCTTAACCGACTGAGCCGCCCAGGTGCCCCCAGGCTGCATCTTTTAATGGGGCGCAATTCCTGGGTGTGTAGAGGAATGGCCTGAGAAGTGGGGTGCTGGAGCTGGGGAGTAGACCACGTGTGGGTGTTGCAAGCTTTCGGAATGAGCTCAAATGCAGGAAGCGTGCGGTCCAGGCTCACAGGGCAGAAGGTCCTGGCAGAGCATGGCAATAGGCAATTGGCGATGTGGAAAAAACGGGCCCCGGGGCAAGAAGGTCTGGCCACGGCGCCCTGGCCGCATGCCAGCTGTTGTGCTGAATGCTGAAGGGAGAGATGAAGAAGACCGGTGCACAAAGCGATGCTGTTCAGTGATCAGGAGTGCACCTTACCGGACCCATATCACGAGCTTGAATTTCAGCTCCATCGCTTAATAGCTGTATGATCACGGGCAAGGGGCAAATTTTCCAAGCCTCATTTACTCGCTCTGCGGACCGGGGATAGTCATAGTACTTTTCTCTTCAGACTGTGGTGTTAAAGAAGACACGGTTTAGAAACTTCTCATGACGTTTTTCTTGCCAGTACTATAAGGAAGAGGGTCCGCCATGCAGGGGCACACAGCTGGCAGGGGACTAGGAGGCAGGCTGATTTCAAGTCCTCAGTTAAAGTCCCCCGGGTGAGGGACAGGATAGGTTCTAGAACCCCGGCTGCAGCGATTCTTTACAGGTGCCTAACCTGGCTCCAGCAGTGACGTGCAAAGGACAGGAGGCAGGCAGAACATCTTGGTCAGAGACGGAGGGCGACTTGCACTGAATCACACAGCGATCAGCGACTTAAGACAAGGACTTCCTCCTCCACACCTTTGTCCCTGCAGCAGCTTCTTGACATGAGTAACTCCCTGGTACTTGGTTACGTGCCTGCTGACCAGCAACCCACCATTCAAGGCTCAGCACATGAGAGTAACCTGCTGGCTAAGATCAGGGCTTTGGAATCTGTTTGCTCTGCATTCAAAGCACTCTTTCCACCTTCCTGGCGCTGTGACCTTTGGCGGACTGTATACCTTTTCTGGCCTCTAAAATAGGGCTAATGACAGTACCCACCTCAGAGGGCTGTTGTGAGAATTACATCGTATCATATATGGAAGGGGCTGAAACAGGGCTCCCTTGTTAATTGCGTCCTCCAAAAATGGTGTTCGAGTCCTAACCTCCCTGTACTGTGAATTTACACGTATTTTGGGAACAGGACCTTGACGTTTAGGGCGTGTCCTAAGTCCAACGACGGGTACCTTTATGAGAAGAAGAGACACACAGAGACAGAGCAGGAGGCCGTGTGAAGACAGATACAGCTCCAAGGCCAGGAATGCCGCAGATTCCTGGGAGCCGCCAGAAGCAGGGAGAGAGGCAAGGAACAGAGCCTCCCTCAGAGCCTGCAGACAGGACCTGCTCACAGCCTGAACTGTGGGAGAGTAAGCTTCTGTTGTTTGGAGCTACTCAGTTTGGGGCAATTTGTTAAGGCGACCCCCCTCCCCGCCCCCCGACACTAACTCGCACGGCAAGAACTCAGTAAATGGGGGGCATTATTATCTATGAAGCCTTTCTTTATACTCTGGGCAGAGTCGTCTCCCTCCATCTTTTTTTTTTTTAATGTTTATTTTTGTGTGTGTATGTGTGTGTGTGTGTGTGAGAGAGAGAGAGAGAGAGAGAGAGCAGGAAAGGGGTAGAGAGAGAAGGAGAGAGAGAATCCCAAGTAGGTTCTGTGCTGTCAGCTCAGAGCCCAATGTGGGGCTCAAACTCACCGTGAGATAATGACCTGAGCTGTGATCAACAGTGGGTCACTTAAACGACTGAGCCACCCAGGCATCCCCAACTTCCTCCATCTTGATGTCCCGGCATGCCCCCCGGTACATTCCTGACAGTCGTTAGGGGAGTTATTTGCTTCTAGATGTATCTCTGCCATTGTACTTTGAATCCTTTGAGGTCAGGGACCTGTCTGGCTCATATTTTTGTCTCCAGCACCAGCATGGAAGAAGGCATTTAGGAAAGATTGGACAAGAACCCTGGGTTTTCGGCCCACTATTGGCACCCGGTCCCTGTCACCTCTTGTCTTGATGGGACCCTCCGTGATCTAAGGCAGGGCCATCTCGTCCCCTCCCCCGGCTCCTCCCGCACATCTGGCTGAATTAGGTGTGAATGAATCAAAAACATAAGGATCCCATTTGCTTCCCTCCTGCTTCTTTTTAAGCTTCATGCATTTAGAATTAATCAGCCAAGCATGACTGAGAGTTTTGACAAACCCAAAATATTAGGGAAAGAGCTCAAGATGTTTTGATGGTCCTCAGCGCGAAGGGGGCGAGGCCATTGGCTCAAGCATTTGTTCTATTTGAGGCCAGCGCAGCTTTGACTAACGGCAGCCTGTGTCGGTCTTCAAGGTGAAGGCTGAAGATGCGTCTGGGGGCTCTGATGGCTCGCCCCTCCCAGAGATACTTGGCCCCAGGTTGCACACTACCCAGGCAGCAGCCGGTGCCAGATGTTCTAGAAAGAGCACTTGAGTCTGCCTGACATCGGAGCTGCACCCTTGGCTCAGGATTGGGTCCTAAACGCTGTAGCCCTGGGCAAGTCTGTCACCACCCTCTGCTCCTGGGGCTTTCGGTTTCAGTTCTGGAGGGCCATGACGACAGGTGTGATGTGGAGGCTGTTGCAGAGCTAGACCTGTTGGAGGGGAGAGTCAAGGGGTCAAATGGCTTAAAACTTGATGCACGGCCTCTCTCCAAGCAAACCAATGAGTCACTTTTTTTTCTTATTGCAAAATTAATAACTGCTTTTGCATGTGTGCATGTGTGTGTGTGTGTAAAATAATCACATAGAGAACTATTTATAAAGAGGGAAAAAGCTCACTTACAACTCATCTTTGCAGAGATACCCATCATTAACCCTTTATTATATACCCTCCAGACATTTTTCTGTGTATGTAAATGTACATGTTGCGTGTGAATGATCACACTGTGTGCTGGCCAGTCCCTGGAATATAAATGATGGGCCCCAAACTGAGTAGACGGCTACTCCAATTGTATGTATAAACATCTAACTTTTAAAATGAAATTGGAACAAAATTGGGACGAGAGAGTCGTGCTTTCCCCACCCTGAGTGCGTGGGCATTTATCCTTCAGATTTTTAGCTTCGATGTCATTTACTTGGAAGCTTTATTTTTTATTTTTTTAATGTTTATTTATTTTTTGGAGAGACAGAGACAGAGCGCAAGCGGGAGAGGGGCAGAGAGAGAGGGAGACACAGAATCTGAAGCAGGCTCCAGGTTCTGAGCTGTCAGCCCAGAGCCCGACGCAGGGCTTGAACTCACAAACCATGACCTGAAATCAAGACCTGAGCTGAAGTCAGACACTTAACCAACTGAGCCACCCAGGCGCCCCTACTTGGAAGCTCTTGACTGATGTAGGGCAGAGTTCTCTCCTCCACATTGCCACAGTACCCTGCATTCATATCATGGTGTATCGTGATGCATTTAGACCCAAACGTTTCCATGTATCATTTCTACCTCCCCAGCCAGACCGTGACTCGGTCAAGGGTGAAGCAATGACTTCGCCTTGAGCCACGACATTGCCCACCATTCCTCTCCAATCCTACTCCTGGCTCAGTCTGCGGAGCCCAGAGCCCTTAAAAATGGACCTTGCTCCGTTCACACCTAAACGTCCCTGTGAATATGTTCTCAGTCTATCCCATAGAACCTGGTTCCATTTAAACCCAGCAGTTGTACCCCAAAGGAGAGAGAAGTGGCAAACCTTTTGGAATTCTATTTGATATGGCTCCAAGCTAGAGCTAGAGATTCAGAACTGCACCATGGATCACCATTTAAAATAGGGGATGGAAGAGGTCTTCTGTAGGTCAGATAGTAGAGATCTCACCCGAGTACCCTCCACAGAAGGACGAGGGGGCACGAAATCTCCTTGTTACTATTACCCCAGTCTGGATGCCTAGCTGGGGTGGATACCTCTGGTAATGGATGGAAACTGCACACAGCACAGAAGCTATTCATATTCACCAGTTACACAAAAGCAAACAAACAAAAAATCAAACGCAATCCTACACTTCGGAAGACAGCTAAGACCCTGTCACAACCATCAAAGACTTGAAAAGTACAGGCAGGGGCTTCCTAGCTCATCCCCACTTAAGTTTTTCATTTGCCAGAGTCAAAGGATCCTCGAAACGATCACGGTTTGTTGTAACTTTGATGAGGTGGAGACACCAACTGTGGCCGCTGTTTCAGATGCGTCTCCTTTTGGGAAGAAGCAATATAGCCCCTGACTTTGGCTATACAGCTACTGAGAGGACAAATGCATTTTCTTCCATTCGGAGTCACAGTGAACATTAGAGGCAATTTGCTGTCATCTAGGAGAGAGAGCAGTATTATAGTTACTCTCCTAATTCAGGGATTTGTAAATCCTGTGGATCTTTGCGTAGTCCGGGTCTATGGGATCTTAATGGCCTCACCATCCTGGAGGACATCATACCTGTTCAGTTGTTTCATGACACCGTGCAGTGATGGGGTTCAAGACATACTACCCCAAAATATGGCCCCTTGACCTATTGACTGTCTTAGGCTGAAGGAGTTTGGGAAAACAGCAGAAGGAGGAGGGTCACTCTGATTTCCCTTGTCACCCTTCTCCTCTGAAACAGACCATACAACTCTCATGCGAAAGCTACCCTCCCTGTACTGGGAAGAAGGAAGACATTCCTGTCACCAGAGATGGGGAATTGGGAGCCGAGAAATTTGTACAATTAACCCTTATCGAAGTAACCCTCTTCTTCCCAGTTACCTCTCCGCCATTTACTACTCTTAAACTAAACCCCTTTGTCTCCTCACTTCTTTACACATTCATTGGTTTTTATTTTTGTCTGGGAAGTGTAAAAGCTTCTTGCTCTGGTCAGTTCTTCGGGTCTTCATTCTCTTATGAAGACTCCCATGTATGTGAAAAATTTCAGTAAAATTTGTGTGCTTTTCTCTTGTTAACCTGTCTCTGCTGGTTTAGTTTCCCGACCCAGCCGGAGACCCTAAGAAGACTGAGGAAAACTCACCGCCCCCACCCCATAGAGTAAATGAGACCTAGAAATAGCAGCTTCCCTAGATTCCTGCACCTGCCTGTGTGTAGAAGGTAAGTTATACATCAGGAGTTCCTGTGCAGTCCCAGGGATCTCGAGTTAGCAAACAATTTTAGACCATGATTTGGGTACCCCGTCTCTCGTGCACCTACTCAACCCTGCTGTTGAGGTGAGAAAGCAGCCGTAGACTATACACAAACTGGTGAGTGTGGCTGTGTTCCAACAAAATTTTATTTATAAAAATAGGCCACGGAGCGCCTGGGTGGCTCAGTCGGTTAAGCGTCCGACTTCGGCTCAGGTCATGATCTCACAGTTCGTGGGTTTGAGTCCCACGGCAGGCTCTGTGCTGATAGCTCAGAGCCTGGTCCCTACTTTGGATTCTGTGTCTCCCTCTTTCTCTGCCCCTCCCCTGCTCACACCCTGTCTCTCTCGGTCTCTCAAAAATAAATAAATGTTAAAAAAAATTAAAAACAGGCTCTGAACTTGACTTGGCCTACAAGCCTCAGTGTACAGACCCCTGATTGGGAGCATGTCTGATATCTCTTCCAAAGCCACAATGGCCTGTGTTGTTCTCCCTTCGATTCGAAGAGGGTCTCTTAGAAATTTGGAGTCAGGCGATGCCACATTTAGGTGTATGGCTGTCCCCCATTTTCCAGGTGCCCTGAAAAACTGGCAGCTTTAGGAGACACTCAGACTGAGTGAGGCTCTTCACTCAACCCTTCTGATTTACAGACACCACAGGGCTTGATGTGTCTGCAGGAATTTCAGATGCTGTGTGGTCTCATCCCATGAGAACGCCATCCCAATACTCTTACCTCTTGAGCCTTCTGACCCCTCCTCAGCACTCTGTGGATGCAGTTTTGATACCTCTTCCTCATTTACTATAGGCCAAGTTTGTGTCCAAGTTTCAAAGCGCCATTCCAGCTGTCATGGAGGCTTCCCACCTTGTACAACACATCTTGACTAGATAGTTGGCTAACCGAGCTCTCATTTTCTTTTCCTCAGGCTTCTAAGCCTGGTAACCACAGCTAGCCACATCTACAGTTCTTGTAATTGTTGGTGCCTTCCTATCACTCAATGCTTCACTTCCTTCCAATTTACCTTGGTCTCAGTAATGCTAGGAGCTACCACTTCCCCCTTCACCAGTAACAGTGGATTCCTTATCACCATTTGACCCGTGAGCACATTTGGTTCCAGAATCTCATTCCGGAAGTTCTGCTTTCTAGAACCACTTCTTACAGCAACACTCTCAGGTTAGGTTTCCCCACAAGTGGATTCAGAAACAAGAGCCTGTGAGCAGGTTGTTGATCTTGGGCTATGATTCCAGAGGAATCCATGGGCGGGGATCTGGGAAGAGGAAAACAGGGAAGGAGAGAAAACCAATATTAGGTTGCATTGTCTAGTTGATCACTACTGTGGGAGATTAGAGGGTCTCCCACTGGGACCTTCCGAGAACTTCACAATTGTCCACCCAAGGGAGGGAAGAGGAAGGCACATGTCTATTGTCTCCATGGGTTACTGTATAGAATGCTCTTATTTCAAGGTTCGCCTGTGACTCACAACTGCACGGGCCCCTATAGGTATCTCCTATACAGTGTCAGAGAATCCTCAGGGTGAAAGGAAATGCCCAAGATAGTTGGTGCAGCTGAGACAATCAGCCGTCGGGCCACACACACCTGTAGGCGCGTTGCCACAGTGATAGGTAGACTGGAAGAGGGGGTGTGGGGTCAGCACAAGAGGTGATGGACACACCGCACATGGCTCATGGACTGTTCCACTCCAAGAATCCCGTCGCTGCTACTGTCTGCTCCCCCCGCCCTGGCCCATGAACCCCAAGACCCTGATAGGTACAGTGAAAGCAAGCAGGTAGTGGACAAATTATTATGACACTCACTGGTTTTCTGTCATGACTTCCATTCTCCAGATGACTTTAAAGGGCAATGAAATGCCACATCGAAGATTTGGATATGGCAACAGGTGAGAAGTAACTGATTGCAAATTTGGGGGGTTATTTTCCAAGATGTGTGATGTATTCTGAGCCGGTGGCTATAGATTTAGGAACTAAGAGGCAGAGGCGGGATGGGGCCTCTTATGACCGGACCTAAACAATACGTGCTCAAAACGCTGCCTCTTCACTTGTGGCTCTGTGGTTTGCTGAACCCCCGCAAGTGCCCCAGGAGGAACGATCTCAAGGGAAAACAGCCATTCTTTACTGAATTTGAAGTTATGGGGGCTCCCTGGCCACTTTGAATTTCTGGAACTATGAGGCAAACAGAGGAAAAACGTTTGGCTCATGTGCTTGAGTCTAACCATCAAGGAGAAGTGTTCTGCTCCCAGCGAGGACAGTGAGAAATAGGAAACCATTTTCTTGGTCTTGTCATACTACTGTGTTCCGGTGGAAAGGTTTACAAGATGCTGTCGGACGCTTCAGGGACAGGACCACTGAGGCCTGAGGTGCACTGGAATATGAAGTGTGGGGTCACCTCTACGCGAGAAGACCTCTGGTACGTTGTGGTGCTGGCGGCAGACCGGGGAAATGTGTATTGCCCTGTGGATGACGGGTGACCTCATTGTGTGAGCTCTGGATTCGTGCCCACTCGGGTTAGAGGAACTGTGTTCTTTACCTCCATTTTCTGGCTCCGTGGGGAAGGGGGCTCTCTGGGATCGAGTAGGGCGGAGGTGGGAATGAAGCCTTCATCATTCTGTTCCTTTGTCTTCTTTGGGTCTCTACTTCCCACAAGTCCCAATCCTCAGACTGGGGTTTATGTGCTCCCAGGCCTCACGTGGCCGTATGCTGGAAGACATAAGGCCGTCTTCTGGCTCTTCATTCCACTTAAAGAGTTGGGGAAAAGAGTATCATTTAAAAAGAGTAAAGCCAACATTATATCAGGAAGGAGAATAAAAAATGCACATGATTTTTTTTTAAAGCAGAAAAGATGAAATTTCAAATAATTTGATGTTGGACTTCTGTCCTTCCCCTGGCTTCCCCATAAGCCCATCTATACGCTTGCCTGTTGTTTGGAAAACTTTCACGGAAAAGGTTGCACAGTGTTGATGCACGGTACTGATGCGTGGCCTATCTTCCAAGCATTGGCCTTTGACTTTCTCTGCAGGCTTCTCCCCTGATACTTCCCGCATTTCCTGAGCTTAGGTCACACAACTGCCTTCTTCCCCAAGTGCACCGCTGACTTTCACACTGCTCTGCTTTTGCACACTCTCTTAGAGGTCTTTCCCTTTTAGGCAGAGCGCCTCTAATTATTTTAATGTGTATTTATTTTTGAGAGAGAGAGAGGCAGACACAGAATCCGAAGCAGGCTCCAGGCTCAGAGCTGTCAGCACAGAACCCGATGTGGGGCTGGAACTCGTGAACCAGGAGATCATGACCTGAGCCGAAGTCTGAGGCTTAACCTACTGAGACGCGCAGGCACCCCTTAGGCAGAATGAATAATACTCAGGATCCAGCTTTGTGCCCTGTTCTCCACAGCTTTGTCTCCTATCACTCCCTCCCCCAAAGGCAAGGTACTGGTCAAGCGAACAATTTTTCCAAATACCTCATTTATAATACTTAACACTCAATCTATCTTTGTTTTTAGATGATTGCTTGTGACCGTTGGTCTGTCTATTATTGTTTATGTGACTGTTTCCCGTGAGGTGGTTAGAGATGGAGATGACTCTCAGCCCACGGCTATTTCTCTAGCACCAAGCACGCGCTGCCTGGCGAAGAATCTTAGGCACATTTAAGACACTTTGCTACATAACTGAATGAATGGACAGGCGGATGCACCATGGGGACCCAGCACTGTGTTGAATGCCAAGCCTCCAGAACTTCATTCTCCACTGACTGGTGCCTGTGCTGGTGTTTCTGGTCCCATAAACAGCTGCCCGGTTTAAATTCTTTGCTCTTTATTATTTTTTTTCTAAGCCCCAAAGACCTCTGAGGCACAATAACCTCTTCTCCTGCATGAGATTTGCAAGTCATCAATTCCTGACCATGGGCCATTTCCTTTGTCAAGGGGAGAAAGTGATTCCCTGCAGTCTTCTGAATTTACAAAGAAAAGCTGTCCAGATGTGTCTGGCCTACCTCTCCCTCGCAGCCCCCCTAATTTTCCCTCCAAATGAAATTCATTCCTGGGGAGGGGAGAGAGGAAGGATTAGGGAGTCCATATGCAGCTTCTTTCAAGCTTTGGGGGAGGGCAGATGGTTCCTGTCAGTGTTTTCTTTACATGCAGAGTTTCTTCCTTCAGGCAAAGTGCAGCCTGTGAATACCCAGGCTGGCTTGGCGTCTAGCCCTGGTGGGCGAGTGGTCCTCCCCGCGAGGGGTCAGTTCCCGGTAGGGAGCGACCAGGCTATTGCTGGCTTCAGAGTCACGAATATCTTCAGAGATACGCCCGGCCTCCTATCTGGGCTGAGTTCTTGTTGCTTACAGCGAGTCATGTTCTGAAGTCACTCCAAGAGCTCAGTACGCTGTGGAGTAGCTAGGTAGAGAACCGGAGAAGAATTAGGATTTAAGTTTGGTTGTTGAAAATGGGGGTGGTTTATTGGGAAGGGGAGGCCAGAGGTGAACATTCTAAGCCCGCAAAACAATGCGCTTACGGTGGTGACAGTTTGGTAGATGAATTTCAACCCGGTAAATGTTCATCGAGTACCTGGTGTTAAAAAACGATTAAAGATGATAATGTAGGTGCTACAAACTTGATTTAATCCTTCGTGAAGCCGATTAGCTCCATTCGGAGAACTGCAAAGCGGGGCAGAAGCTAGGAAGCTTTTACAGGGGAAAGAATACAGAACAAGGAAGAGAAAAGTAGAACAAAAGTAGAACTGATTGGCTGGGTCCACATAGTCAACCTGGTTGGGGCTGAGAAGGAACAAGGGACCAAGGACAGACACCAGGCCGGTGTGGTGTTTGGGGATGGGCTGTTTCCGTTTCCGGTGGGGCGGAGCCTTTGCAGGGATCCGAAAAGTCTCTAAGTTTCTGTTTGCTGGCCTGGCGCCCTTGGCAGAAGCAGCTCCTTCTTGAGCCTAGAAAGTTATTTCGATGCTAGTTTGTGCCAGGTGTGTGTGTTTATGGATCTGTCCCACGCGAGGCATTAAGTCACGCTGTCTGCTTCGCGGCGGGATCATAAAGATTCAACGAGGATGGTGGTTTGAAGATCGATCGATCCTTCTGCACCAGGCCCAGCGCCGGATGGCAGAGCTCAGAACTGAATGTGGTTTCCGAGGTCGGTCTCCTAGTCTGACAGTTACAGTGGGTACAAAGTTCAGGAGAGCACAGAGGAGCGGGGGGTGGTTGGTTGTGCCCAGCGGGGACAAGGACATACCCGGACAGTAGGAGTCAGAGCCGAGTTTTGAAGGACAAATAGGATATCTTTGGCTGGATGGGGAAAGAGAACAGCATATGTAAAGCCTCGGGTGTATGAAAGGGCAGCTACATTTCGGGGGGGCTTTGAGTACCGTAGTTCATATTTTCAGAGTGTTCATAAAACAGTTATTTCTTCAGTACCTACTATGTGGGGGGAACTATTCAAGTTCTGGGATATGAGAGTAACCAAGGCAGAGGTGTTTCTTTTTTGCTGTATTAGTTTGCTAGTGCTGCCCTCACAAACAGGGCTCTACCCAAGGCGGAAAACCCATGTCCATCCTGGGTCCCAGAGATGAGATTCTTTTGCCACCAAAGGGCAAAATAAAACGTGCTTTGATGACGGCAGCCCGGGCACAGTGCCCCGTGTCCTGACGCTCTGTGCCCCTGAGGCCAGGTAGACACAGAGGCCCAGATCAGGGGAGACGGTGGAGCGCCCGCTGGGTTCACACCCCGTTAGCAGTAGACAGTGATTGTGGGCGTTGTGCGGAATAAAGCCTTGGACTCACCGTGAACCTGGAACAAGTTCTGAAGCAGAGACTGAAAACACAGGCCCCCTAGAAAGTGGCCGTGTCAGCCCAGACCAGTAGGACAAAAGCAGGAAGGGGCTCTCTGAAGGGGGTCTTCAGAAACGGGGTGGAAGAGGGGAGAAACCCACTTGGGACAAACTGAGAGTGGTGGGGAACTCACTGGTTCCTCAAGGGGAAGCCAAGCCTCCGTTGATTGTTCAAGGCAACGGCTCTCAAAGTTTCATGTGCCTAAGAATTTTTTTTTTAATTTTTTTAATGTGTATTTGATGTGATTATTTTTGAGAGAGCGAGAGAGAGAGACAAAGTATGAGCAGGTGAGAAGCAGAGAGCGAGGGGGACACAATCCGAAGCAGGCTCCAGTCTCCGAGCTGTCAGCATAGACCCCAACGCAGGGTTCGAACCCATGAACCACGAGATCATGACCTGAGCCCAAGTCGGACACTCAACTGACTGAGCCACCCAGGCGCCCCCTGTAAGAATTTCTTGGAGAGACTATTATAGATGCAGGAGCTGGGACCTCACTTGGCAGGAAGCACTCAGTAAGGGGAGTCTGTGAGGGGACCCTGGAACCAGAATTTCGAAAGCATCCCCCTCCCGGCCCGCTTGTCCCCGGGTCACCATGTTTAGGCTGCAGGCAGGTACATTGCTGACCACACTTCGGGGAATTCTGCATTGCTAAGTACAAATAGGACTTCAATTAACCGGATGATATCTCATCCATAGTATTCTATTCTATACAGTTTAGTCACTTTTGGCTAATTCTTTTGGGTCACAAAAGTCTCTGGTTTGAGCAGCTGTGCAGACATTGACATAGATACACCTGGACCAGGCAGATTCTGCCTGACTGTCTCGGTCGCCATTCTAGCTGCCCGGAGTGGGTGAAACCAGTTCGGACGGCGTGCCTGGAGAGCAGGCTGAGGGTTTAATGACAACTTTGCTCAAGTGCCGAAAGCAGCTGGAAGGGAGTGGGAGATGGCGTTGTGATGTCATTTTAATAGCTTACTCGCCATGGGTATTGAGAGCCCACGATGCGTCGGGAGCTTGGGTTCCCCAGAAGCAGACCCCGACGCGAAGACTGAAGGGCAAGTAGTTTAGGGTGTGACGATCGTAGGCAACGCCCCGACGGAAGTGAGACAGGAAGGGAAGGGAACCCAGTACAAAGTTCCGGTGAACAGCTTGAGCTCCGTCCCACTGGGATCCTCCGGGGTAGGGTGACCAACTGACCCAGTTTACGGATCAAGCTGTTTGTCTCAGGCAAATCCAGACGCGCCGGTCCCCCAATTAGGGAGTCAGTGTAGTATGTAAACTACAGTTGTCCCAACCCGGGGTGAAGAAACCGTGTTCTTCACCCACCAACTCACCATGTGATTACTCAGAAGTGTTGCGGTTTCTAGATCCCCAACCTGGAGATGCAGTTTTAGCTTGCGGCTCTTAAGGAGTCCTGAGTGCTGAGTAAGCCAGCCTATCGCTACAACAGGTGCAAGCACCAGGGTGCCCCCTGCTGCAGCCCCTCGCCTCGCCCCCTTTCCTTGCCTGGCTTCCTCTTCGCTCTCACGGCCTGGGCTTGCACTTCCCAAGTAAAGCATCAATGCAGTGATCTCTGCCTCAGGCTCTGCTTTCTAGTGGAGTTGGCCTGATTTGGCTGGGATTTAGGAGACCCGAGTTCAAGTCCCAGTTCTTTGGCTGTCTTGCCGTGTCACTTCGGTAAGTTTCCTCTCCCGGGCTTCGTTCTTCCCACCTCCAGACGAGGAAGTAGAAGCATATGGTCTCTTAGTTCCTCTCATCTTCGAAGATTTCCATGAAAGACCTTTGTGAGTTCCCTGCTAAACAGTCAGCCACAAACTCCTTTCAACTCAGTCCTATTCCCGCTCCCCCCCCCCCATCACTCTTAACTTAATGAATCTTGTTCTCCTGGCCAATTGTTATTTAAAAGGAAAAAAGAGAGCAGGAGAAAGCAAGTTAGGAAACTTCAGGCCTCTATGCCCCAAGGAGATTTTCCTAAAACAATCTCTCCTTTTGGGGAGGGGCGGGGAGAGAGCCTTACTTTGCTAGGAAATTCAGTCATTCCGAAATGGCCTTTGAAACCAAAGACTATGGAAAAGTTTAAGGAAAAGCACAAAGTGGGGATAAATAGTTCCATATGAGTTACCGGGTATAATATTCCTCCTTGTACTCCTCGGTGCTGGGTGAAAACAGACACTGCATGCTTGGTGTGTGCTAACAGATGTGTGTTTAGGTTTAATGGGATTTTAGAAGGGTCAAGAATTCCCCCAAAGAGTACTTACTCCACTCTCCTCTCTGAGGGTCACAAGAAGCCACTCGAAACCCCACCTCTCTTTTGTTGCCAGGCCGTCAAGGTTTTGTTTGCTTCTCTCTATGGTAAATAATTTGGGAGAGCTGGACAGCGAATAAGAACGATAATGGTTATTGCCTTTCTATTTATTTATATTGTCGTTAATATTACAAACGATACTGTTTGTCGAATGTGCGGTGCCTTCACTCACAAAAAGAGAAGCTCAGTGACTGGTCCACAGTCACGTGGCCATGGAGGCAAAACTGAATTTGAAGCCGTCAGGCCCCAAGGTCTGTGCTTTGGTCACCGCGAGAAATAGGAACGGGGGTGTGAATTGGACCAGAACCCTGGTAGGTCGCTTCTAGTATGACTGCCCAATAAATGTTGGCTCCTTTGGGTGAGAGAGAATTAAACAGTTATCCTGGGCCAGGCCTTGCTGTTGCGAAGAGGAATCAAATAGAGCTCCTGCTTCCTGGGAACTGACGCTCTAATAAGGAAGATAAAGTATGTCGCGGATGGGTCACTGTAGACTTTAGACAGGGATATTTACCATCCAGGAGACAGGGGTGAACGAAAGGCGAGGGACAATTACAAGGAATATTGAGGGGTAGGATCATGCATCGGCAAAGGCCTTGGCTCTGGGGTTAGAACATGGTGACAAGTCTGACTCTACTCTTTCCTAGCTGTGTGACCTCAGCCAAGTTACTGGATGTCTCTGACTCTCAGGCTCAAGAAGGTAGATCATTTAAAGAGAACCTTCAAGGTTGTACAAGAGCTGAGCATACGGAAATACAGAAGAGAGAAACATATTAAAATTGACACGGGGTTACGAGTGATTTCTTTAAATATTTTTTTCTGGGGAAGGGAGCAAAACACACACAGCGAGTGTTTATGAATTTTAGGGTTGACGGTCGAATTGAGGTTTTTGAGGGAGATTTTTTTATTGTTTAGGAAACACGTTTGAACAGGATTTTGGTTATGGGGAGGCATAGCCTGAAGCTAGTTTGCAGGGAGAGGCGGAAGCAAAGGCGGTAGGTGCTTCCCTGTGCTAACCGGGAGATGTTGTCTCCCTGGGCACAGAGTCAGTCATGTTGGTGCCTGTGGCAGAGTGTGATTACTTGTTTGACAATCTGCTTCCTTTCACTCATGGGCACACGCCAGCCTCCGTTTCTCAGCCTTTCTTGCCGCGAGGTATAGAGCCATGTGTTCTAGCCAATGGACCGCGGGTGGGAATTTCACATGTTGCTTGCGGGCTTGGCCCACGCAAACCTTCCAAATGTGATTCCCTCTCTTTCCCTGGATGTTGGCACTCAGGGCAAAGTGGCGGGTACCTGAATTAACCTGATACCAAGTTTTGGGCTGGGGCGGCAGAGTCCCGGGGGTGAGGACTGGGTCCTGAGACCTGGAGGCGGGGAGTGGACGGGGAGTTCTCTGTTATGAGGTGAGCCCAGACTGCTTCGGCCAAGAACGGAGGTCCCCTGTGCCGGGACTGTCGGTCTTTGGGGTCAGCGTTATCTGGTATTCTTCGTTTGTTTACTTCCCTGTGTTGTGGCGCCCTTGGAATGCTCTCGAGACTTGGGAGTATTGGTTAGGCACTGGGGTCTAGTGTCACCTGCGCTTTGGAGAATCAAGGAAAGGTCAGTGTCTGTACATGGGAAGACGTGACGGCACCTTGGGGAAGTTTGGGCAGAAATGAATGGCAGAGAAGCTGGGAGCAGAGGTGAGTAGGGAGAGCGGCTCCCCAGAGAACATAAGCTAACCTGGGACCCTTGGGAAGCCCCCCACCGCCTTAGTGATGTGGGCGGAGTTTGCTTTTGCTCCTAGAATTATGCAAATTGAAGTTTCCCATTGTGTTATGGCCCCTGTAGGTCCTGAAGGGGCTCCGTACACTACTCTTTAGGCTGGGGAGCTTGGGGATGCTTGAGTGGCTTGTATTGTTCAAGTTTTCTTCAGCGGTGATTGTTTTTTATAAAGTGAAAAAACATGCTAAAAGAAGAGAAATGAAGGAAATGAAAATGGAAGTATCTAGCCCTCAGCTTTGGGCCTAGCACAGAGTAGGTGCTCATTCCATGGTTGGCTTCTCTGTTCTAATGTTCACCACCAAAGTAGCCATAGCTTTTTGGAGGGAGGAACCCCTGACGCCATTTTAATGGATTATTATTGCGCATTGATTAGCCGATGAATTCCGATTTTAGAAACATTGTATGTGAAAAGAATGTACCTCTGGGACTTTCAGAAAGTACGCCGGGGACGGTGATCTGTTGCTGGGTGTGGCAGCCACTAATTCCGCTGGGATGAAGAAGGTTTTTCCTGATGGTGGCGCTGAAACGGTTAATGTCATCAAAATCCAACCGCTTAGATCGGACGACTGCCTTTCTTCTTTCACTCAGAGTAAGCAGTTTATTTATCATCAGTTCTTACGTTATTTTATCAGCACAGCCTGCATGGGTTCCTGGAAACGGTATGACCTTGGTCCCGTTCACACGCTCCAGGTCCGTACTTAACCCTGAGAGGCAGGAGCCCGGCGGGCAGCGCGGATGACGGCGTTCCCTGGGAAACAAAGATCATGTCCCGTTCTGGCGGTCACAGCACGTGAGTCGGGACACTAGCACGCTGGCACGAGTCCAGGGGAGATGTGGAGGGAGGAATTCAAAACCCTCGCAGGAGCCCCTTGTGAGGACCCACTGGGCGCCGCGGCACACGTGCTTGCGTTTGCTCTCTCATTTCATCGACGACAGCTCTGTGGGGTGGCTCTGCGAGTATTCCCGGGTCACATGGAGAGAAAAGTAACCTTCAGAGAGGGTACGTCGCTTGCGCACCGGGTGTCATAGTCGGGGACACGTCCCGGTTGTTCTAGTTCCAAAGCTTGTGCTCTTGATCAGGAGAGACACCGACAATGACGGGTAAGGTGTGGCGGGGGCACGAGAAAGAAAAGACTCAAAGACTCAATTGCTCTCTGCAAATCCCTGTGAGGCGGAGTGATGCACGGAAAAGACTGTAGGGCCCGAGAGACTAGAAGCATCCCCAAACGCACACAGCTCATAAATGGTAGGGCCAGAATTATGACTAGGGGCTTTTGACATTTATTTCTAAATCTGTGAAAGGAGGAAACGACGACTACTTCACAGAGTTGCTGGGAGGGTTCGATGAAGCCACATTTGGAAACGCTTTAGGCCTGACGCTTAGTGAGTGCTCGACAAATATTTAATTTCCATCCGATCTCTGTTCTTTGCCCCCAAAGAGTGGATGTGTGGAAGAAGGATTTTGTTACATGGTCCTCAGCAGACTAACAAGGATGGGTTTCTAGAGAGGCTAATTTTGGTTCATGTCAGGGTGCGTTTTCGATTCCATTCAACAAACACTTATTAGATGCCTACTGGATGCCCGGGTCGGGACTGGGCACAGGGGGATGTGGAAGCAAGTAAGATGTGGACCCTGACCTCAAGAAGCATCCAACCCGCTGCAGGCTGTCCATCGGGGCCTTGTTGAACGCTTCTCATGCTGTTCGAGGGCCTCGCTGAGGCGGCGGGAGGAGATAGTTTCCGGGGTCCTGGAGAGGGTCTTGCAGGGGTGGGATAGCCAGTTGGCTGTAGCCAGCTGGCTGTCAGGGACCCTAATAAGGCAGGGACCAAAGATCTTTGGAGTTCCTGCCATGAAATACTGCAGCCTACACACACACACCCCTGCCTGGACTGTGACACGCACTTCTGATAGTCTAGAAGGTCCTAGAAGCCTTTAGACCATCTGTTTTCAGCAGCCTGAGGCAGGAAGCGTGGGACTGAGGATAACCTGAGAGCCAGTCCTGCCGTAGAACAGGTTCCTGAGCGGGTCTGGATACGAAGTCCCCCTCGTGTGGGAGATGGGAGAGTGACAGCAAGTATCTTGGGGAGGAAAGCTCTCCACCTAGACCCTAAATGACCTGCCATCTCACTTCATTCAGGTCTGAGCTCCTCAAGGGTCACCTCCTCAGGGAAGGCTTCCCTGACTACCCCCCCGTCACTCTCTGTCCCCATCTCCTGCATACTTCTTCTCTGGGCTTGCTCTGGTCTAATTAACGAATTGCCCGATGGATTGATTGTTTTTCCCCATAACTAGACCTGCCAGCGCCATGGGGAGGAGGCTTATTCGTCGTGGAATCCCTGGCACTTTTGAAGAAACTGAGAAATCAAAACCCACTTCCAGCTCTGTCGGGAGGACGGCGTGAGGGAACATTCAGAAAATGTACGGTTCTTGACATGTAATAGATGCTCGATAAATCTTCATTCGTTCCCTTCTCTTGTTTCCTCAGAAGACTCTTCTGGGCCTTAAATACGTTTCCTGTTCGTATTTACCCGGTGAACGAAAAGGCGTGCCTCAGTGTTCTGACCTGTTAAATGGGCTAACCATAACTTCTACCTCCTGGTTGTAGGGAAGGGGACCTAGGATGAACAGTGGAAGGCTCTCAGCGTAGGACACTGCGCTTCGTATGTGGCGAGTTCTCAGCCGGGGTGAGCAGGAGGAAGCACGGGGTTCGTGGGGCCAGAGGCAGAGAGCCCCTAACCTCTGCTTCAAGGGAAGGAGGGAGCTGAGAACGGCCTGAGAACAGGGACTGCGACCAGTGCTTGCCTTGTCACTTGCCTTGTCCCCAACGTCAGCGGGGGGCTCGAAGAACCATAGGGGAGGAAATGGGCACAATGAATGGATCGATCCTTTTCAGGAGCAAACTGTAACTCTCACGCCGGGCTCTGGGCAGGCTCTCGAGGTCCACAGTATGAATGGCCACTTTCAGTGCAGGTTGGTGAGCCCTGGCTGGCGGCCCCAGGACCAGCCGCTCTGCCCTTCCCCCGACTTCCCGGACCCGGAGGTTCTCTCTCCTCAGCTCCCGACTCAGAAATGTAAACTCAGAGGCTGAGCGCGCTGAAGCGGCGACTGCAGCATCGGGGAGCGGACGCAAGTCCCCACTGACCGGCTGACCTGGAGGCTGCGGTCAGAGCTGCAGGACCACACACCCGCTTTCCTGGTATCGGACTGTTTAAGTTTGGGACCTCTCCCAGGAGAGGGTAAAAGGGCGATGACCCGTGGGACGAGAAGACAGAGGGTTATGAGACAGTCTGATCAGGCGATGCGACTTGTTCCAGGCGTCAGTGCCGTGGGAGCAGCGGGGCTTGGAAAGAAGTGCTTGCTTGTTCTTCCCAGAAGGCCCCCGTCAGCCTCGACCTCGAGGCTGGGTTCCTTGGCTCCTCGCCTCTCTCCTTCGAGTCTGCGAGCTCTTTGGGGAGACTCTGCATCTCCCTTTGTGTCCCCGTAACACCTGCTGTGGGGTGGGCAGACTGAGAATAGGTCCCCATCTCTCTTTCCAGGTGCATCCCTCACTGTTCCCCGCTCAGTACCTCTTCTGCCCAGACAACCCCTCATGTCTCAGGCCACAGTCCGTCTGCCCGTTCCCTTGTCTGGCACCGCATCCTGGAAGGACCACAGGCTTTTGGACCCCTTACTATGCCTGTCTGGGCCTCGTGTAAAACTTGCAGGGTTGTTATAAACATTAGCCATGCTGTGCCTACATCAACTGAATTCAGTATTCAACAAGTCTTAGTGGTTATTAAATATACGTTTTCATTTAAAACGAAAACAATTAAAAAATTTGTATGGAACCAAAAAAGACCCCGGATAGCCAAAGTAATGTTCAAGAAGAAAACCAACGCTGGAGGCATCACAATCCTGGACTTCAAGACGTATTACAAAGCTACAGTCATCAAGAGAGTATGGCACTGGCACAAACACAGGCACATAGATCAATGGAATAGGAGAGAGAACCCAGGAATGGACCCACAAATATATAGCCAACTAATCTTTGACAAAGCAGGAAAGAATATCCAATGGAATAAAGGCAGTCTCGTCAGCAAATGGTGCTGGGAAAACTGGACGGTGACATGTGGAAGAATGAACCTGGGCCACTTTCTTACACCAGACACAAAAATAAATTCAAAAGGGATGAGAGACCTAAATGTGAGACAGGAAACTATCAAAATCCTAGTGGAGAAAACAGGTAGCAACCTTTTTTGACCTTGGCCAAAGCAACTTCTTACTTGATATGTCTCCAGAGGCAAGGGAAACAAAAGCATAAATGAACTATTGGGACCTCCTCAAGATAAAAAACTTCTGCACAGTGAAGGAAACAATCAACAAAATTAAAAGGCACTGACAGAATGGGAGAAGATATTTGCAAACGACGTATCAGATAAAGGGTTAGTATCCAAAATCTGTAAAGAACTGACCAAACTCAATAACCAAAAAACAAATAATCCAGTGAAGAAATGGCTAGAAGATATGAATAAACACTTTTCCAAAGAAGACATCCAGATGGCCAACAGACACATGAAAAGATGCTCAACATCACTCATCATCCGGGAAATACAAACCAAAACCACAATGAGATACCACCTCACACCTGTCAGGATGGCTAATGTTAACGACTCTGGGAACAACAGATGCTGGTGAGGATGCGGAGAAAGAGGGATCCTCTTGCACTGTTGGTGGGAATGCAAACTGGAAAACAGTGTGGAGGTTCCTCAAGAAATTAAAAATAGAACTAGCCTACAGCCCAGCAACTGCACGACTAGGTATTTAACCAAAGGAGACAGGAGTGCTGATTTGAAGGGGCACATGCACCCCAATGTTAATGGGGTGAAAATAGCCAAATTATGAAAAGAGCCCAAATGTCCATCAACTGGTGAATCGATAAAGAAGATGCGGTGTATATACAATGGAATACCACTCAGTGATGAAAAAGAATGAAATCTTGCCATTTGCAACAACGTGGATGGAACCGGAGGGCATGATCCTAAACAAAATAAGTCAGTCAGAGAAAGACAAATACCATACGATTTCGCTCATATGTGGAATTTAAGCAGCACAACAGATGAACAGAGGGAAGAAGGGAAGGAAAAATAAGATAAAAACAGAGAGGGAGGCAAACCATAAGAAACTCTTAAGTACAGAGAACAAACTGAGGGTCGCTGGGAGTGTGTTGGGTGGGGGATGGGCAAGTGGGTGACGGGCATGAGGGAGGACACTTGTTGGGATGAGCGCTGGGTGTCCTATGTAAGAGATGAATCACTGGGTTCTATTCCTGAAGCCAAGACTACACTGTTAACTAACTTGAATTAAGAAAAAAACAAAAAACAAAAACCTAAAAACTAAAACTAAAACTAAAGCCGTCAGCATAATAAGCACAGCATTCAACTTCAAAAACACGCCGCCATCTTAACTTGCCAAGGAAACCAGAGAAGGTTTCTAAAAGTCTGAGATTTTCAGCATCCGGCAGTGGCGCGTCCTGAGCGCAGCCCCTACAGGGGCTGACACGGCGGTTGACACATAGGCGTGTGCCGCAAGAGGACACGCTGGCAGCCCGTCCTGCTTCTGGGAACTCTTTCTGAAGACAGGGGGTCTCGGGGTGCCCAGGCTCACCGTCCCAAACCCCAAAGGTGAAGGTGGGGTCAGTTCTCGTGTCAGTCCTGGGGGCCAGGGGAGACGTGATAAGTGAGAAGCCAGGCGTCTCTGTTCCCTTCGGCCCGGCTCCACCCTGACGCCTTGGGCTGTGGCGGCAGTTATTTTTAGCACCGCTTCCTTTAATGTGTCTGTTTAATCCGTGCACCTGGACGGGCCCTTAGGCATTCTCGTCCCTCTCTCAAGCATCCGTTTGTCTGCTCTGTTTCTGCTGTTATCAGAGTAAAATTAATTGGCGGAGAGACTGTGCTCCCTCACACTGTTTCCTCACCCACTTAGGGTCCTCAGGTTTGGGGGCGCCGGGAACTCCTGGGCATTAGCCGCTTGGCCTTTGCGCCTGCGCAGGCCACCTAGGGAACGGAGCGGAGGGTGTGGGCAGTGGGCTGGGTCGGGCCGGAGCAGGGGCCGTCAGAAATCTGCGGCTGGGAGGCTGTCCCTAACAGGCGCTGGAGGCCAGGAAAGCCCCCTGTGCTTCTCTGAGCCCCACCGATTAAAATCAGTCCTAGGGTGTAGCATCTGACAAACACTAACTGACCTCGTCCGGAAAGGGCATTTCCTACGCCAGGAACTAAATGCTGCAGGCTCTTCTTCCATGCCTTTTCCCGCACAGTCTCCTTAGCCTGGGACTTGCAGTCCTATTCTTCCTTTAAGATCCAGACCAGATGGGGTGCCTGGGTGGCTCAGTTGGTGGAGCGTCTGACTGCGGCTCAGGTCATGATCTCCCAGTTCGTGGGTTCGAGCCCCCGTGTCCGCTCTGTGCTGACAGCTCAGAGCCTGGAGCCTGCTTCACGTTCTGTGTCTCCCCCTCTCTCTCTGCCCCTCCCCTGCTCATGCTCTGTCTCTCTCTCCTTTGAAAAGAAATAACTGTTAAAAATGTTTTTTTTTTGAAGATCCAGGCCAGATGTCACCTCCTCTTGGCAGGGAGATGGTCCCTTTTCCTGCTTCCCTAGCACTCCAGGCTCTTGTTGAGTGCAGGAGCATCTGTATCTCACGCAGTGCTTTAAAACAAGGCTCTAGGACTGTGTCTGGTATGTAGAGATCTCCGTCTGCCTAGAGCGTTCTTCCTTCTAGCTAATCCCCTTTCACTTAATTAATGCGGCTTTAGTCTTCAGGCTCATTGGGACCATCGCTTAACCCAGGAGCCTTTTCTTTCTTTTTTTTTTTCCTGTTTTTTTTTTTTTTTTAAACTTATTTATTTTGAGAAAGAGAGGGAGAGAGAGAAAGGGAGAGAGAGAATCCCAAGCAGGCTCTGGATTGTCAGCGAGGAGCCTGATGCGGGGCTCGATCTCATGATCTGTGAGAACATGACTTGAGTCGAAGTCAAGAGTGGGATGCTTAACCGACCGAGCCACCCGGGCGCTCCTCGGAGGGCTTTCTCGACCCTGCGGACAGGAAGGGACCACCCTTCTCTGTGTTCCCATAGCTCTCTGCGTCTCCCTCCTCATCACAGCACTGCTCATCATTGCCCGTAATCGAATGTTCAATGGTCTCTCCTTCCCTCTAGAGAGTCAGCCTTGGGAAGACAGAAAGCTGCTTGTTTTTACTGCTGTATTCTTAGTACTTTATCTTCCCCACGCAGCCCATAGTATGTGCTCAATAAATATTGAATGAATGAACGAATGCATGCATGAATGAATGAGAAAACCTGGGCTCAGGTCTCAGTGCTTCCCCTTAGCTATGTGATCTCGTAAAAGTCAGTCTTTTCCTTTGAACCACAAGTTCTTCATTGCCAAAGGGATACATAAGCTCCCAAATCCCTTCCAGCGCTGACACTGCTATCGTGTGACCTATTTCACCCGCTATCTACAACTCTACGACTCACGTTCTGGCCCATCTGGTGTGAGTCATGCCTCAAGAACTCCAGCCGCTTACTCACTTGAAGGATCTTACATTCTTCGGGGAACCTTTCACTCTCCAAATATTATCTTTCTGATGTGATCCTTGGCAGCGCGGTGGATCCCTCCGGCTCACGAAGCTCGGGTCACTCCCTGGGGGAAGACGCCTTACCTACCCTCTCAGTTCCTGGCAGCGGGTAGGGTCTGCCAATCCCATGATGGAGTGTGTTGTGATTCCGATGCAGCCTAAGAGGAGGGGAAGCCGGGCCGTGACTCAGTGTTTGTGAAACGTTGGCTTGCGGGGTGACTAAGACCAGACCGAGGCTGTGCGTCTTGGGAAGTGGTGAGTCTCGTTTAATTGGAATTGAAGCCAGAAGGTCAAGGTCATTTCCTGCCACTGCCACTCCCACTTCCTAGCTGTGTCCTCATTAACAGGTAATCTATCCTTTCCCATCAGCAGCTTTCTAATCTGTAAAATGGTTACATTAACATACAGCCTACTCACTGTCTAGCTTGGTTTTCCACCTTCACTGAGTATCTACTATGTGACGCAGGCTTTGCATCTGTTTCTTTATCCAATTCTTGGAACAATGCCATGCAGTTACCGGGGGAGATGGGATTCTGTTCTCAAATCTGGATTCTCTGCAGCAGCAGCCCCTGACCTGTGTTCCACCTGCCTGAGGTTAGTGGGTAAGGGCTTGGTGGCCATACACAATCCTGAAACCATCGTCCCCCAATCCGGCAGGACTTTCCAGAGCACTTACTATGGTAACGTGCTCCCTTTAGGACTCCGTGGTGCCAAGTAGCCAGGCTTGAAAGGGAAAGACCCCAGTGACCCCAGCACCCTGTATTTTTTGCTCAGCGGCCTGGAATTGGGCTCTGTGATGTTTGAGTCCTCAGCCGTCTCCCCAGACAGGACTTCCCACGGCAGCCATGTTTAAAGACCACACTTACGGGATTTTACCTTTCATCCCGGTGACTCTGGGTTCTGCTCATGGCTCGCAGGAATCCGAACCTGCCTGCCACCTGATTATTCTCAGGCTCCTTCATGCCATTGACGAATACGCCAAAAAAAGAGGTTCTGGGGCTTTCTAGAGTGATTAATTCTGAGGAACAAGGGGGAAATAGGGTTTCTGCTAACAAAATTGGACAGGGAGAGGTATATCTAGAATCAAGAAGTTCCTCTGTGGAGTATTCAACGTTTCTTCTTCTTCTTCTCCTCCTTCTCCTCCTTCTCCTCCTCCTCCTCCCCCTCCTCCCCCTCCTCCTCCTCCCCCTCCCCCTCCTCCCCCTCCTCCCCCTCCTCCTCCCCCTCCTCCCCCTCCTCCTCCCCCTCCTCCTCCCCCTCCTCCTCCTCCTCCTCCCCCTCCCCCTCCTCCTCCTCCTCCTCCCCCTCCTCCTCCTCCTCCTCCTCCTCCTCCTTCTTCTTCTTCTTCTTCTTCTTCTTCTTCTTCTTGTATAAAAAGAAGGACTACAACGTCTCCACATGGTCAGACCACCAGTGGCTCAGATGCCTCAGGCGTGAAGATTTGGTTTTTGACTTCGGTCACTCCGAGAAGTCAAGACTTCTGAGCAGAATGAACATAATATTTAAGTCTCTCTTTCCAACAGCATCATGGTGCGTTAGTGTGTTGTATTATAACAACTCCCCCTTTCCTTCCCCTGTTCCCTTGTGTTGCTTGTGTACGGTGGTGGCAGTGGCCTCTACAGTTGCGCCCCTGGGCTCTAGCATTAAGAGAATCGGAACAGAGCCAGGAGAGGAGAAAGCATCACCACGACTGCTTGCCCGGCACGGCCGCTGAAGAGTCTTTGGGCTGACCTCTTTACACAGCGGGCAAGCACACTCCCAGGAATGGGGAGCCTCCTGTGTTAGAGCCCCGCTCATGTGATAATTGTTGGAAAGTAAGGAAGAGACCGTACAGGATGTCGTTATATTTTCTGCCTGGTTTGCAGCATTTCTTGAACTCCTGTTTGGAGAATTTCAGCCCTTGTCGGTCTGGCTCCTCAAACCCACTTAAAGGAGGAGCAGCTTGCGGAAGCAGAGCCCACTCAAAAACACGGGGCCGGCAGGTGCGGCGGCAGGGCGCCTGGCTCTGGTGCAGACACGGCGCAGTGCAGGGTGACGGCAGGGGGACAATTGCCACTCGTCCTCAGCAGGGCTGCGGCTGCCCCAGCACTTTCCTCCTGACTCCAGGCTTCCGGGCGTCGGTCTGGAGCTTCCCATGAACTTGTTCTCCATCTCCCCAGATCTTTGAAATAAACTGCACTTCTACTTAAGATCAGCCAGGATCAGCTTTTGATTCTTGCAGCAAGGAAGTCCGACATATAGAAATTGGAGTAGTAGTAGTAGTAGTAAAGGAAAACATTTATTGAGTGTCTATTGTATGCAGCCGCCATATTATTTCTTCCTTCCA
Organism: Paguma larvata; assembly: GCA_030068075.1. NCBI lineage: Eukaryota > Metazoa > Chordata > Mammalia > Carnivora > Viverridae > Paguma > Paguma larvata. The sequence continues at coordinate 43,209,571 of CM057833.1, forward strand.
ACAACCCTACAAGTTTGGTATAGTTTTACTTCTTTGTTTTATTTTTTAGAACAGGAGGTAGCTAAGGCTTACAGAAATTTCGAAATGTGGGCAAGGTCGCAAATTAAGAATCTATGTCCATGAAGCTTGAGAGGCAGTAGAGCATAAATCGGATAAGGCCTCATGTGCCTGAAGAGGCAAGACGACAAAATCGTGTCCTAGACTTTTATGATGGGAAATTTAAAAACATGCACAGAAAGAGAAAATAGTGTGAGAGACCTCCGTGTACCCGCCAAACCAGTTTCCGCAAATCGTCAATACCCAGGATCGTATAAGATGCTTTCTACTATTGGTTTAAGTATAGAAGCTAGCTCTCCTGAATTTTCTTGAATGTTGTGAGGTTTAAGAGTGTGGGTCTGGAGTTGGTTGTATATAGAAGAGCAGATTTGGTTATACGTTCTATTAAAATTTCAAACTACATAAAATTTCAAACTTACATGTCAAAATATTAAAAGTAAAAATTTCTTTGCCACTGCCGTGACATTCACAAATATCTTTATGAGATGAAGACCTCATATATAGCTGTAAGAAAATCGACATAAATAGCAGAAAAAGGGGGCCGAAGGTGTGAACATAGTTCCTAGAAAAAGAACCAATGATAGCCATCCACCTTACTAGTAATCAAAGCAGTGAAAACAGAACAATGCTTTCACCTATGAAATGAGGAATTTTAAATGTGGGTGTTCACATTCTGTGGAAGACGGGGTGATTTAATATAACCCTATTGGAAATTAACTTGACAGCGTGTATTAGGGACTTAAAGACATTTATCTCCTTTGGTTAGAAAATTTTGCCAAGAGAACCTTCTTCTAAGGAAATTAGAAGAGGTGTGGAAAAGATTTCTACACAAAGAATTTCATTATGGCCTGAATGACAAGAGCAAAACATCTTGGGAAAAATTCCAAAGCCTGAAAATAAGGGAACAGTTTTGTAAATCATGGTGTGTACATAGATAGAACATCATAGAATTATTTTCTGTGGAAAATGTCATATATGTAACATATGATTTCATTTATGTACAATTTGTCTTTCTTCCTCTACACACACACACACACACACACACACACACACACACACACAGAGAGAGAGAGAGAGAGAGAGAGAGAGAGAATGGAAATATACCAGTGTGTTCACAGTGGTTTTATGTGGATTGAGGGATTGTGGGTTTAAACATTTTATTCTTTTTATTCTTTTTTGTATTTTCTCCCTTTTTTCATTTTAATCAGAAAAGAAACTTAAAAGAAAGTTGACTTAACATAACATTATCCAGCAAAAGCCTTCATAACTTTTCTACTATGAACCAGTGAGCAGTATAAGTGTTTCTCTGTTATCACTAATAATGACTGAGTACTTAGTGTATATAATAATACTTATAATAGCAATTATTGAGTACTTACTATATGGAAGGCATTTAAATTTTTTTTAAAATTTTATTTATTTTTGATGGAGAGAGAGACAGAGTGTGAGTGGGGGAGGGGCAGAGAGAGAGAGGGAGACACAGAATCCAAAGCAGGCTCAGGCTCTGAGCTGTCAGCCCAGAGCCCAACACAGGGCTCGAACCCACAAACTGTGAGATCGTGACCTGAGCTGAAGTCGGACGCTTGACTACCTGAGCCACCCAGGTGCCCCTAAAGATTTTTAATCATGGTATCAAGTGCTACCAGCAACACAGACTTATAGTAAGGAGTATAATCATTCCCATTATATAGATGACACAACTGAGACTCCTAACAGAAAAGAGACTTGTTCCAGAAGTCACAGTTTTCACTGGCGAAGCCAGGGCTCAAGGTAGGCTTGTCTGACACCAGGACGCTCTCCTTCCCTTCTAGAAGTCCATACCTGTCCCTCCTGCCCAGCACACGATATCTCGTGGGACAGCCCTTCTATAGGGAGCCTCCCTCATAAACCAACGTGGGTCAAAGACGCGGGCCGACCCAATGCTGAGTCCAATCTCATTCGGTTGTTGGAGTTGACTGATTGCCAGAAGACTGATCTGAAGAGAAAATCCAATTTTCCCTGAGGTTGAGGAGAAGAGGCGTTTGTTCCTATTTCATTCAATTAAAAACAGGGAGCAAGCCTGTAGGAGAGGGGAGGCCTTCCCTGCTGGCCTTTTCGTAAACAAAGCTTCCGGTATCCATTTCCTCTGCCTCTGTGCCTGACCCGAGCCCTGCTGGTGGACACAACCTTTTCCTTTAGAAACAACAATAACGTGGGCAGGTTACAAGCGGGCCTCCAGGTCTGGAGGCCTCTTCTACCTCCTTCTCTGACTGTCCACGTCTCTGTGAGGCTCTGTGAGTCGTTCAGGGTTACCTCGCACAGGGCAACCTTCTTTGCTTTATTGTTTCAGGTTCTTAAAAGGGAGCCATGTTTGGTTGGATCACTTTGGTCTCCACGACCTGCCCGTATCTTGCAGGGTAGGGGGAAGGAGTAGCAATAGTGATACAAAGACCGTCACGTAGACCCCATGAAGACAGGGTCAGGCCAGCCTGTCCTCATGCGTATCTCCGTTGTTTGGCGTGGCGCCCTGCACGTAACGGGGACACAGCCATCTCTGATGAGTGGCGGTATGAATGAAGGGCCACAGCATGGAGCACCTTGGCTGGAAGATCATAGACACGCAACAGACCCTAGCTGACACGCTGTTACCCTGCCCTCTCTGGCCCTTCGTCTGTGCATCTATATTACAGAGGGCTTGCACTAGGTGGTCTCCAGGGTCCCCTCCGGTTCTGACATCCGTGCCTGTGTCTGCATGCTCCCCAAGTGTGCTGGGGCTCAGGGAGGAAAGATGAGCTTCTCAGCATGTGCACAGAATGATCTGATGTGTTCTCCATGTGAGAAGAGCCCGAGGACCCTCCCAGGGCTCACTCCGCCCCCCCTCCCCCCCTCCCCAGCACTCCATCTGGGCCCTGTCCGCGTGGCAGTCTGTAACATCTGTCACAAGCGCTCGGTGCCGGGATGACTCTTGCCTCAAGTATGTCCTCGGAAAGCCCTGGAGATAGGGAGCCTGCCGGGAGTTCACGTAACTCGATGAGTGGCCAGAAGAATGTCTGCGAAGAGCTCTGATTCTGGGGCGGGTCGGCGTTCTGTGACTGCGCGGGGTGACTGGACTGCCACACAGCGTTCGCCAACTGCTCAGGATGGAGAGTCCCTTGGTGAAGGGGACAGGAGGTGCTGCCTCTATTTCATGTGTTTTTTTTGTATGTGTGTGTTTTTTTTTTTTGACAGTCATGGTCATTTTTATCCTAAAAAGGAAGGGTTTGGGAGAGCTGACCCAAACATAAAGAGTATGAAACATAAATGAGGCAACCAGGGTGAAGGGAAAATAAAATTTACTTCTGCTTATCGCCTCGGACCCCCTCTGCACCCTTCTCTAGCCTGCCGTCTGCCCTGGGTGCTGACGCGTGTGGACGGTTTCTCGATCCGCGTTGGGTTCGGCCATGGGGGTCGCCATCAGGAGGTCAGAAGTTACGAGTGGGCTGTGTCCTTTCCACAGAGGAGGCCCCCTCTTCTCTAGGTGACCTCGGCAAGACTGGTCCATTCCCTGGAACCCAGAGGTGATAAACTCCACCGTGACTAACTAGTCTCTGGTCACCGTGTCCTTCCTCTACCTCCACCCCAGGCCCCTGGTAGCGGCCCATTGTAAATCAACCCTTCTTGAATTACCCTAATTTGAGTGTTCCATCTGTTTCCTGTTAGGATTCTGACTGATAGAGAAGGATTAAAAAAAAGAAAAGAGCTAGTTAGAAATACTGCTTATAAATGAAATACAACTGTTATGCCCTGAACATGTGCCTCCTCCCCCCCACCCCAAATAAAACATGCGTTGGTGCCTCTACTACTCTCCTCACCTTGAGCTTGCTGGTGACCAAAGCGACAGAACCACGGGAAGGGACGTCTAGTCTTATCTCCCCTTTCCAACAGAGCCCGGAAGATCTTCCTAAGTAAAACTCTTACCATCTCTCTCATCACCTTGTGTCATGGATTGAATTGTGGGTCCCCCAAAGGTATGTTCGAGTCCTAACCCCTAGTACCTGTGAATGTGACCTTCTTTGGAAAGAGGGTCTTTGTAGATATAATCATGTTAAAATGAGGTCATCCTGGAGTGGGGGGGAGTACCCTAATGCCATGACTGGTGTCCTTATAAGAGGGAAATTTGGACACACACACGCACAGGGAGGGGACCGTGTGAGGGTGGAGGCAGGGGTAGGAGTGATTCCTTCCTGGGAAAGAGGCACGGAGCCGAGCCTCCCTCTGCGCCTCCGGAAGGGGCCAAGCCTGCTGACACCTTGATTTCAGACTTCTGGCCTCCAGGGCTGTGAGAGAATACATTTTTGGTCTCTCCAGGCGCTGAATTCGCGTTAATTTGTTATGGCAGCCGTAGGACCACTAAGACGCCTTCACGTGGTGCCAAGGCTCTTCATGATCTGGCCTCAACACCATTTCCACTTCATCTCCCCCCCTTCCCCCCACCCCGCCGCCACTCAAGCTCACCCTTGTAGTTCTGGTTCTCACGTGCGCCATGCCGTCTCGGGCTTCTAAGCCTCTGGCTATGTTCTTATTGCTGCCCATACTGCCTTTTCTACTTTTCTGCTGGTAAATCCTTCTCACCCTCGTAGATTCAGTTCAGATGTCACCTGTCCCTCCCAGCTGTGGTGGGTCCACCTCCTTTGGATGTCTGGATGCCCACGTCATCCGTAGTAGGCAGCCGCCAGCTCTGTTTCCCTCCCTAGATGGTAACTTCCTCAAGGGCAAGGTTGTGTTCACGTCTGCATCTCCAGGGTCTGGGACAGCACTGGGCCTTAGTAGAGGCCCCACCGATGTTTATTGAACTGGATGGTTCCTCAGCTTGGCATTTGTCTAGTACCTGCTATAAGCTGGGCACTTTTCCAGGTACTTTGCGTGGATGTTGTATGTGGATGAGGAAATCGAGGCTTGAGGAATGTGAGGGTTAATTTGATGTGTCCACCTGGCTAGGCTACATGCCCGCTTGTTTGGTCTACCATCAGTCTAGATGTAATAAAGGCATTTTTTCCGATGCGATTAGCGTTTATATCAGTCAACTTTGAGTAAGGCAGATTACTCTTCATAATAGGGTGGGCCTTGTGTGATCAGTTGAAGGCCAGCTGAAAAAGGACTAAGTCCCCTATGGAAGAAAGAATTCGGCCTCCAGAATACCTTTAGGCTCAGTGCCGGTATCAACTGTTAGCTGAATTTCCAGGCAGCCAGCCTGCCCTACGGATTTCGGACTTGCAGCCTCCATAGCCATGGGTGTGGGGGGGAATGCCTTAAAATGGATCTCTCTTACTTTCTCCGCATATATCTTGTTGGTTCATTTTCTCTGAGGAAGCCTGACTAATACAGGATAGTCTCTGAGGTTGTGCGCCCCTATATGACTAACCGGGGTTGACTTCAGGTCTGACACTGCAGTCTAGGCTCTTCCCTTCCCATCTGTTGCCTCTTCACATTGGACAGAGAGAGGGGAGCCCAGTAAGGGACGATTTGAACGCTGTGTTTTCTGCCCATGACAAATCTCTCTTGAGCAATCGACTTGGAGCTTTGCGTGAACTGTGTTGATCAAACGAGTTGTGTATTTACTGAATCTCATTTTGCTTTTGCTCAGCAAACGGAAATGTTTATTCCTTTTGAAAACACAAATGCTAAGTGGGGCAATCTGGAGGGAACACCCCGTCCTTTAAGGAGGCTGAGATTTTCGTTGGCAGAACATTACAAATGAGAGATGTTGGTTTTAGGTCTTAAGAGCGATGCCATTTTTCATCTCTGTGTCATACTGCGTCTCTGCAGCTCAGAAACAGCAGCACCACCCAAATGTCTACTCCCATGTGTATCACGGTCTGCCTTCCAGAGAATTCCATCCCAGGACTGGACCCGTGCAATGGCGAGCTGCTGAGAAAGGCAGCCGGGGCAACTGCCCTTTACAGGGAAGTTAACATTTCTTTTTTTTTTTTTTTTACCTGAAGCCTTCCTAGCCTTTAAATAGGCTTATGCCCTTCCGCAAATGACTAAGCAGAGCCCAGAGGGAGGCAGTAGCTTGCTTTGATGGAGAAACGTATTCAAGAGATATTTATAAACACCCGCTATGTGCCAAGCTCTGCGCCGAGTGCTGAGGATTCAATGGTGAATAAGAATGACCGGCATCCGTCCTTGCGACACTAACATCCGAGTGAGGCAGAAAGGATGAATGAAACAGATAAGAATCATAAACATGCAAGCATGTGACTCTGTTACTAAGGGGGGAGCTGGGATTCGAACCGGTGGAAGGCTTCAAATCCCAGAAGCATTCTGTGCCTTTTCCTTCTTCGGGTGATGTCTCAGCTTCATAATGCTCCTTATTCTGGTGCCTCCTTAGACTACTGTCACTGAAAAATTCCCATTGAATCCAGCAGGTCTTGGTAAGATGATTTACTCCTTTTTAGTCATAGGAGATTTTGGGCGGTGGAAAGGTTGGGGTCCCGGGTCCAGTTCTTACTAAGTGTGTAACTTTGGATAAGTCCCGTGACCTCCCTAAATTTCATTGTCCTCATCTGTTGTATGAAGTCGAGCTGAGAGTCTGAGTGGGAACAATGCTTTGTAAACATTAAGAAGTTCTCCAAATGCTGGAGATTATTTAAAAAAAAAAAAACAATCATCGGGCTAACCCTCTCAATGGAGAGCTGGGAAGTTTTCTAAATAGGATGTGAGCGATAGCCAGGGTGAGGGTTTTCTTTGTATAAAACATGCCACAGAGTCTTTAAGCAAATTAGTAACATTGGGCTGGAAAAAATAAAATAAGGATTTACAGTCTATACAAAGTTTAGCTTCGTTTTCTAGTGTTTCAAACCTCATTTCGCGATAGTGAATATTTCCTTAAGATATGTTAATTACAATAATGCTTCATTTACCAAGTCAGGGAAAAGAGAGCAAGCATGAGGTATCTCACCCACTCGGCTGAAACCAGGGGACTCTGTGTTTTGAATTCTCCCAGAGAAACTTCTCTCTCCTTTTCTTTTAGGTGAGGGACCTGTCACCTCTGAACCTGGCCCCCCGACCACAGCTCCATCCTGAAAAATCTATTTGTGTACTTAGTGATGAGCACAGATACCTAGAATCTTTATTTTCTAGAGTTGTTACCCTTTGTATATTTCCTGAGTTGTTTGGGGGTAGTGGACAGCCTACAGTGTAGTCACTAGCTTCAAAACAATGTAGCTAAGCCGTATCTCTGTCCTCTGTTGCCCCTGGGTCTGTTACTCAGCACAGAGTAACTGTTCAATAAATGACAGCCATTGTTAACATACTGATAATTACTCTCGTTATTTTTACTACTATTCTTTTATCATCACATGCATATTTTTGGAGTCGATATGAAGCAATCGGGAAGCCGGCCCAAAAAGATCTGTGAATGGAAAACGAATTTTAAAAATGTGTGTCCTTTTAGGTCCTCGCTCATAGCCTGTGTTTTTGTACGTGACAGAGAGTTCTAATGTGTGCAGCTTTTCGGTTACACGCAGAGGGTTAGACCCAGCAGAATCTTCCTGTAATGAAAGGAAAAAGTATGTCTATTTCTGTCTGGCAGACCCTGAAATGTGATTTTACTAGCAGGGTGGGATTTGGGGGAGCATGTCACTAGCTTCTTTTATTTTATTCTTAATTTTAAATTTTATTTATTTATTTATTATTGAAAGACAGACAGAGAGAGAGAGAGAGAGAGAGAGAATGAGTGGGGGAGGGGCAGAGGGAGAGAGAGAAAGAGAGAGAGAGAGAGAATCCTAAGCAGGCTCCATGCTCAGCATGGACCACGACCCGGGGATCATGACCTGAGCCGAAATCAAGAGACAAGACGCTCAACCGGCTGAGCCACTCCGGCGCTCCTAGCTCTTTTCTTAAAAAATATGGTTTATATAAAAAATAATATCCCCAATGTGATGGTGATAATAATGCCCGTTCTACAGGGTTTTCGGTGAGGCAAATGGTTAGCGTTTGCACAGCTCTTTGTATTGCAATAGTCCCTTCATCTACCCGGTGACTGTCAATCCCCTAAGGGCACTAAGTGATCCGTGTCTGTATCTCAACTTGACCAGTGAGCCAAAGCAGGCCGGCGGGGGGGGGGGAGGGGGCGGGAAGTGGTTCCTCTCTGGCTGCTCTGTTAGTTAATGAGATGGCTGGGATTACAGTCCAGTTCCACTTCCTCCCATCGACTCTGTTGCTCCTAAGTATGATTCTTACGACATCAAATATGGTAGACTATGGCTTTTCGAAGGGGATTTCCATCTTGCGCGTCCCAAGACTCTTCCATCGGCATGATACATTTTTGCCAACAAGCATCTCTTTAGTGTCTAATGCAGCGGGGGCCCAGGAGGGGGGAGGTGACGAGTGTGGAAGACTGGCGGTAGTGTCAGCCTCATGCCTGGCTGCAAAGTGCCCCTACGTAGTTGCACACGGGGGCATTCACGGGAGAAAGCACATTTTTACGAATCCAAATGGTGTTTGAAATGTAGAATTATAACCAAGAATTTAGAACAAAGTACACATGGGTAAGACTCATTTATTTCCCAAGGTTTGGTTGGACAAAATTAAGTTATTTTGTTATTTTCTTTTTGGAACTAAAGACAAGGCCGTATTCTGGTGGGCAGGGTAGGTTTTTCTTTTGAAGAGAATAATTGATTTCGTTGTTAGTCGTTCTGGGAATCGTTAATTCTGGGACAGAACATGAGCGAAACTTTAAACTGGGTCCAGAAGGTTTTGGACCTTTGAGGTGGGGAAGGAGGGGTGAGGCAATGTTGATGATGGTGGGGATGAGGATGGGGGGTACAGTGGGCTGAAGAATGGCCCCCCCAAAGATAGTAGGTCCTAATCCCTGGGACCCGGAGACGTTATCTTATTTGGAAAGAATTTGTGCTGCTGTGATTAAATTAAGGTTGTTGGGATGGGGAGATTGTCCTGGATTATCTGGGTGGGGCTCAAATTCAATAACATTTATCCTTTTAAGAGGCAGACAGAGAGAGATCTCAGGACACGTGAGAAAGGAGGAGGCAGCGTGTTTAGGAGGCAGAGACTGGAGTGACGCAGCCACGCGTCAAGGAATACCAACAGCCACGAGAAGCTGGAAGAGGCAAGGAACACATTTTCCCCTAGAGCCACTGGGTCCTGCTTCCACCTTGATCTTGGTCCAATGACCATGATTTCAGATGCCTGGCCTCCAGAGCTGTGAGGAAATACATTTCTTTGTTTTAAAACCATCAAGTTTGCAGTAATTTGTTACAGCAGCTGCAGGAAACTAATACAGGGGCTTAGAGAATAGTAAGCTGCCCTCGGTCATGGAGAGGCAGCATAAACACCTGCGGGAACTTGAACCTCCAACTTCACTGGTGACGGTAATGGCAGTTGCTACACTGGGGCAAGCAGTCCAGAGAGGCAAGCTGGTTCTGGAGCAGCCAATATCCAGGGCGGGATCAAGGGGGTGAATCTGAATCTCAGCACCACTAGCAAGGGACGAAGGAGCTAGGATTCCTCTGGGACCCTGAGGGAGGCCACGCCTTTGCAGAAGCAGGGCGGGGCGTCAGTGTCTGTCGCAGAGAGAGACAGTGGCTGCTGGAGGAGCAGAGACTTTGTGGGATTATTTAGCCTGGAGGCAAAAGAATGTCTAGTGGCAAGTGCAGGCTCGTCCTTCACACTTGCAGGGCCTGGAGCTTGAGTTGAAATGAAACCTGTATACCATATGTCTATATATTTAAAGCTCATCAACTTAAAATTCATCAATCAACCCAATAAACTATTATGTGTTGTGATACAATTTAAAAAAATGTTAAATTGTAGTTTTTATATGTAATCTTAAAACTACACTTATTTTTATTTTAAAAATTATTTTATTTTATTTATTTTGAGAGAGAGACAGAGAGAGAGCAAGGGAGGGGCAGAGAAAGAGGGAGAGAGGGAATCTCAAGCCGGCTCCATGGGGTAAGTGCAGAGACTGATGCGGGGCTTGATCCACGAACTGTGAGACCATGATCTGAGCTAAAATCAAGAGCCGGATGTTCAATGGACTGAACACCCAGGCGCTCCTAAAACTATATTTAAAGTGTGGTTTTTAAATGAGTGAAAGGTGGCAAGGCTGATTTAATTAGTATTGAATACATCCAAGTGTTCTGTTGGTGAGCCCATGTCTGGATGAGTGAAAAAACCAAGACATACGTAATTCATAAATTTTTATGTCATTATTCCATTAAATTAATTTTTCTTGCCCCCATTTCTGTAAAACTAGCAATTATGTTGTTGTGTCTTTCGGGGGCATTGGCTCCTTTATCATTATATAATGCCCTTTTTGGTCTGCGATAACTTTCCTCGCTTTGAAGTCTGCTCTGTCTGAAATTCATGTAGCTACTCGTGCTTTCTTTTGATGGCATTGGTGTAAAAATGGACATAATATATGAAAAAGATGCTGGAGAAGGGAAACAAATGAGATGAGACCAACGATCACTTTGCTTTCTGCCTGGAAGCACCTTCGGGGCTGTGGAGTAGGGATAAACATGCCAGGCTGACCATGGTAGTCTCGCTGAGTCGGGGAGTCAGAGATCAGAGTTCAGGGAGGCGGACTTTGCTGGAATTTGCAGAGCAGAGTATCAGAGAGGAGGAAACTACACAGAGAAAAGCTCCAGATATCTTCGTATCCTCTTGGGTCTGTTGCTGAATAACGAGCTGCACGTGCAGAGGGGAATTTCTAGAAAGCCAAGAAAAGGATGACTAGAGAAGCAATATGTAGGACTATTTCCAAAGCTCGTAGCACTCAGAGACGTCTGTCACCAGAGTAGAGAGATCTCACTGGACACCCAAGGCACTGGGTCACCCCTTATTAGAAGTACCTAAACTAGCCCTCAACTAAAGCCTACTCTATAATGCTTAAAACATTCTTGAAAGGATGAAGTAGATTCACGAATAACTTAGATGCCTGCCAGAACAAAGTCTAACACTCTTCGGAGGAAGACAACAAAACCCAGCACACAACAATGCCTAGGATCCAATTAGACATGTAAAGAGGCAGGAAATTGAGATGAAAAAAAGAGAAAAACAAAACAGTAGAAACATACCTAGAAATGACAGGTAACGGAATTAACAGATAAGAACTTTATAATAACTACAAATATGTTCAAGTCTTTAAAGGGAAACATAGATACAATCAATATTAAAATGAAAGGCATGAAAAAACAAGTGAAATAGAACTTTTATAGATAAAAATATAATTTTAAATTAAAAATGTCACATCTAATGGGATTAACCCGAGTAGACCTTACAGAAGATAACATTCTATTTTGTTTTACATTTATTTACTTTTGAGAGACAGAGACAGAGCACAAGTAGGGGAGGGGCAGAGAGAGAATGAGACACAGAATCGGAAGCAGGCTCCAGGCTCCAAGCCATCAGCACAGAGCCTGACACTGGGCTCGAACTCATAAACCGTGAGATCATGACCTGAGTCGAAGTCAGGTGCTTAACCGACTGAGCCACCCAGGTGCCCCAGAAGATAACATTCTTGAAGCAGTGAACTGTCTGCATCGGTTTACTTAGGCCACGTTCACAAAATGTCACAGACTGGGTGGCTAAAGTGACAGGAGTTTATTTTCTCACAGTTTTGGAGGCTGAAGTCCAAGGTGCCTTCAGGCTTGGATTCAGGTGAGACTTCTCTTCCTGGCTTGTAGACGGCTGCCGTCTCACTGTGTCTTCACATGCCCTCTTCCCTGTGTTCCCACACAGACACACAGAAAGCTCTGGTATCTCTTCCTCTTCTTATAAGAACACTAATCTCATTGGACTAGGGCCCCACCTTATGGCATTGTTTAACCTTAAATACCTCCCTGAAGGCCCCATCTCCAAATACAGTCACATTGGGAGTTAGAGCTTTACCATATGAGTTTGGAGGGGACAAAGTTCAGTCTATAACACTATCCAAACTAAAGTAAGGAGAGAAAAAAATGCTTAAAGTGAATCTGAGACAAAACAAATTACCGGTGTAACTGAAATCTCGGAAAAGGGATAGGAAAAGGGTATTCGAAGAGATAATGCCTGAAAAGTGTTCCGGATATGTTAAAACGTATAAAGTCACAGATTCAAGAAACTCAGTGATTCCCAAGAAGGACACACACACACACACACACACACACACACACACACACACACACGCTACTAAGGCATTATAACCAAATTGCTAAAATCCAGGGATCCGGAGATAAAGAGAAAATCTTCAAAACAGAAAAAAAGAGAAAAAAAGACGTTTTGTAAAGAGAATAATCATGATAATTCTTGTGGGCTACACGAACTATTTTAAATTAGTTTTATTAAACTTAAAAAGTTTAAGGAGGCAGAGCCTCAAAATATCTCTCCCCAAATAAATATTTATTAATTTAAAGAAAAATATACAGGGGCCCCTAGGTGGCCCTGTTGGTTAAGCATCTGACTCTTGATTTTGGCTCAGGTCATGATTCCAGGGTCGTGGGACTGAGCCTTGAATCAGGCTCTACGCTGAGCATGGTTCCTGCTTGAGATTCTCTCTCTCTCACTCCCCTCCCTCTGCTCCTCTCCCCCACTCACTTGCTCTTACTCTCTCTCTCTCTCAAAAAAAAAAAAATCTGTAAAGGAAAAAATAGAAAACTTTATTCTAGAGGAGCATGGATGACATCACCTTAAGCAAGAAATAATGGTTGACATCTCCTGTAAGGTATATCATCATGGACCCCCTGAAATGATACACCAACAAGGCACCTAAAGTATTCTTCCCCATAGCACATAACTTCAATTTAATTATGAAACAACTTACACAAACCCAAACTGAAGGCCTTTCTAGAAAACAACTGACTGGTACTTTTTAAGGTCTCGAGGTCATCTGTCTTAAGCAGCTCAGACTGCTGTAGCAAATTACCATAGACTGTTTCATCGCTGAAACAACAAACATTCAATCCTCACTGTTCTGGAGGTTGAGAAGTCCAAGATCAGTGCCCCAGCAGATCTGATGTCTGGTGACAGGCGGCTTCCTGGTTTGCAGAAGGCCGTCTTCCCTACGTATCCCCATGTGGCAGTCGGGGAGAGGAAGCAAGCTCTCTGGTGTCTTTCCATAAACACACTAATCTCATCATGCTGGCCCCAGCCCTCACCACCTCATTACCTGCCAGAAGCCCCGCCTCGTAACTCCTTCCCATGGGGATTTAGGGTTGCAACACAGGTATTCTGGGGGTTAGACAATCAATGGTAACATCATGATTAATGAAAGGCAAGAAGCGGCTGAGGGTCTGTCACAGATTGGATGAGACTAAGGAGGCATGACAGCTAAATGCGATTCGGCAGCTGACGGTAGATTCTGGAATGTAAAAAGGATATTAACGAAATATACCAGTGAGTCCACATAAGGTCTTAATAGTATTATGCCAGTGTTATTTTTAAAAAGGTTTTGAGGAGGACCTGGGTGGCTCAATCCGTTAAGGGACTGACTCTTGACTTGAGCTCAGGTCATGATCTCACCGTTTGTGAGTTTGAGTCCAGGGTCAGGCTCTGTGCTGACATAGCTGACAGATGGAGCCTCTTCTCTTTCTGCCCCTCTTCCGCTCATGTGCACACTCTCTCTCCTCTCTCTCTCCCTCTCAAAATAAATAAATAAACTTAAAAAAATGTTTTTGATAACTGTACCATGATTATGTGAGCTGTTAACCTTTGGAGATGCTGGGTAAAGGAACTACGGGAACTTTCTGGACTATTTTCTGCCATCATTTGGTAAGTCTAAAATTATCTCAAAATAAAAAGTTAAAAATAATTGTTCCCACAGAAGAAAACATCTTAATTCCCATATGGCTTCATTGGTGAATTCTACCAACCATTTAAGAAAGAAATAATACCAATTTTACATATGTTTTTAGAAGAAAAAGGAAATACTTGCCAACCCATTTTATGAGCCTAATATTATCCTGCTACTAAAACTGTACATAGCTATTATAAGAAAAGAAAATCTAAGATAATATGTCTCTAGAACATAGATGCAAAAAATTGGCAAATCATGGCCAGCAGTATCCTGTGTTTATTCCAGGTATAGGTTTGGTTTAACATCTGAAATTCAGTCAATGGAATACATGACATTAACAGAATAAAGGCAAAAACAACACGGTTGTCTCAATAGACACAGGAAAAGCATTTGACAATATTCAACACCCATTCAAGATAAAATTCCTCAGCAAGTTAAGACTATAAGGGAACTTTCATAACTCGATAGAGGTTATTTACAATAAAACCTGCAACTGACCCCACACTTGATATTGAGAATGAATACTTTCCCCCCACAGTCAACAATGCCCATTCTCATCAGTTCTATTCAATACTATAATAGCATCCTGGACAGTCAATAAGGTAAGGGTTGGGGGAAGGCATTTATATGGGAAAGGGAGAAGGAAATCTGTCTTTATTTGCAGAAGACATAATCGTATATGTCGAAAATTCGAAGGAAACTACAAAAAAGTTACTAGAACTAAATGAATTTAGCAAGGTCATTTGATACAAGTTCAATATACCAAAATCAGTTACAATTTCATATAGAGCAAAACAATTGGAAAATGAAATTTTTTTAATGTTTATTCATTTTTGAGAGACAGAGAGAGACAGAGCATGGGGAAAGGGCAGAGAGAGAGGGAGACAGAGAATCCAAAGTGGGCTTCAGACTCTGAGCTGTCAGCACAGAACCTGATGTGGGGCTCGAACTCATAGACCACAAGATCATGACCCGAGCTGAAGGAGGACGCTTAACAGACTGAGCCACCCAGGCACCCCGGAAAATGAAATTTTAAACAATGTAATTGAAAATAGTATCAATAAACATGAAATAGGGTAAGTTTATTAAGATATGTGAAAACCATAAAAAAAAAGCAGGTGAGAGAAATTAAGTAAGACCTAACTAGAGCGTGATATAGCATGATATTCTTGATGCTCAAGAATCAGAAACTCGATAATTTTAAGGTGTTTCTTCTCTCCCAAAATGATCTGCAAATGCAATAAAATTCCAATAAAAATTCCAGAAAGCTTTTTCTAGAAATCGACAAGATGATTCTAAGACTTAGGAAACGGAAAGGACGTAACAGAGCCACAACGGTTTTGACAAAGAGCAAAGCTGAAGGAGTTATATAACTTTTTATCAAGATTTATTGTAAAAGGACAATAATCAAGACCGAGTGGTGTTGGCGTAAAGATACTCATGTAGACTAATGACCCATAGAAGAGACCAGAAAGAGACCTATAGATACAGAGTCGGTTGCTTTTTGACCAGGGTGTCAAGATAATCTAATGGGAAAACGTAGTATATACAACAAATGGTACTAGAGTAGGACATCCGTTTGGAGAAATACGCAGCTTGACTCCTACCTCACACCACATGCCAAAACTCACTAGCAACTGACCGTAGATCTGTGAAAACTGAAATTGTAGAAAAAATTGTGATCTTGAGACAGGACACATTTCTTAGACAGGACACGACATCATAAATCATAAAAGAAGGTAACTGATGCATTTTGGTTCATCAAAATTCTGCTCTCGAAGTAAAATATTAGGAAAAGAGAAAACTGAAGCCAGAGGCTCAGATACAGTATTTATAATAGGTATATTTTATAAAGACTAGTATCAAGAACATATAGAGAACTTGTCCGATCAATAATAAGACAGATAGTCCAACAAAAAACCAGGGGAAAGATTTGAACACAAACTGCATGAATGAAGAGAAAGGAGTGGCCAATAACCATATGAAAATAAGTTCGACATCATTAATCAGTAGGAAGTGAGAAATTAAAATTATAATACAATTCCACTATATGCCCATGGTTGCCTAGCTATAGGGAGTATTGTGTTCCTTTGTAAATACTTTTGGACTTACAGATTCGAAAGTTGAAATAGAGGAAAAAAATGGACTCGCCGCAGAACTGAAAAGCAATACTTTCCTACACAGGAGTTGTTTGCATTGGTGCTATCCGAGCAGAGGGCTTGCTCAAGTTACTGTGTGTCTGCGGTCACCTGAGCACTTGCGCCCCTCAGAGCTCTCCACTCTCAGAAGCTTGGTTGCCTCTGATATCGGCAGCACTTGCACCCCGTTGCCCTTTGATTCAAGGATAGAGGGAAAGAGAAAGTCTTTCTTAGAGCCTGAGCAGTGTTTGCACGGGGAATGGCTGCTTCATGAGTGGCAGGGTGGCAGTGCTGAGTCCCAGCTCTCAGTGACAGAAGTGCCCATGCGATATGTGGGCCGGCAAATCCGGACGCCCATGGCCAGAGCCCCTCTCGCTCAGGACTGAGGGTGACACACGGCAAGGCGAGCTATGGAGGCCTCTCCGCAGGAAACACCTGGGTTCTGCAGAACAGAATTGTCTAGAAACATGAAAGGCGGGGTCCTTTCCACCCCCCACCCCCCATTTGATGATTTGTGATCCTTGGTTCCATGGGGCTCAGTAGATCTGTCTTCGCTCTGTCGAGCTCTCTTTTAACTTGGACCAGAAAAATTCCATATTTAATTTTTAATCAGTTTTATATATTGGAGTTTTGCCCACAAGTTTGTTAGAAAAAATAACAATTCTTTTACTAAAAAGAATGGAGCGAGTGATCCGGTCCAGTTAGCACCCCACACTCCCTTTCTAACTGGGCTTCTCTGAAGCCTGGAGAAGGACAGACACCTGCTTGTACTGCCGTTCCAGGTAGCTACGGGGCCCAGACGGACGCCAAGTGCCCCGACTCCCTGTGCGGCCTGCTTTCTCCTGTCCCACGGAGTCAGTCGGGGCTGCCATAAACTGTGTTATCTCAGAGCAGAGTTTTATGATGTGTCCAGCCTCTTCCCAGGGTTGGCCTGGCCCTCAGTGGTCTAGAAGACATCGCATCCCTGATGAGCCTTGAAAGTTTTGGAGGCCATTGCTGAAACTGAAGGTCTCACGCTCATATGTGTTCTTGGCTGACTTAGAATGTTTCCATTGCTTACAGAGTTCATGGTGAGAAAACAGCGGGCCCTGAGTGTGAGCTCTGTGCTATCCCCTTTCTGTCCCCTTCTGTGTCTCTTCCTCTCCATCTTCATTCCACATTCATTCAAAACCTTGATGGAACGTTCTTGGACCGGTTGCCACAGTGTCGCAGCTCAGGGACATGATTGGGCTTTGCCTGTCTGTCTTTAACCTGTGACTGTCTGTGTTTCCTTGTTTGTCCTGTGTCTTCGTGTCCATGTGTGGACTCATACGTGTCTTTTTCGGGGAGGGGGGAAGTCCATATCTCTTCTCTCTCTTTCTTCTTCTTTCTTCTTTCCCTTCCTCCCTTTCTCTTTCTTTCTTTCCCATCGCTTTCTCTGTTTTTGTCTTCTCTTGGATCTCACTGGCTTTGCTTTCTCTTTCTCTTTTTTGTGTCTCTCAGCTTTTACACGGTCTTCTGCGTCTCTGTGTTGACTTCTCTCTCTCCCTGCTTCTCTGTGTTGCCACGCCTGTCTCTCTCTCTGTCTGTCCTCTCACTCTCTTTACAGAATGTCTGTCCATTTGTGCACAGAGCGGACGGTGCAAAGGCTTCTTGAATTTCTGTTCTTCGCCCAAGTCTTCGGGAGGACACTGGGGTCACCCCGTTTGTTAAGCAGACTTTTTAAGATTTTTCTTCCTCTGATTATGTAAATGCAGTTTGGTTCCACTGAAAACGAGATCTCACTGGACTTGTGCATTGGAAAAACGGAGGTCATGTGTGTATATATATATATTTTTTTCTTGGTTTGTAAAGAGACTTGCCCTTATTTTAAATACAAGTGAAATGGTCTCTTTGAGGTAGAGATTCTGAAGGAATTCTGAAGGAGGCTGGAAGCTGTAAAACCCACGTATGGTTTTATATTTCTCGCGCTAGAAGTCAGATTGATAAAATAGTCCTTGAGCACCTTCTATATGCCAGGGGCCAGAAAAGCAGACGTAAACCACAGTCTTTCAGGAATACACAGCAAAGCAGGGAAAGTTTCCTGGGTAGCTGAGAGGGTTGTTTACTTGTCTGAGGGTTACAACCAGGAAAAAATGCAGCGTGCTATAAGAATAAGTCATTAGGCCTGGAGTAGTCAAGGGGGGCTTCATCGAGATGGTGATATTTGAGCCAGGCCTTTGACACACAAAGAAAAGTTTTCCAGGAAGACAAGGGCAAAGGACATTCTTTATTGAAGAAATGACTTGGAAGGATCCAGCGGTTTGGGATATTCAGGTCCTTGTATGGAAGAGGATGAGGATGGAAAGTTAGGTTGGGCCCCCCCCTGCCCCGGAGACTTTGAATGTCAGGATGAGGAATTTGGCCTTTTCCTGGATGGCCCTGTGGTATGGCAGCGTTGGTGTGGGGATGGAAGGGAGGCGTTCAGACTGGAGGGAGGAGACTGAGGCAGTGCTCCAGGTGAGAAAGGACCGAGCCATGGTGAGAATAGTTCCCCTCATTACATCGTGTGTTTACTTATAATTCGGTTCCATCTGCCCTCTGCTTACAGGAGGGTTTGTGTTCACTAAAAAACCATCTGTGAGCCTCTACCATATAGTAGGCATCTGGTGAAGTATTAGGGACATGGAGATGAAAAAGACTTGGTTGGGCTGGAGTCTCATGTCCTAAAGTTTAAAGGTGTTATAGACAGATTGACGGGTGATCTCTGCATAACGCTTTAGGTACCAGGACAGAGGAAATAGTAAAGGGATGTGGGGGCCCGGAGGAGGGGGCACCTAACGCAGTAAGGGAAGGGCGGGTGTGGGTGGACTTCCTGGAGGAAGTGAAGCCGGAGTTGAGCTTGAAAGACAGGCCGGTATTATCTAGAGCTGTAGGTATCCAAGTGCGGTCCCTAGCCTCTTAGCACCACCACCGTCTGGGATATTGTGAGAAATGCAAGTCCCTGGAGCACACCCCTGAATCCCAAACTCTGGGTATGAAGCCCAGCAATCTGTGTTCTAACCAGTCCTTTGATGCATGCTTAAGACTGAGAACTACTGATCTGGGCAAGGGAGGGAGGACGTTGTCCAAGGGAGCAGGTGGTCCAAGGGGTGGAAAGAGCAGAAGGTCAGGCAGGAATATGGTTCAGAGGCTGAAGTGTAGGGTCACTGTGCAGATGGGCCTTAAGAGGAGCCTGGAAGTCTTGATGGGACAGACACTGGAGGGCCCTAAGTAGCCGGTAAGGGAATGTGGATCGTATCCTGCAGGGAACATGAAGCCACAGAGAGTTGCATATAGGAGATAGGGATGGTCAGGTTTCTCTCTAGAAGCAGGTCTGAGGTGGGCATATATGGAAAGCAGGCACTCAGTATTTGTGGAACTTGACCTTGGAAGTATTGGAGTCGTCCCCTCCAACCGTCGACTGTGCACCAGATCAAGGGGAGGGGGGGAAGACTTATCGCCTGTGCCAATTCCAGTCCATTGGTAACAGCTTCCTGAGTGCTGTGTTGAGAAGGATCCCGAAGCCTGGAATCTAGAAGAAATGAGGTTTGCCACTCAGCGGCCGAGCCTGCCGCAGACATGCGAAGTGGGGAGGTGAGGATGTGGCGGCTCATGTGCTCCATATTAAGTCTGTGCCGCTCTTGCCAGATAATTAACAAAACGAAAACAAAAACACATGTTTTCCAGAACTCATTTGTACTCAGGAAACCCAGCCTGGCTCCTCGTCCACGCCAGCGAGAATCGATTCTGAATTATGTGGAAGGGAGTCATCCGGGGACAAGGAATCTTCTCCTCTTCACACCCCCACAATGTGAACGCCTCCTGGTTCTTGACACAATGACTGAGATTCTACCATTAAGCTTTTCTCTAGGGCAGGGCGGCTAAGGTCCTGTAGAACTGAAGATGCTACGAGAGAAGAGATCTCGACCCATCATTTAAGATGGCATTCACCCGACTACCTCAGTTACCTGCTACATGCAGGGCCCAGCTCTCAGGAGGCGAGGGGCACCTACTGTTCAGGACAAAACAACATGAAAGAAAACTTGACTATCCGAGTGGCCCTCGTTGCCCAGGGGACTGACTGGGTGCCGGCTGGAGGCCTGGGACACAGCCCGAAGACCCCTCCTCTGGCGTAAAATGGACTCGAAGCCTTGCATTTCATATTCCAAATGTATGCAATCTTAAAATTCCACTCCGTAATATACAACATTTGGATTTGTTTTAATGTAGATATTCTTGACATCAAGTGGTATTTAAATTACTTACCAGCAAGTGGAAAGGATACCCCAGGTGGACGCCCAGTGTTTTTCCTGTAACTTGGCACAGGCACCCCCCGGCATACCAGTGCGTCCCAGAAGATCTGTGTGCTACAGGTGGGGGGAAATGGCTGCGGCATGGGCAAGCGAATCCCTGACCTCCCGGCTGTGTGACGTTGGGTAAATGACTTCCCCTCTCAGAGCTGAGAAATAGAGGCTGGGAGGAGTAAAATAGACGAGCGAGTGTAGCACAGACTTTTGCATATATTAGGCCCTCGATAGATTTTAGCAGTGTGAGTTAATTAGTCATCTACAATTAGGCCCGAGGAGAACGGGACTGGTAAAGGGACTGATTGCGTGTCGGATAACCTCTGCTATTTCCCCTCGCTGCAAACGGCTGGGGTGCTGCGGCGAGAACAGAAAGAAAGGAGGGGTTCATCCCCGTGGAGAATCCTGGAAGGCTTCAAGGAGATGGTGTTGGAGCTAGACCCGTCCACTGGTAGACCTTCAGCAGGCTCGTGACTGGATCACAGACCATGAAGGACGAAATGTAAGGCCGGACAATCTGGTTGGGTCTGAGCCTGGAGAGCCTAGCCTGCGTTAAGGAGACTATAGTTTTTTATCCGTTTAGCCAGAGGGAGCCATTGAGTGCTTTGGAGCATGGCCACGCTCTGTAGGAGAAAGATTATGAGAACATAAGCCTCCGAGGACAGGTTCTTTCCCCCTCTGTGTGGTTCCGACTGTACCCCTGTGCCTACAACAGAGTAAGAGTCCAATAATGGATATTTGAGTAAATGAATTAATGAATGATCAGCTTTTGGATAGAGTGGAGAGGCCATGCTGGAGGCAGGAGGACCAGTCCAGAGGCTGCGGCAGTGCCCAGGGGCCACAAGTGCCCCTCCTCAGGGGTTGGCAGTGGAACAGGGTCGGGAGCGGCTGGGGCGGGGGGAGACTCTGGGAACGGCACCCTTCTCCTGCTCTCTGCGCCTCCCATGGAGCACTGACCGCTCTCTGAATTTGGGGAAAGCTTCAGGGCAGCATAATTCATCCTGACAGCCCTGGCCAAGTGTTCTCCCAGAGCCTCTGCTCCCCTCTGCTCCCTGTTCAGATTGGAACACAGTCCGGGCAGGCTCGAGAGAGGAAATCGTCATTTGCATCTGAACATGAAGCAGCGTTTTCTGAAGCTGCAAGCAAGGCCCAGCTGGTGTGCACTGGGCTCGCTCACAATTGCAGCCAGCTTGTTTCAATTTGGGACTGGAGGTTTAGGGCTAGGACTCCACGTTGCTGCTTCCCGGTGGGAAGACGCTCACACGTACCCACACTCGAGCAAATGCACGGAGCCGGAGCCCGCCGTCCTGGCTGCCTTGGCAGCCGAGTGGACTTCCCCGGGGGGGGGCGTAGGGAGAGGAAGGAAGGGACAGGGGCGCACAGTGCATTCTCCGCAAACTTCCTGCGGGCAGCTACCTTTGGCAGTTCGATAAATCCAGCGGGAGCCGTAGGGAGTGGCCTGCCGGTCCTGGAGCTGTCTGACAATGCTGAACACCTACTCTGTTTGGCGCGTTTTGCCAGATGCTTTACTTTGTGGTTTTCTGGAGGAGGCAGGTGGGGTGGGAGCCTGCAGAAAGAAGTAGGCTGGTGGCCAAGGCCTTCTACCGTTTTCGAAAAATGAAAAATGAAAGTTGAAAAAGTCCCTGGGGGTGAGTTCACGGAGACCCTTTGGGAACTCGCTGCCCCCAGCGAGCCTCCCTTCATGCTGCCGTGCCATCCCTCCAAGGGCGGGTGCGTAGACACACACACGCGAAGGCACACCGAGCTGCCTCTTGTCGCTCCCTGCCCCTCTCTCTCATGCCGACCCCTCTAAAATCTCCTCTCCTGATTGTAGCAGTCCAGACCCTGGCTGCGAGGGTCTGCTTTCCCCTGGGCCCTCTTCCCGTGGCTACCACGGCTGCATCTGTGTGGGTCCACCAGCACAGAGGCAGGGGGCCCTGGGCCCTCAGTGGACTCAGGCTGCAAAGGACACAATGACGAGAAAGCCCTCTTGTAGGGGAGAGACTGGCATGGGATTGAGCGAATACCTCAGGCCTTACAGTTTTGCAGCTACGGAGTGGGTACTGGCTGTACCATGTAACGCCGCGTGAACTCAGGCAACAGCGGACTTACCTAACACTTAACAATCATAGCTAACGTGGGGCTCCTGGGCGGCTCATTCGGTTGGGCAGTCAACTCTTGATTCGGCTCAGGTCACGATCTCATGGTTTGGTTCCTGAGATCGAGCCCCACGCTGGGCTCTGTGCTGTGCGCGGACATCGAGGAGCCTGCTTGGGAGTCTCTCTCTGCCCCGCCCCTGCTCATACTCGTGCACGCTCGCTTGCTCTCAAAACAAATAGATAAAATCCTTCTTAAAGGAAGTTTATTTATTATTTATTGGGGGGGGGGCAGAAAGAGAGGGAGAGAAAGAGAGAGCATCTCAAGCAGGCTCTGCACTGTCGGTGTGGATGCTTAACTGACTGAGCCACCCAGACGCCCCACGTAATAAATAAACTTAAAAAAACCCACAATAATAACTAATGCAGCCACTGTTCTTTTCCATGTACTCTGAGGAACTCACCTTACTTTCACAATCCCCGGAAGAACGACAATTACCCGCCTCATATGGGCCCAAGGAGCTTATACGACTTGTCTGAGTCAGTGGCAAATGTAGGATTTGAACCCAGGCCGTCCGACTCCAAAGTGAACCCGTCATAACCACTACTGCGTGCTACCTTCGGCTAGCATGGGGTCATAGTTGTAGGTACTAATCAGTCCCCCTCCCCTAAGTGTCTCTTCAAGGAGCCAGGGCTCCTGCAGAAAGTTCTCTGGCCGTGGAGCAGTTCTCTCTGTTAATTAGGTGTTTCATTTTACTGCCAGCCTTTTGTTTCCCCCCTGGAGATCAGGCGGTATTTCCAATAAATTGTGTTTCAAGGAAAGAAATAGAGAAAGACAGTGAGTGGCTCCCAGGTTGGGGACTGCAAAGTGTCTTGGGACAGCGGAGAACAGTTAGGCCATTGTCCGCGTTAGTAGGACTTCCTGGGAAGGCAGCCTGGGGCCTTAAGCCCCAGTTTCATCTTTGCAGTGACCAAATTCAACTCCCCTTTTCTCTCCCTTCCCTTTGGTCGGTAGTGGTATATTTTATTCTCACACGGACCGCTCCTTATTCCCCTCCCACCAAAAGACTGAAATTTTGGTTTTGGACTTAGAAGAGGGAAGTGGCAAGGGTTTACTTGTGTTTAAAAAGAACTGAGGATTTTTCAAAGCCCGCTGCTGTGGTACCGACAGTTTCCTTGTGGTGAGCACTCAGGGATCTCCTTGGGCCAGAGACCTGTGTCTCTGGGAAAGGCCTTAGCATCCAACTCTGGACCAGATCAGCACCACTCCCGTGAGAGATGCTGAAAACCGAGACGTTCTCTTTCCCAGCGTTCCTCGTGTGTAGTTTTCACCAGCAGGACAAAATCGCCTAGACTTTATCCAGATGCTAGGAAGGCATTGGGGCTACTAAGCATCGCCTGCATGGTTGCAAACTTCCCCATTTCCACAACGAATTGGAAGAGCATGGGGTAAGAGCCTCCTTATTCTACTGCTGAATTCGTGTTCCCTTTGCTTCCTCCAGCGGCTCAGTTGGTCATGGTCTTTACCTGACTGTGCGGCCCTGACCGTCATTCCCGGAAGGTCTGAGCCTGTCGCAGATCTGAATACACTCGGTTTCTGTGATCTTCCGTCAACTTTTACCACATTACCTCGTGTCGCAAGCACACCAACCTACCTGCTGGTAGTCTTGAGTGCCAGTTCAAGACCCATTGTTGCGTCCCGTGGTGGAAATATTCCTTCCCTGGGAATTAAGACCTCTACGCCAGCAGAACCCAAATCTGTAGGAATGGGAGTAAAATTTTTGCCAATGGGTCATGAGCATTAATGGTGAAAGGAGCACCTTCCCCCATTTTGTTTTTACGGCCAAGCAGTTTGGCTACGGGAAAACAGCCTCAAGTAGGAGTTGGTAGTTCTGAACGTATACTGCGTCTTGTGGCATAGTAGCCTGACCTGGCAAATACTGCTGTCTAGCAACGACCATACTGAGTCTTTAAAATGTCATTCCGCCATTCTATCTGTTAGACTCCCTGCTGCTGAGTGACCCAGTTCATGATGAGGCTCATGGCCATGGGCCCGTTGTCCTTCTCGTTTCTAAAATGAACTTCTTGGTCAGAAGCAATGTTGTGTAAGATTCCATGATGGAGAATAAGGCATTTTTATGTCTACGGATGGAGATGTGGTCAGAAACGTTGTGGACGGGGAAATCAAATCCGTGTACGTATTGGCGTCTGCTCCAGTGAGGATAAATCACTGCCCACTACTGGTCAGACCAGGTAGCTGAATACTCTCCCCGCAAGCAATGCCATGCCTATTGCTCAGCTATGATCTCTGCAGTTGGTGGGTTGGGCATTCATGGATGGGTTCAATGCCATGGACTTCTTTGACTAATGTCAGTCTGGCTGTAGCACTGCTAACCTCCATCCCTGAAACCTGGTCACCTTGATCATGAGCCCATGGAACAAACATCAAAGTGGTGGGGAAGAGAAACTACCTAACCACAGAATCGGAGAGCTTGACCATTTGGTTACCGAGTGTTCCTTTGCTGTGAACAGCACATTTTGTGTGTGTGAACATCGACATGGACACAAAAAGCCTTATGCTCTGTGCCCATTCTGAGAGGTCCGCCCCAGACCTCCTTGCTACCATTCTCTAATCTTGTTCTTTCCAAGACCTTGCCCAAGCAAGCACCCTAGGTCTTCCCAGTAAGCTCCAAATAACACAGCGTAAGCTCTAAACTCAGTGGGAGGGGGATCTCTTCTGGCTATTCAGATGCTGCTTAGTTTAAGACCTAATTAATGGAGAACCAGGAGGTAAAGAAAAATACGTATTGATGCTTTTCCTTTTCCTTCCAGGGGAGCTTCCCATCCTAGCACTTGGGTTTTCAGAGAGGGCAGAAGGCCAAGCACGTGGAAAGCTCCAGGCAGCCCAGCGGGAGGAGAGGTGAGTCATTTACTTCTTGAGGAATTAGGTTCAGTAATGTCCCATTAATCTGGTTCCATCAGGAAATGAGCTGTGTCACCTAAGTAAATTTTCCAATAACTGAACCTCACCCTTTCATGTGCCAAAACTTGATTTAATCATTTTGGATGGAAGTCTTTTTGAAAACCAATTACATGCTTCCCTGACTATTTCAGGGGAGGAGCCTGCCCATAGTCTAACCTTTCCTTGAGGACATGGGGACCACTTAGTTCTAAGGTTCTAATTCAAGAAAAAATAAGGAGCTATTTGCCCCAATAATAAATTTCCTCATCCTTGCTGTGAACTTTGAGTGAATCTGCCTACTGTAATACTTTTATTTGTTTCCAGCCTCACTTTCTCGTGCTCTTTGGTGGCTGTGTGACAAGCCAGACAAGAATGGGTTTTGGAGTTAGATCGAAATCTGAATTCTAGCCCTGCCACTTAGGTTCTCTGGGCTCCAGTGCTTTCAAATGCAACACAAGTACAAGCTACTGGTCTCTCACGTGTCTCAAAATTTCTACCATTCAGTATCACTGTGAGGACCAAGTACATATTAAGAGGGAGGACCCAGTAGTGTGATGGCACCTAATACGTTGCAGCCGGTAATAATAAGCATTACTTCCCAGGGAGTGGGATTACTTCTTGCTCTGAAATTTCCTTACCATTCCAACTTGCTATGTCTAGTCTGCAAAGGGTCACCTGTTTAGATCTTTAGGCCTTTCAAATGCCACAGTCAAGCTCTATCTCTAATGCCCTCCTCAAGCTTTTCTGTTTAAGAATTCCGGATGCATCACTGTTCAACTCTTAGAGAAAGAGGACAAGGTATTTTCTTACTAAACTATTTGTAAGCTCTCAGAGGTGCAGAGAACCATGGAAACTTCCCACACCACCCTCTCCCCTTATTCCCCTCCCCTCCCCCCCTCAATTCCTTTCCTTCAGAAGCACTCCGCCTTTCATGCAATTGATAAGGCATGAATAGCAAGTGGGAAATTAGGAGTGAGGGCACGCTAGTTGTATTTCTTTTTAAAACTTGAGTCCCTGGAGCCAAGACCAGAGCTACATATAGACAGGGTAGGGCACGCCTCTGACAGGAGCCTTCCTCCTGGCTCCTAGAATGCTAATTCATTTTCCTGTGCAATGAAGACCTTTCTGGAGAGAAGGGGAGGAAAGGGGAAAGAAGGGAAAGGAAGAGAAGGGAAGGCACAGGAAGACAAGGCAAGGCAAGGCAAGACAAGGCAAGGGATGGGGAATTCTTGCCATTTAGTAAGCACTTAGTATGTGTCAGGCTGTATATATGCTGTTTCGTTTATTGCTGACCAGAATCCTGTGGGGTAGATGCTATTATCAGCCGTTTCTTGCAGGTGAGGTGAATGGTTTGAGAGGTTGAAGAAAATTTCCAAGTTAGTACAGTTGATACTGAAGAATCTTATTTGGTAGGTGATAGAACATAGGGTCGATGTCTACGTTGAGATACCCTCTCTCAGTACCCTTATCTTATCTCATCACACAGAAGGCAAGAAGAAAGGAATAAATCTGGAAACTTTGATGTCAGGTATTTTAAAAATTGCTGATGGAGTCGCAAGTTTGGTATCCCAGAGTACAAGAATGACAGTTGTCATCGCCTTTTCATGTATGTAGTGCTTTAGAACTCTCAAAGGTTTGCCCCTGGGGGTGCCCAACCAATCCCAGGGGCTCTGTGGCTTCACTCTCACCTTTAAAATGGGCAGAACGATCTGTGCACTACTCACGAGAAAGTTTTGGTAGATCAAATAAGACCTTAGCTCTGGTCCCTCTGGGGTACTGCTCTTTTAGCACCTGGTGCTTAGTAAAATGGTTATTAAGTAATTATT
Organism: Paguma larvata; assembly: GCA_030068075.1. Taxonomy (NCBI): domain Eukaryota; kingdom Metazoa; phylum Chordata; class Mammalia; order Carnivora; family Viverridae; genus Paguma; species Paguma larvata. The sequence goes on from CM057833.1 coordinate 43,236,710, forward strand.
TGTGCAGTCACGTGTTTACCAACGGTTTCTCCCGTATCTCAGCTTCTGTATCGCAGGGATTTGCTCAGTAGAATAGGATGTGAATCTCAGGCTCAGGATTGCTGCTAGGAGATGGGTAGAGAGTGGAAACAATCTACTTAAAGCAATAAGAAATGAGAGAAATAAATGGTGTGAACGGAACTGAATGATACCAGTGATGATCCATGACCACGAGTTGCAAAGCCGATGCCAGGGCAGGCTGTCTGCACCTGCTCTAGCGGGTGGGGTCAGCAGGTTTGAATGCAGACTCGACAGTCTCTGGTTTGGCTGGGGAGTGCAGGGGGGTGTGAAGAGCACAGAGCTCAGAGTCTGGAAGTCACATGAATAATTCCCTCAAGTTTTGTTTCATCTGCAGATTTTCCTGGAATGCTTTCTGTTTTCATCCACGTGATGAGCCACATTAAGAAATCTTGTTTTGAAGGAGATTACTGGTGGTCAGAGGGCTCTGTCCTTGGCTCGTCCCATCTCAGAAACTGTGGGTAAGGCTAATCAGACAGTGATGGCCGCAGCGCTCTCTGGACAAGCAGAGAACACGCCCACTGGAAGATTTTGAGGAGGCTAGGTTGATTGTCTAGCTAGATTTTGCCAAGGAATCTGGCAAATTCTCTTATGGTGTCTTTGCACAACATCAACGAAACGGTCTCGATCTGGTAATGTAGTTTCTCAGCTCCAGTAAGAAACGAGGCTAGTTTAGTGTGATTCCCTTTGATTAATCTCTCTCTTTTTCATGCCACAGATATAGGCTTGATATTCTTCTCTTTAATTATTCTGAGGATAGTTTCCAGATGCTTCCATCACTAACATACTGAACATACGATCAGAGGCACACACTAGGTTGCTCCTAATATCTGATTGGATTCTCCCAGTGATCCTCCCTAGGCGGGCACTGGACTTGGTCCCATTTTAGAGATGAGAAAAATAGATGCTTAGAAAGATTGTGAAATATGAGAAGGTCATGCATGCACCTTCTAGCATTTGATATTTATGTGGGAGATACAGACCCAAAGGCTGTCATCCTCGAAGAAGAGCAAGGGAAAGGAAACTACTATCTAGAAGCAACCATGCATCGGGCACCTGCTGAGGGCTTGATGAGCCTTGTCTTGTATGAGATTCATAGCACATGAAGGGGGGGGGTGCTGTTCATGTCTCGTTTTGAGAGGGGTCACTGAAGCTTGCCCATTGTCATGGAGTTAGTAAGTGGGGGCAAGCTTGGAGCTCTGGTCACATGCCCCAAACTTGTCCTAGTCACTCTGCGGAGCCATCGCCATGTAGACTGTTCAGGCCAAGCTGGGGTATCTAACTGAGGACAGAAGAGTCTGGAGAACCCAGGAGGCGGCAGGGCACAGGAGGGCATGGCCGTCCCTGGAGCCCTGGGTGTCACAACCCGTCAGTGTCTGCAAGCTTCCTCCTATTGTCCCCCTGCCCTTTCGGAGCTTTCAGTTTTGTGTTCCTTCCCAGCTAAAAATAAGGTTTTGTTTGCACACAGGGCAAATGCCCTGGGACCCTCCTGAGAAAATCTGCAGAGGAAACAGGACACGGAGCGGACCGCGACAGCGGCAACGTCAGCTCAGCTCCAAGAGGCGAGAAGCATGGAGCGGGAAATAGCACTTCCCTTGTGTTTTTATGTTTAGCTGGGGTTTAATTAATAACCGGCAAACAAGTCTATAATTAACTCGATTTCCCTTTTGGCCAGCCCAGGGAATAATAATAAAGCTGCTTTTTAAGTCCTCGGTGTTGCTGGAAGGATGGGAGGGAGGTTGGGCTGCAGGCAACGCTTGCACAATAACGAGGGCCCTGCACAGTGTTCACTGCCCCCTCCCCCCTGCAAATTGTATTATCTATACCAGATGTGGCATTAAAAGAAGAATTACTGTACTTCGGGGCTCAAATTATATGTGCCTGATTTATTGCCCTGCCTCAGTTGTAATGCTACCTTGCAGAACGCTGATAAATGATGGCTTATTATTTTGCGGAGCGCCTGAGTTGATGAAGATCTCAGGGGCAGCAAGGGGTGAACGCTTTCCGGGCAGGGATCATTTGGATGGCCCTTTTGCACTCCTTCTGGGCATTTTAAATCTCCTCACACCCGCCCCACCAAACACGTACCCTTTCGGTGATTTTTATTTTTAATCTCTAAAGTGACTTGCCCGAGCCCTTGTCTTGGCTTTCAAGATACCCAGGCATCTTGGACATCAAAGATGAAGCATCAGTTTTTTTTTTTAATTTTTTTTAGCGTTTATTTATTTTTGAGAGACATAGAGACAGAGTGTGAGCAGGGGAGGGGCAGAGAGAGAGGGAGACACAGAATCTGAAGCAGGCTCCAGGCTCTGAGCTGTCAGCACAGAGCCCGACGCGGGGCTCGAACTCACAGACCGTGAGATCATGACCTGAGCCGAAGTTGGCCGCTTAACCAACGGAGCCAGCCAGGCGCCCCGAAGCATCAGTTTTTAACTGTGGCATCCGCGACCAACTTCTGACTTCCCTTTCCAGCCCCCCCATTATCCCTCTTCCTACATGCTCTGTTCCAAAGTCCTGTATGACCTAGCCTGGGCCTGCCTCAGCCTCATTTTTTTGTCTCTCTGCCAAAGTGCTCTTCTTCTAGCCCCTTGAACACCAAAATACCTTTCTGCCCCAGGACCTTTGTACATGCTATTCTCTCTGAATGAAGAGAACTTCTCTTTCTTCTTTTTAAAGTATATTTATTTATTTTGAGAGAAAGAGAGAGAAGGGAAAGGCAGAGAGAGTGAGAGACACAATCCCAAGTAGTCTCCATGCTGTCAGTGCAGAACCTGACTTGGGGCTCGAATTTGTGAACTGTGAGATCACGACCTGAACCAAAATCAAGAGTTGGACGTTTAACCAGCCAATCCACCCAGGTGCCCCGCGCTTTCTCTCTTCTATCCTTCATTTGGTTAACCCATTTTTTTTTTGGTCTCAGCAGGAACATCATTTCCTGACCCACAATATTTATTCGATGCCCTTTTCTATTCACTCTCACGGTGCCATGTACTTTTGGCTTCTAGCACCTCCTATAACTCATTTATTTATTTGTGTGGTTATTTGCCTAATTCCTCTACCACGAGCACCATCAGGGCCAGGGACCAAAACTGTTTGTTCACCACTACGATTCAGAGCGTGACACAGAGCTAGGCACGGATGCCTGACACTTTTTATCGAATGGACGCAAGACTGGGTGCATGGGCAAGCTGCCTGCCTGTCCTATTCCTCACGCTGCTCGTCCTCCTCCTCTCGATTCTGTCTGCTTCTGAAAGTGTCTCTTTCCCCCCCATTTCTGGCTCGTGACCTTGGGCAGGTTACTTGACCCCCCACTGCCTCAGTTTTCTCCCTGCGTGAAATGAGGGTGACATTACCCATGAGACCAGCCTCACCCTGTAGTTTTGCAGATTACATGAATAAGTGTGTTAAGGCGCTCAGAAGTGTACGTGGCTCAGGGTAAGTCCCGAATAGAATGTCTAAGAGAAAATATTTAGTGCACAGCCTAATATTTATGGCTATGCCTTTATTCTAACTCGACTTTCATTTGGGCTTTTGCTCTGGCTCTGCTTCCTCCAGCCACACGCTTCGGCTTTGACTCTGCGTTTCTCAGCCCGCAAGGCTTCAAAGTGGGCACGGGTTAGCCCAAAGGATGGTCCAGGTAGACAGCAGGGCCAGTCTTCAGGTGCAATTTGGGCCAACACGTCTCTCCCTGCAATTAGGGGAACCTCAGAGAATGACTCCCTAGAGCCCATCGGGCGGTGCAGCCCAACAGTCTTGGCTGAGGACCCGCTGAGTTACGGCCCTGCGGGACGGCTGGCAGGGTTGGCGTTGGAGAGGGCCTGGTTCTGCTCTCTTTGAGCTCAGAGCCCGACAGAGGCACCAGCAGGAGGTCAGGAAATGGCAGTCAAGGGGGCTGAGTGCTGCAGAGCACCGAGGAGGGGCAGGGAGCCCAGACATGGGGAAGCTGTTCACAGGAGTCGATGCCGGAACTGGTTCTGAGAAAGTGGAGATGACCTCGCCAGGTGCTGAACGGGGGACAGAGGATTCCAGGCAGAGGGAACGGCAAGAGGGCGGCCCCGGGGGGGGGCCGGAGAGCAAGGCGTTTGGCTCACAGGAGGGCTCGGTGCCTTTGGAGCACAGTACGGATGGGTGCCGAGGAACACGGGGCCTAGGCCTCACGACCTCACCTGTCATGCTAAGGAGGAAGCTGTGTCCTGTAGCTTGTGAGCAGCAAGGAGAGGCTTTGGAAGAAAAATGCCACAATTGTCTCCAGATGCTGGAAGAGAGCAGTCTGGGCTTTGTCATCCTATGAGACCAAGGACAGCGACGGACGCTTCAGCTCCACGCAGACCTGGCTCAATGCCATGGGGGAGATAAGCTCCGGGCTCTGGGCTCCAGGTTCCAGAAGCACTTTCGTGGGTACCATGCGGACTCCCTGGGGGTCACCAACGTTTTAAAATCAAGGGCTTTCCAGATGTGCCAGCCCTGCAGGCACGGGAGAATCTGCTTTCCCTTCATCTCCATTCGCTTGCCTAGGTCAGGGGGAGTCGCGGATTCGCGAACGAGCAAGCAGGTGGAAAGCAAAGAAGGTGGCTTTTGCTGAGAGTCTACTTCTTAAGGAAACCAGTCCATGCCTGGAATGCACATTTTCTTCCTCAATCCTCCTCAAAACCCTGAGAAGAAGGTATTGTGACCCTCGTTTTTATAGGGCCAGAGAAGCTAGAAAATTTGTCCAGCTAGCCCTGGAAGAATTTTGGTTTGTTTTTTTTTTAATTAAAAAGAATGTCCATTTATTTTGAGACAGAGAGAGAAAAAGAGGGCGTATGCATGCAGAGGAAGGAAGGGACAGAGAGAGAGAGAGAGTCCCAAGCAGGCTCCACACTGTCAGTGCGTGGAACCCAATGTGGGACTCAACCTCAGGACCGTGAGATCATGCCCTGAGCTGAAATCAAGAGTCGGGGGCTTAACTGACTGGGTCACCCAGGCACCCCAGAGTTTTAGCTCATTTATTCTCTTGCTACTTTACCTGGCTTTTCGCGTCATGCAGGACTGACGGTAGGGCAACCCTTTGGTACAGGTGCTGCTGCTCTTCTCATCTGTAAGACTGTTTGGTGCCCAGCCCTGGGTGTTTCACACACTTGCTAGTCGGTACATGTTTGCTAACTGACCCAGCAGCCTCTAAACTGACAATGAACCTATCAGGCACTAGAGGGCATTACGGATATACAACGTGGAGTGAAATTAAGAGGGACAGATGGATTCCTTCACTCGGCAATCCTTCCCTGCTTTCCCCCTCTCCATCATTCACTCATATACCAAGTAACTATTAAAGGCCTCACATGTACTAGGTGGTAGGCTAAGGACACTGGGGCTAAAACCTTCAAGTTGCTCCTTGGTCGTGCGACACCATGGGGGGAAGGGCCACATATATTTAAATCAGGAGAACACATAGGCAGGCTTTCACTCAGGCTGGGAGACAGGGAAGACCTCTGAAAAGGCGGTATCTGAGGTTTAATTTTCTTTTAAGTTTATTTATTTTGAGAGAGAGAGAGAGAGAGAGAGAGAGCACAAGCAGGGGAGAAACAGAGAGAGAGAGAGGGAGAGAGAGAAAATCTCCAGCAGGCTCCACACCATCAGTACAGAGCCCGATGTGGGGCTAGAACTCACAAACCACAAGATCGGGACCTGAGCCAAAACCAAGAGTCTGACGCTTAACTGACTGAGCTACTGAGCTAGGTTTAAAAAAATGAGTGGAAGCTTGCTTCGTGTAGAAAGAGAGAGAAAAAGGTACCCTGGGCAGAGGGGCCAGCATAAGCAAAGGCCCAGAAAGAGGAAAGTGAGACCAAGGATGGAGAGCTGCCATGAGGTCTTCAGAAGAGTCTGGGAAAGGTTTTAGGTGAATTGGCAGCAGGAGAGAGAAAGGATTCTTTTCCTGGTCTCTTTTGTCTTTTAGAAAAGATCACTTTGGTCGTAAAGAAGAAAATACAAAACTGGAGATCAGAGCAGCTCAAAGGCCAAGTTGATGGTGGCTCAAATTGGGGTAGCAGATCTACGGATGGAGAGAACTGGATGGAATTTGAGATTTTTAAGGTAGTAGAATTGACGGATCTCATTGTGACCATGGCAATGAAGGAGTGGACAGTGATTCCCAGGTTTCTGGTTCCGGTGCTTAAAAAAATGGAGGTAACGCCACGGGGGTGGAGAATACGTAGGGCAGGGAGGTGCAGGGTTTGGAGGAAGATGACAAGTTGAATTTGAAACAGGCTGAACTTGCCTTTGGCACATCCAGGCGAAGATGTCCAGTCGGCAGCTCCACGCACAGGTCTGGTGCTTAGGGGAACGGAAGGCTCTGCATGGGAGAGACAGGTTTTTGGAGGTGCAAGCATGTGAATGGTCTTTAAAGACATGATTTGAATGAGTTCAAGTAGGAGCAGTGTTTGAAGGAAGAAGAGCTCACGGTAGGAGGAAGAACCTTGAGGGGCTCAGCAGTCAAGGATCAGGACTCGCAAGGTTGAGTCTAAAGAGTGGGAGGAAGCCTCTATGAGAATGACATCACTGAATCTCAGAGGGAAGAACTTTCAGAAGGTTTGGCCAATGGTGGCAACAGCTGTAGAGGCCGGGAAAAGGGGCAGAGGTGTATTTATTGGTTTTAGCAAGTAACATGGATAAGAGCAGTTTCCAAGCTTTAGTGCCTCGGGGAGTGGTGAAAGGCAGAGAAGTGGAGGCTGTGGGTGAGGACGCTGTTACGGGAATCTTGGGTGTGCAGGAAGGGAGAGAGGCAAGGAAGGAACTCTCCAGAAGCACAGAATCAAGTGAGGGGGAGGGTTAAACTTAAGACCAGAGAATGTTGACCACACTGATGAAAACATAGCAAGTAAGGAGGAAGAGGTTGAAGACACAAGCTGCGGAGCAGATAGAGACAAATTTAAGGGTAGATCTGATATAGTTGGAGGGGACAATCACCTGATGGGGGAAGTTTCATTCCCAGAAAATGAAAAAAAAAAAAAAAAGATATTCTAAACCAAAACAGGATGAGATAATTCCTTCAGCCACACCTGCCCGAGGCTGGAAATTAGTCTTGGAATTCCAGTGCAAGTCTCTGTAGTTTGTTTTGTCTGCTTGTTTGTCCACTTATCTTGTTTCCAATCACCTACTGCCTGGAAGCTACTCACTCACTGGTTGGTCTGTGAACCCTCTGACTTAGCGGGGCCAGTTCCCGTCCCCGTGTGGGAGATCCGTTGTTTTCAGTTTATTATTTTTGTTCTCTTTATAAAGTTCCCAGATGAAGATCCTTCCAGATAGTGTTAGAGGTTGAAGAAATGAGGGAATAAATGAGTACATGAATGCTCACTCCAGATCTCTTTCATTCAACTGTTGGGCAAATATTTATTAAGCAACTGCTTTATGAAAGTCACTGTGCATGTGCTAGGGTCACGGTGATGAACCAGATGGAGCTCATAGAGCTCGCTGCCTGGTAAGAGCCGAAGATAGGAAAATAGGCAATTGAAATATGAAGTGCTAAAGGCTGTGATTAGCTCCTGGGGGAGGAGTGGAGGGAGGATAATCCGTACCCAGGGGTTTGGAGACGGCCTCCTGGAGTGGGTGACTAACCGGACGCCTGAGCTCTCCAGCTTAATCCATGTTCACTATTGCAATCTGGACTGTTATTTTATGAATGGGAAATCAGAATATTCCTATCAGAATCTGCTACACTCATGGAATGCATGAATGAATAAATGAATGAATGAACGAATGAATGAATAAATAGATGATTTCTTTCATCCTGTTAACAACCTAGGCATTTGTCTTTGAACTTTTGCTTCCCAGAGAGCATCGGCCTTCAGTAACCAGCGGCCCAGTGTCAGGGAAGTTTGGAAATAGTAGAAATGTTCTAATTCTAGCCTGTTCTTTTCCAGTATCATTATTTTTCCAAGGAGAAACCCTGTGGCTTCTCATCTCCCTGTAATAAGTATTTAAGGGAAGGCACTTGAACTTTGAATGGGGAACTTATTTTCCACTGAGAAAGCTAGTTTTTTCTCCGTGCTGAAGGTCATTTAATTGACCCAAAGGCTCTTGTGAGTCCTGTTCAAACGACTGTTGGTGGACGATGGCTTTTCTTGGAAATCACGGAGATGACTGAGACAGACCTACAGTTCTGGCTGCTCTGCCTTAGGCTGTTTGGCCAGAACACCCAGAAGCCATTTCCCAGCAGGGAACACCCTTCTACTTTTGCATTTGTTAGGAGGGAAAAGAATCTATAGCCTTCACACATCTCCATTATGGTGATTAGAAATGACAAAAGTCAGAAAGTTACAGAAATGAGGATTAGCTGATGTCTGAGGATCTAAAAGTCAAATGGTTGCTAATAAGAATAAGAATAATACTGGCTACTGTTCATGGTGTCTATTATGTGTCAGCCCAGTGAGGTGACAGGTCATTTGTGTCCCTGTCCAAAGAAGTGAAGCAAAGACATGGGGCAGTGCCAAATGGAGGAGAGAGAAGGAACCAACCAGGCCTGCATTCCAAGCTTGGCTGCCAGGACCCTGGATGCTCAAGTAAGTCTCTATTGTTCACCATAGGTGAGAGGGGAATTCAAAGAAAACACTCTAAACAACCAAGAGTTATTAGCCAATCAACGAAGTGTCCTAAAGATTTACAGGGTTCTGTTTGTCAGAGTAATATAACAGATGTACAAAGTTGGTCAGAAAAACGTATTGCGCAGAATAATCTTGAGAATACTACCATCTTAAAAAAAAATAGATACTGAGCTGTGTGGTAAAACATGGGGAGATTACTGAGATTCAGAGGTGGGGATTGCTATGGGGTAAGATGCGCATGAAAGGCTTTTAGAAGAAAAAGTTCACATTGGGTTTTCACAATGGGTTGGATTTATTAAAAGGCCTTTGCCTATTGCTCTAGTCCTTTCTTATGTTACTTTGTCTTCTCTTTCTTCCCACGCACCACATACCCTGATCACACCGAACTACCAACTGTTTCCCCAGGAGCCAAGACAGGTTTCATGTCTCCATGCCCTTGCTCACGCTGTCCTGTTGCCTGCATGCCTTCCCTTCTCCAGGTGGAGAACTCCAAGATTTGTTACAAACGCCCCTCTTCTGGGGAGCCCTCCGTGAGCTCCTCAGGCTGAACTGTTCCCTACTTCCTTCTGTGAGAATTTGGTGTCCATGGGTGGCCTCCTGCATGGACGCTGGCCTTCAAACCTTCACTACACTGTTCTTCTCTCTGCCCTGTCCCTTCAGTCCTACGGGTGATAACAGCTTTCTGTTATTGCTAGTATCTGGGGGCCTTATAATCCCTCATTTGCTCCTTTATTTGTGTCCCTTATATCTAGAATGTTCTTTTACCAAAGATTCCCCCCGCCGCCTTTTTTTTTTTTTTTTTATTTTGAACCATCTTGGTGACCTCTATTTTCCTGATGGGCACAGTTCCCTAAAAAGTCTGTTGTGTGGCTTGCGATGGTCACTTGAATCTCGTTCCCGTCCTCCTACTGCAGCCAGATCAGCTGAGAGCCTGTCGTGGGTTTTGAGGGAAACCCTCATACCCCCTGCCCCGTGACGAGCGGGCAGTGCAGTACTCTTAGATATGCTGGCCATCCTGGCCATCCCAGCCTCTGCAACAGAGGAATGTCCCAACTGGTAGGTAGGGATCTTTTCTTTTCTCAGAGGCTTTCTACCATACCCCCAACTCCAAATGTGATCTTTCTGCAACTTGGCTCCTTAGGGGGTGATCACGACCAGAGAGAGATGAAAACATGTGTCCTTGTTCCCTGTCTGGGCGCCCACTTGGTCTGCTCGGGCTGCCGTAACAAAATGCCACAGATTGGGTAGCTTAACCAATAGACATTTCTTTCTCACACTTCTGGAAGCAGGAAGTGCAAGATCCAGGAATCAGCAGGCTTAGTCTCTCCTGAGGCGTCTTTCCTCCCTTTGCAGATGGTCACCTTCTTGCTATGTCCTCACATGGCCACTTCTCTGTCACATGTATTCCAGGTGTCTCTTCCTCTTCTTATTAGGACACCAGTCAGACTGGGCCCCACCCTTATGGCCTTATATTATCTTAATTACCTCCCGGAAGGGCCTGTCTCCAAATATAGCCACACTGGGGATTAGGGCTTCAACATAAGAATTTGTGGAGGACACAACTCAGTCTGTAACAGGCAGTGATGGAAAACATGAAGAAACAGACACACCAGCTCAGACATTTTAGGGAAAAAAAGCCTTATTTTTTTCTCTTTCTGTCTTTTAAAAAATTTTTTAAAAATTGATTTATTTTTGAGAGAGAGCAAGCACGAGGGGAATAAGGGCAGAGAGAGAGGGAGACACAGAATCTGAAGCAGGCTCCAGGCTCTGAGCTGTGAGCATCGAGTCCAATGCAGAGTTTGAACTCATGAACTGTGAGATCATGACCTGAGCTGAAGTCAGACACCTAACCGACTGAGCCAACCGAGTGCCCCCCTTTTTTTTCCCTCTTTCCATGTAGAAACATAACTCTAACTTTATTAAAGCCCACAGATCTGCCTTAGAGCTAGCTTTCCATCCTCCCATGGTCTAGAGGGTCAGGCAAGGTCTTAGAAACAAGGCAGTCCTTACTCTGCATGTACACACAGTGCACCATGAGGTCAACTGTTTCATTTCTCAGAGTCCCTGTTTCCTCACTTGGTTGAGTTGTTGGGTGAGTACACGAAGTAACTGAGCAAACTTCTGCCCCTTTAAGGACATTTTTGGAAGAAATCATTAGGCGAACCTCTTCCAGCTGCCATTTTCCAGGATAGTCTGTAATTCATGGGAGCTTTCTTAATAGGCTCCTTAATGGACCCCCCCCCCCAACAGCTCCTTTCCTTTCAGTGGATGTATCTTACTACTGCAAGCCTGAGCCTAGACACCTTGTCTTCTTCAAAAGACAGGAGTAATGGGTGTGTGAAAGCAAGTGAGTGTGAGATCTGGTGTCAGGGACAGAAGTCAGGCAAGGTCCTTGTCCTCAGAGAACAGGGCACACTGTTGGAAAATGGATAGGAGATTGCAACAATGTGGTGAGGACAGTACGGTAAGGAAGGGGAGTATATACAGGAGCCAGTTCAGGCATGGCCGATTTTCGAGGACAGATAGCCAGAGTGCCTGAGAGGCCTTCTACAGAAGTGATGCCTGGTCTCCCCTGGTGGCAGTAGATGTTACTGGCCTTGGACACACAGGGGACCTTCTCCCGTGGTAAGGAATGGGGTGTGTGTGAAGATATAATCTGATGGACACTTGTGACAGGATCTTGGGGTCTGGCTGTGCCGACTGAAGGAGAGCTGAAGGCCAGGTTGGCTGGGAGCTGCAAAGTCTGACTTCCTGCTGTTGGCACCTGCACAGGTATCTGGAGGGAGGCAAGGAATCCAGCGGCTGGGTGCAGAGCTTGGGAGTGCACGGGCCATAGGGAGGATGAATCGGAGAAGGCAGTCAGCTGGTTAGCATGTTCTATCTGCTTTTGCAGGGACAGGTACTGCAAGTGAGGGGGGGGGACAGAGAGAGAAACAGAGAGAGAGAGAGAGAATCTCATGCTGGGCATGGAGCCTGACTTGGAGCTCCATCTCATGACTGTGAGACAATGACCTGAGCCGAAATTAAGAGTTGGATGCTTAACTGAATGAGCCACCCAGACACCCCAAAAACATTATGCTTAGCCCTTCACATTTCCGCTATAATTTTTCTCTTTAACCATTAATAATCATCTACTATGTGCTGAGAAGCCAACATAGAAAGAGAGGAATTCAGTGCACAACCCTGAGAAGAAACCACGTGGCTTGAGGAACAGAGCTGGTAATAGGAGATAAGGAGTGCGCCTGACTTAGGTCCCATTGGACGTGTTCTCAGTCACCCTGCTGGATCCTCAATACACTTGAGAGGGTGCTATGTGGCTGTGTGGAAAGGCAATGACTTTGGCACCGGACATGGCCACCTTCAAATGTTGGCTCTACTACTTACCGGTTGTATGACCTTGGTCAAGTTATTTCAACCTCTTCAGCCTTAAATTCCTCCATGTAAAGTGATAAAACAACGACATCCCTGTATGTTGTCAGGATGAAAAGAGACTAAGTGCACATCTTACAAGTTGGATCCATTCGGTAACCCTCCAAGCCTATTCTGCCTGAGCATCTCTTGAGTCTCCCTCCCTCCCTAATGCCTTGCTACTGTCCTACTTCATTCAGCTTTCCCCGCTTTTGTGCTGCAACTGTCTGTGATCTGCTCTCCCTGTTCAGTGTCGCCTCTCTCTCATCTGTTTGCAACACCACCTCTGTCTTCCTAAAATTAAATCGAATCATGTCACTACCTGACTTAAAACTCTTCAAGAGCTTCTTAATGTGATTGAGACCTGCCTACTCCAACATACAGCCTTACTACGTCAACCTCTCTGCCTCATCACACCCTGTACTCTGGCCACACAGAACTTCGCAGCATCCCTGACAGCCCCCAACTCCTCAGAGCCTGCCCCCTTGAATATGTTGTTTCTCTATTTGGACCCTTTCTTCCTCTCCTCTTCATGTGGTTATCACCTACTCATTCCTCAGAAATGAGTCGAAGTCTGACTTCCTTGATACTTCAAGCTGGCTCAGGCAGTCTTCTTCTGGCTTCCCCCATCATAGTACACAAACCAGGAAGCACACAATCCTCTCCCTCAATGGACTATGGCTCCTTGTGGGCAGGAATGACATCTTCATTTCTACATCCCTTATTGTGGAACCTAGAATGGGGTTTTGTAACATCCCTAGACTTGACCAGAGCTGGCTGCATAATTTGTATGGCCTAGTGCAAAGTGAAAATACAGAACCCCATGTTCAAAAGTTACCAGTAATTTCAACATGACAACAGCAGAACATTAAACCAAGTGTGGAGCCTTTCTGCAAGCTGGGTCATGTTGACTGTACTGGTTGCTATTGGCATTTGGACCAGAGAATTCTTTATTGTTGGGAGCTCTCCTGTGCCTTGTAAAATTCTTAGCAACATTTTTGGTTTCTATTCAATAGATGCCAGTAGCCCTCCTCCCCAGTTGGGACAACCAAAGGTATCTCCGGACATTGCCAAAGGGTAAAAGGGTTCCTGGTTAGAAACCGATGGTTTAAAAGGCCATAGGCACTCGAGGCAGGCTCTTGGATGTGCCTGTGCTCTGATGGATGTAAGAGTGAAGTGCTGTGGGAAGCCATCCAGGCTGAGGAAAGCTTCCCAGAGGTGTAATGTCTTAGGGGAAGTCCCAAAGGATAAGTAGGATTTGGACAAATCCTGCTACCTGGCCAAGTAAGCTGACTTAGTAAGAACCTTCAGGGGTGCTGGAGGAGGGCGAGCATCCAATAGGCAAGGAAGCCTTGGAAACCTCCAAATGAGTCACAGATCTGGTGGTTTTACGTGGTGGGCAGAGCTTCCCCAGGCTGTGAGATTTATAATGAGAAAACAACTTTGAAGTTCTTCCCTTGGATTTTTTTCAGGGCCAAAGGTAAAGGAAGCTTTGAGGATCATAGGGAGCTCTGGACTGTAAAACTCTGGGCTGGTTTCCTTAAAAACAGGGGTCGGGCAACTGCCACCCTCAGGCCAGGCCTAATGGCTTTCACATGTTCCTGCCTTGGTCACTCAGTGGAGCCGGATGCATGGCCTGTCTTCTCATCTCATCAGATTCTTCCACCCCCAAGGGCTCCTGAGAATGCTATAAAAAGGTCACCCCATTTGTCTTGCTGGGAGGAAGGGGTGGTAGCATGGAAAGTTGTGGCTTTGATGGTGAGGAATCTAGATGAAAATGGCCTCTGGTATTTCTTGGGACAACTGCTGGGAAACAACACATCAAGACAGATGTCCAGGAATACACTGATATGGTTGGATGAAAGGACTTTCTCCTCCATAGGTCAGAACAACCTGGTTGAACCTTGATATTGGTCAATATCCTCTGGATCCCATACAAATTGCTGCTTGCTTCCCAAGAGGAAGAAAAGTGTAGGTCAGATGAGATTTAAGGGGATGAAAATAATGGGACCCTTTACTGAGTCAGGTCTTATCTGAAGCCCTTGTTCTTACCTACACACTTGCGTCTGAGTTTCTAATCCTCTACATGTTAGCTGTGTGGCTGGGGAAGATTACTTGACTCCTCTGTGCAAAAAGCTTCTCATTTTTAAAATAGGCACAAGAATAATGTTGACTTCTTCAAAGGTTGTGGTAGAGATAAACTGAGATCTTGCCTGCATGTGAAGGGACTATGGTGGTTTAGCCATGGTGGCTAGAATATCATCCTAACTAATATCATTTGAAAGCTTCTTGTCATCATTTGTCTGATTCAGGCCCCTTTAAGTAAACTTAGCCATGTACTGAGAGACACTCTACTATCAGCAAGAGTCTCAGTTGCAAGTAATGAAAATCAACTCTGACATTTTCACAAGAACGTTTTGGAGGCTCCAGAATCAGCAGACACTAAAGGCCCAGGTTTGGAAGATAGACATATTTGGAAGATAGATGGGAATCAGGGGATTCTCTGATTGTCAGGGAGACAAATAGCAAAAAAGCAAACACTCATTTTTTTGGAAGATGGCCAGGTTGTACCGTCCATCAGTACCCTTACCACCAATGCTGGACAGCACAGTGACTTTGAAACAGCATTCATCCTCATTCATCTGGGCAACTTTGCTGAACGCTTTGGGCAGGAAATAGGGAGCATATATCCCCTATTCACTTTGGCTTCCCTCGTGAGGGTAGGCTGCTTCTCCATGTGGGGTCTCCCCCCAAATAAGAGGAGCTGTTGCTGGGTGGCCAATAAGAACTGTCATATGACCCTATGGGCCCCCTCTTTGGCTGCCCAACTTTCATTCAAAGCTTTCTTCTAACACACACACACACACACACACACACACACACACACACACACACACACACATCTTCCTTATAACTGAAAATGTACTTAGCCTCTCCCCAAAGGAACAAAGCCAAAGCATCCAGACTGTGCCTCCAGGTTTTTCTAAAACCTCTGAATTAAATTGTAAAGTTCATGGTTACTACTTCCTACATAATATAACAGTGAGTATAAAAGAGAAGGAAGAAGAGGAAACTTCAGTAGAATATAGAAATACTCAACATTGCAAGGAAGGAGAAACAAACGGAGACTCTGTTCCTCATGTCTGCGTCACTGGAGCTTGTGGCTTTCCTTTACGATTCCATTCCAGTGGTTTTTGTCTTCAAGAACCTGGCCCTTCCCTGGTCACTCTGGTGGGTGGCTCAAACATTTGGTTTGAGGGGCTACGGGCCCTTGGTATTAGGCTGCAGAAGTTTTCCACTAAATTAAACTATTGGATATGGCAGACTTGGGAGCAAATCAGGAAGATCCCAAATTCCGTTTTTCCCACTTCCATGTTCCTATCACTAGCAATCCTATTTTTCCTTGATGGTCAGGATCAAAAATCCTAACCAGTTGGTGACTGCTCTTATTTTTAGCCTATATTCCAAGTGGCTTAAAGACTCTGAAATGACCAGACAGTCAAGTTAAATTCCAGTTCAGTGTGGCCACTGTTATGTCCCCTCATGGAAACCTTCCTCTCCAAAGCACCCCCCTCATCATCCCCCAAATCACTGGAACCATTGAAGCCCAAAGTTGTGGGGCTGGGAAGCAAAAGTTCGTGAGTGAGGATGAGAAGTGTAAACCTTTTTTTTAATCTCTTGGTGCTGAACACTTTATTCTGGCTATGGTGGCGACATCACCATAAACTGTTTCATTGTTTAGAGCATTTATCACCTTCTGTAGGCTAGTGCCCCACCTTATGAAGTGTTACCCTTCTGGCATGGTGACTGATTCTTCAACCAACCCAAATACCATTCTGTGAGTACAGCAGCTCCTGCAAAAGGGTACATCCTAAAACAAATGAATCCCATGGGCATAAAACCATTGCCTCCCTGCCTCCCTCCCTCCCTCTCTTTGCAAAGCAAACAAAGAAATGTTACTACTTGAAGTTTTGCTTCCTGGGTAGATCTCCCTTCTCCACAGTTCTTGAGTGGAACTATAAAACATTACAGCGTGCCCGTGTCAGTTGACTAATCACAGTTATCTTCCATGGAGCTGTAGGAACGGGTGGATGGACAAGATGCCTCATGGCAGGTGCAGGCATGCTGGGAATGTGAGCATCCTGCCCCAGCCATTACTTACGTCTTAAGAACCTATTGAGCCTGGTCTCTGATATGCCATTTTTATCTGATGATGGGATCCACTGGGCATGGCACTTTAGGGCTCACTGGATCATATAACATCCTGTTCATAATGCTCTGCTGGGGATGTGTGCTTATTTTGTGCCCCATTTTTAGTCTATCAGGGCCCCAGAGAAACTCAAGCAATGTTGTCTAAAAGGAGCCAAACTATTTGCTGAATGGAGCCTGGATTTGCTGTTAGACTTCAAGGGCTTTTTACTGTGAGTCTTGTACTGAGGCTTGCTGTGAGTGCCATACAGTATTCTGGTCTCTCATTCTCGTGGGCTTTATCTCCCACCCCGCTGGGTTGCATGTATCCTACTCAGTGCTTGCTAGTGCCCACATTCTGATCCTAACAAAACGATGCTATTAAGGTCATGGGCTAACATTTTGCAGCCTGGATGGGAAGATGGCCAAGGTCTCTGTGGCTTAAAGTGTAGCACAGTCTGGAAGTTTTGATATCTCCTCGAGTACACTGATGTTTCTTCCAGGTGAAAGCAAACATCTTCTCATGTTTTCTGATGCTTGGTATAGAAAGAAAAATCAGTCACTGCTTACCGAGCGTCATGTTTATGATTTACGGTAAGGAGAAAATCTAGAACAACAATTTTTGTTGGAGATACCACCTATTTCCCTTTCTTCGAAGTCAACATTGCTCTTCAACGTCAATCACAGATGATGCTAGAAGTCTCTGGAACTCTGCCTCTGAGTTCCCTAGGCCCCATAAATAACATTCTTCTTCCCCTTTTGAGTATAAAGCCCATTCAGCAATAGATACAGTAATCACATACTAAATCATCACATTTATTAATGATAAAGCTGACTGCAGACATGCTTTGAGATCTGAGGCCAAGTGGGTTTGCTTATATTTCACTCCTGATATTTTGACTCTTCCAAGTCATCGGCACAGTGTGCCTTGTGCTAGGACCACAACTTGCCATGGTGAACTTATGGCATGGAGGAGAAAAACCTTTGTGTTCCTTTAGACAGACTGGTTTAGAAAAAGAGGAGGAAGTAGCCTCATGGATTCAGTTTAGTTCCTAGACTTACCAATTACATATGTCACCTTGGTGGTGACTTTTTCTCATCCTGTGGAGAAAAATCAATGAGGAATGGAGGAAGAGTCTGGCAGGACTATTCTAACTGCAATACCTCCACGTGAAGACATGAGTCTGGGGAGATGGAAGTTATGCCCACATCCCTTCCTATGTCTGTGACTCCCCACCCCTGGATCTGCCTGTGCCTACCGTGAATACATCTTCTGCTTTGCCCTGCTTGCTCTGATGCCTCACAGGTGGGCTTAGGCTACATGTGTGTGCTGTGGTTTCCAGGGCAGGCACTGAAGAGCATCTCTCGTCCTCAGTGGTCATGGTGAAAGGCAGGACCCCGCGTCCATCAGTAACATGTACAATGGGAGACTCCTCCCAAATAGGAAAGGGGATTGGAGATGGAACAGCCAAAAAAACTGAATAATTGCCGCTCCACTCCCCAAATGCATACAAGTCTATTCACTCCAGATGGGTGCATGTCACCTCTGTCATCACCAAAGCAACTTCTGGTTTGCAGGTTTTGACTCTCTGTCCTCACCTACTTCTTGAGCTCTCCGGCTCTGCTACCTGGCCGAGGGCTCCCAGCTCGGTTTCAGAACTCTCCTCCAGGACATACCTTTTGACCCCTGTCTCCCTGAAGTTGCAGAAAAGGGAGGCTTCTCCCTGCCCTGCTTCAGCCTAGGGGGTCCGTGCATTTCATCGGGGCTCTGCTTTAGTTCAGAACATCCAACGCCCTTAAGTCGTCTTCACCCTTGCAATGCTTCTGCTTTGGAGGGGTGGGGCTCACCCTCCTCATTATTCTCTACTTGTGCTTCTCAATGTTATGATAGGGCAGCATCAGAGTGGGCAGAAGGGAAGACCTCACGGGAAGAAAACCATTCTGTGAATCTGGAGAGGGACCTTGTGTTCCTTTCCTAGAACTGTCCCCAACGAAGTGCCGCGGTCTGGGCTGCTTAACGCAGGAGAAATTTATTCTCTCAGAGTTCTGGAGGCTAGAGTCTGAAATCCAGCTTTTGAGAGGTTGGCTCCTCCTGGGAGTCCCCAGGGGGAGTCTGTTCTGCGCCTCTCTCCCAGATTCTGGGGACTGTCAGTGGTCCTTGACATTCCTGGGCTGGTAGCTGTGCGGCCCCAATCTCTGCCTCCGACTTCGCATCTCTGCTTCCGGTGCACCCGTGTCTCTCCTCCTCTTCTTATGAGGACACCCGTCAGATTAGATTGGGGCCCACCCCACTCCAGTACGGCCTCACGTGAACTTGAGGATATTTGCAAAGTCCCTGTTTCCAAAACAAGGTCACAGTCACAGATACTGGGGGTTAGGACATTTTTGTGCGACTCAATTCAACCCACGACAGTGCTAAGTTCTGAAGAGAGTTCTCTCAACTTTGTTTCCTTAAACCTCATGCATGTGTGTTGTCTTTGAAATGAAGAATATTTTAGAAGTAGTTCCTCTCCCAAAGTTTTCTATCTTAATTATTGCCACTAAATACAATGTTTAAAATTCAAGAATCTACAAGCTGCGTGTCTGTTGAAAAATGTCCTCTGGTTATTGGTGTGGCTTGCTCTGAAGGAAGGAAAGGAACTCTTTGAATTCCGGCCCAGGAAGAAATAATAATTCCTGGGGCGCCTGGGTGGCTCAGTCGGTTAAGCGTCTGACTTCAGCTCAGTGATGATCACAGTTCCTGAGTTCGAGCCCTACGTCAGGCTCTGTGCTGATGGCTCAGAGCTTGGAGCCTGCTTCGGATTCTGTGTCTCCCTCTCTGCATTCCCCACCCCCCCCAACGCTCATACTCTGTCTCTCTTTCTCTTTCTCAAATAAACATTAAAAAAATAAAAAAATAAAAAAAATTCCTGAGTTGAAATACTAAGATTCTAGGTAAAGTGGGAATCATTAAATGGGAAGACTTGGTTTTCAGGAGGGGAAAAAAATCAAACAGATAAAATGCCCTTCAATCTAGGATAGGGTCAAGCCTCCACATGAGACCAGAAGGATCTTTCAAATGTTTTTATTTTAGTTCAACATTTCTGTCCGTAAGGATCATATGATTCAATAGTAATAATAGCCTTTCAATTTTTTTTTCAATTAATGGGCTTATTAAGTGTGTCATGTAGTGAATCACTTGTGCCTCAAGATAACTGTGAGAGACTTCCATTTTACCTATAAGAAAATTAAGCCAGACCAGAGAGATGACTTGTCTTGTCCAAGATCAAATGGCCCATCTCCCATGGAGCTAAGAGTGCTGATTCTCTGGCCGGAAGTCCCAAATAATTCTGCAAGGGCATGCTGGCAGAGGGTGTGGGCTTTTCTTTATTTTACTTAATTCTTCATTGAACTTGAGTACAACGCAATTGCTAAATAAATCTGAGTCGGGACTTTGCTAGGTGCTAGGGATACATAGAGATTGCCCCCAGGTAGCCTGGAGATCTACAAATCACTAATTTCACTGGGATTGGTAGTCTCACACTTGTAAGTGTTGTGGTAGAGGGGTGCCGTGGTGCCGAGCATCCCACGGAGGGGCAAATCCTCCTGCTCAGGGGAAGGCATGGGTCAGCCCAGGCCTCCCAAGTTAGTCTTGGAGGACAAGGAACAAATGAGGCAGGATGGGAGGTGAGGATAGTGTCGTCACGTAAGGGAAGCGTTTGGGTGAGTGCATGGGGCAGTCGTGAGTGATGAAGCTGGACAGGTGAGCAGGAGTCAGATTGTGAGGGTCTTGAATGAAAATTGAAGTGTCCTGAATTTCACTTTAGAGAGTGATGGGAAGTAACGGAGAGGGAATGGGGAAAAGAAGTTATTTTATTTTACTATTAAAATTTTTTTAAATGTTTATTTATTTTTTGAGAGAGAGAGAGAGATGGAGCACAAGCGGGGGAGCGGCAGAGACAGCAAGGGAGACACAGAATCCGAAGCAGACTCCAGGCTCTGAGCTGTCAGCACAGAGCCCAATGCGGGGCTCGAACCCACAGACCATGAGATCAGGACCTGAGTGGAAGTCGGACACTTAACCGACTAAGCCACCCAGGTGCCCCAAAAAGAAGTTCTTTTAAACTAGGGAGGGAGACAAAACATCAGAGACTCTCAAAGACTAAGAAAAAACTGAAGGTAGAGGGGAGTGTGGGTGATGGCACAGAGGAGGGCACTTGTTGGGATGAGCACTGGGTGTTGTATGGAAACCAAGTTGACAATAAATTATTAATAAAAAATAAATAAACTAGTGGCTCTCAACTGGGGACAATTTGGCCCCTTTCCTAATAACAGTGTTATCTGGCCAAGGTTGACAAACTTTCGTTTTAAATAAGGGAATGATATATTTGATTTTTTCCCCCCTATTTCAGAAAGGCAAATTGGAAACTGCTCTAAGAGCTGAGGGACTGCTCTGTGATCAGCTACCTTGTTAATTTTGAGCGTTCTTCCTTCTATCATAGACTGAATAGATGGTATTTTTATATTCCATTTTGTGTTTATTCTTCCCGGTTCCACAATTATCTACAAGAGGGGACTCAAGAGGGCCGTGATCACGGCCCAAGTGAATGGCACCCACTAGAGTCGTGCAGTGTGCAGACTGCTCCCCAACAGAATAGAGTTTAAAATTAATCGCCCAAGCAGTACTTCTCCTTCGTGCCTGGCACCAGCCTGGCACAGGGGTTCAGAATTTGATGAATGAATGAGCGAAGCGATGAACAATCGGCAGTCCGAAGAACGGGAAAACTAATTGCATACCAGCTGATACCGAAGGAGGAACTCGTCATTAAAAATCCCAGCAAGGTATCGTACCCACTTTCCAGAGTGCGTCGGGGTGGAAACACACAGCTCCCTGCCAGGGCCCTCTTGGCTAACACTTCAGAGCCCCGGCTGGGAAAGGGGCCCTTGGAGTGGAGGCCAGGCTTCAACTCTGGAAAATTCCTAGGTTTTCTGGTCTCCTGGGTCTTCTGCAGCCTTATCAGTGCCGCTTTGTCAGGGTTTCCATCATAAACCCTGGGTGTGGGGCTAAGTGGCCTATAAAACCTGACTCCTGGCTAAAGCTGGCAGGCACAGAGCCCGCTAAGATGTAATTAGCTTGACTCAAGGAGTCTTCGGTTGGCTTCTCTGCTTAATTGGGAGAATGCAACCAAGAAACCCAGAGGTTTGGTGCTCCTTCTGTCTCTGAGGACAGGCACAGAAAAGCTTCTGTTGCAAAGAAGGAAAACAGGCCGGTCACCGATGCAGAGGTCTGGGAAGGAGGGCTTTGGGAAGGGTTGCCCACCAGGAGTTGGGAAAGACTGCTGGGCAGGTGCCAAAGGCAGCTGTGTGACCCGGGCCAGGCCCTTGCCCGCTGGTGAGGTGGGGGGAGGAGGCTTCATTTCCCTATGGTCAAATAATGTGATTCCTAAAGGCCTGCTTTGGTTCCTGAGTGGAGGTGTTTTGCGATGGTTGCCACAAAATAAAACACACATTTTGAGCCACGTTTCACACTTAGGCCCTTTTCCCTCAATTCCTCATTTCATTCATTATCTATTATTGGTTCTTCGTTTAGGTTGTGAAGTACAGTGGGATCACCCTTCTCTCCAAAATACAGGCACAGTACAGGGCACCTGGGGGGCTCAGTCCATTAAGCATCCGACTTCGGCTCAGGTCATGATCTCATGGTTGGTGAGTTCGAGCCCCATATCGGGCTCTGTGCTGACAGCTCAGAACCTGGAGCCTGCTTTGGATTCTGTGTCTCCCTCTCTCTCTGCCCTTCCCCTACTCGTGCTTTGTCTCCCCCTCTCAAAAATAAATAAACATTAAAAAAAATCCAAAATACAGTCACAGTCCTTGCCCAAGGTCTGTGGAAGATCCCCAAACTCGTGGGGTCTTAGTTGCCTCATTTTTAAACTTGAGAAAATAACAACCAGTAAATAGCATAGGGATGATAGAAATTTAAATGATAGAAGTTATAAAGATGGTAACACTATGTCTGGCAAAAAAAAAAAAAAAATTCCTTAAATAGCAGTTTTATACTACCGGCGCTCCTACAATAAAAATATTATAATGTGACGAATGCTGTCCTTGGGGTGTAGGCAATGCTATAAAAACTCAGAGGTGTGAGTGCCTGTGTCTGAGAGTGCGTGGAGATGAGAGAGGAGTCAGGAAGACTTCACGGAGGAGGTGACGTGATCAGAGAACTGAAAAATGGATCACGAGCTTTGCAGGCAGACAAGAAAGCACATTCTTGTTAGCAGGAACAGCATATGCACAGGTATTGAACATGCAGTCGGGCTGGGGCATGAGGATACGTGTTTGGACCCTGATCACAGGGCCCAGGATGGAGGGAGGGATGTGATGGCATTATGGATCTGAGCTGTCCAAACCGGTCCTTTCTTCCTTCTTCCCATCCCCGTGCGCTTTCTCATTTTTGCTTGTGGAACTTAAGAGAAAGAAGTACAATTTAGTTCTGAATCATGGAGAAACGGTTAGCATAGTCAGAGGACATATTCACTGATTTCGAAGTCATAGCTACATTGTTTTCCACTCCCGGGTTGTAGATCTGCTCATTACTTTCTTAAGCTGAAGAAAAAAAGTGTGCAAGTCTGTGATTTCAGTGACTTGTAAACACTGCTAGTAACTGACATGCCAGTTTAATAAATGGAATCCTTTAATAAGAAAACTTACACTTTGCTGCAGCTACAGAGGAATTTACATCATATTCTCTGCTCTCTGTTCACAGGCTGGCCTGCTAAAAGACCTAACAGAGATGAAAGACTAACACGTGATGTAACTGCCACGGGACGCCACACCTCTGAAACAGAATATGTGCCAAAGAACTTAGAATATTTTCTTCTGTGCAGATTCTTCAGTGCACGGAGAAGCTCCTGGGGGAAGGAGCTGGCCCTCGGTCACAGGGTACAGTAGAGTCAAGGCCCCACTTTTCAGGACCCAGCTCTGGCTCGGGGCTGATTCATCTCCCACGGAGGATTTCTGAGCAGCAGCTCCTCCGTGAGAGCTGACTTCCCAGCTCTTGGATCTGCTCAGCCCTCCACCCCAACCTGCTACCCCACCACTCGCCCTGCCGGAGGGCTCGCTCCTATAAAGCTCTCTTAAAAATCTTTTATGACTCTTTAGTCCAGGCTCTCAGTCTACCCTGCACCATATGTGGGCTTATTAATCCCTTAAAAGTTCTACTTATGGCACATCTTGGGGACGCAGTCCCAGCTACACAGGGGAGCCCCTGCTCTCACTCTGGGACAATGCCCATACGCTGTCCACTTTGTGAGGGACCGAGGTCGGCAGAGAGCTGGAAGCAAGCATGGAAGCGAACACATTTTGAGTACCTGCTTTTGCTGAAGACCGTGCTGTGTCCTTTCATGTTTGAAACCTCGGTTCAAAGCCTGACTTCATGTGAAGAAATACCTGGGGCAACTCACTCAAGTTTTCCAAGCCTCGGTTTCTGCAGGTGCCAAGTGGGACAGTGATGCTGACCTATTCCCGAGGGGGCATAGCAAAGCCCCTGGCTGCCTTGAGAGCCTCAGGTTTGAATATTCCCTTATCTGCTCAGATTTGGAAGAGACTCTTGGAGGGAACATAGAATTCTTCTGTTCATCTGCTGACTGAATTCTCCCTAAAGTCGGGTGCCGGGGGCGAGTCCTGAATCTTGAGTTAGGACAAAGGCCAGGTGCCCGCATGGGAAGGCTGTTGGATCAGAGGATAAAACTGGTTCCAAAGAAAGTAGCTTCCGCTCCCTCTCTTTTGTATCTGGGAAGGGATGGTCTGGGCATCAAACATTCGACAAGGCTGGAAAAGCTGGAGAGACAGGGAAAATATCCCTAAAATATACCTCCTCCTTCCTCACAGCCGGGCCCTCTGGATGTGTCGTTTGTTCCTGGGAGGCATGAGCTGTCAGGAAAGAACCCCTACTTTGGAGTCAGTCAGGCCCCGCTCCTTACCAGCTGGGTGTCCTGGGGCAAGTCGCTGAAATCTCAGCTTCCCTCAGACACGAAACAACATTCACATCGCTTTCCTGAGGGGTAAAGGACCCGGCACACAGGGAACACTACGTAAACACTGCTTCCCTCTCTATCCGGCCAGAAAATACCCCTTTCCGCCTACGGACCACCACCCAGCCCCCAGGCCCAGCTCAGTCAAGTCCCCATAAAATCTAGCTTCTCTGAGTCCAGGTTCAGAAATTAGGGCGAGTGGATTCGTCACGTTGTTTGAATTATGGCAATATGAAAATACAGAAAACCCACCGGGAGCCAGCCTTTTCCCATATATAAAACAGGGTTACGATCCCATATAAACTTTTAAAAGAGAATACTTCAGTTTATTTCTTCATGCATAAGATTGGGCAAGAAAAAGAAGGAACGAGAAGAGAAGAACAGAACACACTGGCAACTGGCAAATAACTGAATTCGCGCCAACACCCCTGGTTGTAAGTCCCTCCGCTCCCTTCTCTTTATCTTCACTTTTCACCTGCATGTGATCCCAGAACTGGGGCTTTTCAGGGGCTTCCGTGTCCAGCTTAGACCCCGCAGTCCATCCTCTCCTCTAACCCGCTAACTCCGCTGCATCCCTGCTACGAGCATCCCTCTCCTGGACCTTTGAGCACCTTGCAACGAATTCCCCAGGTCTGTTCAGTCTGAAGCCAGGATGATGGTTGGAGGGTGGGATAACAAGGCAGCCGACATAGATGTGAGGCGTGTTTTTCCCTGTGCTAGTTCTTCCGAGACCCTTCAGGGCCAGCTCCTCAGCTTCCAGGGCTGGGTCTCGAGCTTCTGCCTCTCTTTCTCTCTGCTCTCCCTTGAGCATGCTCCCACTCCGCTTCCTCTGCCTGGAAGGTTCTCTCTTCTAGACTTCCCCGCCTCTTAGCATCCTTCTACCCATCCTTTACGACTCCGTTTATACATAGCTTCCTCTAGGAGAATTTCAAAGTGGTTCTAAATCTGATGAGCCCGTTTTCCCTTCTAGGCTGTGAGCTCCACAGGGACAATGACGCAAAGTAGTCTGCTCATCGTTCTATCTCCAATAGTAACAAAGCGCTGTCTGACGTGGTGGACACTCAGAAAATATCGACTCTGCAGACCTCAGTCCCAGTCTGGGCTCCTCCGCCATGGATGCCCAGAGTCACTCCCACCCAAGTGGTAACCTCACCACCATTCTCATGTGTGCAATGCGGATAAAGATACCCATTTTGTGGTATTGTTGTAAGAATCGGAGAAAAGTTTGTTCAGTGTGCGGTGCACCATCAGGAATTTCATGTATCGAATGCCTATTTTTATTACAAGGTTTACAGAAGAAAACTTCTTCTAGTGCCGTGACCATCAGTCACGATGAATTATTCACTGCGGGCTAATGCCCACCAGAGAGGCACAATAGTAAATACCTCGATTGGGGTTCTGTTTACAGTTGGAAGGGAAGCAATATCAGTTGTGAGTTTTCAAACGAGACCTCCTCTTGGATGGCAGCACAAGAAAGAATTGCCTGGGCGTGCGTCCAACGTACTGGACGCAACACATGTGGTTATTCAAATACAATTGCATTTACTCACGACCCCACCTGTCAAAAGCCCGCATCCAATTGAAAAAGCACAAATGGTTAGCCTTCGTGGCAAAGGTGTAAAGAAAAGGCTAATGTGTGACTGACTAATCCTTCTGCTATTCCTCTTCCTTCTGTGCTCGCACGCTCATCCTTTCGTAGGGAACAGCAGACTTGGCTAAGGCTCGGAGTCCCCTCAATCTTCTTACCCAAACTTCCTAGATTTTTGGATTTGGGCAAAGTGTTTGAGATGGTATCTGAAGGGATTCTTGGCAATGTGGGCTGGCAGGGGACTCAGAGGCTTGGAGATTAAAAACAAGCCAAAAGAGTATTCAAAGATCCCCTTCCCGATGGCATCCCATGTTGTTGTTTAAACTGGGTGTGCACGTAGGTTCCCTCATGTGATCTGTGGGCCAAACTCTGACCCTGTACGAGCTGAGATTGTCCAACTCATTTGACAGAGGAGGAACAGGGCTTGGAAGTTTGCCCCAAGTTGACCCGATAGCTGATGGCACTGGCAAGACTTAACATTGCTTGACTCAAAGCCCTCTTTTTGTCCTGTATTTCCGTCCTCCAGATAGGCTGAGTTTTGAGTCCCCGTTCTTACCCCTGTCTCCTCTCTCAGTCTGGAGGTCTGAGGAGGGAGGCATGCTCTATGCATCCCCTACCCCGCCTGGCAGCGGGGCCCAATGAAGCCTGCCCTGCCTACCCCTGCCCCCTTCATGCAGAGCCCAACACTCCTCCTGTGCTTACATGTCCAGCGTGCTTACATGTAACAAATAGGTGTGATGCATGGTGGTTTGAGCCGCAGGGAAATACGATCTACTTTCCAGGCTTCTGCTTAATTACGTGGTGTCAAGAGAGAGTGTTAGATGGGGAAGCGTCTAGCAAAAATCGTATAGCTTCTAGATATTTTACTTCTCATAACTGCACGGAGTACATATTCTTATCCCTGCTCTGTGGGTGATGCATTGGATCATGGTAGAAAGCAGATCTGGTCTGCACAGGGAAAGGGACGTTCTTAGAGCCTTTACTGAGTGCCTGATATGTGCTAGTACTTCACGCATTGGCTAGCACTTGTTGAATCCTTAAACATCCTACAGAGGCAAGGATGGGGGATCCCATTTTACAGATGAGGAAACCAAAGTTCAGCCAAGTGATGTAGTAAGTTCATTCTGGACATAAGTGGTTGAATCCAAAGTCCCTGATTGGGTCTATACTACCAGTTCAGGAGACTGCCCCAAACCGGAACTTACTGCCTGTCTGATGAGAGGGTGTCGATCCAGGTCAGAGCAGTCTGACAGGCAGGGATGAAGTGGAAACATCTTGCAAAAAAAGAAGGAAGGGAATATGAGGTGTCAAACAAATAAGAAACAATTGGGATAGAATTATAAGGAAAATAGAGGAGAAATTCCAGGAAGCCGAACCCTGCTAGAGCTGTTTGGATCGGAAGTGGTGGGAAAGTCACACTCTGGCCTGAAAACCCACAAGGTTTGGAGGAAAATATCATATTGAATCACAGAAACTCTTTGAAGAAAAGGGTCTTTCATTTATATAATCTGTCAGTTCGTGCTCCCCAAGCCTCTCCCAAGAGCCAATACTATCCTTGGCACGGCAAGTTTGAAGTTGAATAAAACTCAGTTCCTGCCCTCAAGCCACACATTGTTGAAAGGTTATGGGGAGTAAGGCTACGTGTGACTGTGGGGAGCTGTGTGCATACTGATACATCACACAGCTTCAGAAAGTGCCACATCTGAAGGTTCAGAAAGGGCACAGCAACTCTGCCTGGGTAAATCAGAGAAGGCTTCGTAGAGGAGGTGGCGTGAGCAGGACCTCAAAAGAGGAGTCAGAATTCTCCAAATGGGGACGTGGGCAGAGCCCGGTACGGGCAGGAGGAAGAGTGCGGCAAAGGCACCAAAGCAGGAAGGGGTGTGGCAGGTTCAGGGACAGGTGGGCAGCCCTACATTAAGTGCAGGAAAAAATATATAATGTGGCCATTCTGGCTCTTTAATGCCTGTATCCCCGAGCCCTGTGCTTGGAACACAGATACAGATCACAGACCGTGCCAACGGAGACGGGTAAATGAATGCAAATGGCCAAATATGTAATGGGGAATTAAGCATTTTGCTGCCAATAGATTTTCATCCAGCCCTTCATCTCACCCAGCATTTCAATCAGTGTCACTGCGAGCAAGCTGTCAGGATGTAGAGAGGCAGCCCCAGCAGAATGCTCATGTCTGGGGCTGGCACAGTCACTGACTGGTTGTGTCACTTGGCAGCCTCTACGTGCCTCACTTTCCTGTCTGTGAAATGGGGATAACAGTAGTCCCAATCTCCTAGGATTGCTGCCAGGATTAAACGTGACCATTTTGTGGTGGGATGATGCAATGTAGGTCTTCCTGAACTTGAGGGAGTCCCAACAGGACTGACTTTGTGAATCTGCTTACGGTTTCTTCCCCACCTTCGGAAGCACATCAAATAATTTCTGGATGGGTTCTCAGAGATCCTCTGGCCCAACTTCTCGGGTTTGGAAAGTTGGCCCGATTACTGTGTGATCATGGGCAAGTCACTTCATGGTAACAGCGGTGCCCTAAAGCCTAAGGGGTAACGTGTGACGCAAACGTATGATGGGAATCAGGAGGCGAAACTAATCATCACGCTGGGTTCTCACGACGCACTGGCCCCGTCCTGCTTTCCGCACGTCGACTCGTTCATCTTTCTTGACAATCTCATGAGGCAGCAACTGCGATCGTTTCCATTTTACCAGTAAAGACGCTGAGGCATAGAGAAGTTGAATGACCTTCCCAAAGTCACGGTTAGTACACGGTAGAGGCCGGATTTAAACGTAGGCAGTCTGGCTCCAGAGCAAGGTTCTTCTCCACCATGCCACGTTACAGCTGCGCTATTGCCACCGTTCCAGAGCTCTTAGCAATGCTGGATAAGACCCAGGAGCTACAGATCTCCTACATGACCCACATAATGAAAACCATAAAGGGTTGCTACGTCACATTGTTATGAAGCATAAACATGCACGAAATCTATAAACTATGTAACAAGCAACATGGAAAACTTCATATAAAATATTACCTCAGCTACCTTGGTCTATTGCTTTCTCACTTGCTGCTCTTGACTTGAGCAGATCCCTTGTGGCCGAGTTGCTGGGAAAGACTGACTGGCCACCCAGCAGGGACTTTCTGGTCAATGGTCTTGGCCTACAAGGCTCCCTCACTGGCTTGGCCTCAGGAAGGGGCAGCTTGAGCCCCCTTCCTTTGCTTTCCTTCTGGCCAGCCTCATTCTTGGTCATAGCCTGGAAGGAGGGCAGCTCAGCTCAGGGCCAGCAAGGCCTCAGGGTCTCAGTAGTCTCTGAGAATGACTCAAAATCATTCTGTTTCTATCTTCCCCCAAAACACCCTCTCTGGAACTCCTTATCTTCTTCTTAGCATATCTCAACCTGATTTGGAGAGAAACCCCATGACAAACAGCCCTGCATGAAATACTGGGAAAAGTTCTGCCCAGGACGTAGGGAATCAGGCCCCTAGGCAGGGTCGGGCCACTGATTCCCTGGGTTTCCTAGGAAAGTCACTACTCCTCCATGAGCCTCGGTTTTCCCTTCTGTAAAACGAGGAAGCTGGGTCAATGATTTGAAAGTTTCTTTCTGGCTTGAATATTTATAATGTAGCATCCATCTACTTGCAGTCATAAACAAAGTATACGCTGCGACGTTTAGCACATTAAATTAAGGTAGATCATTTTATCTGACATAACATTGACCCTCTGCCCATGCCAAGCCTCCCTACTATGCTTCTCGGGCATTTCCGGTGATACTTTTGGTGGCTTAAAAAATAGGGGGCGCCTGGGTGGCTCAGTCGGTTGAGAGGCCGACTTCGGCTCAGGTCATGATCTCGCGATTCGTGAGTTCGAGCCCCGCATCGGGCTCTGTGCTGACAGCTCAGAGCCTGGAGCCTGCTTCACATTCTGTGTCTCCCTCTCTCTCTTCCCCTCCCCCACTCATGCTCTGTCTCTCTCTGTCTCAAAAATAAATAAACATTAAAAAAAATAGATCTACAAATTCCTTGACACCCCTCCCTCCTATAGTTGCAGCCTGATTCCCTTGCCTTGTGTAACTTCCAAAATTGGGTCGTAAAAGGCACCACAGATTCTTCCTTGTTCTTGCTGTTGGGTTGCTTGCTCTGGAGGAAGCCAGCTGTCATGTTTGAGGGTATTCGAGTCACCCTATGAAAAGGTCTATGTGGTGAGGAACTGAGGCCCCTGTCAACAACAGCT
This sequence comes from Paguma larvata, assembly GCA_030068075.1. Classification (NCBI taxonomy): domain Eukaryota; kingdom Metazoa; phylum Chordata; class Mammalia; order Carnivora; family Viverridae; genus Paguma; species Paguma larvata. The sequence continues at coordinate 43,266,768 of CM057833.1, forward strand.
ATGTGAGCGAGCTACCTTGGAAGTAGATTCTCCAGGCTCAGCGAAGCTTTCAGATGATGAGAGCCCCAGCTGACACCTTGACTGAAGTGTTTTAAGACTCTGCCAGGACCACCCAGCTAAGTTGCTCCTGGATTACTGACTTTCAGAAACTGCATGGGATGATAAATACTTATTGTTTTGAGCTATGAAATTTTGGAGTAACTTGTTACACAGCAATAGATAACTGATACGGTAGTGGTGGTTGCTACCATTAGCAATGGTGGTGGTGGTGGGGTAACCTATCACCCTGCCCCTGCGTCACTATAAATTTCTTGTCTAGAAATTGATTGAATGATTGATGTCATCCTTGGTCTAGGAAGGGTTTCCAAAGGCATAATCTGGGGCTCCCTGGCTTCCACTCCCAGGCTTAGATCCAGATGTGGGAAATCATTCTGTCCCAGGGCCAGGAATACGAGTGGCTCTGTCTAGGCCAGCAGACTGATTTCTTGAAACATATGAATCTTGACCACAGTTTCCTCTCTGAACTCATTCCCTAGACTAGTAACAGCTTTTCCTACCCCATCTTCCCCTACCATGACACCGCATTGGTCTTTGTGAGCCCAAGAGAGCTCTGTGAACAATTAGACGTGTCTGCCATGAGGGAGAGAGGGAGGGTGGGAGCATGCACGTCAGGTAACCTCTGTGTTTAATATGAAGCCCATAGTTTCATCTCTTAATCCTTTCTCTGTGTCACCTACTGTTGGGCTTCCTGTGGGATAATGTAAAAGGCATGGTTTCCTGTTGTTATTGGTGTACGTGCTCTTTAATGATTAGAAAAATCCCCGGCATTTGGAAATGCTGCAGTGTAGAGTACCGTCAGCTCCATGGTCCCTCTGAGTCTCAGTGACTGTTGGGTGAGCTGGGGCAGGGGTTAGTTCCTACTGCACAGGAAGGAAAATCGAAGCTCAGAAAACGTACCTATTGTGAGGACGGTCTGCCATTCTGTTTTGTGACTGGATGTCTGTCTGCAATATTGTTCCATAAAGATTCAGGCTCATGGAATATTTTAAGTCTTAAGGTTCAGCTCAAAGCGAAAACCTCCTTCCTTATTACCATACTGCTTGGCCTGGCTAAGTAATTAATCAGGAGGCTAGAAAATTCTGCCTATCAAGAAAGCAAAGACACAAAGACGTGCCAGGTATGCGATTGATAGGAAGGTCTCTCCAGGGCTGGGCCTCTTTGCCTTCTCCTACTTTGGTGTCATCATAACAATAACAAAAAAGTAACTTCTGGCACTTTTCAAGAGTAGCAGTCGCAGTCCCCATGGTTAGGTGATTTTTGCAGGCACCTAATGAGGCATTCCTATGCCTGGTCTCCTTCATGGCCACAGCCCCTGAGGGAGGTATTGGTATTACTTAATATATACATGTACAGAGAGAGAGAGAGAGAGAGAGAGAGAGAGATGTTAAGGAATTGACTCACAGGATTGTGGTGGCCTGCAAGTATAATATATATATATACTTAATATATATTAAATATATAGGGTTCGTTCCTACTGTACAGGAAGGAAAATCGAAGCTCAGAAAATGTACCTGTTGTGAAGACGGTCTGTCATTCTGTTTTGTGACTGGATATCTGTCTGCAATATATATAAATTTATAAATTATTTAAAAATTATTTTCTTTATAATTTTATAAATAATATAAAAATCACCCATAATCTTCCCCCACGCCAAGACAACTAGTCTTAATATTTTGGAGCATTTCCTTCCAGCGCTTTAGGATCCATCTGTCCTTTCCCATGTGACCAATCTCATGATCTAGGTCAGATAACAGTAACAACAACAAATAACAACAGCTACATTTATTAACAGCTTGCCGCATTCCAGGTCCTGTTTTACGTGCTGTAGAAGCATTCGCTAATTTAATCCAGACACGACCTCATGAGGCAGGTGCTGTTATCATGGGCATTGGACCGAAGAGGGAAGTGGGAAGTAGGAAGCAGGTAATTTGCCTGGGGTTACCCAGCGAGGAAGCGGGGAAGCCAGGGTTTGGACTCACACAGAGGGGCTCCGGCTGCAGGGTTCAGAAGGAGAAAGGGAGAGAAGCGGGGTAGGAAGTCGGAAGCCGTTGAGCTACCACTCCCTCTTCCTCAGCAAGGCGGGTATGAAAAGAACACAGGCTTTGGGGGCCACGAATCTGGCTTCAGGTCACAGCTGTGTCACCCTCTAATCGGTGAATGTGAGCAGGCTCTGCAACTCTCATTTTCCCCATTTACAGATGAGGAAGCTCCCTCTTAGGGGTGCCATGAAGATGAGAGATGAGATGCTTGAAACACTTAGTGTGATACATCGTGCTTGCTCAAGAAACAGAAGTTATTGGAATTATCCATGATCTTGCGAGTCCAAGAAATGACAAGTCCCTGCTGGCGAGTGGTGGAGACGTTGCTGCGCAGGAATTTGAAGAAACAAATGCAGCGAGGTAAAGGATTCAGGGTCATCCACCGACACGGTGGTACCTGACGTAGAGCTCTTAGAAGGCCTGTAAAATCCTTCAGCGCAGGGATGTTCCTCTCTCATTCGTTCACTAGCTCGTTTATTGCAGCAAACATTTCTCAAGCACTTGAGTGTCCCAGGCACTGTTCTAGATGTTTAAGACTGTGTGAGTGAACAACTCTACCCTCCTAGAACTTATGTCGTCATGGGGAGAAGAAAGCAGACCAGGTACTAAACACAAAGGTGTTGGGTATATTCGAGAATGATAAGTGCTGTGAGAAAAACAGAGCAAGTAAGTGGGACTGCGAATTCTGGGGGTGGGGCCATTAGCATTGTAAAGAGAAGTTAACTTTGGACCAGAGTCTTGAAGAAGGAAGCCATGGATATGTCTTGGAAAAGCTTTTTGGCAGAGAGACAAATATGCCCAGGAGGCCAGTGTGGCTGGGGTGGAGGGAGCCAGGAGAGCAGCAGGTGGTGAGGTCAGAGTGGTGACAGGCACCTGGACTGGGGGGATGGTTGTCCACTGTTGAAGCAGAACGAGGAACCCATGGAAGCTTCTGGAGAGAGAAATAGCTTTATCCACCATATTTATTAAATGGGTCATTCCAGTTCCTCAGTTGCGGTTGGACTGTAGGATCAGGTTGGCATCAGGGTGGCCAACTAGAAGGCTGTTGCCCTCTAAATCCAAGCTGGAAAGGCTGATTCCTCAGATCAGGTGGCAATGGAGGCAGCGATGAGTGGTCAGGGGCCGCCTATACTTTGAGGGCAAATACAGCAAGGTTTCCTGATATATTGGATGTGGAAGATGAGAGAATGAGAGAAGTCAAGGCGGCTACGAGCTACTGGCCTGTCTGACTGGAAGGTCTGCGTTGCTCTAACTGGGGTGAAGAAAAGTGGAGAAGAAGCAGGGTTTGGGAAGCAGGTCAGGAGCTCACATGTGGAGATGCTGAGGTTGAAATATCGATTAGACATCTAGAGAATGTGGAGTAGACAGATATGTGGGACGGGGGTTAGGAGAGAAGTCAGGGCTAAGGATGCATATTCAGGAGTTGCCAGCTATGGTTGGTCCATAACTCCAGAAAACTGGATGATGTGAACAAGTATCTCTATCTGTCTATCTGTCTGTCTGTCTGTCTATCTCATCTATCAAGAGAAGAGGTAGGAAGAGCATTAAGAATGGAGCTCTGGAGGGGCACCAGGGTGGCTCAGTCAGTTAAGTGTCTGATTTCACTTCAGGTCATAAGCTCACAGTTTGTGAGTTCAAGACCCACATCAGGCTTTATGCTGACAGCTCGGAGCCTGGAGCCTGCTTCAGATTTTCTGTCTCCCTCTTTCTCTGTCCCTCCCCTGCTCATGCTCTCTCTCTCTCAAAAATAAACATTAAAAAAAGAGAGAGGGAGAAAAATTTAAAAAGAATGGAGCTCTGCAGCCCCCAAACGTTAGAAGGAAGGGAGGAGAGAAGGAGCCATCAATGAGATCGTGAGATACGAGGGGAATTCAGACAGTGTTAGAAGCCAAATTAAGAAAGAGCATCAGGGGTGCGTGGGTGGTTCAGTCTGTTAAGCGTCCAACTCCTGATTCTGACTCAGGTCACGATCTCATAATGCATGAGTTCCAGGCCTACACAGGGCTTTCTGCTGTCAGCATGGAGCCTGCTTTGGATCCTCTGTCCCCCCCTCTGTCCCTCCTTTGCTTGCTCTCTCTCAAAAATAAATAAACATTTAAATAAAAAAGAACATCGAAGAGGAAGGAGTAACCAACTGGCAAACACTGCCGCTAGGTCAAGGTGACTGCTAATTGGATTTCGCAGCATGCAGGTCACTGGTGATCTTGACAAAGTCATTTCCATGGGACATGGGACGGAAACGTGACCGGAGAGGCTCCAGGTGAAACTGGAGGGAGGAAGTTGAGACGGGGAGGGTACAGAAACTCCTTTGAGGAGCTTTCCATAAAGGGAGCCGAGGAATGGGGCCGTGGCTGAAGAGGTATGATGGGTCAAGTCAGGGCTTTGCAAAGGGTGGGAGAAAGCAGGTTCGTATGCTGTTGGAAAAGACCAAAGAATGTTGATGGTACAGGAGGAAGAGGAGACAATTAGTCCCTCCATGTCCTTGGGGAGTAGGAGCGTGAGGGTCTAGGTCCCCTGGGAAAGGCTGGCCTCCATAGCACAGGACAGACATCTGCGGTGACATGTGGGTTGGCAGGGCACAGAGGCCTGGGTGAGCAAGGCCATGGGCTGAGAGGGAGGAAGAGAGAGAGGAGATGCTGCAAGTGAGGGATCAGGAGAAAGCAAAGACATGCAGAAGTCTTTAGGTTTCCCTGCACAGGAGCCAGTGTGGAAGGAATGTTAACAAGACTCGGGACATTGGGCTTGAACTGGATTTGGTACCGTGGCCTTCCCTGCACCCTGGCTTTGGGATCTGAGGAGCTTGAGTCTTGGCTATACTCCTTCCCAGATGTACAGCCTCAAGGATGTCACTGACCACTGCTCACTTGGGGGTTCTCATCTGGAAGGAGGGGATTAAATGACAAGTGTCCTGTGCTCAGCCAGGGCCCGACCATGGTGGCTGCAACAATGCCACCGCCATTTCCCCCGCCTCCGATGGTGACCCTGCAGTCAGAAGAATCTGGACGGGATAATGTTTCCATTTTTGCACTTCAATAAACTAGAGATAATATAATAATAGATTTAAATTAGCCATTAAAGACCAGAGTCTACTTTTTTTTTTCTCTTAAAAATGGAAGGAAAGATTATGTCAGTTCAGATTTACGATCTTCCAAGCAAATTGCCAAGTTTTTCTATTTCCGAATCAATACACAGAAGAGTGGATGGTTACAAAAGAAAGGCCAGCAGGACCAGCCAGGCCACGGCAGGCTGGGGACGTTTGGGGAAGTTGCTTTGCTCCTCTGGGTCTGGGACCCTCTGTAGGCCACGTGGGAAACTGCAGCCCCTCCCATGGGGGGGGGGAAGGTGGGGGCCTGCAGGGAACAGGGGCCAAGCAGCAGATGCCAGCGCCTTTTGCAAAGTGTGGGGCGCTCGTGAGCACTTGGGGCGGTGGCAGTGGCCTGTGCAGCAGAGCCCCTCAAGGCCTCTGAGTGTGGCTGCAGCACATGGGAGCTCTGAGCGGCTGCCGGCTGCTGGAGGACTGTTGCAGAAGGGCTTGGGGACAGCCTCACATGCTCCTTTTGGTTGTGACCTTTGCAGCATTTCCCAGCCAAACGGACATGCCATCTATGCTTTGCTGTGATATGCTTATGCTAAGCACAAGGAGGTCAGGTTGCCCAGCTCTTAACAAGAAGCAGATGGATGAGAACCACAGCCTGCCCCCCCGACGCCCCACCACCCCCTTCCCCGCTCCCAGCTCCCAGGCCTCCAGGGGAAACTGTGGCAGGCAGCGTCCAGAACCATGGGTCCCCAGGCCTCCTAATTTCCGCAGGCCGACAAAACAAAATGAGGTGGATTCCCCGTGGCAGATCGGGGAGTCTGTGGAGTCTGTCCCTTGGGTTTGGACTCCGGCTCTGTCAGCTCTGAGACATGACGTCTGATCATTCAACCTGGTTTGCCTAGGACAGTGCCTGCTCAGGCCTCTTACCCTGTGCAACGATCCTTGGCACTTCTCTTCCCTTTCCAGGGTGTCCTGTGTGGGTGACAGATTTCAAAGTCATCCTCGACTGATGTTTCTTCGACCCTCACTATCCATATTTGAAAAACGGTATCGTTCTTTATACCTGCAGGATTATTGTTGCTAATTATGTATGATTTAGATAATGGTGATTAATAAGACACAAAGGCTAGCAATTTAATGTTAGGATTGCTCGGATTTACGCTGCTACCTTCTCTTCTTTATTATTTTTTAATGTTTATTTATTTGTTTTGACAGACAGAGAGAGAGAGAGCATGAGCGGTGGAGGGGCAGAGAGAGGGGGAGAGAGAGAATTCCAAGCAGGCTCTGTGTTGCCAGCACAGAGACTGACGTGGGGCTCAAGCCAAAATCAAGAGTCGGACACTTAACTGACTGAGCCACCCAGGCGCCTCTCAGTTGATGATTTCTAAGCACCCTGGGACATATGAACCTCGGCACCCCCAAGAGAGGGGCAGAATCTGCAGCACTAATGTGGGACAGCTGCTGTGTACCAGCTCTCGGGCTGTGGGAGAAGGCAGGGCTGTTGGTGGGAGGTGTGTTCTACCCCTTCCAGCGGGGGCTGAGCTGTGCGCTGGACAGAGAAGAAAGGAGCCTCCGAATGCAGCCTTTCTTTCCTCCGGGGTGAAGCCTTATAAAAAAGTGACAGTTCCCCTCTAACATGGAGGGAGACAATAAGAGAAACCCGGGCCTCCCTGCCTTTGGTAGGAGAAGGCTTCTCCTCTGGCCCTTCCGTGTCTGGCTTCCCCTTTCTCTGCTGCCCGTCCTGGATCACACCTGGTCACACCTGTGCCTGGTCACACCCTCCAGGGTTCCCACAGCCTTCCCCATCATCATGTCACCCCCACTCCCCTCTGCTGCTCAGAAGACTCCGGTCCCTGTCTCATTCTTTCTCCAGAGGACAGCAGTTGGGCTGGAGCCGGAGAGATTGTGTTCTGGTGGAGCTCCCAGAGGCATTCGCCACCCCACGGGAGGAACTGTTGGCCACGCTCCCCAGTGAGAGACAACGGGGCAGACGGGTATGTGCAGATGTGCGCATTTCAAGGCTCACTCCCAACGCACTCACTCGCTGAACGGGCTTGGCTGACACTTCAGTCTGGGCCTCAGTTTATTCGTCTGCAAGATGGAGGTAATAATACACCCTTAGGATTATGTTGGGGAGATGTGTTTTAAGTCACACACATTTTTTTGAGCAGTTTTATAAGCAGTCACCTATACATAAGGCACTGCACAAAGAACCTTACTGTGTTACGGCACTTAATTCTCACAACAAGCCCATGAGCGAGGTACCATCATTATCTCCATTTTTACAGCTGGGAAGACTGAGAGACAGCAAAGCGAAGCAAATTGTCTGAGGCCTCACAGGTAGGTAGTGACAGAGTCTCAGTCAGGGGCAGGAGGTTCTGATCCCAAAGCCGACGCTCATGCCCACTGGCTTCGATAAACTTAAAAAAGATCCCAAATATGACCACTACTCTGATTTAACTGAAGTAGGGGTTTTCAAGGGGCCAGACAGGTGTTAGGCGGCCAACTTCAAGCTTACTGAAATTATTTTTGTAAAGAGTTTTCAAATGTTTTTTTCGCTTTCATCTCTCAGCAATTCTTGGGGGCCAGGAGGTAGGTATTATCCCATTTTTCAGATAGGTCGATTAAGGTTTAGAGAGCTAGTCAACAGATGAGCCAAGACCTGAATCCGTCTTTCCTGACCCGAAACACAAGCTCTCTCTGTTTCATCACGGTATTTGTCACTGTTGAGAAGTGGATTAACTATATTATCTAGTCACACCAGTTGCTCAGTGAGTAGGTGAAGGATGCAGGAGGGAAATGTAGAAAGCTGGGGTGGGGCCACAGGCTGTCATCTAGGAGGTAGACCCAGGCAGGGTGGTGATGAGGAAGAGGGGCCAGGCATCAGTGGTTCTGAGTGGTGTCCCAGGGCTGGAGGTGTGTTTGAAGTGTATTGAAGGTGGGCTTTGCCACCTTCCTGACCTGGGGTTCTCAGGCGTCTTTATGTCATGGCCGTGGTATGGGCAAGGATGGGAACACTCAGTATAGGGAATGGACAAGCATGTTTCCAGGACTAGACTGAGGGTCAAAGCCCTGTTAGGTCTAGATTTCGTGACCTACTTTTATCTTAAGCGTTTATAATCTAGCCTCGTCAATGAGCACTCTCTCTTCCTCAGCCACCTTGAGTGGCCTGTGCTCCTTCTTCCCTCTGGGCCCTGGCATATGCTCTTCTTTAAGACAGAGGAGGAGCTGCCGAATGGGCAGAGGGCCGGAGAGAAGAGAGTGTGGTTTGGGGAAAATTCCCTCTGACTTTTCAGGGGCCAGGTTGGATAGCTATACAGTATAATGGCTAAAAGTTCTGTTACTTACTATGAACTTGGACAGACCACTTCTCTTTGCTTCATTTCAGTCATTAACAAATAGAGATGAAAATAATAACTCAAAAAGTTGATGCGATTACCAAATGTAATGGTAATAGGTTGCTGGAGTATGAAATAAGATAACGCATATAGAATGCTTAGCACCATGTCTTATATACCTAATTAGTATGCAATAATGGTAAGCTCTTCTATTTTTAGTCTTGTAGAAGGCCTTCCTTGGTACCCCTTTCCCCTAATCAACTCAGTAAGATTCAGGTGTTTGTGCTACGTGTTCCCTGAGCACCTGTCAAGATTCTGATTCATTGGGTTTGGGATGGGATTCAGATATGCCAATCCCTTTTTTTTTTTTTTTTTTGTAGGCATTCTAGGTAATTCTAATGGGCCCCACTTAGTTTATTGTCTAAGCTGGTGTTTCTCGATGCTTCCCCATAACATTATGAGGTATTTTTTACTATCCTCTGAACTCTATGAAGACAGGAGCCAGGTCTATATTGTTCACTGTTGAATTTCCAACACCTCAGCACAGTAGCTAGTGGCTGAGACACATGTAACCTGTGTGGCTTGTTGATGTTTGCCTCTGCAGTCTTATACGGTAGACAGAACTCAGAATATGAAACACGTCCACCCTTCTTGATACCACCGTTACTAGTTAATTTTTTATATCAATCTGTCCTTGTTCATACCAGGTTCCTATCTCTTTACTGGACGCTGAGTCATGAGTTTGAATTCTGGAGCCAGCAAACCCTAGTTTATGCTTTTATGAATGGATATATCAATAACCGGAGCTTTGAAAATTCTATAGGTGTGTGGGATTATGAGGGTCAGGCCTTGGCTCCCCCTGAGTGGTTGGTTTCTGAAGAAACAGTGGAGAAGTCCTGATGCACACTTGCTTTTATTAAGAACCACTGAGCCGTCAAGACCTTTAGTGTGAATGAAGTGACATTTCAGGGGGAAGGTCCGAACTATTCTGCTTCTGTGACAAGATCTCGTAGCAAGCCACCTCCAGCATGGCTCCATGGGCACTTCGCAGGAGGCCCCAGGCCGGGATGGCAGGATGGAGACCGAGGGTGTACAGAGGCTGGGGGTAGCTGGAGGGGAGTTACCCACCACACAGCTGAACCTCAGCTTTCTCTAGCAGCCCCCCAAGGAAGCCACCGGTGTTTCACAGGATGTGAGCCTGTGGAAGTGCAAGCCTCCCAGCCTCCTTGTCATGGGGCCTTTCGGGTCTGGTGGCCCCTCATTCCCGCCCTACCCACTCCTGTCTGTCTGGATTCCACTTATAGCTTCACCTTCAAGTGACAGGTACGAACTGTAATCAGGCTTCCAGCCTGCGCTGGGTGAGAAGCAGAAGACCAGCTGTTACCCCTGAACTGGAACAGTGTATTTGAGTGGCGGGAAGGCCCCACAGAGGGCCCACATCTGCATCTTCCAGGTTCTAAGAAAGTCACTAGTAACCCTAGAATGTGAGAGCCACCCTGGACCGGAGCTCTGTAAGCGGCCAAGCTCGTGGATATTGTGAGAGGCTGGCCCAGTGGTTGGTTTCTGAGTCAATCATAGGTATCATGAAGTGAGAAACTGAGGCCGGAAGAGAGCTGGGACTTATCCGTGGCCTCGCAGCGGCTCTGTGCCTGAGCTGGGACTTTAAATTCAGGGCTCCTGATTCCCTGTCCAGGCTCTTTGCACGTCACCGTGGTGCGTTTCTTTTCCTTCTTGGCATTGAATTGTCCTTATCTGTAAAACGAGTTTATTCCTGAGCCTGCCTCTCAGGGCGTGTGTGAGATCCAGCCCAGCTGCCTGAGTTGCTGCCAAGCTCCCCTCCGAGCATCGTCGGGAAGACTGGCTCGGTGACAGAAACCAGTCCCTCCTCTTACTCTGGCCTGGGGATGACCGGAGGCCTGTCCTGTTAACTGCCTGTTCTCCTACTTTCCAAACACAATAGGAAATGGGGTTTCTGGTCTCCTGGGAATTCACAGAGCTGTGCGAGGGGGAGATGGGAGGCAGGAGAAGCGGGGAAACAGGCCAGCTTTGCGGGATGAAAGATCTGGAAAAAGAGTCAGCCTCTTGGCTGTGGGGCACGTGACCCTGAGCCAGGCACCCAGAGGCCCGCCACTTAAGTCTCAGTTTACAGCTCTGTGAGATGGAGATACAAAGGGTTTTGTTGGCCAGGTTGAAAGATCAAATAAGATAATGGGTTTGTAAACGTTGCATAAAACAGAAATCGTTCTGTGGGATTACTTATGAAGAATTATTACTGGCAAATAGTAGGTAATCAGGCGTTCAACAAGCATAATTTATTTTGTACCTACCATCCTCTAGGTATTTTATTAGATTTTTGAAAAATATTTATTTATTTTTGAGAGAGAGAGAGAGAGAGAGAGAGACAGAGCATGAGCACGGGAGGGACAGAGACAGAAGAAGATACAGAATCTGAAGCAGGCTCCAGGCTCTGAGCCCAGAGCCCGACGCGGAGCTCTGACTCACGGACCGTGAGATCATGACCTGAACTGAAGTTGGATGCTTAACCGACTAAACAACCCAGGTGCCCCTTTATTGCCCTTTTTGTTGCTGCTATTTCTGCTTTTTTGTTGAAGTATAGTTGACATAGACATTTTGTGTTTATTTCTCACTGAACCTTAGAATAATCCAGTGACTGAAAGCAGCTAAGAGCTTTCTGTACATTAGCTTTTTAATCTTTAAAACATGATCAGTCGGGGACCCCTGGGTGGCTCAGTCGGTTAGGCGTCTGACCAGTTCGGGTCATGATCTCATGGCTTGTGAGTTCAAACCCTGTGTCAGGCTCTGTGCTGACAGCTCAGAGCCTAGAGCCTGATTCAGATTCTGTGTCTCCCTCTCTCTCTATCCCTCTCCTGCCCACGCTCTGTCTCTTCCTCTCAAAAATAAATAAACATGAAACAATTATAATAAAGAAATTAATACAATTGGTTGTATTGTACGGATGGGATAACTGAGACTCACAGAGACTAAGTGGTCTGCCCAAGGCCCCTAGGAAAGGGAATGGAAGTCCTAGTCCTCCCGATGCCAAGCTGACACCCTCTCCATCCATCTGCTTCCCCAGTGAAGACCTCGGTCAGTGGTTAGATCCCATCCTCTGCTGGGAAGGTAAGCTCTCTGAAAGCAACTTAAGGAGAGACATTCTGGTTCTGACTACCGCGCACTCCAGAGCCCGTGAGATGCCGAATCCAATTCATTTCAGCTCAGCCAGACATACTCTTCTGCTCGAAGTTTTCTCCATCTCGGCATATGGGATGTGAGCTGGAATTGTGTGGTGTCGACCTTCAGGGCTGCACTGGAGCAGAAGGCTCAGTCCTGGGCTTCATCAAGGATTGTTTTGCAGCGTTTATGCTAGGAGGCTCTCTACCATCCAGGCCAGGCTAGGAGGCTGGAGGAGAGAATGGACACAGGTGCTAGGCCGGGGATTGACTTGGAGCCAAACGGCGAGGGCTGGAGCCGGTCAGGCACCGGGGTGTCCAGAAGTTGGAGGTGAGGACAGCCACAGCCTAGGTGTCAAGTTCAGAAAAACAGAACTAGGAGGAAGCCTGTCTTGGGCCCTTCATTCATAGCTCTTCTGTGTGCACTGCCAGCCACACGCTTACCGAATACCTCCGTCTGCGGGCATGGCAGAGCCTGGGCGTGAAGGTGTAGAGGTTAGAAGAGCTATCCTACCAGTAAGTCTGTGCACACCATCCTGGGGGCACTCGCCATGCTGGCCTGCAACTGTCTCCCAGGGGCCCCAGGATCTTTCCTCCTGGAGTATCTGCAGCCCCCCCAGCCTAGTTCCTGGAACAGGAGAGGAAGGGGCCTCTGGGAAGTGTGGTCCATGAATGAGTGGATAAGATGGGCCAGGGAGGCTGGAAGAGGTCACGTCATGGACTCTGGAGTTTGGCAGAGAGCTAGAATTGCTCTCCGTACTGCCGGGCTGAGGCCCACGCACCCTGCATTTCGTGTTTCTGATGAAGTCGCTGAGTCTGTATGTCAGGAACCCTGGTAATGAGGCGCCAACTTGCATCACGTTTGAATGGTGGCTACAAGTTAGACTCCAACGCTGGGCAGAGGTGCCACCTGAAAGCCGTCCCTCCCTGCTCTCCCGTGTGTGATGGTTGTGTGGGAGCCTGGACAGCCCCCTCCTCCTGGGCTGTTTATCCCCAAAGGCCCCAGTCCTGCCCATCCTTCTGGGATCCCGTGAGGTTCCGCCTCCTCCTCACTGCTTTTCTGGATGCCTCTAATGGGGCGGACCTTCGAAAGCAGGTCTGTATGAAATCGAGTTCTACCCCACAGCTTACTGGCTGTGTACACTTGGGCAACTATCTCTCTGCGCCTCAGTTAAGCAGTCGGTGATAAAACAGGTAGAATAATACAGTGGTGGCTGTGGAGGTAGGAGGCCTCCAAGTGCAGCGCCTCCAGAATCTGCCTCAGCCTCTGACCTGAGACTGCGTCCCTCTTGGGTAGCCCCAGGCAATGACTGGGCACGTGGGGCTGTTTCCACCCAGTGTGGGAGTCCTGTAACAGGCCATCTTAGCTGCAGAGCTCTCCATTGGGCTGGCTGGGTCTGTTGTCAGTTCTGCATTGCTTTTGGGGTCACTCCCTGCCAATCCTTCTTCCTCCTTGATTTCCTTTCCCAGATGCTAGAAGATCCGTATCCCAATCTAAAGGTTTTCCTTGCCCTGCTCCTCCTTTTAAACTTTTACAGACATTGCCCCTAATATGCCACTTATGTCCCCAACTCGTCTCAGTGTCTGCTGTCCAGAGGACCTAACCGACACAAACACCTGCACAATAAATGGTAGCCTTAACTGCTCTTATCGTTGCTGTCATTATTTCTGTAGCTCCTCTGGGCCAGGAAACCCAAGTGAGAAGCCAACCGGATGTCAGCTCTCAATCTGATCAGCAGTTATCAGAAGGGACAGATATTCTGCACGGTGATCACCTTCTACAACTCATGGCCCTGGGGGGCTGAATCCGGAAGGTCTCTCTTTTACAAATGCTCACATCAGTCCCGGCTGCTCTCCTCACAAGGGGTGCAGGCACTCACTTGGAGTGTGTGAGGCAGCTCAGGTTTCATGGGGAAACAAATGAATTTTAAAAAGAGGAATATTTCATGCTTGACATGCTCACCCTTCCTCCCCATGCCCTGGTGGAGAGCATATTGGACGATTCATTACACTTGTCAGGACTTGAAGACAATCAAACACCAGCCATGCTGCTCGGAGATTTAAGACCATTCGGGATGTTTTGCATACTTGTTATATTGCCACCTTTGGTGTTTTAACATTTATTGTCCCCCAGGGCCATAAAAATGTCCTGCCTTTTATAGAGTGCACAGAATCAGAGACTCCCCCATTGGCCGACCCACCGGAGTTGGAAGGGACCTTAACAAGGCCTAGAGAGCTTGATTTGTAACTGAAATGCTACCCTGTGCTTCAGTCATTTGGCCAGGGCATGGGCCTGTTGGAACAAGAGGGACTCCTGCTCTCTGCCCACAACCCAACAAAGTTTGCTGAGAGACGCTGACACGGGGGGCCTACTAGCTCCTAAGGCAACCTGTTTGGTTGTGTGTGTTATTCCAAGTTGACAAAGTGATCTGATTAGCCTCACACAGCCTTAGTTTATGCCTATAGCCCCAGAGTGAATATTAATAGCTCCCCTTTTCCCCTTAGGTATGGAGTGGAGCCCTTAGCAAAACAGAGATATATGGATATACGCCCACCGCTCCACCATGTACCTACAAAATGGTGAAGGTTTGGAGTCATGAACTAGACACAGATTTATAAGAAGAACACTGCTTTTATTTATTCATAATTATTTACTGCCTGGCTCTGTGACCCTCCTACTGAGATCCCTCCAGTGGCTCTTGTGGGAAGCAAACTGAGCATCCATCCAGAATTTGATGGGACACAGTCTTGCTTGGAACCACAGGCATGGGGTGCATGCCCACTTAGGGTTCTTTCTAGTTCTGTGAATGCTTGAAATAGATCAGTGGGTGCTGCCAAATGGCCAAGGGAGTCGTGGCTCTTGTAACTTAACTGAAGATGCTGGTGATGATGAGAGTACACATGGTAATAATGCATGATATTTACTGTGTGCTAGGCTTTGCCCTGAGTCTTTTCCATTTGTGTGTCTTCACTGATTGAATCTTAAAATAACCGTATGAGGTAGATCCTATGGAGGAGGGAGCTTGGGGTGGGCTGAGGACCAGGCGCAAGCTAGCACATCCCCCCACCCCAGCCAGGTGGTATGTGTGTGATATGCCTCAGGCGCTCCTGCCTGCCCAAGGACAAAGGAGAGGAAAGAAAACAGATGGCCAACCGATAGGGATGACAGTCATACAGGACACAGGTCTCCATCGGTTTACAAATGTCTTGGGAAATTACAAGAAGAAGCCAATCTTATCAATAGCCTAATCTCCAGAAACCTATAGACTCAGTTTCCTGGAGCCCCAACATGATGTGGGGAACAAAGGCAAGAAGGAAATAGGCAGGTAAAATTAAATTTCTTCATAACCTTCAGCCTATTAACAAATACTGGAGGCAAATACAGGGTAAAGCGTTTCTCCAGGAACCTCCTATTGTCCTAATGTTAATGCCTTACCAGAGGGAAAACAACCTTAGCTTGACAATAGCAAGGCTTCAGGTATCTCAAGAGTCCTCTTTAGCAGATCAAAGTCCCTCGGGAGGCCTCCCTTTAGACTTTACTTCCCCAACTCCATAGTATAAAACCAGGCATTCTTCACCATCCCAGCTCAGCTCTTTCTGCCCAAGGGTACTGTCCCCACGCTTTAATAAAATCACCTTTTTGCACCAAAAACGTCTTCCAGAATTCTTTCTCGGTCGTCAACTCCAGACTCCCCACCATCACCCCCAAACCTTATCACTATTATTATACTCATTTTACAGGTTAAGAAATCAAGGCACAAAGAGGTTAAACGGCTTGCCAAAGCCATAACGTTTTTATGGTGGAGCACGAAGGCCTACCTTGTACCCTATCATTTTGGCAGGAAGATGCTGCTGGGATATGGGGGCTGTCGCCCTTGGGCTGGTTGCTAGATGGCGCGTACAAGCTCCCTTTAATTAGGGTGCTCATAATGTGTCATCCAAAATAGGACACTTTTTGGGAATGAAAAGGAGTGTTATTAATGGGGAGGCTAGGACAGCAGGCATAAATGGAATGACGATGTGGGACAAACCAGGTCCGGGGATCACCATACAGTTGCAGTCAGTTCCTAAAGGCTTAAACGTACTCTAACAAAGCTTAAATCTACTCCGGCTTGGACCGTGCTCTAACAAGAACCGAAACAACAAGAATGAAAAGAAGGAACTTTGCATGTCATCTAGGAATAACACAAACACCTGCGAAGCCACAGGAGGGGCTGTTCTAGAAAACAGCAGGGAGAGGAGTCGGAGACTTTACCCTACTTCCAAGCCCACAAGTCGGCCTCCACAGTTTCATGGATGCTGGGAGGAGAGAGGTCACTCCTGGGTTGGAGACAAAGGCAACGTAAGCCTCCCCTATGTGTCAATTTCCTCTTTCCCTCAGGTCCCCTGGGGGTGACGCAAAGTGGCCCAGATTGGTACTATCCTTCTAGTAGGTTTGCTTCACAGCAGAGGAGGCTTGGGTTTAACAAAAGAAATCTTTGATAATGGGCTGCACGCAAAGTTGCCTGACCCTTGCCTTGGGGGAGACATTGTCTGTATTAGATGGGCCAGCAAACAAACTTGCCCTTAGACTCTCTCTCTCTCTTACAAAGCTGTTTATGGAAAACTTCTTTGAAAAGGTAGTTGGTGCCTCTTCTTGCTAGACACTCGGAAGCAGGAGAGACCAGAGAGAACCATCGCCCAACAGCAGTGAGGGCCCTGCCTTACTAATGCTCTGTAGGAGCTGCGGCTGGGATTTCTGCGCTCACAGGAGCACAGACAGATGGCTTCCAGGCTTCCTGAAACCAGGACTTCTCCATTAGAAGTCAGAGGTACCAAGAGATTCTGGTTCCCTTCCTCTGGTTTTGGGAGTGCCTGAGGTCAAGAGAGGGAAAATGTTGTATTCTGTTACCCTAGAGTGTGAAATTAGAAACTGAAAGTCTTTACTTTGGGTACCAGCTCTTCCCTTCTCCACAGGCTCTGCCTCTCCCTACTTTCTTCTAGGGTGTATGTAGGCTTCTTCCAGGGGGGCTGTACCCGAAGTTGCTGTGACCGCCGGGCTCCAGTGTGAACCTTGTTGCCTGTGGTATCCCAGTGTCCAACCTGGAGCCTGGTACATCAGAAAGTTTCTAATACGGGCTGGCTCAAGAATCTGAGAGAAAGTGTCCACAGGACACATGTACACAGTCCTCCTCACACACCCTAAGAACCTCGGCCAGGCATTTTTTTTCCTCTTCAAATCTCAGTTTCCTCATTTGTAAAAGGAAGGTATTTAACCAGATGTCCTCAAATATCTCTTCTGGCTGTAGAAGCCCATGCCTGTTATGTAATTATGATTTCTTACTTTGTGCCAGGAGATAAGTAACCTGATCTCTCCCCCTTCGAGGAGGTTACTACCAAGTTAGAAAATATAGCATTGTTAGTGATTTTATGTGCAAAATCATCAAAAAAAAAAAAATGACGCAGGCTATGAGTGATTACTTCTCCAAGGAACAGAGAGGATGCGTAGTAGGAGTGATCCGTTGGTACGCAAAGCATTGACAGAGCACAGGCTCTATGTGCCAGGGTCTGTCCTAGGTGTGACAGTGACACAAGGCCAAAGAAAGAGCCGGAGGGGCATTAGCCAGGACCCCAAACTAGCAGCATGATCATGGGAAAATTGTTCAGTTCTCTTGAGTATCCCTTTCCATATATGTCAAATTGGGATTAAATTAAGAGTTATGGGGAGGATTTGGTGATTTAGTGAGCTTGAAAAATACCAGGTTACTTAAAGGAGAGATACCAGTATTAATCGCCATTGTCACTCACAAATTTCATTTACCTGTTGATTTTCCATGCTTAGCATTAAGGGGTGCAGGGGGCGGGGCTGGAGCGCTATGGTCTCTGGTCTGGACCATTGAGCATCCTTCCGGTGTTAGACCTGGTCTCTCACATCCAGCCTTGGTTCCTCCAACCCGCAGAGTGGTCACAGTGACCAACTCGGTCTCATCCGACCGTTGTCACTTCCCTGCTAAAATCCCACAGGACACATAATTGGAAAATGGGAGTGGGATCAGGGGGCTTCCTTTTGATCTGTAATGTTTTATATTTTGGGCTAGATAATGGGTTCAGGAATATCGTTTATACTTTTTGTCTGCCTGAACGATTCCTTCATTGAAAGCCGTGCAGAGGGAGTCCCAAGGACACGGGGCTTGTCGCTCGTCTCCCGACATCCTGCAAAGCTATGTGGAGGGAGATAGCATTCTCCAGGGAGGGCTGTGCATAACTCCCTGGGTCATTTCAGACTTCGAGAAGGGACTATTTTCCAGAAAGAAGTCAAACCTGTGCTCATGAATTGGGGTCTTTATTTTCCACACAGCCCTTGACGGTTTTCCCAGAGAGAAAGAAAACAAGAGGGAAAAAGTGGCAAAATCCCCCAAACGCACACAGTCACAGCAACGAAGAAAATGCTTCTCACTGCCCAGCCTCAGATGGAAATGTGGGAGAGGGTCTTAATTGTCTCCCAGGCCCCAGGCCCCATTCTAATTTATTGAGGGAAGGGCCCAGGAGATAAATCTTGATGTCATTCTCTAAGCCACCTAAAATGAGCCCATTAAACTACCGCCCGTGAATGAAGGCGTTTTTCCCAGGGTTGCAGCCCCCACCCTCACCCCACACCCAACATCACCCAGGGCACCGCCATTCTGGGGGGCTGAGTGGCACTCTGACAATGGAGCATTCAGGAAGGCCTTCCCGGATGGGGTAGGAAGCCTGTTTTATGCCCTGTTAATTACTGCAACAATTTATAAAATTCATGACAAACATAAAGCCCTTACAGAGATTGTATTTCAAATGGTATATACCTATAACAGAATTCTCTTTGTTTGTAATTCCTGGATTTATGAGCTGTTGCACAACAAAATGGAACTGCCCCTTGTCCCCATGGGGGGCATTGGCCGAGGACCTCAAATATGCCATGGAGACAGAAACCTACTCAGGCATGGACTGGGACACTGCAGTCCCAGCGTGTGAGCTTAGAGGAGTAGAGTTTGGGTTGGGGCAGGGAGGTTTTCTCTTGGTGTCTCCTAGCTGGAAGGGACCTCAGGCATGAGCTAGTCCGACTGTGTGTCCTTTGTAGGAATCTGCCTTATACCTTCTCTATCTCGTTTGCATGCTCCAGTGACAGAGAGCTCCTTACCTGATAAAGCAGCCCAGCAGCCCTTTGTCTCTAGTATTGTCCCTTGTTCTCCCCAATCCTTCCCTTGGCTACAAGAGTGATTTTTCTAGAACCCAGATGTGATCTTGTTGCATTCCTGCTTAAAATCACTCAAGGGCCTCTCTTTGCCTTCCAGGTAAGGACAAGGACCTTAACAAGGCCCACATGGTCCTGTGTGAGGTGGGCCCTGCCCTCGTGCCCTCCTTCATCTGCAGGCGCCCGTTGTCCGTTCTTTTCTTAGTAGTGCCAAATGACTTTCAGTTACTCCTTTGTGTTAAAATCTTCCAGGAAGGCTCACATAATAGAAGGGTCAAGGGCTTAATTTAAGGGGCAGCGAATCAGTGTGTCTCTGGAGCTGATAGATGGTGACTTCCTCACAGCCAACGTGGGGGATGGGGTGACTGAGCTCTCCGGAGGGAAGAGAGAATGCTGCCACTCCAGAGAAGAGAGGGAAGCAGGGTCCTGGCAGGAGAGGATAGAATGTGAGGATCTTCAGAGCTCCGAGAGCATGAGAGACTCCTGCAGTTCTTTTTGTTTCCTTTTTTTGTTTGTTTATTTATCTTGAGAGAGAGAGAGAGAGAGAGAGAGAGAGAGAATCCCAGGCAGGCTCCATGCTGTCAGCATGGAACCTGACGCAGGGCTCGATCGCAGGAACCATGAGATCATGACCTGAGTAGAAGTTCACAGTCGGACACTTAACCAACTGAGCCACCCAGGCACCCTGCCTGCAGTTATCTTAGGAGAATCTGGGCTGTTGAAAGGTGCTGCATCAGAAGGATCCAGGCTCCTCTGCCCTCTCCTGGAGGTGGGGAAAGGCATCCAAGCTCAGCTCAGCTCTCCTTTCTCTGCCCAGCAGCTGTGCCATTCAGCGAGTCTCCAGCTTCAGGGAAAACTGTATATTTATGCAGAGGTGCTAACTTCATGAGTCTTAGGGAGTTGCTTTCATTTTCTTCTTGGTGTCAGAATATGTGTCCTCTGTGAGATGTGCAGGAGACATTCCTATTTGCATGCTCTGAAGCAGAAGACTGTTTATAGAGCAATTAGAATGCAGAACGGCTGCGTGTTCTGGCTTCCCAGAGTGCCTAGCTGAAGGTTTGTGTGTCAATTTCTTGTAAGGGAAGAATTGTTTTGTATGAAGATCTACAGAGTTCAGGTGTTCTACTTACTAGTTGTAGGACCATAAGCAAGATATTTCCTCTCTCTGGCTCTTGGCTGTAGTTTCTGAAAAATGAAGTCATTTCTAGGAAGAGTTCTTTGAGATGTTCAAGTCCTCACGAAGCTGAGATTTGTTTCCATAGTTGCCTCATCTATGAAATAGACTTTACACGAATCCTGCCTTTTAGAGTTGCTCTGAATAGAATTGAAATAATCTATGTTATAAATGCTGTGAGAGTGATGCATTCTTGCCTTTTCCAGAAGACCACTTTGTAAGAAGCAGCCCCAGGAAGAAAGGTACCAATCTGTTGGAGCCAAGGTATGGGAAAGAGGGAATTAGGGTGTTTCTGGCTACAAGTAACAGAAGACGAACTCTCATGGCTTAAAAAGGAAGTTTGTCATTTCATACTTTAGGATGTTTGCATTATGGGAGTTCTGGTGTCAGTAAATTCAATTGCTTGATGACATTGTTGAAGACCCCAGGATGAGCGTCAGTAGCCTGAGTAGCGTCCTCCCATGTTTCACTGTCTTTTCCCCTAAGCACACAGTCATCAGACACCTGATCAGAAGGTGTATGAGAGCAAGAGGGAAGCGGGGACTGGCTGTCAGCCTCTGCCCCAGAAGGATCTGAGTACATACCACACAACCAGACATCCAGGGAGGAAGTCAACAATTACTTTAGAAGTAGTTCAGTCCTTAGAAATAGATACTCCCCGGTGGAAACATGCACAGGGAGAGACATAGGATCTCTAGAACCAACTACCTGGGGTTCCAATTTGGCTACACGCTGACCAGACATGGTAGCTTGTGCGTTAAGCCAGTCAGGGAGATACAAATCAAAACCATAATGAGATACCACTAAATACCCACCCACAAAAATGGCTAAAATTAAAAAGACTTTAATCCAAGGTGTTGGAATAATGGAAACTCTCATACATGGTTTGTGGGATGTAAATTGATATATATCCTACGACTGATCAAGCTATTCTGTTCCCAGTTACACATCCAACAGAAACAAGTGGTTATGTCCATAAAAAGACATTTATAAAAATGTTCATAGCAGCATTATTCATAATAGTGCAAAGTGGAATCCACCCACATGTCCATCAACAGGAGAATGGTGAAACATATCAAAGTGTGGACATGGTCGTGGGCTGCTCAGATCCCTCTTCAAAGTGGGGCTTGCCCCAGCTGTTGGGATGGCTGCCAACAGACAACCTTCAGGCTCTCCAACCCTTCCAAATTTGCCTGGGCTGCAGAGAACTGCTTTGCCAAGGCTGCCCTTCCTGGGGCAGCCCACATCCACACAGCCCAGCTAGGACAGGCCGTGTTAGCTTCCAGGCTCCTTCTGGGGTTGACTGAAGCCGTCCTTGGGTCTGTACCAAACTCTGAATATCTCCCTGTTCCCTGTCCTGCTTCTTGTCTCCCCCGTCCACAGCTGTCAACCCAAGGGCACTTCTTAGTAGCCGTACTGCATACTAATCTGTCTCAGAGTTGGCTTTCCAGAGAACGAGCCTGCAGTACATGGTATATTCATACCACACAATACAGTAGAGCAATCAAAAGAAAAAAAAATATGACGCAGGCAACATAGATGAATGTTGGGTAAGGAAAACCAGGTATGAAAGAGTATGCACTATCAAAGTCCATTTAAATGAAGGTGGAAACCAGCAAAACAGACTCATGGTGAAAGAGGCCAGAATAACAGTGACCTTGGTATCAAAGAGCCTTATGTGGTACTGGAAATAGTCTACATCTTGGTTCAGAGTTATATACCTATGCATGTTTAAACACAGGTATGTGTATATGCATATGTGTTCATATTTAATATTTGTTGACCTGCACACTTTGTCTTATATGGCTTACTGCACTGTACTTTCAATTTTTATTTTATTTTATTTTTTTCAACAATAAAAAAGTCAGATTGTATTGTAATCGCCTATCTCCCTGGATGGTCTATGGTTTCCTGAAGGAGAGTCTCTGCCTACCTCATAATGGGTGTTCGGTAAACATTTTTTTGAATAAATCAATGAGTATCTCCCTTGTCTACCATGGATTCATTGGGTGGACTTGGACATGTCTTTTCACTCTGTCAACTTCATTTTATAAAGAAGGAAACCAAGGCTGATAGCAAAATTTGAATCACAAGTGGGGTATGCAAAGGAAATGAGATAACTGGTGGAAACATGCTTTGCAAACCGGAAACTGTTGTGTAAGTGTTCATACGTGAGTTCTGAAGTCGAACTGCTAGAGGTGGAAAATAAGCTCTACCAGCCACCAACTGTTTGATCTTGGGAAAGTTACTTAACACCTTTGTGCCTCAGTTTCTTGATCTGTAAAATGGGGTTATAAAAGTACCTATCTTGTTGGGTGGCTGTGATAATTGAGACAACCCAAGTCCCCTAGGATAGTGGCTGACTGCTCTGTAAGTTCTCAATAAATGCTGGCTAGTATTAGCATGGAAAGAACTTTCCCCAGGATGGCATCTTTCAGGCAAAGAATCCCTCTCCTTTCCCTTCCCCACTAGGCTTTCTTCACCTTCTCTCTTCTCTGGAGATCGCTAGGATCTTGGGATCTAGTCATTTATAGCCTTAAAGACGTGAGTTTTTCCCCCAAGAGCAACTAGCCTCCAGCAAAGGAGATGACCCCAGTAGACACCCCCCCCCCCACACTCCTCAGTTTTGGATGTCTGTGCATCATTCTTTCCTCCAAGAAAAAATGACCAGAGCAGCCTGGGAAGGAGGGGCTGGAAATGGTGAGGGGGGAGGATGGGGTTCAGCTGCCGGAACATTCTCTGGAGCTGGTGAGGCCACATGGGAAGAATATGATCCCAGAGTAGGCTTTTCCTCCCTCTCAGGCTGGACTTGGAAGTGGCCAAAGACGGAGTCTGATTCCACCCAAAGCCAGCCCCAGCAGCAGTGGTGTGACGTGGCAGGAGCCCCCGCCAGAGGCTGGAACTGCAGGCTCTCTCAATAACTCGTGTGCCTCCTGAACTTGTCACTTTGTCTCTGGATTTCCATAAAACCAAGGATGGGGACTAGATAACCCCTAAGGACTCATTCAACTCTGAGCTCATCATTTCAGGTAATGGGGCCATCAGCTCTCCTGGTTCCTAGGCCTATGGACTCGGACTAGAACTAGACCATTGGTAGGGGCATCCGGGTGGCTCAGACAGTTAAGTGTCTGACTTTGGCTCAGGTCATGATCTCATGGTTCATGGGTTTGAGTCCCGTGTCGGGCTCTGTTCTGACAGCTCAGAGCCTAGAGCCTGCTTCTGATTCTGTGTCTTCTTCTCTGCCCTTCCCCACTTGTGCTCTATCTCTCTGTCTCTCAAATAAATAAACATTAAAAAATATATAAAAAATAAGAAAAGAACTAGACCATTGGCTCTCCTGGGTCTCCAGCTTGCCAACTGCAGATCTGAGGACTTGCCAGCCTCCATAATTGCACGAGCTAATTCCATGTAATAAATCACATCTCCTCGCATTGGTTCTGTTTCTCTGGAGAACCCTGACTAATACAGTCTCCTCCCCATCTGGTTTGTCACTTTTTCCAAGAAAATCTTCATATTCGTCCTCCATGCTCCCCTTAGCTCTTACTTTCTGTTCTTGAATAAGGCAGTGCCTGTTTACAGGGAGCAAAAAGTCACCAGCAATAGAATATGTTCCATCTGTTTAGTTTTTATTATTTCAAGTGCTTCTATAATTATCACTTAATCCTATTATTTAATTCTAGACCCAACAACCCAGGGAGATAAATGAAGCAGAAATTGTTCCCTTTAATTTTATTTTAGCAGCATTATTAAGGTATAATTGACATACAATAATCCATACTCCTCAAGTGTACAATTTGACGAATTCTGAGATCTGTATAAATCTGTGGAACCGTCAACATGGTCAATATAAAGAACATACCCATCACCCCCTAAAGTTTCCACACCCTTCACTCTACTCCATTCCCATCCCTCCTATCCCCAGATGACCACTATTGATGACCACGACTTTCTTGTAATTGCTGAGAGAACCGAGGACCAGAAGCTGACACGTCCTGCCTAGGTCAGGTCTCCTCTCTGGTCCAGTCTCCTGACACTCAACCCGGGATTCATTCTAGGTGACCGTCTTCAATCATGCCCAGGAGAAAGGGGGAAGAAATCATTTATTGAGCACCTACCATGTGCTAAGTCCCAAGGTTTACATACATAGCTATGGAAATACAGTAGCCTAAGTCTTCCTTTGGTTTCAGATGTCTCCTCTCTGATGACTAATCACCTCCATCCCTGGGTTCTGACTCAGCTCATGTATCCAAATGTGAGCTTGGGTATGTCTCTCCCTGGGTGTCTCTAATAAGCATCTCAGATGGAACTTGCCTAAACATGGCTTTGTTTATGACCTACCTCCCCCCCTCCTCAGCCTCCAGCCTGTTGTCCCTGAGTCTTCTACTCAAGTGCTCAAGTCAATAATACTGAGTTAGCTTCAATTCTTTCCTTCTCCTCACTTAGGATGGCTAATCCATTGCCATGTTTATTACCAGTATCTTCAAAAGAACCTCAATCTGGCCTCTATTTTCCATGCCCACTGCTACTGCCTGGTCCAAGCCACCATCATGTCCTAGCTGGTGTCCCTGCTTTCACTCTTGCTCTGGCCTCTACCACTTTTCTGTGCATATCAGCCAATGATCTTAAATCACATCATGACACTCCCCTTCCTAAAACTCCTCAATTGCTTTCCAATACATTTGGACCAACCTTGCATTCTTACTCAGCCTCATGAAGTTCTCTGTGATCTGTCACCTTTGTGACCTGGTATCGCGATGCCCCTACCCTCACCCTGGACATACACACCAACTCCAGCCGATCTGACCTTCCTTCTACTCCTTGAACATACCAAGCTTATCACTGCCTTAAGTTTTCTGCCTAGAAAACTGGTCTCCTCATCTTAACACAGATCATTTCTATTCTTCCCTAAGGTTTTAGTGAAGGAAAAGAAATGGTGCTCATTACCAACCGAAGTTATGTTGTTATTTGTTTGATGACCTGTCCGTTTCCTCTTGAGAATGAGAGTAGGAACCTCGCAGACACACTGTCTGTTTTATTTACTGAGGTATTTCCCAGTACAGCCCTAACACCTACAAAAATACCTGGCATATACTAGAAGCTCAATAACTATTTGTTGACTGAATGATCAAACAATAGGCTTCTTACTCATACATAGTAATCGTTAACCGTCTTTCCAGTCAAATGCTCCTCTATCACTACGTAAAAATCCAATAACTCTTCCTAATTCTTTCCTGCCTCAATATTTTACTTGGCCCTGTGCTCACTACAGTGATGAAACCTTTAAATGTTTGAGCTTCTTCGTTTTTCTGCTCCCTTGTGGGACCTGCCCCCATTCCTCCTCATACCCTTACCTCCTGGGTTTGGCTGAGTAAATTCAGAACTTTCATTCTGTTATCCCCTATTTTCTTACAATATGCCTCTTCGGTTCCAATAATCCTCGCTTAACTCATATTACAATTCCCAGCCAAGCATTCATCTTTCTTTTAGATTTAACCATAAAATACTACAAGATTTACTGCCCACCACTCTTTCTTGTACTTGTCATCTTCTCTACCTGGAGACTTTTGTTTTAATTTAATTTTCATTTGCTTAGAATTCTTCCTCAAGTGATTTCCTCAGCTAGGGGCATGGGTACACACTCTTGTAATTCTTTAATAATTGAAAATTTATTTCAGTGTCAAGATCCACCACCACCACCACCACAATATATAGAGTAATAGTTCATGATGTTCTTGGGCAAAGGGGGTATGACAGAGAATAGTCAAGGGCCTCGCCCTCATGGAGCCTACATTTTTTTCTCTGGTCTTTGTGTTAGTGGAATTGAATAGTTTATGCTGCAGGAGTCAACATTCTCCAAATCTCAAAGGCTTAACAAAAGAAAAGTCTCCCTTTTGCTTATGCAAGCTTTGCTGCTGGGTCCGGGAGACTTACCAGGAAGTTTGTCCTCCCTGTGAGAGCTCCGTGTTGCACTTCCATATCAACGCAAGCTTCCCAGATTAGAGCAGCAAGGGGAGAGAGTGTTGGGAAGTCTCACTACCCTGACATGCCTCTGCACAGAAGTGACACACATATTTTCATTGCCCAAAGAACGTCATATGACCACGACAAACTGCACAAGAGCCAAGCCCCCTGTGTGTCTGGAAGGCAGAGAACTGGAAGTATTTGAGTACCACTAGTATCTAATAGCTTTCACTGAGAATATAGTAAAATGTAGGATGCTTTCATTATATTTTTTTCTTTCAATGATCCAAAACTTATGATTCACTGTCTTCTGTTTACCAGTGTTGCATATATAAAGTCAGATTTTTTTTAATTTTTATTTTTTAGTTTTGCTTGTCTATCTCCCTGCCTCCCTCCTTCCCTCCCTATCTATCTGTATGTCTGTGTTAGTTGAGGTTGGCCATGATGACTCACAAATAGCATTAGATATGTAACAGATTTAGTGGGACAGGAACAGGAGAAGACCAGCAGAACTTTGAGCCTGTGATGGAGGTCTGAAGTCTATGAAAGGAGATTGGAAAGGAAGGGCTATTAAGATAGGAATGGTCTCTGACTGCAGCATAACTCCAAGATGGGTTGACCAGGCCCACGGGGAGTCCTTGAGACAAAGTTGTCCCTGAAGGAGATCCAAGTCCCACAGGAACTGGCCTGCCTCATGTCTTCACATGCTTAGTCTGCAGGGAGCATGGCCTCCAGGTACCCATGGTGGTAAATTTAGATCTGAGAGACACAACTTTATGGCAGCCACAAGAAGCTTATGAATATTTTTTCTTTCTTTTGTTTTTGGAGTTGGGTAATTTTGCCAGCTATCCCTGGTGGGTGCCACTTAAACATTACTCCTGTTACAGCATGTCCTTTCCACATGAATTTTCTCCTCTTTCCTCACTTTGGTGAACTTTTCTTGAACTCTGTCTTCTATTATTAATTCTCCATCTGTGTCTTGTTCACCTTTTGGAACTCTATCACTTACATAATAGATGTCCTGCATGTGTCTTTTATGTCCCTCACCTTTTCATTTATGATTTTCATGTATTGCTCTGTATTGTGGGTTGTTCCCTGTATTTAATTTTCCAAAATGCTATACTCGTTTTGGGGGAAATTAACACTTAGTTTTACAATTTTCTATTGAATTTTAAAATTGAAAAACCATATGAGGGTACCAAAAGTTATTTTTTGTGTGTGCTTTCTCAACATCTCCTTGAGAATTCTAACTGTATCTTGCCCCCTTAAAAGCCACCTGTTCTAGTTGTTGGGATTGATCTCCCTCCTTCGATGGCTTCTGATCCTTTGATGATACCTGCTCTGTAAATGCTTGTATTGGAGGGCATGCACACCAGGCCTTGGGGTCTTTTAGGCCAGGGGAGACTGATAGGGGAGACTGATAGGCAGCGGAAGATAGGGACAAGATGATGAGTTTGTTCAGATGGGATAAAGGAGGCCTCTTTGTTCTAACATGGCTGTGGAGATGGGATATCTTCAGCCCCACATTGCCAATGCCCTCAGGCACAGCCACCTGATAGAATAGCCGACCTCTCCTAGAGCTACACTTAGCTCATTAGAGAGAAGGGACCACTCCTGGATCCTAGGGGATTTACAAGGCTTTCTTCTTGTGACCTAAAAATTGAGGTCTTTACCACTAATTCTTCCAGGGAAGTAATGCTCTTTTTGAGTGGAGTTTTGGGTCTTTCCCTTGGTATTGCAATAAATGAACCCCTCATTCTATGTCTTCTTTTCTAGTGTTTGAGGTGTCAGCCATATCTGGCTTCTCTAAGCTACTACAATCAGCCAGCCTCATGTTGGTGATTGATTCATCCCTGGGAGCTGGAACAGAGAGAGGGTCCTGAACACTTATTCAAGTCATTATCATGCAGAATCCCCCAAGAATTATCTTGATAATTAAAGTGCCCCTCCCATCTTCTTGTCTTCCTAAGACTCCCCCTTATTCCCTTCTTTATTCATGGTGTCGTGTCAACTTGTTCCCTCCAAAGGAGTCTTACAAAGGGAGGAACAATAGTCTGAATTTGTCATCATCACTGGTCACCATGCTTTTTCCTTCCTACAGGTCAGATGCAGATGCCTTATGTGGTGTTAACAACCATCTGTCATAAGTCTAGGGTCTGCAGTCCGAGACTAGCCCCTGGAATCAGCACCAAGTGTGTGGTTACTGGGGTGGCCACCAAAACAAAAATGGGCATATAGGCATAGGTAGAGTAGGAGAATGTTTCTCTGGCAGGGGGAGGGGTTGGGACATTTTTTTTTTTAATTTTTAGGTTTATTTATTTATTTTCAGAGAGACAGAGACAGCATGAGTGGGGGAGGGGCAGAGAGAGACAGAGAAAGAGAGAATCACAAGTAGGCTCTGCACTACCAGCTTGGAGCCCAATGTGGAGCTTGAACTCATAAAACATGAGATCATGACCTGAGCTGAAATCCAGAGTTGGACACTTAGCTGACTGATCCACCCAGGGGCCCCTGGGATATTTTTTAAGTGTATTTATTTTGAAAGTGAGAGCACAAGCAGGGGATGGGCAGAGAGAGAGAGAGAGAGAGAGAGAGAGAGAGAGAATCCCAAGCAGGCTCCACACTGTCAGTTCCGAGCCCGATGCAGGGATCAAACTCAGGAACTGTGAGATTATGACCTGAACCAAAATCAAGAGTCGGATGGTTAACTGACTGAGCCACCAGGTGCCCCCGGTTTGACACATTTAATAGTTATTTTTAATAGTAATAGTCTGATCATCAGGGGACAACTTTGAAAGGACTTTGTTGTATATGTTATTTTCTGGGTGGCTGGCAATGTTGTCAGTGTTTCCAACCAAGAGGTATAAAAGGCAAGTATTGAGATCCAAGCCTTATGTGAGGCATGTTGTGTATGTCAGCTCATTCACTCCCCACCACAACTCTGTGTTGTGACCCTCATTTTACAAATGGGTACCTGGGGCTCAGAGAGAAAACGTCGGTTAGATGGGGGAATTGGTATTTGAATATGGTCCGGGTGAGTCCAACGTCCACGTGCATGCTCTATGCTAGTAGTCCATGCTATGCTCAATTTCGAGTTGACTTTTTTTAAATTTTATTTATTTTTGAGAGACATAGAGACAGAGTGTGAGCAGGGGAAGGGCAGAGAGAGAGGGAGACACAGAATCTGAAGCAGGCTCCAGGCTCTGAGCCATCAGCACAAAGCCCGACGCGGTGCTCGAACTCGCAGACCGCGAGACCATGACCTGAGCTGCAGTCGGCCGCTTAACCAACTGAGTCACCCAGGCGCCCCTCGAGTTGACTTTTGAAAGTTGAATAAGACAGCAATAGCAAAGAAGGAACTGAGGGTGGGGCAGTTTGAGATGCCAGCACAGGAATAGGCAGGAGTCAGGTGTAAACGGCAAATAGGAAAAAGTCTCATGTGCCCACATGAGAGGGTTGTTCCAGAAAGAGATGAGATTTGAAAGACCAGTTAATGCCAGATGGTGAAGGATCCTGTAACTTCCAAGTCCTGAGATCTTAAGTTACTTCACCTTGCTGAGTGTTAGTCCTCTGATAAGGAAAGTGGGGCTGAAATACCCTTCCTGATTGCCTGCATGCTTAAGGCACCTACTGCATGCTTGGGGATGGTGAAAGCTGCTTCCTGTCCAGCAGGACCTGGCTCTGGCCGGTGGGTGCGGAGGAGGGGTGGGGTGGGGACGCAGGGCTGGAGGGCTGGCGCTGTGTCAGCACCTCCCGAGGCCCCGAGTTCTTCCAATCCCAACAACCTCTTCATCATTTGAGAGATCAGCCTCAGGCCCATTTGGTGTTAATTACAGCAAACCAGGCTTCTCTGTGTGAAGGAAACAGACCCTCATTTCTCTCATTAAAGTAAAATATGACCCATTTTTATGCCTGCGTATTTTGTTGCCGAGATTACGAGAGTCATCTTTTCTGTTTATATGGAACAGAGAAACGTTACACCAGGCAGGCGGCCTGGGCCCCCGAGTCTGGGGAATAGAAAGCAGATGTCGTCCTCACTGTTATTTTCCCTTCTGCCCCAGCCTCTACTCTCCTCCTCGCTGCTCCTCTCTCAGACACATAATCCTCCTTTCAGATTCGCACGAGGTAAGTGGATCTTAAGAGAATAAGCTCACATTTATTGAGTTCTTTACCAGGTGCCAAGCTCTATAAACAAGTTCCCTCTTTAATTCTCCCTAGAAGCTTCAAGGGTGGTTGGTATTAATCCTTACTCAGCCCCAGTTCCTTCGAACTAGGAGTGTCCCAAGTTTTTCTGGTGCCCCCCCACAAGGGAAAAAATGAATCCTGCCCTTCTCAGATGCACTGATTCGTTGCTCCCGGAGGTCTGGTGGGAATCATCCTAAGAGGGTCTCCTCATGGGGGAAGGTGACTGGGGGCCCAGTGGGTCAGGGATTCCTACGAGGTCAATTTAAAAGGCAAGTGGTGGGGGCTTGGAAAGATTTTAGGCAGAGAATTCACAATGTAAGTGCAAGATTTTGAAGGATGGCTTTGGTAACAGTCCGGAGAAGGGATGGGGTCAATGAGAGTAGAAGCGGTGTAAGGAAAATCATCCCCAACATGGAAATAAGGTGAGGTCTTAGTATTTGCTCATTGTTATGCAGACCAGTGTCTAACAGGTCCACCAGGAGTTATTCGGTCCTCTACAACTTTTTCTGGAAAGGGCCAGATAGTAAATATTTCAGTGTTGTGGTCCCTACGTTGTCCATCAGTTAGTTACTCAACAATACCATTGTAGCAGGGAAGCAGCCAAAGGCAATATGTAAATGAATGAGCATGAATGGTGTCAATAAAACTTTATTTACAAAAAACAAGAGGTGGCAGCCATTCTTGCTCTGTGAGAATGTACTCTTGTTGGACACATTATTTACTACTGATTAGAGTTCAGGCCCTGTGAAAATCCACTTTGATTTGGGGATTTTTGTCCGCTAGAGATAAAGTAATTTTTGTCTGATGGGAAAAAAGTAATCCCAACTCTGTTGTTGTTTTTTCCTGAAGGACATTAACTAGTTTTCTACCTAGCAAGAAATCTTATTCCAATATTCTCTCTAGAGCAGTTATATCTCAATCCTCGGCTCTTCTAATACTCTCCAAACCAGCTTTGCAATCTGACTGGCTCCCTCGCTGATGAATTAAATACATCTTTACACAAGCCAACTTTACATTAGTATGACAGTCATTTTACTTTACCTTTCTGAAAATTGCACTGTCCTTTAACAGAGGAGAGATTCAGGATAAGACTGTGGAGTCATCCAGAAAAATATAGACCATAGGGATGGAACAACTGGGACGTGCTAGAGATTTTTAAGAGGTATCGTTGATAGGACTGGTGACCAGTGAAACAGAGGAGTGAAAAAGAGGAAAGAGAATGAACGGGTCCCATGTCTAGCTTGCTGTGTGAATAATAAATGACATTGCTCCTCAGAGAGCTGTCATGCTGTCACAGAGTACTCCCCAAGCCTTGGAGAGTTATGTGGTTGGGAACAGACCTGGGAAGGGGTAGGAAAATGGCGAACAACCATGCCAACCTCTAAGGCTCCTTGTCCTCCCTGGTTTGTCGGAAATTCAATTTCTTGTATCTTGATATTTGGCAACCTGACCTAAGCATTCAAATGAATCACTCCCTGGAGTTTTGTGGTGGCTCTGGGTACAGCAGACCAGTTTTTAGGGGAATACGATAAAGAGGTTCACTGGTACCGGTATCCCTTTCCAAGTGGGGTTGTGTGGTTGGAGGCCAGCGGGGGGCTCAGACCCATGCTCTGTGCAGGGCGGAACAGATGTCTTAGATTTCCTGGGGGCTTACAGTTGAGTTAGGGAAGATATCACACTGTCTTATGACTGCCTTTCTCTCACTTCTTGGAATTTCTTCTGTAGATATACATGCACAGCTACAACACAGCAGATACACAAGTGGCATTTTCAACGGGGGACCGGTTATATGATTCCATACAACACAGTGCTAGGCTACCGTAGGGAAGAATAAGGAGATGCTCTTTATACCAATAAGGACTAATCTCCAAGGTAGGGTGCGAGTGGCCAGAATGGGTGACAAATGAGTAGTGTGCTCCTTTTCATGTTAGAAAGGGGGAAATAAGAATACATATTTTTATTTGCCCGAAGTACCTCCAGAAGGATACACAAGAAACTAACAATAGTGATGTCCTGCGGGGGTAAGGGGCAGTAGGTCGAGTGGGGTATGGTTAGAAGCCATGTTTTCATACTATACCATTTTCTGTTGTTTCCATTTTAGAACCATGTGGAAAAAGTACCTGATTACCTGTGAAATGAAAGGATAGGGAAAGCATGGGCTACCCCTAGGAGCATGTGACCGAATCTGAGGTCACAGGGAAGGCGTCGGGGAGGAGGCGACATTTAATCCACTGTCTCAGATCAGAGTTGGCCAACAGTGGGGAGCAGAGGAATGCTTCAGACAAAGCAAATAGCATGGGTGAAGAGCTTAAGGTGAGGGAGCGTGGGCAATTTAAGGAACTAAACTCTGATATGGCTATGCTGAAGCTTTGTAGCTTGGGACTCAGTAGGAGGAGAGAGCTGTCATTTGTCAAGAGCTAACTTCAGGTTTACCACTGACAGCAGGTACCCCAGCTTCCCGTGTGCCGGGCACTTTAGCTAAGCCTCCACCTGTCTTCTCTCGTCCATTCCTCACCTGGGCCAAGTACCATTATCATCTCCACTTTCCAGGTGAGAAACAGAAACTCAGAGTTTAGGTCCCATTTCCTGGATCATGGAGCCATTGAGTGGCAGATGGGAAGCCAGGCCACCTGCCCATCTGTTTTGTCATCTGTAATAGGACAGAGCCCTGGGAAGCACCTTGCTTCTTTTCTAGGGGAGCCAAAGCAGGTATTCTAAAGAAAGGGGTAGGGGGAACCATACTAAGCCCAGATCTCCACAATATAAGAATCTCAAATCCCTCTTCTTTTGCAACCCAGGGAAGGTCATTTCATAGAGGTGACATGGAGCACAGAGTTGCATGAGCCCTGGCATCCTGCCAAGCACCCTGTGGGTGTGGTCCCCTACAGGTCTCAGCTACTCCTTGCTGCAGATGGCCGAGGTAAGCCTTGTTATCCCTGTTTTATAGACCAGGAAACAGAGTTTAAAGGGGGTTAACCAATCTGCCCCAAGGTCATGCAGATTAGTAAGCACTGGACCAGGAATTGAATCCTGGTCTCTGATGGACGACTGAGCTTTTTGCATTCTAACATATACTTGGGTGATTAGGACACAGTATGAGGAGAGCTGTGATTCAACCTAAGTCTACGGCTCAGCGAGCCTACAGAGGAAGGGCCTGGAACCTTCTAGAAGGATGACGAGGTGACCTTCAACTGGAGTTCCTGCAGAAAAAGAAGCTGCAGGCCAGATGGAGAGGAGAAGGAAGCGTGTGCCAGGTAGAAGGACTGGCGATGACAAAGGTTCGGAGGGACAGGGTCTGCCCTCATTTAGAAAGTGAGCGGTCTGGGGCAGCATCGGGAGGGAACAGAGGGAGGTGGGGGCGGGCTGTTAGCACCGGACCTCATTTAATACATGAAAGAAATGGTGTCTGCTCTCAGCAAGTCCACTGTCTCACTCTACTCTAAAAATGGGGAGAGGCCCCTGAAAAGTGTTTTCCCACTTGATCCAGGTTTGCAGTGACAGGACCCAGCTGGCTGTTGGCTCGGGGAGGCTCAGGTGTCGAGTCTGGGAGGCCCAGGGCAGGGGCTTTGTGAGGAGGCTGCAGAGCACTGTGGCTGCGCCTCGCCTCTGTTCAGCGCCGCCCCCCCCCCCACGCTGGCTCTCTTGCTTGTCCCTTATCCAGTCGCTGCCCCAGCACCTCATCAATCACCCCGTTCTCAGGGAAACAGGCCCATGGTGTTGCTGCAGAGAACCCCACGGCCTGGTGCTGACAATGGCGAGCTGGATTCCGTGTGTCCTGATGATCTGGGCGCAGATAAGGGCCATTAACACCTCTTGTAATTACAGAACCCCGGCTCGGGCCTGCTTGTCCCTGACCGGCAGAGCCGGGGGGTGGGGGAAGGGGGAGATCCGGGCTTCCTGTGATTTTATTTATTTTATTTAAATAAGTTGATATAGGCCAGCTCTTGGAACAGTGCCCAGCACAAAGCAGGTGCTATGCAAATCTTTGCTATTGTTATTAGTGCTGTCATGCTTATAGGTGGAGAGGGGACTTGCCCAGTTAGGCAGCAAGTGACCGGCGGAACCGGGATGGGTACAGACCAGGGCTCCTTCCAGCGCATCTTTCTGCCCTGGCCGGCGGGGGTGGGGGTGGGCAGGGGGCTCCGCCGGCCTTCTTCACGCCCAGTCACTAACAGTTGGAGCTCTGATTTAGGGTCGGTTCTTAGAAAAGGCTCAATAAATAGGAAGCTTATTATCCGAGGGTGCGAGAGAGGACAGCCACCCTTCCTCATAAAAATGTCCCTGTATCTGATCTCGTCCCCGAACAGCACTGTGCAACAGTGTCTCCGATTTACACAGAAAAAACCGAGTTTGTATACATCGCATCCAGAGGCCCGCTTTCAGGAGACGCCCTATCACTTCTAACTCCCTCTGCCCTCCTGTGGACGCACGCCTCTGACTGATGGAGGTGATTGCGTTAAAACGTATCTCCCACCCAGCACTGACCTTTCTTTCTTCCAAAGTGAGAAATGAGAAATGATGACCAGGGGAGCAAGGGAATCACCAGCCTGGAGGGGCCCCCGAGAGGTCAGGGCTGGCCTGATGGCCCCTGGATGGCCAGCTGCCAGGTGGGACGAGAGTGCCTTGGGGGGCACCCATTTGTCTCTCCTTTGACATTTGGGGTAAACTCGTACCGGCTTCTCTGCAAACCATGCACGTGTCTGCTGAGGCGCATATCTCGATAGAATCCAGGCACGCCGGCTCGAGAGCGTTTCTGTACCAGTCTGGGAGAGCTGCGTGGTGGGCCAAGGCGAACCAGGATGTCCGAAGCCTGAGGGCGGGGGCCTGGGAGGGGAAAAGACGTTCGCTTAGGGAGTAGCGGCCAAGGCGGGTGGTGCTAGGCCCGGATCCTTTGTGAAACTTTCTCAAATGAGCTTTCGGGGAAGTAAAAACGCAGTTTTATTTTACCAGGGAGACGCAGCTTATGAGTGTGCGTAACAGAACACAAGGTTCAAGGCCCCGTCTCTAGACCCGGAGTTCAGATCCCAGCCACCTGGCTCCCTACTCACCGTGTGACCCTCAGCAACTTTCTTAATCTTTTTTTTTTTTTTTTTTTTTTTTTTGTGCCTCAGCCTTCTTATCCATCAAACGGGAGAATATTGGTGTTCTATTGGAGTTAATATATGGGAAGGTCACGGGACAGAGCCTGGCACACCCTAAGCCCTATACAATGTTGCTATTATTACTGCTATTACTTAATACCTACTCTGCCTCAGTGATTCACCACACATCCGTCTCTTACTGAATTCCTACCATGGATTCTCCCCGCCGACAGCAAGTGGGCTGAGACGCGGACCATTGGACTGCACTTTGGCCCGGGCCAGGAGGACTCGAAAATTCTTTCGGTCCCCATCTGAAATCCCTATCTTCCTTGAAACGTCCCCCGCTTTTCCCCTTTGGGAAGAGAGTGTGGAGAGATTAAGGAGAAGGTTACCTTAGGGGCATCCGGTGTGCTGAGACAAAGCTAGAAGTCACCGGCTCCATCTCTGAGGCCGGTGTTCTTTTCTGGATAAAATGGCTCTGTGCACGTGGCCTGCTGTCGGGCCTCATGGTTTGCCTCATCTTGTTCTTGGCAGCTGTGTGGCCGTAGGCAAGTCACGTCACGTCCACAAGCCTTGGTTCCCTCTGCCTCTTCCATTTGCGCAGTGCTGTGGCTGGTGGGACGGCTCATGGGGGTGGGGGCACGGATGACAGGGAGACCCGATCATAGATGGAGCTTTGCAGAGACTGAAAGAAGCCTCAGCCGTTGCCATTCTGGGAGATGTCTGGGGCTGTACAGGTCACTTCCTTTTGAGCCTACATGGGGAGGCCCTGTGGGGTGGGGCGAAGGAGGCTCCAGACCCCGCTGAGATAGGTCATGGGCTCCAGCCCTGGCATGGCCCCTGGTGAGCCCTACACTCAACTCCTTGGTGGGGCTGTGTCTCTTTTCCTCAGACACCAGGCCCAGCAGTGATCAACAGTCTGACAGAAAGAACTGACTTTTCTTCCTCCTCCTAGGGTGCCTGGAGTCTCTTACTTCCATGCTTTTTCCTGTCAGCTTCCTGGTGGGCCCTCCCACCTTCTCCCATGACTGGTTCAGGTTCAGGATAAAGGGTGGCATGTCTGTGGAGCAACACTGTCTCCTCTGTGAGCCCTCAGTACCTCAGCTTTTGGTCTGCCGCTCTCCCCAGAGAGGTGTGGCACCACAGAAGTATTAGAGCCGTAGAGACTTACAGCTACAGAGGTACAGCCCTACCCTTCTGGGACAGTCCTGCGTCCTGCCCATAGATGAATGAGAGCCCAAGGTCCCGCCCTGTAAGCAGCTCAAACCCTGAGACCAGATCCAATGATGATTCAGATAGCCTGACGGGCGCA
Source organism: Paguma larvata (assembly GCA_030068075.1). NCBI lineage: Eukaryota > Metazoa > Chordata > Mammalia > Carnivora > Viverridae > Paguma > Paguma larvata. The sequence continues at coordinate 43,303,356 of CM057833.1, forward strand.
GAGGCCGGCACATGACGTGTGCTTATGAATGACAGAGGCCATGGCTTCCAGGTCCCCCCTTGGTATACCCCCACGCAGCTGTTCTTCCTTCAGTCAGAGTACAGACCCGGTTTCACAATTGGTCTCGCCTCATTTGATTGTGAGCTCTAGGGCCAGCCTCATGCCTGTCTCAGTATCTTCAGTACCCCACAATGTCTGGTAGTACACGGGAGGTCCTCAAGACATAAGGAAAGGATGAATAAATGTCTGGGTCCTACATCGTAGTCACCCTTGACCGCAAACTGGAGGAGCAAAACCAGGTACGAGAGCCTACCGCTGTGACCTCAGCCTCAGCCACGCTCCTCCCTGCTGTGTACGACTTATTATATAAGTCCAGGCAGCAAGAGGACAGTGTTGTGGGAAGAGCGAGTTGGGCGCCATTTTTAGACCTTTCAACAAGCATTGGCCGCTGATGTAACCTCCAGTAGATGGGCCTGTTCTTCAGGAGACAGAACAAAAATACAGTAGGCTGGAATAATCATTGTTTTCTTGCTCAGCTTATTATCCTTGCCCCGAATTAGTTCATCCTTTAAGCGGCCAACGACTTCCCTCCTCATTGGAAGAGGGATCTATTAACAGGGCCCCATTCCAGGTTAGGTAGAGCAAAATGTTTTCTAAAGATTCTATCCGAACGTTCCTCATTTTACAGAGGAGGACATGAAGTCTGAGAGTTAAATAACTTACTCAAGGCCGCATGACTGGTCAGTAATTATACTCCCTGCTATAATTTATTGAGCACATATTATCGGCCTTTAATATGAATGCATTGCATGCATGATCATATTTGGTCCTGGTTAAAGGCAACCTTATGGGTTAGGTTTATTTATCTCCACTTGATGGAAGTAGACCCTGAGGTTCACAGAGATTAAGTAACTTGCCCACCTTGTTAGATATTGGCAGAGCTGGTACGCCTGTCCAGATCTGGCAGCCCCAGATCCTCTGGGGTGGTGGTTCTTGGTCTGAAGAATGTATCCATTGGAATAGCTCTGACACGTCTAAAGAATACTGAGGCCAGGGCACCACCCCGGACCTGCTGCCTCAGAACCACTGTGTTCTGAATACGCCGATGTACTTTTGCGCTTAACGTCAGTGTAAAAAAAAAACACACGCAAAAACCGAAAAACTCAGTCTCGCGTTTTCTTATCTGAAAACGGGGGCCGCTGGGACCCAGGGCTCTGTGCAAGGATCCAGAAGAGCTTAGGACACGGTGCCTGTGCAGGGGTGCTCAGTAATTGCTGACTTCCTTGTCCCAGCAGCCAAGGAGCGCCTGGAGGGCTTCGGGTCTCTCGTGTGTGTACATGACCCCACTTTGCCGGAGACCCAGAACACTGTTTTCTGGGCTTCGGGGTTCAGTTTCTTGATTGTTTGTTATTATTTTTAATAGAATTCAGGAGAAGGCCATGAGCGGGCCAGACATCTGTGATAAATCTGCTGGGGTGTTTACAGGAAAGCTTTCCCAAGTCCCCTGTATTCTATATTTCTTGCTTTTCTTTCCGGCTACAACACAGCCAGGAAAATATCTCGCCTGAACTGAAAGAAAACAGCCTGTTAGGCTCTGGCGAAAGTTGACTTAGCAAATACGAGCGTCGTATTATATAGCGAGTGAGTGCAAGGGTATTTATGGGGAGGTTTCTTTCCGAAACACCCGTCTGAAAGGGAAAGGGGGCATCTACTCAGCCCTTCCTGTTCCAGTCCCTGTACCAAAGCGTTGCCTATGTTAGCTCACCTCATGTAGGGACCTCCCTCCTGCGGAGGCGAGGAAAATTCCTATTCCTGTTTTACAGATGAGGAAACTGAGGCTCGCAGAGTTTACGTGACATGACCAAGGCCTTGCCGCGAGTAAGCGGGTTCAAGCCTAGTCTGTCTGCTTCCCAGCCCGTGGTCTTCTCTGAACCACAGTCATCTGCTCCAGTTTCCTGTTTTCCTCTCTTATTTTCCAAAGCCTTCAATTAATTTCACGAGGAAAGCAAACAAATTTTAAAAGATGGCTCCAGAAAACAGTGTAAAGAAAGAAAAAGACGAAATCTTTCTACAATGGAGCGCCCTAGCTCTGCCTGCTATCCCTGGTGCCTGGCACCGGGCCTGACTCTAGTAGGTGCAAATGATTGACAACAGAATGGGCACACGGGTGACTCCTCTGCCTGCCGGCCAGGGCACCGCTTTCTTCCCCTGGGGCCTCCCTGTGTCCTTTTTTGCCTTCACTTCAGGGCTTCCTCCCGCCATTCCTGGGTTTGCTCCCTTGGGGACTCCTCTGCTTTTTTTTTTTTTGGCAAGTGTGGACTTCCCGGCCTCCCCATCTTATGTGTGGCCTGTCTTGGGAAGAAACAAACTCCTCAGTTTCCCCTTCTGATGTTCATTCAAGTCATTTTTCTCTTCTGGATTTCCGTTCTAAGTTGTTAAGGCATTATCAAATATAGGCGCCAGTTTTCCTGTTAACACATTAAATACTACCACTACTGCTGATAATATAATTTTTCCAGCCTCCGATGTCCCAGGCGCTCTGTTGAGCACCTCATACCTAATACCTTGAATACAACAACCCTGTCGTCGTGGGTTGAATAGGGTGCTCCCCCCCAAAAGAAACGTCCAAATCCTGACCCCTGTGACCCTTTTTTGGAAAAAGGGTCTTTGCAGTTGTAATTCAGTTAAAGATCTTGGGATGAGGTCATCTTGGATTGAGAGAGGGCCCTCAATCCACTGACTGGAATCCTCACAAGGGAAAGGAGAGGAGATTTAACACGGAGATACAGAGAAGATCGTGTGAAGGCAGAGTCAGAAATTGGAGGGCAGCCTCTAGAATCCGGCGGACGCCACCGCCTGGCAGCCATCCCCAGAAGCTAGGAAGGAGTTATGGAATGGATTCTGCCTCTGAGTCCCCAGAGGGAACCAACCCTGATTTTGGACTTTTGGCCTCCAGAACTGTGAGAGAGTAAATTTCTGTTATTGTAAGCCAGAAAGTTTTTGGTAATCTGTTATACTTATAACACAGGAGTTATATATAGTTTTAAATTTTATAGATAAGAAAATCGAGGCTTGGAAAGAGTTTAGGACTTTGTCCAAGATCACAGATTTGGCAAATGCCCCAGATTAGATTCTAGCTCAGTTCCGGGGCTGGCTGCATGAGTGTGCAACCTGGGTAGCTGCACAAGGCTGTGCGCTCAGAAGGGCTCCACACTTGGCTTAATGCTCTGTTGTGCTTTTTTTGAAACTCTTAATAACTTGGGAGCAAGGCCCTGCATTTCCATTGTGCACCAGGCTCTGCAAATTATGTAGCTGGTCCTGACCAGGCTTTCCGGTGCCCAGATCCCAGGTCTTGCCTTTCTCATGTTCACTGTCACAACCTACATGCATCCTCGGTTTCCATCCATGCCCACAGCCTCACTCCCAACTCCTCTCCCCATTGTGGGGGCCGAGTAAGCCCCCCAGAGATGTTCATGTCCTACCCCCCAGCACCTGTGAACAGGTTATCTGACACAGAAAAAGGGGCTTTGCAGATGTGAATAAACTAAGAATCCTGAGATGCGGAACTATCCCGATTGATCTGGTGATCCAGGTGTCATCACGATGGTCCTTATAAGAGGGATCCAGCAGGAGCCAGAGTCACAGGAGAAAGCACCATGATGACAGAATGCAGGTGGGAGCGAGGGACTTTGAAGATGAGGAAAGAGGTGGCCAAGCAAGAAATACAAGTGGCTACTAGAAACTGAGAAGGGCAAGGAGATGAGTTTTCCTTCAGAGCTTCCAGAATGAGCCAGCCCTGCCCACACCTTCGCTTTAGCTCAGTGAAATGGAGTTTGGAGTGCTGACCTCCAGAATCATAAAAGAACAAATTTAGTAAAAAAAAAAAAAAATTTTTTTAGTGTTTATTTATTTTTGAGAGAGAGACAGAGCATGAGTGGGGAAGAGGCAGAGAGAGGGTGACACAGAAGCCGAGGCAGGCTCCAGGCTCTGAACTGCCAGCCCAGAGCCCAACGTGGGGCTCAAACTCACAACTGTAGGTCATGACCTCAGCCGAAGTTGGACGCTTAACCGATTGAACCACTCAGGTGCCTCAAGAATAAATTTATTTTTAAAGCCATTAACTTTGTGGCAATTTGTCTTAGCAACAGGAAACTAATACACCCTGCTTCTAAGACTTTTGCCTGCTCTCCCCACTAAATCTGCAGAAGAGAAATCAAACATTCTAGCAGGATTAGGGAAGATCAAGAGAACTCTAGTTCAACAGAAAAACATTCAAAACATTTACATAACATTTACATGTAATTGTAGAAATCACAGAGTTTCAAAGGTAAGATTCCTTTTCTGAGGTTCATATAGCGTGCAGGGGAGAGATTTCAATATTTGTAGGTAAATTATCAAAATTATCAATGCGCTACAATAAATACTAGTTAGAAATCCAAAGAGAATTAAAAAGTGTGTCTTTTAAAAATCTCTCTTTGCATCTGTTTTAATCTCTCATTATTCTGAAGGTAAATATGATTTTAATGTTTGTGTTATTTAATGATCTACTTCTGCCTAGTACAGAAAACTTTAAAAGATCATTTTAAACATGAATTTAAGTTAATCCTCTCTATGGGGTCAGGAGCGGGGGGGGAGGAAGGAAAAGCAATCATCAAAATTCTACAACACCAAGCAAATAAAACTTAGAAAAAAAAATGAAAGAGAAACCGAAGTCCATTTTCCTTAGCCCCCCACTCCATACAAAGTTGTGCGTTGACAAAGCATGAATTTGAAATTAAACTCTATTCTGTAACTTCCGGTCTGTGTGCATTTGGGCAAGTCACTGCTTTGGTCTGTTTCGTATTATGTCCATTTCACAAATGAGGAAATTAGTCCTCGGGGTTGGGTCACAGAGGAAATGAACTGTGTTTAGCATGACACTCTTCATAGGTGTGGGAGATGATGCTGTCAACTATTCTTTGCTCTACTTTCTTCCTTTCATGTAGCAGCAGATGTATTCTAGACTTACTGCCTGTGAAGCATGTAACAGCAGGCAGAAACAGTGGTTTTAACAAATCACCTTGAGGATTTCTAAGTAGGCATTCGAAGTTCCTAGCAGCAAACACTGTGCGCAGAAGATGAAGCCCAGACAAACTCAGGACATCTGTCTATATGTAAAACCACCAAGGATCCAGGGACAATGCTATTGTCTTGCACAAAAACAGTTCAAACCTTTCTGAGGTGGCAGAATGGCGGAAGAGTCGGGAAGATGGCAGTAGAAGGAATCTCTGCTGCAAGTAGCCCCTATCCCACTTGGAGACATGAAGGAGAGGGTGAAGGAATCCCCAGATGAGTTTGATGGCTCCCAAAGGAGAGGGACTGGGGAGCCTCTGCCCAGCACCTGGCTCCTTGTTCTGGGATGTCGGGAACCCCACAAGGATCTTACCCACTTTGGCCTTGATGAGTGGGGTGAAGATGGCCACACAGGAAGAGTAATAGAGTATTTGCTCAGCTCCTTTAACTGAGTCCTTAGTGGCAGTGACTTAAGTGAGAGAGAGAGGCTTATTTCTGTCACCTAAAAGTTTAGATTGGTAGGTGGTCCAGGGAAAGGCGGCTCTGCTCCGTGAGTCCTTTGGGGCTGTGATTCCTTCTTTTGTGTTACTCCACTCTCTAGTAGGGTGTTGGTTTGGTCTCCCCGCTGTGGTTAGCTCTCATCCACCATGTCTGTATTTCAGTGAGCTGGAACAGGGAAAGAAGGAGGAATGGGAACCAAGCTGCTTCCCTTCCAGGGCATGACCAGAAGTGTCACACATCACTTCTTCTTGTATGCTACTGGCTGGAACTTTGTCATACAGCTGCAAGAAAGGTTTGGAAATGGAATCCCTAGCTGCATGGCTATCAGACCAAACTTCTAGGTGTGGGGTTTTATACCTAACAGGAATCAGGATAGAAAGACTCTTTGGGGACAATTACTAATCCTGCTGTAGAGAACCTGCATAGAATGGAAAATATTTCCCTAGTGGATCAGGTGGAGGTTCAGTCGAAGAAATAGACCATTGTGACCGTATGGAATAAAGGATTTATTATAGAAATAAGGTTTTACATAGTTGTGGGAGCTGGGGAAAAAGAGTCTGGCCTGGGCAGCTGGAGGATCAGAGAAAAGTCTCGAACCAATGCTTCTAAGACTACAGGTGAGCAAGTGAAATGACACATGCTAGATCTTTGACGCCTGTGCATCTGTCCCTCGCCTCCCTTACTTAGAACAGACTCAAGAGAGCAATGACCACAACTTTACTTCTGCTTGTACATTTTGCAGCCATTTCTCTTCTGACAAACTCCAACCTGAAATCCTAGAGGAAAGGAATTCTGGGAAATGTAGTTCCAGCTCAGCCACGGTTGACAGAGTTACAAATCGCTGCATTCGTGTTTTTGAGAGCAGTGGAGGCTTACAGGACATTGAGATGGAGCTGATCTGGGTGGGGGGGTGGGTGTGAGGCTGAGCAAGGGATTAGGGTGGCAGGTTCTACACAGGAAGCCCTGCTGCTGAGGATGAGATATCTGTGCCCCCTTGCCCCTCTCCCCAGTACTTGAACATCCTGTACCAGCCCTGCCATTCCAACACTCCTACCCGCATCAGGACTAAGGTACAATCTTAGGGTTGGTCTGGGAGGGAAAACACTTTGACTTGGGAAAACCCTGGTTTGTTTAAATGGATTACATTAGGATTTCTTCCTTTGGGTAGAATATGGGCTTAGAAGAGAAAATAGGTGCTTTAGGGGCCCCTGGGGGGCTCAGTCGGTTAAGCATCCAACTCTTGATTTCGGCTCAGGTCGTGATCTCAGTTTGTTCGAGCCTCACGTCAGGCATTGTGTGACAGCATGGAGCCTGCTTGGGATCCTTCTTCTTCCTCTCTCTCTGCCCCTCCCCCAAATAAATAACTATTTAAAAAAATAAAATAGGTGCTTCGTAGAAAAATAAATGGCATTTCTTGAACTTGACCGTTTAGTGACACATTCACATATACGAAACAGGTAATCAACAAATCTTATCTGCCCTCCGCCTTTTTGCCAGGTTCCAGACAAATCAAAGGACACCATTAACCCCTCAGAGGGACTCGCTCTGGGTTTTCCCCTGTGCTTCCTTCTTTCATGAATGCGCTTTTCTCCTGGTGATTCAGCTCAAATAAACTTGTCCTCTGCTAATCCTTCCTGCCCTGCCTTCTCTGTGCCCCAGGGGGTTCTGTCAAAGGCTTGTGTGTGTCCTTGACTCCAAGTGCTATCTCCCCAAATAAATCTCCAGCCCCGTGGGCAGGGAGTTCGCATTCGCGTGCAGGAGTGCCTGCCAGCACCAGGGAGCAGGCCTCAGTGAACACTTCTTGGCTGATTGACTGGGTGTACCGTTCTCCAAATTGTGAACAAACAAATCAAGCGATTGTCTTGTTCTGAAGAGAACACTGTTCTCTAAAGATGTCGGTTCTCTGCTGATACCATTTGGTTGTGCTGATAAAAGCATAAACCTAAAATTGTACTTACTAGAGATCTTTGGGTCTTGAAGGATTAACTATTAATTATGTCTCCATCTCCTTTGGTTTCCTCTGCTGACCTCCTCCCTGCGTATTTTCATCTTGCCCGACTGCAAAGAAACAGCCTTACTTCAGGCTGTGTCACCCTATTAGTTTCCTGTGGCTGATGTAACAAAATACCACAAACTGAGTGGCTTAAAACAACAGAAATTCATCTCCCTCTCTCTCTGCCCTGCTCCTGGTTGTGCCCACCCTTGCTCTCTCTCTCTCTCTCAAAAGAAAAAAAAAAAGTTTTAAAAAGGGGGTGAGGTGTACCTGGGTGGCTTAGTCAGTTAAGCATGGGACTTCTGCTCAGGTCATGTTCTCACACTTCGTGGGTTTAGCCCCACATCGGGCTCTGTGCTGACAGCTCAGAGCCTGAAACCTGCTTCAGATTCTGTGTCTCCCTCTGTCTCTGCCTCTCTCCCAGTTGTGTGTTCTTGCTCACTCTCTTCCTCTCAATAATAAGTAAACATTTAAAAGCAACAACAACAAAAATTTATTCTCTCATAGTTGTGTAGGCTAGAAGTCTGACAGTGTCCTCAGGGCTATGGGCCCTCTGAAGGTTCTAGGGAAGAATCTTTCCTTGTAGCTTCTGGTGGCTTCCAGCAATCCCTGCTGTTCATTGGTTTAGAGACGCCTTACACAATGAGAAAAAAATGAAATCTGGCCATGTGCAGCAACATGGATGGAATGGAGGGTATTATGTTAAGTGAAATAAGTCAGTCAGGAAAAGACAGATACCTTATGTTTCTACGCATAGGTGTATTTTGAGAGACTTAGCAAAAACCATGGGGGAGGGGAAGAGGGGAAAAGAAAAAAAGACACAGAGAGGGAGGGAGACAAAACATAAGAGACTCTCAAAGACTAAGAACAATCTGAGGCGGAGGGAGGGAAGGGAAGTGAGGGAGGGGGGAGAGGGGGTGATGGACATTAAAGAGGGCATGTGTTGGGATGAACATTGGGTGTTATATGTAAACCAATTTGAAAATAAACTATTATAAAAAAAATAAAAAAATAAAAAAATAAAAATTAGATCATATTTCCAGCGACGGTTAAAAAAAAATGTTAACTATTATCTAAAAAAAAAAAAAAGAGAGAGACGCCTTACAGCCATCTCTGTCTCTGTCATCGCATGACGTTCTATCTCCTCTATGTCTTCACTTGGCCTTCTTATAAAGATGCTAGTCACTGCTGGTCATCCAGAGTAACCTCGTCCTAACTTGATTCCGTCTGCAAAGACCCTATATCCAAACAAGGTCACATTCACAGCCTCTAGAGATGAGAACTACAGCCTATCTTTTTGGGGACACGATTCTTTGCACCTGGAGGCAGATGTGTGTCAAGCTCAGATACACAAGGGCACCTATAGTCAGCCATTCCATCAGTCCCAGCGAGAGCCCTGACAGCTCAGGGCAGAACGGGGTCCTCGTGGACTGTGATGCATACAGCGGCCAATAGGGCAGGGCGATGAGGTCACTGCCTCAGAGTATCCCTCCCGGCCTCCCACACGAAACTGCACAATACTTGATATAATATAGTAGGAAGTACAGAGGCCTGGGCGTAGCATTGGCTCTGTCACCAACATGCTATGCAAACAAGCTACTTCTCTGCACATCAGGTTGTTATATGGTTGAATTCTACACGAACAAATGAGCAGACGCTTTCTGAGTACTTGCCGTGTGCCAGAGCAGGGGCTAAGTCCTAGGATACGGAAATAATTAAAATTCAGTCCTCAATGAACCTAGCACCGAGTGGGCGATATATCTTCCATGAGGTCTTGTGAGGATCAAAGCCCCTTGTGGTCCATAACTTGCGACGTGTGTGTCGTCGGTGAAGATGACTCAAGGGGTTCAGGCCTGGAAGACCCGTGACGATACCAGAGTTCCTCTATGAGGCCTCCGACACTGTTGAATGCAGCATCTTGAAATTCAGAGGAGAACATTCACTTGCTTATTAATGTGGGCACTGGTCATGCACCAGGCACAGGGCTAGGCTCTGAAGATACAGTGGTCACCACAGCAGGTACAGGCCTTGCCCAGGAAGCTTACGGTCTGTGGGAGACAGAGACATTCCATGAGTGGCAAGTTCTGACATTCCAAGAAACTCCTGTTTTGGCCCGAAAAGTGAAGATAATTTTTCAAGGTCTCAACCTTGGATCTTGCTTTAGTCCATGAAGCCTGGTATAACAGAACACCACAGACTGGGTGGCTAATAAACAAATTTGTATCTCATCGTTCTGGAGGCTGGGAAGTCCAAGATTAGGGTGCTACCAGGTCAGTAGTAAGGGCCCACTTTCTGGTTCATGGACAGCTGTCTTCTAGTTGTGTCTTCACATGGCAGAAGGGGGAAGAGAGCTCTGTTTTATAAGAGCACTGATCACATACCCCTCATAACCTCATCCCCTCCCAAGGCCCCACCTTCAGATACCATCCCACTGGGGATGGGGCCTCAACATCTGATTTTGGGGGTGGGGGTGGGGGTGGGACACAAACATGCAGTCTAGGGCCAATCTCAGTAGGCTCCAGATACAAACTCAGTTTTCTGACTTTTGTTCAAGAATCGTTTCACCTTATCGAACTGGTCCACGTAGGAAGTAAAGGGAAGAGCTGCCTCTGCTCAGAGCGGGACTATGGTGCCACTTGAATGAAGTCCTAGCTGGGAAGGTGTGTGCTGAGGGTTACAGCGTCAGCAAGGAGGGGGCACCTGGATGGCTCAGTCGGTTAAGCGGCCAACTTCGGCTCAGGTCATGATCTCGCCAGCCCCACATAGGGCTCTCTGTTGTCAGTGCAGAGCCCGTTTCAGATCCTCTGTCCCCCTTGCTCTCTGCCCCTCCCCTGCTCTCTCTTTCAAAACGAAAGAAACGTTAAAAAAATTTTTTTAAGTGGAAAGCATCAGCAAAGAGAAGGAATTATCATCTGGGGTCATCTGGAAACATGGGAATGTCTCTGTGTCTGTGTGTATGTGTATGTGTGTGTGAGTGAGAGAGAGAGCATAGCAAACACACGACCTGTCATGTAGTCCATGCTTCCAGACCGTGCCTGCCCTAGAAGGTTTTAGATGTGAGTCTTGGCTGGGGGGGGGGGGGCATTGTAGGAGTCTCCACTGAGGTTCCTCCTCCACAAGAAGTACAGATATTTGCTCACCACAAGCAACAGGGGCCACGCTATGATCTAGAATAGTACTTTCCATTGTTGGAAAATGCTCTTCCCTCCTCTCCCCTTTCCACCTTCATCCTCTAAATAACCAGCATTGGATGATCCCTGCGTTAAAAAAGAAGATTCCCTGTCCTTAAGGAACTCGCTGACGTTTGAGGGTCTCCGACACGTCAAGAGATACAACAACGCAATGTGTTGGGACGAGTTTTGGGCATGGCCATGCCCTGCACTTATCTCCGAGGGAGCAGCTGACTCCAACAGGATACCTGGGGAGGCCATCGTGAGGAGGTGACCCTGGGTTGGGTCTTGAAGGATGAGTAGATGTTAGAGAAACCGAGGAGGAAATTCCAGGCAGGGGACATAGTGGGTTCCAAGAAAGGCGAGAAGCCAGAAAATAGTAAGATGTATCCCACCCACTCATAGACTCAGAGTGGGGGGGCTCAGTGGGAGGCGACCCTCCTTCCCTGCCTCCGCCAGCTTTGTGAATGAGTTGTTTATAGATTGGTTAGATACCATGACAGTGAGATCAACTCTCAAACACTCCTGGGGGATTGCTGTATACTAAAAGGCCACACACAGGAGTGTGGCTCTCAGTTTTGCCCTCACAGAGCCGGGAGCAGGAGGGAAGCCAGAGCTGAACCAGGGAAGGGAGTTAGCCTCTTTCCCTCTCCTCTGCACAAGTACTGTTTCTTTTCTTTTCTTTTCTTTTAAGTTTTTAAATGTTTATTTATTTTTGAGAGAGAGAGGGAGAGAGAGAGAGTGAGCAGGGGAGGTGCAAAGAGAAAGGGAGATACAGATCTGAAGCAGGCTCCAGGCTCTGAACTGTCAGCACAGAGCCTGACACGGGGCTTGAACTCATGAACCGCGAGATCATGATCTGAGCTAAAGTGAGATGCTTAGCCAACTGAGCCACCCAGGCGCCCCAGGAAAAGTTTTAATAAACGTTTATTGGATTAAGATTCCCCAGCAGTAAATTAATGTCAGTGTAACTCACGTGGGCCTACGGCTAATGCGATTTGCTTGTTCACACCCTGGACAACTGTCCATTGAGGGAAGGCAGCAGTCGGTCAGCCTGTCGCAGACTTCCTGTCCTCGTGGAGCTGACAGTCTCTTTAATCTCATCACAGTGCTCAGGGTTTGTGTGTATTAACTCAATGCCTACTGAACAGGAAACAGGGAGATTCTGAATGGGGAAGGCCATCAAATTAGTGCTTGAGGAGACCCGAACCCAGGTCCACCGCAAGAAGTAGGAGGAGGTGTCCTGGGGCGTGGCTTCCTTGTTGGTGTTTTAATGCCCAGGCCCATGTAGCTGCCATACCATCAAAGCCAACACCTGCCCCTTGTGACTCCCCATGTGGCAGCATTTCTAGGTGGAGAGAGACAGGCTGTGGACTGAAGCCAGACCAGTTACAAGAGCACTTTTTCTCCTCTCCAAAACGACCTGTCTTACAATGTGTGATGCTTTCTCCACATGGCCATAATTGGAAGGTCCCTCCCTTTTAATAATTCTTTTAAAGAGAAACCAGAGTGACACCCAGATGATCTGTGATTACCAGGATTAGATACACTTTTTCCATCGTCTTGACAGCCGGGAGATGAGCAAAGCAGAGGAACAGGGTGTTACGTGTGTGCTGTCTCCACCACCTTCTCCCCGGCAGGCGTGTCCTGCAGCACAGCAGGCCCGGGGGGTTGGGAAGCTGCCACTCCGGCCCCCCTCTGCCAGGAAAGAACTTAGATCCATTGCTTCATTCCCCCTGGTGTGCTCAACAAACACATGGAGTGTCTCCTCAGTGCCGGCCCTGTGCTGGGTTCTGAGGGGACAGAGATGACGAGATGTTACCCTTGCGCTCAAAGATGTCCCCATCTGGGGGTCTGACGGGAGGGGCACACCTCTCTGCCAGAGCTGGAGGGGTGGGGAGATTTTTAGGAGGTGAAGAAAGGGAAGGCATTTCAGGCAGAGGCCACAGTACGGGCAGAGGCGGGGTGGTTTGGGAAGGTGGGAAGGACAGGTGGGTGGCAGGGAGATTTCCCCAGAGGGACGGTGGCTGGAAAGGGAGGCAGGTGCTCTTTGGGGATGGCTTGAGTAAGGATACAGAGATGACTTTTTTTCTTTAGGGGATGGAGAGACACTGAAGTATTACAGATTCATGATCCCTGCTTCCCCTAGGGCTAGTACAGAGTGAGGTGTTGAATCTTCAAAAACATGACTATAGCCAGGCATCATCTTAGAACAGGCAGTAAAATGTTTCTCTTCCCTTCCCTTCCCTTCCCTTCCCTTCTCTTCCTTTCTCTTCCCATCCCATTCAGTAACGATTTAGTCTACTCATTCTCAAAGCTAAGAGATGTATCTCACAGATTCCATGCCAGAGCCTGGAATGCAGAGGGAAGATTACTTATTAAGGAATTAGAAGCTCCTCATAATCCCAGCTTTACCTCTTCGAAATGAACACCTTCTATGTTCTGGGCACCATGCTCAGGATTTTTATAAACACTGCTTCTAATCCTTAAAGATTTATAGTATAAAATGACAACGACAACAATAAACAGTGTCATTTGCTTAATGACCACTTGAAGTTCCAAGCACTGTGAGAATTTTAACTAGTTGAAGTCAGAGCTCTTCTCATCCCGATCACACAGACGAGGGGACTGAGGCTGAGCCACACCCGTCCATACTGCTTCCCAGCATGCCAGCCCCTCCCCTGCAAAGGGGTGGGGACCCCACCTTGCCCTTGCAGAGGTGGGATGAAGGCTAAGTAAGGAATGGTTTTGCAATCTGAAAAATACATACAAATACACACTGGTCAGCTGTGATGTTCATCAAGAAAAATTGTGATTCCAGATAGGAAAATATCCTTAATAAATGAATTCTGCTTCCTTTTTTTTATTTTAAAAAGGCTTTAGGTTTAATTTGTTTTGTTTACTTGGATGTCTACACCACAGATTTCTTTGTGTTTCTGTAACATCGAAAAAAAAAAAACCATTTGGAAATGAGGAAATAACTTAGTTGACTTAAAAAAAAAAAGCGCTTGACAGTGGGTTCATGGAAATTTTCTTATGCGGTTGGCTGTTTTCTGGTGAAGACGATCACTGATATGTCCAGTCAGTCTTGGGGACAGAAGGAAGACGGCTCAGACCACCATCTCTGGGTGTTTCTAGGAGAAAGTGAAACGCATCTCTGCGTCTCTCCTCCTCAGAGCCCTTACAGAGTGCACTGATCATCTATGGACGAAAGTACATGGAGCCCAGTTGGGTCTGCCAGCAGGGAGGAGGCACTGGGTGGGGAGGCACGCTCTGTTCCTTCTTAGAGTGTCTTTCCTGGACTTTGGAAGGGGGAAAAATGGCCCTTTCTGGGAAACACAGATGGCCTGGGAACATCCTCAGTTTTCACTTTAAAAGGATACAAAGTGAGCCGGACTTTTGATCACCCACGTGGGAAGCATGCGCCCGGGGAGCTGGCCGCCCTCCTGGAGACGCCTCCCCCTCCTGCCTCGGCTGTCTGCTCTGCTCCCGCCTTCCTGGTACCTGCCAACCCCACTGCACCTCTCCTCAGGGCCCTGCCACCCCTGCCCTGAACAAGGCCCCATTTTTCGCTTCTTCTTCCCTCCCAGAAATGCCTCTACATCAAGTCATTAAATAAATCTCTGCCAGCTTTGGTTTCTGTAAGAGAAAACCCAGATTATCCAACAGTCCTGCAGCAGATCTGGGGGTTCGAGGGAGACACTGCATAAGGTACTCACCGGTGCTTGGCCTGGGCAGTGCTCACCATGCGGTAGGACCCAGAGCTTCTGCTCTTTGCTTCCTACGTCATAAGGAGGGTGGCCCTTCATCCCACCTGAACTTCCGAGTCTGCCTCTTTCTCCTTCCTCCGTATTTTCATGAATCCCTAGGTCATGCCGTTCTCTATGTCACTTAATGTCACATCAATCCTTCCAAGAAGATACTGTGTGAGTTATCTATGGCTGTGTAGCAAAGCACTCTATGACACAGTGGTTTAACAGAATTAGCAAGTACTATTTCACCCAGCTTCTTAGGGCGAGGAAGCTGGGAGGGGCTTGGCTGGGGGACTCTGGCTCCAGCTTCTTCATGAGGCTACAGTCAAGCACTTGGCTGGCACTGTGGTCATCTGGGCTGGGCTATCCACTTCCAAGCTCAAGCTTACTCATAGGACTGTTGGCAGAGGGTTTGATTCTTCCCATGTGGGCATCAGAATAGAGATGGTCATGACAAAACTTCTGGCTTCCCTCAGAGCAAGTGATGAGAGAGAGAGAGAGAGAGAGAGAGAGAGAGAGAGAGAGAGAGATAAAGGGGAACCATAGTATCTTTGGGTAACCTGATCATGAAACTGACATACCATCACTCCTGCCATACTCTGGGGCTCACACAGACCAGCCCTGGTACTCTGTAGGAGGGGACCACACAAGTATGTGAACACCAGGAGGTAGGGATCATTCACCTTGGAGGCCGGCTACCATGGTCACCCAGGTAGTAAATGGCAGTGATGGGCTTACTAAAGGAGTCTCCATTCTTTCCACAAAACACCAATTCCTCCTTCACAAAGTCCATAATTTTCATCATCTTCAACCTCTTCTCCTCTGGTCTCTTCCTCAGGCCATGGGCTGGTTGACCTCCTTGGCTTGAAGATGCTTCATGTGCTTCCCACACCTTGCCTCCCCTGCCCACTCCACAGCACCGTTACCCATCAACGCCACGTGCATCTCTTCCTCCATTCAGGCCAGGCTTCTTGCCCTCTGTTTGCCCCTGCTGGCCTCCATATCCTCGTCCATCTTTACCATCATCTCCCCCTCACCTGACTGCTTCCTCACTGAAGAAGTCAAAGTGTCTGCAGCCACCTCCCTCCTAATGAGCAACAGCTGGGGTCTTGGCATGGGCCTCCCCCTTGCTGACCTCTGCCGACCAGCCATGTTGGTTGTGCTGTGCTCCTCCCTTGGCTTCTGTAAGAGGACACCTGGGTATCCTCAAAGTTTGCTGGTCTATGGCTGTCTTGTCTTCCTCCTGGCCCTGAACATGGCTGTGGCGGAGCTTTTGGGTTCTGTCCTTCCTCTGTTCCTTGCCTTATTTGCTGCACCCTTAGGCAAACTCTATGTATCCTTCTAGACTCAGGGAGGGCAACCTGTAGAATCTTCTCCCTAACAATCTCTCCTATCAGCTCCTTCATTTCTAACCCCACAGCCTCTGTCTTATTCAAGCCCGTAATTTCCCCCTGGGTTTCTTCCTGCCCCACATCTTCATGGTCTCCACCTCCGGGTCTGGCCTCCCCGTCCCTCCTGCACAGAAGCATGCTATTCTGACAATGTCACGTCCCAGTTAATTTATTTTCAATAGCACCCCGTTGAGCACAAAAGAAAATCTAACACCCTTGCAGGGAGCCCCAGGTCCTGTGATCTAGCCCTTGCCTCCTTGCTCAGTCACGTAACTCACCCTTCCTTCTCCCTACTCTCATTTTACTTAGCGGAGAGTGCACTGTTCATTGTACTGCCCTTCGGGGAGCCTGTGCAGGTCCGCCCAGCCTCAGCTCAAACACCACCTGGGCAATGGGGCCCCCACTGTCCTTCCACGGGAATCATGGAGGTGGCTTTTCTCCTTCCTGCTTGGATTCCCTCAGGACTCCCCCTTCCCATACACATTTCCAGCCCCCAAGGGACTGTCTGCCTCAGGGCTTTCTCAGCCTTTGAGCAGCTTGGCCATTCCCGCCTCCAGGAAGCAGCCCAGAGGCAAGGAGGGAGTGGGATTTGGTAGGTAAATACCCCGGCTTCCTCATACCTTAGCTGGGGCAACTCTGAAATATATTCTCACATAGTCTCCAGGAGCATCCGGTGGGATTAGGACTCAGCTACCCCAGGGATATCAGTTTCCTTTTCCTGTCTCGCTCTCCCAATCCCCTCTGAAGGCTTCTTGAGATTATCTCCTACATGAACCACTTGCCCCCAGGCCCTCATCTCTGGCTCTGCTGTAGCCTGCACGCACTTCCGCAGCCACACTTCCCATGCTGAAAACCTCCAAGCCGGCTGTGCAGGAGACTAAGCGTGCCATCCCGGTAAGGGCGGTAATGAAAAGACGCAATGCCTGGCAAGGTGCCCAACGGATAGTTGGTACGTAAATAAAAGACTGGTTTTCCTAAAACTGCTCCGATTATGTGTTTTTGTCACTCAAACCTTCAGCCTCGTCTGGGAGGTTAAGTCCAAGTTTCTCTGGTCCAGACATATGATCTTTCACAGGGACTCCAGCCTCCAGTTTGTTTCTCAATGCAGGCTTCTGCTCAAGTCAGCATCTGTGCCTGGGCCACCCTAGGACTTCTGAAATACAGCTCCTCTTGAAGGCCTGGCTAATCACGGCCGCCTTCTCCTGTGCCAGCCTCCAAGGGTGGTACCTGGGCTCCTCAGGCATCCTGCTGAGCTTGCCCAAGCTCGTGACTGGGGCTCAGTAACCTTGGCCGGAAAGGAATCTTTCTGCAGAGATTGGCCTAGAGTTTCTGACTATGTCTCCCATGGTTTTGTCCAGTATAGCTTTTCTTGCACCTCGAGAGGACGAAGGCCATTTAATTTTAAGTCCTGGGCACAGTGCCCTGACTGAAGGGCCTCCTTGTCCATTCTCTTGGAGCAAGTTAATACATTTTCACTCTCCTACCATCTCCTAGGTGGCATGCCAGGCAGGATATATTCAGATGCGGCCTTCCTACCCTAGGAAAATGAATCGTTTTGATTCCACAAGTGAATTATTCACGTTAAGCGTCAGAGTGGAATATTTCCTACTCAGACTCAGGGAAGTATTTGTCTAAGGATCTACCCTGGCTAGCAACTGCTAAAATGTTCTACATTTAGATGCTTTTGGGGGCCACGTATTTTATGATAACAAGGCAGAAGGAGATAGTTAAAAGCTTTGAGATTTCTGTAACATACACAAGTTTAATAAGTTTAAAAATGAGAAAAACCTAGGGGAACCCGGGGGGGGGTGCTCAGTCAGTTAAGTGTCTGACTCTGGGTTTCATTTCAGGGCATGATCTCATAGTTCATGGGTTCGAGCCCCACATCGGGCTTTATGCTGGCAATGTGGAACTTGCTTGTGATTCTCTCTCTCTCTGCCCCTCCCCTACTCCTTGCTTGTGCTCTCTCTCTCTCTCTCTCTCTGTGAAAATAAACTTAAAAAAAATTAGAAAACCTAGATGCAAATTCCAAATGCAACCCTTTCTAGGTGAGCACCTCTGGTTCAGCCACGCACCCCTATTTTACAAAAGGAGCAGCTGAGGTTTGGAGAGACATCAATGTCAGCACAGAATCTGCACATAGTAGGAGCACAATATTAATATATATAAATGTTTACGCAGCTTGATTGCCTCTGAGCTTCGGCTCCCTCTTCTTTAAAATAGGAATTATATGTAGTGTATATTACATATGTATATCGCTTTCAACACTAAGCCTCCGTCTCCTCACCTAGAAAATGGAAGAGTTTTTATCCCTACTCTCATCTCCTTTAATCCTCACAGACTGTAAGATAAAGTCAGTGGGCCCCTTTGTGGAGTAATTTTCCCTGTGATAATACCTGTTAGACTCTAATCGTGGTATATGGGAAAGAACATAGATTCTGAGTTCAGGAAGTCCCAGGTTCAAACCCTGGCTCTTCCACTTATAAATTGTGGGGAAATCAGTAATTCCAGAGCTTCTTTGACCCCTAATTTCTTCCCTTGTGAAATGAGGGTGGCTGCTTTGCGGACTCACTGTGAGGATTCAAAAGGGATCCTGTGTGGAAGAGTGCCTGCACACGGTGGCCCCTTTCCATTCACTCCCCCTCACCCCGTGAGCTGACAGTGATGTCTTCCAAACCCCGGGATGTTAGCGCTTTGCCCAGCACGTAGGAGAATGGGTGAGATGGATGCATGGGTGAATTTTCCCTGGACGTGAGTGGGGCAGTTTCTTCTCTAATTTTCAATTGGTAAATAACCATACCTCAACAAAGTGAGAGATAATGGGGGGGGGGAGGGAAAGCAGTGTTTGGACGCTTAGACCTGTGCTCTTGGATGTCACAGTGTGGTCAAGTCCTATCTTTATTCCCTAATTGTCCTGAAAAAGAACAACAGAAAGGCCTAATTTATGGTTTATTCTCATTCCAGAGAGGAACAGTGGGTTCTTTCTCCAGCTGTCCCTGTTCTTAAGTAGGGAGGAGCCCAGGGACGTATTTCACGGCTAAGTCAAGAGCTTTTCTCCAAATTCAGATTTAAACCCTCAGCAAAATGAATCACTATCTTGCTCAGTTAAGACTATCATCTGCTTTCCCAGTAAAATTTCACTTCAAAGAAGGATTTGTTTAGCCATCAAATATTTATTTAGAACAGGTTCTGCTTTGGCAGTTTGAAGGAATAGATCAGGCAGACGGTGGTCCCCAAGCACTGTGGTATGGTGGAAAGAGGCATAGTTCCAGTGCTATGAACCCTAGGTTCCCCTCCTGGTATTGAATGACTTTCTGTGCAACTTTGGGCTATCCTATTTGAATCTGAAGTACAAGTCCCTACTTCACTGGATTGTTTTAAAGCATGTGGTATGCTGGCCAGACATCCCAGTCTCAAACAGACCTGAGATAGAATTCCAGCTATGCCACTTACTGGCATGTGGCCTTGAGTGAGTCACTTTACTTCTTTGTGCCTCTGTTTCCCCATCTGCAAAATAGAAATAACAAGTCATCTCTAGGGGGGCCTGGGTGGCTCAGTTGGTTAAGCGTCCAACTCTTGGTTTCGGCTCAGGTCATGATCTCACGGTTTGTGACTTCGGGCCCCATGTCAGGCCCCGTGTCACACGGTTGCAGAGACGGCTTGGGATTTTCTCTCTTTCTCTCTCTGCCCCTCCCCTGCTCACACACTCTCTCTCTTTCTTAAATAAATAAAATACGATAAAAATAAAAATAAAGAAATCACCAGTCATCTCTTAAAAGACCGTCGGGATTGTTTAGAGCTAAGAGTCGACAATGAAAACACTGTATGAAGTTCAAGGCAGGGGGAGGAGTTTTCCAGGTCGAATTGGAATCCATTCTGAACTTCCTAGCTCTTCTCAAGGTTAATTCTTTCACTTACTGTTCGAGAAGACTGGCCTGAAGTAGGACGCGGGAGACTAAATCTTTGAACTTGTGCTTTTCCGTTTTCTGTAAGACAAATCCTTGGTTGTGAAAGCAAATCGACTTATTAAGGTGACTTCTACCTTCTGCTTTCCTTTGTTACGGGTCTACCCTTCCCTCGGTGGTAGCCCTAGAGGGCTTTCTCTGCAAGTGTACAACTGTGCTTGGTTTGACTCGAGAGACTGCGGTCTCTTCTCTCCTAGCCTTTGCCTCTCCCAACTTCGGCTACCAGGTTATTTCAGGGAATGCATGTCTGTCATGGGCGTTCCCTCTAGATGGGGACATAGTTGCGATTCTTTGGCTCATCCTGCACAAGCAAACACGTCCACTAAATCCTGGCATTCTGAATTATGTGTAGTCTGGGGCCCAGGGGCCTTTCTGGGCAGGGTACTGTGAGTCAAAAGTGGAAAATTGGAGTAGCTGGTGTCTTGGATCTCCATGTCTCTATCCTACCCTGAGAGGGTGGAGGCCACTCTAAGTCCTTGCAAAGATTTTCCTTAGGGCAGTATGTAACAGGGGTACTCTGATGGAGCCCAGACCTGCACTGGAGTAGGGCTACTGGCAGAACCAGTGACATGGTGATCCTTCCAGGAATCTATTTGCTCTGGCTGATATGCATGGGCTTTTTAAGGTGGAGTGGAAGGAGAAAGGAGTTGATGTGTGTCCAAGAGCGTAAAGGTAAAAGTATTGCAGAGGGCGGAAGGGACAGTGGGGCAGCTGTGTCCCTGCCGTCTGTTCAGCCAGGACGAGATAAGTAGACAAGAGGTATTTGTAAAGTGTAAAACTGAGATTTGATTCGCTGATGCCACAGGCAGGGGTATTTCTTGTCCCTAATCCCCTCTTATCATGAACGTTCATGGCCCCAATTTTATAGGGGCTGCTGCCAGCTGTTCAGAAATGACACCCACTTGGGAGGTTGTAGCTCTTCCCTTTCTGAAATCCTCGGTTTTCTCGGTTGGTAAAGTAGCGATGATGACAGTCTTCGCCTCAGATCAGTTTTTGCAGAAGTCAAGTTAGATGTCAAAATGGAAATTGCGCAAAAACTCGAAACCCCTTGGAGTTTGTTAGAAACGTGGGAGGAGCAGGAAAGCCCGAGAGAGCGGGGTCATGGGGCGGTCGTATCTGTGTTGGGTCGGGATCATGGGTGGGAAGATGGGCTTCCAGTGGACCTCTTTGTTCAAGACAGAACATTCCTCCCTCTTAGCTGACTCCCCAAGGGGTCCCTCCCACGAGTGTCCACTGTGGTTCCCATCAACGATGGCGCTAGCACGCGAACATTCCCCAGGATGGCAGATTTCAAGTTTACAGGCGATGGCCGTGTCACATCACACACCTAGATAGGCTCTTCCATCCTACGGAGACTGATCCCACAGCTGCAGCCCTGAAACTAGCTCCCACGTGTCTCAGAAATACTTGAGGAAGAAGAGAAAAGGGTTTACTTTCTTTCGGCTTTTGAAAACCTCCTTGTGACACTTCCTTCCTTTTGGAAACAGAGGTTTGTTTTGAGTTCATAGAATCATAAAATTTTGGACCCGGGTGGTGGTAGAGGACTTTGAATTCATCAAATCCAATCCTTTGATTGTACACAAAAGGAAATTTGAGTCCAGGGCGGGGAAGGGGCTTACTTGAGGTTTAAGAACCATGTCATGTTGGGACACAAGGCTCACAGGATCTTCATAGTGAAGATCCTGTAACATCAAGAAGTGGGTCCAAATCCTTTTTTTACCCTTTAAGTGACACTCCCCTCCCCCCCCCCCAGACATGTAGGGTTTCTAGGGAACTGTGTATCAGGTTTCTTAGGAAGGGCAAGCAAGTGAGTGTCTGTGGCCTTGGGCATTCTGATTCTGGTATCTCCTGAGTCTAATGGCCACTCTGGGGCCTGCCGCCACTGTCCGCATCCTGCACTCAGCTCCTGCCACCAGGGTTTGGCCTAAGATGACCCAGGAATGGGAGGAAAATGGCTTGGGCACAGGATGCTGGGAGATATTTACTCTCTGGGCTGGCAACTGCGTGGCCCTGTGAATATCTCCTTCGATTTGCACCTAGGCACTTGCCTCACCCTGGTGCTGGCCTTGACCTTGTGGCCATTCGAGTCATGCCCTCTCCCACCTCTGGGCCTTTGCTATTTCTTCTGCCTGAGACTTCCATGGCTCACCTCGGTGACCTCTGTACTCAAAGGTGGCTTCGGAGGGAACTTCCCTGAGGTAAGGCAGCTACGCCTTTCACTTTGACTCCTTCGCTCAGCTTTATTTTCTACCTCAGGACTTCTCAATTCCCTACCGATTTGTCTCGTCTCCACCCTCCCCCCAGCACACACGGACATGGAGTAGACCCTCAATGCCTATTTGTTGGCCGAAACACTGAAAGGATAAATGGGAGACACCTGTCTTCTCTCTTTGAGATGTTATTTTTCAATCTGTGGGGCCACTCTGGCCAAATCTTTGCTTTCACTGTCTCTATAGAATCTCTCCAAAATATTCACCCACAAAGTGCTTTGATTTACCTGGTCCATAACACACATGTCTCTTTTAAAACATTTAGTTTCACCCAATTGTTTATATTAAAAAAAAGCAATAATCTCACAACCCACCACCGAGAGGCCAAATGTTTATTGAAATTGTTCCCTGTACTTTGCACGTGCCGGCTAAAATCCCAGCGCAATGGTTACACCTGGTGGCTGGTGTTCTTCTGGATGAAGGGCGCACCCCTGAGTCACCCAGAGATCCTCTGGTAGGACAGGCAGATTCCTCATCACCCTTCTTCCCATTCAGAACCGTCCATGGCTTCCGACAGTCAGGTAAGATTTGAACTCCTCAGCAGGGCTCCTGCTGGTCTATGAGGTCTGACCCAGCCTGCCTTTCTATTCAGTTGTCTCCCTTGTACCTTAAAAATCTTTGCTCCAGACAGATTTGTCTCCTCAGTATCCTTCCAAAACTTGGGTCTGCGGCTTTCTCACTTAGAAATCTCCTCCAGTCCTACTGTTCCCCCCCACCCCTGTCCCCGACTCCCCATGGCGATTCCTGGTTTCTGGGCCTAACTTCGGCTTGAATTTCAAATTGCCTGTTGGCATCTCTTTCCGTGAGCCCTGCCAGCAACTAAAATTCAACACAGCTCAAGTCTGCCTTTATCTCCCCTCTCCATATGGTCCTCCTCACTCTGCCCCCATTTTTTTAAAAGATTTTTTAAAAATGTTTATTTATTTTTGAGAGAGGGAAAGAGAGAGAACAAGAGAGAGTGCACAAGTGGGGGAGGGGTGGAGAGAGAGGAAGACCCACAATCCAAAGCAGGCTCCAGGCTCTGAGCTGTCAGCGCAGAGCCTAATGTGGGGCTTTAACTTGCGAACAGTGAGATCACGACCTGAGCCGAAGTTGGATGCTTAACCGACTGAACCGCCCAGGCGCCCCTCTCCACCTCCATTTCTATCCGAAGTCACGCTGTTGTCCTAGGCTCTCAGGTGTGAAATCCCGGAGTCTGAGAAGCTTCCCCCTTTATGGGCCAGCCATACCTAGTGAGTCACCACATGCTACTAATTCATCCTAATAATAGCTAATTAGCATCAGCTAATCACAGATCCACTATGCATCAAGAAGCTTTGAATATATTATCAACAATCTCCAAAATAAGGCTGTGGGTTACTTTGGGTACAGAAGAAGCCGTGAGCAAAGAGACCCAGGCATTCAGTGGTGTAAACAAAGCACGTGTTTGTTCCTCTTCTATTTAGTCCAGAAGTGAGTGGTTCAGGGTGGGCGGGACTTCTCTGTTCTACTAGGACGTCCAGGAACCCTGGCTGGTAGGTCAGTCTGTCACTTGTGTGGTATGGCTTTGGGACAGCTCTGCTTGCTTCCATTTCCCAGCCCTCTGAGCAAATCGAAGTGGTTCCCTGGCAAGTGGCTTAGCTGTCTTTAAGGAGTGACTGGGGAGCTGTTTGTTTCCCTTCTGCTCGTGTCCATTGTCCTGAGCTGAGTCACAAGACCACCACAGCTCCAGAGGAGGCTGGGACATGTAGCCTACAGCTCGTGGCCATGTGCCCAGCTAACGTGGGATGGGGTTCTGTCATCAGAAGGAAGAAAAAGAGGAAGGATACTGGTGGGTACTGTTACCTTCAGTTCAAAGATAAGGAAACAGAGGCTTCGAAAGCTGAAGAGCTGAAGAGACTCACGCTAAGGTCCCAGAACTTTTCAGGACTGGCTCCCAGGTCTGCTTACTTAGAGTCTCCGCTACCCTGCAGGTGCCCTCAATAAATAGCACAGGTGTAACCACTAGTAAGAGAAAACCTCCCCCCCTCCCAGGCCAAGCTCTGGACAGGCTTCACAAAAGAAGAAGGCACGAAGGAGGGGCCTGGTTGGGTGGAGCAGAGGAAGAAGGGAGATGAGAGCAGGTGGGTCTGTACCCTGTGGTTAGGTGTAGGCATTTCAACTCCAATTAGCAAACACCCCTTGAGTGCCTTTCTACGGAAGGTGGAGTTTGGAGGGAGATACAGTGTTAACACGTGAGCAGAAGGCTGCTTGCGACCCTTCAGTGTGTGCGTTAGCTTCGGCTAAGAGCCCACTGCCTCACCGAGCCCTCCCGCCCTCCATGACCTGGCCCCACCCACCCTCGGTCTGGGGGATTCGCTCTTCCGGTTCCCTCACCTGCACTGACTTGCCATGGCTGGACCACTCATGCCCACCACCTGTGCACATGCCTGGCATGGTCTGTCCCCACCCTCTCCTGGGTAACAGCTGTTTGTACTTATCACAGTCCAGGAGCTTCTTCTCCAGGAGGAGTCCCCTGACCCCGCCCCGCCCCTCGCTGTGTTGGGGGGTTCCTTTGCGCCCTGGGGCATTGCAGTTCCCCTAACACAGCACTTAAATCACTGCGCATAAGATACTATGAAGAAGGCTCATGACATTTTCACAGCACCTAGCACCGAACACAGAGGAAAAGGGGCCAGTCTCCCCTTGAGACTGTAGACCTCTTGAGGGATGGCCCATGGTTATTTTTTTATCATTATTTTTTAATTCAGTAAACACAAAAATAATTCTTAGGGTCTGCAGGTCAAAGAGTCAAGGCTTTAGCCATTGTATTAGTTTGCTGGGGCCGCCGTTGTAACAGAAGCCACAGACTGGTGTTTTAAACCAATTTATTTTCTCACAGTTCTGGAAGCTTGAAGTATGAGATCAAAGTGTTGCAGGGTTGTTTTTTCTAAGGTTTCTCTCCCCGTCTTGTACATGGCCTTCTCTCTCTGTGATTTATTTTATTTTTATTTTATAGAGAGAGAGCAAACAGGGGAGAAGGGCAGAGGGAGAGAAAGAGTTCTAAGCAGGCTCTGTGTTCAGCATGAAGCCCGACACAGGTCTCAATCCCATGACCCTGGGGTCATGATCTGAGCTGAAATCAAGAGTCAGATGCTCAACAAACTGAGCCACCCGGGCACCCCTCTGTGTGTGGGTCCTAATCTCTTCTTACTACGACACCAGCCATATTGGATTAGAGCTCACCCATGCAACCTCATTTTGCCTTAATTACCTCTTTAAAGGCCCTGTCTCCAAATACAGTCACGTTCTGAGGTGAAGGGGTTAGGATTTCGACGTATGAATTTGGGGTCCACCGTTCAGCCCCTGACTCTGACGTAGATTATGGCACAGAGAAGAAAGAAGAAGTTCTGACTAGAAAGCTCCGGGGGACATTCATGGGGGATGTTATCCAAGTCCTCAGGACTGTGGGCTCCTCGAGGGAAAAGAACGTAGCTATTCCTTTGTATTCTGTATGCTTAACGCAGGCTACAACTTGCAGAAGGTGCTCATAAGACGGCCTTAAATAAACAGATGAACAGGAAAACGAATGAACTAGCACTTGATCTAATAATGCTGCTATTTGGATAGCATCGCTGCTAGCAGGGTGACTGCTCCTGGTGGTTTTCTTGGGCCCCCTTCTCCTCTCAGGGTCAGAGAGCAAGGCTCCACGTTTCTCGTTTGCCGGCAACAATGGCCATCAGGATCAAACCTTTCCAACCCAATTAAACATTTGGGTGGTTGGGACCCGCCCAAGGAAAACAAGAGTGCGTTCAATCAAATCTTTTATTTGGAAAATGTTTTTCGGCTGAGAGACTTGGGCCCCTGGACATTGGCTGGCTCTGGGATCCTGTTGCTAAAAGGCAGAGTGGAAATTTAGAAAAATACAACAGCTTAGAATTAAAATGATCAGCCCTCAACTGCGTTGCCTTCTTTCCAGTTTTTACAGAAGGCTTTCACGTCCATGATTTGATTTGACCCTCAAAACAACCCTGTGCAGCGAGTAACAGAGAGGGTGGGCTTCGGCGTCCAAGGTAGGTTCTAAATCCAGGGTTCCCAGTCTCCAGTGGTGAGAACTTGGGAGAGGTGACAAATTTCTTTAAGATCTGATTTCTCTCATTTGTGCCATGGAGATAATGCCTACCTCTTAATAGAGGATTCATAGATTTCCGGTATGAGAAAAAGCCTGGCACCTTTCAGTCCCTCAAGAAATAAAGCAAAAGCCAAAACCAGAATTTGAATCCTGTTCTCTCTCTCCCTCTCCCACCCTGATCCCACCTTTAAAAATAATTTTTTTCTTTCTCTTTTGTTTTATAAAATAGAATAGAGTAAGCATAATGCAGAATTGTGGTGATTAACTGAACAATGCCTGTATATAATAAGTGCTCAGTAAAGATAGCCATGGCCATTTTTTGACTCTGATACCATGTTAAAAAAGTAAAATCAGGGGCACCTGTGTGGCTCAGTAAGTTACGCATCTGACTTCGGCTCAGGTCATCATCTCACGGTTTATGAGTTCGAGCATCGGGATCTGTGCTGACAGCTCAGAGCCTGGAGCCTGCTTCAGATTCTGTGACTCCCTCTCTCTCTGCCCCTCACCCTCTTGCACTCAGTTTCTCTCTCTCTCTCAAAGTAAATAAACATTAAAAAAATTTTTTTTAAATGAGATAGATGACTAGCTTTCTTCTTAATGCTTCAAACTTTAAATCACCTTTGACCTTGAAAAACATCTTACCATTTCCAATTTAAGAGAAATTGACAGAAGTATGGAAACACCGCCAGGAGTGAAGAGCCCGTACTAGGGTTTGGTTCTTCTGCTTCCTTGCCAGGAGGCCTTAGAAAACCACTTTTCCTCTCTGGGTCTCCAGTTCCTCATCTCTGCAATCAGCAGAGCGGACAAGGTGCTGTTCTTTGCCGCCCCCCACCCAAGAATCTATGGTTTGTCCCAAAACCTTTTGCCCGAGTCCAGTAAAAATCCTTAGCGCTTAAAAGGGGAAATTTAATCGGAATTTTTTCTGATTCATGTGCACTTAACCAAACAGAACCCTACTTTCTAAGAGCTCTTTGATGTATAAGCTGCCTTAAGGAGATTTTTTTAAAGGGGTGTTTTAAAAGTTTTTTTTCTTAGAAGCAGGAAATCAGGTTTTGGCAAGAGGGAAAGAAATTTGAACATACCGAGGTTTGGGGGTGGGAGCGGTGGGTTTGTTTTCAGCGGGCAGGGTTTGAGAGGGTAACCGAGATTGGCAAGAGGTGGCCTTGGCCACCCTGGTGCAGCCTCCCAAGGGTCTGCCAACTCGAAAGGCTGTGTGAGCGCCTGGGGCGGTGGCAAGGGAGCCGCGCCTGAAGCCTTTCCCAAGCCTCTTAGGACCGGTTGAATGTTTACTTTCACCCTCAGCCCCACATTGTACTTCTTTCTCTTTTGCGATGTTTGGCAATTCCAATTGCCAAATACCTTGAATGATCTCAAAGGAAAATATTTTTCACTAGCTGATCAGTTTTCCCTTCCAGAAAAAGAAAAGAAAAAAACCCAGATGAGCCCAGAGATGAGTGTGTGTGGCAGAGAGAGAGTTCCAGTTACCACTTTGAAAGGCTCCTAAAATCTCTGTAAGCCAAGTGATTTTGCTAAGTAGTCCTCAAATGGGCAACTGGGGTGGTGGGAGGAGGCTCCAGGTCAGCCTCCTGTCGCTGGGGGGGCTTGGGACAGGTCCCGTCACCTCCTCATCCACACTGCCACAAGATGGAGAAATGAGGACTGTCAACAGTGTTGCTGAGGTCAGATAAAGTCTACTTTGAGCCCCCCGGTAAATGCCCCCTTCCTACTTTACTGCCTTCAATGGATGGGCCGTGCTTTTGTTGAGGGACCAGTGTGTACCTTGTCCTTTTGCGAAGTATTGACATGGAATACCTCCGTTGACAGTCTTTGGCATTCCTTGGCTTAGATATCCATCACCACCCTGGTCTCTGCTTTCATGTCCCCACGGCACTTTCCCTGAGTGGCTGCTGCAGGCACGGAGAGGTGGCATGCCCTGCAAAAGAGTGCTGGGCCGGGAGCCAGCTGACCTGGCCTCCAGCTTCTCTTTCTTTTTCTTTTTAATTGTGGTTAAAAAACCACATAACATAAAGTTTATTCTCTTAATTTTTAGGTGTATGGTTTAGTAGTGTTAACTATAGCCACATTATTGTGTAACAGATCTCCAGAACTTTTCACCTTGTGAAACTGAAACTCAATACCCATTGAATGGCTCCCCATTCTCCCCTCCCCCCAGCCCCTGGCAAACCCTCCTCGACCTCCTCTCTCCATGATTTTGACTACTGCAGGTATCTCATGTCAGTAGAATCCTACAGTATTTGTCTTTTAGTGACTGGCTCATTTCCCTCGGCATAATGTCCTCGAGGTTCAACCATGTTGTAGCACGTGACCAGATCTCCTTAATTTTATGGGTGACGACATCGCATGTATATACCACAGTGAGTCCATTCATCTGAGGATGGGTATTTGTGCTACTTCCACCTCTTGACTATTGTGAATAATGCTGCAGTGAACGTGGGTATGCCAGTGTCTCTTCAGGATCCTGCCTTCGATTCCTTTGGATTGATACCCAGAAGTGGAATTGCTGGATCATATAGTAATTCGACTTCAGTCTGTTGAAGAACCTCCACACTGTCTTCCACAGCCTGCCATTCATACGTTCCCACCAGCAGTTCACAAGGATTCTGATTTCTCCGCATCCTTGTCAACGCTTGTTATTTTCTGGGGTTTGGTAATGGCCATTCTGATGGGTGTAAGGTGATAGGCTCATTGTAGTTTTGATTTGCGACAACTTAGTTTCTAACATGGGCTTGCCATCTCTTTGACTTGATGGCCCTGTGCCCCTGGTGTCACATCTAGTTTCCCCGTGTCAGGGTGCTTGTGGTTGGACTGTCTGGAATGGTAACCAGGCTATGAGTGGGCAAGGTTCCCAAGTGTGTCAGCTTGGGCTGTCATAACAGAGTGGGTGGCTTAAACGACAGACATGTATTGTCTCATGTTTTTGGAGACTAGAAGTCTAAGATGATAGTGTCAGTAGGGTTTGCGTGTCGGAGAATCTCTTCCATGTCTCCCCCCTGCTTTCTGAAAGTTTGTTGGCAATCTTTGGCATTCCTTGGCTTATGGACACGTCATCCTGCTCTCTACTGTCATGTTCACGTGGCGTTTTCCCTATGTGGGTGACCATGTCCAAACTGCTCCTTTTTATAAAGACACCAGTCATTGGATTAGGCCTGCCCAAATGACCCCATTTTAATACGTAATTACCTCTGTAAGGACACTACTTCCAAATAAGGCCACATTTAGTTACTGGGGGTTAGGATGTCGACATGCCATTTTGGGAGGACATAATTCAAGCCACAGTACCAGGTATGTCTGAGCATGCAGAGGTTCCGTGACACAGCTAAGGGCTGAAGAATTAAGAGAGCGATGTTGAGCCAGAAGCATGGAGGATGAAGAAGGACCCCGCCTGGAAAATTCACATTCCTCCAGGTCTTCCCAGAGGCCGGCAGGGTGAAGGCAATCTCCTTCACCAGGCAAATGCTTGGATCTGGAGCCAGAGGAAGATCCTGAGCAAAGTTAAAGGGGCTGGAGTACCTGCGATTGTCCATGTTGGTGTTGTGGGGGAGTTGGTCTGATTTAAAGGCACAGGGGAGTCTATAGCAGCAGGCTCTTTGTTAGCTGACATCAGCTTTCCAGGAACTGGACCACAGGTAAGCGTCAGGCTGAGACCAACCTATTCCCAGCTTGCACTTACAGGCTGGCGCAAGCTGGGCACTGGCCAGGGGGCAGAGGGGCGCGGACTGTGTGTTATAGAGTTTAGGGAAGGATCACAGACATCAAGGGCTTGACTCGAGTCCTAATCTTTATTGGGGTGCAGCGCCCCTATGATTGCCTGAGTTTCTCAGTCCTGCTTGATCGAAGATCACCGATCTTTGTCGAGAGCTCTTGTCCCAGTGCCATTCCATGACATCACGCTGCCTGACTTGAGCTCTAGCTGGGGATATAAATATGTAGTGGATGCTGTAATGTGCCACCTAGGTCCCCCTTCAGCAATGAAGGACTTCGGGGTCAGCTAGAGCCCTTTCTGCAGCCTGGCCTTTCCGTCGCCCCATCCTACTTCCTTCCCTTCCCTTCCACAGCTGCAGATGGAGTGGGCCCTGATAAACTCCCCGCATGCGTCTTTCCATCTCAGAGCCCGCCTCCCAGGAAAGCCCACCTGTAGGCTTTCTTCCAAAAAAAGAAATCTATCTCCTATCTTCCAAATAGGGGAGGCCTGAACTTGAAGACAAATATTCCAACCCCCCACAGAAAGGCCCTGGAAAAAGACAGGACTGTAACTAGCATGTGATTGTAGTCGGAACATATTTCTCTCATAAATTAAATAGGGGACGGACAGATCCAAGCTCTAACTTTCAAAGACACATGACCAGAGAACATCTTTTTGGCTTTGATTCAAGATCATGAGGATGAAGGGAAGAGTAGGGGAATAGAAAAAAATATCTAAGTGCGTATTTGTTTAAAAATGTTTTCTTAATCAGGGGAGTCTCTTTCGCCAAAATGCATGCACACCCAGAGTTGTACCTCTGACAGGTGTGAAAAGCAAGGCTTCGGACCCTATTTTCTGCCCAGCCTGTGGCTACGCACAAAGAGATGGGTGTTCTTTGGCCCTGGTTCTGTGTAAATGCATCCCATCTGGTGTGAACTTCTCAGTTCTTGGCTAGAGTCACTTTCTGAGAAAAGGGGAATTTAAGAGGGGCTTTTGCAAAGTCAGCAAGTAGAACCTCCAGCTGTCTGGAAGATGTTTTGGCAGTGCTGGGGGTACGGGTAGTAATAACTGGCTGGAGGTGGGGCTGTGACTCGAGAGTTCCCACCTGCAGAGTTGGGCAAACAGACATGTGCTAACCCTTATTTACATCAAGATGAGGTGGGTCTTTACCTTAAATTCAAATGCTTAGATACAGAGGCATATGCGCTCATAGGCATAAGCGCCATCAATATTTCTAGGTATTCATGGGTTGATATCAGACCTCATGGAATTAGAGATCCCTGTTTCAGGGCTTAATGGAGCCTTAATTCTCGATCCTGCCACTCAGTGCTCCAAGCCTTCCATGGCTGTACACTGGCTGTTTAAGGTCCCCTCTCTTCGGGTAAAGCTCAAAGTCTTCCATGATTGAAACCTGAGAAAACCTTCACTAGTGTTTCTGTTCTCCTCCTTTCAGGTACATGGAGTGATTGTCGTCCTTTCAGCACCTTGACATTAACCAAGGCTATGAAGTTTGATTTGGCCAATAAAATATAAGTACAGTTGACATAAGTGATTTCTAGGTGAAAATGTTTGAAAGCTAGAGATTCATTCTCCATGGTTTGTCACGAAAGATGTCATCGAAATGGAGGTGCCATAAAATTGAAGAATCCTTGAATGTGAACTGACATGGAGGAAGGCTGTCCTACAGAGGTAACTTGGGCTGACAAGGGAACTTTATGGGAACTAAACTTTTTTTTTGTGCTAAATCACTGAGAGTTTGGGCTGAATTGTAGCATAACTTAACTTATTGTGGCTGATAACAGAATTCTTTCTCCTGTTCTAGTTTTACCTGTAGCTACTTCTCTTACCAGAAAGAACATGGATTTTGACATCAGAAGACTTCCTTAGTTATCATGTTTAGAGAGAGGAGACAAGCACCATTCATTATACACAGAGGTTCTGCTTAACTTGTAGGTCAACATAAAATATTTTATTATTTCTTCCCTCCAACCCAACACTTCAGCCGCTTCGGAATACTTGTTTTTACCTCCACATGCCCTCCATTTTTAGACATGGAATCTCTCCTGAATTCTTTATTTTAAACTTGAGTTTTTGATAAATTACAATATCATAGGGGGCATCAAGGGGACCCAGTCAGAAAGCAGCCTGGAGTTTATATATGTCAACGAAGCTGATCTTGGCTTGTCAACAGAGAAAAGTAAGCATTCCCGAAAGTCAGAAAGATGGATGGATTAAGAGTATGAATTAGGAAGATACATGCTCTAAAACCAAGCTCTCTTACACGCCTAAACTATTCATACCTAATGAAACATGAACACTTTGTTGCCTTTTATTTTCAAGACTTCAATGGTGTACTGAATTTAGTCATTCTTTTCAAAAATATTTACTAAACTTCTACCATGTGCCCAGGAATAATTTAGGCACTGGGGACAAAGCATTGAACAAAATAGAAAAGAAGACTTCAAGAATGGAATTTTTTTTTTTTTTTTTTTTTTTTTTTTTAGGAAGGAGACTAGATAGCAAACGTGTAGTAATAAATAAGTTACTTTCAGATAGTGATAAATGTTATGAAGGAAGCAAGCTCTTCATGGCAGAGGGGAACAGGGCTATGGGACCTATTTGAACTAAGTCATCCAGAAGATCTCACTCAGGGGCGTTGGGTGTGCTGAGCACTGAAGATGAGAGCCAGTCAAGGGATTGTCTTGGGGAAGAGGGAAAAACTTGGTGTATGAAAGGGTTTGAAGGGAAGAGGAGGGAGGCCATTGTGACTGAGGACACAGGGAAGAGTGAACGCATGAGATAAAAGGAGAAAGGTACACACAGGTCAGGACATTGAGGGCCTGTGGAGCACAATTAGGGGTTTGAATAAAATTCAAATGGCAGCGTGATGAGATGAAACCAATGGACTTTTCTTTCCTTTTTTAAAAAAATTGAGGTATAACTGCCATAACAACAAATTGTATGCATGTAAAGAGTACGATTTTGCCAGTTTTGACGTCTGTGTGTAACAATAGAACGTTTTCACATTCAAGATAGTGGATGTATCCATCATCATCATCACCATCCTCATCCTCTTTTGTAATCTCTTCCTCCTGGCCCTCATTTCTTTAATTAAATCTCCATCATCCCAGACTTCCACTGATCTGCTTTCTGTCACTATAAATTCATTTACTTGTAAAGGAACTCTACATAAAGGCAATTATATAGTGTACTCTTTTAAAAAATCTAGCTCTTCTTACCTAGCATCTTGGTTTTGGGATTCATCCATGTTTGTGTTCCCTTTTATCACTGAGTAGTATTCCATTGTCTGGAGAGACCACAACTTTTATATCCACTTACCTATTGGTTGATGGACATTTGGGATTTTTCCAGTGTTGGGCTATCACAAAGAAAACTGCTGGGAACATTCATGTACAAGTCTTTGTATGGATTAATTTTTGTTTTTCTCTCTCTTGTGTAAAGACCTAGGAGTAGTTTGGCGGGATCATATGGTAGTTGTATATTCAGCATTTTAAGAAGCTACCAGATTGTTTTCCAAAGTGGTTATAGCATTTTACATTTCCCCCATCAGGGTGTCAAGGTTTTAGTTTTTGCAATCTTGGCCAACTTTTCGTATAGCCAGTCTTTTTAATTTTAACCATTCTAATCAAGGTGTAGTCATATCTTACTGTTTTTTTTTTTCATTTGCATTTCCCCACAGCTGCGATGTTGAGAATCTTTTCACGTGCTTATTTGACAAATATCCATTTTCTTATGTGCAGTGTATGTTCAAACCTTCTCTTGATTAAAAACATTTTTTTTTAAATGTCTATTTAATTTTGAGAGAGACAGGCAGACGGAGCATGAGTGGGGGTGAGGGCAGAGAGAGAAGGAGATACAGAATCCAAAGCAGCTCCAGGCTCTGAGCTGTCAGCACAGAGCCCAATACAGGGCTCAAACTCAAGGAATGTGTGATCATGACCTGAGCTGAAGTCGGGTTCTCAACCTGTCAACTGGCTGAGCCACCCAGATGATTTTTAATTGAGCTTTTGTTTTCTTAC
This sequence comes from Paguma larvata, assembly GCA_030068075.1. Lineage (NCBI taxonomy): Eukaryota > Metazoa > Chordata > Mammalia > Carnivora > Viverridae > Paguma > Paguma larvata. The sequence goes on from CM057833.1 coordinate 43,337,283, forward strand.
TATTGACTTTTCAGAGTTCTTTTTGTATTTCAGAATCAAGTTCTTTATCAGATTTGTCTTTGAGAATATTTTCTCCCTGTGGCTTTTCTTTTCATTCTTTTTTTCAATAGGGTCTATCAATTTATCTGTTTTCGGGTCATGGTTGTGTTGTTCTATCTAGGAAATCTTTTTCTGACCCAACACTACAAAGATTTTCCCCTATATTATCTTCTAAAAGCTTTATAGTTTATTTTTTTAATTTCACAACTATTTATTCACATTTTCTTTACGTGAGATTACTGAAATGGGATTGTTGAATCATATAGTAGTTCAATTTTTATTTTTTGGAGGAAACTCTACTTTGCATAGTGATTATACCAAGTTACGCTCCCACCAACAGTGTACAAGTGTTCCCTTTGCCCCACATCCTTGCCCTAATATTTGTTATTTCTTATCTTTTTGAGAAGGGAATATCTCACTGCGACTTGTGTTTCCCTGATGATTAGTGATATTGAGTACCTTTTCATACATCTATTTTTTTCCTTTAGAAAAATGTCTAGTTTCATTGCCCATTTTAAAATTACATTATTTGTATTTTTCTATTGAGTTGGATAAATTCCTTATGTATTTTATACATTAGCTGCTTATCAGTATATGGTTTATAAACATTTTCTCCCATTCTAGAGGTAACCATTTCATTTCGTTGATTCTTTTGTTGTGTGGGAGCTTTATAGTTTGATGAAGTCCTACTTGTTTCTTTTTGATTTTGTTGCTCCTGCTTTGGTATCATATCCAAAAAATTATTGCCAAGACCAATGTCAAGAAACTTACTGCCAATGTTTTCCTCTAGGAGTTAGGTCTTATATTTAAGTCTTAAATTCATTTCAAGTCATTTTTTGTGATAGGACAGTTTAGGCTTTACATTAGGTTTTCATGCTATCTGAGTTCATTTTTCTCTATGGTATGAGGTATAGATAAAAGTTCACTTTTTTGCATGTGGATGCTGCAGCACCATTTTTGAAAAGGCTATCCTTTCTCCATTGATTTGCCATTATTTAATTTTAAGAAAATCAGTTTTCTATATAAATATGCAGGTCTACTTCTGGACTCGATTCGAGTCCACTGATCTATTAGTTTATTTATGGCAATATCACACTGCTTTGATTACTGTACCTTTATAATAACTCTTGAAATTAGATAGTGATAGCGCTGAGTCTTTGTTCTTCACCAAAGTTGCTTTGGCTCTTCTAGATCCTTTACATTTCTCTATGAATTTTAGAATCAGCCTGTCAATTTCTGTAAAAAGCAACAACAATGAAACAGAGAAACAAAACCCTGCTGAATCTGGTTGGAATATGTTGAGTCAATGAGACAAATGGGAGAATCAACATCTGCACGATATGGAGTCTTTTGAACTATGAACAGGGTATATCTCACCGCTGATTTAGGTCTTATTTAACCTCCACAGTATTTTGTAGCTTTAAGTGTAGATATTCTTCACATCTTTTGTCATACTTAGCCATAAATATTTCATAAAAATACCTTTTGATGCTCTTATGAATTGCATTAAAATTTTTTTCTAACTGTTCATTGCTAACATAAAGAAATACAATTGATTTTTGATATTGATAATTCTTCCAACTTGCTAAGTGCAGTCGTTATAACAGTGTTTCTGTAGAGTATATAAAATTTCCCCCAGAGATGGTTATGTTACCTGTGAATAAAGGTAGTTTTACTTAATCTTTTCCAGTCTGGATGCCTCCTATTTGATTTTATTGTTTAATTATACTTGCAAGGAGCTCCAGTTCAATGTTAAGAGTAATGTAAGAGTTGACACCATTGTATTGTTCCTGAACTTAGGAGGGAAAGCGTTCAGTCTTTTACCATTAAGTGTGATTTTGGCTATAGATTTGTCATAGATGTCCTTAATAAGACTGAAGAAGTTTCATTATTTTCATGATTTGCTAAGAGTTTATATCAGAAATGGATGCTGGATTTAGTCAAATGATTGTTTTGTATCTATTGAGATAAGATTATATATTTTAGTCTATTCATATAGTGAATTTCATTGATTGATTTTTTTGAATGTGGAAACAACCTTGCATTCTTGGCATTAACCTATTTGGTCATGATACATTGACTTTTTAAATCTATTTTTAAATTTAACTTGCTAAAATCTTGTTCATAAGTGTGCATGTATGTTTATGCAAACGTGCACATTTAGTGTGATTATTAATACATTTAGATTTAAGTCTGTCATCTTGCTATTTGTTTTATAGGTGTTGCGGCTGTTCCTCATTCCCTCTTCTCGTATTTTCTGCCTTTTTTTGGATTAAATACTTTTTGTGATTCCGTTTTCTCTCTTTTTCGGCTTATTAGTTACATCTCTTTATTCTTTGTTTTGTCATTTTAACAGTTGCTATAGAGTTTATAGTATACAGAACAGCTCCCGTGGGGAGCTCGGAAAAGGATCGAAGAGCAGTCTTAATTTCTTCCCTGGACACCCAGATTTTTTCTTTTTTTTTTTTTTTTAAGAGAGAGAGAAGAAGAATGCTAGTGTGCAAGTGGGGGAGGCGCAGAGAGATTGAGAGAGAGAGAGAAAGAGAGAGACTCTCAAGCAGGCTCCATAGTCAACATGGAGCCCAATGCAAGGCTCAATTCTATGACCCTGGGGCCATGACCTGAGCCAAAATCAAGAGTCAGATGCCCAACTGACTGAGCCACCCAGGTGCCCTTCCCCATACTTTTTTCCAGTGGGTCCAAAGCCCAGGGGTACCTTGGATTCTAATACTTTGGGTGGGTCTGGGATACTCAATCTAAGTTTTGTCCTCAGTGGGGCAGTTTAACCCCATTTCTCTTTGACCACCAAGCAAGGGGAGGTAATGGGGGAAACCAAGAGTCGACCAGGAAGGTTGAGGGAGCAACCTGGAAATAACAGCAGACAGGGTGCCAGAAGCCTGGCTCTGTCCTGTTCCTGGGCTCCTCCCATGTGGATGTTCATAGCCATCTCATTGCTCAAAAGGGGACTTTCATCTCAGGCGAGGCCTCCAGCCACCTGCCCAACCTATGTTGTTGACACAATTTGACAAAACTCAACACAGTGGTGGTGCCAAAGCGCTGGTGGTGCCAAATGTTGCAAGCTTTCCAGACTGATCCTGAAGAGCTCCAGGCTTTTCACCTATGGGCCTTTCCCGTGCGGGCATCTCAGCTCGGAGCATTTGCCCAGATCTTAGAGATTGATCGTAACTTAAGAACAAACTCCCCCCTGGACAGCTTTCCTCAAGCTCTCCCCACCCTCACATGCCTTACCTTGTTGGGTTCCCCTCCCCCCACCATGGGCTTCCATTGCACTTCCACTTCCACCTCGGATAACTCCCCTTTCCGTATGGAGCTTAGGGTCTGACGGGGAGAGAGACAAGAAAACGGGCCATGAAAACACGGCATGACCTCTTCTTTACATTTGCTATTTGCTTCACGCCAGACACTGTTCATGGCACAGCACACGGCCAGTTAGATGGTGGACGGATGAACAAGTGAGATTGCAAAGAAGTCAAGTGAAGTGTTTGTTCAGACAGAACTGGGGCCCTGGGCAGGCTCCATCTGTAGATTCCGGAGTAGTCAAAGCTTTGAGGGCAAGGGGAGTAAATTATCCTTATTAGCATAGCAAGAGTTAAGGCCTCCTCCCTCCAGTTTCTCCTGCAGTTTCTCCTATCGCTGCCTCCCAAAGACATCCAGTGACCCATCGGTGAAGTGGATTGTCCCTCATCCCCCAATCAGAGTAATTATTATCTTGACTTCTAACACCATATATTAGTTTTGCCTGTTTCGTTGGAATTATGTAGTGTGGATGCATATAAAAGTTTGTATTTATACCTATGTGTACGTATGTACATCTTTCATGTCTGATGAGCTTTCCCCTTTTTTTTTATATGACCCAGGGGTTATGTTTCTGGAATGTCATTATAAGAACACATTAACAAGATAAAGAAAAATGTTAAGGGAGAGATAGATGAAGAAAAAAGAAACGAAGTAGGAAATAAGGTAATTTTAAATTTCAATGATCTTATTTTTAAGTAAAAGCGCATCCATGTGAAGTAAAAAAAAAAACACACAAAAATCTAGTAAAATGAAAGGATAGCAGCTGAAATATAAAAATGAGATAGTGTGGACAGGAGTTAAAACAAAAGGCCAAAAAAATCCCCAAACAATGAATAAAAATATGAAAATAAAAGAGGTAAAGGATTAAGATTATAGACCATACCTATGAGGCTAAAAGTTAAAAAGAGGGGGCACCTGAGTGGCTTGGTCATTTGAGCATTTGACTCTTGATTTTGGCTCAGGTCAGGATCCCAAGGTCATGGGTGCAATCCAGCCACATATGGGGCTCTCTGCTGAGCGTGGAGCCTGCTTAAGATTCTCCTTCTCTCTCTCTCTTACCCCCTCCCCTCTTCTCTCCTTCACAAGCCTTCACACGCTCTCTCTCTCAAAATAGAAAAGTTAAAAATAGGATTTTTAAAGGAAATATAAGAATGAAAAAGCTAAAAACATGAAGGTAAAAAGTTAAAAAAATATATGTATATACACATATGCACATATATGTGTCATTAAATGATTAAGGAACTATCTGTAAGAGAAAATTAAAACTTTGAAAATATGAGCAAGTAGAGAGAGGAATAAAAGCAAAGCATAGGAATCTTAAACCAGAATCATTGGAGGGGCTTGGACTCTCCTGGTCCCGTCTGAGCAGCAGAAACTCTGATGGTTGGGAGTTCCGGTGATGGTCTCAACCGGCAGCCCAGAGGCAGCCCTGCTCTCAAAGAGTTGGTGGGAAAACTGGAGCATCCCCCGCATCCTGGTCTCTGCATTCTTCCCAGGCACGCAGGGAGACTCATGAAGTCTGCTGATAGGGCAACACTGGAGAAGCCCTTAGCATCCTCATGCACAGTGCGTATTTGCTAAGCATTCTAGAGGATTGGGAGGTGGGGGGAGAGAAGCAAAAAGGGATGCTGTCAAACTCCACTTCCCAGGAAACTGCATTCTTTTTGTTTATTTATTTGGAGATAGAGAGCAAGCAGGGGAGGGGCAGAGAGAAAGGCAGAGAGAGAATCCCAAACAGGCTCTGCGCTGTCAGCACAGACCCTGACACGGGGGCTCAAACTCATGAACCCTGAGATCATGACCTGAGCCGAAGTCAGGCGCTCAACCCACTGAGCCACCCAGGCACCCGAGGGCTCAATTTTTTGATGGGAATGATAACGATAATGATTAAATGTGTCTAGCATCACACTAGGTGGGCATTTTCCCACAGGTGGGCTCACTTTTAGAACTCATCATGGCCTTCTAAGTGTCATGTTTCATAGATTCCTATTTTATACATTCTCTAAGATGCACTTGCATTTTACAGTCTCTGTGATAAGAGAGCTTTATATTGTGATTCATTGGCCCATGGGTGTCTTTAAAGGCACACACAAAAATGGTGGGTCTTAGAATTTACGGTGTGTTCGATTTGATGAGATACAAATAGATACCACTCTCCAGGTTTTCCAGATGAGAAAACCGAGGGTCCTGGAGACCAAACGAGCTGCCTGGCATCCTATGCTGGGGCACGTAGGTCACCATGGCTGGTGATCACCCACGGTACCTGCTGGTTACAGATATCAAAACGTGTTCTCTTTCACCCCTGGAAATTATCTGACCCACCCCGAGGAGGTCAAACCCCAGACTGTGAGTGCAGAAAAGCTCCCGGGAGACAAGCTGGACGTGGGCACAAGAACGAGGTGCGGGTCGGATGGGGCGGACCTCACTTGGGCTCTCCGCCCCACCCAGTTCACTGCACTATGCTGCCTCTTCCCAAGACCTGCTTTTTGTTTTCTCTGCTTTTTGCTTTCTGCAAAGGTTTATTTGTTGTCAAGAGAGAAGGGGCAGCGTGCAAGTCGGGGAGGGGCAGAGAGAAAGAGTAGGCAGAAGGTCAGAAGCAAGCTCTGTGATGACAGCAGCGGGCCTGATGAGCCTTAATGTGGGGCTCGAACCCACAGACGGTGAGATGGTGACCTGAGCCAATCAAAGTTGGTTGCTCAACCGACAGAGCCACCCAGGAGCCCTAGCTTTCTGCTTTTAACATCTTTCTTATTTCCCACCTATTTTTGACTTATTTTGGTTTGTTGTTTTCTTTCTGCTTTTGTCTTCCCAGCTGTTGGCTTCATCAGGGAGGCAAGGAGACGCTCAGCTGGAGGGAAGTCTCGGGCTCCCATCTTATTTTTCTCTTCGCTTCTCTCCAGTTAGCAGAGAGCTGGCTGGCTGCCTCTGAGCTCAGTGAACTAAAGCAGGATCCGCAGAAGCTCTGCCTCCGCTGCGTTGCCAGGCCAGGAGAAACAACATTATCTCCTTGCGAGAACAGTTTATTCCCGTCGTGCTTGGATTTAACCTTACAAGGAAAAATGGCCAGTTATGGAGTCATTTTCCTGAATATTCTGTTTGAGCTGCCTGGCCGTCCTTCCTGCTCAATGGTAATGGCCCACATCTGGAGAAGCCTGGTGGGGTCTCCCCGGACACCTTGGCTTTCTGGTTTCAATCAAACTGCCTTATCAGTCTCTCGCAAGTGCTTACAAATGTAGAAATGAATTCGGGAAGAACAAATGGAAATGGAGGCCTGAAAGGGATCTTTTGATCCAAGCTCCTCCTTATACAGGTAAGGAAAGGGGGGCTCAGAGAGGGGAAGGGGCTTGCCAAAGCCACGCAGCAGATTATGGCTGGGACTACCATCCAGGTCACTGACGTGAGGTCATCCAGGCGTTTTCCTTAGGATGAGTTGGAAAGGATGTGCAACAGTGTTTGGTGAGCTAGAGCAGGCTCCTTGTCTGTCTGGTACATTAGCCTTCTAACTAATCTCCTTGCCTCTGGCTCGCCCCTCACTAATCAATACGTACGTGCTGCAAGATCCATCTTGGCTGAGCCAGTAGTCACAGCTCTGGCTGTGCACTTCTCCAACTGCTGGAGGCTCCTAAAAATTAAAACCCAAACTTCTTGGCATTGGGGCTGCACATGGTGTGGGTGCAAACTCCCTCCAGCTTTACTCCCTGATCTGAAGGCCAATTTCCTGCTTTTCTCCTGTTTCCCTCAATGCAAGCTCCTTCAGCGCTGAAGGGGCCCTTACTCCCTATGTCCCAGTCAAGCCCCGTCACCCAAAAAGCTGAGTTGAGCCTTTTCGATCCTGTGGTTGGCCTCAGTTGTAGGTCTGGGGCTCTGCTGAGGTCTCTCCTCCTGGGTCAAGGGCTAGAGCCCTGCCCAGTATCCCAGTCCTGAACCAGGATAGGATCTAGCCCCCAACCCCAGGTTGGGGTCCTGGTGACCAGGTCCTTTCACCTTTAGGTTGTCTCCTCCCCAGGACCACGTCTTGTCCCCAAAACCCCCATGTGGTGGTTCTGTGCCATATGAACCCTGACTCTGTGTCTGATTCCCATGTACCGACCCCCTGTTTCTTCTTGGACTCAAAGTGGCAAGAAGTAAGCCTCTCCTCTGTACAGTCAAATCTCTGCTATAGCATTTAGCACTTTGTGTCCTCAGTTTGACATGTGTCCGTCTCTCCAGTGAGAGTGTTGTCTTTGCCATCCTGGTAGCCCCTAGCAGGCAGAGAACAGGCTGTCCGAACGTGTGTGTTGAATGGATCCATGGAGATCTGGGAATGAACACTCGCTGACAGAACCGGGTAGGATTGGCAGAAGAGCCATATAAGAATTAACTTTCATTCTGATTAAGAAAGAGAGGATGTGTGATAAAGGGAATACAACATTATTCCTTTCTTCCACAGGAAATGCAGTTTGAAAACTTTCAGGAATGAATCAAACTGCCTCGTGGCATCAAGTTTTCCCATTTCAAATGTGTGGTTTCCTTCCTCCCTCAAACAAAAAAGGGGCAAAGAACAGAGCATGATCTCTTACTGGACTCGTGAAATAATCCCCTGATCTCCCTGCATTTATTCTTGCTGCTCTGTAATGAAGCGTTCATACAGTGAACGCAAGTGATCTTCGAAGACATAAACCAGGCCATGCCACTCTCCTGTTCCAAGCCCTCTCTCCCAGTTGGCTCCTCAGCACACCCAGAATAAACCCACTTCTGTATTGTGGCTGACGCCGCTCTCCAGGCTCGGGTGCTCCCCACCTCACAGACCACGTCTTCCACTCTTCTCGCCTTGCTCCGGCCCCACTGTCTCTCTATTCTTTGACTACACCAAGCTTATTCCTGCCGTAGGGCCTTTTCACTCGCTTCCTCACTCATCAATACCCTTATATTTTATGATTTATGGCTGACTTTTTTTAAAATCTCAAATGTCATCTCCTCAAATCGACCTTCCCCAATCATGCTATATAGAATAGCAACCTGCCCCCCAATGATTTCCATGTTCTATTTTCTTCCATAGCTCTTACTACCTAAAACTATCTTTTCTCGTATACTTGTGCAGTATCTGTTTACCTACTTGGTTACCGTCTGTCCTTTCCCAGTGTCCACCCATCGCCACACACTAAAATGTAAACTTTGTGAGAGCAGAAACTCTCTCTTGCTGGCTCTTCTGTTTCCAGTATGGGACACCACACCTGGCACACAGATAATCAATAAATGTTTTGAATTAAATTTTTTAAAAGCTTAAAAAGGCTTTGGCCTCTGTGCCCTGGGATGTGGTCCTGATTCCCAAGAGTCCTAGTGCCACCTCTTCTTGGAGCAGAAGATGGTTGTGGTGGCGGTGGTGTGGTGGTGAACAATGTAGACCAAGTGGACTAGGTGTGATCACAGGGCTCGGTCACGTGTAAAGGGACCAGAACATTTATCTACCAGCATACGATGAGATTTCCTGCCTCGTAGGTACCAGTCCTAACATAGAAGGTATCTTTGTAGACTGACACTAGACTGGAAAAAGAGTGGTCCCGAGGATTTAAATTTCTCCTGAAATTTAAGTTAAGGGTATTTATGACTGCCAAGAAGGCATGAATTTGCCTTGAGATTACCCTTAAGCTGTAGAGCTCCTCGTTTGTCCAAGTGCCTTCCAAAACTCTGAGAAGGGCTCCAGCAATGTGCTTCAGCATATAAATCTACACCATGTTCAAGAGTAAGCCATTTCGTTTATGTCAGTCCATGCCACTGCCTCTGTGCAATGCCTTCCAATATGTCACACTTCCTCTGGTGTTAGAAGGCCACAGACATTACGGGGATTTGACCGAGGGGAAGTTGGGTTGGGAATGCCTTTGGCTTGGGGTTAGTGAGAAGAATTGCTGTGAATCACTGTCCGCTCCATGTATAGTGAAGTTATGATAGCCATCCTGGTGTCGGAAAGACTTCCGGGACTATTTCTACTACTCACTCTACTCTGGCAGGGCCAGGAGTGGGATCCCAGTATGAACACACGTGCTATTCCGGGGCAGCAGAAATAGACAGACGTGGGGCAGAAACGATATCTGAAATCTGCGGGGCCAGAAGCTAGTCTGTGGAAAATATTGAAAATTATCAGATGTTTAAAATTGTAAGTAGTAGATTTGGTTCCCCTCGGCACTCAGTCAACCTGGAAGTTCTTTCCTGTTAGGAATATACTCAACAAGGCAGCAGCATGCATAATTATAAATGCCCCTTGCATTTACTGCACCAATAGAATTTATGGGCACTCCTGCAGTCACAGGGCACAGACCTACACCAGTATCAGTACTGACCGTGGGTATGTCAGTGTAACATGTCCTATCTTTTGCATCCCAGAGTCTCAGATTCCATTTTAGTGTATCTGATCTAAATGTACCTGACACATCTGGTTCTCACAAAGTATGCATCGGTTCCAGAAGAAATGATACTTAAAATTATCACCCATGCCACAAAATAGGCTGTCTGGGACAAGTATTTCAGTGACAACATTTCTGTACATATTAAACTACATACAGTGACTTGTTCATAATAATTTAATTATATAATTATGTAGCTCAATTAAAACATAGAGGCAATTTTAAAAATGCACGTGAATTTCTCTTAGTATGCCTTGATTATGGACTAATTTTGTATGTATTTTTTTCAAAATTACTGAGCCTACCTGAATTCAAATCTTATGAGAAGGAACTATCTTGGTGGAAGCCTTGTGGTTGAACCTTTAAATGTTGAAAACCGTCACAGGCTAACTAAATCTCCGCTGGTCATACTGGATGATGAGTAAAAAGTCGTGGATCGCTGAGAAAATATAGGGAATGAAGTTGACGACATAGCTAGAGAGAAGGTCATGAGGTTCAGGATACGCTTAAACAGAAATTAGAAAAGATTAAAATGGTAAAGAAGAAGAAAATTTGTACTCTCAAGCGAATGCACAAAACTCAAAGGTCAATTGTGGCTTCATTTTTTGTGAATTCATTGTGCCCTTTCATTGTGCCCCGTTGAAATGAGCAGCAATTTCATTCAGCTTGATTTGGTGAAAGACCTTTTTTAGTAACATAAAACTCTTTATATAACACACAAGGACATCAACGTCAAACTGGTTAATTACTATCATCAATTCAAAAAAATATCGAAGATGAGTCATACAGAATAAAACTTGAAAGGTCCTGAAATCTTACAGCTCATATATGAAAGAAACTTCGTAGAGACTTACCCAAATTTGATGATAATCCTGATAATTTATAGGATATTCTCAATAACAAGGTGTGAAGCTGAGACTTTTCTAAATTATCTACAATAAAAACAAATTTGAGAAGTCCATGCTGGAAGAAGACAGACTTAATTATCTTTCTGTTCCTTCTGCAGAAAATGCTACCAAATTATTATTCTATGGAGAGGTCATAAAAGATGAGGTAGCCAAAAGTACAAGTTAAAAGCTAATTAATAAGAACAAAAATTGAGTATATTACGGTCTTTGCCAGCTTTTAAAAATGTAGAGCTTGTGGTGATTTATTTTCTCATGCTAAATAAATACTCACTCTTGAGACTAATTTTGTGTTCTTTTTTCCTAACTGGGCCTTCACAAGACCAAACCGTGGGTACTCAGGCCACACCAAATGTGAGTTAACTGCCAACAGATATCTGTGGCCCTCAGATGGAAAAACAGGAGATGCAAGCCCGTTCTAGCAGGGCCAAGAGGCTGAAGGGGTGGGCGTGTCCTGTGTAATGGACTATGTAAAGGTTTTATTTGTTGAAACACTTAGCTACACCTTGCCTTGCAACAAGGCAAGGCTCGCTACGTGGAAGAATAGATCATGAAAAAAAAAGCATCATCTTATCTGTCTACTTCAAAATACTGTGATTTCATTTTTTCCTGGTATGCTGGGTTGTCACCCATAAATTCACAATCCACATGGAATCTCTAAAGGTGACCTCATTTAGAAATAGGGTCTCTGTAGATACAATCTGTCAGGTTAAAATGAGGTAATACTGGATTAGGATAGATCCTAAATCTGGATGGGTCCTAAATCTGGTGTCCTCGTAAAAAGACAGCAACATGAACAGAACAAAGACACAGAGGGAACGGGCATGTGGGGATGGAGACAGAGATTGGAGGTACTCTAGAACGAGCCTACCGGAAGCTCAAAGAGGGAAGAGGGATTCTCCCCTAGAGCCTTGGGAGGTAGCATGGCTCTGCCAATACCCTGATTTTATACTTTCCTCCAGCACTGTGAAAGAATGTGTTCCTGTTGTTTTAAACCACCACATTTGTGGTAATTTGTTACAACAGGCCTAGGAAATTGGTACACCAGGTTACTGGGATACCGTGGGTGAGTGGTCAGAGTTTCAAGACAGGTAAGCAGAAAAAGCCCTGTCCTCTATCTCTCCATGACTTTGCCGCAAAAACATTCTCGGTGCTTTACTATATACTAATTGCTATCAGATAACAAGAGGGGGCAGAGAGAGCAGTTAGAGGCAGTCCTGACCCCATGGAGCTTCCAAGCAAACAGAGAGATATGTCATGAGTAAAAAGATGGCTGCCGCTGGGAGAGACAGAGCAGAGCAGGGATCCAGACCACATCTCCCACCAGGCTTCCTGTGGTGGCAAGATGGCAGGTTAAGGGGGCAGGAGTGGTATGGGACTAGACCAACAGGAAACCAGAGAAGCATTTGGCTGCAGAGAGAGAGGGAGAGAGAGAGGGAGAAGAAGGAGGTGGAGTTTCAGTATTTTCTAGGAGGAAGAAAGTTTTAGGAGAGGGGGAAACATCTAAAGGTGGTTTTTCACAAGGATTTCTGGGTGGGATGCTGTGCAGATTTTCCAGTGTTGTGCCTTTGACAAGATTAGCAATGCAACTGTCCATAATTATTCAAAGTTTTCAGAGTGAAACTAAGGCTTCTTTGATGTGGGGTCTTATAGATACAGGACCATGGGACCTTTTGGTTTTATGTGGGTTACCCACTGATGAATATATTTTTGTCTTGGAAGGTGGGACATGAACTGGGCAGGAGAGGAGCAGAAAAGCACCAGTCAAGACTAGCGAGGATGAAGACAGTCTATTCGGGAGCTACTCTTTGTCACCCTGTGGTCCCCACAACCTGACACAAGCACCTCTCCAGGCAGCAACTTATTGTAGGGACAATAATCATTTCTCTGGGGCGTTGTGACTACTGGTGCCAATATTGGTATCCCCTCTCCCTTGGCCCAGCCAGAGGTAGGAAACAGCCAGAGCTCACTGGCTTTAGAACATGCTCTGGGGACCTTTCCAGTGTTCTCAAAGCTCCATGGAGACCCTTGCTAACTTCCTCTCTTAAGTCAGGTATAAGCTCAGAGAACCCTCTGTCCTCTCTTCCTTCTAACAGACCCTACTCTCTACTCTGAGAGTGTATCTGTCACAGGACTTGAACACGTCCTTAGCTGATAATGTGGTATGTTATTTCTAAGACTTGTATGTTATAAAGTTCATGATGAAATTCAATCCTAGGGCCCAGGTGGTTTAAAGAATGCTTCCAATGTTCTACTTATTTAGAAATGAGGGGGGCTAGTCTCAAAAAAAAATCCCTTTACATCTTGGCCAAGTCCCTGATGTACAGTTGGACCACATCATAAAAGACTCTCAAATGGTTATGGCCAGTGTCATTGGATTGAATCATCTCCCTACCCAGATGATGAGTCTGTGGGATTGGGCCTGTTCCCAAGCCCAGAGAACTTTAGACTGAACACTCGGGCACCTGGGGAGTTGGCTGCCGCCATCTGGTTTCTTGGAAACTAAAGAGGAAAAGGCATCTGTCAGGCGGTGTTCCCTTGGTGCTGGCCCTACTGACTCTAAACAACGTTCAATTGAAAATAAGCTCCCAAATGATGTCAGATTTGGGAAGAAATTGCATCCTGAGCATCACTTGTGGCTGGCAGTCAATTCTTGATTTTTACTTTTGTCTCTCTCTTGTCTTTCCCAGAAAACATATTCTCCTCTTGCCACAGCTGGAAGCCTGCACTTTCCACCTCCGCGTGAACTTGGGGAGCTCCAGGTGCTCTCTTGCAGAGTAGGAGACCGGGAGGGGCTTTAGAGTTGGTGCTGTTTCCTGATGGCTATGTGAGCCTGGATGGGTCACTTCGCTCTGTTTTCATTTTCTCCGCATATAGAGTGAAGGTGAAAATTCCAAATCATGAACTCTCCACATTGATGAGGAGACTGCTTTCTCCCAGAGACCAGTGATTCTGATCATCTATAACGTATTACCTCTTATTCCAGATGACACTGGCAATTTTAGCAGCACAGTATTGTTCCCAAAGTCCTGTGTCTTCTAGTTTAATTTTTTAAATGTTTATTTTTGAGAGAGAGAGAGAGAGAGAGAGAGAGAGAGAAAGAGAACAGAAATGGGGAAGGGGCAGAGAAAGAGTGAGACATAGAATCCAAGGTAGATTCCAGGCTCTTAACTATCAGCACAGAGCCCAGTGTGGGGCTCGAACCCACAAACTGTGAGATCATGACTTGAGCCGAAGTCAGACACTTAACTGACTGAGCCACCCAGGTGCCCCAGTCCTGTATCTTCTTTATCAGCCTAAATTCAAGGGCCTCTGCAGGATCACCACACCCAATAGTTCTGGGAGAGTCAATCACAGTATATTATTTACCTAAATGGTGCCCCGGAGATAGGCAAACTGGCAGGGACTGAGGATGTAGTGGGAATCATTATTATGGTATCTCCCAGTTCTTTGATGAAGACACTAATCTCAGTGATTGCTGCCCCCTGGGACATGAGGGTGTTTTTGATCTATTTTGCTGGGGGGGGGGGCCACTGTAGGGGCTTCCCCTTGGCCTTTCCTTTTCGGCTCCTCCTTCATGGATAAGGAGACCAAGTGTGGATCTGTGAGTTCCATAGATCTGTGAGACTATGTTTCCAACACTATATTTAGAAATTCCAGGATAGCTTTGGAGTTTCCACTGAACTTACCATGAAACAAAATTGAGTCAACATTCCATTTATCACTTGACTTCTAAATAGACTTAATAGTTCTCATTCTATCTGCTAGGCTACATGAGGTTCTGGATCCTAGGAATTAGTGTTTAATTAAGGCCACTGCCCAGTAATTCCTCAGAGGTACATACACCCTGTTGAAAAGACACAGGTCCCTTTGGGGAAGGCTAGGAGAAAGAGTTCTAGGGCCTACTTTCAATATTTTTAAATGCTTCATGCTTCCCTTTTTTCAAGGCTACTTGGCCATACCTCCATTCAAGGAGCCCTAGGTTTGTTCAGATATGGAAATTGCATTAGGGATGGCAACAATGTTAGCAGCCTAATATTTTGGTGTCATAAAAACCTCGAAGTACGCAAATCAAGTAGGTCCTTGATGAGATGCCAGTCTATTTAGGGCTTAATGAATCTCAAGGTCTTGGCACCTTCCCCTCTTGTCCCTGCAAGTCGGACATTCAACATTGCTGCCTATTATGGTAACCACGCCTACTTTACAAATGCGGGTGAAATACTTCTAATGGTCTCCACTGGTGTTTCCTCTTCCCAGTGAAATCAGTGACTCCATTTTACTGGAACTTTTCCCATCAGTATCCCCTCCCCAAAGAAAAACACCATCAAACCACTTTTCAGTGATGTTGGCATTCTCTTCATCAATGTAGATCTCAAGTCTTGCTAAGAGAGTGTGTTCAGATCAACAAAGCAATCGCTGGTAGGGACTAAGTGGTCTCAACTGATAAATCCACTCTAGCATTCCCATCCCTCAAAAACTTTGAATCCAGAGTCCCTGGAAGAATATTCTATTGATAACATCGGCAAGACGTGTTACGTTCTTCTCCCTTTGACTGAGGCACTCTCAGAGTTCATGACTACAGTTGTTCTCCAGCTTTTTATGCTTCTCACCTCAGGTTTGACTTTGAAACTGCCTCCTTTTCATCCTCTAAAGCACTCATGAATTTGATTCTAATTATGAATCTGAAGACAATGGTGGAAGAAAGGTAGTTACCTCGATTTCCTCCTTCAGGGCATCTCCTCATGCAAGGGAGTGATAGAATCTTCAAGCAATCAAGGAGCAGCCTCATTGAACAATGAATGAACTGCTACTTCTGCTGCCAAGGTACTTCTGGACTTGCGAGGTGCTCTTGGAAGTATTCCTTGCATTCCTTTGCAATTCTAGGAGCCTTCCTTTTTTAATGCATACCCTCACTTTTACGCTAGAGACAACTGGTATGGTGAGGCTGGGAATTCATCTTATAGGGTATCTTGTTAGCCCCAAGATTGGACTGAATTTGCTTTCTCTCTGCCTCAGCTTTTTAAGTGTAAAAGCTTCCCAGGTTTTAGTCTATACCTTGAGCAGAGAATTTAGGGATTTGAGTTTGTAACTATCTTTCTTTGAGATGTTGATGGTTTTCCCCCATGTGGTCGTTGAATTCCATATGCATGCTTTATGGTCCTAGTTTTATGGATCATGGGCTAGTATGAGATCTTCCAAACTTGGTCCTTAGTGTGCCCTCAGCCAACAGTTTAGTCATTATTATTATTGTTTGTTATGGCTTGGCATAAATTTCTATTCCTAGAGATGAATGGGGACGACCATCTAGATGGATAGGGATTTTGGATCATCTATCTAAGGGAGCTAAGGTGTTTAATAAGTATTTGTTATATTAACATAAATGAATGAATTGGTGAATGAATAACTAAATAGCTTTTACCTAAAGGAGCCGAGAGTATCCCCAGATGTTGGAGGATAGGACATTGAAGAAAAAAGATACCAGAGGTTCACAAAATATATTTTGACCAAACATCAAATGGCTAAATGTTACAATCTGACTCAAGCATATTGCCATCACACAAGAATTTCTGAAAGAAAATTTTGAATATTATAAATTTTATCCATTAAAAAATTTTAAAATTTATTGTCAGATTGGTTCCCATACAAAACCCAGTGCTCATCCCAACAAGTGCCCTCCCTCTGTGCCCATCACCCACTCTCCCCCCTCCTACCCCTCTCCCTTAGTTTGTTCTTAGTCTTTGAGAGTCTCTTATGTTTTGTCTCTCTCCCTCTCTGTGGTTTTTTTCCTTCCCCTCTTCCCCTCCCCCCTGGTTTTCTGTTAAGTCTCACGAAGCCCACCGATGCGTGGATACATATGGCATCTTTCTCTGCCTTATTTCACTCAGCATAATACCCTCCAGTTCCATCCATGTTTCCACACATGGCCAGATTTCATTCTTTCTCACTGCTGTGTAGTATTCCATTGTATATATATACCACATCTTATCCTTTCATCGGTTGATGGATATTTAGTCTCTTTCCATTATTTGGCTATTGTGCAAAGTGCTGCTATAAACATCGGGGTACACATGCCCCTATGCATCAGTGCTCCTATATCTCTTGGGTATATTCATAACAGTGCTATTGCTGGGTCATAGGGTAGTTCTATTTTCATTTTTTTGATGAACTTCTACACAGTTCTCCAGAGTGGCTGCACCAGTTTGCATTCCCACCAACAGTGCAAGAGGGTGCCTATTTCTCCACATCTTCGCCAACATCTATACTTTCCCGATTTGTTCATTTTAGCTACTCTGGCTGGTGTGAGGTGGTATCTCAGTGTGGTTTTGATTTGTATTTCCCTGATGAGTGACGTTGAGCATCATTTCATGTGTCTGTCTGCCCTTTGGATGTCTTCTTTGGACAAGTGTCTATTCATATCTTCCTCCCATTTCATCACTGGATTATTCGTTTTTTGGGTGTGGAGTTTGGTAAGTTCTTTATAGATTTAGATACTAGTCCTTCATCTGATATATCATTTGCAATTATCCTTTCCACTCCATTGGTTGCCTATTCGTTTTGTTGGTTGTTTCCTTTGCAGTGCAGAAGCTTTTTATCTTGATGAGGTCCTAGTAGTTTATCTTTGCTTTTAATTCCCTTGCCTTTGGAGACGTGTGGAGTAAGAAATTGGTGCATCTTAGGTCAAAGAGGCTTTTTCCTGCTTTCTCCTCTAGGATTTTCACGGTTTCCTGTCTCACATTCAGGTCCTTCATCCATTTAGAGTTTATTTTTGTGAGTGTGTGTGTAAGGAAGTGGTCCAGTTTCATTCTTTTGCACGTTGCTGTCCAGTTCTCCCAGCACCATTTATTAAAATTTCTAGTATCAAACAGTTTGATATCAAAGGGTAGAAACAATAAGTTCTCAGTACTTCTAGCTGTCCTATTTTTATTTAAGTTTCTAAAAAATTTTAGGTTCAAAAACTATAACCTGCTTTTCTAAAGTTATTCAGCTAAAGATCTCTCTCTTAAGAAATACTCTTACAGAAACATCAATCTATTTCCCTTTATAACTTTTTAAAAAATTGAAAAAAATAGTAACGGCTTTATAAAAAACATTGAATATGGTGGTATGTTACTGTATTGATAGCAGACATCATTGAAACATAGATTGACTATCATACAAAGTACAATAGATTTCTCTTTTACAAAGTTACTTCTAGAATGATTATACATGTTTGAAAATAGTTAACCAGATATTAAAAATTAATCTGGAAGACTTGCCCTGTTGGAATTATTGATGCTATCAGATATGATGCTGACCTACGCAGTCATGCCATCACTGGTCACACCCCAGCGCAGGCCAGAAATGATATCAAAAGGGTCAAAACCCAAGGTCCAGCTGAAGCTGAAAGAAGTATTTGGACCAAATTCTGAGACCAATGCTAAGCTTTGGTGCACTCCTAAATGATACCTTGCATTTTCACATTTTCTGTATTTTAGAGTTTTAGCAAGTCATCTTCTCAGCAACTCTGTTGGGGGGGAGTGTTTAACCCATTTCATGAATGAGGGACCTAAGGTTCAGAGACTTGAAGTGAGTTGATGGCATGGTAGGAACTACCAGAGCTGGTTTTTGGACAGTATTTTCTGGGTTCTTTGCTCAGTGTCCTGTGGTAGGGGTCCTTCGCTATCATAACCGGGGTTCCCTGAGAAGCAGAACTTAAGACAGACTTGAGAAGACAGACTCGAGTGCAGGTAGTTCTTTGGGAAGCGACCTTAGGGAACACTAAGTGACTGGTGTGACTGAAGAGGCACGCCAAAGCCAGGGCGCACCACTGAGTTCTCCAGGGCTTTGGCCCACTAGCACTTGACCCCACAAAACTTCTGAGGGGCACTATAGATTACGTGTCTGACACATTTAAACACAGTGGGCTTCAGCCTCTGACCCCTGCTTTCTTTGTGACACATATAACAGTATCTGTGGCTTTCCACGGGCTCCCCATGACAAGGCAGCTGAGAAGCTCATGGGACAGGAAGTGGGAAAAATAGCCAATGGCTGATGCTACAGCCAGAGTACCTGGGTCAGAATTCTGGCACTGCTCTCTATGTGACCTGGAGCAAGTTTCTTAACCTCTCTGTGTCTGCTTCTCTATCTGGAAAATGGGATGAGAGGAAGAGTCATTTTACCATAGAGTTTACTTGGTTTTACATGTGAAAAGTGCCTGGACACACGGGAAATGCTTGGAGAGTATTCCATGCCATGGAGGGGGGCGGCACACGGTATGGCTTCCGGAAGTCTAGATTTAGGACCTGCCCAGAGTGACGGAGGCAGTGCACTGAGCAGCAGAGTGATGGGGTCAGAGCACGCTCTCGGATGATCAGTCGCCAGCCTGCTGTGGATATGCTCAGGAGCCCCCAGATCCGAGAGCAGGGGGCTTCAGGGGACACCGAGGCGTGAAGCTCTCACTGACAAATTCCATCATCCCAGGTACAGCCAGCTACTGACCACGTCCTCCGAAGGATCAACCGAGAGGTGAAAAAGAAGTTCCTGGCATTGCCTGCCTGGCCTCAGTCCCAGAGAACATTGATATCAAACGACAATGGCCTGATGCTTCAGGGGCTGGAAAAATAGAAGGAAGCCTGCTGTTTACATTATTTAGTAGCTTGGCCCGGTTGAAGGAACACAGGTTTAGACTTTCAGATTCATATTTGTGTCCTTGGTAAGTTCTTGACCTCTCTGAGCTTTGAGAGAGTCAATAAAATAAGAAGAATAGGTCTACCCCGTAGGAGTTTTGAGAACCAGTTAACTTTTGCGATCACGCTATACCGAACCTCAGTACAATTTAGGGCTCTTAGAATGCCTTCAATAAAGAGTGTTTTGAAATCAATATTAATATGATGATCATGAGATGATGATTATAGGGTTTCGTAAGGAGTAAAAGGGATGAGGTATATACATTAACTTAGCACGGTATTTGGTATATAGTAGGTGCTTAATATTGGTTTGCATCTATCTATCCTCCCCTCCCATAGGGCTGCTTGTCTTTTCTCTGGAGTCTCTGTTGCCACAGCAGCCAATGCCTGGACATCTCATCTCTGGCTCACAGTTCCACAACCGGGTGTGAATTTTCATTTCTCCTCGGTTCTCCAGTGCCCCAAATGACAGTTTAGGGAACCCCTTGGAGGTTCCCACTGACTTACCAGTGCCGCTGCCTCTCAGTGGCTCACTCATTAACAGCTGCCGTTTCTCATGGACCCGCGTGATCTCAGCAGGACACACCACCCGGGAACATTTCCCTGGCCCATCTCAGGACGGCTGAGACAGAACCCACTCTGTCGTAGGTTCTCTGTCAGAGCTGTGTTCAGCCACCCACAGCTCAGCCTCTCATTAGGCTTTGAGAGTAAAGCCCAGTTTCTGTGCAAAAGCCATGACCAGTTGTAAGCACTACTCTTCATTTTGTGCATGGCTTTATATTTTTAAAAGTCCCTTCCCATCATTTGTCCCCTTTGTGAGCAGATTTATTGGTCTGCAGTTGCTACATGCATACTTAGTACTGGGACACAGTTTTGTGTTAAAAGATCTGGTCTGCGAGAAAAGGAGCTTGCAAATTCACTCACCAGATTTAGATGGAGGAGTTCATTGAAATCAGCTGGAACACTGACTGCCCTACAGGCTTTTCCCGTTTTGTTTTCACAGGCAACCCGAGAGCTTCGTACGTGAAGCCCTCAGAGCCCTGAGACCTGTAGCCCTCAAAGGGAAGCTTTTCTACCTTTAGTCTTTCATTTGACAAATATTTACTGAGCAACTATTACATGCCAGGCATTGTTCTAGGGGGTCAAGAAAAAAAGGGGAACGGACAAATATTCTTGCCCTCTCGGAGGACATCCTAGAGTAGGGGAGGAGGCAGAAAAGAGACAAAATAAATACGCGCAATGCATGTGTTGAGTAGTAGCAAGTACTGAGGGAAAAAATAAGGTTGTACATTGTTGGGATTGGCATTGTGGGCACGGGGGGTGGCCTTGGTGCGGGTGAGAGGATTGAGATTCCCAAGCACTCCACTGGGCCTTGCAGATCCACAGCTGAGTGAGTAAGGCACAATCACTGTTCTCACGGGAATGTGGCCGGGGCCGTGGACTCCCACCAAAATGTACCCAGTGGAGCGTGAGGAGAGGTGACAGGAGTCCCGCCTGGGAGTGCCTCCTGCATGTGCTTTTCCTCCGTGCCTTCCCCTGCGCTAGAATGACAAATACCAGGGCCACCTTGGAAGGCAGGGAGGTGCGGCAGTTGCCAGAGCCAAGGTCAGCTTGAGTCCTTGAACGACCACGTGGAGGTGAGCTGCACACTGACCTGGAGTACCCACTCGGAACTGGTGAGTGAGAAAGAAAGAAAGAAACTTTTTTTTAATGTTTGTTTATTTTTGCGAGAGAGTGTGCTCGAGACAGCAGGGTAGGGGCAGAGAGAGAGGGAGACAGAGTGTCCAAAGTAGGCTCTGTGCTGACAGCGAAGAGCCGATGTGGGGGTCAAGATCATGACCTGAGCCGAAGTCTGACACTGAACCAACAGAGCTACCCAGGCGCCCTGAAAGAAAGAAACTTCTATCTTGCTAGTGCCATTCTATTGTGGGGTCTAGTTGCTATAGCAGTTTAGCACTAATTTATGGAACACTTATTCAGTGTTTCTCTAAAACTAAATAACATTCTTCTGTTCATTTATGCGACTGATTGCTGTGTGGGTTTTTTTTGTTTGTTTTTGTTTTTTTTTAAAGTAGGCTTCATACCCAGCAGGGAGCCCAACACGGGGCTTGAGCTCACAACCTAGGATCAAGACCTGAGCTGAGGTCAAGAGTTGGAGGCTCCACGGACTCAGCCACTCAGGCGCCCCAGCTATGTTTTAATCACATGGGAAAAAAGCTCCGGTAGCAAAGAAAAGGAATATTTAATTCTTTCAACAGGGAGTGGGTCAAGTTGGGAAAGGTATGACAAAAGAGAAGATATCGGAGCTGAAAAGGAATGAACAAGAATCAAGAATTCACTCTGGGAGGAAAAGGGAAAAGGGCAACAGGAATTGAAGCCACAACTTGAATAAAAGCCCAGAGGCATGAAAGTGCCTGTTTTGTGTGGTGTATGTGTGTGTGTGTGTGCGCGCGCACACGCACATGCACTCTCTGTAATCGTAAAGAAATGAAAGCTAACGGCATAGTCCTAAACTGTTGTTCACTTATCTCAATTTGGTTTTACATTTTTATATGTGGGAAACGCAATGTAGTAAAAAAAAGCAATTTATGTTTGAAAGCTAAACATAGTTTTTATTAACATTTCCAAAGGTTGCAAAGACAGCCTTCCCAAGGTTGTAAAAACAAAAACAGAAAACAAAAACTGGGGCGCCTGGGTGGCTCAGTCGGTTAAGCGGCCAACTTGGGCTCAGGTCATGATCTCGCGGTCTGTGAGTTCGAGTCTCGCGTCTGGCTCTGTACTGACGGCTCAGAGCCTGGAGCCTGCTTCGGATTCTGTGTCTGCCTCTCTCTGCCCCTACCCTGCTATGCTCTGTCTCTCAAAAATAAATAAACAGTAAAAAAACAAACAAAAATAAAACCTTTATTTTCTTTTCAAAATGTCTGAGTGTTCTCAGTTAGGGGGCTTGGATAGTAGGTTCTCTGAAAGCTGAAGTTAATCGTAGTGGAGATGGTTTCTAAAAACAGATGCCTATAGTTGCAAAAATGCAATTGAAAATGGCTACAAGGATTATGTGTTTTAGCATAGACACAAAGGAATGGGACCCTTCTCTAGCCGTCCGACGGTATCAATTGTATTAGTACCTATTAGAGACCACACATTACATGCTTAACACTGCCCGTTTTCCTCTTGGTTTGAAGCCTCCAAACCTTGCTCTCTTTGTCAGTGAACTATGTGTCCAGCACAATGATAAAAGTTTCAGACACGGGCAAGCCAGGTGTTATGTATCCTTGTTTTCGGGATGAGGAAACTGAGGCACAGAGGTTGAATTCTGGTTCAAGTCTGTGGGATTACTAAATTCAATAGAAATTGGACAAGGGCTATTGGACTCCAAAGCTCACTTTTTAACAACATTCCTTCTTTGCGTCTCTTTCACATTTATTTTTCATTTCCAGAGTATGTATTTTAAACCTTGTTCAGGTTTTGGAGATATCAGACTATTATTTTGGGGATTATATGTGTAATCATCATGTTTTCAAAACATCCATCGAAAACAAGTATTCGTTTTCAGTTCTGCCCTCTGGGGCCAAGCTGACCTTTCTTTGAGCCATGACTTCGATACAACAGCAATTTCCTCTGGCCCAGAATTACCTTACTGGGTCACAGGACACCCAGATTATGCAGGATTTCAAGGCATCCATATATCTGCATAAATCTCCTGAAATCTCTGGGTAAAACAAAGTCAACTCAGTCTTAATTTTGTCTCTAATTTTTGGGTTGAGTAGTCAAGCTTTGATATCTATTGTCAGGAAATTGGTGGGCTTCCTACGGAAAAAAAAAAAAAACCGCCTTAATCGTTTGTGTTCTCGCTCACGGTTGGAAAAGGATAACGTTTATGCTCCTCTATTTTACGATCCCCACAAGCCTAGGAGTCAAATACAATTCTTTCGATTTTTAGAGCTGAGGAGTCTGAGACTCCGACTTGTCCAAGGTCACCCAGTTTGTAGATGGTTATTCTGGAATTCAAACTGAAGCCAGCCTGACCCCATAGCCCAATGTCTTCTCACAACTTGATGCTCGCATGATGAGAATGATGATTCTAGTCTAATGGTGTAACCATTTTCTGTAGCTTATCGTTTTCCAAACTCTGGAATCAGGAAATCGATTTTATGAACGGCTATTGGCATTTAAAAATAATAGAATAAGAATAGGACTGTGCATTCCAGACAGTAAGGACAAGCACGGTCTTGCAAAACTCTTGTTTCAGTTCTACATACATACACACATGTATTTACTTGCACCTAATGATGTGGGGCCTGGCTGGCCTGGTAACTGGCATTTTATCATGGCTACGGTCAAGAGTTCTCTATTCCTCCCCGCTACCAACTCCAGCCCCTTGTGCTCCGGTCCAGACACTAACTGTCTTGTAGACAAGACAGTTCTCAGGTTCAAGACAGACCTTCCCCATTCCCTTGCAGCCCTGTTCCTCTTCCTGGGGCTCTTTGTCCGAGGTAGGGTGTCACGATCCATCCCATCGTGGTCGCCCTCAACGACTACCACTCTCTCAACTATCACATCTACTCTGACCTTTAGTTACATCAAGTTTACTTGTGAGCGAAATCTCAGAACTCTCCCTTTCACTCTCTTCCGCTCTGGGGTTGACTCTGGAGGGAAGCGTGCAGGTTAATCCAAACCCACATCCTTAGATACCTGCTGCCCCTCCTCTGTCTTTCCCTTTCCACTCTTTCACGGGGCTTCTGGAGTTTATCCCTTAGATTTTTCACTCGATTGTTAAAGAATTCATTTATGTTCTTATTTAACATGGATTGAACAGACAGCGCATCTGAGCATATTACCTCCCCACCCCCTATGTAAAATCCTTCCATAGGGGCGCCTGAGTGGCTCAGTTGGTTAAGTGTCTGACTTCGGCTCAGGTCATGATCTCACGGTTCTCTGTGCTGACAGCTCAGAGCCTGCAGCCTGCTTTGGATTCTCTGACTCCCTCTCTCTGTGTCCCTCCTCTGCTCCCGCTTTCGCTCTCTCTCTCTCAAAAATAAACATTAAATGATTAAAAAAAATTTACAATAAAACCCTTCCATAGACACAGTGTAGAGCAGAGGCTCTGCGGAGGGGTGCGTGAGTGTGAGGTTCTTAGAAGGGGCTCAAGACAATGCTTTGCAGTGTTTGGAGTGTCGGAAGAAAATATTTCTTGTATGTAGTTTATTAGTAGAGAAATACACATATATAGTTGATAACACGTTACAGGCATAGACTCCTTTCTCCTTTCTTTACAAAGAAGGGGGTACAATCAAGATGTCTGGCCACGTAGCATGAGCAGAGTCTGAGTGCCCCTTAGCCGTCCAGGCAGAGGCCCCTGCCATCTGACACCAGCTTCGCTTTCTAGATTCGTGTCTCGTTGTTCCCCACTCCTTTCTCCCTCCGCTTGCACTCTCCCCTCCGGCTATCCTGAGCTAGCCTATTTTCTAGATTTGAAGATGTAGTTTTTTTCCCCACCTTCTAACATTTCCGATATGTATTTTGTAGTTAAAATAAACTTTCCAGCAGCTAGTCAGGGAAGCAAATTGTTATAAAGTAGTCCCTGCTTCTGTGCGCGCGCGCGCGCGCGTGTGTGTGTGAGAGAGAGAGAGAGAGAGGAGAGAGCAGTCTCCAAATCTGTTACATCAACCTCTCCTATTTTCGAAGACGCTCTCATCCAAGGACCAATTCCTATCCGTCAGCGGCTTCCAGCCACATTTCGTATGTTTTAAAAACCTGTTTTAACGCGGTGGGATATAAAATAATAAGCCAAAGAATGTAAAAACCACTGACAATCATCCATAGAGAGAATTGGAAGTGACATTTTCTTTACACGTTCCTATGTTCAGAATTTGTGTAATGCTCAGATAGTACTTTTTATTAGGACACGTGTCGTTCGCACGGAAGGACACGTCGTGGTCTTATCTGTGTAGAGAGTAACAAAACCAGTGCGCACGTGCCCAGGCCTCCGTGGAAGGAATAAAAGGTTCTCAATGCGTTTGAAGCAGCCCACCCCCGCCCCCTGCCAGGGTGCCCCTCTTTCTTGGTCGCCCTCTTTTCTACCAGAATTTGCGTTCACCACTTCTTTATTTTTCATGATAGCTTATTACACGTAGGGACCCCTAAATGATATATTGTGAGCATGTATGTATCTGGGGCTTTATAATAGAGGTGTCATGCTGTGTGTATTATTCCTCGACTTGCTTTTTTCGCTCGGTGTTGCATTTTCGAAACGTATCCACAGCGGATGCGTGAAGCTGCTGCACGGTGTTCTGTACTACGAAAGCCTACTCCACTTTATGTGTTTTCTGTGGACAAGCACGGGCGTTATTTCAAGTTGTTTTTCTATTGCCAACCAGGCTGTCATGAACCTTGAGGGCATCTTCTGCTGTGTATATTCGAGAGCTGCTCCAGGCTGCGCCTTGGGAGAGAAACGGCCAATTCCCCAGGTATGTGTATCTTTACTATGCAAAGATTACGCTAGTTTGTTTCCCTGTGGGATTATGCTAATATCCAGGGTGTGATCGCCGGCATGTGAAAATTCCCCCTGCTCCCCACTAGCCGGCTTTCAGTATTGTCCTACTTGTAACTTTCACCCATCTGTGGGTCGAAAATAGTTACTGGGGCTTTTGTTAGTATTCTTCCGTTCACTAATGAGGATGAACATTTTTATATGTTTAGAGACTATTTGTGTCCTCTGTTTTATGTGAAAGTCTGTTCATGTCTTTTGCTCCCTTTTTATTAGGTTACTTATTTCTTTATTGATTAAGAGAGAATTCCTTAATATATTTGGATAATAATGCTCTTAAAGTTATTTATATGGCAAATATTTCTAGTAGTTCATGCCTCGTTTTTCTATTTTACAAGCTCTTTTGACAGAGGCTTTTAATTTTCATGTAGTCATTATCAATTGTGTGTGCGTGTGTGTGTGCATGTGTGATTGCTGCCTCCTTGCTTGTTATGGAATCTTTCCCTATACCAAAGACCTTCTATAAAGACCTTCTTCCTGTGGTCTCCTTTAAATGTTTCAAGTTTCATTTATTTATTTAAAGTTCATTTATTTATTTCTGAGAGAGACAGAGATAGCGTGAGCAGGGGAGGGGCAGAGAGAGAGACGGAGAGAGAAAGAATCCCAAGCAGGCTCTGTGCCGACAGCACGGAGCCTGATGCGGGGCTTGGACTCACAAAACTGCAAGATCAAGACCTGAGCTGAAACCAAGGGTCAGACACTTGACCTGACTGAGCCACCTAGGCTCCCAAGTTTTACTTTTTATACTCAAGTAGTGAATCCATTTGACTATATTGTTATGCATGGTACAAGGTATGTAAATTTCCTATTTTCCCCCATAATGTATCCCCAAGATTCCTGACACCGTTTGCTAAATAACTCATCTTTCCCCCATATCTACAATGCCGCTTCTGCCGTGAGCCAAATTTCCATATATTCAGGAAAGTAGCTTGGCTCTCAATTTTGTCATATTGATCAGTTGGTCTATCTTTGGCCATTAATGTCTAATGGCTTTATAAGCATTCTGGTAGAGCAAAGGTTCATTCAAGTTCAATGCAAATCTTTTCAAAATTTTCAAGGAAGTTCTTGTGAGGGTTTGGGTTGAAATTATTTGACTCTAGAGATTACTTTTGGGAAAATGACATCATTATGATATTGAGTCTTCCATCCATGCACACAGTAAAATTTTGTTGTTTCTTTTTTGGATATCCTTTTGAATGGTTTTAAAATGTTCTCCATGGAAGTTTGGTACAGCTTTTGTTACACCATATTTCTCAAATATATAGTCATTTCTATCACAGACAGGATATCTAAAATATTTGTGTATGCATTTTGTGACTGGCTAAATACAATCTTTTAGAAAGTTATTCTAGGGGCACCTGTGTGGCTCAGTTGGTTAAGCACCCAGCTTTGGCTCAGGTCATGACTCGCAGTCTCTGAGTTCAAGCCCCGTGTTAGGCTCTGTGCCGACAGCTCTGAGCCTGGAGCCTGCTTTGGATTCTGTGTCTCCCTCTCTCTCTGCCCCTCCCCAGCTCATGCTCTGACACACACTCTCTCTCTCAAAAATAAATAAAACATTAAAATAAAAATAAAGTTATTTATTCTAAGTGTTTCCTTAATTTAAATATGCAACTGGTTTTTGCATATTTAGGTTTTATCCAATCATCTTACTTTATAATTAATAATTTGCATTTTTCGGTTTTTGGTATAGACAATATAACATCTGTGGGTATTTTCCATTCTTATCCTTTTTATTTCTTTACCCTGACTTATTATGTTGACTTAGACTAATATTGAAGAGGAAATCCTCTTGTCCCTCCCTCATGGGAAATGTTTCCAACAGTTTACCTTTAAGTATGTTTTCCTCTAGATTTTTGATAGATGCCCTCTAGCAGTAAAGTGTTCCCTTCTACTCCTGGTTTTATAAGAATTTCAAATTATAAAATTTTAAAGTTTATTGAACATTTTAAAAATCTAACAAGGGGCACCTGGGGGGCACAGTTGGTTAAGCATCCCATTTCAGCTCAGGTCATGATCTCAGTTTGTGGGTTCGAGCCCCATGCCAGGCTCTGTGCTGACAGCTTGGAGCCTGGAGCCTACTTTGGATGCTGTGTCGTCTCCTCTCTCTGCCCCTTACCTGCTCATGCTCTCTGTCTCTCAAAAATAAATAAAAATGTTAAAAACTTAAAAAAAAAATCTAACAAGAAGGATGTGAGTTTTTAAATTATTAATAAAGTGATTTATGCCATAAATTTTTTAAAAGGCTTAACCAGGCTTGCATTCCTGGGATTAATAAAACATGGTCCAATTGTATTCTGTTTTTTATTCATTGATGAAACCAATTTGAAAATCTGGAATTTAGAATATTCGAATCCCTGTTTGTGA
Source organism: Paguma larvata (assembly GCA_030068075.1). NCBI lineage: Eukaryota > Metazoa > Chordata > Mammalia > Carnivora > Viverridae > Paguma > Paguma larvata. The sequence continues at coordinate 43,365,499 of CM057833.1, forward strand.
GTGACAACAACCTGTAATTTTAATTTTTTTATACGATCGTTGTCTGGATTTGGCATCGAGATTATACTGACCTCATAAAACTAGTTGGAGAGCATTCCTTTTTCTGCTCTCTAAAAGCGTTTGTATGATACTGAATTCTGTTTTTTGAGAGTTTGGTAGAATTCACTTGTAAAACCATCCATCTGGGCCTGAAATTTTCTTTGTGGGAAGCTTTAAAACCACTCATCACTTTCTTTAACGGTTATGGTAGTATTTAGGCTTTTTATTTCATGTTGAGTCAAAATGAATGAATCCCTAAGAAATGTAATAAAACTAAGGGAACTTTCATTTTTAGTATCGTATAATTTAATTAAGGGAAGAAATCTATGAGTATTATCAAATAGGCAATGCAAATAAAACTCTATTCTAAGATGTTTCTTAACATTATACTGTCAATCATAAAGGCACAAGCGAGGACAAGAGGTAGAACGTGTGTCACAAAAAGTCGTGAGTCCCTCTACTATAGAGAACTCCTAATATCTCAAAAGTAATTCAGAAGAATGGATGCTGAGTGTATAGAAGACATAGAGAAACTCACTGTGATATGAAATAATGGCTTGGGGGGGAGCACATATATGCTCTCATGGATGGATCATTTTTATATGTGTTTATTTAACGTCCTGTCTTTTGTTTTCATTGCCCCTTAAGAAGGTATAATTAGTGGTGTGCCTGAAAACCGAGGAGTTCTTGGAATCAAGGAAACATGGTCCTTGTTATTTATGACAATGTCTTACTTCTCATCAGTATACTACTTCCAAGTAGCAGTTTCCCCTCTTTCTTGACTGTCTGGACCCTCCTTTTCCTATTTTTAAGACACAGCTCAAACCAAACGTCTCCTGTGACAACCTTCTGAATGTGCTCTGTGTATACATAAAACCCATGCTATCGGTAAGAACAAAAATAAACCCCGACAGAAATTTCTGTTGTGAGTTGGAGCCACTCTTCCTGACGGGGCTGTGAGCTCCTTACAAAGGGGCCACGTCCCGGTCATCGTCGAAAGGGCCATGTCCTACACAGAGCAGGCAATTATTTTTCAGCAGGCAATTATTTTTCAGTACGGTTTGTTAGAAGAATAAGCCGTGTTTGTGGTCATCTCCCACGTCCCCGATTCTTTCTTCACTTATCTGGATGTAATCACAGATCCACGTCAGAAATGAAACCGAGTGTAAAACCTTAGCAGACCATTTATCTTTCTTCTTTTAAATCCCTCATTATCTGGCTCTTCAGTTTGGTAGCTGGGGACGCGGGAGGAGGGGGAGTGGCAGGCTGTTAGATCTCTCCCGTTCGTTCGCATTCCGGGCAAGGTCTCGCTCCTCTGGTCGGATGCTGTTGGATCCGATCCCCGTGGGTCCCGTAACCAGACCTGTGGTGTAATCTTACACCTAATTAGACAATCACGCGGCAAGCCCTGGCCCCTGCCATTTGAGGAGTGATTTATTTTTCTTTGCTGTGCTCAAGAAAGCGGAGCCTGCAAAGTCATTGTAAAGTCAAGCCACGCCTTTCCCAGCACCCCTTCCCCCCAACATCATGTCCTTGCCTCCCCCCACCCCGCCTCCCTTTAGCACATCTCTCTGCAGGCCCCACGATAGAGGAGGGTGGGTGGAAGGGGTGGTCTCCCAGCGTGGCACTCCGAGGGAGCCAGGACCGTACCTCTGTCCTGTTAAGCTTCCTCTGCATGTATCTGATCTCGTCATTCTCCCGCTGAAAATCAGAACAAAACTCCATAGAACTCTCTCGTTTGTGTAGTTTCCCCTCAGGCCCCACTCCTGCTTTGTTCTCGAACCTCAACTCTCAGACTATGCTTGCGTGGGGAGTGCCGTGCAACTGAAAAACTGTATTTCTTCAAACACAGCACCCAGTCCCAGTCCCCTACATCAAGCATCGTGTTTCTCTGGAATACTCGCTCGCTGCCTCTACTCCTCCCCAGTATTCAGTATTTGGTAGGACCCATTACCTAAGCACTTGGATCACATTTTATTGTAATTGTTGATTTAGAGGTCTTATCTTCCCAGGAGAGTATAAAATCTTGGAAACTAAAGTAAAAATGCCGTCAGAGTACCTGGCACAGAGTAGGTTCTAGGTAAATATTCGTGTAATAAACCAATTGGTCCAAGAGGAGTCGAAGGGAGCCCAGGTATTATAGAAGATGCAGAAACATAAAACACTATATATTTGTTCCATTTGAATTAAAAAGAAATGAATATAATTTATTATATATTGAGAAAAAAAATGATGCCGAAATGGGGCCAGAGAGAGGCCAGGCGTAAGTGTTGGACAAATAGGAAGGTACACGGACCAGGGTCAACCAGGGTGTTTTTTAGGAGACGCAGTGACTGGAGCCATTCTGTCTTGCTGGCTGAAACCGGGACCAGGACCCCACACAACGGAATAAGGACAACCTCCCATCCTGCAGGGAAGCAGAAATCCTGGGTAGAAAAGGAGCTCGCTTTAAGGGGTTGAATTGGTGCATAGGGTTGGTCTATTATTGTCCTCGTAACCAGAGAGCCCTGCCTAGGAGATCTCTCGCTGAGGATGAGGGATGGGGTGGAAGGCTGGCCCCTGGGGGGTCGGGGGCATCACAACTCAAGTTCGATGGTCATTTGAGATGCACAGGGTGAGTTTCCGGAGGAGCGGTTTGGCAGCTACCCAGGGTAGGTGAAAAGGAAGGCTGTCATGGTCTTTCGGGACCAGGAGGGTCATCACCACGTGGAATCTATCTGGAGAGCAAGGACAGGAATGGGACTGTCACACGGGGCTGGGGTCATTGCTAAGAACCCCCCCCCTTTTTTTTTTTTCACTTTCTCCCCCAGGCTGGCATGGCCCAGGTTAACTCTTAGGGAATGTACACCAGCCAATGGGGTGAGTTTTACACCCATGCATTGAGGTAGGCTGGGTCCATTTTGAAGCACATCTTACTATAACGTCCATGTCACAGATAATGATGCTGAAATTTAGGAAGGATGTGCCACCCGCTCCAAATCACACAGTACGAGGGTTGGAGCCAGGATCTGAGAGCGGGTCCGGGTGTGCCAAAGCCCACGCGTTTTAGCCTCACTTTATGCCTCCTTCACGCGCGGGTCACAGCGTACTTTGCTTTGAGCCTGTCTGTCGGCCTTCCAGCTTCCAAATGGCCGCCTTAAAAAGACACATATTTTCCCATGCCCTGCTCCTGTCTGCGGCCGGGTCGTGCTGGATCCTGGAGGTGCCTCTTGACTGCTCCCAACAAGTGCTGCCAAGAGGCATTACCAAAATGTGAAATGATTTTTCTTCTGGAGGAAAAAACATGAGTAATAATAATTGGATTCCAAGAGCAACACTTTGGACTATTTTTTGTTCTTGAAGAAATGTTAAACTTGAAAGGGCAAGGCTCTTAAATAGCTGTTTGAAGTTCAGACTCCTTTTCAGCCTTCCAAACTTTAAAGGGTGAGCCTAGCATGGGAACATGGAGGACACACTGAGCCCGTGTCACCCTGGGAAGACATAATGGCACTAAGGACAACGCAAGGGGAAGTCGAGCTCCATTTTGCTGGTTATACCGATGCTGTCGTTTCCCCGGCTGCCACGGTGGCATCGCGTTTCTCAAGGGAAGCAGGAAATTTTACTACAAATTTAACTTATTTCACTGTAATTTCAAAAGCTGCGGTTATTCATTGAGGTGGGCTGGGTCCATTGGAGCTACTTGCTTGCAGAGGAAACTTGGTCAAGATCCTTCTTTTGGCTGGGCTTCATTTGCTCCCTCTGCCAAACGAAGACAGTGGAGCCCGCACCACAGAGCCACTTGCGGGGAGAAAGATAAAGAATTTAAAGGCTCATTAAACTGTAAAGGGCTCTTTAAATGCAAGGGATTATTATCACACATTTTTCTAGGCCATGTTTTCCATTAAGGATGTGGTTTTGGCATGCAGAGATGGCAGCCAAGGACACTCATTCACTCAAGAAATATCCATTGTCATCTATTATATATTGCTCATTATATCGGAAGAGGCTAACATGGTGACTAAGACCCAATACTGTGCTTTTCCTTATGGGGCTGGACTCTGGCTAGAGACGGAATTCATTTAACTGGAGAAGTGAATAATAAGGAAAATCCTGAATAACTGGAGATACGTAGGAGCTTGTAGCAGAGTTTTTCGATTCAGATTTGGGGAGTAGGAAGTGTTCTGCATTCTGGTGCTCTTATGGGCTGGATTGTGTCCCCCACGAATTCATATACTGAAGTACTGACCCCCGTCTCTCAGAATGTGAATGTATTTGGAGATAGAGTTTTTTTTAAAGGTAATTAAGTAAAAATTCATTCATACAGGGAGGTCTTAATCCCGTATGACTGGTATCTCTATAAGAACAGATTAGGACATGCTGGCACAAGCACAGAGGAAAGACCACGTGAAGTCGGCGGGTGAAGACGGCCACCTGTGACCCAAGGAGAGAAGTCTAAGGAAAAACAGTTCTGTTGGCACCTTGATCCTGGACTTGTGGCCTCCAGAACTGTGAGAACATAGATTACTCTTGTTTAAGCCCTCTAGCTAGTGGTACCTTGTTATGGCAGACTTAGCAAACTAATACAGGCACTAAGGTGGACACAACAAATATTTATGTTTTTGGAGTGAATGAATGAAATAAGTGAAAATCATACTAGGGGCGCCTGGTGGCTCAGTCGGTTAAGTATCTAACTCTTGCTTTAGGCTCAGGTCATGATCTCAGTTCGTGGGTTTGAGCCCCGCATCCGGCTCTGTGCCGGCAGTATGAAGCCTGCTTGGGATTTTCTCTCTATCACTCTCTGGCCCTCCCCTTGTCTCTCTCTCTCTCTCTCAAAAGAAATAAACATTAAAAAAAAAAAAAAAGGAAATTGAGCTGAGATCTGGTCCATGGGTACAGCTAGGAAGGGTAAGGATGTGCATGAAGGGGGGTCAGGGGACGGCCAGAGTATTCCAGGAAAAGGGAATGGTATCTGGAAGGCATGGAGACTTGTGAGAACAAAATGTGTTCAGCACAGCTACAGCACAGAGAACACGGTGGGGCAGGGAAACCAGGCTAAGGAGTGATTCAAATACCTCCAAGGGCCCTACTGCACCCCACCCCCCATAAGATGCAGTTACATATCTTATGCATATGTTGTATGTCATGTAACATGTAATTCAATGAGGACTATTACTCCAACTATCAGGGGCTAGACACCTAAATTATGTCACCCAAGCTTCACAACAAACCTATGGGATTCTAGTACTATCTTTACTTTCTAGACGAGAGCAGAGGCACACTGAGATTGAACAATTTCCCTAAGAACAAACGACTTGGAGGTAACAGGGCAGGATTCAGACTCAGAATATGGTTGTCTCAGTGTAGCTGTTAACCCTCTTCAGGATGTACCCAGCTCCGGCCAGGGCACCTCTCACTGGGACACTGGGAGGCTTAGTTCCTCAGAGTTTGGGTTAGGAAGTGGTCAGGCATGAAGGCATGTTCTGCGAGCTTCACAAGATGTGTGTGTGTGTGTGTAGGTACCCACACAGGCACATGCACACCTGTAGAGTCTTCTGCGGACAGTAGGACTAGAAGGGAATCTTCCCACTGGGGTGCCACAGTCTTCTCAGGGAGAAGGAAGATGTTGTGGTTCCAGGCAAAATCAGCAGCAGCTGGAAAGTCCATGGTCATCCGGGTCAAGAGATTATTGCACGAACCTCAGCAGGAATGTTCTTCCTTACCTCTCTCTTGTCCATGTGGAGGGCCTCCAGCAAGACCCCCCCAGCCCCGCTCCTCACCCCTTCCTTCCCTTCCTGAAGGGAGGGGCTCCCTCTGACGATGGGCCAGGGAGTCCCTCCTGCTCCAGTTTCCAGCAGCCCCTGTGCCAGCAAGGTGAATTTAATTTCAGGCTGAAGTGTCGTTGGCTTCTGACCTTTTGACCGGATCTCAAACCGTATTCTCCGATCTAGTTTTTAGCAGCATAGATGCGGAATTTTCCTCTACCTCTGCCTGGCTGCTCTGTTTATCTCAGTCGGCTCCGAAGCACGAAAGGCACATTTCGCCAATCCCCTCAAGCTCTGATGAATCGGATTAAAAATAAGGAGGTGCTTAATAGGGATGCAGGGCAGGCCAACAGTGAAGGGCAGGGAGGCTCTTTTTACTCTCCCACCTGTGGGCTTCCTGCCCCCTCCTTATATCTTCCAGAGGTTTCTTCCCCACCCGATGAGAGCAGGGATCTTGAGAGACATTCAGCCTGTAAGCCACCTGCAGATTTGTTTCCAGGCATTCTCTGTTAACTACTTTTGATAGTTTTGTATTAGAAATGCTGATGAGAGAGTGACACACTGGCCATCTTGGAAAACAGATACATGTACAAGTGCTGAGAGAAGGGGTGGGGAAGGAAGGTGTACCTATTCTCCATGGCCCCATAGTAACGGTCTGTAACGGACCGCTACAAATATGCAAAAGAAGCTAGCCAGGGATCGGCTAGGCAGCTCAGGTCACTTTGCCTGGGCTGGCTCGCACGTCTGGGGCATCGGCTGGCTACTTGCTGCCCCAGCATGGCCTCAGCTGGGGTCCTTGGGGTGACTCTGCCTTACTCGGCATATCCCTCATTCTTCAGCAGACTGGCTTGCACGTGGCCTTATGACGATGGCAGAAGTGCAGTGAGCAAGAGGAAACAAGCAGGGCCTTGGTGGTCTAGGCTCAGAACTGGCACACCATCACTTCAACCCAGTTACGTCAGCCAGAGTGAGTCCCATGCGGTGGGGAAATGTATTCTGCCCTAAGGAGCAAAACTCCAAAGTCCAAAATGGTAGGGAGGGGCAAGACACGTGGGGCATTAATTTGGCCTAGCCCGGCAGGGAGAGAAGAAATCTTGGCAAAGGACAATGCCACCTCCTGGCACCCTCGCCCGCAGAGTGACCTGGATGGAAGAGTGGAGACCCCCGCCCACGGCTGCTCATAGCCAGATGCGTAGTTTCTCTCTGCCAGCACTGTCTGGCTGCCGTCCATTCTGATTGGTCAGTGCCTGGGCTGTTCCGGTTGTTGGACTTTTGAGTATCACCCTTGCCTGGATCCTTCCACCAACCCAATCTTCTGACTTTTTAATTCTTTTTAATTCTTGAAGACTCCTGTGATCCATGTCCTCCTGTCCGTGGGAGGCTCGTGGTGGTCTTTTGTTTAGCATGGCTTCCTGTAATAGCCTTCCGACATCTCTCCCTCTCTCTGGCCTGGTCTCACACTATGACCACACTGTTGCCTTTATAAAACACTCCCTCCTTTTCCATCTCACACATACGTGTCCTTTAGTATGTGGCTTAGGTACCCCTTCCACCAGGAAGTCTACCTTCCCTTCTCCCCAGCCGCATGTGAGGAGGCTTGTTCCCTGCGATGCTGTAGCCACTTAGGCTCCCTTGACCTCTGCACTTACCATGTCTGTCACACCTGTCTCTTTACAGGTCTGCCTCCAACTCCACGCTCAAGCTTTTGGCAGAGTGGGACTCAGTCTTATGTGGTTCGTATCCACAGTGCCCGCAGCAGCGGCTGACGCTACAGGTACCACTAGATTCATCCGTTTCAATGAAAATAGGCATTCACACCATTTACAATGTATATAATGCATCTATGCACACCCACACGCACACTTGCACCCTCCTCCCCCCCCCACCCTAATTCTCTCTGATATGTTACAAACACACACGTTCCCAAAGGGTTCATACAGGGTACTAAGTAAAGCAATTGAAAACTTCTGCTTTGAAGTTTTTTATTTCAGGAAGCTACTTGAACACAGGGTAATTATTGCTGTTAATAGCAATAATTTCCTCATAATCTGGTTACATGTCCTATTTCATTTTAACGATCAGAGCAGCTGTCTTTAGACAAGTCTGGACCGGCCTCTGGGGACAGAGCTTCCTGAAGCATATTCTCCTTAGTCTAATTACTCCACTGCTGGAACGTGTCTGAGGAGAAGCTGAAGGTGGGGGCCACAGTCCTCTACCCACCCACCCCCGAGTCTTCTAGAACTTTCTGGTGCTTTTCCACAGCAACTCTGCTGTGCCCCAGAAGGAGAGGCAGATAGGGTTTCTGACTGCATCATCTCCCTCGCCGTTAGGAGCAAGGAGATGCTTTCTGGGGGCAGGGCCACAAGTCCAAGGCCCTATGTTTCCTTTTCTCTTAATCGGCAGCTGATAACATGGAAACCACCGACTATATCAAGGCCTTGCAGCCCCTCTATTTTTTTTTCCTCCCTTAAACTTGCTTTAAAGGAGGATATGGGCGGCTTCAGCTGGTTTCACTTTAAAACCCAACACAGGATTCTCTACCCTGTACATTTGCTCCACATTTGCTACGTCGATAGCTGCGGGCGTACCGATTCCGCATCAGCATCTGCGCATGCTCCTGTTGGCTTCTGATCCGGAGCTCCGTCTCCAAGCACGCTGTTTCAGTTAATAGCACTGGCTCTGGAGCCTGCACGTCTAGATTCCAGCCCTTTCTAGCCACCCACCAGGGTCTGGGACCTGTGTCTTTGGCGTCCCTGAATTTTAGTTCCTTTTTTGTAAGTGGTGATAAAAATACTCATCTTGTGCCATTGACCTGAGGATTAGGGAGACGACTTAGGCCATACGGGTAGTAAATGAACGCCTCTGATCATTATTTTGCTGGTGGTCTTGAGACTTAATGACCTGATGAAACACACCTGGGAAGAAAATGCAACCTTTCAGCCCTCCAATGAGGCAGGAATAATCGCTTTGTGTGAAACAATGGATTTCAGCTCAAGTTCATCTTTCCCAAACTGCAGAGGAACAGAGATGACCTCCTGGTCAATGGGTAGGCTCATGTCGGGGAGAAAAGGATACCCTTGGCATTTCCCTCCAGCTCTTTGCACCTACCTAACTGACAGCTGTTTTCAATATGTTCGCAATTTAGGAAAACAGTCAAAATGATACCTTGGAAATTTTAGTCCCACCGTTATGAAAAGACCCACAGGAGGAGACGTGTTGTCTTTAACTGGGTCATTTCATTTGATCCATGGTGGGTTTTGTTTTATTTTATTTTTAAGTGAAATAAACCTTAAGAAAAATTATTGTTCTACACACGCATTTTTATACATACTTCCTGGTTTTAAAAGGGCTGGCTCCATAATTGCAGCAAATATAAAATATATAAAACAACAAATGGAAACATGTGCTGGCATTCCCCATGGTGAGTTCTTGACAAGAAGTATTTCCAGGGCGTATTACCAAATTTCCAAGCCATGTGAGGTAGTTTGGATAGGATGTGGAGGCCATCTTCTTTCTCTTACACAGTATTATTAATGTTCTGCTCTATAAATATAAAAACTGTTTATATATTCATTCTTTTCTCCCTAAGTCTTTTGCTTCAATGTTATGAGACTATGGCATAATAAAAATGAACAACTCAGGAAACAACAGATGTTGGTGAGTATGCAATGAAAGCGGAACCCTTTTTGCCCTGCTGATGGAAATGCAAACTGGTGCAGGCGTTCTGCAAAAAGAGCATGGAAGATAAAATTGAAAATCGAATTACCTTACCACCTAGTAATTTCACTACCAGGCATTTCTCCAAAGGATACAAAATGCTGATTTGAAGGGGCACATGCACCCCAATATTTATAGCAATGCTTTCAACAACAAACAAATTATGGAAAGAGCCCAAATAGCCATCGACTGATGAATGGATAAAGAAGATGTGGTGTGTGTGTATGTACGTATATGTGTGCGTGTGTGTGTATATGTATATATATATATAATGGAATATTAGTGATCAAAAAGAATGAAATCTTGCCATTTGTAACAGCATGGAGGGAACTAGAAAGTATTAAGCTAAGTGCAGTCAATTAGACAAATATATGATTTCACTCATATGTGGAATTTAAGGAACACAACAGGTGAACATAGGGGAAGGGAAGGAAAAATAAGATTAAAAACAGAGAGGCAAACCATAAGAAACTCTTAAATACAGAGAACAAACTGAGGGTTTCTGGAGGGGCAATGGGTGGAGGGATGGGCTAAATGGGTGATGGGCGTTAACAAAGGCCCTGTTAGGATAAGCATTGGGTGTTATATGTAAGTGATGAATCACTAAATTCTACTCCTGAAACCAATACTACAGTAATTTGAATTTAAAGACAGAAATTAAAAAAATAAAGGCAATAAAAGAAAGAGGCTTTGGAATCATAGTTGAAAGCAATGCCTCACAGACAGGTGTTTAAAATTGACAATAATTCCCCCCCTCCCTACAAGTTTGAACCAATTGAGAAATAAACACAAAAGACAGGAGGACGAAGGTAAAACTTCAGGCTTTATTGTTGATACTGTTGCCTTGGATAGCAAGGCTTGGATCTGAGGCTAAATAGACTTATTTTTTCCACAAACAGGACTTTGGATGACACATTCAAGACAGTGTGAGTCTACGGAATGGGCAAATTCTTACATAGCCTGGTCTAAGAAAAATCACTGCCCTCAACCATCTAGTTCTAGTACCAAAGATCAAAGCTCTTAACCCCATCTAGTCTAGAAACACAGACTAGTAGAAGTCAGACTAACTACTCAGCTACTAGATGAATAATTCCTTTTCCATCACAAAGAATGGCATGGGGAAGATGGGCTACCAATGGACTCTATGGCAGGCATTCTTAGAGAAATAGAGAAAAGAAAGAATATGGGACAACGGGTATTTTTTTCCTTTGAGCCTCACTTTACCCATTTAATAGATGAGTTACCTGGATCCTTCCAAGACCAAATGGGTGTCCTACAACTCGTCCTATTCTCACACTAACTACCGGGAGTTAGCATCAGACTGTCCACAGGCTTAAGAGCTCAGCACCACAAGACTGCCCTCCCTTCAGACACAAGTAGCAAGTCCCAGGTCCTCAGGCTACCTGCACTTCTCTCCAACCTGGCTACAAATTCAGGGTTTTCCCCACCACTCTGCTTCCCCCCATCAGGTCCAATAACTCACTAGAGTAACTCACACAACTCAGGAAAGTGCTATACTTATGATCGCCATTTTATTATAAAGGATACAACCCAGAAACAGCCAAATGGAAGAGATGCAGAACGCAAGGTCAGGGGTGGGGGTGGTGTAGAGCTTCCATGACTTTTCTGGCCGCACCATCTTCCCAGCACATGCAAGTATTCATCAACCCGGAAGCTCCCCAGACTTCCAGTGTTCAAGTTTTTATCAAGGCTTCACCATGTAGGTAGGGGTGCTTCGATCATTTGTCACTGATGATTGAACTCAATCTCTAGCCCCGTTCTTCTCTCTAGAGGGTGGAGAGTGAGGCTGAAAGTTTCAACCCTTTAATCAAGTGTGTGGCCAGCCTCTCTCCTGAAACCATCACAGGGCCCAACTTGAGTCACCGTGTCTGCAGAAGCTCAGGTATGGTATAAAGGAGATCATTATGAATATCAAAAGACACTCCTATTACTCACGAAATTCTAAGGGATTTTAAAGCATTGTGCCAGGAACTGGGGGCAAAGACCAAATACATATTTTGTTATCTCATGGTATCCCATTGATAATAGCTATTTCTGTAGAGTCTTTTGAAGATTAACTAGACAAAAGTACATAACATTTTTGAACATTAATTACCTTCTCCAACCAACTGGTTAAATTAGGGCACTTAGACCTATTCATGGATTCTCCAACTTTTTATCAATAAAGACGGCATCTATTATAAGCCCAGAATGGAGCTTATGTTTCAAAAGATTTTGCTTCTTGGGCTGATACACTAACAGTAGGGGAGACGTCAACACGTTATTTATAGGTTAGAAAATTATGGAAAGGTACACAGATTACCTCATGCCCAGCAATATGACCCCACCAAGCTAACAAACTTCCAACCAAAATTGAACACAAGGCTTAGCTTTGTGGCTTAACCTCCAGGAAATGACAGTCTTTGTATTATGTGTCAAAAATGTCTGAGTAGAAAGAAGGAATATAGGAAATATTAGAAGTCTATCATCAGTGATGAAATTAGGAGAAATTAGTAAACACAGAATATAAGTCAAAATAGAAAGGAATGAATGCATGTCCATTCAGAAAACCTGTAGATTGGAAAGTAACTGTTAAATATACAAAAATAAACTAAACTCGCTAATATTTTGGTAGAGCTCTAAGAACTCAAATTAGAGCAGATTATCTTTAAAGGCTCTAATATTTCTTACTCACTTATTAACAGATATATGTTGAGTACTGTCTGGAGCTAGACATTGTCCCAGGTCATGGATGTAGGAAGCAAAAAGACTTGAGTCTCTTTCCCTCATAGAGGCTTTGCTCTGTGGCTCAAAATGATTATCATAGGCATATCACATATAACATATACCATATATTATCATGTTAATAAGTATAAGTATGTGATAACTTACATATATTAAACCTGTTCTTTTTACATGGATGATTTTAGTTATCTTCAGAGCATGTCATGAGGTTGGTACTGCTATCATCAAAATCTGAGACCAGAGGGGTTCAGCTAACTGGCCAGGGCCACATAGCTTCTAAGTGGCAGAAATGGTCCCCAAGTCTGGCTGATCCATACTTTTAACCTCTACTTTTAAGGCAGGAGTTTCTGCCTATACCTCTAAGCCCTTCTTTTATAATTTTTTAAATGTGTATTTTTGAGAGAGCACAAGGAGGGGAGGGTCAGAGAGGGGAAGACAGAGGATCCAAAGCGGGCTCTGGGCTGACAGCAGCAATCCCGATGCGGGTCTCAAACTCAGGGACCACGAGATCGTGACCTGAGCTGAAGTTGGACGCTCATCTGACTGAGCCACCCACACGCCTCTCTATGGCATCCTTTTAAAGAGGAGGATTTTCAAGCACAGAAATGTGTGTGTGTGTGTGTGTATAAAATCAATTTTAAAATTAGCAAATAATGATTGTTGAATTTGGCCAGATGTTTGGAAAATCTGGGTGCTTCTGGCTCTGTTGGCAAGACCTTAAAGCCTTTGCCCTAATGAGAGGTTATCCCTGAGACACCGAGGTAAGCCATTTAAAGAAGGAGCAGCAAACATTTCAGGTGCAAAATTGTTGGTAGGGACGATACGGAAGAACTTGGAAAGCCAGGTTTGGGCAACGGAAACCCTGAAATACTTGTTTGAAGGGGGAAAACCCCTTGTGTGGGGCTGAGTCAGGAATTTTGCCTTCTCCTCTTTTTTTTTCTTTTTTTTTTTAAGCAAAAAAAGGTCAGGGGGAGAGCTCTTGGAAGTCACAGCGGACAGGGGCAAAATACAACCCATCTGCCTAGTTTCACCTAACATCCCTGCAAGCCAAACTCAGCTGCAGGCACTCAGTGCTCTTGAATGATGGCCTTGGAGTCTGGGGCAGGTGTCGCCCCTGGCTGCGCTTAAGTCAAAAATATAAAAAAAAAAAACAGCAGCAAAGGTTCCTTCTCTCATGTAGACTCCTGTTTGGTTTGAGCTGTAAGACAAGATGAAAAATGGTTGGGCAGGGCGATGGAGGGAGAGAAGGAGGTGGGTGGGTATCTTTTCATCCTGCCACTCTCTTTGAAGCACATGCCACACGCTTCGCGAATTCCTTCCCTCGGGGCAATGGAAACAAAATTACCTGCTCTAGGAATTTCAGAGTGAAAAATGAACTCACAGCCAGGATGCTGGGATCGTTATTGACACCAACATTTAACAGGGAGAGGAGAGGGGATTCACAGAGACTGGAGGTCTAGGTTCTTCACCCTGAGTAGGACCCTCTGCATCATAGGGGCTCAATTCTTCCCTGTTTACAACAACGGGAGCAATAATAGGAAAGATCAGGATTCCCCATCAGGGAATTGGAGAATTCCAAGCCCGGGCAGCAGGAGGAGGAGTTTTTGGTTCTTCGTGGAGGCAACGGGAGCAGGTGGGGCAGCATTTGGTAGAGAAAGGATCAGTGCATCTCTTGCATGTCAGCCTGGGCTGAGGGCCGGCCTGGGGCACCTGCAGAGCACAGGCCACGATGACCTAGTCACGGAGGTCCTTCCCAAGGGCTAGACGTGGGACCACGCCCCTTGATGGTAAGCGTGATCCCAAAGGGATCTGAGCCTTTATCTTCTCGAAAGTTAGAGAAAACTATTGCCTTCCTCTGTCTTTTCCCATCTCCTTCATACAATAATGGAAATAATAAGAAGGAAACCAAGTGTATCATCTCGATTCTATTTCCGCTCCCCTGGTCTCCCTCCACCACCACCTGTTCCTCAAGCCACCAAATGGGGACTTGATTTCTAATCTGAGGCCTCCTGAGGGTCTCATCTCAAAACTAGTTTTTAAAATTTGCAATCTGTTGGGGCGCCTGGGAGGCTCTGTTGGTTGAGCGTCCGACTTTGGCTCAGGTCATGATCTCACAGTTTGGGAGTTTGAGCCCCTGGTCGGGCTCTGTGCTGACAGCCCAGGGCCTGGAGCCCGCTTCAGATCTTGTCTCCCTCTGTCCCTGCCCCTCCCCTGCTCACTCTCTGTCTCTCAAAAATGAATAAATGTTAATTTTTTTTTTTTAATTCACAATCTGTCGTGGGCCAACACTTTTATAAAATTCAATAAAAATGAATTAATCAAGGGATGCCTGGGTGGCTCAGTCGGGTAAGCATTTGACTTCAGCTCAGGTTATGACCTTGCAGTTCACAGGTTTGAGCCCTGCGTCAGGCTCTGTGCTGACAGCTCAGAGCCTGGAGCTTGCTTCAGATTCTGTGTCTCTCTCTCTCTCTCTTTTCCTCCCCAACTCATGCTCTGTCTCCCCAAAATAAACAAACATTAAAAAAATTTTTTAATAATTAATGGAGAAATACAGTGGGAAAAATAAGACACTACAAACCTGAATTTTTTATTACGAAATTCAGCAGACACTTAATAAGTACACTGTCAAATTGCTCCAAAACTTTCTAAATGTTTGTTCTCCACTTGGCCTCGGCCCCAGTCCCGACTGATGTGGAACAATCCAAGTCTCTGGTTCTCCCTCTGCCTTTTCTCTTGGACCCAAACACTCCTGGGGAGGTGGCCCTGCTCGGAGCAGAGAGCCTGGGCTTTGGGGTTACCTCAGATTAAACCCCACGCCACCCTGGGCTGCCCGTGGGGGCCACACAGGCTGCCTCTGGTTTTTCACGCTCGTTTTCATTGGCCGCAAAGTGAGGAAGATGGTGCTGACTTTCGGGACTGCTTTTGGGATACGAGGGGATCGTTGTGAGGCTCCCAGCACACCGAAAAGAGCGGGGCTGACTTTGCTGCCCTTACTCCCTGCGTGCACCACACTTAGCCCTCAGTCTGGAGTTCTACCCCACACCACACCCTGCTCACCGCCACCCCTGCGTTATGGGCCCTACCTGTTCTTGCACCCACACCTCAGATGTCAGGTATTGTTTCTTCCCCCCGACAACTGGGAGAGGCAGTAACTACCTCGGTTTGTTCACTGCTATTTCTCTCAGCTCCCAAGAAGGTGCTAGCCCTCAGCAAGTGGCCAGTCATGGTTTGCTTACTAAAAATACGATGTCCTCGTTAAAAATTGGGGTTTGCTGTCGGGGCGAAGGAGCAGCCGCTTTCCTGGGACTGACCAGGTAGAGATCTCAGAAAGTTATTTTCCATTAGCAAGACTCAACTGGCAAAGGGAAGGCCTGGGCCCTGAGTCTGTTGCCAGGGGATGTGTCTTGCCTGCCTCACAGCAGAGCCTTGAGCTTCTGTGAAGCTGAGGGGAGTGGAGTTGGCTCTTTCTTCCTCTCCAGGCCCAGAGAGACTCATCACAACAGCACTCGGAGTGTTGGAGGGGCTGGAAGTACATGGGAGCCGAGAGGACTGTGCAGAGAGTGCAGCGGCGTAGGGAAGGAGCAAAGGATAAAATGGTACAAAATGGTTTAGAATCACAGCCCCGTCGAACGTTCAGGCTGGGAGAGTCCTTAGGGATGATCTAATTCAGCTTTTTCAGGGACGTTACTGGCACGCTTAAATGCATGGACTCTGGGGCCAGACCAGAATGCCTGGGTTCAAACCCAGCTCCCTCTGTTCCTAGCTGTGTGGCTTTGGGGCATGTTTCTTAACCTCTCTGTACCTGTAAATAGGCTTGATAATAACAGGTCTACCTTGTAGGGCCGTAAGGACTTAAATGCACGAACTCACGCAAAGGGGTTAGATGAGTGCCTCGTACGCGGTAGGCTTATTGAAGAGCAATAATTACCCTTTTGCCTTTTGGGAAAACAGCCCCGGGACCTGCTTAAGGTTCTAGAAGTAACGGCAGAGCCTCCCGTAGGATCCTAGTCGCTCAAATTTCAGTTCTGCCCCTCCCTGCTTTTGGAACATAGACATAACATTTTAGAGCCGAAAAACAGTTTGGATGTAATTTCTCTTCCTGCTCCCGTTTAGCAGGTCAGGAAACCAACACCCAGAGAAGTTGAGTGAGAGGCTCACAGTCACCCAGCAAGATAGTGCTGGGACCAGACCGGAACACGATCTTCCTGACTCCCTCCAGGCCATGCGGAGGGGCCGTTGATGATGAGAAAGAGAGCCGGGTGCAGAATCAACACTCACGGCCCACACTCAGTCTTTCTCTGGGAAGTCCGTGCCATCGGGGAGCCTGTGTGTCAGGCTTCCCAGTGTTCCCAGTAGAATAGAAACAGGTAAAAATGAAATTCAGCTTTGGAAATGTTCAGATCCTTTAGCTTTTGCTGGAATCCAAGAGCAGCAGTCTCCCTAACGGGTCTACCTGTAGAGGACGCGAGTCCAGGAAGGAGCCGCTCACATGGCCAAGGTCTGGAGGCGGTCAGGCACCTCTGTCTGTGAGCGCCTGACACCTGCAAGGCTCTCCTTTCCCCCTCTATCCACGTATACATTACAGGAAGTAGGCAAACACACGAGAAGCATTTTGAAAAATGGGGACATGTAACAGCACCTAATGCATAGGTATGGTTGGGAGACTTAAATGAGTTTTTCATATCAATTGTGTAAACAGTTCCCGATAGGCAGTAAATGCTCAATATAGCGCTGCAGACTCCGTAAACAGTGCTCTGTTTACCACATTCCAGAAGACGGAACATTCCACTACTGTGCTGACGTGATTATTGAATGCCCATCATTTCCCTAGCACCGGCTCTGAGGTCTCACCCTCTCGGATAATGCGTTCATTGGTGGACAACTTCATTCTAAAGCAGGGGCCTATTCAGTTTGCTCCTTGGGCCGAATCCAGGCCACCCCTTCTTTTGGTAAATGCAGTTTTGCTGAAACACAGACACTCCACTGAAGTATTGCCTGTGGCCACTTTTGCCGTATCAAGGCAGCACTGAATGGTTTCGACAGAGGCCGGTGGCGGTGCTTTTACTCTGGCCTTTTTCAGAAAACATGGGCCAGTTCCTGTCCTTAATGATCTTAGATGCATAAAAAGCTTTTGTTTGGGGTTTTGCATCGATTATTAAAACTATGTATAGGCATGTGTCCATATACACATATTGCTTTCCCACTAATTAAATTTCTGTAACTCTCTTGGTCTATCCTTAGTGTTGCTTTTGCCCCGGGGCAGTGTGGGTAGGAGAGGAAAGAAGGAAGGACAGCGGAACACAAGCCCAGCCTTGATAGGGTTGTTCAATGGTTTGGAGCCATTGCGCGTGGTTGTTTTCTGAGTTCTTTTAGCTGAGTTTTCTGAGTTGTTTTCGTGTTTTTTTGTTTGTTTCTTTTCAACATTCAAGGCTTGGTTCAATGTAAATTTCCACTGATCTTGCGAATAACACCGCATTAGACAGGAACAGGAAAGAAGAGAAAAGGGCCCTGGGCTGGCAGCCCAAGACCTGGGGTCGAGGTCTGTTTTTTCACTAATTTGCCACACAACCTTAGGCGAATGGACTATCTTTACAGTATTTCCAGTGCATCCCCAGGTTTTCTGTGTGGTCCAGGTTCTAACTGTTTTCCTCTGGACATGCAATAGCCTCCCTCCTCCTGGCCTCTCTGCCTCACCTCACCCCCTCCACCTACCCTCCAGCATTCAGGGAAGTCACTCCTTTCCTCAAAAAGGGGGCACCTGGGTGGTGCGGTCGGTTAAGCATTCGACTCTTGGTTTTGGCTCAGGTCATGATCTCACAGCTCCTGAGTCTGAGCCCCACATCGGGCTACATGCTGACAGTCCAGAGACTGCTTGGGATCCTCGCTCTGCTCCCCTCTCTGCCCTTTCCCTGCTCTCTCTCTCTCAAAAATAAATTTAAAAAACTTTTTTCTTAAGTTCACTTGGGATTTCACTGTATACATTTCAACCTGAGGCTCAGTTTCTCCTAGAAAGAGAGTAAACAACAGAAGGCTGTGATAGCACTATTAGGAAGGACTGATGCTAACTTTATTGTTCTAAATTCAAGAAATCACCACCACCACCACCACCACAGTGCAACAGACCCCGCAAACTCTGCCCCCTTGAAACTTGAGTCAGAAATCCCATTCTTGGGAAGCTCAAATCCTGGAAATAATTTGAAAAATTTTTCCTCTATCCAAGCTTCTTCCTACTGGCCTGGCATGGTGCAAGTGCTTTCACGGGCAGCTAGGATTTTAATCCATGCCAACAGATGGCTGGTCCAAGGTCGCTTGGCAATACTTGGATCCTCTGAGTTCCCCCCGCACACACTGACTCTTTCAACATTTGGTATTCAAAGGACATCTACAAATCAACGCTTAGTTTATCTTCAAATAAACCTTAGAAATAGGCACATATTGGGGTACCTGGGTGACTCAGTCAGCTGAGCATCCAACTCTTGTTTCCCAGCTCAGGTCATGATCCCAGTGTCTTGGGATTGAGCCCTGCATCAGGCTCCATGCTGAGTGTGGAGCCTGCTTGGGACTGACTCTCTCTCCCTTCGGCCGTCTGTCCCTCTCTCCCTCCCTCTGCCCCTCACCCATTTACGTGTGCTCTCTCTGACAGATAGGAGAACTGAAGGCCAGAGAGTTAAGGGGACCCATTCAAGGTCACACAGACATTTAGTAGCTCTCGTGAAAGTAGAACTCACATCTTTTAGTTCCTGGTCATGTGTCCTTTCCTCCACTCCGTGTACACGGATTTTTAAAATGGCTTTTTGTCTTACGATTTCCCACACCTGGCCTTAACCCCAAATAAAAATTTTTGGGCATCAAGTCAGTATTACGGAGCTGAGAGCAAAGCTGGTGGGAGAGAAATCTCATGTTAATGGGCTTGATTCTAGACAGGAACCTTTAAACTGAGAGAAAAAAACAGGATGCAGATGAAATCTCTGCAGAGGAAAAGAAAATAATGTTTTACTTATTTAAAAAAAAACGCAAAAGGAAACTGGGCCATGCTACCAAGGTATTCGGCTCTAACCTATTAAATTCAAGCAACACAAATACTGTTGACACGAGAACTTCTGCATGGGCAGGAGAAAAAACTCTTTATGACAATTTGAAACCTGGAGATAATTTCTTTTTCTAGTTTTGTTTCCAATTTATATTCCCGGGTCTCAGTTTCTCCCTCCATAAGTGAGAGGGTGGGTATGTGACAGCTTAGGCTGAGCTTGGCTGCGGTCACGGCAAACCCTCGAATATTAATGGTTCACAACAGCAAAGATTTATTTCTTGCAGTCTTGGATTGGCTGTGGCTTTGCTCCAGGTCTTCTTTTTGCCCCGGATCAAAGCGGAAGGAGCGGCCCCTCCCTGGGACATGCCAGTGTCACGGCTCAGAGAACAGAAACAAAGCAGAACTGTTGTTTGCTTATTAAAGTTTTTGCTTGGAAAGAATATATATCATTTTTTCCCCCACACTTTGTTGGCCAAAGCAAGTCACATGGACAAGACCAATGTCAATGGGATGGGAATTATGGTTCTCCTCGAGGACGGGTCCAATAAAGAAGGAAGAGCACAGATTCTAGCAAGTAATACAGTCTATCAAAATAGGGTTCAACTATTTCATTAGTGTACCTAACATCTACATTTGGTGCAGGAGTGAAATTGTTCCCAGGCCCACCATTCCTGCCTGAGCCCCCACCCACTGCCATGTCCAAAACTGAACTCACTTTTCTCCTCAAGTGTACCCTTCTTTCTTAATCTTTTTACCACAGAAATGGTGCCACACTGAGATGCCACCTCAAAACCACACTGAGATACCACCTCACACCAGTCAGAGTGGCTAAAATGAACAAATCAGGAAACTATAGATGCTGGCGAGGATGTGGAGAAACAGGCAGCCTTTTGCACTGTTGGTGGAATGCAAACTGGTGCAACCACTCTGGAGAACTGTGTGGAGGTTCCTCAAAAAAATGAAGATAGACTTACTGTATGACCCAGCAACAGCACTGTTAGGAATCTATTCAAGAGATCCAGGACTGCTGATGCATAGGGGCACGTGTACCCCAATGTTCATAGCAGCACTTTCGACAATAGCCAAATCATGGAAAGAGACTAAGTGTCCATCAACTGATGAATGGATAAAGAAGATGTGGTATATATATATATATATACACAATGGAATACTATGCAGCAATGAGAAAGAATGAAATCTGGCCATGTGTGGCAACATAGATGGAACTGGAGGATATTATGCTGAGTGAAATAAGTCAGGCAGAGAAAGACAGATGCCATATGTTCCCATGCATAGGTAGGCTTTGGAAGACCTAGCAGAGAACCAGGGGAGAGGAGAAGAGGGGAAGGGGGGGAGGGAAAAAGTCAGAGAGGAAGGAAGACATGACATGAGAGACTCTCAAAGAATAAGAAAGAACTGAGGGGGAAGGGGGGTGTCGGAGGGGGCAAAGTGGGTGATGGGCACAGAGGAGGGCACTCGTTGGATTGAGCACTGGGTGTTGTATAGAAACCAATTTGACAATAAATTATTAAAAAAAAAAAAAAGAAGTGGAAAAAAAAAAAGAAATGGTGCCACCATCTATTTACCCCATCACCCAAACCAGAACTGGGGGTCATCCTATCACGCTTGGTCACCTCCTACATCCAATTGTTAGCCGAGTCCTGTAGATTCTACTTCTGCTTCTGAATCACCTCATACTTATCTCCTTCCCTTTATTTCCCCACCACTGTCAAAGTCCAGGCCAAGGTTGACGAAGGCCTGATCTACCACAATAGGTTCCTTGTGACTCTCTCCACTTCTAGGCTCTGGCACACGGTGTGGGGCATGGATTTGAGGGGAAAGGACATAATAAAACACAGAAATTATTGCAAGACCAGTAAATTATTCCTGAATAAATGATAAGTAAATTTTTGATTTGTATATTTGTTTTTTCATGTTTTCAAGGTAGAAGGGACAGAAGCCAAATACGTTTAAGAATTGACATTATCCTTTACCGAATATCAATGAATTCTGTGGTCCTGCTTTTTAAAATATAAACAAAGATGATTGGAAATGCAAATCCTTCACAAAAAAAAAAAAACAACAACAAAACAACATATTGTGTGAGGCACCATTTGACTGGTCTGTTCATTCTGGAAAGCTTCCCACTGATGCAAAGAATTTAAGTCATCTTTGTTCAATGCTGCTTCACCTATACCTGGCTTCCCAGTTTCTAGGCTCTCCGAAGGGAAAGGTAGAAAGGGAAGGACAGTGGGTGGTGAGGCAGTGGGTGGGGGCTCAGGCAGGAATGGTGGGCCTGGCAACAATTTCACTCCTGCTACTTCTCCAGGTGTTGGTGACATGACATTAGGAAGACACGCAGCAAGACGGGACCTCAATTATCAGGGGAGTCCAGCTCTGACACTTCATGGTGGAGAACTGAAAGCTCAGAGAAGGAAAGTGGCTTGCCCAAGGTTGCTTAGCAAGTTAGCAACAGGACTGGGGCCAGAAGCCATGACAGCTGCATAATAGTGATGTCTCTTTGTACTGTGACAATCTGACATGGTGCTAGAGCAGGTTTAAGGAGAGCCATAAGCCTGTTTTTTCTGGCTCTTATTGTACATTTTCTTCATCTACTTAATCTTCTTTTCTACCATCAATGACCCTACCAGCAGTTGTCCTTTTTTCAGACACAACAGATATTTCTAGAACTCTCCACTGGTATATTTGCATTCAGCTTGAGAGCTGGGTAGGCCACATTGGCGAAAGTAGGCTAACCTCTGAATTAGAAGACCTGAGGCCAGAGCCAGGTTCCACTACTCACCCACTGTGTGACCTTAGGTTCTGCTTGCTCTTGGGTTTCCTCATTTAGAGAAGGGGTGTAGTACCACATGCCTCTCAAGCTGCCTCTAGTAAAAGTTAAGAAATATGTGTAATTACCTAGCATTGAAATTGGTAATTCACTTTGTCACACTTCTACTGAAGTGTTTGCTCATTGCAAGCTACCAGGACCACAAAAATCGCCTAGTGTTAGCCAGCAAGAACCAGCCAGAGGGAGCCCCCTGATAACATGGTCTTCTCTACCCACTGAACAATGGGGCAAAGAAGAAAGATAAGAAGGATTGATTCTTTCTAGTCAGTCAGAGGAGACTCTCCAGAGGAGGGGATACTGGAGAGTAAATTTTCAAAGATGAAACAGAACTCTCCATGTGAGAAATTTGGATAATTTTCAGGAAATGTAACACCATGAGCAGATGCATGAAGGCGTGATGGTTTTTGGAAAACTAAAGTAAGAAATTTAATATAGCTAAAGCACAGCATAGAAGGGGAGGCAGGTGGGGGTGGTCAGGGTGGGAACTGAGACCAGAATGTTTTGTCGGGCCTGTTCATGAGTGGTGGCAATGAGAGGCTGCAGAGAAGAGTAAGAATTCAGCCTGAGCAAGAGCTCACAGGCTGGTGGCCTGCAGTTTAGCTCAAAGATGCATTTATTTGATTGACGTGGGGCCTAGTTTAGGTGGGGCATGCACTCTGTAATTCTACTTTCTGTTGTCTTCCTAGCTCTGACCTTACCCTTATTCTTATTTTTATTCATTATCCGGAGCTTGAAGGCATTTGAGCTTGTGAGGTTTGGAGCGGAGCAATGTTGAAATTAGATTTGAGTTTTAGATTAATCCCCATGGCTGGATTCTGGGTGGGTCACAGGGGTCACACTGGTGGTCGGGACTCCCGTTAGGAGGCAGTAGCAGTTTAGTTGGGAGATGATTAGATTTCACTCTAAGGCAGAGATAGAGGGTACAATGAGAGTGGGGTGAATCTGAGAATTATTTGGGAAGGCGGAATCCGTAGGACTTGTTAAACAAAAAGTTATGATGAGAATAGGAGAGAAAGGAACTCAACCGAAGGTTTTTGAGGGTAGACTGTCTCATCACGAGTATCCCTGGGGTCCTGCCTAGCACCTGATGTGACATAGAACCCAAATACTTCCTGCATAAATAAGTGGGTAAAGGATTTCAGAAGGTTCTTAGGTTTCTAGCGTAAAAGGAGACATCTAGCAAGTATCCAACATCTCTTCACTGAATGTGAGCAGCACGTTTCCAATAATAATGAAATTTTGGCTCCTCTTTTAAACTAAACACCAATTCCTCAAGATCCAGCTAGCTCATGGAAGCCCACTGAAGGAACTCGGCGGGTTTCTGAGAAGCATAAATTAGAGGTGCTTGTTAAGGGGGATGTTGTTTGACATTTCCCTTAGGAGACCTAAGACCAAAAGAGTTCAAACACTGAGTTCTTTGGCTTTTGGAGATAAAAGTTAGAAAATGTCCAACTTGGGTGCTGCCAAGAGGCCGGGCGCCTTCTCCTTGCCTAGCCCTCTCATCATTGAAGCAATAACAAAGATATAACCAACAAAATAAAAAAGTGCTCTGTGGAGTGAAGAGATAATACTTTCATTGGCCAAATATTAAAATATCAAAGGTCCAGGAAAGGATACAGTTATGGGCCTTTGATGTACCATAAAGGCTCATTTCATGCCCCAGTCGGGAGTATTTTAGGGCAAAGATGGAATGATATTTTATGTCACCTCTGAGGCATAAAGGACACTTTATGAGTCAAAGGAAGCCAAGTTCTCAAATGGCCGGAGACTGGCAGGTTACTAGTTTAAAATCTAAACACCAACCCCGATTCCAAAACAAAATTACTCCCAGCACCCCTTGCCCAGGAGAAGTTTGCTCAGGTTGTCAGAGGCAGCAGGGCGGGAGGTGTCCCCGGGCTGGGCCGATGGAATCCCAATTACTCCAGTCACCATGGGGACCAGGGTCCCAGGGTACAATATTGGCAGATGGGCCCATGCTCGCTGAGCCATGGGGGCCAGGAAAGGACCCTGGAAGACTGGGAAAAATAAATCAAGTACTAGATTCCCAGGAAATGCTTGTTGAGTAAACATTGAACAAAGTCTTTTGTTTCATTCCCATCAGTACCCCCATGTTTCTGCCTCAGGAAGCTATTACACTGTGTCCTCTTGCCTGCTTTTAGTTTTTCTTCACGGATATGTAAGAGTGACACAGGCTATTTGTTTCTTCATGGTCTCTTTCACTTT
Organism: Paguma larvata; assembly: GCA_030068075.1. Taxonomy (NCBI): domain Eukaryota; kingdom Metazoa; phylum Chordata; class Mammalia; order Carnivora; family Viverridae; genus Paguma; species Paguma larvata. The sequence goes on from CM057833.1 coordinate 43,389,845, forward strand.
TCGATGGTAAGATCCACGTGGACATGACCAATGAATGAATGAAAGCCTCTTCATTGTGCCGAGTCCTGGGCTAGATGATTTAGATCTGGTCCCTCCGTTTCCTGTGCTCACAGTCCGGTGGGCTTAGCATCGATGTAGAGAGATGTGCAGAATACTCTGGTTCCAGGAAAACACCTAAGCAAGCTTGTTGGAAGACAGGGAAACCACCAGGAAAGTGAGGTTTTAGACACCATCGAAGGATGAAGAAGAGTTAGCCAGAAAGGGAAGTAGGAAGAGTTTCTGCAGCAAAAGAAATGACTGGTGCCAAGTCACAGCACACTCCATGATGTGGCTGAGTCAAGATGTGTCGAATGAATAAATAAATTCATGAAGTCTGTAAAGTTTACCACAACTTATTTTTCTAATCATTCATTCAAAGAGATGGTCAAAAAAGTGCCTTCCACTAATGTGTCATTTTACTGAATTGTGCGCTGGCCCTTTTTTTTTTTCCTCTAAGAAAATATAAACATTCCCAGGAGCATGAGAAGGTTGACATAGGAACTTGGAAAAAAACAGAGCAAAACAGAAAACAGACAACACATAACGGCTTCCTTTGGCAAACACACGGCCTCTTACAAAAGGAAAGGACTTCAAGGGTCACCTAGCGAGGTGTGTAGAAAAGGACCCAGCATTTGAAATGGGAAGGATGGGCTTCAAGCATTACATCAGTATTTGCAGGCAAGTCCATTTGCGTCTGTCAGTTATGATTTCTGAGCTGCGAGAATCAAATGGAAGTACTTTGTGAACCCAAAAGTTATGGGTAAATAAGAGTAATTTATTTTTATTCTTCCCACTCAATTTATTATTTCGTTTTTAAACGACAGGGTAAAATGCCTTCTGTTTTTGGTGTACAGTTCTAGGGATTTTTCACACAGAGATTTATGTAACCGCCACCACAATCAGGATACAGCTCTTATTCCCCCCTACAGTCCGTCCTGCTGCCTGTTTACAATCACACCATCCCTGTACCCTGTACTCCTAGCAACTGCTGATGTGCTGTCTGTCACTGTAGTTCTGTGTTTTTGGAAACAAAACACAGAACTGTATGTTTTTGGAGAGTAACAGTAGATGGACTCATATACTACACAGCCTTTGAGACAGATTTCTTTCCCTCAGCATCAAGTCTTTGAGATTTATCCAAGCTCGAGTGTGTATCAAAAAGTCATTCCTTTTACTGTTGAGCAGTGCTCCATGGTGTAGATAAGCCAGTTTGTCTATCTGTGCGCTCACGGAAGGATATGTGGGTTGTTATACTTTTCGGTGATGACGAAGAGACCAACTGTGCACATTTGTGTATGGGTGTTTGCGTGAATTTAAGTTTTTGTTTTTCTAAAGAAAATCCCACAGTAGTGGGATTGATAGGATTGGTGAGTTACAGGCTAAGTACGTGATTAACTTGATTAAAAATGCCCAACTGTCTTCTAGAGTGGCTGTGCCATGCTGCACCCCTGGGAGTGGGATTTAGTTTTTGAGAGAGGAAAGTGAAGGGCCTCCCTTCTGATCACGAAGCAAAGGAGGAACGGTGGGTCAGAGCGCTAGGGGATGGTCAGTCCCAGTCCTGTTTCATTAAACAGATTTAACACTGTTCATTTCACAGATTACTCCGGACAACTGTTTGAAGGGAATCTATCTGTTGGTTTGTTTACTTATTTATTGGCCCCATTTTATAGGTGAAGACACAGGTGGGAGGTGGGTGTAAGAGGGCACATGACCTGCCCAGGGTCACATGGCTCACACACAATGGATGGAGTCAGACTCCAGGGTCAGGCTCTCTCCCTGTGCACAGTTCGCTGAGTGCTGAAAGTCGCAGCCAGAGGTTTATCTTGAATGCATCAACATTTCCACCCACACGTTTATGCTATGTTACAGAGAAAAACTTTCCATGCTTTCAGAGCATGAACAGTATTTATTAATAACTGTTCCTCAATTGCTTCAATTTTCACATTATTAAAAAGCGAAAACCTGGCTCACTCGTCACTTTTTTCTGCTTGGAATGGATTTTTTTGGGGGGGTAACTGAGGCTGGGACTGAAAAATGAGAAGGATTTGGCTCTGATGCCCACCTTGCCACCAGGAAACTCCCTGCCCCTCGGTCGCCTTCCTGCTTGCATTTCACCAGCAGGTGGTCCCCAACCTCAGCCTGGGTCAGGGACAACTGGAGAGGACCAGAGACCCACCCCGGTTCCAGCGTCCAAAGAGTGTCCATATCCAATGTCATGGCTAAAAGATTTTGAGATGGTTTTTAGCTCTGGGCTGTCTGTGTCAGAAGGGAAAAACTGACAGCTCACCTTCAGAATCGGCTTTTGAAAGAGCCTCATGCGTCTTCCAGGCTAGTGTCCCCGCTTGGGCCCTGAAGACAAACAGAACAGGAAGGAAGCAAGGTAGGGAAACAAGGAGGAAAAAGAAAAAAATGAGAGAAGGTGAAAAGGAAGAAAAAAAAAAAAGGCAGAAAAGAGGAGAAAACCTAGAGACAGAGAGAGAGAGAAAAGGAAAGATGGGTAACAGTAACAAACGGAGAAAAAGACATGAAAGCAGAGTAGTTTGTTTTTCTTTCCCGCTGTTTGTGATAGATTATCCTAGACTAGCTGGAAGGGAACAGAGTAATTGGACCAAGCTAATTAGATCTTCATTTGATTGTGTGTGTTTGTTTGACTACTTAGTTTATGACTTGGCAGGGAATTTTATCATATATACTCTGCTAACTGGTTTATCTAAACGGAGATTGAGCATGAACAGAATTGACATGGGGTTTGCTGCTTCAGACCACACAGAAGAGGGGAAAAAACATTTTCAAGTGAACGCAGAGGTCTAGGTGCAGTAGCAGACCTAACAGGGAGACCTCGGCAGCCTCTGGGGGTCCCAGGGATGGCGGAGTTTCGGGTAAGCATGCCTGGGCGGAGCAAGCAGAGTGAGCTCCGGGAGCAGTGTGGGACCCGCTTAAGAATTTGGAATTCACAGGCAGGTCTGAATTTAATTACTGGCTTGGCTCCTATCTTTTTTGTACTCTCTGAGCCTCAGTGCTCCCACCTGTGAAACGGGATAATAATGCTGCCCAATGGGGGCAGAGACATGGATTCAATGAAATAGCAAGGAAGATTCTTTACAGCAAGTACAGCTTTTAGGAAGGGCTTGATTCCCTATTCCTCCTGGCTCTGTTGTTGAGGAAGCCGGACACTAAGGTCCTAGGCTAGGCCCCCATCATTTACAACCTGGTTCCCCTTAGAACCAAATTCTGGGACTTTGGCAACATACATACCTTGTCAGTTTCCCAATTAGCAAATTATACTGGATTTCAGTTTCCCTCTTGGCAAATTACATGGGATTTTAGTTTCCCTATTGGCAAATTATGTCGGATTTCAGATTCCCTATTGGTAAATCATATTCCAAGCAACGACTTATAGGGCTAGGCATTTGCAGTCCTGGGACGTACACTCTCCCACTTTTGGGTTTCCCTTGCACTTTGGCCTCTGTGACCATTCTCACAGGGCCTCTAACTTCAGGTCTGGCATCTTCTTCTCTGGCTGAGCTTTGTGCCTCTCCTTGGGGCTCACTTGGCAATCTCTACTAATACACTCAGAGACCGTGGTGTGCTGTGCTGTGTTGGTTCATTTCCCAGTCAGAATGCAAGTACCTTGAATGCAGGTATTTGCTTCTGTCTCTGATCTCCAGTTCCTAAGACGATACCTGGTTGTGGCCAGTTTTTCATTAAAATCTTTGGTCCTAGAGGCACCTGGGTGGCTCAGTTTGTTGAGCATCCAACTTCAGCTGAAGTCACGATTTTGTGGTTCCTGAGTTTGAGCCCCACCATCAGGCTCGCTGCTGTCAGCAGAGTCCACTTCGGATCCTCTGTTCCCCTCTCTCTGCCCCTCCCCAACTTGCACTCTCCCAAAAATTAATATTAAAAAAAAGTATCTGTGATCTTAGCAGAAGGAGATCATCCAAGGGATTTTCAACAAGGGCATGGTGGGTGTTATGGGAGGGACAATTCTTTATTGATGAGATGGTCTCATGTATTGCAGGGCACGGAGCTTCCCTGGCCTCTACCTGCTAAACATCAATTGTGTCCTCAAGTCACTGTGACAATCAAAAAATGCCTCTATACTTTTATAGATGCCCCTAAAGGGGCAGAACTACCCCGGCTGAGAACCACTGAATTAACCCATTTGGTTTCAAGGAAAAGGACGGCAAGATTCAGAAAGAGGACCTGACTGTCCTCTCTCCCAGACCAATAGAGTGTCAAAGCCAGACCCCAAAGACCACTTTTCTTGACTGTGGTTTGATTTCTATCCATGTTCTGTTTCTCAGTGTTTTCTTTTCAAGAATTCTGTTGATTTTATTACTTCTACCGTATAGTGAAACAAACCCACCCTTTGGGTTTGAAGATCTTGCTTTAATTTCCCAATCTGTAAACCATCATCTTGTACGGGGAGACGGTGGGGGAGAAATGACCAATTATCCCACAGGCAGAAACCAGAGGGCCTCCGTGCTCTTGGATGCAGAGAGAGCTCTGAGTGAGATGTCAGAATGCCCGATTTCCCCCAATGGAGGCTGTGCCAACATACTCTGCTGAGACTTCCCAGGCCAAGCAATTTGACTCACTGATTCCAAGAATTCAGACAGAAAAGCCCAAGCTCTTCCTTCTTTGGCTGCGTTTATGTGGTGATTCTGAGGGAAGCAAATGGAGGAGTGGAGGAGTGTCTCAATCAGGGCAATTACTGCCATAGCTCAGTGTTGAGAAACTCCTTGCAGATGCCCTGATAGGTAAGGAGGGGCCAGATGTGATCTGGTTCTTTGTCGGTCTGAGGATCGGCTGAGACCTACAATTTAGAGGGAAGACATTTGGATTTACGGCTGAAGCCTGACCTGAGGTTTTCTGCCTCTGCAGCTCAAGGCTCTGTGACCTCGATCAAATGCAGTTCTCCTTTCAGAGTTTCACCCTGAGAGTAGTGAACTCACATAGTTATTAGTGATAATCTCCTTGAATAATAATGAGAGAGCTGTTGTCTTTTCAAGGCGGCATACCATGGCAGAGAACACCAGTAGCCACCTCATCTTAGCTCCCTTGCACTTGGAGAGGGGGAGCCAATGGAAGGTGGAGATGTGGCGTATCTCCCTGGCAGGGTGCTGCCCTCTCTTTCTCCTTCTGTGGCAGCCTTGGAGGTCACATGTTGGAGACGGCAGTGCTACAAGATGGGAGGAGTCTTGGCCCTAAATCACTGAAGAAGGCTGCCTCCCGAATATTTGGTTAGACTGTGGAGTGGGCAAGAAGAGGGTCCCAAGTCTCAGGGGCGTAACAATAAAGTTGTACTTGTTACAGATGTGGGCAGTAGTCTACCCCGACAACACTGACCTTGTCTTCTCCCTGCCTCCCATCCTTCTGCCCTTGGCAGAGATTCTGAAGACAATACTCAGAACTGATGTGCTTCATTGTCCAACATAGTTGGATTCCAAAATCGACCCCCGCCCTCATTAGGGCACCATTGCTATTTGAGGGACCAACTTAGGGTTGGACCCTGTTTCTGAAACTGTGTTTCTGTCTCTGTGGCCTCAGAAAGGTCATTTTACAACTGAGGAAACTGAACTCAGAGAAGGAAAGCGGGACTAACAGAACCAGGGTTACTGGATTGTTGTGGAGATTAAATGGGACCATGCATGGGAAGCATCTGGCAAAGTGCCTGGCACATAGAGCGTGCTCAATAAAGGCCAGTCACAACTTCCTCGCTGAAGAGCGAAGAGCTTTGTTTCCTGTCAAAGCAATCACTGAGCACAGGGAATAGTAGTTAAGAAGTTGTGGGAGAGGTATGTAGGCGTTTCCTGATTCCCTCACGCTAATTGCAACCCCATTTAAAAACTCATCTTTTGGGGTACCCTGGACTGGAAGAAGGGCTGTTTTTTTTTTTTTAGTCTTGGTTCTTTGGACGATTAGCTGCTCTTCTTCTCTGGGCTTCAGTTTCTCTCTAAAATGGTGAGGTTGGACTCAATGACCTCCAAGAGCCCTCCAGCTCTGCCAGAGTGGAATTCCATGTTCATGTCAGAAGACTGAAGGACTGTGGAGAGAAAGGCATCAAGGATGGGGAACAGGCTGGAACGGAGGCTTAGCGGTATCATATAACAGGTCTCAAAGGACATAAGCCATGCTCCAAGGTCATACAGAAAAGATTTACAGTCTTGGAGTTCATAAATAATCTCTGGATGGTGGAGTCTTTTAAATATCCAATGACACTGGACGCCACAGGAGGGGAGAAAGTCCATTCTTCTTACAAATTTTAGTGTTCTTGGGAACTTTTGCAAAATCTGATTCAGGCTTGCTTTCTTTTCCTTCTCTTGTCTTTTTCTTCCTCCTCCCTCTCTTCTTCCTCCCCTTTCCCCTGTTTCTCTCTAGGTTCCTCCCCCTCTCTTCTCCTCTCCCGGTCCTGCTTTGCTAGTGACAACTACTTTCCCATTTTTCAAGAACTTTGCTTCTTTCCCTGGTCTTTTTGACGCATGCATTTCATTAGCAGCTAGTTTCCAACCCCACTTATTTAACTTATATGCATTTTTTTCTACCTCTTATTTAGACTTAGCCATTTCTTCAGATACTTTGGAGAGAGAATCAAGTCACTTTTTGATTAAACCATCTTGGTGACTTAATAACAACACTAATAGCAGACTGCCTCGTTTATATATTCAAGAGAGTGTCAGGCACCATCATTTTAACTACGATTTCAGGCGGCTGAGATTGTTGCAGAAAGATTATGGTAGGGGGAGGCAACTCTGGGGAAAAAAACAAGCTGAAGACAAATAGGCTCTTTCCAACACTGTTTATAGTCTTTGAGGATAATTACGAACTCAAGTTTTCGGGGACAAAATCATTAACTCTGACATTCCAATCAACCTTGAAATTAACTCCAATCTGAAACTTCAGCCACTGGGCAGGCGTTTTTTGATGTGCAATCATGTGCTTTTTTTTCCTTTGGAGTAGAAAATTAAGAGCACAATTTGGAATCGTGGAGACAGTGTTACCATAGCATTTTATTCCCAAAGTGGCCTTAATCACAATTACAGGGACACAATTACAGGGAAATAGAGATTTCACCTATATTAGGCCTCCTTCCTTCCCTTCATCCTTAATACATACAGGTTGAATATTTTGACTAGAAACCACAACATCCCAAATTCTTAGCACAGTGCCCAGGTTTTGTCAAAAAGTCAAATGATTTCATTTTCTCAGCCACCCTGCTACTCAAGTATCACTATCACCATTTAGAAATGAGACTGCAGTAGTTTTGGACTTCAAAGTGGTAGACCCAAGATTTGATTCCTAGTCTATCTGATTCCAAAACTTCTCTTTCCACTCTTGTGCCCAGAAATTCCTTCTGCTCACTATTGTTTTGGTTGCCCAAGGTCAACCGCTAATATTTTTCTGTTCTTGTGGAATATAAAAATTGAAAGGTGCTAAAATTCTGGGGAAAAAAGGGAAATACAATAATATAAGTTTGCATTTTCCATCGAGAAAGCATTTCATGCTTTCATTCATTCCTCTCCAATAAAAGGTCTTCTTGTTTCACTGTCACTAGATTTTTTAAGTTTTATTTTTAATTTCCAAATCTCCTGCTCCAGGACCATATGCCCCTTGAGGAAGGAGATCATCTGTGCTGCATTTGTGATTTTCTGTCCAGTACAGGGTCCAATACCTGGCGGCGGGCAGATGCTCACACACTGAGTGCTCCCTATCATGTGATTTCTCTTTCGCTGATGTTTAATGGGTGCTTCTCACGTATAATTATCCAAAACCAGTAAGACCTCAGACAATTGAATGTAGGTGGGGAGAGAAGATTAAAACGGGGAGCAAAGAGTTAATGGTGGAAGACAGGACCAATGGACCAGTGACTATTTGGGCTCAACTGTCAAGGCCTCAGTTTCCTTGCTTGTGAGGGAAAATGTATGAAGGGGACTGTGCTGTCCCTGTTTGTCCTTCAGATCTACTCTCTTCTGATTCACTCTGTGCCCAGAGAGTCTGACCTCTACAGAGTTTATCACCCTGCCTCTTTTTCTAGTTTTCTAGTTGAGTTTGGCCATCAAGTACAGGAGGATAGTCAAGGGCAGAAAAGAGAGAGTGAGTACTTAGACTTTCTACTCCCTGTCTTGCTGTGGGTAGGGCAGTGGCTGCATCCCTCTACAATAGCAGTGACTGTTGGGCAGTCCCTGCCCCATATTCCAGTATCCCTGGGCTCTGGTAATGCTGGTTCCTTTCCTTGCCCTTTTAGCTAGTGAGGTAGCAGTAGCTTTTTTCAATCCTTAGTCTCTGGCTACATTGCTCTCCCACGCTGGTTCTCTTAGTGATGTCCACACCTCTGCAAATAATCTCTTCTTTAAGTTTTCTTCAGTTAAACACGTTGTTCTGTTCCTTGCCAGAACACTGACTGACACAGGGAATGTTGGACTGTATAATTGCAGATTATGTGTTAACAAAGGCTGGTCAAGTAGAGCTTCGCTCCTGAAGCCAAGGACACATCTGCTTAAGTGATGGAAAGTATGTGAACAGAGGCTAATGGTCTCTATAGCTCTATTTAGGCATTATAGCTATAATGCTTCACTCCTCCATTCATTCATTCATTCATGTCTATTCAGTAAGTCAAAGATGTTTTAGGGGTGGTCAATGATTGCCATGCCGTCTTCCAAGCTCTGAAATTAGATCAGAAATAAAACTGACAAAACAGCTGGGTGAGTGGAGTTTTAATATCAACTGAAGTAGAGTCATTCTCTTTTCTCAGATGGGGAAGCAGAAAAGGAGAGAGAGTAGTGTTATGTGGCTCTATGTTTGTTTAAAAAATTAACCTCCCAAACAAGTATTTCCTACTAGTATTTGGGTCACTAAATCTCAATCTAAATCCCTCTTCTGAGGGTGAAGTATTCTGGTTCCCTTTCTTGCTACTTGAAACCATATTGGTTCCTTAGTCTGCCAATTCTAATCCCAACAAATTTAATCTGGGTCAAGGGCTAATGATGGAGGCTCCTTTCCATGAGCAAAATAATCTTTCCATACAATCGTGGACTGAATTTGACATGGGCTATTGCTCAGCTGAAGAGATGGACTCATTTTTCTCTTCAGAATGTCAGATGTAGAAAACACCTAGTGAATGGGAAGCTCCTGATACAACATTGAGCACATGGTACAGATTCAACAGGTATTATTATTCAATCCTCTTATCAACCTACGACTTAGTTGAGGATTGTTATTTTTTAAAGATTTTGTTTTTAAGTAACCTCTACCCCTTATGTTGGGCTGAAACTCACTACCCCAAAGTCAAGAGTCACATGCTCCAGTCACGGTTGGGATGCCAGCTAGGCATCCCAAGGTGAGAATTATTATACCTTTTTTTTTTTTTTTAATTTTTTTTTTTAGCGTTTATTTATTTTTGAGAGACATAGAGACAGAGTTTGAGCAGGTCAGAGAGAGAGGGAGATACAGAATCCGAAGCAGGCTCCAGGCTCTGAGCTGTCAGCACAGAGCCTGATGCGGGGCTCGAACCCACAGACCGCGAGATCATGACTTGAGCCGAAGTTGGGTGCTCAACCAACTGAGCCACCCAGGCGCCCCGTATACCTTTCTAATAGGTAACAAAAATGAGGCTTGAGATGATTCAGAGGAAAAGATGTAAAAAAAAAAAAAAAAAAAAAAGGCTTTGAAATAAGATACATGTGACAGGTGATTCTAATATAAATACACACTATGGGCATATTCAGAACTGTGTTCAGTTCCCTGTAAACTTCATGAAACTTATTATGTGGTTCCCATGCAAGTTAGCATTTTAGTGTATAAATGAGGGAAATCATAGAAATATATTTGGGTCTGCTTTAATTCACAAAAACGCATGAACCCATTACAATCCCTATTTTTTTTCATTAATGGTTACAATACTTAGCTTATAGCAAGCTTCATAGATAATCACAAGCATTGGAATGTAGTGGTATCATGGAGAAGATGCATCACCAGTGATTTAGTTCATTAATCCCTAAACTTTCCCTCACCAAAGGTTTATTCTATTTTTTTCCTTCAGTTGTCAGGTTTTTAAAAATTCCATATTTTATTACCATTAATTAGTAAAAAAAATTAAAAGGTATAATGAGTTTACCATTAATACTTCTTTAATATTGCCTGCAAAAATTTCAGTATTTGAAAGGTCAGTATTTAAAACACAGGTTGAGAAGCCCTCATACACTGTACTTATTACATGTGTGTCTTGTCATTATATGTTCAGTGATATCCCCAAGAGTTGTTAGAACAAAGATCACACATACCTACTTCTTCATTGCTCTATTCTAAGATCCTAGCAAGTACCTGGCATAGATCTACCATTTGTTGTCTTTTAACTAGTATGAGATATTAAAAATGTTACTCCATCTGTGTGACACACAGCCCCAGTTCATTCATTCATTGTTTAGTCATTCAAGAACTCGTCAAGGACCGCTGTGTGCCAGGACCTATGTTACCTGTTTTCTACCAAATATGTCACTTAGCCCTCTCAACATCCCTTCAATGTAGACATTATTATCCCCATCTGATAGACGAGTAAACTGGGGCTGAGTCATAACAGAGCTTAAATCCAAATCAACACTATTTGAATCAAAAAACAATGTTTTGAAGAAAAAAGACAAACAGGCAAAAATAAAGCATATGGTGGGGAGAAGCTCTAGTAAGGCATGGTCACGGCTTTGGAGGATGTGAATGGGTGTGATGTGGCACGAGCAGGGACTATTATATTTGAAAGCCAAAGTGATACCTGTTGGTTAGAAGCTCTAGACTTTCAGAGAAAAACAAACCAAAACAAACAAAACAAAACAAAACTCTGGTGAGAAGATCTGTCCAATGGGAGCATCGTCAGCTTAGTGCTCTGAGCTCCTGTGTTGTTACTCTGGGATGGACCCTCTACTAAGGTATGAAAACCATGATGCAAACCTTGCCTTTGAGGAGCTCACAGTCTCGATGTGGAAGCAGAACAAGTCATTTACTTGTTTACTCCTGGAGAGTGCAGCCCAAGGTAATATGGAGGCATAGACAGGAGTGCCTGACAACTCTTCTGCCGAGTCTTTCTGGAGAAATCTGGATGTAGTTAGAGAAAGGTCTTATGAGAAAAGTAGGAGAGTTCTAGGTGAAGAAGAGAAAGGAATTTTAGCTAGAGGGATTGGCACATGAAGGAGGCCAGATGCCTGAAGTGCCTGTAGCATAGATCTGGACAAAAATGCTAGTAACTTAGTTGGGTGAAAGCTTAGGACAACCTGCTGGGGCCATGACCTGCATAAACAAACATTGAATCTTGAAAGGTCTTGAAAGTCCTCCAAGGAGGTCAGAATTCTCCCTGTGACCACAGAGCAGAGTTCTAAGCTGAGGCTTGCCCATAGCTGCCAGTCCCTCTCCTCCATGCATCCCAGTGTCTCTTAGCTAGCCTTGCTTCTGGCCCCGGTGTGGAAAATGTGTTAATTAATGATGAAAACCATTTTGTTATCCAGGCGTATTAAGGCTTCCTGGGGACACGTTGCAGAAAGAAGTCCTGGCTCTTGGTGTCAACAGTGCATGTGACTCCTGTAATAACAGTATCCTGGTCCCCAGGCAGTTTTCTCTTCTCCTGGGTGTGCCTGCCGCAGTGTCAGAGAATCACATCACTGTGGCCTGGTGCTCCAGTGTGCACAAATCCATTTGGGCCTGGGACCCGTCAGAGACACAGGGGATTATATGTGTCAGGAAGAGAGGGGCAGGGCCATGTAGCCGGGACAGTTTCCATACAGCTTTTTGGCTCCTTGTGGTGTTTGCGGAAAAAGAACATTTTTTTCTCAAGAATGAGGTGCTCTTTGCTTCTACCATTTTTTTTTTTTTGCCCCCAGAGGTCATTCTTGTATTTATCTCTGTTTATGACTTTGAAAATATGTAATAAACCCGTTGTTTGTTAGCTCTAGTACCAATGATATTTTACTAATCTAGTGCAAATCCTCTTCTGGCCAACTTTACTTTGCCAAGCACTCAGCAGTAGGCAACATTTGTTGAGTGGAAAGGAAAAAAGATCCAGACATTTAAGGCAAATGTTGAGGGGTACGTGAAAAACTCAAACGTGATTCACTTGGAGAAGCATCTCAGTCATTTCACAGAGGTGTAATTGGGTAAATCTCCTTAACAGGGAACTTCGGGAGTTATGACAAATTCCTCTCCCTCCGCATTGCCGACTAGTCTCCACTCCCATCTAATTAGTGACTATGAAACTTATTCATCAATGCGCCCTACCTCTAGACCCATTTTTCACTCTTCTTGTACTTGCTATTGACCCAAGAAGGCTGCCATCTACAGATCACATGACCCAGGCTCTCCTGACCTCTAGCGTCCAGTTGACTTTGGCCGGTGAGAGGTACTGGCATGAGATCAAAGAATGGAAGGAGAGAGAAACTGGGTATGCTATTCCCTACCCTTCCACCCCCAGCTTAGTCATGTTCTGTAGATGCTGTGTTCCTTACTATGGCTACAGCTCCTTTCGGACCAGCAACCTTCCTGGCTTCTGATATCTCTGGGCTCTTATAATACAATTCCCTTCTCTTGTCCCCTCAGGTCAGGGGGTGGTGGTATCTCCCTTCTCTTTGTTGGGCCTCGTTCCCTTAATCCTACCCATAACACTCAGGATGAACTTTTATTAAGTAAAATCCTTCTGAGAGTGCCTGTGCCCTGCCAGACCCACACTGACAAAGTCGCCAAGCCTCTTAATTTTATTTCCCCAGGATTTCTCTCTTCTTTCCCCCAGTAATGACTCTCTTCTGGATTGGATTTATTAGACAGCTTCCTCCCCCTGTCTCCAGTCTGGCCAGCTCCTTTCATCCTCATGCTATAGTTAGATAGTTTCCTAGATTGGAACATACCATGCTTGCACGTGCAAACTATAAGCTTTCCATGACTCTTCACTTCTCTTCACATCAAAGCCAAACTCTGCCTGGCCACAAAGCCCTCCATGGCATGGCCTCAGCCAGCCTCTCCTTCCATGGCTGCTCTTCTCAGGGGCTCCATGCTAGGGCTATAAGGAAGCACTAGCCTTCTTCCAGGCCCATCCAGCATACTTATGCTCTTCCAAGAAAATGGCTGCACAACTGATATATATTTTTTAAATTTATTTTTGAGAGACATAGAGACAGAACGTGAGCAGGGGAAGGGCAGAGAGAGAGGGAGACACACAATCGGAAGCAGGCTCCAGGCTCTGAGCCATCAGCAGAGTCCAACATGGGGCTCGAACTCACAGACCGTGAGATCATGACCTGAGCTGAAGTTGGCCGCTTAACTGACTGAGCCATCCAGGCACCCCTGCACGACTGATATTTATTGAGCAATTACTATGCACCAGGCACCCACTCTAACAATTTTTTAAATGAGTGATTCCATTTAATTTTCACACCAACCCAACTTGGCATGTAATTGATAAGTCTCCATTTTACAGATAGGGAATCTGGGGACAGCTCTGTGAGGGAATCTGCCATGGTCATTCAGCTGAGAAGCAGTCAAGACAGGTTTTTAATCCAGGCATGCCAGCTCAGAGGTCACAAACTGTAGTCAATGGGAGCTCAAACGCCAACTATTCTTTTAGATCCAGCTCAGAGTTCACCTCTACTGAGGCGTCTCTCCTGATGCCCTCCAACGGAAGAAGTCATTCCTCCTCTGGGTTTCTGTATTTGTTTCTTCAACTCAAGCTGACGTACTGCCATCAGCTGTTCCCATTCCTGTGGATGGAGCCCCATGAACTGAGAGAGGACTTCTTAAGCAATGGTCATCCTTGGCTTTCTGCACAAGGCAGGCACTAGGTTAGACTGAGCACACTGTAGGAGTTTAATAATTGGGGACTGAATGGGTGAATGAAAACATTTGAAAATATGCCCATCTAGCTCAAGTCAATGTCTCTGTGTATCAGAAAAGGGAAAGTCAGGGGCACCTGGGTGGCTCAGTCTGTTAACAGTCCGACTTCCGCTCAGATCATGATCTTGCGGTTTGTGAGTTCGAGCCACGCGTCGGGCTTGGTGCTGACAGTACAGAGCCTGAAGCCTGCTTCGGATTCTGTGTCTCCCTCTCTTTGCCCCTCCCCTACTTGCGCTCTGTCTCTCAAAAATAAACATTAAAAAGAAAGATTAAAAAAAAAAAAAAAAGGGAAAGTCAGTTCCAAAGCCCTCAGAGATTTTGTTCAAACGTATTGAGAACCTAGTGAGTCCTAGGCATTGTTTTAGACCCAGGATAAGAGCAATGAACAAGACAAAGGTGTCTCCCTCACAGAAATTACATTTGTGTTAACCATGACATTAATGAAGTGAATGAAGGAATGGAGTGAGGGAGGAAGGCAGATTGTTAGCTGAGATGGTATTCTGTAAGGACTAAAAAGCAATAAAGCACCAGGATGGAGAGAAGAGAAAACAGTGGAGGAGGGGGAGATCTCCTAGCAAAGATATCTGAGCAGAGGCCTAAGGAGGCAGGATAGAAAGTTCTAGGAGGATGTGGGGAGTGAAGCTCAGGCAGAGAAAAAAGCGAGGACAAAGGTCTTGAACAAGGAACAAGCATGTCATGTCTAAGCAAGAGCCGGACGTTCACGGTGGCCAGGTCACGGGTGCTGAGGCGGCCATGTTGGAACATCAGATGCTGGAGGGCATCAGAGGTGGTGATTTAAATTGACTATGTGTGAGGGCAAGACATTGAGATGTTTGATTAGGACAAAGTCATGATCTGCCTTTCATAACAAACAATACCTCTCTGGTACTTTATGGCTGCTTTGTGGAGAGAATACAATTTCAGTTCTCAGAGTCTTGACCTCCCACAATGCTTAAGGTACATGCTCTTAACCGATTAGTTAGTAGTAGTAAAATAATGATAACGTCACTGACCATATCTAAAGCAATTAGATACCAATAATTTCACCTATGTGCTTTTTGCATCAATATAATTTAATTTTCTAGTTGTTGAACAAGTGCATTGATGAACCAGGCAATGATGTATTTATGTATTTAACTTGTAGGATGTGGAGAGAACTTAAAATAATGATTTTCACACACACACCACCACCACCACCCCTCCCCTAGGAAGAAAGACAACGAGGCCTGGAGAGGTAGAATGATCATCTTCAGATCACGTAGCTGGAAAATAGCACTAAAATTCAAGCCTCAGTCTATCTTCTCATCTGTCTGTGTTCCTTCCACTCAGCCCTGCCACATTTCATGGTGTCAATACTAGTTTCTGGGTCTGCCCATTATCTTTACCAACATGGGGAGGCATCAGAGCAGAGTGACTACTCATGTTTATGTTATTTTTAATGTTTATTTTTGAGACAGGCTAAGTCAGGGAGGGGCAGAGAGAGAAGAGGACAGAGGATTTGAAGCAGGCTCTTCACTGACAGCAGCAAGCCCAGCATGGGGTTTGAGTTCACAAACTCCAAGATCATGACCTGAGCTCAAGTCGGATGCTCAACCGGCTGAGCCACCCAGGTGCCCCAACTCACATTTACATTTAAAGAATTAGTTTGCTTACTTCTCTCTCAACAATCCTGTGAAAGGGACACTGATAAAAGTATCAATCCTTATTTTACAAATATGGGTCCTGAGGCTTAGAGAAGTGAGCTGGTTACATGAACCAGAGGAAGGATTGGAACCTGGTTCTATCGGACTCCAGAGCCCATGCTCGCTTCTCTATATCCATGTTGTCCAATAGTGTTCTACAATGATGGAAATGTTGAGCAATACAGTAGTGCCTGTGGCTATTGGGCACTTGAAATGCGGCCAATGCAAGAAAGGAACTGAATTTTAAGTTTTATGTAATTTTAATTAACTTAACTTTAAATCATCTCATGTGGCTAGTAGCTACCACAGTAGACAGTTTAACTTATACCATGTAAATGGTATGTCATTGGGCAAGGACCAATGACATATTTCCCCACCTCTTTGTCCCTTCCCATCCCTCTCCTCCTTACTTCCACTGCTGACTGAGGACTGAGCATGTACAGGGCAGTGTGTGGTTGGGGGTTGGTGGAGCAAGGACAATCAGATCCTGTGCCTGGTCTGGCTTCTGTTCAAGGTAGGGAGATTAGTTGTGTGCATAAATAACCAAAATACGAAGTTGAAGGTTTAATGTTCTAAGTGCCCTGAGAGTGGAGCTGATAAGAGGTGAGGGGGTATCGGGTCTCCAGGCCCACCCTTTCCTTATAGGGCAGTCAACAGCAGGGGGCAGCGGGCGGAGATAACTAGTGTGAATGTGCTTTCACAATAACATGCTCCGTAGATTGTCAAGCACTCTGTAGATGCAGCCATCAGAGACGATATTGTCTCCACCTTGAGGGGTGAGAATGATAATATTCTGAAGACCTGCATTTTTAATCTCATTTGCCCTTCACAAGCTCACTGTGAGGCATACAAGGTTCCATCCCCACTTGGAGATGTGGCAAGAGGTACTCAGAAAGGGTATGCACCTGCCCGGTAACGAACATCTGGCTGGGGCAAAGCTTTGGGTGCGGCCCTGGGTTTTCTGACTCCAGAACCAAGAATTCCTGCAACCCCCTTGCTGCCCTTGGCAGGTTTTATGAGTTACGGCTCTCCATCCACCCTATTCCTGGCATAGGCAGACCTCCCAGGGAAATAATTTTTGAGGTTTAGGCAATTCTAAAGCTAGCTGGGATGTGCTACAGCTACACCCTTGACCCAGGGCAGGTCTTTTGGATGCACCAAGGCCTTTGTCATTAACAGAGGATGTGCCAGAGAATGAGGTCAGTGGTGAGGCCATTCTGGGCCACAAACAGGCCCAGATTCCACAGCCCTGAAGGGTGTCCAAATGGGCAGTCTTTTGAGGGACCCATCAGCATTCCTGGCACCTATTCCTGAAAGATCTCATCCCAGGAGAATCATAAAAATTTGGTGATCTGAAAGGCCCAGAGAGGCTTTCCAATCTTCCGCCCAGCTTCCTTTTTATGTAGAAGGAAAGACCAAGGGCCAGAAAAGGGGAGACGATTTGTACAGCCAAGGGCCAGTTTACTTCCTTTGATCTTGTATTAACTCTATTTCTTGACCCTCAAAACAGATCTCCGGTCATGTCACTTTAGGTCTTTCTTTGGGATTTGTTTTCAAAATTTAATACGAGAGCACAGCACGTGCAAATGATTGTGTAACAGCCTTTGTTCACGTATTTACGAGATGGCTGATGTCTGTTCAGGGACTTCAGAGTGTCGGAGACAGGAGAGCCCACGGTGCTCATCCATCAAACCCCCTATCTTACAGATGGGTTGACCAAAATTCAACTGGATTAGTGACTTGCTCAGTTCACATAGCAAGCTGGTGTCTTAACTAAAATGTCTGTTAGTTTCTGGTGCCAGGAGACCTCAACTTGACAAGCTTTGAGGGGAGGGGACATCTCACTGGCACAAGGTCTTTGCCTTGATGGTTTTGTTTCCTGGGGAGCCCGGAAGGTTACACACAGATACTCATTGTCCCTAGCTCATTGCAAACTTGGAGTCTCTCTTGGTGGTTCTAATGCAAACATAGCTTAGGTCCCTCCTCCAAGGCCCAGTTTAATCCACTGCCTCCAAGAAGATGCCCCTATTTCTCCCAGTATGCCCCAATTCCTCTCTTCATTTCCCTCCTTCCATTTTCATTGTCTACCCCCACTCCACTTTGACCTTCTGCTGGATATAGGACTCCAAGGAAAGGGAATTCACTGTTTTGAACACCTACTCCAAGCCAGGATTTGCATGATTATCTCATTTAAGCCTCTCAACAGCCCATGAAAAAGAGGATGTCATTAGGCCTTTCTGGGAAGGCAAGGTACTAAGCCTCAGAGAGGAGCGCTAGCTTGCCCAAGACCACACAGCACACACCTCATTAATCTAGTCGGTAAAATTTTATTGCACACCTGCTGTGTCCTGGGCACTACTTTAGGTGGAACGAAGCTCTTTATCTCATGGAAAGCTGAGGCACTAATGGCAGAGGAAGATTAAACAAGTCGACAAATTCACTTCAAGCTCCATGAAATAGGACTGCTTATTGTCCCATAATTTCCCTAGTTTTGCTCCCACTGCTAATTCCATCAGGAAATCTCTTTTCCTAACTCTAGGTGTTCAAAGTCCACACATCTTAAGGGCCATTCTCCTCCAGGAACCTTCCTCCAGTCTCTCGAACTGGATCATAAAAAGCTAACATATATGGAGCACTTACATGTGTCAGAGAGTAGTTTAAGCTTACTACATGGTTTAACTCTTTTTATCCTTACAACAACTTCACACGGTCAGCACTGTTAATATCCACATTTACCAACCAGGAGACTGGGGCTCAGAAAGGCTAGTCTTGTCCTGTATTGTCCCCTTACTAGCTGTGTCTAGTAAGTGGTAGAGCTAGAATTAGAACTGGGGCAGGCTGTCTCCAAAGACCATGCATTTAAATATTATTCTGACTCTGGCAAAAACCCCTTTCATTCTGAGCCATGTTGAAGGATGCTGGATGAAGCAGCCTGGTGTCAGCAGAAGCTCATTGGAAGAGTAGACAGTGGTCTAGGTCTGAGCTCAAACTCAAGCAACTGTGTCATCTCTTTGGACCTGGGATGTACAAATACTCAAATATTAGTGGGAGATTCAAATATTCATCATACAAGATCTGTACATAAATATCCTTTGGCATGGCCCCTGAGTCTCAGTAGATGTTCAATAAATGCTTGCTCAATCTTAATTTGGATAAAGCAAATATGATAGTCATTTTCTTACTGGCCACACCCTGACTCTCCAACAAATTAAGTTACCTTAGTAGTCTATACTGAGACATGCTATCTTAGGAAAAGGTAGTACATTTCACTTGTTCATTACCTGATTCCTCTACATATAGACTTTATGCTAACTGGACCAAGTCTTAGTCGCCACTGTGAACACACTAGCTCACAGAGCAGATAACTCACGCCAAGACACAGGATGACTTCTTAATGGATGAAAAGAACCTAAGTGGAAAAGGCTTTTGAATCTGAAGATTTATTTTCTGGTCACATGGCCACAGCTGATTGGCCCAATCTGAGTCAAGTGTCCACCCTGGTACAATCAATTTCTCTAAGGAATTTGGAATTGGGACTTCGAGGTAGAGTTGGTTGGCTGTGGGAAGCAAGTTGAAGAGTCCTGTGAACTTTGGGGATGTTTAAATTACCATGACTGTGAAACAAATCACTTCAGTGGTATACAATAACCATCTATTATGCTCAGAGATCCTGAGGGTCTGGAACTCACATAGGGCACAGTGAGAACAACTGTATCTAACTACCATGTCTGGAAGATTCAAAGGTTAGGGGCTGGAATCATCTCAGGCTTCTTTCATTCACATGTCTGGCTATTGCTCCTGGTGCTATCAGCTGGAGGCCTTGGTTTCTTTCCACTTTGTCTCACCATGTGGATTAGTTTGGGCTCCCTCACAGCATGGTGACTAGGTTCCAAGAGTAAGCACGACTAGAGGGAAAGCCTGGATGGAAGCCATATTGCCTTTATGACTTAGCATTACAGGTCATACAATGTCATTCTTGATATACATTCTATTTACCAAGGCAGTGAAAGTCCTGCCCAGCTTCATCACAGGGAAAAATAGACTGTCTCTTGATGGGGAGTAGCAAGTTTCTGGAAGGGCATGTAGGACTGAAAATACTGTGGTGGTTAATTTGGAAAACATGGTCTGCCACAGGTGCTAAGGCAGTCATTTGGGGGCGCAGCCATGATGGGTTATTTGCATGAAGAGAAGTCGAAGATGGCTTTATCGGGAAAGGGGCTGTTGAATAGAGCAGATAAACCAGGAAGTGAAAAAAATACCATTTGACCAGAGAGTCAGGGAGTTACAGGTTGGGTTCTCCAGATGATTTTTAGAGTTTGAGGTACAAGGTGTTTATGAAGGAACAGCGTCTGTGAAAGGAAGGGAGAGGAAGTAACGTGAAGAGAAGCTGACCTGTGATAGAGGTCCAACCAAGCTTTAGCCAACACAGTGAGTACTGTGTTGACCTCTCAGCGTTGTCCCTGGTCAGTCTGAGTGACTGGGCCTTTATGTGCTGCCTAGCTTAGTCATGGAATGTGGGCCACTGCAACAACAGCATGACCTTGGAGGAGGCTGACCTCTACAGCTATGGCAGACCCCCTGAGGAGTGGAGAGCTGGCAGCTACCTGCTGACGGCACTCTCCTAGGTTATGTGGCAAGTTTTTCCTAGAATGGAGGATCTGTACCCTGCATCTCTGTGCCACAAGGGGGAGGACTTTTGGGTTCTTGTGATCTGGTTTGTCTGTCCTACAAGAGGGTTCAATAGAACACCCTTCCATATTTATGATACACCACTCTTCACTGAGTTGAATTGATTTACACATCCTGCAACCCAATATACCAGCCTAAGGCTCTGGGTCTCAGTTTCTCTCCCTATAAAGCAAGGGGGTTGGATGGGTCTTCCTGTTTTGAAATCTGGTGATTCTTATCCACTTGTCCACTGCCTTTTACAGGGCCAGCTCTGTAGAAAGTGGAACACAGCTCACTTGTTGAGAGCTCCTTATCAGATACAGACCCAGACAGACACAGTCTGGCTTAGCTGTTCATGTGATTTATTCACCCCATTCTGAAAAAAGCACCAGGTGATATCTGAGCTATGGCAGCAGCCAGCTGGCTCCCTACACATTCCAGGTATAAAAATAGTTCATAAGAAGCACCAAGTTCCAATAATTCTGACTTCAGTCTCTGGACACCCCAAAATGGCCTGGAAAATACTGGCAAATCCAGTTCCTGCTGTGAGCCTCCAGGGTCTCTCTTTTCATGGTATAGCAATGCTACTGGAAGCAGATTGCTGGGGGCATTAAGAACGTGGATGCTAGGGAATTCCAGCAATCAGACTCTTGGCCCTAATGCTCCTCCCCCAAAAAGCAGAGTAGCATAAATTTGGAAGACACACAGTATTGGGGCTGGATTTAATTTCTGTATCTGCCGTGTACTGACCACTAACCTTAGTCTTACTTAGTTAAGTTTCCCTACCCTAAAAGTGTGTCCAAAAAATCTATCTCACAGGCTTATTTTGAACACACTGAAAAGATAATATAAAGCATTTAGCACAATGCCAGGCACATTCTTTGTGAATATTACTGTCAAAGAAGAACAGAAACTTTCAATTATCAAGCCTCTGCTCTCAGTTCCAGGCACTGTGATAACTTAACCAAACTATCATCGTGTGCTTCTGACCTCAAGGAATTTGGGTATAGTAGGAAAAAAATTACTTTTCTAAAATAAACTTTCATACCGCAGCTAAATGACCTGGACAAGCAATTTCACTTTGCGGGTCTCCCCTTCCTATAGAGAGAATTCTGCTTAATTTATAGACTTAGGTTGATGACTGGAGATAAAGATGTATAAGGTGTAGATGATGACCATAGGTGATGATGTATGATAAGGTGTCCAGCACGTAATAAGAGAATACACTATGACCTCTGATCTGGACTACTGACCTCCATTTTGTGGGCTGCTACTTGCCAAAGATGATGCCCAAACACTCCGAAGCCTCAGGGAATTTGCTAGCCTCTTCGGCCATTTGACCTGCTTCATGGGACATGTTATGGGACATATTAAGGCAGAAGTTTAAAATAATAGTGGCCCGGGAGGCAGGAATCTCCAGGCTCAAGACTGAGCTTTGCCCCTGTGAGTTTCACCGTTCTATAGTATCCCCATTTACCAGGGGGATAAGGAGATTTGGAGTTAGGCAGCTGGTACTTATGGTACTGACTCTGCTCTTTCCATGTGAAATCTGACAGATGAGCCTCAGTTGGAGGCCTTGGTTTCTTCATTTATGTCAAGGATGTAGGCTCTACCTCCTTCATAGGGCATTGTGCTATTCAACGAGGTAGCATGTGTAACGGATTTAATCCTGTGTCTAGCTCAGTGATTCATAAATGTTTCCTGTTAAATATTTTTATAACTCAACACTTAAGCAGCACGTATTCAAGACTGAGCCATGAGATGAAGAAATTAGCGCTCAGAGACTGAATTTACTCTGATGTCTTGTATTTGCAATCTCACTGCCTGACACACGGGAAGCACTTCATACCTATTTGTCCTATGCCCTTCCAGACAAATGTCACTTTCAATCCAGGCATCATTTGTGAAGACCATTTGTTTTCACATTTTTTAGTCTTTTCTTTTCTTTTCTTTTTTTCTGCCAAGGAGCTTGAATCTTTTCCCTGTGGCTGAAAATTATTTTTCCTGACCTGGAAACTTCAGGCAAGGGGTCCCCTGGGCAAAGTCATGAGGGAAGCGGGACGTGCACTTATTTGAGAGATTGTTGATGATCTTGAGTCAGGCCTGGGGTCTCCGGGCTCGTGTATCACTTGGCGCCATTTCTCCAGGCTGCTCATGACTTTGTGATCACCTCTGGCGATTCTTGTAGAAGCAACGAGCAAGTCCCTGGTGTGGACACACACACATACGTGCACATGTGCAAGTTCCTAATGACTCACGTCCTCTCCTAATGACAGCTGGTTTCCATGGAAAGCTGGATGGCTCCAGTGCGTCTATCTCTTGGTTCCCAAACTGACTATACAGACACTGTGACTCACTGCTCAAAATGCAGCAAGTGGAGAAGTCACGGTCAGCTTGACTACTACAGAGGATCTTGGAAGCTAGGAGCCTGAAGACAAATCACATTTCTGGACTTCTGAGAGAACTATGAAACCCTCTCAATTTAGATTGTGCTCTTTTCTGGGATCAGTCGGCTCGGCAAGAGATGTCCTTTTATTAGGAAAACCTGAACTGAGATTCTAATAGCCAATCAGCGTGTGCATTTGTGTGCTCCTAGACAACAGATCATCTGACAGAGGCCTCCCGTTCAGTTGTAGAATTATTTCCCAGCCCAGGCTCCTCCAGTCCCCAACCTGCTTGAAATCATTCCCAAACGTGCTTGGAAAGGTGCTCATAATTTCCAAGGGTCTCTCAGGGCCTCTATGGGCATTGTATACATTCTCTCGGTTAACCTCTACCTCTTTTCCATGCAACAGTCATCAGGGACCTCGTGATAGCAGAGCCAGAAACTGAACCCCGGTGTGTCTGACTCCAGAATCGACACTTCCTACTACACCAGGGTGAGGCCCTCCTCTAAGCTTGGTTTCTCAGAACCAAGCTCATTTCTTTACACACCGTGAGCACCCAAATACAGCTCACTGAAATGAAATGGGGTGAAGCCCATGACATTGGGCAAAACTCAGGGTTTTTTTTTTTTTTTTTTTACTGATAAAATAAGATAGGTTAGACAATCTCTTGGCATTACTCTTACTTGAATAGTTTAGAACCCTAGTTTTCAACACAGGCTACACATTCAAATCCCCTTGGCAACTTTTCAAAAACACCGATGTCCATGCTTCTGTCTAGATCTTTTGATTTAATTGGCCTGGAGAAGAGCCCAGATTTTCTAAAAGCTTTCCAATAATTCTAAAGGGCAGGCAGGAGTGAAGACAACTAGAGACCCCTGACCCTTCCACCCTTGCACCTTAATGATAAAAATCATTGATTAATCACACATGCCAGAAACTTTAGGGGTGACCCTTTGCTCTGCCCTACCACTGTCACACCTGATATACCAAGTCCCTGTACTTCCAATATTTGCCCCAATCTGCTCTGTGCTTTCTGTCCTGGTCTCCCCTGAGAAGACACTGTCACCTTCTATACAACTGCAGAAGCCACTGAGGTGGGCCGGCTGGTTGTCCAGCCATCAATATCCCTCTGTCCAGCCATCAATATCCCTCTCTTCTTGTTCTTGCCTGAAACTTGATTTTGTGTAAGCATTCATTTCTCTTCCACATTGCTTAGGGACATTGCTACCCTCTCCATTTTAGAGGCTGGTCCCAATAGAGCTATTCTGCGGATGAAACACTGCCTGACTACTAGTAGACACTGCCTGACTACTACACAGTAGATTTTTCTGCTGCTGGACGTGAGCAACAAAGCATATAGACCATTGTCCCTGGCAGCCACCATTCCGTGACTAAGAAGGGCAACAGCCTTAGGAATGACATATATATCCAGATATATATATATATATATATATATATATATATGTATATACACACACATATATATATATAGCATGCTAAGGCTGTTGCCCTTCATAGTATAGATTATAGGTTATGTTACGTAATATGTTACTATGTTATATATTATAGAGAGTATCTGGAACACATTAGAACGTAACAGTAAATACCTGATGAACTATGAATGAATGACCTCATTATCTGACTGGAATCCTGGAATCAAGGCCTCAGTGTATCTTAGAACAAAGATTGGCAAACTTTTTCTATAAACAGACAGCTTGTATATTTTTAGGTTCTGGGAACCACATGGTTGCTGCTGCAGAATCTCAGTTCTGAGGTTGTACAGCAAAGGTCCTTGTAAATAATATGCAAATAACTGAGCAGAGCTGTGTTCCAATAAAACTTTATTTATAAAAACAGGCAGTGGGCCTAATCTGGCAATATTTGACTGACCTATGATAGAGGGGGGAAGAAAGGAAAAGTTGGATAGGTAAGGAATGACAAGTATTTGGCCTCTCTGCAGAACCTCGGTCTCCTATGACAGATGTCACTAATCATTGATGACCCTCCAATGTCATCATGATGACCGGCAGGTTTCATGCCGAACCTGCACTTGCTCTCACACCCCTCAACCAAGCGCTGTCAATCAGAGTCAGTATGCTCAGGGCAACCTCTTTGCCATCTCTGCCCCGACAAGGCTCTATGGTTCCTCACAGAAGCCCTCTGGTTGGGAGCTCACAGACTTGGGGTTTAGACTTTGGTTTTCCACTTGTGCCGTGTGTGATGTTAGTCCAGACATTCTCTCTCTCTGGGTCTCGGATATATCTAATGTTGGGAGTTTTGCTGACAGCAACTTGAGAGATTAATTATGCAAAGATTTCCTTAAAAGAAAAAAAAAGAAAGCTGCCTGCTTTTATTCTGTGTTTGCTATGTGGTCAATTAAGCAAGGAAAAATAATTTAAGCCAGTTGTGATAACAGAGCATTAGAACCTGGGCTCATATTTTTTCCTTTCCACCTTGCTGAGTTATTGAGGACAGAGCGTGGCTGTAACAGCAGGGAATGGCTGACGTCCCATTCCAGATGCCACCTCTCCTCCCATTGTGCCACTTGTCAAACTTTCCAAATATGCCCCCTTCACCTTCCATTTCTGTGTTATTTTCATTCTGAGGCTCCTGACATGTTTAATTCCTCAGCTAAGCCCTCTCCCCGTCCAAATGTCGCCACCCTTGTCATACAATTTATTTTCCACACACATTGAAAATCAAGCTCGAACATTTTTCTCTACAGTGAACTCTTGAGAAATAGCCTTTGGAGCAGCCATCCATCATGGTGGCAATACTATGGAGAGCAAATTCTTTATTTGTTTAGCACTTCCCATTCAAGATCAGATTTCATCGAGGGTAGCCTGTGTCAGCAGAAAAATGCCCTCTCGTTTGCTCTGTATCTTATCAAGCAAGGGAAAAGGAAACGATCTGAAGAACCTACTATGTGCCAGCCCAGCGCTGAGTGGCTTTACATAACCAGTTAATCCTCCAAGTCATCTTGGGAGGGAGAGGTTCGTCCCCATTATGCTGACGAGGCAAGGGACTCAGAAGTTAAGTAAGAGAGCAGTTTGGAGTTTGTTTCCGGAATCCGGGTTGTATGTCAGGTTTCCAGAGAACACAGAATCACTAGTGTAAGTGTGCATGCATGTGCACATGTATGTATGTATACATGCATTCTCCTTGATCATCCATCTGTCTCTGAGAGATTAATTTTAAGGAAATGGCTCATTCATTATAGAAGCTAGCAAGTCAAATCTGCAGGACAGGTTGGCAGCCAGGTAATTCAGGAAAGGGTTGCGATGCAGTCTTGAGTCTCAAATCCTTAGGGAAAAGCAACAGACTGGAAACTCAGACAGGGTTTCTGTATTACAGTCCTGAAGCAGAATTCTCCATTCTCTGGGAAGTTCAAGTTTTGCACTCTAGGCCTTCAACTAACTCATTGGATGAGGCCCACTCACATTGTGAAGGATCATCTGCTTTACTCAAAATCAACTGGCTATAACTGTTAATCATATCTACACAAGATATTCATAGCAACATCTAGATTAGTATTTGACCCAACACTCGTGTAGCCCAGCCTAAAATGAACCACACTAGTCCATTATTGTCTCTATTTCTCATACTTCCTCAGGCTTGGACAAGAGCCAAGTCTTTAAGCTTTCTTATATTCAGTTGACAGTTTAGAGTGGCCACAGGGCCAGCATAGGATGTGGAAATTGGGAGGCTCTCATTGAATGAATATGACAGGTAGGTCTTCCACAGTGGACCTTTTGGGTGAAATTTGGGGTTAGGATCTTGCTCTACTGGCTCTTTTGTGCTCGTAAGATCTGGATGTCCCAAGCTGGCTTTTATGTCGCTCCATTGTAGAGTCTTTGCCTACTTCTGCACTCAGTGTTCCAGCCACAGTGACTTGTCATTTCTCATTCCCAATGCTCTGCTTACCTCTGTGCTTCCTCACACACCATCTCCTCTGACAAGAGCATACTCTTTCCTCCTCTGCCTTCAGCCTGTTCTTCCACAAGTAACTCAGGGATGATCCCTTAGAACCCAGCTTAATTACCATGTTCTTGGGAGCCTGCCCAAGTCTGCAGCAGGGCTCTGATCTCCAAGGGGACATAGCTGACCACAGGGCTTATCACACTGCCTGCCTGGTCAGCTAGGAGTGTCATGTGGGCACAATTGATGCCTCATTTCCTTGGACCTCCAAGGCACAGAGAAATGTCTAGCACATGTGGACCCTTAATATTTGTTCAATATCAGGTGAAAGAGGAGAATGCAATCTTTAATATTCGTGGTCTTCTTGGTGTTCGTGCGAGTTTTTTTCTTTCCCCTTAAATTACTGTCTGAATGGGAGTTCCTCCCAACACCCACCATTATATGCTAAATGTTTGATCATAAATTAAACAACTAAGAGGTGACCATCTTCTCTCCGTGGAATTCATGTCAGCCATACAATTCGCTCTTTTCTTAGAAAAAGGATCCAGAAAAAGGATCCAGTGAAGGAGGAGTGTAGTGATCGGATGGAAAGAGACTCATTGCCCCGTGGACTTGTCCTGAGACCGCTCCAGAGAGCGTGACAGGAGGATGACAGGTCCACAGGCTCCAAGTTCCTTCGAGGTGGTCTCAGTCCCACTTACTGCCCCCAGGAGGCTTCTCCTGAGTTTGATGTGGACACGTTAGCAGCACGCACGGAGACAGTGATGTATATGTGTTTAGTCTGAGCTTGTCCAGCACCACTGACAAGTGCGGCTGCCTCGAAACAAGAAAGATGGGGTGTTAATCATGAGACCAGGCCAGTCCTTCCTCCTTCAGTCTATCACCAGCCCATGCTATTCATTTTACTCTTCCCTAAAAAATGACACAGATGGCCTCTG
The DNA here is from genome assembly GCA_030068075.1 of Paguma larvata. Classification (NCBI taxonomy): domain Eukaryota; kingdom Metazoa; phylum Chordata; class Mammalia; order Carnivora; family Viverridae; genus Paguma; species Paguma larvata. The sequence goes on from CM057833.1 coordinate 43,417,337, forward strand.
CATGTGAAAACCTTAAGGAGTTCCATTCAAGTCTATTTGCTTCAACATTTCCCCAAGTATTTATTTTTACTTTAGTTAAAAATTATTTAAGACCCTGAGCTATGCACTGGGGACGCGATCACGAGCGAAAAGATACAGACCCTGCCCTCAGGGAACTTACAGTCCAGTAAGGGAGACACCCGTGCAGTGCCCAATCTGTGCTCGGAGACTGGACACTGCTCTGCGTGAACCTCAACATTGACCAGAGTGTGGACTCCAGCCTTGGCCGTCTGCCAGGTATTTTATATCTATCACCTGATTCCAACTTCACAATAATCCTTTGAAGTGAAGGATGATCCTTTGATTTTTCTGATCCTACAGATAAGGAAACCGTCTGAGTCCTTAGGAGACTTTGTAGAACAGCTTAAAGTCAGGAAACTGAACTAGATTCAAACTAAGCCTGCCTGACTGTGAAGCCAAGCCAGTCGCCCATCGACAGCGCTGTATTATCCCAGAGATGCGTGCACGACGGTGAGGGGGGTGCATGGGGGCCGGGCTTCCAAGAATTTGTAGGAATTCATCATGAGGAAAATGTGGGGAGGCGCCGCACCGGGAACGTAGGATGCTCCTGGAGTCATGAGGTCGAGGAATGGAGGGAGGGGCAGGGAATGAGGCCGCGAAGGGGGAGTTAGAGCAGTTGTGAAAAGGAGTCCTGTTTCCTTAGGAGATAGAAGCCATTGGTTTTGTTTAAGGGATAGAATGATACAAGAGGGAAGTAAGAACAAACTGTATAGGCAGTACACAGAATAGGCCAGTAGGGGGTGACAGAGAGTACATGGCCAAAGATCAATAATAGGCTATTGTAAGTGGTCTTGTAAATCATGATTCTTTGTTGTGGGCCCATTGGATCAGTCAGTCTGACGTGTTCCTTTGAGAAGTTGCTGATCAGTGGTTAGTTGCTGGCTGGTTAGGTAGAGATTTTCCCCATTTCTAATTACAGGCTCTTTAGCCAGTATCAGAATTTTTTCAGCCACATGAAGAAACAAAACAAATCCCTATATTTAAGTAATAATGATGATGATGTCAGGGACACTGGGATACATGGCCCAGACCTTGCCTCTACACTTAAGGAATTATTCCTCCAGTTGCTGGGAGGGCTGCCAGCTGACAGCCCTCAATTCTTACTCCCCTTTGCACATTGCATCAGCTCAAGAGAGCTACTCTCCTGAGATCACACGGTCTTCCTCAGGCACCCCACCTCCAATGACTGAACTCTGGGAGTGGAGTATAAATGAACTGGCTTCCTTCCCCCAACTGGGGGTAAATGAAAGGCCTTCTCCACTTTAGAGCTTTCTGTCATGTTGACTGAGACCTCCATTGAGGCTGCTCTGTGGCCCACGTCTTCCTCTGCCTGGCACTGCCGCCCTCCCTTTCCTTTCAGGCAGCAGAGAATCTTGAGAGTATTCCGACATAGTCTCTGCATGCACATCCCCAACTCCACCTGCTCCTTGGGGGACCTGTCTAGTGGCAAGTGATCATCGCAGCTAACGTCTATGTCTGACAGCAGGTGATGGAGTTTGCGTACATAATCTTGTTTCATTCTGCCAACAACGATGGGTCATAGGTAGCCCATACTATGATAGGAAAATTCTTTGGTGCCCATGCAATGCTATCTATAATCCTAGCTAAGTTTCAATCCTCCTTAGGAGAGGGCAAGACAAGGATTCCTAACCCCTTTAGACTTATTAGAAACTGAGGCCCAGAGAAAAAATTTTCTCAAGATGTCAAGTCTACAAATGTTAGAGTTGTCTAATTATCTGGTCCATTCTGTTGCATACAGATACTCCCATTTCTGACCAGCTTTTTAATATATTAATTGTCCGGGCAGGGTGGGCCCAGGATTTCTATCCTCTGGTTCGAAAGCTGGACGTTTATCAACCAATCTTGTAACTCTACTCAAAATACGTGGCCTAAGACAAAATGGCAAAGAATGGTGCTTCTGGATCATCAGCACCAAGGAGGCCCTTAGCAGGTAAGGGGGGGGGGGGTGTTTCAAAGTGCTTTCTCCAGAGCTGCCTCAGGGGTCCCCACAGAAGGGAAGAAAAGAGGATGGGGACTAGGGCCTGAGAAGGAAGGAGAGGAGAGCAAGAGAGAAGGGGGGAGGTGAGGGAGGGAGAGAGCCAGAGGCTGGCGGCTGCTCTAGGAAATAAACAACCACAACTTTGCTGCCCATGAGGCAGCCGAGTTATTTGGGGCTTTGAACTCCTCAGGACAGTATGCTTTATCATCTGGAATAATAAACGCAGACCTGGTGGCCCCGAGGAGCAGGCAGGCGGCGGGCTGGGGGGCGCAGCTCCGTGCAATCGGCCAACAATGGGCAGCCTGCTGTCTGTGTCTGCACAAAGGAGCCCGGGAAGGCTGCCTCCGGGAGGCAAGGGGGCCAAGAGGGCTCTCAGCGGGTGCTGAGTGAGCTCTTCAAAGTAAACAAGGGCTCCGGGGCCAGGGGGACCCTCCTGTTGGTGGTAACTCTGACCCGCTAAGGGCCCCGGGAAGGAGCTCGGTATTTTTAGCTCTCCAGTTGCTTTGAAAGCAAGAGGGGAAGAAACAGAGCCGCAGTGTGCAATTTTTTATTTTTTAGGACATAATAGCTAACAGCTCCGAAAACATTCTGGAGGTGCTCCAGAGCTCATCAACAAGCACATCCCCGCAGATTGAGGGAAGGATAAACCCGTGTGTTGGCGTGACGGCCGGTGTGGTGCCAGAAACCAGCCCTGTACACGCCTCCCCGGGGACCTGCCAGGTCATTCACCTGTTGGCTCCTGGTTCCTAGAATGTCAAGCATTCTGGTTTGCTGAGAGCTAAGTTGAAGTCCCAAATTTCCCAAGCCATCAAGAAATCAGGGAAATCCCGTGGTGTTAGGAGTCTGTGCAGAGACCCGACTACTTACCTTGCTGTGGCCTTGAGCGAGTCCCATGTTTACCATGAGCGTCGGGGAATTCAAAAATCTCTTGAAATTTAACTCAGTAGGGGTGAGGGCTCACCTTAACCCTCAAGGCAGAGGAAATGGAGCAGTCTCCTATAACTGACAGCTTTGTAACTGCTCAGCCTCCCCAAGGGGGAAGGAAACTTTAATTTTTGTGGTGGCAAACAAAGGCAGATAGGCCTAAGGTCAGGAGCAGGCAGCTGAGTAGAGGGTGGAGAGCTGGGGGCTCAGGAAGTGTAGACCACAATGCAGGGTTGAGTATGAGGCTGCGCTCCCCCTGTGGGGCGAGAATGCAGACCCAGAAGACAGAAGCCCTAGGTTGCCCCCTACTTGCTGTGGGGACCCTGGGCAAAGTGAGGTCCTCCCGGAAGTAAGGCCCACCCTGACCTGGACTCCGCCAGAGTATCCCCTTACTTTCTGCCCTCAGTGGCAATGTCCCCCAGCCCGGCCATGTCCTGGGAACGTCTCCGTTCTCTCTCTCCAGGATGCTCCTTCCAGCCTCCTAATTGGTTTTGCTGCCCCTAGGCTTGCGCTGCCCTGGTCCACCCTTCACAATGCCTCTCTAAAGTCCTCTCCTAACACGAGGATCGGATAGGGCCATACTTCGGTATATGGCTGTCTGTGGTTGCTCTGTTCCTAGGCTGACATCTAAGTATTCAAGGCCTCCCTGAGGTCTGGTCCCTACACACCCACATCCGGCTTCGGCACCCAAATCTGCTCTTCTACACGCACCTCAGTTTCTAGCAACGTTATTCCCGGAAGGCACCACACTTTCTCAGGTGTGCATACCTTGCACATGCTCTTCCTTGTGCACGTGCTGTTCCAAAACTCATCTCAGTCCTCCACCTGGGGGACAGAGCTCAGGAAGGCCTCACAAAGTAAATCCCTTCCTCTTGTGCACAGCCCTACTACAGCCCAGTCTTGCCGGCGACACCAGTTAAGGACACAGGTGAAGAAAGAACCATTGGAAAAGCAGGTATGGTCACTGTTGCACCCATGGTGCATGGAGCAACTTCAGAGTTCCTAATACTGGATAGTTCTCGGGAGATGATTGTCTTATGAGTGTTATCTATAAGGCAGAAGTAAAGATGCCTTCTTTTCCACTTTTACAAGGCTCCTGGGAGGATTCAAAGAACACAAGAACGTTTGTAAAGATAAATGCTATGTACCTTTGAAGACTTGGCATTAGTTTGATTTGATTCTAGATCTCCTTCCCTGCCTCTCTCACTTCCTATTTGGCATTGCCCACAGTCTAAAGAAATACTCAAGAAGCAGACGGGTAAGATTCCCCGCCCTTGTGAAGCGTATTTTCCATTAAAGAGACAGATATAGCAAATACATAGATACGGCAATTTTTATTTTATGAAAGATGGATAAACAAGAAGCAGGTGCAGCAGGGAAGAGAAAGTCTTCAGAAACTAGACCCTGCTGCCTCCTGTCAGGGCAGGGTAGCTCTGAGATGTGTGATTTAGAGCCTCGGGGCCACTTGACATCTCTCTCTTGGCCAGGGAGAGGACACCCATCTCTACGGAGAGTTGTGACGACTAAATAGGCTTGGCTCCTGGCTTCCTAGGAACTGATTCTGGACAAAGAAGCTATTAAGGCCTTTGCCTCTCAATGATAAAAGAGACTTCTGTGGTATCCTAGGGGGAAGGGACAACCATGGAGCCCTTGCGTGGCCAAAGAGTAGTCCTCTCTCCCCGAGAAGCAGCTATACAGACCAAGCAAACACGTTTTCTCTGAAGCCCTCTGCACGGATTCCTAGACATTTCCAAGGTCTTGCATCATGGCTTGCTCTGGTCAACTGTGTTGCAACCAGCAATTGTCCATAGAGCTGGACCTAGGGCTAGTCACTTCCCTTTCTGGGTTTTTTTTCATCTGTAAGAAGAGGACATTAAACTAGAAAATCATTTTCTACTGTCTTCCAGGGCAAGTGTTATGATTTTTGTTTTGGCAAGATTTTTACAACGCAAATGCTTTGCCTAACTACTGAGCTCCAATTAGTTTTGCTGGTATCTATCATCTGAGGGTTCTAAGGCAAAACCAATGTGGCCTTGCATGTCTATTTCCTTTCAGAGAAGATAGGGCACTTGCTACCCTCAAGGCTATGCAAACCAGGTGTGCCCACTCTAAGAACTTGGCCGAGGTCAGCTGCAGGCAAACAGACGTGGTTCAGGCACACCCACAGGTTGGAAGAGGCTGTGTTCTATTTTGCAGCGGTGAGACTAATTGGATACAAGTGTGTCTCTGCACATTTACCCCAGAACCTGGATGCAAGTTCGAAGCTTTAAGTGACTCTTTACCACCCATCATTCCACTCCATGCCTTTCTGTGTTGAAAGTTTGGTTTTTTTGCTCATTTTCTTTTATAGCATATCCACAAACTGCTTTGATGCACCCAAAACTGCATATAAGTTATCAGTAATCTTCACAACTACCTTAAGAAATGGGTAATATTCTTCCAGTTTTTTCTACTGAAGAAACTGATGTTCAGAAAGGTGAAGTACCCAGCTTAAGGTTGTAGAGCTGGGGAACGGTGGAGCTGTGACTCTAGCTCAGATGGGTCTAATATCAAGGCCTAGAAGCCTTTACTAGTGGCCTCTGCATACAGAATCAGATTCTCAAGAGTGAAGGAGTCAACTTATGGTCTCAGTAGGGTCAATCTACAGAGTCCATCTGTCCAAGTTGTAGGAATTTATTCTTATTCAGCAGATCCGTAGGACATCATTTTCAAATTTTAAGTATGTAGGGATCACTTGGCGTGTTCCTTGCATGCAGATTCTCTTACTCTATACTCAGATTCTGCATTGTTAGGATACAGGTGGCTCTTGAACTTCATGCTGAGCAATGTTTCACTTAGGGGTTGGGGTGGAGTTTAGCACTTGAATCTCCAAAGTTATCCTTCCTGTCTCCCGGAGTACCCAATTCCCAAATCCATGAAGACACAGAAAACAAAATAATAATTGTACTGATGTCTGGGCAAGCACCGAAATGCCTCACTACAAAGCACTGGTAAGGCTGTGTTGGAGAAGGCAGCCTAGACCTAAGCATGTGCTGTCCTCACACCTTGGACCTGATTTGGTTTTACGGCCTCAGGTCTTCAAAGTGAGCTGTCTGGGTTGGTGAAGCCAACCTCAAGTTCACTTACTGGAATCACCATATGACGAGGATTGCTTGACTGTTCTCATCTTATTGCAAGTTACACAGCAAACAGTTGGCTGATGCCTACCTGGCCAACATTTACCACAGGCAGATAGGAAGCAGGCAACAGCCCATATGCATGAACTCAGAGCTAGAGAGGGAGCAGAGCACTGTTCCTCATGTTTCAGGAAGCAGAATAGGGTGTATTTACAGCTAGGTGGTACCTTTTCACGGACTATGCTTGCCTACTCACAGTTCAGGGTCCAGGACCATTAAGGTGTATCCAACCATGTGAACAATCCCCCAAAGGGTAGAAACTGAGTGCAAGGAAGTAGATTCTCCCTCTCTGGTGGGCCAAGGCTCAAGGATCTCTTTCATCAGTACAACCTTAACCGAGCACCAGCTCTGTACTAGATCCTCGACTAAACAAGGAGTCCCCCATCTCCTCCAGGAGGCATCATCCATTCCATTGGTGAAATCTGAGGCCTAATTTCACTGAGATACAGGCTGGTGAACAAAACAGACCTAGCCCTATCCTCACAAAGACAGCCTTGCAGTTGGGCAGACTGCCAGGACACCTACCAAGTAAGCAGAGATACAAAGACAATAGTGCTCAATTGTGATGGGGCTTATGAAGTAACCAACATGGGACCAAGACAGAGGATTTGGTGCAAGAAGCAGTGCTACATGGGAGGATTGAGGAGAGAATCCCTCAAGAGGCAACTCGCAGACCAGCAATACATAGGTTATAAAACCTAAGTGATAATATAGTGTTGAAAATATGTTGGGAGCAGAGGGGAGGCAATGATGAACTCCCTGCCTGGGAAACTCAAGGCAGTTGAAGTGTCTTGCCCAAGGTCATGAGGTGGGTCACAGGCAAGCCCTGACTAGAATCTGGGGCCAGAAATGTTTCTTTTACTCGAAGCCTTTATCTGACTCCTTTTATTCTTCTGTCTTGGATCACTTCCTGTGGATTAGATTGCCTGGTGGGGGAGAGTGGTCTTCAAAGAAGTCTGTCTTGCTGTCTTGAAAGAAGAATCAAAGGTCATCGAAAAGAAAATATGTGCCATGCTAAAAGTGCCTTTAAAAGAGACAGTGAAAAATTTGCAGTACGCCATGAGTTCAAGCTTCCAGCAACTTCTGCTCTTCCGTGGGTTTATCTCCTCCACGAGCTTGCTAGAGACAAAACAGATGGGAAATGCGATCGAGTGCAAAGCACTAGGCACATGCTGGGAATTATCAGAACCCCGACACACGTGGAGCGAAGGAAGACTTTGTCTCTCTACCTTTAGAAAATCGCTACAACCATCCCTTCTCCTCTGTGAGAATTAGAAACAAAAGTGGCTTAGTTCCGAAATGGCGAGCAGTCCTACAAAATGCTGCCTTCTCATCCTCCCTTTCATCTTTTCCAGGGACAACCGGCTGCCAGAAATGTGTCACTTCAAGCAGGCCTCCACATCTTACTGGGCTGAAACTTAAATTATTACCACACCAGTCTGTGCACACTTTTTTCCCCTCCTCTTTTCCAAGAACAACCATAACCAAGCTTGACAAACTGCTGATTTCTACCAAAGCCCTTTCAGCGCCTTTGAAACATCAGAGACAAAAGGGCAGAGAAGGACTGAGAGCAATGAGGAAACTCAGAAGTTGTTCCTGATCCCAGACTCGCAGCTCCCTCCAGGCAGTCTTCCAGGTTTGTTAGCAGCAAAAGAGGGTTTACTCAGTACCTGTCCACCTGAGCATAGGGATCATACTCTTTTTTTGTCTCAGTGACAAGACTCCATTCTGGATAATGGAGCTACAGCAATGACCCCTGTGGCCCGACAAGCTTTTAAGGGATAGGAAATATAAACAAGGAATTAAGTAATACTAGCATATGGCAAAAAGTGCCATGTAACGAAATATAGGGGCACACCTTAAGTAGGGAGAGAGGATTTCCTGTTAGAGAGGAAGAAAGAACAGACCTTAACTTTGGATCTTGGGGGGGTGGTGCACTATTTCAGCTGGTCCTCTAAAGTAGGTAGGTTGGGGCACCTGGGCAGCTCAGTGGTTGAGCTGCAGATCCTTGCTTTGGGCTTGGGTCATGATCCCAGGGTCATGGTAAGGAGTCCCACATCAGGCTTAAGATTCTGTCTCTCCCTCTGCCCCTCTCCCCCACTCACATGCTCTCTCTAAAAATAATTTAAAAATGTTTAAAGATGGTAGGGTTCTTACAGGTAGAATAGCAAGTTCAGGGGGAAAAGGAGAACTGTTACATCACCAAAAAAGTGGTTGCTGGTGCATTCCTTGTGGTGGGAAAGTAGGAAGAAAAAGGAGGAGTTCTTCTAGGGAGAAAAATAACCCAATTTGCCTGCTGCATACAATGCATGACAAGGGAATCCAGTAGTCACCTGAACCCAAGACAGCATTTGGACTTGATGAAAGCCTTAATGGAAATTTAGGTCCATGTTGCTCCATTTACAATGTAATCTTGAACACATCCCATCATTTCTGAGGCTATTGTTCCTCATTAATTACTGGATACTAATAGTCATCTGGAGAGGTGATGATTTTTGCCCTCATTTAATGAAGGTGCTTGAACCAAAACAGCTGCCCAGTACATTTGAGAGCCTTGTTTGACTCACTTGTTTGACTCTAGAAAAGGACTAGAAGCAATAGATGACCAGAACCTGAGTAAGGCTGATCTTAGTGCCTTGGTATTAAAATCTGAACAGTATGTCGTCTTATCTTTAGTGTGGTTCTTGGGCATTCATCCTAATTTCTCTGAACCTGGCTTTCCTTGTCTGCATTTGGGGATTGTCGATCAAAAAGGGACCCTCTCTTCTACCCACATTCCCACCTTGACCCACAGAGAAGAGAACCTGCATTCTACTCCCTCAGTGCTAAGTGGAATACCTATGGACTCTTCCACTCTCCTATACACCTCTCTCTATAAAGGAGTGTCTAAAGAGTGTATGTCCTACTCTTTTGACCTACCAGTGTGGGTCAAACTCTAACCTCTGGCTAGTAGGTGGCATCACTGCTTTGGACAAAAATATCCATCTTAACTGTTCTGTCTTCCCAATACTCCACCTGTAAGTGGGCTTATCTCAGAGAGTATGTGGGTCACACTGCTTTAAGATAGGAACTTAAGCCATGCTAACAGGTAACCCATGACGTTGAATTAAGGAGTGTGGTAGACAACAAAAAGTGGCCACAAGTTTTTGCACCTTCTCCCTTTGAGAGATGGACTCAGTTTCTCTACCTCTGTAATCGGACTGGCCTCAAAGTAGAACAGCAGAAGTGATTGCACGAGGCCTGGGCCCTGGCCTCAAGAGGTATTACCTGCTCCCCTTTATTCTCTTAAATCCCTTTGCCCTACATGCATAGCCTAGGCTAACTTTCTCAACTTTCCCAGTCATCTGAGCCAACTTACCCAAAGCCATCATAGACTAGGCATCCTCAAGAGACCCATTGGTTGTTGCATGTATGTCAATAAGCTCAACCAAAATTAGTCAAGCCCAGATCAGAACTGGGCTGATATATTTGCAAGTAATAAAACAAATGGTCATTGTTTTAAACCCTTGAAGTGTTGGGGTGACTTATTATGTAGCAAGAGTTACTTGATACACCTGGTGATCACACCAACTTACAAGGTGATAGCTTATTTCCCATTTGGCTGGTCATCTTTCTATGATGAGCCATTCATGCTCCAGATGGAAGGGTGCCATGGAGGTCATACCCTGAATGACTATAAGAATGACAGCTTGCTCCTAAGGTTGTCATCTGTCTCAAAAAGGCCACAAGGAATGGCCACACAAGTTATGAGTAGCACTATTCTAGGAGATCCACAAACATCCTTAAAATGTAACCTGTACTCTGAGGCTACTGATGACCCCTGCACATATGCAGTGCAGTGACCCTTAGAACTAATCCAGGCATCTAGATGATGCCGAACAAGCATCAATTTTTATAATAACTTCTTGGTATTGAAGCGTTTTACTAGGTTGGACTTTATGGTTCTTAATGCTTAATTATCAAATAAGCCACCATTTTCCCATCAGAAAAGAGTCTGGGGAGTGATGATAATGGAGGCAGTAAACTAGATTATCTTTAAGGTCCTTTCCAGCATGGTTGCTGTGATTCATGGGCTAACACAAACCTTCTCATACAAAGAAGCCAAAACACATGCCCTGAGTGGGCTCCTTTGGTGAAATTGGGGGCATGGCCCCAGCAGCACAGTGTGGCAGGCCATCCGTCAGGCGGCTGTGTCAGCAGCCTGAGAGGCAGCCCATAAAGCTGCCAAAGGCTTCCCTTTGCTTTGCCCCAATCAAAAGGCAGAGGCCAGTTCTCTGTGCCAGCAAGGCCCCCGCTTGGCAGGAAAGAGGCTGTGTTCTGACTAGGATGGGTGTGAGGAACCTAAATAGTTAAGCCATCATTGAAGCCACAAGTAAATCCTTTGGTTTGTGATCAAAAGCAAGCAGCATAGGAACGGAAAAACTGAAGAGACAACTGTTTCCCAGTCTGCTGCCTACTCTGCATCGCACCCACCCCCAGCTCCTGTTTACACACTGGACTCAAAGCTCTTAGGGACAATTCTAGAGGCTGAGTGTCAGCCCTGGGTTTTCCACTCACCAGCCATGCCATCTTGTACACTGATGTCTGAGTCTCCCCCCAGAAACTGACTGGAACAGCCTAAGGTGGGGCCAGGTCATCAGAATCACCTAAGTTCCCCAAGTGACTGCCTACTACTGCCAGGGTTAGAATCATGCATTTAACCATTTTAGATTTTGGGTCGCTTATCTGTCACATGGGGATGGTACTTAGCAGGGTCCTTGCAGGATGTAATTAAGATAGACACTAGATGTGAAAGGGCAGTGATTACCATCTGACACAGTTCCTTGTCTGGAAGGATCCTATGCCTAGGGCCTTGAGCCAAGTACATGTGAGTCTTGAGGAACAAACTGTGTCCATTCTTCAGTCAGCCACATTCAGTATCTGATCTATGTCGGCTCTCAGGGTATGGGTCTGTGTGGGTAGAACTGAGGAATGCCGTGGCACGCATTCATGGTGTCCTGGTCCTAGGATATAGCACATCTCACAGTTACCCAGCGAACTGATTACATTCGCTCTCACAGTTCCTGTTGGAGTATGAACCAAGTGGCACTTAAAAGTACTATTGTACTACTGATGGATGGATGAATGAATAAAGAAACTACCTTGCCCTATTTATCCAGCCACTGTTAGGACCGGAAACGGGGATAGGGAAGCAGAGCAGGTGGCTGGGGCATGGCTGCATCCTATTTCCATTCATTCACTGATTTATTCAGGCATCTCAGCCTGCATTCACTCCACAAAACCTCCCATTGGGCTGACGCTATGCTGTATGGAGATAGAGGTCATTTAGATCCCATTCTTGCCCTAGAGCTATTCACAAGTGAGGCAAATCTACAGTTGGTAGCGTTGTTAGAGGTCCAAAGAACAGGACGCACATTAGCGGTTAGGTGTTCAGACAAGGGGGATGTTGGTGCAGATAGGAAAGCCTAAGGAAAGTCCTTTGGTAGAACTGAGTCTAGAGCACTAATAAGACCCTCGTTTGTGTCCTTTTAGTCTTTTATCTGAGCACACGTTTTAACCATTCTTTTTCCCATTTAATTTTCCAAGCCATTTTCCCCAAAACACAGTTCTAATGGTGTCAGCCCCACTCAGAGACACTGTTAGTTAATGGGGGGCCACTACCTGCTGAATGCAAGCCAGACTCCTTTGAGGGATACTAGTAGCTCTACCTAGGCCTGGACCATCCCCCTTTCCAGCCATGGCTCCCTATTTCTTCTGGCAAGTGGGCTCACCCCACATGGAACCATTTCTGATGCTCAGGTTCTCCCACATCTGAATGCACAAGCCTGGAATGTGTTTCTTTCTCCACACCCTCAATTCATTTTCTTGCACACCGAACTGCTTCCTGTCCACCCAAAAGTCTCTTACATCTGTGTATAAGTTGTTTCCTGTTGGAAAACATTTGTCTTTTGTCTGAAAAAGTACCTTCTAATCTCTCAAACACTAATTTCAATGTTGTCTCCTGGTGAGCCCTCTGGTTCCTCCAATAACAAGGGTTTCTTCCTCTAGGCACCATTTATACTTTGAGTATCTATCTCACCACAATACTGGTGTGTAACAAAACAGAAGTAAGCGAAGGGTCTTTGCCACCTTGGAAGAATCAGGTATTAGACATTGTTTGTTACTCCCTCATTTAGGTCCCTGTGAAGAGAAAGGGGTTATGTCGACCCATGTCTGGTTATCTTCATACGGATTTTGCCTTTGCCTGGATTTGGTGTCTAGCTCTTTCCTGGAAGCAGATTGCATTTCCAGGCTAAGTCTGCAAAACAGAAAATCTGTTACAAATATTTGCTTGACTTTTCTAGGTTTTGTGCAGTTTATGGGTTAAAAGTCTTACAAAGGGATCAAATATACATGAAGCCAACCTGCAGAAGCTGAGGAGAAGAGCCAAGGGTGACCCATGGTCAAGTCCTTGGACTCTGCAAATTTAGGTCAGAAAATTGGCTTTGAGTTTAATTATTCAGCCCCACTCCCAGGACAGTTTTTGGATTTTTCCCCACTTATTTTTATAACCAACAGTGTCAACATTTGGATAACTCTATTGTTCTTCTTTTAACTTTGAATTCTTAAAGACAACAGACTGGAATGGGCACGGTTTTCAGTTTTGCACAGATCACTGTGAGCTCCACTCCGTAGGGTGGTCTACCTGGCTGTAAAATAAGGAAATTACAGAGTCTCCAAGATCTCATGTAGCTTGAATATTGTCATTCATTCCTTTGCTGTGTATGAGTCGGCAGCAGTAGTCCATGTATGATTCATTTCTCCCCTACCAAACACCTACTATGAGCCTTCTGTTGTCTTCTTCATCTTCTGCCAGCTAAAATCGCCCAGCCTTCTTGACTCCAGGCTCTGTGACATTCAACATCTTCTGTAACCTGTCCCCCCAACTGACATTTTTTCTTTTTTTTTAATATTTTCAAATTGGTTTCCATATAACACCCCGTGCTCATCCCAACAAGTGCCCTCCTCAGTGCCCGTCACCCACTCTCCACCCTCACCGTCAGTTTGTTCTTAGTCTCTGAGAGTCTCTTATGTTTTGTCTCCCTCCTCTCTTTTTCTTTTCCCCTCCCCCCGGTTTTCTGCTAAGTCTCTCAAAGTCCACCTATGTGTAGAAACATATGGTATCTGTCTTTCTGTGACTGACATTTCACTTAGCATAATACCCTCCAGTTCCATCCGTGTTGCTACACATGGCGACATTTCATTCTTTCTCATTGCCATGTATTATTCCATTGTATATATGTACCACATCTTCTTATCCATTCACCAACTGACATTTTCCAAGTGTTACTTTCCTCAAGTCAAGGCTCAAAATACTATTTGCTATTCTACCCAGATGCCGTGTACATTCAGCATTTACATTTGGGTGCCTGCTATTCAGTCTCTAGTGTCCTTTCTGATGTCAGCATTTGGCAAAATCCTATACGTGCTATCCCCAGACAGAAGACAATAGAAGTCCTTGTTGGGGATTTCTTTGGATTTCTGCATCAAGTTACCAGTTCTGGTCATTCTGCTTCTGCATTTTCATTCTGCTCATGTTCTTACAATTAGAGTTAGGTCTTGTTTGATAACATGTATTGGTAGCTTTTGGTGAAGTATTATGAAACCCAAGCCTGGAACTTATTGCTTGCTCCTTTCTTAATCTTAGAAATGTAGCCTGAACTTTTCCTCACCCCCATACCTTTAACTCACCTCCCTCCAACTAATTGCAAGAAAATAGCTAAAGGTCTATTTGGGCTCCATTTTCCTACTGCTGGACCCTCAAAGGTGTTTCCTTCCTACTGGACTTTTTCTTCATGCCACTTCCTGCCTCCACCCTCTGCCAACTGCCCTTCCCTTTTAGCTCTGGAAAGGGCCAGTCCTAGGAAGAACACATCTGACTGCTGTCACCACCCATATGCACTAAGGCCCGTGATCATCTCACCTAATGACAATAATGAAGGACATTCAGAGTCCTATAGATTTTACAGAGCTATGCCCTATAAGAGCAGTCTTATACTAAAGGGCTAGAGACCTTCGAATTTAAAGTTCCTAGTATTACTGAGCTATCTCCTTTTTTAAAGTTTTATAAAAACTTTACTCTTGTTAAAAATAAAGCTGCATACTATGCACATTCTTTAAAAATAAGTTTTGTGGTCCTATGTAACTCCAAATACTGGTGCTACATGCTTCTTTCTGTATAACCGCGGGTGCCATACTAGATATGAGTACCAGTGTCCTCATTTGTAAAACAGCCATGGTCTTACCATCACTGAGACATCGTGAGGAATGAATTGGATCAGTTATATACCAAAGGCTAGAGCGAGGACTGCACACAGTGACTCCTATACCGGGGCTCCTTTCAATAACAGAGCCTTTTCCTAGAATTAGGGCACAAATTCCATTTTGGGAGAAGACTCTTAAGTTTGAGGGCTGCTATTGGTCAATAGGAGCCAGACCTAAGTGGGTCCTTGAGTGTCCATCAGAGGAACTCACATCGTTAAAACTCCCTTTCCTTTCCTATGGCTCTTGTAAGCCACAGATCCAATTTTAACATGCTCTCACTGAAACTTAACCACAGGGATCTTGGGAGACCTCTGCCTGAACTTTCGTGGGTAGAAAAGGGAAGTGGAGCTTGGCGGGGGGCGGTTGTTGAGGATGGTCTCATAGTGGACTAGTCCATGGTACGAAGATTCCAAGGTGATTTTATACACATTATCCCATTTAATTTCTAATGGACCGTGTATGTAGTATGTGTGTGGTTCCTGGGACTGGAGGACTGGGACTGCTGCTATTATAATATTACTGCTACTATTATTTAATACTAAGGATAGTTGAGAAGGGTCCCAAAGTGGTGAAAGCGATGACTAGTGAAACCAGACTGCCTGCTTCAATGTGAAGCTCAGATATTAACTGATGAGGATATTAACAGTACCCACTACATGGTGTGGTTCTGGAAATTAAATGCACTAAAATTCATGAAAAGCTTAGAGCAACTTTGGTCAGAGGAAGCACTATTTAGAAGTTGTAGCAGCTGGTATTGTGCTAATAGTATTATTGTGTGCAGTCATGACTTAGCTTTGGTTGCAGGCTAAGGAATCAATACTGAGAATACTCTAACCCTGCAAATGCCCAGTACTGGTTACTATTTATAATTTATGATGATGTGCAAATCATCATAGCATAATGTGAACTTTCCTTCATTAGATTCTGAGTTTCTCAGGCACAGAACCACGCCAAAGAGATAGCAGAAGTATGAATAAAGTGTGAGAGGGACCATGGGTCCAAATTTGGGAATACTTACATGGCAGAGGGATGATGGCATGTCATAGCTATATATAAAGAGCCACAGGATAAAAAGAGTACATTTGCACGAAATATCAAGTTTAACAGGGAATGTAACTTAAGTAACATTTAAACATCCAGAAATATTATAGACTGGAAGGTCAAGTTGGTCTAGTTCTTAGGTAAGCCGTTAGTCCTTAAAGAACTCCTACAGAGATTGCTTTGGGCTCTGATCAGATGTCCCTGAGAACCCTAGAAGTTCGAGACACCGGAGGCAGGGGAACTAATTTGAAGCCTTCTGTAGTCACCTGCAGGGAGACAATGGAGTCAACTGATGGTAGAGTGCTCCTCATGAGGCATAGGTACAAGCTGGGGAGAGAAAGTAACCATGGGCATTTGGACCACTTCATGTAACTTCCTTGTGCCTTCAGGACTTGAGCCTCATCTCGAATAAACCACTGCCATATGATAGAGTACTGCTGTTTGCGCCTAACTTGATGGCTTAGTCCTAGTAAATATCAGACAACATCTGGTTCATCATGAGCAGCTTGGGTTGCATGGTTATTTGGCTAAGCGTTCAACCTCCACTAAGGCCCAGTAGCAGGCCAGGGAAGTGGCTGTAGGGATAGAGGGAAGGATAATAGGAAAACAATGTAAAGGGAGGTAGGTATGGCATCCTAAGGTCATAATGAAGCAAATATGCTGCTGTTCTGGGAGAAACAATACCAAAAGGCATGGGGACTGGAGGGGGAGTACCTCAGAGTGTAGAATATTGGGATGGGGAGGGTTACAAGACATAATTTATGTTTTCCCCTTTTTTTTTAATCTGTTTAAAATATGCAGAGTAAAGCCACCTGGGTGGTTCAGTCGGTTAAGCGTCTGACTTCAGCTCAGGTCAACATCTCACATTTCATGAGTTCAAGTCCCATTCCGGTCTCTGTGCTGACAGCTCAGAGCCTGGAGCCTGTTTTGGATTCTGTGTGTCTCCTCTCTCTCTGCCCTTCCCTGATTTCTTGCTCTCAAAAACAAACATTTAAAAAATAAATAAAATATGCTGGGTATGGAAAGGGTAGTAGAGGAGTTCAGAGAAGGCAACAGTGACTATGGGCTGAATGTGGAGAAGTGGGGAGCAGAGGCAGCACCTTAAATCAATGGAACTTGGCCTCAGCCTCAAAGACTTGGTAGGACTTTGGGGGGAATGGAAGAGCATTCCAGACAGGGAAAAGGCATCAGCCTTGAAGCCCTTATAATAATACAACTTGGCTCCTCACTTTGATTCGAGGGGGAAGAATTCACCCAAGGCCATCAGCCAAGTAGAGGAGCTCAGAGGTCAAGGACTGTACTGTTTTTTGGAGCATTTCTCGTTTGAGCTTAAGTGAAGCTGAACCCTGCAGGGAAATGAGCACATGTTACACATCTCCAAAGCCAGGAGGCTTCGTGGCCAGGAAACTATGCTGGTCAGATAGTAACACAAATGAGTAATGCCCTCTTGCTACGTCTCATGTGGTTTGAGACCCTGGGAATCTGGGCCAGGCAGTAGATAAATAGGCCCGACTCCAAGTAAGGGTGGTAAAGAACATTGTTTTGCGAATTACAAAAGGAGTTTTCAGTCCAGTGTCCCTGAACAAGCCAAGATTCTTCTCTGGACCTTAGTTTCCTCATTCATATCTTGATCTGGTACTCTAAAGAGCCCTCAGTTGCCAACAGGTGTACGCCCCCTCAGGCAGGACTGTATCCTAATGACAGATGCTAAAATGCAAGCATAAACAGGCTCAGACTTAGGGACAAGTCATTTCACATACATTCCTACTCATCCTTTAAGATTCAGTTCAATGTCTCTTCACTGGGAAGCCCAGACTCCCACAGTCAGAGCTGTTTCGTGCTGTCCTATGTTCCCACAGCACTTAGGAATACATCATCACAATCAGGACTGTGCAAGGAAATGTCGAAAAGGCCATCTCTCCTTTGTGGTTATTTCAAGTTTATTCAAGTCTTTCCATTACGCTTTTCAGATCAGAATTCTCAGCCTCTAACACTCCGTGCACCTGGCAAAAGGTGAACAAATAAGACACTGAATTCTCAGTGATAGGAAATTTCTCTTAAGGCAGAGCGTCTTATCTGTTACCTGTCTATGTGAGTGAGCAATCTCTTCATCTGCATAAACCAAGGTATGTTTATCATGAGGCTTAGATGCTCAGATATTCCATAAAGTAACAATTTACTTTTCTCCCCTCAGCCCTTACATTATAGGTGCAGTATTAGAAAGAACAGGACACAGAGTTAGAGAGTCATTGGTTAAACCCAAGGTCTACCACTTGCTTGCTATGCTTTCTTAGAAAATCCACTTCTCTTCTGAGCCTTAATTTCTCCCTCAAAAAAAATCCACTATATTAAATCCAAAGGGTTATTGTAAAGATTAACTAAAGCAGTATGCAAAAAAAAAAAAAAACTAACACAGTTGAAGGTTTTAAAAAGGTAGAAGTTGAAAACCTACTGTATGCCAGTCTGACACCAACACAT
Source organism: Paguma larvata (assembly GCA_030068075.1). Lineage (NCBI taxonomy): Eukaryota > Metazoa > Chordata > Mammalia > Carnivora > Viverridae > Paguma > Paguma larvata. The sequence continues at coordinate 43,435,319 of CM057833.1, forward strand.
ACTTGGGCTTCCCTGTAAGTTTGTTGGAAAGTCAGAGAAAGTTTCCTTTCAGAGGGGCTGGAGGTGAATTTACTTTCTTCCCAATCAGGCGATAGCAGAAGAGGGTTGTAGATGGGTAGGCAAAGCTAGACTTGCTTTATGCCTGGAAAACAGCCAGCTGGGCTTAGCTGGGTCCATTCTGGTGCCAAAAAGTTGAACTACAGAGCAAAGGTTCGCCCCTTGGAAACCAGAGGAGCAGTAAGCCCCCAGCTGTGCTGGTCAAATGTGACTTTGCCAAGATAAGCACCTCATGTGACTTAGGCCTCCTGGCTATGTCCTCTCCTTCTGATACGGATGGTGGCTCTTCACACAGCATAGCCCTCCATGCAATGGAAATTCAGGTGACAGTCACTGAACTCCAGCTTAGCACCACGGTGTGTGATTTGCATCTGCTCACAGCATCTTCACCAGCCTAACAGTACTATTTAACACATGGGAAAATTGGCATCAGCAAATCTGATACTTGAATTCTTTGGAGCTTTAAAAGCTAAGTTTTGCTCTGTGATACCACAGGATGGAAAGAAATCTGTAGGTCATCTTCAGAGGAAGACATTAGTAGTTACAGCATAGTAATAAAATTCACAGTAATAGAACATTCATCGGGTTGGTAGTAGACATTGTGTGATACAGTAGTTCTCAATGGGGACTGATTTTGAGATCCAGGGGCATTTGGTAACTTGGAAGCCCAACATCAAGACACCAGCAGATTTGGTGTCTAGTGAGAAGTCACTTCCTGATTCAAAGATGGTGGTCTTTTTGCATGTCTTACATGTGGCAGAAGAGGCCAGAAAACTCTCTGGGGTCTCTTTTTTAAGGGAACAAATCCAATTCGTGAGGACTCCACCATCAGGACTTAGACATCTCCCAAAGGCCTCAACTCCAAATACTATCAAACACTGGAGGTTAGGATTTCACATGAATTTCAGGGTCAAACATTCAGTCTATAGCATTCCTAGTGCTTAATAGATGCTCTGACGGAGGTGCCAGCCTATGAGGAGACTATCTGCAAGTTGCTCTGTCCACAGATAAGCTGGTATGGACTAAGAAATGGTGTCAGGCTTCAGAGGGCTGGGAAGCTTCCAGAAGCAGCATAGAGTTCTAAAGGTCAAGTGAGTCGTAAAAGTCCTAGAGAAGTTTTCTGGAACGGAAAATCAGACTTTCCCAAGACCTCAAGTGGATGGCAGAGTCTAGACTCTAACCACCCTCTATACTCGTCAGCCAGGCCCCTTGACATGGTTACATGACATTTGAATGAGAGTATCAATGTGAAATGCCTAAGGAAGACCATTGATGTAGGAATGTGAGGGATAAATAGGTATTATGGGCTTTTTGTGAAAGGAGAAGGACCTAAGGCCTTTAAAAATGCACACATCTCCAGAACGTACCTGATAGAATTGTTTGTGGATGGAGGTGGGAGGGAGGGGTCTTCAGACAATGAATTCTTCCGTGGGAACACCTCCATGCAAGTCATTATCTAACTTCATGCTCATGGTTGACCATGCAAAAATGTGATCTTATTTAGTGGCCCTAATGTACTTGCTAATTGGTTTTCTAGACTACATGTTTTTCATCATTTTCTCATTGGAATATTAGGAAATTTGTTAAGTGGACAATTAGCACTTGATTTGACAATCCCTCTTAATTTTCAGTTTACATTGCAACTGTCTCAGCCAAAAGGGTCTCCCTAGAATTCCTTACACCCTGATCACTCAATTTCTGTACTTAAAATTCTCTTGATTCTTTAGTAACAGACCTTGGAGGGACCTAGAAATTATTTGGTGAAACCCAAACATTTTATGGATGTGGTAATTGGGGTTCAGAGAAAAAGGAAATGACTATTATAATCATCACAATCATAAGCAAGAATTACAATCATGATTAATATCGCTGTATATGCGTATAAAGCTTCAAAGTTTGTAAGTCATTTTTATTCAACTTATCTTGAATACCATAGCAACATCATCGGGCAACAAGACAGAATATTCTCACAAGAATTGCTCAAAAATCACAGTTAAGATAATCCAAGTACCTACACCCAAAGCCAGGTCTCATAGTAAGTTATTGTGTATCCTTGACATTATGCATCTCTCCACACAGCTCCTTATGGAGTCAAGACAGTCTCCTAGATTTGTTTATTGCTTTGAAGGACATAATGAGGCCAAGTTCAAAGAGTCAGATTTGGATCCAAGTTCTGTTTCTACCCGTATTAGTATGGCCTTAGACAAATTATTGAACTTGTATCTTCATTTGAAGTATTGATTTCAATATTATAAATATTTATAAAATGATAGTTATTAAGAGTCCTCTGACTCTTTGACCTCAGCTGGCCACCAGTGAGGTTACTATATGATTATCTGCTACTGTTGGAGACATAGGGTATCATTCTTGCTTAGATCTCATTCCTTTGCCAAATAAAGACCATTCCCCTCCCTGAATGGGTGACCTCCCAGTCAAGGGCAATGAGAAGTGAAGCTTAAGTTATGAAGAGTTCCAGCAGCTGGAGGCATCCTTCATAATTAAAGGATAAACAAATCTTTGAAGCAAAGTAGAATGTTGCTTTACGACAATAAAAACAACCTTCTACAGTCACTTACAATACTGTTTGGAAGCGGTTTTCCCACTCTAAGGTCAGACAGGGGCCAAGACTTCATTCTTTCATCTGCAGAATTTACTTCTCTTGTAGCTTGGTAAGAGCCAACAATGCCCTGTGGCCACCAAGGAAGCAGATACTATACCAGGCTGCATTACCGATGTGCAGCTTCTAGGGGTCTACCTCCCCAAGTCCCTTGCCTCTGTATTAGCTGTGGATTCCTTAAATCTCATTGAAAAGTACACTCATCGTGATCTTATGCTCCCAAGGCCCCATAGTATGCTCCTCTGTGTCTTAGTCTTCATGAATTACACCAGCATCTCTTTTGTCAATTAAAACTGAAATATGTTTATTATCTTTACCATTTAAACATAACTGCCAACCATACTTGAGTTTACCTTTGAGGTGCCTTCCAAATCCAGCCCTATTTTTTTTAATTTATTTTGTGAGAGCACAGCAGTGCAGAGAGAACCCCAAACAGGTTCCACATGGTTAGTGTTCAAGCCCAGGCTCCACACTGGGCTTGAACACACGAAACCATGAGATCATGACCTGAGCTAACATCTAGAATCAGACATTTGACTGGACAACCCAGGCGACACCCCCCAAACCCTGTTTTTAATTTCTAATCCCACGTCCTCATTATGACCACTCTCATTTCCTACTTCAATTGTTACAAGAGCTTTCCCAACCTGCCTTCAAGATGACAATACCAATATTATTGGATAGTAATGGTGAGACGTATCACAGGTCCTATCATGAAGACCTTCATATGCTTTGCTAAAAAGTTTACAATTTGGTAAGTAATGGGAGCCAGGTGATGGTGTCAGATTTATATTTTAGAAAAATAATCCTAGAAGTATAGATGATGAATTAAAAGGTTTAAGAGTGAAGGACAGAGGCCAGCCCAAAGAGGTGATTGCAATAATCTAACTGCAAGGTGACCAGAAACTTCAATGGAGTAGTGACAATATAGATGGGTCAGAGGGAATGTTTTGAGAAATAGCAGTGTGATAGAAGTAAAGGGATTGGCAGCAATAGCACTGCTAGGAATCTACCCAAGAGACCAGGAATGCTGATGCATAGGAGCACGTGTACCCCAATGTTCATAGCAGCACTTTCGACAATAGCCAAATCATGGAAAGAGACCAAGTGCCCATCAACTGACGAATGGACAAACAAGTTATGGTACTTATATACAATGGACTACTACGTGGCAATGAGAAAAAATGAAATCTGGCTGTGTGTAGCAACATAGACGGAACTGGAGGGTATTATGTTAAGTGAAATAAGTCAGTCAGAAAAAGACAGATACCATATGTTTCCACGAATAGGTGGACTTTGTGAGACTAAGCAAAAACCAGGGGGAGGGGAAGAGGAGAAAAGAAAAAAAGACACAGAGAGGGAGGGAGATAAAACATAAGAGACTCTCAAAGACTAAGAAAAAACTGAGGGTGAAGGGGGATGAGGGAAGGGGGAGAGGGGGTGACGGGCATTAAAGAGGGCACATGTTGGGATGAACACTGGGTGTTACATATAAACCAATTTGAAAATAAACTATTATAAAATTAAAAAAAAAAAAAGAAGTAAAGGGATTGGTATCCAATAGTCTAGGGGATGAGGGAGACCAGACTCTAGAATAATGACAAGATTGTCTTGGGATAGATGGAAACATTTACAATGGAAAAGGGAAAACACAGTAAAATAAAATCTTTCTTCTAATACTTCAAAAGCTACCCTAGTAAAAGAAAAAAAAAAAAAAGCAAGCATTGATTGATTCATGTTCTGAATGTCTTCTGAAGGCAAATCAAAGGCTGAGGTTGGGAGGAACAGATTTAAGTTTTACAAAAATAGAGCTTTCTAAATGGTTGCCCCCTAATGGGCTCTGACTAGGAGTTCGTTCATTGGTTCATAGTTGCATCCAGTCCAGTCCCTTGTTGTATAATATAAGGCAAATCATCGATGAACAAAAACATTCCCTCAAACATGGTAATTCTAGATTCTTTGAGTCCTAGAGAATCACACTTAAGAAGACACAACTATGCCATGACTGACAATAGTGCTTGCCTGGAAATTTGGTGGCCAGTGTTCTGGTCCCAGCTCTATACCTGCCAAACTTACAGGTGACATTGAGTTGCTTTCCTCTGGGCTCTACTTTCCATCTGCATAAACAATGAGGAGTGGGAGTAATTAACACAAAAATAGTGAGCACCCCTTAACACTAGCTTCTTTTGTTACACCCAAGCATCATGTCCTGGATTTCATGTGTATTAGGTTCCTTAATCCTCAAAATGGCTCTGTATTATAATTTTATAGATGAACCTCTAGGGTTCACAGAGATGATCTTTGTCATTTTTACACTTCCTGATTCTACTGTTCTAATGCCAATGAGAGTTGGAGCTGAGTCTTGTTATAGTATCTGAGAGACAAGTCCACAAACTGCTAAGGTCCCTGGCCTTTCTGTGGTTTGATTATTCTACCTTTCCTGACTTCTGGAACAAACCCCAAGATTCTGCTTCTTGCTCAAAATAGCCTGTTTCAACTCAAAGGACAATAATAATACACTAGTTACAGGATACCTAAAGCCAGGTGGAGGATCTGATTATATACCCTATGTGCACCCAAGTAGGCACAAGTGATTTGTTTGTCTCTCCCTCGAGGTCAGATACCATGTCTGGTTCATTTTTCTCTACTCAGTGCTTAGCCCAGGGTCCAGCACCTCTTAGGCACTCTGCCAATAATTGTTCAAGGAGAGGCTTTTAAAAGACTTCATAGTGATGAATGAATATTGTAAGTTTTCCATAAAGTATAGGCACATTCTACATATATGGGCACAGAACTAAGCTTTGAAAATGGAAAAGCAGATTTGTTAAAAATTTTTAAACTTAGGACATATTTGAGATGCCCACTAGCATTCAACTGGAGCTCTCCCACGGTCACATCGATATACCAAACACGGCACAGAAAGCGAGGAGTTGGGTTGGACTTGGAATTTGAAGGTGATCATCTGGATAGATGGCATTTAAGTCCATGGGACCAGATGAGAGCAGCAAAGGAGTAAAAGAGAAAATAGGAAATAACCAAAGAAAGAATCCCGAAACACTCCAACATAAAAGAGAAAATGGGGAGGAACCAGCATAGGAGACTAAAATTGCAGCAAGTGCTAGAGGAGAAACACCAGAAGCCAAGAGAAGAAAATACTAAAAATACTTTAAGACGAAGGGATACTTAAGGAGTTCCAGCACCATTGAGAGTTAAGAAATGGAAATTTAGCATAGTATTTGGCAAAGCCAAAGTCATGGGGAATACTGATGAGAGCAGTTCTGAGGTGTGGGGGTAAACATCTGCACAGAATCGTGTGCGATCATTTGCTTTTTTGATCTTACATCCATTCCATCCCTTTTCCTCATTCTGTTGTGCATTGCAGAGAAATGCAGTTTCTAACATGCTCTGCCAACTGCCAAACTTCAGACCAGATTGAGCTTATGAAAGATCTTGGCAGGAGACTGAAGGACAGAAGATAAGCCAGGTTATTTCTTCCACACATTCTCTGCTTTGAGTAGCATCCCCAGCAGGGACTGCCTCTCCCCTGTGGTCCTGCCTAGCAGTGAGTGGATAGTCATTTCTTTTTGTGGTCCAAGCTCCCACTGGGCAGGCCCATTGAGGTTCCAACTTCCACAGAGGTCTGGAAACGGTCTCCTACCTCTGTCTTGCCAGTCCTACAGGCAGTAGAAACTTCCTGGAATGGCTGATATTGGAGTTGCTTACCTTCCCCTTGCCACTCTTTCATCTTTTCTCTATGCAGAGCCTATGCCTAGAGACAAGTTTGATTATGTTCATCCATTTTTGGTCAGAATCTTGGGCCTTACGTTCCACACATTCTGGGCTACTATCCAGACAACCCTGTGGTTTCCAAGTACATTTTTGAGAAGGACATGGGGACCCAAGAACAAGAGTTCTTTGGGTGTTTCTGGAATGTTTTATGGGGGTGGTTGATAGACTCTTTCTACTTCACTGGAGTATACCCAAGGCATAAGTCTTTCCTCAGATGTGGCAGGTGGCCTCATCTACAGTAAAGCTTTAGGCCAATAAACGTGCCACCAGTTTCCAAGGTCCCATCTGATGAAGGCTGAACAAGAGGCAACTTGTAAAAATTAACTCAGCATTCTTTGCATCAATGAGTGGGAAGTACTTACTGGGCCACAGAAACACGAAGGGAGCCTCAATTTCACCCATTTTTTTTCAGGTTAACAATGAGTTTCTATAGTTTACAATTCTATGATTCTGAGCTTCTTAGGTCTTGAATTTCTCAGTGTAGTAGTTCTTGTGTCTTCAGGTTTCACCAGTCTATGAACTTACACTGTGACCTCTTCATAATTACCCACAATTTGTTGGCAGTTTTGCCCCATCTTTGGGCTTATTAGCTTATCCCAAATGTCCTACCTCTGGGCTGGCTCTTCTCTTGCCCCCCACATGCCTATAAGATGGGGGTCTCTTCCATAGCTCTGGTTCTTAGCAGGCTCTGACAACATAGTTTTCTTCTCTTTTCCCTTCAGACCCGTGGGTGGGAGAAGCCTCCTGCAGTCAGTGGTTCCTGTCTCTATAGAGTCCCTTTGTTAAATTCTTCAGTTAAACTGTTGAGTTTGCCATCTCTTTACTGCCAAGGGCAAGATGATCTACCCAGGTCTCTTGGAGTCCAGGTGGTGGGGGGAGACCTTGAGCTAACTCCACCAAACTTTCCATCATGCCATTTAACATCGTGTGTCTGCTCTGGACCAGGCCCAGGGCTTCCATTCTTACTCTAACTGCCTTCACTGAAATGTGTAGCTTGGAAGCTACTGGAAGACCTCTCCTCACTTCTGAGTCCCACTGGGCATACCATGGTGCTGTCTATCTCCTGATGTCCCCAAGGCTACAGGCTCTCACTATGCCAATGTCAAGTCACAGCTCCCAGAGTCTCCACTGTGCTGACTTTCTGGTTCTGCTCAGAGTTGAGGAGAACAAACCTCTCTTACTATGAGGTCACTGAGCCCAGGTGTCTCCAGTGTCTTACACAATACCCTCCTTCCCTAGCAAAGTATTGCTGTCTACCTTCTCCCTGGAGACCCGTCTGTACTCTTTGGTACAGGTTTGTACAAGTGGGCTAGGGGCCCTAATGGTTTTAGGATGACAAGTGTTCTATGACTAGATCAGTCTGGGCAACACTAGATTGAAAAAGAGGGAGAATTTTTTTCCCTCCAACTATGCAGAGGCTTTAATAGACTGAATCTCCAAAAGTAACCCATAGGTATCACATCCATCCATGTTATTTGACCATGGAATACTTCTATCAATAAGTACTTGATAGACTATACTTTTGGGAATTGCTGGCCTACAGTGTTACTGCTTTTTGGTAACAGTGCATTACTTGGTATCTCTGTCAGTTTATAATAGTAATGAAGCTTTATGTTATTAAATTTTTACCCTCGGCAGATAGAATGGATTTGCCAATGAGAGGAGAAGGAATGTAGTGTTATGGAAAGTAACTCCAGTTTGGGCTCAGACTAGAGACAATTTTGATTCGGTCACTGAGTAGCACTTGACAAATCACTTAACCTTTCTGGGCATCAGTTTCCACATCAGTAAAATAGAGTCTAGTAAGTGTGATGATAATGGTAAAGTATCTACCCTTCTGTCTGGAATATAGAAGGAATCCAGCAAGTGATTTCCCCTTGCCTGGAAACAAATGCTCTATCATATGGGCCAGACATTGCCCACCTCTTATAAGAAGGCTTGGTGACTATTTCTTTCCAAATTCTTTCTTATTCTGAATTTCTCCAGGATCTAAAAGATGAATAGGACCTGGAGAGGCAGAGAATAGATCTTACTGAATTAGAGAGAGTTAAATCAAGAGAGAAATAAACGGTCTTTGCAATCCCAACTCATTAACAATGGCAGCAGCTGGATTAACTTTGAATTCTTGGAACTGCATCTTTCTGATACCCTTTTGAGGCGAAATCCACAAGGATTTCTTCATTTCTCATTCCAGATCAAGAAAGAAGTTATTTTCTTCTCTAGTTTCTATTTCTATTAACATCGCTACATACTCCTTCCTATGAAAACAACTCACACACAAGCCTGCCACCCAGACACCTCAGGTATTTTCATCTTTACTAGTGACTTTTGGTTTTTGGAATAGAATAAATTTGTGTACCATCATGTTGTGAATACAATAATCTAGATTGATGCCTGGTCTTCAGAATCATTTCTAATGATAACATGATGTTCAAAGATTATTATGAAGATTAAATTCAGGTAAATTTTGAGGGACAAGAAAAAGTCCACTCCAGGTTATATGATCATGTCTCCATTGTTTTTAATTCATTTTGTTTTTATCCCTTCCCCAGGATATTTTAATTTCTTTTCCTCTGTGTCCATGGCCCCTCACCACCCAGAGATAAACTGTTCTTATTCCAGATTAAAGGAGGCCTGGGATTGGGCTCAAAGCACAGCCTTCTATAAAATGCTTCTCTTCCTTTTGTTTTCAAAGGCTTGAGGTGGGAGTGTGGGTAGAGAAGAGATAAAAGTAGTGGGCAGTCATGGCATCTGGGGAGAGGCAGAGTGCCTTGGAAAATAGAAAGAACATGGTTCTTGCTCTCCTTTTTAGGAGGATGCTGGGGATTATTATCTCCCACATGCCCTGAACAGAGAAGTATCAGGAGAAAAATATGTGACCAAGAACATCAATAAAGCAGAAATCCAAGGTCTTCCTCCCTGCCAGAAGAACTCGGAAGGTAGCAAGACCCCACTACAAGGAGTTAGGCATGCTGTGGGACTGTGAGACAGTTGTGAACTTTCTAGGTGACCCTGTTGCTCTGCACGAGACGCAGAAAACAGAGAAGCTGAATTCCCAGGCACTTTGAGGGTTATCCTAAGTGGGGAACTGAATGCCAACCTCATCCCAATCCCATGAATCTTCAGCATTACATACAATCCTGGAACCCTAACATGACCCCGTCTTCAAGAATACCACAATGCTGGACCTTCAACTTTCCAAGACTATTAGAGACAAGGGTTTTGGAGTTAGAAACTAAGTCAAAGAAAATTAGGGTATCTCTTGCACCCTGTGTAAGTAAGCTCAATTTCATACCCATCCTTGAGTTGTTTGGCAGGGGTGGCGGTGGTATTTTTTACATATAAGTTTCCTGAATAATTTCTGGGTCAAGATATGTAAACATTTTTATGTCTCGTTTCATGGTTCCCAGATCATTTTCCAAAAGAATTACTTTAATTTACTCTAATACCAAGAATGATCAAAGATACTACTTTTACCATGTATTTACTAGCTTTAGTTACTTCTATTTTAAAAGTGTTGCTAATTTAATCATTAAAGTGTTACTCAATTTAACAAGCACTCAGGTTGATAAGGAATTTGATTATTCCATGTATTTGTGAATTGAGACTCTTGTCACATATATTAAGTTTTTGTTAGTATATACAATCAGCTTTGAAAGAAAAAATTTAATAGCTAACTCTCCTTGTGCAGAGTGCCTTTCACAGAATATATACATCTCCAGTCTCCCCAATCCAGACCCAACCCCCAACCTCTCATCCCCAAAATATAGGTCTTTCATCAAATGAATTTGGACCTGACTGACCACCTCAAAGGCCAATTTTTCCCTTTCAGCTGAGATGGACAGGCTCTAATTGGGCAGCATGATGATTATGAGGAAATAATTCACTTATTAAATACAGAGGAAATGTGATAGGGAGGTAAGGCAACCCATTGCATGATATAAATACCTGCAGACACATGGGAGTTAAGACCCACTACCATTGGTTGAACGTTTTCTCAAGGAAAGAAAATTACCCAGATGAGAAATGTACCTTGGGTAGAGACACACAATATAAGCCTTGTGTAAGCAAACCCATATTTTATTTGTAGAAATAAGTTTAGAAAAATAACAGCTCCACCAAATGTTACTCAGGAGCACTTTCTTCATTCAATCCAGGTAAGTTTGAGAGGCCCTAGTCATGAAATTGAGAAGAGCACTGCATGGGGAATGCGCAATTTTCCTTCATCTTCTTCTCTTGCCTGGAGAAATTCACTCATCCTTGATGCAGCCTAACTCAGGAGTTACCTTCTCCAGGTAGCTTTCCTTGACCAACAGGTGGAACGACTGATGATCCTGATCTGGGCCTTGGCAAACATGTTCTTCTGTCTTCGACAGAATTTTGTGTGTCCTTCTCGTGTGTCGTTAACTTTCCCCTCTCACCTGGACCCCTTCTGTCAATCAAGCATGCCCCAGTCTCTTCCAGTTTATAACAAGACTCTCTTGAGACCACATTGCCCTCCAGATACTGCTTTTTCTCCACTGCTGAATTTCTTGTAAAGATTGTCTACATTCTGTCTTCAATTTTTCATTCTTTCTTCAAACCATTCCAGTCGGTTCTGCCCTATAATTCCATCGAAATGGTTCTTACTAGAGTTACCTTCATGTTGCTGAATCCAGGAAACCACTTTGAATTCCCATTGTACTAGATTTATGGGCACCATTTATCACTGCTGACCACCAACCCTTGGTCTTGATTTACTCCTACCTTGGCTCAGGGACACCCCATTTCAATGGACTTTTTTACCACCTTTCTAACTGTCTTCTAGAGTATTCTTGCTGGATACTCATCTTTGTCCTGATCCCTAAAAGCTAGCACCCTTTCCCTTTGGCTCATTATCTCTACTTCCAGCGTTTCACTCCACCTAAATTCCAACATCTACCATGTTTGAGTCTCACCTCTACTGATCACTTCTGTGTTTACCTTTGTATATCTGAACTACAACATGGCTCTTTCAAAGGCACTTTGAAATCAATAGGCTCCAAGTGAATTCATCAGTCTCTCCCCACCTGCTCCTTTTCCAGTGTCCCTCACTTTAGAATGTTCCTCTTAATGTTTGGAGTCTTATTTCTGGCTTTGTTTGCTCGTGGATTTCCTAATTGATTGTTAGAAAAATCTCAGATCCAGTCAATCAAGAACAAAGCTTTACACTTCATTATCAGCCTAGGAAAATTTCCTGTTTAATCAAGAGTGCCTCAACTTTCCTTTCCAATGTGATTCATCAGTATTGCCTGTGGTCTATGAATTCTTTGAAAATTCTGAATCTTTAAAATTTTATAGGATATGGATTTTTTAAACTTTTAAACCAAAGTTTACAGTGCTTCTTCAGCATGGATGGAACTAGATTAAGGCAAATAAAGCATAGTTCATTTTTTTTTTTTTAAAGAAAAGATCTGATGCTTTGAAAGGCTTCCAACTATGTGAAAAGCAATCACAAAAGGCCTATTCTATCCCCTCTGTGGCTACGGGATAGAGCTGCAATGGAAGAAGCGACTCAGCTGGGACATATCTTAGTCATGTTGCTAGCCAAACTCTTGCAAAAACATCAGCTAAGAAGATCCTGAATACTAATGACCATCCCTTACATTTGCATAAGCAAACACAAGCTTCAAGGATTGCTTCACAATTTGCAAAACACTTCACAATCAATCTTGCAGCTGCTCTGCCTGATAGGCAGGGCTCTATATTTCACAGCTGAGGAAACGGAGGCCCGGAGAGAGGAAGGTCATTCAGTCGGTATAGCCCTGTGGTGTGTAAGCCGCATTGCATTGCAGGAGATTGTATTCAGATCTCTACATTTCGAAGGTAGGATTATACCTTCTACCCGTTCCACCCTCACTTTGCCGCTTGTTCTCCTCAGACTATAGGAATCCCAGTGAGAAAGCTATGCTGCATCACCTCTTCTAGGAAGAAGGGCAGGTTGATTTTAGCACAAGAGGGAAAACATGGGAAAGAGATCATTTTCCACGATAGCATGCTCAAGGATAAAATCAAGTGGGCCTGAAAATTAGCATTTGAGGAAGAGAATAGCTGGAGAGAGGACTGGGAAGTCAGTCAGAGGAGTCAGAGCAAGAGGCTTCCAATGTTAGGCTAAGTTGTTTCACAGAGCATGTTCCCACCACTTGGAGTCGATCTGTGCCCTCCCTTCACCCCACTCTGCAGGATGCATATTCCAGAGTGGCTTCCCAACACCATCTGCTCTACCCCCCACAACTAGGACCACCTCCCCGTGGCCACCATGACTGGGAAAATTTTTCCAAGTGGCTCCAAGTCCACTCTGGAAACTGGGGAACTAACTCATGGTAGTTTGTTCTCCTAGGAAGACATCAAGTCCCAAGCAATATGGCCTTCAAGTGATGATGAACACAAAGTTGGTGTATCAATACCCATCTTTCTTGTCCTTTGGTGTGGGGTAACAGGAGGCATTGTTCACTGTCATCAGGAGTTTAACACAATTTAGCTCCAGTTGTCCCCAGTAAATGTTGTATTATCAAATTAGTTATTTCCTCCCCTCTTCGTCCTTTCTCCTACTTTCCTAGAAGTATTGGTTGATACCACTTCTAAAATACAGAGTTTGCACTGAAATCTTTGTCTTAGGGTTTACCTCTAGGAAAACCTGGTGACAAAGGACTTTCCAAAGGCAAAGCTGGGTTGACACGTGCATTGATCAAAGCCTCACCCTGGATTAACAGACATCAAAATGGAATGGGTCCTCCCAGTTTGGGATGAAGGTTTCAATAGTAGGTACAAAATACATGGCAAAAACTTAATGCAGAGCCTGCAAAGGGGGTGAGCTATGGGGTGTGGGACTCTCAGCCTATTCTAAGTCAATAGTTTCTATACCCCTAAGTTGTGTGTCGGGTTGAGAAGAAGTTTTGTTGCAATGCTATATATCATCTTTTCCCTGCTTTGCCTCTCCCAATGGATGGTTTCTCATTTCAAGACTAGTGATAGGACTAACAATCCATCCAAGAGAGGAATCTGTTCTTGGACCTGTAGCTCACCCACATCTGACAAGTCTTAATAAGAGGCTTTGGGGCACCTGGGTGGCTCAGTTGGTTTAGCATCCAACTTCGGCTCAGGTCATGATCTCACTGCTCACGGGTTCAAGCCCCTCCTCAGGCTCTGTGCTGATAGGTTGGAGCCTGAAGCCTGCTTCAAATTCTGTATCTCCCTAGCTCTCGACCCTTCCCCAACTCACACTCTGCCTCTGTCTCTCAAAAATGAGTAAATCTTAAAAATTCAAAGCAAAAAACCACAGAAAACAAACACAACAGTAAGGTTTTGCTATCTCCAGTGGAGGAGCAAAGACAAGTGGCTACTTAGTAGCAAGCTGTACCTCTGATGTCATAAGCCAGGTTAGCCTTCTTTGGTTTTGTTTTTGTTTTTCTTTTAATTCGTTTTGTTTTGTTTTGAGGTAATCTCGACACTCAACGTGGAGCTTAAACTCACAACCCTGAGATCAAGAGTCACATGCTCTGCTGATCAAGCCAATCAGGCACACCAGGGTCACCCTTCCTCTGAAGTAACCAGATGAATGACAGTTTTAAAAGGGGCCTCACCCAAGGCGGCTTCAGGCTGAGGTTAGAAGAGGGGATTTTAAGAGGCTAGCTGCCAGGTCATGAGGACACTGGAGCTGCTCTAAAGACAAATTCACAGAGCTAAAAACAGAGGCCTCAAACCAACAGCCATTCCATTAAGCCATTTTGGAAACCTTCAGCCTCAGTCAAGCCTCAGATGACTCATTCTCTGGGCCAATAGTTTGACTGCATCCTCCTGAGAAACCCCCAGCCACAAGTACACAGCTAAGCTGGTCCTAGATTCCCCAAAATAGGAACCATTTAAGGTAATGATTGTTTTAAGCTGCTAAGATTCAGGATATTCTATGAATACCTCTGTGGTGCTTGATTACAACTCTGTAACAAGAAGTATTAGTTATCAAATGTTCCCCAAAGAGCATCACTGAAGGATTCACAGATGTAGCCCATTAGAGGAAAAGGTCAGTTGTGAACATTTACTGATCCTGAAGGACACCCACAACAAAACACAATCGTTCCAATATAGGAAGGCTTTATCTTCTGGTTCCTCCTCCTATGACCCTGTGCACGCCTCCCTATACCTGGGCTAGCCAGTTGGGGAGAAAAAGAGGTCAGAGACAAACCATAGAAAGGCACTAACCCCCTCAAATTGGTGTAAGATGTTTTAACTCACTATGAAACTTGGAATTTTTGACTGTTACATGGATTTGGGTTTCCTCCTGCAGAGATGACAACGAGTGGGCAGAAGGGTCACAGGTAATTGCCCTGGTTTTCACCTAATGAGCAGAAGAAGTAGACACACAGATGGAGTTCGAAGAGACTCAAGGGAAAAGATTGAAATTCTGTGTCCCAAGGAGGTGTCCTTTAACCCAGTCCTTACACTGGTGTTCAGAATCATCTATGACTTGGGCTAAGTTTGACTAGTATTCATAGTATTTTTTTTAAGTTTTTTTATTTGAAAGAGCACATGCAAGGGAGGGGCACAGAAAAAGGGAGAGAGAGAATCCCAAGCAGGTTCTGCACTGTCAGCACGGAGCCCGATGCAGGGCTTGAACTCACAAACCCTGAGATCATGACCTAGCCAAAACCAAGAGTTGGATGCTAAAGCGACAGACACCCAGACACCCCCATAGAATACATGATACTTATAAAAAAACGAAGAAATGTCTCTTGGATACCATGTGAGAATTAACCTCTTCCCAGCCCAGGATATTCTGGATCTCTGTATTTGGTTGTCCCTTTCTTCTGACCTTTGTACACACTCCTGTTGTGCCTTTTTTAAATGTACTTCCTTAAGGTAGTTTACTTCTCTTGCTCTCATGCTAGATTGTAAGCTCACTGAAGTTGGATCCTATGTGACAGACGCTCTAATAGAGGTAAAAGCACTCATAATGCAGAGGACAGTCCACTTTGTATTCGAGTTACTACAAATAAAGTAGGACTGAAAGACAGTCCATAACTTTCAGACACTATTCAGAGAGGATAAAAGATTAATAAATTCCTCTGAGCCACCAGAGCCTAGAGCCTGTTCAAAGATGAAAACCTGGTATGCACTTGAGGTCAGAGGCTAGGGTCATAGGCAGGTCACCAGCAAGCATGCAGAGAACCTACTGAGTAGACACTCTGAGAAGAAGCAAAGACAGCAAGTCCAAGACGACATAGAATGAAGAGCCAATATGTAAGAGGCAAATCCAAAAACAGGGTTAATAAGGACTCAGATTTATTCAGCAGGTCTCCATGAAGTGGCATACAGACATTCTATAGTGGTTACAAAGGACCAAAGCCACGCACCACCCAGAGTGCTCCATGGCTTAACTTAAAGGCATGGTACCCTGATTCTGGTGCAATAGATTTTTCAAATAGGCGGGGTTTGGGACTGCAGTCTGGATCAAGAGCGGACACTTAACCTTTTAGAAAAAGCTCTCTAAAGTACTTTGAGACTATGGAAATTGTTGAAATTACATTTGACATTGATGAGGGCCAAGGACTTACTGCCACAGGCATTGCTTATACAACTGTCCCCAAAAGCTTTGCCAAAAAGAAAGAGTGTACCTGATATAAGCGAAATTGAGTTCAATTTAGTCCAGAGACCAACTTGATGATCCCACAAGCCTATCTGGACCCTAATGTGAAATGAGTCAGTTACTTCTTTCACTTAATGGGCCCTAAGGATGACGAAGTCTCATCGAGACCCTTACGGGCGATTCCTCCAGTTTAACTAGTAACAGAGGTGAGGTGGCCTGTGCTTTGCTGACTTCCCTTTGGTAGGTGAACACTCCCACAATGACAGTGTAGTGCCTTGGCTTTGATGGGGCTTCTCAGCTGCCCCTTTCTCCAGCCTCCCACCCAAAGTGGGGTGGTGTCTTGCCTTGAAAGCTTCAAACCCTGGCTGGTTAGAAGCCAGCTGCAACCCATCAAACCCGCTGATTAGGCATTTGAAAGGGTGGAGCATTTTAATGCAATGATTGACAATGGCTTCTATCTCACACACCTGCTGCTTTAAAATCTCCATAAAATGTCAGCAGGGAGTGTAAGTGATATATAGCAGTGGTGCTGCCCCAAGTAGGAATGTTAAGTGCTAGGAGATGGAAGTGTCAGAACCCCAGCTACTGAAAACAAAATAAAACAAGCACCCAGTGTAATCCATTTCTACAGAGAGCCGAGACCTATTTCACCAAGCCCAGTACATGAGCCTTAGCACTGGCCATCACTGTTAAGCCCTACTTTGTGGGTACTGGGTGACCACCACAACATCGTTCCTGCCCATACAGGGCCTGGCTCCTAGGGCCCAGGCCAGGCAGCTTCCATGAGGGTCAGAATCTTAACCATTTGAGCTGGAGTTTGGGGGACCCATGTTTTCTCGGTGCCCTTGTGGACAGGAGCTGATCGATAAAGTGGCTATGAGTGATAGCTTCCTTTGGAGGCCGGTTGCCAAATCCAGGGGTGGTTACCAGCAGTGAAGAGGAGTCGTCCGAACTTTATGCTGTGGGGTTATTAATGAATTAAGTTCATTTAGTTAAGTATCAGGTTCTTAGTTGTCACCTGCGGCTAAAGCCCATAGATACTCTTGCCCTCAGAGAGCAAAGTGGGTATTAATGTACGTCTAGTCCAGTCTGAGAGTATCTAGTGGGATGGCGAAGTACAGGGAACTCTGGGGATCCCGGATCTGAGGGAAACTGCAGGGAATTCTGGGCACAGCAGGAATCTATTATTTTAATTCAAGCATTTATGAGCACCTGCTATATACCAAGTACTTACTATAAAGGGAGTGGAAAATTCTATCTATTGTAAACAATTTAAGGACCTGGCTTTCCTTTTCTTCTAGGTCCACAAAAGCAAAAGGTAACAAGAGTGTTCAGGTACAGGGCAGCAAAAGGGTAGGAGTGATCGTTATTGACTTAGGTTTTTCTTTTCATTATAACCTAACTCCAAGTAAGCTAACGTAGTTGCCCAGGAATCCATCCTACTGCTTGAACAGTCACCAAGCTGCAAGTGTTCTGTCTCTCTCAAGGATTACATATACAACTGCAGCCTATACCTCCCCGAGATCAAAGCTCTCCTGAAGCTGCTAGGATTCCCCATATTTATAAAACTGCTACTTCATCTGCATGACAAATGTCCTTTCCCTATGGATGACTTGTCTTGCCACTTCCAGTATGTTGGTTTTGTTCAGATATTTTCATTTTTTATTCATTTAACTAATCTTAGATTCGCTTTTTGTGGTTTGATGCAGAAACACTTTCCCTACCCTGACGTCATTTGTTATTTTTGTGTTGCTTTCTAATAGTTTTAGATTTGCTTTCACCTTTATGGCTTTAACTCTTCACCAATCTTGTTTTTCCATGAATCACAGCCAGCCAATTAACCCAGCATCATTTGGCAATTAGTCCTTCCTTTTCAACCAACTTTAAATGCCCTTTCTCATATTCATGGTTTTCATATATGTGTAGATCCATTTCTCAACACGCTAATTTTTTATGGTTTGTCTATCCCTGTGTTAATACCATACCATTTTAGGTATCATACCTGATTAAGTAGATCTTCCCCACCTCTGCTGGCTGAGTTTTTTTTTTAATTTTATTTATTTTGAGGATGACAGGAAAAGGGAGAAGGGCAGAGGGCTACTAAGTGTTGGGGGGTGGCAAGTGATAGAAAGGGGGGGTGAAGGCCAACACGGGGGAGGGGGGCAGGTGTAAGCAGGCTCCACAGTGTGGAGCCTGATGCAGGGTTCACACTCACAAACCTGAGCAGAAATCAAGGGTCAGATGCTTAACTGACCGAGCCACCAGCATGCCCCTGGATAAGTTATTCTGAACCGTTCACTTTTTCTTATAAAATGTTGGCATCAACATCTTGACCTGCATAAGAAATCCATTGTGGAACTTTAGAATTTAGAATCCTATAGGGCTTTCAGTTAATTTAGGGAAAATGTCGTTAATAGTACTATCTTCCCAAATTTGGTTATATTTTTTTGTTCTTCAGTCGAGTGTTTTAATTTCCTCTGTAAAGATGTTAACAGATGCCAACATGTTTTAGATGATTTATGCCTAAGCGCCCTCTATTTTGGTTGTTATTGTAAAAGGTATTTATAGTTTTTAAATTGCTATAGATTTACAGGTTTATAACAACTGAATTTTGCTTGATACAGCAACTTGAAACTTATCAATGCTTAGTTTTTCTGACTACATTTCAGTATTTCAAGTAGACAGTTTTATTTCTACACATGATAGATTTTTTTAGTCTCCCCAATCTTGATGTTTTGTATGTTTTGATTGACTTACGATTGTGACTAAGACCTTTTGTACCATCTGTGTGTTGCATATGGCATAATTTGTCAGAATTTTATTCTTCGTGTTTTCTGTTTTCTTCATTGTGTTTATAATCTCATATTTCATTCTTTGATTGGCTTGATTCACTTCCACATTGACCTTTCTTTCCCTAGTATCTTAGATTGTGCTAGGTCATTCTGCAGTAACTTCCAACTCTTGATGGCTTACATCAGTTGTATGGTGTATACTAAATGCCCTTAAAAAGAAAATGGGTAAAATTCTGCTCCACACAGCCCCTCAGAAATCCAGACTGATTGAAGCATCAACATCTTTTTTCTGCATCAACTGAAACAGCAACAGTCAACCATGGCAGGGGAAGAGAGCATGTGTTAATGGACTGAATGTTTGGGTCTCTCCCTCAAATTCATGTTAAAGCCCAACCCCCAAAGTGATGATATGTGGGGAACAGGGCCTTTGGGAGTACTAAGAGTTAGATGAGGTCATGAAGGGGAGTCTGCATCATGGACGAAGAAACACTAGAGAGGTAGCTATCTTTTTTGCCACATAAAGGACACTGCAAGAAGGCAGCATTTATCAAGTTAGGAAGCAGGTTCTTGCCAAGGAACTACATCTACCTGCCTGCAGGACTCGAGCTTGCACTTTCCAGCCTCCACAACTGAGAAAACATTTCTGTTTATGCCATCTAGTCTATGGTAATTTTTGTTATGGCAGCCTGAGGTGACTAATATGACATGAAAGTCATGCACTAGCTTTTAAGTGCTTGGCCCCCGAAGTGACACATGCATTACTTCTCATCATAGACTATTGGCCAGAACAAGTCACATTTTTCCTCCCACCTATAAGGAGGCTAGGAAATATTCTTCCTGGTTATGAGGAAGGAACAATCAGATACTGATAACATTAAATTTTGTTAGGTTTTTTTTTGTTTTTTTTACTTTTGTGGTTTGGTCTTTATATGTGTTGAACATTTACTCTTTCCAATTCTCAAATTATTTAATCATCTCTAATTTAGAGGATGGGGTCTTGTTAAGTCTTTTGTTAACTCTTCTATCATTAATTTTTGTTTTTACATTTTCTATTGTAAGCTGATCTTTTGCTGTCGTCCCTCCTTGAAGGGGTACCTGTTAGTGCTTAGAGTATATTCCCGGAATATATGTTTGTTCATTTCCTTCTCAGTATATTCCCAGAATATTTGTTTTGTTTCATTTCCTTCTGCCCTACACTCCAAGTATATTACTGGCCAAGGATCATTTTATTTGATTGGTGTAAGAATTCCTAAACTCTATGACTAAAATTCAGACTCCAAATACAAGAGATAGGCCTAGTGTTCCAAAATTTTCAGGGCAAGTATTTCCTACTCAGAGTCCAGGTAGGGGAAGGAAAATTCCTTGACCTATTCCTGTCCTGGTAGCCATACTACTTTTATGGCATTTTTAAACCATGTTGCATCTTTTTGAGCCTCAGTTTTATGCAACTCTTTCACCTCCCCCCCCCATAGCAGTTAAACCCAAGCTCTTGGTATTGAATGCCATACGCTGCATAATCAGTGCTGATTTTTCTAATTTCCTTTATTTCCTAACATCTGAGTTTTCCCTTTTCTTATGAAGAGAAACTAGGTATTTTTAATCTAGTTTGAAAGAATTTTAGTGTGTATGTTCTTGTAGTTCTTAATGTTGCTTCTATAAAAGGAATGAACTGAGCATTTAAACTTTTATGAATTATCAAGCATCTCTTTATCAGGTGCTGTAGAAGGTTCTGGAAATCTGTATATACATGGAATTATCTTTCCTCTTGAATTGCTCCTGGTCTTGTGTGAGAAAAAAAAAAGATCAATACAGGAAAAATGCTGTAATAAAGGAGATAAAAAGAAAGAAACCATTCTCAAAAAGGTAGCTAGAAACCCAGATCCCAGGTCTTAGGATATAATTGAGGTTTGTTCCCCCACTCGTGATCTTCTCCTTGTGTTTTTATATAAATCATTTCTGTCGTTTTCTTTTCTGAGAAATTGAGTTTCTGAAGAAAAGGAACTAGCACATGTTTTAGGCCTCAAAGTAAGTGTTAAGTTCTTAGGATCACCATCAAGCTGGTAGCAGTTTCCTTGAATTAGAGAAAGGAGTTAAATATGCAAGCATTGAAAATGTAGGCTGCTTCTAATACCAGTCCTATGGCTGAAATTGCCCAGGCTGATTAACAAGCACAGAGATTTTATGTTTTATTTTAACCTTTAAGAATTGAAGCAACTTTGAGAGTTCATACAAGTTTGCCATAAAAATTAATACTAAACACATCAATTGCATTTACATTTTCTAGTTAATCTTAATCACTACCCAATTTTATTGAGTTATTCAGTCCAAAAGTTAATTTAAAACTTCTAACCACCCATCATGGGCATTTTCATTAAAATATAATCAGAACATTCACTTGATAAGTGCATTCTGTTCTATTTTGTATTTCCATAATATCTGCATAAGCCAACAAAGAATTTGTAGTTTTGATCTTAAGGAATAATTTTTGCAAAATAGAGATGAGCTGTGTATTAGTCTCATTACTAAATTACTTATCAAGTTGTGTGTATGTGTGTGTGTTTTAAGATTTCAAAGAAGCATTTCCTTTAAATCCATTCTGAAAACTTTTCACAGCCATGTATCTGCTCTCTCGGATACTGAACAAAGATTCTTATACTCAATGTTCAGTCAAGTTTGGTATTGGAAACTCATAGGCAACTTCTCTTTAGTCTTTAGCAGAAAGCATCTTTGACTGGATTAATTTGTCCAAAAGAAGCAATACAATTTTTTAGATCTGAATATTATGCCGCCTTCATCCTCAGTGTACAAAGTCAAAGTAATCATGAAATAATATAGTACTGGCATAGGTGATCTTATTTCACCCTCAGAAATGGGAGATAGTAACACCTATCTTGCATTCGAAGGAAAGGAAACAGAAGAGGACTTTCAACAATGGTGGCTGAAGACATTGGGATTTCCTGTCTACAACAACCAATAATAGAACTGGACCAAATTGTTAAGAGTAATCATTTCACGTCACAAGGAGTTGACTACAGGCAACCAAAAAATGGAGAAGCATTTATTCTTGAAAAGCTATAGGACTTTGGGTAAGAATGACCGGACTGTGGTCCTTTTTCCTATGTCTGCTCCTTGCTCCCTCCCTCCCTCTCACCAGATTAGTAGGAAGAACAGTAGCTTTGTCAACCTGAGATTGACTGCAAAAACCAGCAGTTTTACTGCCAGAAGCAATTAATTCAAGTAGGGACAGGAAGCAAAACCTTTTGGCTTTGCCAGCTAAAATGGCAGACTTAATTGGAAATGGATGGGGAAAACCCACAGCTGTGCAAGACCAAGGTTGCCATTCCGATTTGGAATGAGTGACAGACCATTCACAAACTATGGTGAGACTGTGAAAAGGAGACAGTCCTGTAAAGGCTGAGATAAGCTTTTCCACACTTTCCTTCTGTCTAGAAAACTACATATGCATAGGAGACACCAAAGAACCTGGTAAAAATTTAAAGCTAAGGTACACTTGAGAATTGCCAGAACATTTAAAGGCATTCCCCAACCCACATAGAATTGACAGTGGGTGAAAGAATCCAGATGTTAGATTTCCTCGATAAAACTCCAAACCAGCCATTATAAATATGTAAGCTGTATTTAATAAATTAAAGGAAAATATTCTAACAATAAATCAACAAACAGGGAACCTATGAAATGGAAAATATATTGTAGAAAGAATCAATGGAAATTCTTAACTAGCAAAGTAATTAAAATGAAACAACTCACCAGATGTGCTCAATAATCAATGAATTTGAAGATGGATATAAGTTGTTCTAGTAGAATAACAGGAAAATAGTTGAGAAAAGTCAGCACATTGTCAGATATTTGTACAAAAACGTTAGGTGTTCCAATATATGTACAATGGAGAGTTAGGTTAAAGACAGATTGAAGACAATATTTGGAGGGGCACCTGGGTGTTTCAGTCAAGCATCTGACTTCACCTCAGGTCATGATCTCAGTTTGTGAGTTCAAGCCCTGCATCAGACTGTGTGCTGACAGTTCAGAGCCTAGAGCTTGCTTCAGATTGTATGTCTCCCTCTCTCAGCCCCTCCCCTGCTCACGTGCTCTCAAAAATAAAACATTAACAAGATTGAGATATAATGGCCCATGCTTCTCAAATTTGATGAAACCCACTAACTTATAGATCCAAGGTCAGTGAACCCCAAAAGGAAACACATGAAGATAATCACACCTAGACAAATAGTCAAATTTCTAAAAAACAAAACAAAAAACCAAAGCAGAGAAATAGTGGAAGAAAAACATTACAGGCAAAAAATATCAAGTCCAGCTAGCAGTGGAATAACCTATTCTAAGTGTTCAAAGAAAAAGAAAACTATCATTCAAGAATTCTATACCCATCAAAATTAAAGTGAAATACATTTTCCAAATAAACAAAAACTGAGGAAGTTTTCCAGCATACTTTTGCTACAAAAAATACTAAACAAAGTCCTTCAGGTTGAAAGGAGATGACACCATTTGTTAACTTGGACCCACAGTAAGGAATGGAGAGCACCAAAATATACACAACCTTGTTTTTCTTTCTTTCCTTAGATATTATAATTATTGGATTTATAGCCTATATAGTTATAATAGGGATGGTATTACTAGCAACAAAAAAGTGGAAAGGAAATAGAGCTACACTGGTACAAAGCAACTATCTTTTGCAGGAATAAAGTTTGCATTAACTACAGTTAGATTGTGATAAATTAGATAAATATTGACATTTCTAAAAGCAACCCCGTAAAATACCTTGAAATTATATTTAAACTATTGGAATTCATATGGTACACTTAATATTTGTATCACCAAAAGTAACAAATGGAAAATCTAGCAAACTGGCAAATTCTTATCAATAAGTGCATTAAATTTAAGTAGATTGAATACTTTCATCAAAGGCCTACATCATCTGACTAGATGTAAAAAGCAAGACACATCTTTAAATCTTGGATCTAAAGACAAGTTGACTTTAAAAAAATGCCAACCATATACACAGTAACCATAAGATAGTCTTTTGTCTAAGATTAATAAAAACTCCAACTAAGCAAAATATTAGGGACAAAGGTTAATTTCATAATGGTAAGAGCATCAGTAGGTCAGGAAAAATAGGTTATCAATCTTTGTACCTAAAAACAAAACCAAAAAATATATTTTAAAATTAGCTGAATTGGGGAGATTTGGTGGTTAAGTTAGGCATCCCATTCTTGATTTCAGCTCAGGTCATGATCTCAGTTTTGAGATCAAGCCCCATGTTGGATTCCACACTAACAGAGCCAAGCCTGCTTGGAATTCTCTCTACCTCTCTAATAACCATTTTTAAATGAGGTACCTGGGTGGTTCAGTCGGTTAGGCATCTGACTTTAGCTCAGGTCATGATTCTCAGTTTGTGGGTTCAAGTCCCACATCTGGCTCTGCACAGACAGCTTAGAGCCTACTTTACATTCTGTGTCTCACTCACGCTCTGACCCTCCCCTGCCTGTTCTCTGAAAAAATGAACAATTTTTTAAAAAGTTGAATCAAAGAATAGGCAATTAATTACAGTTGGAGATTATGTTAGGGTCCTCCAGAGAAACAGAGGAGGATACGTGTGTGTATATACGTATGATTTTCTATATATTCTTGGAAGTTTATTGTAAGTAGTTACACATTTATTATAACAAATTTATAATTATAATAAAGACATTTACTATAAGGAATTGGCTTACATGATTATGGAGGCTGAGAAGTCTCAAGATCTACAGCTGACAAGTTGGAGACTAGGAGAGATGGCCGTGTACTTCCAGTCTAAGGATGAAGGCTGAGAATCAGGATAGCTGATGGTGTAAGTTGCATTCATGTCCCAGTGGAATAGTCAGGGAGGCCAAGTTTTCTCTCTGGTTTTGTTCTATTTAGGTTTTCAATTGATTACTTTCCTTATTGTGAGTGGGGCTCATGTAATCTACTCATGCTAGCAACTCAAATGTTGATCTTAACCAAAAATACTCTTGCAGACACTCCCATGACATCTGGTCACTCCATGGACTAGTCAAGTTCACATATAGAAGTAATCAGTGCAGAGACTTTAATAGATGTCTCAATTATTGATATAACAGAAAATCAGTAAAGGTAGACTATTTAAACAATAGGATCAACCTACTTGACATTTCATTAGCTGCCACGTATGTTACATCAGAGGGTCGCGCTGGTCTCAATGTACATAGTGGAGATAAAAAAAGGCTACCAGATAGGTTATCTTGTCAGTAACTTGTAGTACAACCAGACAACAATGGCAGCATTAGGAGTGAGCTGGGCATAGGCCAGGGTAAGTGGCTTATTTTAATCATCAGGTTGGATCTTTTGTGCTAGCTCTGAATGGCATCAGCAGCTAGACTGACTTGATACTGAATACCTTAATCACTTATGTAAGGTGATATCATTGTACCCAGTTACTTATTCCCCTCCTTGTAAGGGATTTACATAACTACCTTAACGGATTATATAGATCTGTTGCCATGGATGTGCAATGCTTCCTTATGGGATGAGTCTAATTCCCTGCCAACAGAGATGTCCTGCTTAGCCCTGTGGCTTGATCTAGCCAATGGAATGTATGTCATAAGTGACATACTCCTGTCTGTGCAGAAACTTTAAACGCTAATTCTGTGGTTCAAACTTTCAAGAATAGCACGTCACAGATAGGATCTTCTTCAGCCTGAATTTCACAGTGAAAAAAAAAAATACATGAAAGCCAAGTTTCAGCTGACCCATAACATGACCCAAAAGGGAGCCATGGCCTACCTGAAGCCAGCATGCAATATTAGTGAATAATAAGCTTTGGATCACCACCATATTGTTTGTTATAGGATAAGCTAGTAAAAAGTGACAGACGAACCTTAATACTAAGAATTCCGATTAATGCTACTACTCCAGTGTGGTAGACACTTATTGCAATGTCTGCCCTGCCAGTTTTCCCTGCTACTAAAGGGGTTACAGATCCATAGGTTACGGCCATGGAAGTCAGGCTGATATTGGATCTCCTTATCACTTTTGGGCACCGCTAGTCAAATGTGCCCAATTCTCTCCTTTGAGAATTTTACCCAAGGCCTGGAGCCTAGAAACTGGGAGCCAATTCACTTTCACTGAAGAGCTTCCAGAAACGGTCTATGAAGTCCTGCTTGTCCCTGGAAAAATCCTTGTTCGTAGCCCATTCAGCTATTTTATGAATTTCTCTTGGATTCCCTATGATGTCCCAGAATTCCTAAAGAAAAAAAAACTACTTTTAAACCTAAGCCAGTGCTAGTTGGTTTGCAACCAAAAGAACCTTAATACAAACACCTAAAACCACTCTGATATTACTCACATGTATTCTTTCAATGTTGACTCAGCAGAAGCCAGTCCCTGCCAACTAGGGGCTGCTTCTCTAGTGGCAGGGGATGTTGAAGGAGCCGTGGGCTAGGGAATTACGTCTGGCCAGCAAGAACGAGTCTGGAGTTTTCAAATTCCGTCCCTGCATCTCAAAGTCCACATGACGTATCCGTTTTTCTCCCTCACCTCCCTACGTAACGTTCAGGTTTCTAGCAGACCTGGTGCGTCCTCTCCCTAGATCACCGGGACAATAGGTGGACCAGAACATGCACAACACAGAGTGTTCTTGCTGTGTGAATGGGTGGTCCCTGGCACAGTTGTTTTTGGCCAAGTGGGTGCTGTATATTTTCAACTACAGTTGCACATCATTGCCTACATTCTTGGGCAGTATTCCAACTTAATGCATTAAAATATAATTGCCTTTATCAAGAGAAAGAACAGACCTGCATTAACACATGGTTTTGCAAAGCTAAGGACAGCTAAGTAATGAGTAAAAGCTTGTCAGAACAAGCTTCAGAACTTCTTTTATTGGCACTTAGGCATGTTCTTCTCTTCTGGGAAGCTGAGGAAAATGTCCATCCAGCTACCAAGTTTTCTTTAGGATGTCTGCCAGATTTCTGGATCAAAGGCTCTAAGGTTTAGCAGTTGATAGAACAGAGGAAGGGTTTCTCCTTCTCATGTGGCTCTAGGCAGAGCGACCTAATCAACCCTATGAATTTAGATCCATGTCCCCCTAAATATCTGGCTGGATAGTTCCAATCTGGAGTTCAGTCCACCAAGTCTAAGGGGAGTTTGGTGCCAACAAAATTCATTATACCTCTTCCTCCTCAGAAGCTACAGCTCTTTTCCCACTCCACGGTTAGTCTTGTTAACCATTACTCACCCATACAAGCCAGTTAGAAGTTTCTCGGTCATCCTCAACTTTACCCTTCCCATGACATGCTGAACCATTATTCACTATCTTCTATTTGAATTTCCAAGTAGTTCAAGTCTGTTATTCCAGTGCCTTAATAGAGATGAATAATGCTGAATCATCACAGTGACTTCATAATCAGTTTTCAGATTAGCCAATTACTCTATTACCTCTTCTCCAATTAGTTATTCACATTGCTACCTAAGTGATCCCTCTAAAGGATAAATTGGATGATGCTACTTGTGATAAACCTTTGAATTCTATAGGCAAATCTTTGTGGTGGAAGGTAATATGGAAACACAAACACTGTAGAGGACATTTAACACTCTCCAATTATGAGCCTTATCTACTTTTAAAGTATTAGTGTGTAAAAGCATAGGAAACTTTGATGCAATGAAAGCCAAAGTTCTCAGAATTCAGCTCTTTTGGTGTCACACATTTACCTCCTAACTCAACAGAGGATCAGGGGAAAGTTGAGTCCCTTCTTAGAATTTTACATTTTTGTCAGCATTTTTTATTTTCTGTCCTTGAAAAAGCCACTTATTGGGATGTTTGACCACTGTATGCTAGTATGTGTACAGTTGAGGCCACAAGATAGGTTAGATCACTCTTCTTGGAGGTGATGGGACAGAGAACAAAGATACAGGCGTGTTTTTCCTTAAGGGAATAAAAATTTCCTATTTCCAAATAGCACTGTTCTCTGTCCAGTGCTGTCCAGGCCTGCAGCACATTGTGTGCCCAGCGTTATCACTTTGCATCTGCACCTTTCTTATGGACTTCCCAGCACAAAATGAAGCGAAGGTCAGAAGTGCACATCCTCTCTCTAGATCTCCCCTGGTAAGATCTGGGAACAATTGCTCAGACAATACCATGCCTGCCAATTACTTATGGCTCTTATGTGTGTTCAGATGTTCTATTCTCCACCCAACTCTTGATTTTGTGGGCACCAACTGTGTGGTGCATTCTGTCTTTAATCCTAAATACCTTGTCTCCTCTGTGGGAATCCCACAAGCCCCAGTTCAAGGTCACTACAACTTATCCCCCGGCAGAATTCATTACTGCCTTTTTCTTGCACTGCATTTCACATAATGCTTTAGTTAACATTTTCATTTTGAGTAGTATTAGAATCAAAACCCCCAACCTCTGGTATAGTCAGTTCAAGAGTCCAATCTGAAAGATACCAGTTCTGGCTTCTCATATTTGTCCCCATCAGAAACACATGCCTTTTTGAAAGAGGTTCGTTCCTGTAGTGTAACATTTTTTACCCTACAGGGTCAACAGAATTTTAGGGAGAATAAATTGTTCACAGAATAGGCAAGGTAATTTCATCCTATCCTTACGGTAGTGATACATTATCCAAACTGGGATATTTTGAGTACACAAAGATAAAAAATATATGTGAATTTGGTTAAGTATTTGATTGGCTAACACCCTATAAATACTTCTATTCACACATTTCTAAAAATAAGTTTCTAAAAAAAAAAAAAAAAAAAAAAGGAGTAACATCTATTAAGTTCTGTGTATTACTTGTGAACACCAGAAAGCAATGCTATTTACCCCCATCCTTTACTCAACCTCTTTGCCATCTTCCTCTGTGGTATAACATCATCGGCATTTTTATGCATGAGATTTTCAGTGTCATGTTATTTCATTTTTTTCTCATGTATTGTCAGACATCCTCAAGTTGCATTTTCTGGTCAATGAATCCAACCTTACTTTTGTTTACGGTCATAATATTTGAGAAAAACTAAGTGTGGAGGTATCTGGTAAGCTCAGAGGAAATTCCATTATAAGATTTACAGTTTTTGTTTGTGTATTAAGATGTGCATAGTCCAAATGTTTTTATGGGTACTATCATTTGCCCTCATTTTGAAAATATTTGAAATCTTTTTGAAGATAAAAATCACCATACAGGTTTTCCCGAAGATTCTTTTTCCTAAATGTAGATGTTTCAAAACTGTAGGTACCCTTCACGTTATTTTTGGTTCCAATACATAATATTTATCCAATTAGAAATAGGCACTTCCAATGATTTCTGCTTGCAATACCACATGGATATCAAACTGGCATTATTTAGCTCTTTGCAAATTCTTTCTTCTGCTTCGGTTTAGGTAAGCTCACACAAGTGGGGGTATCCATGATAAGTGTCCTTCTTAGAAAGATTAGAGATCTTTCCCCTTTTTTCTTCCCCCAATCCCCTGCCCCTCATATGAAGACACATCAAGAAGGCAGCCATCTGTAAGCCAGGAAGCAGGTTCTCACAAGGAACCAAATCTGCTAGCACCTTGCTCTTACATGTCCCAGCCCCCAGAATGAAGAGAAATAAACATCTGTTGTTTGCCACCTGATGGGTCTGTACTATTTGTCACAGCAGTCCAAGAAGGTTAGGACAGTGGCTATTATAAAGCAGATAAGAAAATGGAGGGAAAGATTGCTTAGAGTCAGACGCAATAACTTAAGCTACTTGACCTTCAAAAGCCAGGCTCCACCACCTTTTGCTCAGTGGTGTGTGTGAAAGGCAATTCTATCACCAGATCGTCTGGGAAAAGACAAACCATCTACGTGTAACCATTTCCTCCTTCCACAATGTGGAAAATTTAAACCCTTTCGGCAGACAGCCTGCCTGCACACTCTCGGGAGACACAAAGATCCTGGCAAGTTCTGTGCTCCAAAATCACCCTTCTCCAATTACACTCCCCCAGGTTCCTCAGTTAGCAGGGCCCCAGCAGCTCCTCTCCTCCGAGCCAGTTCTGGGGTTGGGGCCTAATGCATCACAGGTGGGTCCTGGCTCCAAACTCATTCCAGATGGCCTCACAGCCTAAGCTTCCCAGCAACCCATTCTATTTTGGCGATCCTGGGATCATTAACAATGCTGAGGGGCCATGAGTTCTGGGAATGACAGAGACACAATCTCTGAAATCAGGACTTTGAGAGACCTTGTATATTGCAGCAGCCACCATAATAAATGCATTCACAGGGAGTAAGTATGGGCTGACCTTGGCACTCAAAGGTTACTCTAAGGGGCCCATGAACTTGATATTGTGAATGGTCTGTCTGCTTGGCTCACAGCACAAGCATAAAGGAATCATCTGTGCTCTTACAGAAAATAACTCCATTGCCCCTGGGCTCTAGAGAGAGTAACGATATATCCTTGAACCCTACTAATTGCTGCTTCAGTTACTCTTGAAGGGAGGGGGACATGTTGGGGCAATTGCAAGAAGAGTGTAATATTCTGTTAATTGCATCTTTATATTACTAAATAGCCTTACTCTACAGAAGAATTTCAACTCCCTTTCTAGCTGGAAAGCTTCCCAAGGCAGATACTGCAAGTTGAGCAAATATTAGACTATTCAAGGGGCTTTTAAACTTAGGATCTTTTCTTGAAATAAAAACTTTTTTTGGAACTCACGTTGTAGGGTCTTAAGAACTCAGCCAAAAAATCTTAAGAGTCAAGGGCACGACATATAAAGCCAGGCATTCGATCCTTCTTGGATTTAAATTTCAATCCCATCACTTATAAGCTTAGAGAATTTGTTGGAGAAAACTGTCCTTTCTCTGATGGTCATTATCTGTGAAGTTAGGAGAATCCCAACGTAAAAGGGTATTCGTTGGTTTTGTTTATCTCCTGATCATTTTTCCCCACCCTCATTCATTCGTTTATTCCCTGAGAACTTTGTGCCACTCGTAGTGCTAGACAATGCCAGAAATGTAGTTCAGGAGACAAAACTGACTTGTAATTCAACACATTTTTATTGAGCACTCACTACATGCTAGTTGCCGCACTGCAGGGCAGAGTGGTGGAAAACATGTCAGTCCTTGTGGGAGTTGGGACTTAGTAGATCTTAGGCCTATTAACCTGCAGTGTGATTATTGCTGCAACTTTCTTCCTGCACACTGGAATATGATCGGGTGGGGTAGATTGTGCTGGTCTGGCTCACTATAGCTCTATAAGGAGAAGACCGTCATTCTGGGTGGCAAGGAGGGAGTTTATGCAGTGGCCATTCTAGAAGTCCATATACATGAACACAAAAGTTCATCCCATAGACAAATTCCTCAAGTTCCCCGAAACTTTTTACTTTGATACCAATTCACATGCTCACTACCAGAAATAGCGTTTTTAGCCCACCATGTTTTTCTCCTGAAAAATTACAACAAAATACTCAGCACTGTTGATGAGGTTGAAGTTTCTTTCAACCACTGTGGTAGAAATCGCTAGTTGCTTCTCCCATCTTCCCTTGACCTGGGGACAACATAGCTTTAGTTCTAGCTTAAGGACTCCATTTGTTGGCCTCTTTTTGGTTGAGGCATATGGTTGGCAAAGAGGTGGTTGTTTTTAAAGTGCAAGTTTAACATGGGTTAAGAAACAGGTTTGGGTAGGATTGGGGGTTAATACAATAGAGAGTTACATTATCACTATAGACAATTGGACATAGGCCTAAATAAATGTGACTCTACAATGAGCTTGGGTCTGCCACCAGAGTTTGGGTGTGACTCTTTACATGGATTAAATGTCAACTTCCAAGCAAGCTGCTTCCTGTTTCTACCACTCACTCGCCCAGGGCCACACGGTTCATTAGTTGCAAGACTAATATTCCAACTTCAATTCATTCCACTGCAAGTTGGGACTGTCAAGTTTAAGAACAGTAGCACTGGAGACAGTATGTACAAGGCACGTAGCGTGGTCTCAGAACAAAGTTGGTACTAAATCGATGGCCAGTTTTCTTCCCTCCCTTCCCCACCTTTAATTCCTGTATAGTGGACTCCAGCAGCAGCACAACAAACTTGTTGACAACTAGTTTGAGTCTTCAGAACATGTGTGGATGTGGTGTGTGGATGTGGTGTGTATTCACACACGCACGGGTGAGGGGGGGCAGTTGTTGAGAGAACACTGTGCAGGCATCAGGAAGATGCAGTGCCAGCTCTTGTATTCATTTGTATTGCAATGGAGCATGCATCAGCACTCGTCTTCTGGCCTGGGACTCGACTCCTTGACTGGGACATGGTTTCAATACCCATTAAGAAATCTGGTCCAGCCTGTGAGCTGAGCCAGTCTTTTCTCCACGTTCATCTTTGAAGTTTCTATAGCACACCCTCAGGACGTCTGGGCTGCTGTACAATCTAAGAATCATGATCGCACAGAGGCCTGAGGGTCACTACTTCGGTGAGACTCGAGCCACAGACGTGCCTGGTTCTCCTATGTATGTGCACATACGCCAATAGAAATTTGTTCCCAATAGCAGCTCAAGGAAAGACAGACAGTAGCCAGAGTAACTGGGGGTCTGTGTTGTGAGAACAAGACATGTGTGGCAGCTGCTGGGTGCAGATCCTGACTGATGACACTCCTGTCCCTTGCCTGCCTCCTACTTTCTATGCACTGTTACTTTTTATCTTCCTACTTAGATTCCTGCTATCCCCTCCACCTGAGATGCCATGGAATTCCTCTACCTTCCAAGACTTGGTTAAGGCCTGAGGAACTCTCAGAAAGTTCCCATCTCTGCAAAAATCAGACCCATGGATAGAGGAGATTACATGCTTTAGTATTGTAACCCCCCACACCCAAATAAACTATGGGTATTTAAGGATTTTATTTTAGTAGAATGAAATACTGGTTTTAACAGTATTTCGTAAGAATGGTCACAACATAAAACTTCTGAACAATGAAACTGAATGCCTTTCAACTCCAGTACTGCATTGGCCTTTGTACAATACACAATGATAGGTAATAGGCTTGAGTGATATGCAGTTTGTTCCAAAAATGAGACTTTTTTCATTTATTTCTGCATAACAAATTACTGAATACCTAACGGCATAAAGTAAGTATTCAGCATCTCAAAATTTTTGAGCATCAGAAATTCAGAAGTGGTTTGGCCAGGCAATTTGGTTCTCAGGACGTTCCTCGAGAGGCCAGCTGAGGCTGCAGGATTTACTTCCAAGGTGACTCACGTATAGGGTGAGCAGCCATTCTGCTTTGCATGGGACGGAGGAGTTTCCAAGGATGTAGAACTTCCAGGGACTAAATCCAGCAAAGTACCAGGAAAATGGGAAGGACTGGTTATTCTACTCACTCACATTACTGGCAAGTTGCCACTGGCTGTCCACAGGAAGCCTCTGTTCCGTCCCCCATTCTGCCTGAATAACCAAACCATGGGGTGAATAGTTTGTACCGAAGTGTAGGGGATTAAAGAGACCAAAGTAGAAGCTGTAACGCCCTCACCACCTAGCATGGAAGTCACACATTGTCATTGCCATCATGTTCTATTGGTGATACACACCAGCTCTGATGTAGTGTGGATAGAGACCATACATGGGTATTGATACAGGACACAAGGATCATTATGGGTCCTTTTGGAAACGGTCTACAACTTCTTTGGCAGAGAGCCAGAGTCAAACAAGAAGACTGGTAGGAGACTCTTAAAATCGACTAGGAGGGAAACATTAGCAGATTGGACTACAGCACTGGAAGAAGTAATGAGGCAAAGTCAAGAGATGTGCTAAGAGTTGGGTGTATGATTTCAAGACATTTTTATATGCCTAAGAATACATAGACATCTTTTTGCAGTCTTAGATCCAAGTGTCGGAATGGTTGGTCACTGGGTTTTTGGAATAAGCTACTCATTTGAGTGCACTAGTAATAAGCACCTACTATGTGCCAAGTTCTAGTTTTAATTCTGTCTCATTTGAGCTTCCCTTTTTGCAGATTGTTTCAGTTATGTAAGTTGCCTAAAATCAGTAGCTATTAAGTGTGGTAACTAGACCCACACCCTGGGATTTACTACTACCAAGTCCAGAATCTTGATAGGATATTTAGTTGTTTAGGAAAACCTATGGCATTTTTAAAGATTGGGACTTTAAAAATTGGGGCTTTTATTAGTTACCTAACCAGGAAAAGTCAAGCTATTTTTATGTCTAAATCAAGTATATTAATTTTTTTCACACGTGAAAAATATTCCCTCTAGCCTTTAAAATTTAATACCACAAAGGTTTACCCATAGGCTTAACTTATATGGCATGTGGTTGAATGCCACAAACCTAGATCCATTTTACTGATGAGGAAACCGAGGATCCCAGAGGTGCATGATGTGCCTCTGAGCTCAGAGATACTTGGGCTGAGCTTTTGTCAATGACCCCAAGTGCTCATTGTATTATGTAAATGGCCTTCACTTTGGCAGCAGAAGGTATGCAAAGGGCAGGAGGAAAAAAGGCCATTCTCCCCTCGCAAGTAGGTGACAGAAGACAAGACTGTGCTCTTCAGAACCAGATAGACTCAAGTCCAAATTCCTACTTTACCAGTTACCAGCCCTAGGTCCTTGGAAATACTTAATTGGCTCTTGGAGCCTCGGTTTCCTCTTCAGTAAAAGATAATGATCTTCAAGTTGTGCAATTTTAGGAGTTGGGATATGTTTAGAAAAATAGACTCTAAGTCTACTAGAAGAATTAAGCTCTTACTTTTGTCCCCTTGACCACCCCAATTTGAGGCCGATTTGTTTCATTTCAGTGTTTCAAACATTTGAGAAAAGACCCTTTTTCTCTTGGTGAGTCAAGGCTCTGGCCAAAGCACCTGAGAAGGATTTAATAGATGTACGCTTTTCTAGAACACACTGCCCAGAGGTATTACGCATATCTCTTGAGATTGGCAATAAACACACAGCCCTTGGGCAGGAGGCTGGCCCTATCAGTCCTCACACATTTTTG
This sequence comes from Paguma larvata, assembly GCA_030068075.1. NCBI lineage: Eukaryota > Metazoa > Chordata > Mammalia > Carnivora > Viverridae > Paguma > Paguma larvata. Next base: position 43,470,160 of record CM057833.1, read on the forward strand.
GACCACATTTTCCCAAACAGTTATTCCAAGTTTTAGATGTTGTTTTTCCTTATTAGTTAAAAAAAAAAAAAAAAAAAAAAACTTGGAATGGATAACTGTAGACTTCCTAAAACTGAAGTCTTTTATTACTTTTGTAGCATTTTTCAATTGACAGGGATTTTTCACATATGTTCTCGTTTCCTCTTGAAATATTGTGGGAAATAGAACACGAGTTAGTTCCATCTTACAGATGGGCTTGGGACCAGTGAGGCACGAATAGGTCTTAAAGAGTAGTCAGATAAGAAGGTACGATGAGGATTGGGGACAATAGAGGAAAGATGTCACAGGTAGAGATTTACAGGACTGTTTTGGAAAACTGACAGAATAAAGGAAGATTGGGCACAGCTGCTGGCTGGGTGTGGCATTGTGGGAAAGTGTAGATAAGCTAACTGGAGAGAAATTTTATGATGATTCGTGGTGTGCTGTGAATGGGATCCTCACTCAGCATTACTCAGGAGACTATACTGGAGATTTCAATGATCTTTTAAACTCTTTTTGGATGTTAATCTGATTTTTTTCTGATTATGACGCTTTAGTGAAGAGGACCACAGATTTTTATATGTCTATGTTCATCAGGACAATTGGCCTCTAATTTTCTTGTCATGTTTTTGTCTGGCTTTGGTATCAGGGTAATGCTGACCATGTCAATTAAGTTTGTGGGGGATATACCATCCTCTAAGTTGTTAGAAGAGTTAAAGATTGGTATTAATTGCCCTTTATATGTTTGATAGAATTTACTGATAAGTCCAGGATCAGCTGGGTTTAAGAGATTTTTAGTTACTGATTCCATCTCCTTACTGTAGTCTATTCAGATTTCCTATTTCATTATGATTCAGGTCTTGATAAGTTATAGATTTATAGAAATGCATTCACTTCCTGTAGGTTATCTAATTTATGGGCATGTAGTTATTCATGGTTTATGATCTTGAGTATATCTGTTATTAATTCAAATGTTTCTTCATTTTTGGTTGTGTCATTTTTTTCTGTCTAAAGGTTTAATTTTTTAAAACCCAGCTCTAGTTTCATTTTGATTTTTTAGTCTCTCACTTATTTTTGCTCTTTGTTATTTCTTTCAACTTTGTCATATTTGGGATATGTATATCCAAACTACGGTGAGAAACCATGTCACATCCAGTAAGGATGACAGCTATCAAAAAAAAAAAACAAAGAAAACAGAAAAAGCACGGGTCTTGGCAAGGACGTGCCCAAGTTGGAATCTTCATGCTCTGTGAGGATGTAAGCATTGCAACCACTATGGAAAATAGTATGATGGTTCAAGTTAGAAATTACCATACAACTCGGACACCTGGGTGGCTCAGTCCATTCAGTATCTGACTTTGGCTCAGGTCATAATCTCGCAGTCTGTGAGTTCAAGCCCCATGTCAGGCTCTGTGTGGACAAGCTCAGAGGCTGGAGCCTGTTTTGGATTCTGTGTCTCCCCCGCTCTCTGCCCCTCCAATGATTATGCTCAGTCTCTCCCTCGAAAACAAAAAGTTAGGAAAAAAAAGAAATTACCATACAACCCAGCAGATCCAGTTCTGGATATATACCCAAGAGAACTGAAATCTGTGTTTTCAGTATGTATTTATACACCCACATTTGTAACACCATTATTCCCAAATAGTCAAAAGTTATAAACTATTTAAGTGTCCATAGACAGATAAGTGGAGAAAGAAAAAGTAGTCTATGCATACAGTCTAACAGTAGTCAACCTTAGGAAGGAAAGAAATTGACACAGGCTACAGCATAGATGAACCTTCAAGACCATGTGCTAAATCAAGTCGGTCAGTCACCAAGGGATGAATACTGTAGTATCCCACTTATAGGAGGTATCTAGAGTGGTCAGATTGGTGAAAGGCTAGGGGTTGGTAGGAGAAAAGAGTGGAGCATAGTTGAATAAATACAAATTTCTTGCTTTGCAAGATGCAAAGAATTTTGTGGGTAGTTGGTGGTAATGGTAGACAGCCATACAAAGTACTTTTTTGCTTTTCTAAGTAGGCCTCATGCCCAGTGCAGAGCCCAGTGCAAGGCTTGAACTTCTGACCCTGAGATCAATAGATACTTAACTGACTGAGTCACCCAGACACCCCTGAATATATGTACTTGAAAATGGTGGAGATGGCAAATTTTATAGTAGGTTTATTTCACCACAATTAAATTTAACTTACCTGAAACGAGGTTCAGGATATTAATTTTGCTAAAAAAACATTGTTTTTAGTATGTATTCACCTTGTCCCAGGACATACAAAGTGGGAATTAAGTAGAGTTTAATGAAGGGACTCTTCAGAGGAATCTTCAAGAATCCAAGAACTGGTGGGTCTCATCTATGTCGTTTTCTAAATCTACTTTTCACCCATCTCTTATCTGCCCTCATTCCAGGTTGACTGGTGTGGACCATATCCATGATCTCCTTTGTCCTCTGACTCTAGTTGGGCTTGGCCAATGTGAAACATCGATCCATGGTCTTTGCACATTTTTCTATTAAGTTATAGGCCGTTATTATATTGATTTTTAACAACTTTTTAGAAAAATAGCCCAGAGAAGTTTTTAAGTGTAGGATTTGATAGGATAGACCAAAGTACTTGTGGAAGAGGAAAAAAATCCTAAAACAATGCAGTTCCTTTACACTGGGACCCCTCGGTGGGCATCTCCACTCGGTGGGCATCTCCACTCGGTGGGCATCTCCACTCGGTGGGCATCTCCACTCGGTGGGCATCTCCACTCGGTGGGCATCTCCACTCTCCATACCTAATCCAGATTGATTTACCTGAAACGTTGTGTTCTCCAAGAAGATGGTGGACAATGCCTAGCTTGTATAATACATGGAAAACATCTAGCAGAGCACCTTGTATATAAGAGGGACACAATATATGCTTACTAAAAGGTGGAAGAAGGATGAAAGAAGTTATCTAAGACACCCTCCTCTTGAGAACCAAAGAAATGGCCCTCTTCTTCCAAAAAGACTTAGCTAGCTGCTCTCCCTGACCTAGAGCCAAGGTCAGTAATTCAAAGCTGCCATTAGATTTCTTTGAACATTATCTTACCAAATGCTGCCTGTATTAGTGCCATACTAGTTGTATTTTGTGCACAGTGTTTCTCTCAAAACATTTTTGACCCCGCATGTCTTGTGAACCTCACAACTGTTTTTTCTGTCCCTCCCAATAGTTACCATACTTTTGAGGACTTCCTTCCCTTCAGTTCACTACAGTGGTAGTTTATGTTCTTCTGGCCCCTCCAGCCCAGCTCAGCTGGCTTCCTGATGCCGATGCCTCTACAGCCTCCAGGAGGAATGGTGCCTTCCCACAAGGGAGCCCATTTGCTACAAAAATCCCCAACTGCTGGAACCTTGTAGCCACTACCACTGCTGGAGAATAGCAGTTTTGCCTCATTTCTGCCTTTCAAATCTCACACAAATGCATCTAATATAGAACTCTGGTGGCAACAGAGTTTGGGAAATATAGTTCCCCAGGTTTCCAGCCCCTGTGATCAAGGCGAAAAAAGCAGGTACACAGAATGCTAACATACAACCAAAGCCCCACAACCATCCAGCACACACTTCCCCTCGGTATTTGAGTCCTCATGTCCTGTCAGGCTCTCCTGACTTGTCCCAATCTCACTACACACCTGGCTTTTTCCTAGGATACATCCCAGTTCATGCTAGTCTACCCCTAGAAGACTCTTCCTCCAACTGGCCCGGCTAGCTCTCTTTCCCTCTTCCTTTAGGCATTAGCTGACACATCCCTCTTGTAGAAGCTTTCCTGACTGCCCTTCCTGGTTAGGTGACTGCTCCCCAGTGTTCAACACTACACACTCCTATCCTGTTTTATACTCCTCTGTTTACTTGTCTGTGCTCCCCAGAGGTCAGAACTTCCCGAAGTTGGGGATTGTATTCAGTTTTCTTCTGTAAGAACAGTGTCTTTTATGTAGTGCTCAGCTGTCTGCAGGAAAAGAGGAAAGACCTTCAACAAGTACGGACTAGGCACTTGCCACGAGCCCAGCATTATAATGGTCTTAAAGACCAACTGGAGAGGAGAGCCTTCACACTGTAAAGTCCTTATCTATTAAAAAAATTCACCATGATCATTTGTACCACTAATTACGTCTCCTTTTCCAGTGAAGGAGTGGAAGAACCAGCTTGAACTATGTTTTACCCCACCTTGCTTCAGCCAAATCTTCCCCTTCCAGCAACCAAGACACGATGGTTACCAAAGAGCTCAGACTTCGGTCTCCTTAGAGATACACATCCATAAACCACTCTGTTGCCAGCCTTGAACAAGACCAGTAAAGCACAGGACACAACTCCCCTCAGGTGGTTAAATTCTCAAGGACATCTTCTTGCCTCCATGAGCCCTAGGGTTTCTGACCCTGTCAACGGTCATCAGTGCTGCCAAGACAAAGTCTGTAGTCCATCACATGTGCAGACAGATGTGGTCAGTGCCACGTGGAGCCATGGCTAAGAAACTAGCAGAGACTCATTATGGAGACTATTTCCTCTCCCCCCCGCCCCATCCCCCCACCCCCCATGCTTCAAAGCAGTCAGTAGTCCTGGGATTGCTCATTAGGAGAGAAATGTCAAAGTGCATAAAACCCCTTCTTGTTAAGATATAAATTATATGTCTACACCTGATGTTTAAAACCCCAAGGCTTTGGTCCCCTTCCCCTGGACTGGGAGCAAGAGACATTTATTCAGGTACTCTCTACACATCAGTCTGTTTTGGCCCATTTCCTTTCTCTGGGAAGTAAAATCATTAATTCCTAACCTTTTGTCACACATTCCTTTGGAAATCTAATGAAAGCTGCATGCTCAGAAAGTCTAAATGCAACTGTTATTTTAGTGACATTAGAACTTTTAGTTTTTGGTTCTCACTGTCCATGTACAATGAGATCAGTGAGATTTTTTCTCTTCAACCTAGATGCAAACTAGATGCATGGTTTTTCTGTGCACTCTTAATATTCTTGCTGTCACTTATGTCAAAACGCAAGTTTAACTCAAAAGCCAGAGTATCTACAACAAGTTATTAACCCTAACCCTAAACTTGAGAGTGAAGTTTTCCCCTTCAGCTTTAGGCTGGTTTGGGTGGCAATTCCTGACCTGTGGGTCAGTACCAAGAGAGGACAGTGAGGGGATAACCAAGTTCTTACTGGAACTGGCTTTGCTCTCTACTAGGGCAGATGTTTGGGGTGAACTTTTCTCTGGGCTCTTCAATAGGTCTCTGGAGCTACCTGCTGGGCACCGCCTTTGACTAGGATTCCTGTGATGTGGGCGAGGCACATTTTCAGCTGGCAGGTACTCAGTCCTGGGTTTTGGATTCTTGCTCTTCAGTTCTCTAGACCTCTGGCAGAAGCTCTCTTGGGCAGCTATCTCTTACTCCTGGCCTCAGCAAACACTCCTGTAACTGCAATCCCAATAAATGTGAGGTCAAGACTGACCTAGAGTCACCCCCTCCATCCTGCCACTAAGGCTACTTTGCCTTTCTGAAGTGTGAGTCCTGCTTCAGTCTTACACCGCCTAAACTCAGGACATGCTTATTAAATTCTTCCAATGGTCCCATGGAAGCTTCCTTGACAGTAGGCTGCAAAAAATTAGCCTCCTCATTGCTACCATTTCCCTCTTGAATGGAGGTGGATTCTCCCGGATAGTAAAAACTCTTCATAAACCCTTTTGTTTTCTCTCTCTTAGGGTTTTTTTTGGGATGTTTGTTTTGTTTTTTTTTTTGGGGGGGGGTTTTGTGTGTGTGTGTGTGTGTGTGTCCATGATCTAACTAAGGGTTCCTGCATTCTGGAATTGGTTGAATTTCATTTGGTATCTTACTTGAGTATGAAATTATGAAGAGAATAAAACAAACTACTGATAATTCAATAAAAATTCAGACAGCAAAATTCCGACATTTTAAATGTATTCAAACGAATCATTTTGCATATGACTTCAGGGATTCAAGCCAGTAAGTGGAATCCAGGACCAACTTGGGTTGGATTCATTGATCCAGTTTTTATTTAGCTCTGGTTGGTTATAGGGTGGGCAACAACTCTAGTAGCAGGGATATAGGGATGAATATATATGCATCCCTATCATTAATATGTATACCACTTAATAGAGTGCTCTGTGATAAATGCTATCCTGGAGCAGAGAGATGGGAGTGGGGACAGTCAAGCATCTAATTCAAAGCAGCAGGAAAGGTCTGAGAAGTATTAACACTTAAAAGAAGATCCAAGGTAGACCTACAGGGGGTACAGGTGATTGAGGGCACCCCCAGGCAGAAAGAACATGTGCAAAGCTGGAGAATCATGACAGCATCTAGAAAGTGGGGCTCATGGAGGCACCTGGAAGAGGTGACTAGTAAAGGTAGGTAAGTACATGGGCTTTGACTGCTTTGCTCAGGAGGTTCTTCAATGTGCTTCCAGTTCTCCATTTTGTGTATTGGGGTAAATCCCAGATCAGTGGTCTAGACAGGAAATCATTTAAGCATCCTGAGTAGTTTAGGCACAAGAGAGGATGACAGACTGGATCAAAGTACTGGCCAGGAGAGAAAAGCAAGAATGGTAAAAGCAAAGTTTAGTTGGGGGAGAAAAATGGAAAAATCTTAATATGACTAGGAAGACATACATAGCTAACCTCTAGTATATCCAGTATGAAAAGAACTCAGAAAAAAGAGCCAAATAAGGGAGGGTGGTGAACACTAAAGTTGAAAACCCATCAGGTTTGAGGCATGCTGATTTTGCAGTGCAGAGGTGTAGGCGGCGAGCATGTGTGGCTATAGAAAAGGATATGTGGACTTGCAAGAGCTCCAGTCACTGCCTGGTTGCAGCAAGCTGTTCGGGGCTACTTTTCCCACAGCACTCAGTATCACAGAGGTCAGTGCAGCGGAGAGGTTTTAAGACCACGGTGACACTTATAAACCAGGGGTAAGAAGGCCTTCATTGCCCCCATTTCATTTTCCTTCTCAGGACAAGCTTGGGGAGCCTGGGTGGCTCAGTTGGTTAAGCTTCCGGCTTTGACTCAGATCATGACCTCGTGGTTCATGAGTTCAGGCCCCACATTTAGCTCTATGCTGACAGCTCAGAGCCTGCTTCAGATTCTGTGTCTCCCTCTCTCTGTCCCTCTCGCACTCATGCTCTGGCTCTCAAAAATGATTAGAGGTTAAACAAAGTTTCGGACAAGGAGCCAAAATTCACAACCAATTCAAAAAATGATTCCAAGGTCAATTCTTTCTGATGGTAGGTTAAAGGTCCTTGCTTAATAAATGTTTACAGTGTCTGGATTCAATCCAGATTGGATTAGGCAGCTCCATCAATTGAACAACAGGGCATGGGGCTACACAATCAGACCTGGGTCTGACTCACGGGGTGAGGATGCAGGGAAGGTTACAGAAGTACAGTCGATAAATGATTTTTGTCCACACGCCAACAACTTAGTTGAAGGGGATTGCACAGTGTAGGTACAAAGAGAAGATAACCCTATTTGTTACAGGGGCTGTATCAAGCTTGAGGTTCAAAAAATGAACATAATTTGAGTCAAGAGGTTACAAACAAGGACATGCTTTCCTGATGGCCTAAGGCAGGTGTTCCTTGCCCATCCCACCAATTTGTCTCAGCTCCTTGTTTCACTTGTGGCACTTTATAAAGGTTTTTCTTCCCACATGTGTTTACTGATGACTTTACCAACTTGAGGGAGACAACTTTATCTTTTCTATTCCTTAACCTCAGAATATGCCCAGGATAGTGACTGGCATAGACACTCAGATGTTGAGCCAAACTGTAGAATGCACAGTGGGTTGAAGAAAATGGTTCTGGAGTGAGATCATACACAAGGTGAAGCAGACTACAAACTCTTTATTAGAGTCTCACTGTGTACACGGTGGGCAGACATGTCATCACAAGGACCTTGGCCAGACTAAGTCACTCTCTGGTTCCTATGCCAGGCAAGTCCATGCTGCTAATGGTGTTTATGTCTTAGAATCAAAGACTTTCTATCTGCTACCTCTACTGGTGTTCAAATAGTGTTTACATTGTTTCTAAAATAGTCCTACATCGACTATCCTGTTTGTCCAACTAGTTCCAAAGGTAGAAATCTTCTGGAGTTTCTGGAACCCTTTGCTCTATAGGTAGCTCTGACCACTATGCTTTGTGCAGTTTCGGAAATATCTGGTATTTATTTTTACTTGCCATTCACAGCACAATACTTCACTGAAGAAATTCCATGCTTGTTTTTATGTACACAGAGATCAGGAACAGATAAACATCTGTAGCTGAGCCGGGAAACAAAGCTTCAAGAGACATTTTTGATTACTCTTCACTTATTGGAGTTGTGGGAAGTGATAAAATGCTTGGCTTTTTTCAGTCTTTGAAAGAAGCCCTGACCCAGTTACTCCGTGATTAAAACCAAACAATGCAGTAACTTCAGGGTGTAGAGAACAAGCCAGGGTTTGGGGTCAGGAAAAAACTGAATCAACTTCAAGTATTACCTGGGAGGCAAAATCAGTAGCTAAGGAGGTGAACCCACGGCCACTTGCCAAGGGTCAGTGGTCTCAGATCATGTCCTAATCAGGAAGCATTAGGTCATAGTTGAAGGATAGAACTTAAAAGCAGTTACTTAGGTCTTGATTGTTATCTGGCACCTTGGCCTTCAGTGACCTTAAGAGTTGTAACATGGGTACAAGTCGGTTTAGGAATGTTAATTGTTGATTAACAAGCTATCTTGTTATCTCACTGTTTATCACTAAAGTATCAGACAAAATTTTTCCTCGAGCTCCAGCATTGCCTGTACAACTGCAATTGACTATCTCCCATTGGTTTTCTCCAACCTGACTTGGACAAAACCATGGTCCTAGGCATGGAATGAGGGAAGAATGCTGGTACATCAGTGGGGGAGAGAGAGGAAGGGTTTGAGCTATCTGTTTTTTAGCTTGCTTGAACCTTCTGCCTATATTGCATCTTAATGTACTATTTCCATCTTTTGATGGAGTGTTGCTGGGCCCATTTGATCCTATGGCCCAATGAGTCCGCAGATTCAGTTCAAGATAGGTAGCTGTGGACACATGGTCCCTTGGCATCAACATCCCTGATTCTACCAGGACCCAGTACCGTAACAGTAGTGGTTTTAAAAATGCCCAAAAGGTGGAGCACCTGGGTGGCTCAGTTGGTTAAATATCCAACTGTGGCTCAGGTCATGACCTCACTACTTGTTGGTTCAAGCCCTTTGTCAGGCTCTGACGGCTCCGAGTGTGGAGCCTGCAAAACATTTTGTGTCTCCCTCTCTCTCTGCCCCTGCCCCACTTGTACTCAGTGTCTCTCAAAATAAGTTAAAAAAAAATACCCAACAGGTAAAGTTTCCAAGTTACCTTATTTTCCAGAAGTTCCTAATTGAAAATTTTGATCGGCAACATAAGAAACTAAATATAAGTTTTTCTAAGCTAAGAGCACATCTTGAATATAGAACCTGTAGATTTGAGGTAGAAATGCTTTTAGTCATCATAAAGCAATAGAACATAGGATGCAGGAGTTGAAAATTTGCCCCAGCTTAAGCAAACAACAACAAAAAGGTCGAGTTTTGGAAATTATACAGCAATGAGCTTAATGTCAACCTCTAAGAAATGCTAGAAGGGATTACTGGAGGAATTGAGAAATAAATAGTAACTATGAGGAACTATTATGTTTAAGAATTTACTATGTAAATATTCTTTAAATTTTCTGAGTTGGTAAAATATAAAGATGTCTAATTATCCATTGAAGAGGACATGTCCTTCCTTGGTTAAAAAAAAAAAATTGGCCAGAAGCCTGTGTTGTGATTATCCCCCTGGGACTTGCCACGAATTCCGCAGGCCTCTTTTTCCAGTACTGACACTTCTAACATCATAGAGCCTGCCAGATCATATGGCCCAAGTAGTAGAGCCGCTTGTAACACACACAAATCCGGCCTTTTAAAAACATACAGAGCCTCTCTGGGCGAGCTGGTTTGGAATTGAGAAGGTTAGCAGAGGGGACTGAATACATGCGGGAAGCAAAGATGAAGAGAAAGGAAATCCTCGTCTTGTCCCAGTCCAATGAAGAAAAACACTGGGCAAAGTGCTGAGCCAGCTCCCAGAAAATCCTCCCAGACTCATTTCTGCCTAACAGGGTTTGGATTCATGGGGTCAAGTGTTTTGTGGCGGGCTAGATGGTTGCTTTCCTCGGTCGGATGAAGATGAGCCACGTGAAATTACGAACACCCTTCCATCCTTTCTGCTCATGATATTCATTTTGCTTCACCTTCCTACACATCCTCTTATATTACGGGTCACCAGGCACACCAGCAGAGTCAACATGGTGAAAACTTAGGGACGGCCAAGGGCCAAAGGAAAGGAATTAAATTTTGTTCTCTATTACTTTTGTCAGGAAATATGCTGGATGCTTTTTACATTCAACAGTCAACCCTTATATAATACAACCATCTCACTCAACCGTTAGGCTTGGTTAAACCTTTGACTTCCTTTGAATGTAAAATGAATTTCAATGTTTTGGTTAAAGTCACACAGACACCAGAAGATGTATGGATAGAATGTTGACCCAGTTCCTCTAGAAAAGAAGCCCAAGTCTACAGGTTTGTGCTAATGTTTTGCTTAGAAGTAAAATCCTGGGGACGCAGGAGTGAGGGAAAAGGGAGGCAGGGGAGGAGGCATTCTGAGCTGCCACAGCATGGCAACAAGTCGATTCCCTGCTCTCCTGGGCATTACAGAGAGGCTGCATCAAGCTGCTATATCTTCAAGGGGTCTTTCTGAAGACAGTATTTGTCTACCTACTCCCATCTCATACCCCTCAAAAGAATGGCCCCAGAGAACATCAACTCTGGAGATTCTAGGCTCTAAGATGTTAGAAAGTTGGTCCCATGGTAATTTAGCCACAATCCAAATGTCCCAGGGTAGAAGGTGTTATGACCAAGCATGGAATGGAGGCAACCATCAGCAGGGCAAGCCCTCAAGGGACCCAAGAGAGAAGGAGAAACTGCATGTTCTCCCGATGGTCTCTGCAAGACCCCTGTTTCCAGGAATAGCACAAGCTTCAGAAAACTCAAGTCAAAGATCATAGGAACCATGGGAGTCTCCTGTTGGTCCATACTGGTGAGAAGGCAAGATGAGGGCACCCATCATGACTGAGGTACAGTCTGAAGCCCCTATGATTAGTGTATGTGGACCTGTTTTTTCTTGAGCTTTGACGTATTCCTAAAAATGCTTCAACTGAGAGGAGCACTGGAAAAAAAAGCAAATTGCAATACCATTAACATCTTTTAGGTTCTGAAGTCAGGTGCCATTTTTCACACCTAGTGCTCTCCTTTAAAGGACTTCAAAATTCCAGGATGATTTTTCTTATTGTAGAAACTAGACAGTTTCAACAGTATCTATAAATGGAAGGGAGAAATCAGTCAACTCATCAATAATACCTAGAAGTAACCATCGGTAGTATCATGGCTATGTGAGCACCTAAGAAATAAAGGCAGGCATTACATAAATGGTAGGCAGAAAAGGAACAAGAATCGTGTGTAAGCAGTGTGTTATGTATTTTTCAATATCTTATGGTAAAGTATATATAACATGTCCTTTGAGCCTTTTTTTAAAGGTGTATAATTCAATGGCAGTAATACTCCTGCTCTTTCTTAGCCCACTGTTGTGCGACACACATGGCTCTTAGATTCCATGCCCATGGAACTTTCTAAGGGCATCACCACAACAGCCTGGTGAGAGTGAAATGCAAAGGCTCCAAGACACAGAAAGGGAACCTGCTGAGGTTCGTGGGGAGGCTCAAAGTTGTGCCCATGACACCAAGAACATCCACTGTACTTCTATGGGGTCTCTGAAGGAAAGGACCTCTCCCATTTAAACCCCAGCCCAGAGGGAAGGCTCCACTTTAGAGCCCACCATGGACTCGTGGGTCTTCTAAGTCAAAATACTCTCCACGGCTAAAACATTCGCAAAAGACCCTGATCACCTTCTGAGGCAGGCCTGGGTCTTCCAGTGATGAGGGTGTGTGTCACTGAACTAGGGGAGCACCCTTGCCATGAAGTGCAGGTTGAGTGTGGGAGAACTGGGTAGTGGAGAAGAGAGGTGGTCATGATCAGCTACGCCCTGGAGGCTACCTGTAGTACAAGGAGAGTTTATCCTATCCGCATTCACTTTACAGAGACCTTGGTGAGCCATGCCCATAGAAGTACACTGCACTGAGCAACTTTGCAATGGAGGCAGAGACAGCGAGCGGGCATGACTGGGCTTCAGGACGGCCTGTCTCCAGCACCTGTGGCACTCTGCCACCTGTCCTTAAGCCTTCCCATCCCTTCACCCATTGCTGCAGCACAAGCCTCACCCAGGCATAGGTTTTCAACACCTTCCAGGTCTTGTTCCTTACCCTACGTCTTCACAGACACCACAAAACATGATGTCCATGGAGAGTCACTTAACACTCACCCATGTGCTGCTCCAGACAGAGGGGAACTCCTGTTTGGGTAAGCCTTGACCAGTGAGAAATGGGGTCAGTGGACACATCCTCCCTTCTCCCATCCTGGCTGCAAATGATTCCAAGACACATTCTATACAGCCCCTCATAGGGTCCTGGTGGGACTGAGCCCCTACCTTGCACACAGTGGAGACCAGCTCCATAAAACATCCTTGTACTGGCTTCCCCACATTTCATGTGGGACACCTCTCACTCCCCTACCCCTCTCTCCTGAAACGACTTCCCCCAATCAGTTACACACTAACAAGCCCTTATCTTAGGCTATGCTTTCTAGGAGAACCCAGGCTTGCACTGGTAGCATGTCCCCAACTCTGTCAACCACATAAAGCTTGTCTCCCTATCAAGTATGTTTTTTTTTTTTAATAGTTGTAGCATAAGCCAGACTCTAGACACTGCCTGTTAAGTAACCTTGGATGAGTTAACTTCCTGGTGTTGGTTTTGTTCTTTATCAAGTGGTGAAAATATTACCCTCATAGGGTTCAGAGAACTAAAGTTCATTCAGACTAAGTGTTTTGAACTTTGCCTGGCTCAGAATAACTAACACATTTGTGCTTCTATTGTTTTTATTGTAGTTGGCTAATTACAATTTTCTCACTGTTTCCACAATTTCCCCCACTGTTAAATAACTCACTGTGTGAACACTATCAGCATGAACAGGCTGTTGATAAAATGGTCTACCGTGTGAACCATCTCCATCAGCCATTTCTACAAATAAGACCGTTTTTTTATAAGATAGATTGCTCCAAGTAGGATTTATGGGTCGAAATAGCCCATGCCTATTGCAATGGCAGCACCTAGCCTTTTATTGCCTGTTGGCCCCAAGATAGAAGTCCTTGGGGATAGGAGCCAGGGGCTTTTTCATCTCTGTATTCCCAGTACTTGACATATTGAGCCCCTCCTGTGCGCCATCCTCAACGTTCAATAAACACAAACTACAGTATCGGTGTCTATTTCTAAAGTGTTTTCCAGAAGAGGTAAGGTCTTTTACTATGTTTTTAGCTTGTGGAGTATAAAGATCTAAGATTGATCAGGACATACAGTACAATTAGAAACTCACCAGACAGACGTGTGGTCAGAATCGACAGAGCTGAGGCTCAGAATGTATTACTCTAATGTAAACTTACCCATCCACCCCCATGTAAAAAAAGTAAACATGTTTCATATTCCAACTGTGTCAATAACCAAGGGGTGGAAATGGATCCCATAAGAAAACAAACATTTGGTCTTCATAATTAAAAGTCAATATTAGACAAAGACCCCAAATAGGCCAATTACCTGCCTCCCCTTAGCTCATGGCTTGATGGGTTGGTGATTCCTCCCTACAGACCGTGGGAGGAACAGCTGCTTCACCAAGGCTCACCTGGTTAGAATTTTCCATGGAGCGTGACTTCAAGGGGGGGGAAAAAAAAAAAAAACAACCCAGTCAAGCAAAACTGTGCAAATTAATTTGGGTTTATGTTACCAAGTGTGTATCCCAAGTGGGTGTCTGCAAACAGGTCTAAAAGAAAATTGAAACATAAAATGCTGTATGAACAAAAATAATTCACTACTTTGGAAGCAATAAAATTAGTACCTTCTGGAAAATTGAACTCGGTTACAAAGGAATACCAAGTATAAACATAACAGGAAGACACAATGTACACAGCCATTAACTTAGAGATGGTGGATTTAAAAAATGTTTACTACTGTACATCTTTGTGCCTGTCACAATATGTACCAGAGGCGTGGGACTGAGGGTACACACTCTTCCACCAGGATTATATAGTCACAGTACAATGCATGTTATAATATAGTTGGAACACATATGCTGCCTCAATTAGCTTTGCTTGTCATCCGGGGGTTGGTTATGGAGACCTTTTCTTATACATGTTTCTAGGAATAATGAAGACCCAAGATTAATTGCCCTGCTCTTGGAGATACACCAGTATTTTCACTTGACCCTGTCTCTCCAAGACGGGAAACTCACTGCCCTTGTAATCTCCTTGGAATTCTAGGATGGGAGTTTTCTAGGAAGGTTTGTGTTTCTCCTGGTCATAATGGCTGTGCGAAGGAGGTCCTGATTCTAATTAGACCATTTTATCAATTACCTGGCTGGCTGTCCATACAGGTGGTCCCTTTTCTACATTGCACTGTCCCATCTCTTAGCACTCAACCACCACCAATACCAACTGTGTAGCACCAGACTTTAATGGAGTGGTCGAAAGATGGAGAGGGTCTCACAACGTAGCATCAGTAATAACTGGAATATTTATTCTTATTTCTTAAAGGCACAGCATGGGGAATATGGTCAGTGATATTATAATAGTAGCATCGTATGGTGACCGACAGCAGCTACACTTGTGAGCATAGCATCATGTATAGAGAAGCTGAGTCCCTGTTGTCTATGCAACTACACTCAGGTTTACAAAATTGTTTAATAAAACTTTTCTTAACTATTTTTACATTATTTATCCACTTGACCACTAGGAGTCTGTCTTCTTTCTTAGTCCCTTCCTCCCTTTGATTCACTTATTCAGAGAAAGCACATGAGCAGGTGAAGGGCAGTCCGAAGGAGGGGGGAAAGAACCCCCATCACGGGACTCCCAAGCCCCTGATATGAAGGGCTTGATCTCACTAAGTGTGAGATCATGATCCGAGTCAAAAATGAAGAGTTAGACTATCAACTGAGCCACCAAGGCACCCTGACTGGTGCCTTTCACTCCAAGGACCCTATTTTTATAGCTCAACTATTGTTAGAAATGTTATTTTAAGTGCTTTTGTACAGATTTTTTTCGGGTCTATTATGGTACTTTCTTAAATCGGGTGGAGTGCATTATTAGGTGTTTCAGGGGATAATGGTATAAGGAAAAGTGACAGCAACATTGGGGTCTGAAAGAACATTTTTCCCACCCTAAGTTTTTTTTTTTTTTTTTTTGAGTTGTGAAAACATCCTACTTTTCAGTTGGAGCACAACAACTACCAACTCCCTCAAGTGTTGCAGGAATTGATCAAATGGTATATGGGGGACATTCATGGACAGATAAACCATGGATAACTTAGGGAAAGATCAAAGGAATCTGGCAAGCTATGGCCCAATAAGCCTATAGGCAAATGGGCTTTTGTTTTTGTTCTAGCATACTCATTCTTTTTGAGGCCAGATTACTTGTAAGGGATTGTTTTAATAAGCTATTTCACATGAACATCTCGTGTTCAGCCTTTAAAAATTACCAAGATTAAAAATCAGGACTGCCTTCTCCCTGGAAATGACTGGTTAGGGGCTTTATTAATAACTGCCCCATCATAGTGGGCTGGCTTCAATCATTTCCACTAGCTGCTGGCCTCCCTTAGATTCAGGTTCTGTAACGCCCATTCAACGAGTGATTCCAAGACCATGCTGGTGAAGACAAAAATAGAACAGCTGGTCTGACAAAGATACGGGCAGTCATGAATAACAGGACAAAATAAAGATGGAGATTCTCCTGGAACATCTGAAATACAGTTTCTAGAATAACTGGATGGTGGAGGATCAAGGGTAGCAAGAGGCAGGGATGGGATGGAGGTGAAGAACTCAGGTTAGGCCCAAGCTCGGCAGTACTATGACAAGTGCCCAGGCCCGGCTGACCTCCTTGGTGCAGTTTTTACAGCAACGCTAGCTTCAGTTTTCAGTTTCTAGGAGTCTGAGTTCCTTCTCGCCCTGTTTCCTCTTATCTTATCAAAACACCATTTCAGCAGCCAGAGAATGCAGGTAGGTAGGGGCCCCTCTGTCTGCTGATTTCTTCCATATGTGGGTTATTTCATTTTCCAAGGGGCCCTAGGTTTGGGGAAAACTACTTGTCCACTGTAATCACCTATGAGCTAGTATCAACTCTGGCTTTACTACAATTTATTCGTCACTGACATGCCCAAGGAAAGAAATTTCAAGGAACGAAGAAAACAGCTATTTGAGATTTTTATCTGAGGTTCCTTTGAGCATGTTTGGGGTTTAAAAAAAAAATCCCATTTCTATCAGCATCCATGCAACATCCTGTAGAGATATTTTAAAGCCCAAATGGCTCGTGTGAGCCCACATTTCCAAAATAGCCAAGAATTGGGGATCAGGGGAGAGCCACTGAAACCCAGAATATTGGTGTTTGAAATCCTATCGTGAGAAACCAAAGCTTGTGTCTGTAGTAGTCTTGCTCCCTAAGTTCCTGATGGCCCCAAACCTCTAAGGAGCAAAGTTGTTATGCCCTAGGGCCAGTAAAGCTCTTTCAAAAAAAAAAAACTACTTCCAAGAACAAAGTCTCCAAAGCCCCTCCCCCTCCTTTGAAAGGAAGAGGGTTTAAGCCCAGAGAAGAAACTGATCCAGCAAGCCTGTGAGCCCTTACTCATCATGGCCCTAGTACCTAATCAGAGATGAACACCTGCTCTCAGGGCTTTCATACTGGTGGAGGAGACAGTTATACCATCAGTATGTAGTGAGGGCTGCGGTAAGCATTAGAGAAGTTGCTGTATAGACAGGTCTAATCTGGGCTAATGCAAGGTCTCCAAGTGCTGACCTAAGGAGAAGAAATCTCAAGGATAAGTAGGCATCAACTGGACAGACCTGATCAAGTCCTGGGGTGGTAGATATTCTGCCAAGAATGTGAAGCCTTAGGAGATTTGGACTATGGGCAGCAGCAGAGGGGATGCTCTGTGCACTGTTCCTTATCTCCATCTCCCACCTCAACACAGCCCTCCTGAGAAGTTTTAAAAGGTTGCCCCTCCTACTCTAATTGTTTTAAATACTTCTGTGCAGTGTACTTCCTCGATACTGTAAATGCTTGGTTATTTTCATTCCCAAGTCCAGGAACTGTTACACAATCTAGGATTGCTAAGTCTGGTCTCCCTTATTTGCTTATGTTCTGGTGGAAGTGTTAACTGACAGAAATCTCAACTCTTTTCCAAATCGTCTAAACCTGTAAAAAAAAAGAAGGATAAGGGAGCAACTCCCAGACTAATTGGACTTTAAGTCAAAAACTTCTCCTCCTGAACTGGTTGTCAGAAGAACTCCGTGACCAGCGAAATGATGTCCAGATTGCTCCCACATTCAAGCCTCGCCTGCTCATGTTGCTGTATGGGATTAGAGTAAACGGAAAATGTCAACAATCAGACCTGTGATGAGGGGCACCTGGAGATCTTGGCCCCGTTTTGTAGTAATGATCATTGGATGGTTCATTAGTGAGAATGTTAACAAGATTAAGCAAATGTTACTGCTGAATCAGCTCCAGTTAAAATTATATTGCTTTTGGCCAAAGACATCACAAGACACGTGGAGCAAAGGGCAGTTATAATGTATTCTAATAATCATTGAAACATACACAACAAAAATTCATACGAACCTTGCTTTAATTAGATCCAAAGAATTACGCCTTCATTGTATTGAATATATGTGTTCATTTCAAATATACTGTTAAGAAATGACTTCAGCCGATTTTAGAAAAAACTGATGTAAAAAATGTACATAAATGTACCTGTCATTTTACAGGTTTTCCAGAGATAGCAGATACTAGTTAAAAGTACAAGAGAACTGTAGTCCTGTTTCCAAATTTCTTGGAGACGATTAAAATGTACTATAAACCAAACAAAATGGACTTATCTAGTGGTCCAGCCTTAGAATAAGGTCACATTAAAAAGAAACTGATTTTAAGTTTTTAACAAGTATTTCAAAAATCCAAAAGGGAAATGTTGGCACATTTTCTAAATTGTTCTTTACTGGTTTCTCCTATGCAAGGCAGTTATCCCACAGCCTTTCTGTTCCCAAATTTTCTAAATTTGAAACATGGACTTCAGTGCCTTCTGTTTTCTAACTTACTATCTGAACATGTTCATTTCTCTTCTGCCACAAAATGCCTGCCCCTCTCCAATGTACAATACTGTTCAGGCCCTGTAATAGCTCTCCATTCTTCCCCTTACTAATTACCCTAATTCTGCAAAATAAGTGTCCAAGAACCAAGCTGGTGAAGACCGTTTTCCTGGGAAGTGTACATGTAGGAGTGGAGAAGGGTAGTTGTCTGTGACAGGGATGAAACGTTAGTGTGTAGATATCCACAACCCCTTTGCTTATGGGTCTTCCTCTGCCCGTGTGTTGTAAATCCCTCCAGGGAAACGAGTAAGCCTTACTCTGCCTATATGGTCTCCTGGAAATCTGAGTAACCACTATACTAGCAATTGGGTATACACATAAGCCTCTTGGAAAGTTTTAAAATTTGGTCAGTGGAGGCTTTGGGAGTTCATTCTAATCATCAGTGAGCATCTAAAATGGGTTTTGGAGATTTTCAGATCCATTTGATAACCCATGCCCTTGTGGAGTTTTCGTTTCATCATGGCCCATTAAAACATCACCTTTCTTAGAGGCAATGAGTGTTTGAGGGCCCCTGTTTAACCTCATGCAGCAGCGACAGCACTCCAAAGTCTGAACAGCATTGTCTGGAAAACCTTACTTGCCACCTTAGAAGGGCAACATTAATCTCTATGGAACCATACACAATGTCTCCCTAGAGGCCTCGCTTGGCTGATGCTCTGAGCCACCTGATCATTCCCATCTCAGAACCTGTTCGCTTTGCCCTGCACCTGAACCAGCTGCCCTAGTGAAATAAAACTCTTCCAGCTCCCTTATATGGCAATCTAGGTTTCCAGGAGCTAACAAGAGACTGACTAGTCATCTTCTTTTCATGCTTTCTGCCACATTTATTCTAGAAATCTATTTTGAGACCTGAGCTATAAAAACAGCAAAAAACAAAAAAACAACCAAAAAAACCACACTGGCTGATGCCAGCAAAACAGACAGGAAATTAAGTTCTTATGACTAGGGACAGCCTGTCTGAGTGGCGTTAGATCTCCAACTTTATCAGATACAAAAGCTGATCAACATTTAGTGCTAGGAGATATGGAAATTCAAAGTTCTAGCATATAGAGGGATGGTTGGCTGGCTCAGTAGGCAGGAAAGAAGGTAGTCATTGTCAGTACAGTCTTCATGGAAGAGATTCCGTCAGTGAGTTATGAAGGATTAAGGGGAAATTCAAGGACTCGAAAAGTGAGCCAGAGTTCCCTAGAAAGCAGAGCCTGAGAAGAGGATTCAAGTACTAATGATTTATTTAAGCAATACCAAGCCAAAGTAGCAAGGATGGGGAAAAAGGCAAGTGGGGCAAGCAAGGATGGAAGCAATATGAAGGGATAAGTTATCCTACCGGGTAACCATCTTGTGATAAACTAAAACCTTGCATATTGCTCAGCACATGTATTTGTACAGCATGTGGGACTTCTCCAGAAAGGCCACAAGGACAAATTGCACCTCAGCCTAGTTCACAGAAGTTCCCCCCCCCAATCTCCCCAGTTATCTCCCATGTCTTATTTCCTTCTGGTCAAAATTTGCCTTGCAGAAGTATCATCTGGCTCCCCCTTTCAGCTATGTGGGGGCCAAGAAGTAGGTTATGCCCAGAGATAGGTTTCACCCTGGACTTGAAGTAGAAGGAGCCCCCAACTCCAAGCATACATCTGGTCAGCATGGCTCTGGAATGGCAGCTCTTACAGTCCCAGGACAAATGACTGGTTGGCTTTTGATGGGTCTCATGGTTGTTGGTCAAGACCAAAAGAACAAGCCTGCAACGAATCTAGACAGTCACAGAAAGTTGATGCAATTTCCATCTGACACAACAAATCTTCCATGACTGGACAGAGAACACCCTTAAATCCTCTTGACCATCCCTGCCAAATTCATCTTTAGTGTTTTTTTTAAGTGTATTTTTTTCGAGAGAGAGAGAGAGAGAGAGAGAGAGAGAGAGAGAGAGAAAGAGAGAGAGGGAGAGGGAGAAAACAGACCGTGTGTGGGAGAAGGGAAGGAGAGTGGGAGATCCAGAATCCAAAGCAGCACAGAGCCTGACATGGGGCTTGAACTCACCAACCAGGAGATCATGACCTAAGTCAGAGTTGGATGCTTCACCAACTAAGCCACCCAGGAGCCCCCAAACTCATCTTTTAAATACTTTCTCCTGTGCCTCAAACGTTTTCTTTAGGTCTGCAAGGCCTAGAGTAACTCATTCACATTAAGTGTAGTCCCTTGGACTTGGAAACCTGACATACATGGCCTAAGAGCCAGTCTGGCCATTGGACTTGTAGAACGGAATATGCATCAGCACACAGGCTTACTGTAGAATTTCTCAAATGAGGAACCAACTTTCTCATCAGTACTTGTTCCATCTATTGAATACTGCCCCGCCTCTCTAAGTCCATTTTTTTAAGTATTTTTCAGAGAGCATGAGTGGGGAAAGGGCATAGAGGGAGAGAGAATCCCAAGCAGATCTGGCACTGTCAGTGGAAAGCCCAGTGCAGGCTTGATCCTGCAAACCATGAGATCATAAGCTGACCCAAAAATCAAGAGTTGGATTCTTAAGTGACAGAGCCACCTAGGTGCCGCTTGAAGTCCCTTTCAGAAGGCTGGAACAAGGTAAACCATAGACTTGGTACTTCAAGAGATACAGATAGCTCACTTGACTAGCTCTAGAGCTATGTCTGTTAAGGGGACTGACTTTATTGAAGTGAACCTAAATCAACTTCCTGAAGACATGGTCAATATGTCATGAAAAATGCTCCAGTCATCTAACTGAGAGACAGCTACAAGTATCTGAGCACCATCCCGACAGGTCTAAATTTAAGAAAACACAAGGTCATAGCTGTGGACAGCCTGGGGCTTGATGGACTTTTCCAGAGAGCTATTTCTAGCTTCCTATGACCCATCCAAGATACCATTGCTGATGGTCATATGCTACTTTCCCAATCAACCAGGCTAAGAGGTAGAAGCTAAGAGGTGGTGAGATGCTGCAGGAAAGTTATTATGACTCCATCATGGGTGTTAGCAGATAGCCTGAGTAACCAGCAGGAAGTCAACACACCTCTAGAGTTGGCTGTGGGTTCAGGGTCAGCTTTGTAAGTGATCTAAGTTACTCTGTCACAGGATCTCCACTTCCTTACCTGGCTAATCAAGTGTCAGGTGTTCTAGATCTATAAATGGTGGGCAGAGGATGAAACGGTCTCTTTCAATTGAGAGGTCTTATTTTAAACCTGTGGGAAGTTCTTTAGAAGCAGATCCAGACAGAATTCTCATGAAAGTGAGGGAATTGCCCCAAAAAGAACCATGAATGGGAGGAGAGGGAAGAAAGACAAGTTCAAAGATGTGATTTTAACTGAAGGTGTAGCTCAGACTTCATTCTATGAACAGCATGGGGGATGAGATCAAAGTCACCTAACCTTGCTCCCAGACCCATGAGAAGTGTTTCACTGGTGGGAGTCCAGCAACATGTGGTGGCTGTTGGTTTAAGGTGAATTTTGAGTCCAAAAGCATGTGCCCTCTATTTGCAGGCATCTCCATCTGGCACTTCAGTTATGCCCTTCAAGAAGTTGTTTATCCAGTTTACAAGGCTAGCAGCTTCTTGACAAGGACATTCACACCCGTCAATTTTGACCCTCATTCCTGGTGCCAAAGGCTTAAGTCAGGTGTCCTAAGCTCTGGGATTCTTGTAGGAGTGACTTTTTGGAGTACTTTCAGGAGCAATCTGTAAGGAGGGAAAGAGATGGGGTTTCAACTCAAGTATATTTCAGCATGTTCTGTAAGGGAGGTCTGGAGTATCAGTGCATCCTAGAACTGTCCTACCCTGAGGCAAACCATCGGTCCTTCTGTATCCCAGCATCAGTGCGTTTTTAGTCTTAGGCCACCCCTCATTTCCACAGGAAGTGGTTTCCATCAGCCAAGGGCAACTTTTTGGAGAAGTGTACATCTGAACTGTTAGCATCTCACAGTCATCTTGTCTGAGTGATATACATGCTGACCCAAGAAAGAAGAGCTGAGACCAAGACAGCTGATTCCACTTTAACACTACCACAAAGGTTGATGACCTTGAAAGGACTGTCACAGTCATTAAGCTTGAAGGTGCCCCATTCCATTGCCTAATCCAGGAAATCTACCCAACCGTCCCATTAGAAAAGCTCTTTCACGGGGTGCCTATGTGGCTCAGTTGGTTAAGTGACTCCAGCTCAGATCATTATCTTGCTGTCCATGGGTTAGAGCCCCATGTCAGGCTCTGTGCTGACAGCTCAGAGTCTGGAGCCTGCTTTGAATTCTTTCCCTCTGTCTTTGAGAGTGAGAGAGACAGAACATAAGTGGGGAAGGGGCAAAGATAAAAAAATAAAAGCTCTCACTGCAACTTCAGTCCATGTAGTTGAAGTCCATGAAGTCCAACTTCAGTCGACCTATTCAATTGACTGGCCAACACTAGGATGTGTTGTGAGAATATGGAAATAAATCCAACAATCTTGCTGTGATAAACACCCTATTCTCAACATTTTATAGACAGCATTAACTAAGATTTTATACAGAAACTGAAGTCCCCCTAGTCTACTGTAGTCACAAAACCATTCATCAGGACAGGGCATTAAAGCTTATCACCACCAGATGTTTCCATATCCCTGCCTACAATGTCTGCCTCCATCAACTTCCCGATCTGATTACATTCTGGATGATCTGACTTCTCTGCCAAGGCTGGTTCTACTCAACGTCTGCACACATAGTCATGATAGCCACTTTTATTTACACTCAAAGCTTATTACATATCTAAAATGATCAAAAGTTTCAGTTCTAGAAACCATTTTGTAACGAAGATTGTCAAAGTATGGTCCACCTCAAATAAGTAGGGGTTCTTTTTCTAACAGACTTCTGGGTCTTGCTCCAGAATTACATCTATAGGATTGAGCAAACTTTTTTTTAGCTCTCTGAATTTAAGTACACTGTAGTGTGAGACACTTTTAAAAAATTTTTACTGTTTGAGACAGAAAGTGCAAGAGGGGGAGGGGGAAGAACAGGGAGAGAGACAGAATCCAAAGCAGACTACAGGCTCTGTGCTGTCAGCAGAGCCCGATGTGAGACTTGAACTCATGAACTCCAAGATCATGACCTGAGCTGAAATCAGATACTTAACTGAACCACCCAAGTGTCCTAAGACACACTTAAGAAGTAGTTCATACCTTTTTGTGAGGGATGAGAAGAGGGACTTTAGGCTCCCTAATACTTAGTCGGTAGTAGGGCCAGGACCCTTGCCTTTAACCTTTAGGGAAGTCTTTCTCAACCTCAAACAATACTGACATTTTGGACCAGGTTAATTCTTCATTGGAGGCACTCTGTTCATTGTGAGGTATTAGGACAGCATCCCTGGCCTCTACTCACCTGATGCCAGTAAAGTCTAAGTTGTGATAATAAAAATATCTCTAGTCATTGCCAAACGTTTCCTGGGGAGCAAAGCTATCATTCCTACCATGGTTGAGAATCACTGCTTTAGGGTATGGTATTTCATATGCAGTAATTATACCATGGGTTTTAATAGCAGATGGACTGGTATTTGAATCCTCACTTCACCACCTAAGGAAGAAACTTAACAGCCATATGAAATAGTTAGTGGAACACAAAGTCATAGCTTCAGAGGAGTAGGTTGTCCTATTCTATCTTCAGGCTGTTCCCTCCCACAGGCTTTATCAAAGCATTAGACCACCAGAGAAGGTTGCTTGCCACACCAACACTTCAAGTCTTCTTGTTCTCACCCCCCACCCCCACTTTAAGCTAGGTTTCACAACCCTCAACTACAAATATTGGCATAGTATGGTTAGTATTAATATTTCCTCTAAATGAAATGCAAACAGGGTAAGATAGGCATCAGTACAGCCTTTATCACTCCAAGTTTAGGGTTTTATTGTGTTCCAGTCAGCTCCCAGCTTCAAATATCTTCTAGTAATTTTTCCAGAATGTGACTTTGCTACCACATGCATGGCTAGCTGTTGAGGACTGGTCACCACCAACCAGCAGCAGACCTTAACCAAAGGTGGCTGAGAATGTGCACACAAATACCTCAGTGCTCTCAAGTCAGTGAGGAGAATCCTGAGGGATGTGTACTAGAACATTCTAAAATTAAGCTCCAGCCATCCATGGTGGTAGCTAGCTTAGTACATTCACTACTGACCATGTTCCCTCAGTCACTTTCTTCATGCCCCTGTGTTTGCTGCTCCTTGCAAATAAACCATTTGCATCCGATCTTTGTCTCAGGGTCTACATCTGGGGGACCCCAAAGAAAGTTTTGAAAAGGTTAACATTTATTAAGAGAAAGTCATTTTTAGAAATACTATACTAATAAAGCTGTGCTATCTAGTTAGCAGTAGGTCTACAATGCACTGGAAATATGCACAAACCACGACCCCCACAGCCCACAATCGAGTCCCAAGCCTTTAGACACTTTGCTTCCTGGTTCTTCTTCCCCTCCCTGTCAGGGCTTTTTTCCCCCCCACCGGCTTGGCAGTGGGCATGCACCATGGAGTGGAGGAGGGACTTTAAGTCTTTGCCTCACCTCAGGGAATATACATTTCTTCCAATTGGAGTACTTTTTGCTTTGCTTTATGTGGACATAGGTGACAGTTGGAAAGGCTGCAACCTCCGTAGTACTCAGCCAGTGAGGAACCAGGGGAATGACCTGCGTGAGGAAATAAATCCCCTGCGGTGACTATCCAGAGTGTGTCTATCAGACACCTGCTCTTGCAAAACCTTGACTAAAGCCTTGCTTCACTATGCTCCAAGTTTCTTGTGTCCTCCTTTGATTGGGGTAGTGGGCTTATTTCTCACATCAAGCAGCTATAGCTCATGGTCCCTCCTCATAGTAAAGTCAACGGCTCACAGGAGGAAGGCTATTCAACAAGATGCTTTGAGTCACTGTAACAAATACGTGCAAAATTTAACTTTAAGGCAGGAATTGGCAATGGAGGGAGAATACATACTTTGAATACTTCGCATTGCAAGTGCTCCTGACCACATGTTGGTGGCCAATCCTAACAAGAAGGTAGCAGACTAGGGAAGGCAGTTGAGCACAGTGTTGCAGTCTCCCCATCCCACAGAATTGGTCAGAGCCCAGCAAGCCTTGGACGTCTTTCACCAATTGCCATTGTGTAGACTAGGAAGAACATGACACCCTTCCCCCAAAATCAAGATTCATGGATTTTGTTAAGTCTTCGACTGTTTTATATTTTATCGGCCTAAACAGAGAAAAGCCTTTTCAACAGATGGGTTGCATCAGATTCTGTAAACATTGCAATTGTTTGGCAGGATTACCGCTTACACTGAAAAATGTAATTTGCAAGGATACACAGACGACACGTATTCCACCAATACGCACAGTGACACCATTTGCTGTAAACGAGGCCCCATCATATGCCTTGTGTGGTGCTATCAAATCTAGATTTAAACAGCAATTATTGCCAACAGCTCAGACTGCTGTTTCTGCCCTTTTGCTGTTTCACGGGAGCTTCAGCAATGAACTAAAAGCCCATCTTCCATTCCTTTCTTCCCAGCATATTCAGAGACCCTGGAGGGCAGCCAAATGACACAGGCTTAATAAAGAAATCAGCCCTTTTGGTTAGGTGTGGGCAGAACAGATCTTTTACAAAATCAGCATCCCTGCCCCAGGACATTTACAAAGCCTCTGGTCTAGTTTACAAAGCTCTTCTCCAACAATTGTTCTGGGAAATAAATCAAAGGAATTGGGGAAGAAACCCTCTTAATTTCATCGACTTCCCATTTTTATGGAGTATTTTGTTAACAATCGAGGAAAGAAACTACAAGGAAATTAATCCCTGGCTGGATATCATACGTGCAAAAACCTAGGTACATGGAAAATTTAAGGCTAAAGAATCCTTCTCTCAAGACTCCATTAGGGCAATAGTGTGTTTATCAGGCTGATAATTGAGGGCTTCCTGTGTTAGGTACCAGGTGAAATAGGTCACTCCTTGAACCAAGACAGGAATGATTAAGATGAAAGTTTGGGGGCTTTAGTAACTTGCTCAAGGTGACAGCAGTCAGACCTGGAGTCAAACTTCAGCAAAACAAAGTTCCAGCCTCTGAACCTGCACTGGTTCTTCGTGTTTCTAAGCCAATTTTTGACAATTCTTCAAAGAGATCCCTGCCATTTTTAGACTTATGTAGTCCAGAAGAAATTGTTTCTTTTCCCCCTGAATACTCAAAATTGAGTCATGGATGAGGAGGGGGCCTAAGGCAAGGAGGGGGCCAAGTGCAGCCTAGCATTACCCACCGCCCCCTCCCCAGGGTGAGATAGGAAACATTCTTCAGGCACTCCTGGCTGCCCAAGGACAAAGGAAAGGAGAGAAAAATGGCTAAACTGGTAGTGTCTCCATCAGTTCACCAATACCTTAGTAACCTACAAGAAAAAGGCAATCTCATCAATAGCCTAAAGTCAAGGAACTCCCTACCATCTCAAGGTTAATGCTTTACGAGAGGGAAAACCCACCTTATCTTGACAATAGCTAGGGCTCCAGACTCCATAAAATAGTCACCCCCACACAAGTGCAGGGCAGCTCTTCCTGCACTCACAGCCTATTCCTGTGCTTTAGTAAAACCACCTTCTTATACCCAAAAGGTCTTCAAGAATTCTTTCTTGGAGTTGGCTCTAGACCTCCCCCATCACCCAAAACTTCCATGGAGAAGAGGCAAGCTCCTCAGTGATGGGGATTGGAAGAGAAAAAGAACAGATTGGTTAATAGTGAAGTCATCTTGATATGGAAATTCTCTCCTCTAATTCTGAAAGGGTTCACAGCCAAGCTTTGTGGCAGTCAGTTTTTTAGTCCAAAGAGAAATGCTGTTCTTACAATATTGCCTCAGTATTTTCTGATTACTCAAGAGTCAATTCTCAAAGTCAAAAGAATATATTGGATAGAAAAAATTAGATCCAGAATAGTCACTATTCATTTAAGACATTTTATCAAGTTATGTAAAGTACAAAAATTGGCACAGCTCAGTGAATTAAAGCAACATGAAAATCTTTGTTCATTCCCCAACCTTACTCCATCCCCATAGTTCAAGATAGCAGTTCAGAAAATGCCCTCTCAGCCCCCCTTAGATCACTAGAATCTTCTTCCCACCATCTTTATTTCCTCAGCTATTGAACTCTGAGTTTGTGTAGATATTTTTGCTCAGCATTGATTAGTTTCATATTGATCATGTGGTTAGAGTTCATTGATTTTCATTGTTGTGTAGTATTCCAGTA
This sequence comes from Paguma larvata, assembly GCA_030068075.1. NCBI lineage: Eukaryota > Metazoa > Chordata > Mammalia > Carnivora > Viverridae > Paguma > Paguma larvata. Next base: position 43,497,762 of record CM057833.1, read on the forward strand.
TATTCAGATTCAGCAAATACATAGGATATCCAGTTAGATTTGAATTTCAGATAAGGTTTTTAGTATGTCCCATGCACTGTTTGTAGTGTTTATATGCAAAAATACGATTGCTTGTAAGGGGCACCTTGGTAGCTCAGTTGGTAAGGCATCCAACTCTGGCTCAGGTCATGATTTCATGGTTGAGTTTTGAGCCTCACATGGGGCTCTGTGCTGAAAGCTCAGAGCCTGGAGCCGGCCTCCAATTTTGTATCTCCCTCTGTTCCTCCACCGCTCATACTTGGTCTCTCTTGCTCTATCAAAGATAGAAAAAAACTTTCAGAACAAAAAAAATGATTTACCTGAAAACAAATGGGTATCCTGTATTTTGTCTGGCACTAATCTTTTAGTGACCTACAAGATTACAATAGCCAAAAGCTGAAATAATCCAAAAGTATACATGCTGCTGAGAACAATGTTGTACACATCTTGTGTACACATCTTAAAGAAAGCAAACCATATGTTCCTTTTTCAACATGTGACCATATCCTAACAAAGATGCAAAGTTTTGATGCTGTAATTTGATTACGTGTTCTAAACATTTTTATTATGTAATATTCTTTTGGGTGATTCAAATTGTTAACTTATAGTAAAACTGGGTTACATTTTGCTGCTTCTTTAGAAGCTCAACTCCTAGTTCTATAGAACTATGTAGACTTTAAACACTAGATGAGTAAACCAAAAATGAAGATGTTGCCAAATAAGCAAATAGGACCCCTTAAGATTTGCCTCAGACTCTGCATAAGCAACCCACCATTGGAAAAACAATCTCAATGAAGAATGGAGAAAAAGAAGTAAAGAAAAAGAATTTTAGGTGGCATATTACTGAGCTGGCATGGCTTCAAGAAAGTCTTACAGGTTACTTAACCATAAGAGAAGTCCTTACAGAGGCTTATGGATCCACGGAGTCTGACCGAAGCATTGTGGGAGAGAGATAAGTGATTTATCTTTAAAGTGTGCCTGTGGGGTGATAACTCTGTCACATTTCCAAGTCTGGATAATCTAGCCTCTCCATTAAGACCTGGGGGAAACTACATTCTGTGTGGTCACCTTCTAGTCAAACCTAGCCACTCTGCAACCTGCCACCACCACACCCCCGAAGGTGATGCAAGTCTTGAAGATCTGCCATTCTTTGCTTGGGCAGAAAAGGAACTCAACCAATGGTCAAAGATGAGGCAATGGCTGTGCCGGCCAGAGTGCTGCAGTCACAAGATAGGCAAAGCAACACAGAATGGATAGAAACATATAAGACAAAACCCAACTGTGGCCATATGAACAGTCACGAATAAACCCAGGCTTTATTTGTAGTTTTTTGCTTTTATAGAATTTTCCAACATTTTAAGATTGATAAAGACAAGCTGAATGATACAGTGAACACTCCTGTCCACAACTTGAAATTCTACATTTTCATCGATCTTTTAATTCAACACTTTTGATGCACTTCAATTTTTAGGATCAAATATTTTACCTCTCAACACCTCATATAGGTTTAATATTTAGTTAAAATTTATATACATTGCAATGCACTTGAAATACATACAATGAAGAACCTTGAAGACTGGTCTCAGACCTCATTTGTGTTTCCACTGTGACTGAGTTTTTATTTCATGTGTTCATTGGCTATTCCTGTGGTTTTATTTGTGTAGTTTCTATCAGAATGTTGTGCTGAGTTTTTATCAAGTCTTATGGAGTTTGGGAATTCTTTATTCCAGACATTAGTCCTTTGTCAGACAGGTTTTCCAAATAAAGTAAGGAATCAACTAGAAGAAATGGTTTTAACATTTTCCTCAATATTAATTTTGATATATTCTTTTTTATGTATTGCATTCTGTGGTCCTATTTTTAAAAGTTAAGAACTATACTCAAGTGCTTATCTCAAAAAAATGTAGTGCAAGTTCTTCCACGAGGTTTTAGTTTTGCTTAAGCTTAGTGGTATAAATCCACTTTAAGTTTTCTGTATGTTAGGATAAATGGAGGCTGTTTTTCTTAAGTTAATGTCCAGCAATTCTGGCACCGTTTGTTGGAGATTTTTTTCTACCATGAGGCTTTTGTCAAAAGTCAAATTATTAAGTGTGGTTTATTTCTGAGATCTATGCATTTTCATTGACTTATTGATCTTTATGTCTGTACTATGCTGTCTTGATTATAGATCTTTGTAATAAGCCTTGAACTCTGGGTCTTCCAACTTTGTCCTTTTCTAAGATTGAATAGTTTAGGTCCTGTTCCTTTTCACATGACTTTTAGAATCTTAGTATCTACAAAAAAAGTCCTGGTGGATTTATCCTTAGGATTTCATGCAATCTATAGATTCGGGGAGAATTGAAACTTATTAACAATGAATCTTTCAATTAATGAACATAGTACAGATCCACATATTGGGGTCTTTTTAAATTTCTCAGGAGAGCACAGTTGGAGTAGTAAGGACCTTTGAAAATCTACTTCTTCACAAAGGTAACAATTCTAGTAAAATCTTGTCACAAAAAAAATCCACTTTTTTAAAGAACTCAGCCAAAAGCTTGCAATGGTTCGTGGAGACTTTTTTCAAGAACAGTTTTGGGAAGAACAGCAAACTTACTGGGTTTTAACTTGCATTATTCCAATCCCCCCCCCCCCCCGCCCCAGATCATGGTAGCCTTTAAAAGCAACAGCCTTACAATCATGGTAGTTATGAAAAATAGAACCCTAGCACTTGGAGACCAGAAAAGGGTTGGTCCTACCCTAAAAGCTGGACTTCCAGAGAACAGCCCTTACCTGACCTGTTTGCCAGTTCCCTGGAAATCTTCAGAAACCTGGTCTTTAGTGGTCCTGACTCAGGGCTCACTCTTTGCAAACTGCCTTTTCCCTAAGGTGTTTGTCAAGTAACTGTCAGCAGCAATCATGTAACATCATCACATAGCTTGAGGTGGCATTAACAGTTGGGGTACACGAAAAGCAGACCAACAAACTTACAAGGACACGGGGAGGGGGGGCTGGAAAAACTTAGCATATTCCTGGGAATCTATAAGGCCACACACACGTAGAGCTGTATATGTTGCCAGAATTGCAGGCTTGCTCAGCAAAGACCTGAGAAGATCTGAGAATCTCTTGCCTCTGGCTGACCTTGAGATGCTGTATAAGCAAGAGTGAAAGCAAAGGTGGAGCTGTAAGTGGTCTCCCAGAGCACTGAAGACATGCCTCCAAGTATACACACAGCCCCTCAGCAAAGGATAGCAGACTTGTTGGCTTAAGGCATTTAAGGTAACTTCTGTTCAAGCAGTAGTTGACCACAAAGCTAATCCAGCAGAGACTTCAGTAGCCACCACATTTAAAGTGATGGTTCTTCGATTTCATGTCCACAGGAAAAAAAGAGAACTTAAACCTGAATCTTGAACTCAACCTTCAGATGGTCTATTAGTACATGTAGACAGAAACCAGGAATCTGTCATCTTGACTGATCAGGACTTTGACTACCTCTTCAGTATGACGAACTTCACATTTGTAATACACAGAAGCTTACAGAAAGTATTTTTCTAAATGGGACCATGAGTCTGTGACTGTTTAATACATAGAAAAGGGCAAAGATCTGGGATAAAAAAAGGGGGCTGATTAGAATGAGCAGTCAGCTCTTTTTTGCTGGGAGTGCATCATCGAGGTACCTATAGGATTTGTGCTGAGTGGTAGCAGAAAGGTAAGATAATGCCATGTCTGAGTGCTCGGATTTCCATGGCAATCTAGTAGGAAGAAGTGTTGAAAAAGACGGTAGAAATTAAGAGTGCACTACGCCACCTTATGCACTGCTTCTTAGCACATCGAGGGTACCCTGAAATACTTTAGTGAAAAATAAAGTGCCTTTTTAGGCCTTGGTTCTCAGCTCCAGGAACCCCTGTATGTCCTAGTTCTGGTTTGCCCTCAGTTTATCATTGCATGCGACCCATTTCTAAAGTGGTTGGAAATTGCAGGTTATAGAATTTCCTTTTGGCCTTTATTAGACATGACCATTTAAAGTGTTATTTCCTCATGTGTGGCAGCACAGAAGTCACTATTTAACATGAGTTTTTCATGTAGGTACCTCTTATGTAGACACTTTTAACCTTAAGGGGTTTTTCAGTGCATCTTTATAATAGGACACAGGAGCATACAAGAACAGAACATACTTGTTGCAAATCCGTTTCTCAAGAAAGTAGAGATGCGCCTTTGCATGCGGAAAGTTTGTCAAGTGTGCGCTGGAATGACGCTCTCGAGAGGGGAAAGAGGCAGGATTGAGCCAAGGGGGAAGCTTAGCTATGATGCACTCATGAAGGCCTTATCCAATCTTATAGAAAACTATCTGAGACGGTCTTTCAAAGTCACCCTTAAGTAGAACAAGAATCCTGGTATCCCCCCCCAGGCCCGAGAGAGCAGAGGACAGGGAGAAGAACAGAGGGAGGGGAAAATATCAAGCAGGCTCCATTCTCAGCTCGGAGCCCAACATTGGGCTCTATCCCGCAACCCTGGGATAGTGACTAGAGCAGAAATCGAGAGTCACATGCTCAACTGAGCCCCCAAGGCACCCTTTTTTCCCCCTCATGCTAAGCAATCATTGAGTACAGGCGGGGTCTGGCAGGGAGCATGATCTTGGGCTAGTAGTTCTCTTTAGCCGAGTGCAAAATGAACTAAGACTCAGTTGAGCACTGGTAGCTGCCAACACTGAGGAGCTAAGGGAATAATCAGTGCTTAATCCTGGAGTGGGGGTAGGGACGGGGAGAATCCAGGTAACAAGAGCATCCACTGCTGTTCAATCCGTGTACTTAGGTGAACTTGCCTCCCTGCATTATCGAAGAACTTGTTACTGCCTTCTAGGGGGAAGAGTTAGAATGAGTTACAGTTAACTCCTCTGCTGACTTTGACCTACAATAGGGTAATGGTGCAAGCCAATGCCCTGATGGCAAGCAAGACTTGACAGGCTTCCACCTGTGTTCGCATGCTCTTTTCAGTTCAGGGTGGCTTTTTTTTTTTTTTTTTTTTAACACGATCACAGTTTAAGGGAATACCCACAGCAATCCAAATGGCCAACTATGTTCCATACATATTGTGCCTCCACTTTGTAACAGCAGCACTACTACTTATTATCAGGCCCAGGCTAGTCACTACTTTTCCACTTATTTCTATCAGGACATGGAAGCAAAGAGGCACTAGCTATATCTTGAACTATCATGGGGTTCTTGCTCTCGTTCTTTCCCTCATGGAAACATTACCATTCTGATAACCATACTTTGCAGAACTAAAAGAGCCCAAAGTGGCAAGGACTAGAATTATGCATCCCCAAGTTTGGTCATTAGGAGTGACAAGAATGGGGCCAGTTATGCCTTTACCCTATTGGTTCCTAAGCCCAGGTCCTCTCTCTGCTGGTGCTAAAGGACTATATAATGGTAGATTTAGTTAGTACCCCATCATCCCAGGGTCCTCCAGGATGATCCCGCATAAGCTGGGATGTCAGCTATACTTCTAGCAGGTTGTTTCATCACTTCAAGCCTGGAGGTCTGGGTGTTGTGGTATGGTATACAACTAAAATCCCATGGTTACGTGCTCACTGCTATTCTACTTTGCTCAAAGTGGCTCTTCTGCTCCATGTAACATTAAGATTCTCTTCCATTGGATCCCACATGCCTTATTGGCCTTACAATAGTACTAAGGCCATGTTGGTAGCAAAAGCAAACCCATGTCTGGAAAATGAGTTTATTCTGGTCAAGATGAATTGCCAACTGACAACTTGATCAGATATGGTGCCATATTCTGAGACTCAAGATTTTTGCTGGTATTTTGTGTGTTTGGTAGCAGGAACTAGCTCAGCTTTGCTGAGTGAGAGTCGATGCTTTGGGGCACATGCATAGCTTTCCCTCTCTATAACCATGGCTACTCCACTCATACTGGGAAAGCACCAACGTCACTAATAACAGATTGGTTGATGTCAACTGGGAGGATCATTCTGTCTACCTCATTATAAGGTCTATTCTGGTATAAAAACTTTAGTGGGTCTTAATATGAAGGTCTTCCTACGTTATGCCCATTCCCACATGTGTAACTACATGCCTCCTCCCCCTACCTCTTTGTCCCTTATCTTTCAACCTTTTTGCTTCCAAATCCCCTATTAGCTATTCAGTTCATTTGCTACTATGTGTTGATTCCTTATTTACTCTTCCTTTTCCCAAGTTTTAAACTTAACACCCCTTGAACTTCTGACTATTTGGAGGGTTTTTCTTCTCTCCAGTACCCTAGTTGAGCTGTTTATAGTAGCAGTACTTTGTAGACACATATGGGATGACCCATCTGGGCCCAAACTTCCATCAGCTGGTCTTAAGAAATCCCCTCTATGGCTATGGGTGTGAGTTGCAGCAAAGATCCAGCAAACATGCATGGGCGGCATGGGTGTCTGGGTCACATAACTGGTATAGTTTGTATTTGATCCTCAATGTACAACTTCCATTTCAGTATAGATTACTGCAGACTTGTATTTATGACTTGGTGAACTCAATAGAACCTTACAGGGGATGCACAGTCCTGGTCACATGGTCCCTCTGTGTCCCAGGATAAGGTGTTGAGTCCAGTAATATACTCAGTTATTTTTCCAAAAGGTAGATAAAAAACAAGGTCATGGCTTCTGTCTCAACACCAGAGATCAACATAATTTTATTAGACTAGGCTTTAAGTTCAAAAGTTTTTCTTCCATCACAGACATCTTTAACACTGTAAGGTATGCAGGTTGTATTGCCTAAGTAGCAAGTCCTTACCAACTCTGGAACCATTCAAAGCTGGCAGCCTTATATGTCATCTGGTATAAGAGTCAGTATTATTCCCTAGCACACTTTCCCTTTAGAACTTGGAAAGGCCTGTCAGCCATTGATTATGCTTCTTGGTTTACGGTAAGGGGTATCCCTTTCCTTTGAGGCTATGTTTTAATATGTACCACCGGACTCTTAACTTCACTTAAACGACAGGCCCTTGAGTCTTCATTGGTAACTCTTCCACTCTGGTGTGCCTCCAATTTATTTGCCACTTATCTGGGCCAAGTATGTCATCCATATAGCAAACCAATGCAGGGTTCTTTAAGATGTCCAGACGGACCAGTCCTTTCAGATTACCTTGTTAGATTGAACATAGTCCCAGGAAAACAATCCCAAGTAGAGCCTTGTCCCAAGGATCTGCACCTGAGGTTCTGTTAGCTGGCTATACAGTACAATACTTCATTCTACTGAATTGGATTTACACAAGTCCTTTCTTGTAGAACTCGGCTTTCATAGGGTCGACTGATGGTTTAAGGAAGGGAAGCATGGTTCAAGGATGCAATTTTTGAATGATGGCACTCATGTTTTCCATTTCTTTCAATGATATACTAGGATTTGTCCTGACCAAAGGCATGTTTCTAAAAGACTCCTGCTATAATGGCCATCTCGAAAATGCTTTCTATCCCACCAGTTAAGATAACTGTATGAGTTAAGCCAATGAACAAGCATTTTCATTCTTCTTAGGAAGTCAGGTACTAGGGAATTGACTATGGAGTAGGTGTGTGGACACTGAGTTTGAGCCAGGTAATTGGCTTCTGCCACAATGTGTAACCGAACAGGTGATTCTACTTTGCATTTCTAGATATCAATGTTGTCTTGGAATCTAATAACCATGCGACGTCTGAGCAGAGAAATACCCAGTATTGGTGATCCCAGTTTTAAGATTTAGGTTCCTTTAGGAACTAAGAAGAAATTACCACTATGAATACTTGCCGTGGTGTTATAGGATCTTTCTGGGTATGCAGTCTCTTTCAGACCTTGATTTCCAAGTCTGATAAAAAGGCTTAAGGTCTAGACAATTGGCAAAAGTCGTAACTTCTATCACTGGTACCTTTAGTCTTATTCAGGGTTTCTTCTGCTTTCATAAATCAAGACATGCCATTATTGCCTATTCATCCATCTTGTCTCTAGGGACACCTTGATCTTTTAACAATTAACTTTCTATATGTCTTCTGTATTGGTCTTGCCTCATTGTAGTAATTGTCCCTACCTTGGGGTGATGGTTAAGCACTGGCATTATATTGTTTCTGGATTCTATCATCCTGACTTTGTGATGTCTAGATTTGCAATGTCCTGTTTTCAGTCCTAGACTACAAAGAAGCCACCAGGGAGTTCAGTTTCCCCTCAATGATGCATTGCTATTGTTTGGTAAACAGTGATCACTGGACCTTTCCATGGGACACAGTCATCTGGTAGGTTTTTCATCCTGATATTCCAACTTTTAAGTTTTTAATCCTTTACATCAGGGCCAAAAAACTTAGATGCTAGAAGTTTTTCCTGTTGGTACGGTTTGAACGGATGTCAAGATCTGTAGGTTTTGTCATCCTGTGTTTGAGGATAGCAAGACCAAGAGGGAGTTTGGATTTAAGATCTGTGAGCTGATCTCAGAAGCTGTTGCTAGCCACTGAATTGAGGTAATCAATAGTCAGTCAACTGCACTATTAAATTGGATAGGTTAACCTCTCTAGAAAGACAGATGCAACATTAACCTAATTTCCTTGAAATTCTAAATTACTACAGAATCAAGTCTGGCATCTATGCCTAGTCCTAGAGGATGATCAACGGGCTAAATGACATAGCAGGTATTGATTCTAAAATCTGTTACCTTTAGTTTCTTTGACTGGACTTGTCATTTCATTCCCTTCGAATACAAGTTTGTGCTCAGAAAGCAATCTTTTTAAGTTAAATAAGGCTCTCAGAAAATACTATTGTGAGTTATGATTTAAGACAATCATATACCCCTTCCTTTATACATTTTTGATGGCTGAAGATGTGTAAGTATTTGGCTCTGTAGTGACAGAGCATCAGAAAAAGTTCCTAGCAAGAGGATATAGCCTCAACGGCCACATCTCCCTAGTCCTTGAACTATCTGTACAAAAAGACCCTTTTTCCCACCAGACTGATCACAGCCAGTAATGAAGCATGACTTGTTACTAAATGTGGATCTTTCTCATTATGATAGCCTATAGTTAATTTTCATGGCCAAATTAGGTCCTGGTTGAGGCTTTTGCAGACCTGTCCTTTAATTCAAGTCTCCTTCTAGTCAGTACTCTTCTCATAGGTATTAGACCAGTACTGAATGCCACCCATTTTGGCTCATTCTTCTCAGGCATCGTCCTCCATGAACCTTAGTTATTTTATTACATCTTGGCACACATTTGTCAGAAGACCTGGACATCTAGTCATGGGAATAGTCCAAGAAATCAGGCAGTATGATGGGATCTCAAGATCAAGTAGAATTAGGGTATGGACAATGTCTCCAAACACCGTGGCTGCCTGACAAAGATTTTACTGCTGGTAATCTGGAAACATCTTCAAGGGGAGATTACTATTGGCAATGCAAAAATACAAGCATTTACTGGTACATAGGGTAACAAGATATTGGACAGCAAAGATGGCTAGCTATTCCTTAAGTGCAATCAATGTTCTGTAGATGTTTAACTGAGTAACTGAAGGTTAACAAGTGAAGGCGAGAAGGTGGCTCTAGTAGCTTACAAAGAGGCCCTTATCTTACATGGAGATACCTGAGTGGGTCTTTAATGATTTTAGCTCCTCAAATTTGAGTGTCTGGGAACCAAGAAAGAATGGCTTCTCAAACATGTACCTCGCAAATGTATTTATCCAAAAAGTAGTAATCCTGTGCCATGTAGATGGGGGTGCTCAGATTTTCCTTCAAGACCATTATGTGAGAACAAAACAGAAGGCCAGGGGGGAAGAGGGGCTGTTCTCCAGCCACTGTCCCTCCAAACTGCTACACGGTCCACAGAGGCCACATTCTTGGAATGCTCCTAGCTAGTAACTGAGCATGGTATGGTTATAGGAATGCATGGCCATTCCTGTCTGGTGCAGAACTCTTCCAGGCAATCTATGAGAAACTTTTGGTCATCTAATGGGAAAATCTGATCAGAACTACACTGTAGTCTAGGTCATATTCTATCCAATCCTTGCTTTTCCCTGGTTTCAGGAGTCATAACTGTACTGCATTTCATAGTCTCTCCTTTCTTTACACAATTCCTCTAATCTTATGGAGGCTAACTTTGACATAGGTTGGGAAGTCCTCTGAGAACACTTGTTACACCTGGTTCTTAGGTCAAGCCCAGATTTTCAAGTACAGACAATGGAAGCATTGTGGTCAATTCACACATTCACATTTAATTCCTCAAGGCTTCTGGGTCATCACATCTACCAACATGGGAGATGTGAAGTGATTAAGAGCCAGGCTAGGAGCATGGCCTAAGCCACTTTTACTCTCAAACAGCCCTAAAGACCTAATTAGGGACCATTTTTGTTATAAATGTTTTAACTTGGTGATTGGAGTGGGAACAGCACTGTGGATATGCCTATCCACAAAGGGTGGACAAATTAAAGTGATCCCAGTGTCACACTTGAAGTTGATACCAAGCCATAGATTAAACTGCTCAAAGATGAAAGGTTGGAAATTTATCTGGAGTCTAGGCAAAGAACCAACTGCTTTCCTTAAGTCCAAGAATTTGATAAGGACTTGGGGACAAAGTTAAAAACCTATCTTCATGTCCATGCAATCAATAAATAGAAGTTTGGGAAGCAAGGGCTCTTTGCACAGGATTCCTTCAATCCCACAGACATGTTTTAGAAAAGAAATTGATCAAGGGTCCAGTTGCTGCTCTGTGAATCCAGCTGTACATTTGCATTAATATCATAACTCCAAAAGGCAGCTGCCCAGTGACAACATGGCTTGGGCACAAGGTCCCCTTTGAGAGACACGGGACCCTACTAAGAAGGGTGCGAAAACCAAGCACACTTTAACAGGATTTTGGAATTTAATCAGCTGCCAAATGGCTGGCAACGAGGTCCTTCATCACCTTTGGCAAGTAAACAAAAGATTGCCCCAATAGGCTAGTAGACCAACAGGCTAGTAGTAGTCTATTCTGTCCAGTAAAATATTAAGGTTCACATTTTTCCATATGGATTTTGTGGCTTTAAGAGCAGAGCTATCCAGGTATGTTCCTGAAACATGAGAACCACTGCTGTCAATGGCTTGGACCTGGCCTTGAAAACAGCTCTCAGTCAACTGGGATGAGTCACCGAATAGGAAGCCATAGCCTTTAAAGGCTTATAATTGATGCACATGGTGTCCAAACTTCAGCTTTTAATAGCCTAGATTTGAAGGGAGGTGTTATAGACTCCATTTATGCAGATCACAACTTTACCACTAAGACGACATGAGAAGGGACTATTGAACTTGAGTTCAGGACCAATCACAGCCTTAGTCCGAGTTTTTTTTCCTTAAGGCCACCTTCAATACTTCTACTTCACTAGGACTTATCGTGCCTGACACAAAATAGACACCCCCTGATGTCATTTTTCACCTGAAGTTAGGTGTTATTTTCAGATCTTATTGCCAATTCTTTCCAGGAAGCAGTATTTGAACTTCTATCTTGGCCACTGAAGGGAAAGTTTGAGAACCTTCCATGTGGTCATCTCCATAACAGTTTTTATCCACAAAGAAAACTGTTACGGTTGTATCCCTTACCATTTATTAAAATTACACAATCTGAGAATTCCTGTACTCTAGCTTCCCCAACTCTATTTTGATTTTTTTCATTCATTTCACTGCCTAGAACCTTCATTGATACAGGAAGGTTTTCTTTTTGACATCTTGAATCAGCAATGTATCAAGATGCATGAATTTTCTCCTCTTGGGAATAGGAGAATATCCAAGACGTAGTCTTCCTTCATCATACAAACACTCCTCTCAGGAGCTCTCCTGTCAGCCACCATGTCCAGATAACTCAGTTGACTGATCATGGTGTTGGAATGTTTGTTTTCCAGCAATGCTCCTGAAAGAGGATGGGATATCAACTCTTATTCCCTGTGGATTGGGATTGCAAATTCTTACAGTAGGAAGCCAGATATCCACAGCAAGTTTATAGGAAAGATGGGAGAGGGAAATCATCAACAGTAGTTAAAGGACATTATAATTGGTTATGATTCTAGAAGAGTTCTAGTATTTTTCACTGAGTCTACTTGTTTACAGCATCACCTCATTCCTTTTGGATGAGAATTGTTTCTGAATATGAACTCCCTGTATTTGGTCAGGCACTCCGATATTTTCTTGATTTATCCATGACTAAACAATCTGACCAGACTCCCCTGGTCTTAATTCATTTTCCACAGCTGAAGACCTAGGGATACTAGACTCGAGTGCCAGACTCAAGAGAAGGTCCTGTAAAGAGGGTAGGTTCCTCTAAGAATAATTTTAACTTCTGGTTTCCATACCTCCAGATTCTTCAAAGCACTGATACAATTCACCCCAGGGGGAGGCAACTGTTAAGATTAGTAACCAGTCATGATTAATTATCTTTCCTATTCTTTGAAATCCATTTCTACATATATACTATTACTATGGTTGTTCCCCAGTAACATATTTAGAGAACTAAGACAGACTTACAGACTTTCCTACTTGACAGGGCTAATTTAAGCACTCTGAATAATTAAAGCACTCTGATAGCAGTGCCAAGCTTTCCTTAAACAGTGTGGCCATCTTGGCTGTTTTCACCCAAGCTTCTTCACTGGGGTCTCACCTACATGAGACTGATGGTGCTCATAGGCTTCCTTCTACATCCTTTCCTACAAGCATTCCCCTCAAAAATTCTTGCATTTTTAGTCCCTTCTTGATACTTGGTACTTGTAAGACCTGTTACAACTGACATGAAAGTTAAAAGGAGTACCACTGGTTCTTTGAGTATTTGGAGACCTGTTTTATCAAGTCTAGTTCTTCAATGTAGTTTGAAACTGACACCAGGTATTTTTCAGATTGGGTGTTTTTACATGCCTTCCTCCATTTCAAGCCAATTTAGTCATTTCCAAGAGTAAAATGAGTTTACCTTAATAAGAGCTAGAACTTTAAGTGTCAGGCCCCAGTCACAGTGGCTCGGCACGTTCTAGGAGTGAAATCAAGACTAGGTATCATTGAGTCGATACAGAAGCTCTACTTTGAGTATACAGGTTCAAGGGTTTGATTCAAAGACAATGGCCCATTTCTATCCACATACAGCCTAAATCCCTAAACACAACCTGTAATTTCTTTGCAAAGGAGCTTGAATTAAATGATGTGCTGATCAGGGGCAAGTCGCTTATCCGTCGGTTAGAGCATCCAATTCTTGATGTTGGCTCAGGTTATCAACTCCGTTTGGGAGACTTGGCCCCACATTGGGCTCTGGGCTGACGGTGTGGAGCCTGCTTGGGATTCTTTCCCTGTGTACCTCCCTATCTTACAGTCTCTCAAACTTAAAAATGGACTTCTCACAGTATCTGTCTGTGGTTTGACTCATTTACCTACTGCTAATCCTAAGTTGGTGATGGGTATTGAGTTTTCTGACCATTTTATGTTTTATACAAACCAACTACAAGATTTCTTACTCTTCTCATTTTAATAAGGGATGCAAGGGGACTTCAGGGCATACTTACCATCTTGTTCTTGAAATCTAGTCATGTTTACCACCTTGTAAGTACTTAATCCCTGGGTTTAAGTTTGATTCTATTAGTTTTGCATAGACAAAAGAGACCCTGTGATCTCAATTCATCCTACAACTAGTGAGCATCTTTAGACCAATGAGAAAATATAAAGTCTGTTGGAGACACGGATTTGAGATACATGTGTAAGTGGTGGAGAAGGCCATGTAAAGGGACAAGTGAAACATGAGGATGCTGTTGGTCATCTTGTTCTCTAGGCAAGATTTCCTCATGTGGCTTTATGGTTTTTCAGAATTTAAAGTGCCTTGGGCAAGGCTCTATGGAAGCTCTAGAAAATCTTACGAGGTTCTAAATTTCAAGCAAGGAGAGAACAAAAGGTGATGGTGTCAGGACCTCGATATGTATCTTTTTATTGGATTTCCTTCCTTTCATACTCCCCATTCCTTTGCTTTAAACTATCAGATCTGTAGCCTTGTTTCAGGCTCTGCTCCTCTAGAACTTAATCACATTTTAAATACTATGATCATTTGTCATTGATGAATGGATTACAAACCCATTAATAAAAATACTATTGGATGGAATAGTATCTATTTTTTGCATGGAGTTTTTTTGGACAAGTTTATGTGCTTACCACTGCCATCAATGACACAGACCTGGCCTTGAAAACAGTTCTCAGGCACCAGACATACTTGGGACAAACCAAGGAACAGTAAGCTATAGCCTCAAAAGGTTTATCAATTGTTTCTAGTGAGCTTATGTGCACCAAAGTCAAAGTCTCTCTATGTGATATGTGTATGTGTTGTTTAGCCAGATTAGAATAATCTACCAATTTTTCTGGATTTCTGGGTAATTTATGAAAGGCCCCAAAGATAATACACCACTTTGACCTGCTTCCTTCTACTTTATCTGTCAAAACTTTCCCTCTACACAGAGCTTTCAGCATGCCCTAGCAAGGAGGTCTTACATGGGAGAAATCAGACCCACCACACGTTCGACACTGATATAGGACATCAGAGCCAGAAATCCTTCAAGGAAGTACCCTAGGTGTGGTACAAACAACCTTTATCCCTTCATGAATTGCTTCAGCTGCAGAAGGCCACCTCATGCCTAAGGCCATCTCTTTCCACTTAGACCCACATCCACTGACCAACTCACATGGCAAGATCAAGATAGGACTATTAATCCATTTGGAATTAATGTGGAAGAGCAACCCAGCTCTAGAGCTTCCCATATGGGTAGCTGAGTCTGTTTTGGGAGTCACACTGCACCCATTTTTTTTCCTATTTCCTTCTCCATTCTAGAGGTATAGATCCTACAGAGTATGCCTCCATCAACATCTTGTATAGAAAACTTCATCTCCTGTCTGAATCTAGGAGGAAACCCAAAGCTCTAGGCAAGGCTGCTACGACAAATGGACAAAAATATAGTCAAATGGGATTTAGGGAATCGACCCCTTGCCAATTCCTCCTCATTGATGGTAAGTGAGGGAAAGGGCCCCTTGTACGAGATACTTCCTTTTTACCAGTGCAACAGGAAGAATCGAGTACATTAACTGGTACTACAGACGAGCCAAACAGTCTTGCATGGAACCCTATCTACATCTCCCATTCTCAACCCAAAAGGTTCTGATGGCTCTTTTAAACCTACATGTCAGGTTCCATTAATGGTCTCCTCTGGGACCCTACTCTTTAAGATATACTGCAACCTGCTCGATGTCAGCTCTCCAATAGTTGCAATAGGGATGGAGTTAGTACACACACATTCGTCCAGATTTCTTTTCCAGGAATATTTAGGACCTTATAATGGGCTATGAAACTCAAGGCCAATAGGAACCTAGCCTTGATCCAGGCCTTTTTCCTGAAGGAAGATTTCAGTGTTTTAGTTCTCAGTTGAAAATCTTCAAGAGTCAAAGAAATGGGGTTTCTTTAGTAACTAGGTTGATATGCTGGTCCCTTGTTTAGAGAAGCAATTCATATTTTCCTGGTTTCCAGGATTAAGATGTGGAGTGATTACATATTATCTCTAATATGAAGTTTGATGGCTTATATGGCCATGGTTTTTTTAAGTACATGGTACTGCACAGCCTTTAAGTCCTTTTTTAGTACCAATTCTGGTTTGCTAAGGAAATATTACACACCAACCTTAGAACCAGGGATAGAATAACCCATATAGGGATACTTCTCTTGTGCTAACAGGGATCACTAGGGCCTAAAATGGTTTTTTGATACCTAATAAGTACCCATTGAATCTTCATCTTGTACACAGAATCTGAAGTTAAAAATAAAGCATCCCCCCCCCAAAAAAAGCCCACATGGGCTGAAAATACTTGAAGTACATAGGGCTTGCCCTACTGACTAGTTCCCCATTTGATTAAAAGAAGGTTCTGAGAACCTAACTACTAATACGCGGTCCCTTCTGATTTCACCATTTTCGATTCTAAATACATCCTTCAAATCATAATATGGTTCAAATCCAGTCTTATTTCTGCAGAGTATCAGGACTATTCATTATGAACTGTTTTTATGGCCATGACAGGTAACACATGACTTAGATATAACCCCTTAAAGTTATAGTCTAAAGAAAAAGATCAAATAGAGAACTCAGAAATTGAGATGGCAGTAGAACTAATTGCTCAGAGTGGGACAAGAAAAGGTCACCTATAGGAGTCACTTTCTTCTTTAACCATGTGAGTTGACCACTAGTGCTATTTCAGCAGAAGGAATAGGTGGTGGTCAGTCCCAATGAGGCTGAAGTCTTCAACCCTTCCAATAGCTATACACCTATGATTTTAACTTCATTGTCTCTATCAACATAGCCTTATATTCAGTACCCATGTTTTTATGTGAATTTGTACGAGTATTAAGAATCCCTGTATCCTTTGTTCCAAACCTAAGGGGCATGATACAAAGTCTAGTTCAACCATAAACACTGTTTTGGACTCGAATACTTTTACCTCTTGTGATGAAGTTACTTGGGCTCACATAGCAAGAAGTTCCCAGGGAAGCTTTAACGAGCCTCTTAAACACTTAAGTTGTGTAGCACAGTGGGTACCCTCATCTTTTTGTCACTACACAAACTCAACTACTTATAGTGATTTGGCCCTATGCTATTTGGACTATTTTTTTTTTTTTTCCAGTTTGTCAGCATTGTGATGTCACTGAAGCCTACTTACCATAGGCAGCACTGGTTTTGTGGATGCCGAGATGCTGGGGATGGGTGTAGATTTTATCTGCCTGTGCCATTGGAAGGATGCCAAGGATAATTCCCCCCCTCAACATCATCAAGGACATGAAATAACCTGGCCAGTATTTCCTAATAATGAGACACTAGCTGTGGTAGACACAAAAGGTGTACCACCCAGATTTCCCTCCCTCTGGTCTAGGGACAAAGAGGGAGCTCAGTATACTGTCTTTGGCTGCCAGATAAGAGGTTTAACTCAGCTTCAGAGACCTGTGCCACCAAGTTCAGCTCTTTGGAGAAGCAGGCCACTGCCAATGCGTTCATAGAAAAGCTTGACCTTTTCAGCCCGATGAGGGTCAACCCTGGCAATTTTAAATTAAGATACTTCTCCCTGCCAGGTAGGCAGTGAGTGGCTTTGTTGGGATGAACTTCTACATTCAGCTTTGAAGGCCTTATGGTCTTTTCTAGACCTAAGCCAAGAAATCTTGCCTGGCCACTTTCCTCAGTTTAACTTACTCCATTCTGGACAAGTTAGAGAGGGTCTTCCACTCTAGCTTATGTGGCAGCCATCGAGGTCAACTACTTAGATTGCCCTTGCTCAAAGAAGGGCCCTCCAGCTTAGCTCCTTCAGGATCTGACCTTGTTCTAGCTAAAGCCACATTCTTCCCAAGAGCTATGCAGTACTCAGGCACTGTGGGAGAACCAGAGGACTATCATTTCCCAAGAAGATTCTTTTATAAGCAATATTCATGTTGGAGCTCCCTGTTGGGCTGGCTGAAACTTTCTCAGAGCTGTACTGCAGTTCTGAAGTTCCTTCTATTTCTCTTTTCACAAGTGTTAGGGCTTACATGGCAACGTAAAAAAGGTTCTTCACTGCCGAATTCAGTCTATCTTCCTCAAGTGTCAGCCAAGAAACCTTTTGAACTTTCATCTTGAGCTGACAACTCCATAACTAACCTTCGGATTCGGTGATAGAAGTTTTCACACTGCTTCAAGTGTTTCTGTGAATGTCCTGAGGATATGACCACTGAATTATTGGACGTTAGTCAAGACCTGAAAAATGTCTCAACCCAACTGCAGTTAATGGAGTTCTGAGAGAAGGGAAAAATCTCACGGGGCAACACCAGATTCAAAACGGATTCAAGTTCAAGGTGAGCCCCAAGATGACAAAATAAAGTAGCCTTTCTGCACTAAAGGCAATGGAGTTTGACAGAAGGTACTACTTTCCAAAGAGCTGACCTTACCTTTGTCAGGCTTTACTACAGTTAAGTCATAAATACTTACTTCTTACATATTCCAGACCATTAAAGGATATTTTGTAGTTTTGGACTTTAACAGATCAACGGGTCATAGAACTACAAAATTAAGTATGACCTACTGGTTGCTTCTGGAAAGCCAGGAACTCTAGCAAGCTCAAGGTTTCTCATGATTCATCTAGCCCTAGGATAAGATACAACCACTTCTACTCTTGAAAGGATGAACTGGGTCTTGATTAGCTTTTGGTGTCATGGACTGAGGAATATGAGAGCAAGAACCAAGACTTCAACGCTCCAATATTTTAGGTTACCAACAGGATTATTTAATGTAACTTGAGTAAACATAGTTTTAGCAGGTGCCTCAAAATTCAAGTAGTGGCTTACATTTAACTCATACCATGTTTTTATTAAAGTTACTGATGCCAGTTACTGAACTAAGACACCTAACACACATTGCACTAAGTCAGCTTATCAGTGTATTCCTAGATATCAACTGAACACCCAGGACTGATCCCTCTTATCAGCATGGCGGCTCTAACTGGTGTCTTTTTTATTCTCTTTTCTCACTCTTTAAAAACCCCTCCCTTTACCAGGAGGTCAAGATGGTTTTTCAGGACATTATCCAAGACACCAGCTAACAGCAAGTATGGCTGACTAACGCAGCTTTTCTAGCCCTGACAATGCATCTTAACTTACTGACCTGTCCTGTGGGGAGCAAATTGGGCTATGTTTGATAACTCTGTTGAACCAGCCAGGAGGGGTGCTGCTTATGGCTAGCCTGCCCTTGCCAGGGAGACTTTGGGAACAATCCCTTGCAGCTCCCAGACTGCTCTGGTTCCTGGGGACTCTTCCTGGAGTTCCCCTAACACAGGGTAGTTTGCCCCAGTGCTCTTCACTGGGGCAAGAACGGACCTCTGGGTGAGTGGACAGCTTGTACAACCAGGAACTCCCTTGTCCTTGCCACTTCTATTGCTGGAGTACCTGTTTGAGTGAAAAGAGACTTTATTCAGTTTGGTTTTGGTTTTTAAAGAGAAAAGCTCCTTTGTGATTTTGTGGGATAGCTCTCGGAGATTTACTGTGTAGTTTAGCTGATAGCCTGCTCTGGTGCATTTTGAGTAGGTAGTTCCATTCTACTTGTGCACCCTTAAGAGTGAGCTTATTTTAACACATCAGGGCTTCCATATACTTTAGAATCTGGTTAACAATGGCTGTTATAAGCCTACTTGAATTGATATTTTGCAGGTGGAGCTGTGGTGCAAGACAGCTGGCAAGGAGAAAGCCCTTATGTGCCTTTATGTTTTTCCACCAGAGTATTAAACATGAAGGATCTAAGCTGATGGTACAGAGACCAGAAGGCTATTGCCCTGGTATTACAAGATGGGGAAACTCAAGGAAGATAGATTATCAACTCTAAAATCCTTTACCTTCCCTTCCACCCGTCCCTTCTGGCAAAGAATGCTTGAGCCTCCAGAACCTTCCAGGGCTTCAGCTCTTCCTCAGAATCAACTCAAGGAAGCACTGGGACCTAGAGTAGACTCCTCCTGGAAGACTCCAGAAAGGAACTGCATTTGGCCATGGAGCAATTCCAGTCAAAGCAAGACAATTTCCTTTGAGGCAATTTCCCACCATCAAGGACAACTGGCCACATACTTATGTACTTATAGCTGTCCTACTTTAAGTCTTTACAGCTGGATGAACAATAACCCCCCCCTTAGTGGAATCCTCTTTGAATCAAATATTGACCTCCGTATTGCCAACTCCCTGACTTGGGGTAGATATTCCAACTTTGATAGGAAGCTCACAGCTCATGAAAAAACAGTCACAGAGAGGTACGAAAAGGCACACAGGCTCCATTTAAAGGATGCCGACTAAAGTCCCAACGCTGGTGTTGCTGTTTCTTTGGTGGAACTAGACTGTGATCCCAGTGACAAACAGTAAGTTCATCCTAGTTGATTTCAGAAAGGGATCCTAAAGGAGACCTTTGATAAAACACAGGAATTGCAACCAAAACCTAATGAGGATCCCTTTGAGTTCTTGCAGTACATTTCCCAAAAAATACTAGAGGTGTACAGATGCTGATTGTGAGACACCCCAATATGTTACCATGGTTTAAAGGACCTTTAGCAGAGTGTTCCTGCTATCATAAAAGTTGGATGGAAAATTAAAGATGACCTCATCGTAGCTGGTAGAGCATTCACACTGCACCATGGCAGAACACAAAGATCAATAGGTGGAATCCCTGGAAACTTTCTAGAAAATTCCATGTTCTTATGAAGAAATCAGGGATGTCCCTTGGGCAAGAACTAGTGTGCTTACAGTAAACAAGAGGGATACCATAAAATAAGGCCAGGGCAGGGGAGGGGAGCAGGAAATCAAGTAAGATGCAGGTCCGACGAGAAGCAAAGGGGCCCAGGTACTCCCACTGATCTGGCTAAGCCAATGGTGACTCCCCCTCAGGACCCCAGAGGAAAATGGACACTATGTAACCAGACTTTTTAGTACATACTGGAGCCACTTAGTTATTAAAATAGCAAAAAGTTCTAATAGAAAAGTCTCCCTAACAGGGTTTACTAGGTAACAGAAATGGCTTTTTTGTAGCCTATGGAATAGAAATTTGGAGTACGGTAATGATACTTTTTAATACATGCCCAAGTGTCCCATTTCCCTTGAGACTTGCTCAGGACATGGTTCAAGTTACTTTTCCAGGAAAGCATTTCAGACTCCAAGTATACCCTAAGCCAACCTGAAGACTGCAGATGACTATGCTGGGACAGGCAGCTTTGGGTGTTGACCTATTCCCTGGAGACCTATGACCAAGTGAGGAAGGCTGTATGGGCAGATGGCAAGCCAGGAAGAGCCAACCACCTTTTTCCATTAGGTTGAAAGATGCTAAGATGCCAAGTAAAATACAATATCCTTTGAAAAGGAAGTCTCAAAAGCATATAGCCTGTCGAGTTTTTTTTTTTTTTTTTTTTAAACACAGGCTCAGACTTTGCAGGTCTCCTTATGATACTATTTTGCTGATGTTTAAAAAAGAGCTTTCTTTTGAGTATTGTTTTGCCCAAGTCCTCCAGACTGATTTTCAACACGATATATGCTAGATGTCCCTAATCTGTAAGTGCTCCTGACTACTAAATCCAAGACCTAATGGTTTATAGTCTCCACTTTGAAAAAAATGCCATCTTCTGTGTTCTGATGTGAGAACACCCAATTGTCATTTGCTTTTAGAATGGCAGGAACCAGATACTAGAACTTCCCAGCATTTATGTTGGACAGTTCTACCTCATGTTTAGGAATTGCCCCCCTTTTTTTTTTTTTAGGGAACATTGTTCAGAGACTGGAGAACCCTCTTTCTACTTATAAAAGCCTTTTTGAGAACACTATCTGCCTATTAAGCCATTTGGCTGACTGAACACTAATTCTACTCCCCACAAAGTGCAGATTTGTAAATAAACTCGTCTATCTGGGCTGCAGCCTAACAAGGATAAAGCCACCTACTGACCCAAGATTTGTGCTCAAGTGTGTGTACAATTTGTACAGTTTTAAGGATTAGATGCTAAGCCTCTGATTTGAAGAGTGCCCAAGAGCCTTTGATATTATAGGTGTCTACTATTAGCCCCCACACCTTGGGGTTGGCCTGATCTAAAGAGATTTTGAGTCATTGGCATAAAGGACAAGGCATTGGACTGGGAGTATTAATACCAATGCTGGGGATTTTCTCCAACCTGTTGCTTTTCCCCCCAAAATACAGAAGAAATGAAGTATGGCCACATGGCCTCTGAGCAGCCACTGCTACTAGTAACAGCTTTACAGGATGCCAAAAAATTCACTTGGCCAACCAGTAACCGCCTATGCAGATCAAAGGCTTCCTTTCCTGTTGGATGAAGGGAGGATTTTAGCTTACCACTGGCTGAATGGGGGAAACACATTTGAGAGTTCTACCCAATAACCCTGGTTTGAAATTAAACCTGACAATGTTACTTGCTGATCCTAATGATCTTCTTGGGCATGATTTTTTTTTTAAACAACATGTATTTAGTATATTCTAGCAGGACCAGAACTTACAAAATCAGGGTTTCCAATTCTTGGACTGGAAACAGCTCTATGGAACAAGGGCCGCAGAGGTTCAAGATCCTATGGTGACATAAGATCATGGAGGTTACACAACCGCTCCCCAACAATTGCTCTGAAGGACAATCATCGCCCTAACAAGAGCTCTTTTGGTCTGCTGGTGAGGTGGTTAGGTGTGTACCCCAACCCTCACTGCCTTTTGGTAAGTGCATGCTTATGGTGCCGTTTGAAAGCAGTCACTGGACAGCTCATCAGGGCATTAAACACCCTATGGAGAACCTGGACTTCTCTTTGAATATGGAGAATGCAAAAGGCTCAACAGGTAAAGCAGCTCCATGAGAATGTTAGAAGATCATTTGGCTTGCTCGTCTCTATCAGGACAAGCTGTAGAGTAACAGCAGGCTTCTAGGGAAGCTAAGTTACCTAGAACCTCAGTGAATGAACCCAAACAAAAAAAAAAAAATCTATGATAGAAAACAAAGCTTCCTGTTCAGGACAGTATAAGACAACGGCAAATTAAGACTTAAAATCCCAATTCGTCCATTACCTTCTAAACTGACACCAGCCAATATGCTTCACAGAGACCTCATGTGAGCCTACTGCCAGCAACTAAAGCTCAGCACTAAAGGCCAGAAATTAGATGCATTTAAGCGTCTAAATATGCTTACCCTAATCAGAAGAACATTCCTGTCCCTGCAAAGATGGCCCAGATTCTCACACTGTCGTAACCAAGATCAAAAATGGACAAGGGAGAAAGTTTTTTGGAAAGAAGTCCTGAAATGGCAGCTCCCCGAGAGTAGGAGGGTGAGGAGTGGGCCCTGGTTGGGTCAGCGCAGATGCTGTGTTGGCCTCCTGGTCCAGAACTGCAGCCAGGGCTGAAAAAAAAATGGAGACAATGGAGTTGCTACAGGAGGCCTGTGGTGTCAGGTCGTACGTGGCTTATGGGAGAGGGCTGCCTGCAAACATAGGGTCAGGTTTGTCTACAATTTCACACAGGGCAAGCCTGGGTGGCTGAAAAATAAGGCAAAGAGTCATTCTTCTTACCTGCCTGCAGTTTCCCATCCCCATACCTAGAAGATAATATGCTGTGTCCCAGATGTTTTTGGAGAAGTTATTTGTGAAAAGCCTCTGTTGAGATTACAGTACCAGGAGGAGCAGGACTGATAAATGGTAGAAAAGAAATATAACCAGCTCTGTTGCCACAGACAGCTGGCCCACAAGCTACTGCATGCCCTCCACACTCCTTGTTAAAAGACGGCCTGGTGGGCTGCAAACATTACCCTCAGACTCCCAACAGGGCCTGTGGCTTCATGGGTTGGGCTACAGAGGCTCCTAGGTTTTAAGTTGGGAATTTGAAATGCTTTTCCATTCATTCCAATTAGTAAGTTTAACCCAGTCCATTCACACCACCAGTTGTTTAACCTTCTGAAATTGAAGACCCTCAGATAGCCCCCATGACATCCATCAGACCACCACCCATGTGTGCCTTTGTTTTAGGCTAAGCATTTTACCTGTTACACAGGAGGAATCTATTTGAGGACAAGTATCTGCAAGAAACAGGTTTCCTATGCCTGACTCCCAGCAACCTGTCTATAGCAGTATTTCTCAAGCCTATTCTCTTACCACTAGCCAAGCTTCTTGTGAGGCCCGAATTCCAGGCCTTATTTGCAAGGAAAAGGCCTTTCATACACACTCTTAACAAGAAACCTCTTGTAAGTTTCCTTCTCCCCCAGTACCAAGACATTCAGGATTTTTCTATCACCTGGGACACTGGTAACTTTTGGGGTCCTCTCACCATGGATATACACGTAAGGCAGTCTTTCCATCAGCCATGAGATATGTCACTGATATCCATTTGTGCCCAGTCACTTGAATTAAAACACAGGAAATATAGAATTCTTCGTTTGGGATTCTTGAGGTAGGAATATCTCCAGTTTCTACATAGGACATGAATAGCCTGGTCAACCGCTGATTCTATGATCAGTGTCTGGTATACCTTATGCTTTTCAGGCTGAAGTCCATTTTCCTTCAGAAAAAGGGTGGGAAGTAGTAGTTGTCCCCCAGTAGGACTCTGAAGACTTGAACTGGAAGGGAAGCGAGTTTAGGGACACACATGTCCCAGAGCCATACAACATACTTCCTGCTATAGATGCAGGTCTGGTCTACATGCTGATTTGATCCCTGACAGATTGTTGCAACTGCCTTTTCAACATTCACTTGGTCTGGTGGTGTTCTAAGCCACACAATTACATCTTTCAGTGAAGACCTAGTAAAGAACTGCAAAGCCAATTCAGGTAAGTTAAGAAATAACTCAACAAGTCTACCTCAGGGTACTCCAATGCAGAAGTCTATTCACTTCATGGGCACAATCGGTAAGGCCTATTGGGCAAGGGAAGAGGTCATCATGGCTCAAGGGACCCTCAAAGCTCATTCGACATCTGCATGAGAGCATGTTTTCTAAGATTAAATCCTAACCTTATAAAAGGTACCAAGTAAATGCAATTGCAGCATTTCGGTCTTCATGCTAGACATCCACGGGGTTTACCAGGATAAAGACATCTCTAGATCGATCCTCACCCACCCAGGTTTAGGATCTATTAACTCCATAAGTTAGTCTTGCACCATGGACATAAGTAGCAAATTTTAGTAGGAAGAACTGCAGCAATACCACATGGCACACTATTGGTAGCCTGGATATTGAAGATGAAAAACGCCGAGTATTCTTGCAAAGCAGGGAGTCATATTGAGGCCTACCAAAGCCAACTTGCAGTCCGTCACCTTAACTACTGAAAAGATTCTCACGTTATAGCAACCACTATTCATAGTATCTTTAAGGGATCCAATTTGGTTTGGTAAGGCTACCGGCAGTTCTTAGAGTTAATGGTTGGTACCATTTCTATTCCAGAGGCAGGAGCCATATATGCTCATTCTGCCCCAAGTATTATCAGATACTACTAAGAACTAGTACCTTCAGACCACTCAATGAGGACAATTGGCACACAAAGGAGCCCAGGTTTTACCTTGAGCAGAAGCCTAGTCGGTTTTGCTAGGAGAGCTTTGGTCTGCTGTGCTATTTACTCTGGCAACTGACTGGTAACTGAAGAGATAGGACCATTTCTATCGAGTCTCAAGAATTCGAGAAAAATCAAGTAAAACTTCAAGTGTACTCTTACAAGTCGAGCTTATTCATCTGCTTTTGCTAGATCTTTCAAGACTTAGCCAAATAGTCACTTCATTTATTCCAGAAGTTAGGGCATTTTATGAAATATTGTAGAACCTGGTCATACCTAGCTTTAAGTGTAGGATTGCAAAGGATTTTGTCATGTTTGGGCATTTTTCTTGCAACATATCAATTTTCTGACACCGAGTGTCCAATAATGCAATTGACACTATCTGCCTAAAATTATGGTCAGATACAAGGACTCAATACCACAAAACTGCTTCTACTTTGAATACAAATTCAGAGATAACTTGAATTTCTGCCCATATAGATTTGGGGTTCTTAAATCTCCTTAAGTTCAGTTTATGGACCTGTTCATGGAACCTTGACCAATATTTACTAGTTTATGATGACTGATACAACCTAGGAACAGCCAAGTTGAAGAGATGTACAGGGCAACTTTGGGGTAGTGGTGGCAGGGAGAAAGGGCTGGTAATAGAGCTTTCATGACTTCTGGGCACACCACACCCCCAACTCTATGTTCACGGACCCAGAAAAATATCAGATGACATTGCTTAGGAGTTCTAGAGCTGGACCCTCAGCCCCTACACTTTTCTCAAAGTCAGTGGATAGGGGTGAAAGGTTTAGTCTTCCAAACATGTGGTACTTCTAGTCACGGCCCCATCCAGGGACACTTTAGGGGGAAATCAATTTAAGTTGCTTTGTTAGCATTAACTCAGGTGTTATCAAAATGGACTCCTTGTGAACAAGGCACTCCTACCACTCACAAAACTGCCAAGGTTGTTGTTTTTAGAGCTTTGTGCCAGGAACCAGGGATGAAGACCAAATACAGGCCTTATGTAGCATACAGTGGTTTCCTTCAAGTTTAATACCATATGCCACATTGTTTTCATCATTTTCTCTTAAAGCCCAGTGTATTGGTCTATTTTTTCCCCTTCTACTCAAAAGCTAGTGCTTGCTCTTAAAATGCTACATAGAAAGTCTGCTTGACTGTAAGACAGAAAAATTCAGGATACAGCCATTAGGAAGATTTTTAAAGAAATCTAAAGCTGAAGATGGGTAAGTGTGCCTTTTAAGGAGGAACAAAGATGACTGGGTGTCCGCACTGATCCGGACTTGTACCACACTCATACACACTACCTTCATTATCAAAGCCTTTAAAGGAAGTAATCCACCTCAGTGTTTCAGTAGCACTTTTATGAAGTAATAGTGTCCTGGAAAACCAAGGAAGGGCTGCATGGATCCCCATGGGGCTAAGGAGGGCTCGGGAATGGATTCCCTAGCCTCAAGTGGGCTGGCTTCAAGGACAGGGAGGGAGAGACTCTAGTCTGTTTCCAGAGGAGGTAATTTTTAGGCAACTTTCTAAACAGGTTAGAAGCCAGCCCCTTTAAAGGATTTATGCAAGGTGACACTATCAAAGTGCTAAAATCAAAGTTTTACACAAAGGAGTGACGGAAGAATCAAAGGCATGAGTAAGCAATCGTGTGTTTGTGTGCGCTTTAAACACAAACCTATAAGGATCAAGAACCACCTACGAATGCTTTAACAGACTTTTGCAAGACAATTCATAACACTAAGAATACCAAAAAGATTAGATTGTTCCCATATAGAACCTGGACTCCTATTAAGATTTTCTCCAACAAGGGTATATGGGGTTTCATCCCTAAGTCACAAATGGGTTTCCTAGTCACTCCTGAATCCGGTATTGTTTGGACAACTTTTCACTTTAGTGAGTTCCTAGCCCTGAGGCCAAGTCCTTAATCATGATTGTTCCCTTCCTTTCACATTTAAGTAGCTCCCTGTTCAACATCCACCAGAATAGGATGTAATGCTAATAGTCCCTCTTACCTAGTTTGTTACCCGCAGGCCATCGCATTGCAGAAACAGACAATCCTGCCTATTGTCGGGTTAGTTGTAGGTTATGGTGACATATCTGTCATTCACGTCACTTCATCTCATCACATGGGCATTTTTATCCTCCCCCATCACAAGGGGGAGTTCAGTGTAGGATTTCAAGAGACCACATTCATAGTTTCATGTTTCAGTTTCCCTTATCTGTTCTGCGTAACTTACTCAATTTAGCCATAGGTATGTATGCCTAAGTACTATACGTATTTGGTATGAT
The DNA here is from genome assembly GCA_030068075.1 of Paguma larvata. Classification (NCBI taxonomy): domain Eukaryota; kingdom Metazoa; phylum Chordata; class Mammalia; order Carnivora; family Viverridae; genus Paguma; species Paguma larvata. The sequence goes on from CM057833.1 coordinate 43,525,086, forward strand.
CTGAGGTTTCAGGCAGACATTGGGGGTTTTGGAACCTATACTCTTACACCTAAGGGGAGAGGTGGACACTTATGGGGCAAATTGACACGGAAGCTTAAGGAAACTTTATTACTTCTCAAGAGTGGTTTTTCTAAGATCTATTTTGACGAACGAAACTTTAGAATGAAGTTTAGATGTCTCATTCAGCCACATCCTTCTTGGTCTAAGTTTTGACTAGAAAACAATCAGGATAAATGGCAGTTGCCCAAATGGATGGAAGCTGCAGTAAGGTAGGAGTCAACTGGAACGAGGACTTAAGCCCAAAAATGTAGGTACCAGCAGGAAGCAGAAGGGAATGTTGGCCCACTGGTTTTTCAGCAAAGGCCTTAAACCAGGCCAGAGGGATCATTTGGGATTGCCCTTTCAAGGCCAATGAAAGCCATTGCTTTCTACAATCACGTAGAATGGCTAGTTAACTGGGTAAGTGCCCTCCCCATCCCTCAAAGACTACTCAAACGTACTTAAAGACAACATACGTTTGCAGATACACCTGTCCCTTTCCTACTATCCAGGTCCAGACTGATGCAAAGTGACAGGAATACAAATGGCAGACCTCGTGGTTTAGGCAAGGACACTATCTGCTTTTAGGTTCTTTAAGACACCAAGATCTAGCTTTCCCAAGGCAAGGACTGTTCCATGTACCCACAAGCCAGATTCCCACATACTGTTGATGTACAGCAACAGGAACTCGGGCAGGAAATTCTGGCGGTGCTGCTCTCATTTTACCCCTTTCTGTGGTTCCAAGAGTCAGTTGTAGGATTTGAGTTTTCATGAAAAACCACCACTGGTGGCAGAGATTTTAAACCATACCTGCTCTTGAGATCGGTTACTTAATAGAAGAGAAGCCTTCAGTATTAATCCTAAGATATATTTCCCACATCCAGGGCCCTTCCTCATATACTCCAGACTACTACTGCACATGGCTGCCTGGGGGTCTAGCAGACCAGGGAGAATACCAAAGTGTGGGCTTGTGATCAAACTCGAACTGGGTATCCACATTTTGAACAATTTATCCAGACGGTCTTCTCTACAGATTCCTAGGATCCTATCGAGTTCAGTTAGAACAAGACAATTTGGGTGAATTAGGATCCCAAATCCTAGTTAGAACTGTTGAATATTCTTTCAACATTGCCACTGGTCCTGGGTGGAGGACTATGGGATGAAGTCATTACAGAGACTAGAGAAGTTGTGTGTTTCAGTCTGGCAGTAAAGAACCAGAAATCCACATTTAGATGCTACAAACAAACAAGGTCAGGACTATTGGCAAGAGCTTTCCTAGTCATAACTGAAAACTTAGTATTTGATCAAATTGTGCTCTTTAGGCAATGGGAGGAGGGAGAATAAGGCTTTAATACTCCGGCAGTACATGGAATTCAGACCCAAAAAGATGGGAAGGGCTGGCAAACAGAACTAAAGTTCTATAGGCAAAGCCTAAATATGGTCCAGTTTACCATAGGCCACTGAAACTTAAACAGTAATGGCCTTTGAATAAAAGGATGCTATTTTCCTGGTAAAAGCAAGGAGAGCTTTCAACCTATTCAATGCAGATGTTACAGATTAAGTGGAACCCTTTAGGAAAATGAACTACCTGAAGCATTCCTGGTCTGAAAGAAGGCAACAGTAAACTGGAAGATACAGAATCTTGATACAGCTAAGTTAGAAAGAATATAAGCACCCCTGGAGGAAATTTAGCATGAAAGTACATCAGGTTTTCCTTAGCTGAAGGAGGATTTGAAAAGGCAATCCAGGAAGAGCTAACAAACTACCCACAGATCTTAAAAACCATGCTGGAGTCTCGTAGAGAGAAGAATCAACATTTAGAGGAACGAGTATTTAGGGATACGTGGGACCCCTTCCCCTCCTCCTAATGCTCTGCTGATCCACCAGATTTAGAGGTAGAGGCTACAGAAGACATGAACAGAGCATCGGACTAACCCCCAGAACATGCCTTCCCCTTAACAGTTATACTACATTAGAAAGGCCATTGGAGGCCCATTGCTGGGCTCTTGCAGAGCTTGATACACTAAGCAACTATGCAACCTGAGCTGTCCATCATGAATTGGACACCTGATGATCCAACCATCTACATGTTGGACACATGCAGCCAAATTCCTAAGAAAGTAACATATGGTATCAGGCCCTGGGCAGGTGTTGAAAACCAGGCTCTCCTGGAAGATATTGAAGACAAGTTTAGTATGTACTAAGTTCATTGGAGAATAACACCTGTGATGTAAGATGGGGGAAAAAACTAGATTAAGCAGGGAGGACTGTCAGACTATCATGCTAACCTGGTAGTCTCTGCCAATCCCATACAAAACTTTAGAGCCCTTGAGTCCAGCCTAGGTTTACAGCAGTACTGTGTTTTACCACCATGCTAAGTCATTGGCTAGAGACTTAACAAGAGAAGCAGGATCCTGGGTACAACTCCCTCCTCTACCAGGAGCCTCCATTGACCGAGATCAGTGTTCAAATACCTCAGCTGCTCCTGCACATCAGGTGGGAGAATTACACGATTTTACATTCTTGTCCCAGGATTTTCTTAGGTTAGACTCCAATGGTGGCTGGCACATTAATGTGTCATTACCAATTCCTTTCCTCTCTTTGTGTTGCTTTTTCTACCAGCTTTCCCACTTTTGTTAAACTCTTTGGTATCATATTAACGTTTGACAAGCCACCTCACAGGGGAAAACCCAATTGATACTTCTATGTGACTGGAATAAGACCAACCTCCCCAGTGAGTTTTAATAGACATTTCAGCCCACATTTCATAGTCTCCCACACTAACTCGTGTTACCTCAGACTTGCCAACCCATCACCTGAAGTACCACTGATGCCTGGCCAAAAATGGACACTGGGTACTTAAGACGACAGTAGTAGGCTTTTCATTTAGCGTGTGCCCCCCCACTTTGGAGGGGGGGAAAGTCAGGGGAACAAGAACAAGTAGGCTTTCTTGAAATAGAACATTCTTTACCATCCTTCCTTTACACTGGTGTTTGCACCAGTACAACTCTAAAGGTTTTTTATCTTTAACATTGAAAAGCTTTGTCTTCAAGGGATTGGACTTGAAAATTTCAGAATGAAAGAATGGTGTCCAGTTAGTGGTTAGAAATAAGGAGCCACTAGAAAGGTCAGAGACAGCAAGTTAAAGAAACCTCTACTAGGTCTAAGTCTTTCAAAAAGGCAATGATGAAGATATAGCCAAGACATTTCAATTTCCATGTCTGGTATTAGAGAAGGCCAAAGGTCTAGAAGATAGACATTAACATCTGAATATGGGCAATTTTTGGTTAAGGTTAAGAGGTGAACTGGCCAGTAAGGGCTGTACTAATGTTGCAAGAGAATTAAAAGGAAAGTGGACAGCTCTATGGTAAGGCTCTACTCCTCAAAGTTTGTTGGGAGCCTATTGACCAGAGTTTTGTTTTATACCAAACTCTGCACAGGGCAGACACCTGAGACATCTAGAATCCACCCAAAGTTTGAAAGCCAAATTAGAAAAGCCAGCTCTAGTTAGGATTTCCCAGAAGACAGACTTAAGAAAAACAATTTTTAGGTAGGAAAGGGAAACTGCTTCTTAGCCCTGGGTTGTAGGAAGGTTTCTCTTAACCATTAATTCTAGCCCTAAAAAGAGAATATAAGCAGAAATCTCCAGTTGCCTTGGGATACAGTCAGGGAAGGAGGACCCAGGAGACTTGGTAGGATATTATGGCCACCTGAACCAGCTACCATTTCTTGGAATACAGCCTACCACTATTAACCGTGTACCCTCATTGAAGGTTGGCCAGCCACTATTTCCAATACCCCGAGTAATTACTGCATTGCATACAAAGAAGCAGGAAAGAAGGTCAGCAACCTATAGAGGAACAAGTGCTGGCTCATGAAAGCTGTGGCTGCGGCCCTCCCCTCCAAGGTGGGAGGAGCTCCACACTAAGCTATGTGGACACTTAGAGAGCCATTGTAACTTTAGGAAAAGGCAGTTCGTCTGAACTGCTAGAAAGCACGTCGACAGTTCTGTGACTGAAGCGACTCAAGTCCAACTATCAGGTTCACAGATGCCAGCCAGACCTCTGAAGATTTCCCAGTATCTGTAGTTCTCCCACATCTCCCTCCAACTCAAATGGGGAGGGGAGGGGAAGAGAGGGGTACAGGTTTAGAAAAAAAAGTGACCACTTCTAGCTAGTCTAGTGAGAGCTCGATTCCCATCAGGGAGCAGCCAGCAGTCTTTCCACTCATGTGATACTGACCCCTAGCCCAAGGAAAGGTAAACCCCTAGCTGGGGTCAAGTGGAAGCCCTATAAAATCATCCATAGCTTCCTGGGAATACACAAATGCTCCAAATCTTCTGGGGGTCTGTCCCCAAACTCCTTTCCCAGTTGCTCCAAGGTTCTGGCCCACTCCCTATTGCTCCCAAGGTCTGCTCCACCCCAGACAGTGTGCATGGTCCTACTGTCAGCTGAAAATCCACTCATATGGCTCTTGACAGATGACCCAACTCCATAGTGGGTGATGCCTGACCTTTTCAACTTCCTGAACACCGGAGGCTTCAAGCTTTGGATCACAGTCTTTGCCTTCCAGCTTTATTCTGATCCAGTGAACCAGTGATCATTCAGTGACCAACTTCAACATCTTCAGTGCCCAACAGCACTGTGGGATGCTGCAGGCACAGAGCTTTGAGTGTAGGTGTTTGTTCTCAACTTTGACCCAGCTGATAAAGGACACCTATGGGTTTAAGGATTCCAAACTGAAGTCATCCATGTTTGACTACTATCGTTATTGACTTGAATTTTTCATTAGACACTCATTCCCTTTACCCCGAGAGAATATGGTCTTCAAGTTAGTCCCGCCCATTCATGTGCTGATACTGTCTATGTGTTCACAGGCTAGAATTCCTTTAGTATTTCAACTGAATGGTTTTCTCTAAGTTTAACACTTTTCCTCCACTTTGAGTTGGAGATACTTGTGACATGTTGTCCTTTATAGTTCTTTAAGCAGCTTCAATAAGGTTTCCCTCTTTTTGCCATTATTCATGTCCCCTAGGTCCCTGGAAGGAAATGCAGGTATGACCTGGGGGCATACTTTGAATACAGACCTCAGTGTACCTGAAGATATGGTTTTAGAGAAAAGAATCCAAGAAGGATAACTTAGTAGCCAGCATAGAGACAAACTAAAACAAAACGCAAAACCAGTAATAAAAGACAGGCCTAGAAAGCACAGGTATTGAAAAACAATGTTTCATTAGATTTAACAACGTCAGTTACAACACGGTCAAGGTTTTTTTCTATTTTGTTAGGGAAACCAGCATTGGGAAATTGGAGGTCATGCACAGGGGGACAACACAGCAGGGGAAGTAGGATTGCAATGGAAATGGCTTGACATACACTCTACCAGTCGTCTAAGTACGCTTGATACTTTAGGACAAGAGGTCTTTATACAATAGGAATGAAGCTACCCAATAGGTCATTAATGTTAAGAGTACTTTCAGTATCCCTAAGCAAATAACAAGAATCCCATTTAAGAACCAGGTCACTTAACATAGGTTGAAGCTGTACCCAAGAATCAACTCCTATACCCTAGCACACACACTGCATTAGAGGGATTGTTACTCAGTGGGGCAAGTACGGCCACTGAAAGGCAGATTTTCAGTCATCCGTAGTCAACCACAGTCAGAGCTTCCGAAGGTCAGCAGTAGCCTCCTGCTACATCACAAGGCACACATTTATGTCACTACAGATTATAGAAGCAGTTTTGTCAGATCAAAGGGGAATACAGGAAGGGTACAGGAAGATTTTAAGAGACTCCATGGCTCATTAAGATCCATAAAACAGAACAAAAGAGCAAGATCAGTAATTTAGATTTAGAAATTAAGCTTTATCAGGTAGGTATAGGAAAACCTTAGCATATATCGGGTTCAGTACTATACTCTCACCTACAAGCATCCACTGAGGGTCTTGCAACATGTCACTATCAGGTAAGGGGATAAATTCATGGCTTAGAACACAAACCTGCTTGATGTGTTACGTGGACTGAACTTTTGGTGGGTGATGGATAGTTGAAATTCTCACCGTACTGTACTCCATTCCAACACTCTCCAAGGGTAGCATTCACCCTTACTAAAGGGGAACTCAAAGGATGAATTCACTTTGCCATAGCTATGGGACTCGTGCGTTTAAAAGGACTTGAAACCTGAAGCCAAGTTGAAGTTCATATGAAGGTTGTTTAGTGGGAGATTAAGTTAGATTCCTTTTAGTTTAGAATCTACGTTTCAATTAACTTTTCAATCAAGTGCTTTTGTTGTATCCTTAGACATTCCTTACTATGGAGATCTACTCAAAGTTCCCTTAGTCGACCTGCGGGTATTTTTCCTCCTAAATTTCAACTCCTCTCCCAGTAAGATTATCCATTGTGCTCACACTTAAATTCATGAGGATCCTTTACCTTTTCAGGAGTACTTAACTCCTCATGAGAAAGCATTCTCTCCTAGCTGTGTCCCAAGATCTTTAATTCCGTATGTAGTACTGTCAAGTGTTGTGACTATACAAACACTTAATGAAGTCTGTCGGTAAGTCAGTTTTGTGGGTGTTTTTACTGTATGGTCATGCATATCCTTGGTAGGTTATACAGGTTTATGGGAGTTTTAGTGGTATTTGAGTAACATTGTTGGGCTTTTAGACATGGTGGGAATGACTGGTTCTTTCCTTTACAACACTGATTCCTTCCTATTCAATGTTGCCTACACAACGTGTTTTTAAGATGGGTATTTGTGGAGAGATGAAATTAAAACGTGGATTGTTTCTCAGGCACAACTCAGACATGAAGTAGTTGGATGCCTGAATGTGTATATAGCAAACTCCAGGTGGCAACAAGTGCACAAATACAGATGAACAAAGGTGGTCACAGATAGCCCTGGGTGGCATGGGCTTCCATCGGTTAGGTGTATGCACTTTTTCACTTTACCACGAGCCAGGCTTGCCCAGAGAGAACTAGCTAACTACTGTACCTGTGAACAGTGAAGTCTGCAGCTTAGAAGTTTAACTACCTACGTGTAAGTTATGCAGTGTTGGGTTGGTAACAAGATCGAGGCATTCTGGAGTCCTGCTCAGTAACCACTAGAATTGGCAGCCTCTGATTCCAACAGTTAGAACTGCCCCCCCCCCCCAGTTTTCCTAAGGCCTGAGGTTAGGGGGAGAAGGAGGGTCACACTGTCCCTGTTCAAAGGGACACTGCATTATGTTGTCTACCATTGAGCTCTTCATTTCACAGTCTACATTTTGAGGGGACCAAAGTGCCAGAGTTGCCAGGGACAGACAGCACTACAAGGATTCTCACCATCGTCCTGGGGTCCAAATATGTAAGAGTCTTAAGTACTTATTTCCAGCTCCTTAACTCAGAAACTTAAGGCCAGTAGACCTTGGCCAGCTGTAAAATAGTGAAGAGCAATGGCTTTGAAGCCAGACTGCCTATGGTCAAGTCTTAGCAACATGAGAAACCATTTCCTTCCTGTTCCCTCAACCTATCTAGAGTATGTTGATCGGATCCTTTCACATGGGTCAGTATCTGAACAGATCAACTGCTATTAACTTCCCCAACGTAGGCTGGAGCTACTCATTAAGGTAGCTTGTATATTCAGATCAACAGGTTAGCCCAAAATTCATAGGGAACTCACCAAGTTGCTCAGATTCATTTCTTACAAATTGCATTTGTAGATTCCTTTCCAGAGCCCAGAACTGCATTTGGGTGAAGTGAGGTATGCCTGGAGCAGTAAGGTTATGCCTGTTTTACTAAGGCTGTCAATTTCCTCAGTCTCCCTAGGGCTTCCATTTTTAGAGAACTCCCTCCTTTGTGGGGACTAAACAGTACCCTCAAGTGTTTAAAAACCTTGGGAATCCTGAAGACCCGGCCATTTTCATCCTTTTCCATTAAGTTTATGATAAGCTCATTCCTGATCAAAATGAAGTGAAGTTTCCAAAGATAAAAGGGGTGTTTTACATTTTATGACTTGCAATATTTGACTGGTAGGTCTCATTGTGGCAGGAGACTTAGAGATGTCTGGTCTTCTGCTTCCCAGAACACTGAGAACACGAACGGTGATCACTCTTCGTCCTGGGGGAACAATCTATGTGTACCAACTGATTAGTCAGCTGCTCTGTTCAGTTTTACACTTGTTGCAGGTCAGATGATGTCTCCTATCCTGTTAGAAGCCTTCTATTTCCATTTGGGGAGTTAAGAATTTGGCATCCGAGAATCTGCCGTCTGAGCCTGACAACCATGGGTAAGGTTTTCCATCCTTTTCCTTGAAGGGCCAAACACTTGAGGCACAAGTGTTATCAAAACTTCAAGAGGCCTTGTGTTGCATTTCACCCAACTCTTCCCTCTAACCTTCTGAAGGGAAAGATTTAAGCCTTCAGAGGAAATCAAGCTCTTGGCATGTAAACTTCTCCAGCTTTTCCACTTTCAATGGACTAATTATTCCCATCGTCATTTATCTATTTTCAAGTGCCTAATCCTGGCTAGTTTTGGATGAATGGTACTAAGTACAACGGCAACCTCTAGGAGACCCTCTCACAAATCCCAACACCGCTGTCCGGTGTGGCATGTTATGTCAGTCTTCAAGTCTCTCTACTCTGTATGAGTTTAGGTGACAGGCTTGGCTTTTTCCTAAGCCCCTTAATTACCTCTTTCACTGTGCAGTTTACTCGGAGCCTTGTGGTGTTTCAAAGTTCTAGAAGGGATTTAAACCTAGGATTCTGAGTAAGAACTACACGATCAGCAGCAACCAGGATTAAGTGAATACAGAAGTCAGGGGAGAAGTTCAACTTCAGGGTTTACTTTCTGTTGCAATCTTTTCCTTCACCTTGTGCCATAACCAATCAGAAAATGGTTAGTTAGGAGTTTCATTCAATCACAGTTAACTTTAGTTTCCTGGTAAACTACTACACTGAAGACCAGCAGCAGCAGCAAGAAACCGTTTCTATCCCTCCGTTAATATACCTAGGTCACTTATTGGGACCAAAGAGGTCCACCATGGATATTTCTATTATGGCAGCAGGGAATACAGTCATTTGATCTTTGGCAATCTCCTCAGGCATTCTCAAGGAGGCTGAGAGTCCCCTGCTTCCCTCAGGCAGAAACTCCAGTGTGGGCCACTGAAGCCAGCCTACTGCTGTCTGACAGCTGCTCAAACAGGCAACTTCTGCTCTTGGACTCGATTGTCTAGCCTAGACTTTTTTCTCAGCTGAATTTTAACCATGTTTCCACCCAATCTTGCCTTCTTTCATAGTAAGCAGTGAAAGTATACTATAAAGGTGTAAGGGCTTGCTCTTACTCCTGTTACCACCATACTGGTTTCACAGTCATTTCCTAAGTCCAATCCTAGCTCCCTAATGTCTAAATGGATAAGGGAGATAGTGAGGATGGTATGAAAAGTCAGTGAATAGAATGGTTTGGGATCTCTCCGCTTGGCCAGTAAGGACCACCCCACCCAGGGTGAAGTTTAAGACAAATATAGGTCATAAGGTGATAGAACAATTGAGTAGTTGTCCAGTGGTGATGTAGGAATATACTCCAGTAAAGGAGAATTCCTAGCCAGGGAGTTTTCCGGTCTTTAATGGGAGGAGACCACTCCCAAAATGGTAATAGATACCCACATCATATTATCTGAAATCCACGAAAGCATTCCATTAGACCTAGTCTGAGGACTGAACGTATCTCACCATAAGTAAGTGGCTGAAAGCACACTAGAGTGCTCAATATCCCTAGTCATACCACTAGTCATTAGGGAAATGCAATCCAAACCACAAGGACACACCACTTAACCTCCAATTACAATGACTTATCAAGAAAGGAAAATTTTGGCAAGGATGTAGGAAAATTGGAGCCCTCGTAGATTACTGGTAGGAATAGAAAATGGTACCGTCAACATGGTGAAGAATTTGGGGGTTGCTCAAAAAAACTCGTTACTGTAGAATTTAGCAAATCTACTCACTAGATCTAAAGGGACCTAAGGGATTCAAACATACTTGTAAGCCAGTGTTCACTGCAATGTAATTCACAGTCACCAAGTAGCAACAATCCAGCATTCACCTTCAGAGCATTATACAAAATGGAGCACACACACAGATGATGCAGCTTTGAGTTGACCTGCTACAAAATAGAGAGTCTTCAAGGTCATTATACTAGGTCGAAGAAGCTCAATACAAGACAGGTATTGCAAGGATTCTACTTAGGTATTGCATAGGCAAATCCAAAGCAACACACAAAGAGGTGACCAGAGCTATGCAAAAGGGAAATGCAGAGATATGGCTTAGTACTGTTCTCTAACTTGTAGCGCTAAGGTGTTCAGCATACTGGGTATGGATGCACAATGTTAACACCAAATAGCACTGAAACTCAAATGGTTCGAGTGTTACTTCACTACAATAGGGAGATCAACGCCCCCCACCCCCATAGAAGACCTGGGGGTAGAAAGGACAAAGACCACAAAAACCTTGGTATACAAAAATACTGGAGGACTTCTACAGAGGTCCATAAAACCATCTAGTCAAGACGAGGTCTAGGCTCCACACCAACGAAAGCCACAATGAAAAACCTCCCATAGTTAACCTGAATCAACAGTACAGGAGAGGCAAGATACCTTGTACTCAAGATGCCATTTTTTTTTTTTTTTTTTTTAAGTCCTTAAGACTCAAGTCTATAGGCATTGTCTGGACACGAGGTGGGTGGAGGGACTATGGACAGGCATTACGGAGTTCTTTGGGTTGATAAGATGCCAGAATGCATCTAGGTTTCAGTCTTTAAGGGAGTCTGCGCCCTTGGACTTATCCTCAGTCTATCTCCAGCCTCACTTTCATTTATGTGAGAATAGCCTTAGACTAAAGGTGGCTGGAATTCATAGTTTGCCCCCCTGGGTTGGTCAGGTTTTGTTAAAGCCATTCCTCTTTGCTTTTGCCAACAGGCTTATAAGGAGGCACTAATAGATTTCAGGATGGTTTTTCTCCTCCCTCTGAGCAAACCAAGGGTTTTGACATGATTGGGAGATTCCCATAGGGCTCAACACACGTGGGGACCTCTGAAACTGGACCCTCTTCCCCCCAAGTTTTTTAGAACTCAGACTTGTCCACACTAAAGCTCCAGCAGCCAGTTAGGTTTACTTTTCCTACTGATGTATCAGGTCCTGTGAAGGCTTCTACAAAGTTCTGTACTGCACTCTCCAATTTTAGCACCAGTTTCCTGTGATGCTTATTCCCTGGTGGACTGAAGAGTTAATTAACTCATGGTTTTCTTAGTCCTATGCGTGGAAGAACTCCTAAGCTCCTTACATGATGGCACTAACAGCCCAAGTCCCCTTTACTCACAGCTTTTATAGACTCTAAGAAAAAGTGCAACTCATCCAGAACAGTCAGACTTGGTTACAGGTACATTAAGAACTACTTCAATGGAGATGGTGGGGGAGGTTACAAAGCCCCCCCCCCCCAGGAAGGTAACCATTTTTTATGCTTGGATCCAGATAGACCCATTTCAACAACAGACATCCACTCTAACATGGACTTCTGCTTTTGGGAAGCCACGTCACTACTACTTGGGTTCTCTGGTTAGAATAGTAGAGTTTCCTCCTTACCAAGAGACTTATCGTTAGAGACCATGTAACTGAGGGGGGAAAAATCCCAGCCTAGTATCACTGGCTATAGTCCTGGCTTCAAAGGAACAAGACGATGACAAAACATCTGACAGGGAGTTGCCAAACCATTCCCTGTGTATAGTTAGCAAGACATAGGATATAGCACAGATACGTTAACCCTCTGTAGAGGAAAGGTTCCCAGGGATTGTCAAGCCTACCAGGATGAGACAGCTGCTCCCCCAATAGGATGGAAAAAAATCGTCCAGAGAAGCCAATTAGACCTGCACCTCAGATTTAGACACCTTTGAATGAGTGACCACACGGTATCTGGTGTGCCTTTTCAGCTAACAGCAGCTGAATTTCTTTCGAATATTTCAACAAAACTCAGCCAATCAGCTGATTGGCAGCTGGAGTTTTTGGCGTTCCTTTCCTCCAAAAGCTCAGGTAGACTTCCAGGGGGCTGGAATGTGGAAACACTTTGCACTTTGTGGGAAATCGTGCTCATGCTCAGTGATGCAATGGGATCAAAGTTTTCTAGATTTATGGGGTTTTACTAAACCTAGGCCTTTATGCAGCAGTATTAGAATACAAGCTCTAGGGACTACCCTGTAAGCATCTAGTGCTTCTACACCCTGTTTTTAGTGTTTTGAGCTGAAGGACACTAAAACCCCAATTCAGACTATCTGATGTTGAGCAGCAAGGGTTATTTTTCCCACACCCCACCACCCCCATTGCAAAGTTGAGGTTCCTTGATGGTAAGATCAGAGATCATAGGTGTATGGGACCCATGGATTCCTCACCTGTGTTCAACCCAAGCCCTATACTCATTTCACAGAAACTAGATTCACCTGGAGTCACACATACTTGGAGTTCCATGAGCTCCAACTGCTAAGCCTACACGCCTCATACCCCCTAAAGCCTTCAGTGACCCAGGAAAGTTGACGTAGCCACATTGGAACCAGATGCCCAAGCGTGAGGATGCCAAAAAGAGGCAGAAAGCTTCAAAAACAAAGGCAACAGCCTGACCTGAGTTTTAGAGAGGAATTGCCTGTTCAGGACAACAGGACTAGCTTCTAGGCTGGAGCCGGCTGCCTAGTATGAAAAAGTGAACCTAGAGTTCTAACAGATGAAGCTGTTTTGTTACCAGGAAGTGAGAGCAATTAGTAACACTCAGCTTGCCAGGAGTGATTGTGAAACACGCTAGTTTTTCAGGTAATAGTGTTTTGCCTATTGAAGTGCAGTGTCTAATCGTCCCCATACTTCAGCCTTGTTCTTGAGACCATATTCTAACTTTCTACCTGGCTTGTGACCACATCACTTCTACCCGTCTTCAGGACCCAATTACAGCTTACCACCCATGTTTCCACTCAAAACTTTTCTCCAATCTTTTAGTGCCATCAAGAGCTCATTAATGTTAAGATCAGAATCCTTTCCTTGATGTGCTCTTGACAAGGGCTATACTCCTCAGTGGGGGATTTTTAAGGGTATAGCCCCTCTAAGAAATCAGAAACTTCCCTGGGCAACTACCTACAGTTATCAAGTAGCAGCACTGGAGAGCTCTGACCGTTGGGGGGGGACTGTTATAAAAGTTAACCTAAATCCTTCTTGCAACATTTCTATTTTTCCTTCCCCCTCCCCCAACTGAAGATGTTTACCAGGACCACAACCCAGATGTCCCTTATTTTGATGAGTAACCTCTACCATCATCTGTTCACCTTAAAGCCTTCATAGGGGTGGTAAGAAAAAGGACTTCCATGGATGTCTATGAACTTGTTTTAAGTCCCACAACACCTCATGTCACGAGAATCCCTTCAGTCTTTCTCAGATGGTTTTACCAGCTGGTCACCCTAACTCTGCTTAGCAGGAATAAATCACTAGGCTGGAAAAGCTTTCAATAGGAGCTATAGAAATGTAAGTCAGTGCGAAGTGGGGAAGCAAAGTCAGAAAAAAAAAAATCAAGTTTTTAAAAGCTTTCTACACTAGGTATGTCAGGACTATTGAAAAGCTTTACCCTCCCTAAGTCAGGCCTGTTTGTCTTGAGACTTTCTATTCTTCACTCATCCCTTCTCAAGCAAGTTGAGAAATGTTCCCAGCAGGACTAGAGACCACGGGCTGCTGGATTAGGTTTTGACTACACTCGTGCAATTGCCTGCAATCACAGCTGAAGATGAACGCACTTGAAGGCCCTCCCAAAATGGTGAGCAGGGAGCCATAGCACCTGTGTCAAGTGCAAAGAAGCTCCAGGCACTCTGGCTGACCTCTCAGCGGCTAGGAAAGTCAGTTTTAGCAACTTGGTTCTAGTACAGTGAGACACTAGAGTTTGTAGGAGCAGAGACCTCCGGATCGAATCGTTGTGATAAGCTACTTGAAGGGTTTGCTCTTGATGTCTGGTAAGTGTGAAGGGAAGCAGCCTAGAGGAATACCCGGCAGATGGACAGGACCACTACCCAAAGCGTATGTCCGTGTTTCTAGGCTCAACGGCTGATTCACTGGCTTCCACTTGAGCATGCATGCTTGCATGGAGCTGAGCACACACACGCTAAAGCAAAATCTAACTTTACTACTTTACAGGACACCTAGGTTTCACTACTCCACGTGGGTTTCCGTTGAATCGTGAAGTTACGTTATTTAATAGCAGGCTGCCTACTCCAAAATGGTCAACCCCTTTTCTCTTTCCTCTCCCGTCAACAGTCGTCAAGTGTAGCTTATTCTGCTTCTATTAACTGGTACTTGGTCGTTAGCTACTAGTGCCTAAGAAGGCATTCTAATAACTGGTTCTCCTCCTGGCATTTTATCTGATCAGGCTTTCAGCAGTTTGAACCCCTAAAGCAGTCTCATTAGTCACAAGCCAACTTGAGCTCTGGCTGCGCCATATGTGGGAAACTCTAGTCTTGTAGAACAGAAAACCCCCCAAAAAAGACCTACTTAGCTCCTTGCCCATGCCCCTGCCTTGTAGTCTGCATTCAGAAGCCTGGGTACCACAAAACCAAGCTCTGTGAAAAAACATGTAGTTGGAAACAACCTTCCTGTGAGATGAATAGCCAGGTTCCCGCACAAGATTCTTCTAAGCTGGAAACAGACCTAGCTGACCAGTCTCTGTGCTCAGTCCTTGGAAGAGGAGTCTGACCTTTCTCTACCATTACGTGAGTAACAATTACCTTGACCCACTTATTACAGAGCGTCTCTGCAGGGGCATAGCTTCTCCTGCCGGAGGACCAAGAAAACACAGACTGAGAGCCCCCTCACAGAGGGCTGAAAAAAAGCTTCTGCAGGCCTGCTTCCCCCTCCCTGGTAGGGCATTAGGCAGACCCTGAAATTCAGAGAGCGTCTCAGTCCTGCAGTCAACCTAAAACCCAGAGAAGAGTCTTGTTCAGAACTAGGGTAGGGAGAGGAGGTAAAAAACCCAACTCTCCCAGAGCCGAGAGCAGAACAGCTTGTAAGAGAAGCCAGAGTGAAAAAAGAACAGTCCGATGATCTTTCAGGTTGTGGAGAAAAAGTAAAAAAGCAAAGTCCTTGGAAGAAAGAAAGAGAAACAAAGCAGCTCCCCCCCAACTCTGAGAACACAAATCTGCAAGCCCAGAGACGCGACAAAGCCGCACTGCAGGGGAAGGAAAACAAAAACGGCCCCACCAACCGCAGCAAAGAAACTGCTACTCAGGGCAACAGTTTCTCAACCCCCAGTGCCCGCTTTTAAAGGGGAGCGTGATTGGCGCATGCTTACTGGGAACAGAGTTGCAGCAGCGAGAGGAGAAACACCTGTCTTCCCATCCCCTCCTCTCGTGCAGCCTAGGACTACTTCAAGGCACCTGCTGCCTGGAGGCAGCAGCTTTATCTGATGGGTTGCTTGTGCACAGCCGTGCCTCCGCTGACCTTCATTTCACCTTTACCTCCAGATCTCCTCCCCTTTTGCGCTACACAGTGACTACGGAGGAGTGCTTCGCAAAAACTAGCGCTGAGGACCTTAGCAGTATTTTCCCAAGTAAATGCAAGAATTCTCCTGTGGGCAGCTCCACTCACGGACAGGGCTGCCAGATTTAACAAATAAAAGGACAGGACTCACAGTAACGTCTGAATTTCAGATCATCAACAAATACTTTTGTAGAACAAGCGTGCTGCATTTAAGCCGTACTGGCCAATTAAGGATGTATCTGTATCGCGAAATTATTTGTTATTTACCTGAAATTCAAATGTAATTGGGCATCCCATCCTCGATCTGGCAGGCCCTCCTCGTGAGGCCCCAGACCACCCAGAGGATCCCGCTCCCCACTTGATCAATTGCTGGTTAATTTCTTCGCACTGCTAATGAGGAAAACAAGACGACCCATTACCCTTACCCTCTTGCACCTGAAACTTCGGACCACCACCAAACAGACCCAGGTCTGGCCTGCCCCGAAAAGAGTTCCTCTCATACTCAGCAGGCTCTGGAGAATAGTCCAAAGCCTGAAGGTGCCCCTGGAGGAAGAATTCGCTGTTGAACTTCCTGTGTAACTTGGAATAGCTTCAGCCTTCTCTGTGGTTATTAATTTCCCCAAATGTGAATGATAAATTCAATGATAACGGCTACTCTTCACTGAGCAGGCACTTCATCGATGTTATTTCTCATTCTTCCAACAATGCTGCTTGTGGGACATTATGCTCTTCATTATACAGATTTATATGTTACAGAACTCAGGTAACAAAGGGCCCATAGTCAGGGAGAGCTAGGTTCAAACCCAGACCCATTTGTTTATAAACCCTGAGATCTTTTCGGTTCCTCACACCACTTCTCTAAGTTTCTCTGGGTTATTCATTCATGCTTGTTAGATTGGTTGCTTATAATTAGGTAATACAGGCACATAATACAAAAGCACAAAGGTATAAAAAGGCAAAACCCAAGACTCCCTCCCTTGCTTGTCTCCTGTTCACTCAATTCTCCTCCCCAGAGACAGCCAGCCAGTGAACAGATTTCAGAGTCTGCGCATTTTCTTTCCCACACAGGTGGACTTCTATACAATTTTTTTTGTACTTTCTTCCCCTTTCTCCTACTTGATACATGCTGGAAATCTTTCCATTTCAGTAAATGGAAAAGTGTCTTATGTTCATGGCAGCATATTATTGCATGGATGTGCTATATAATTTTACCAGTGCTTCATAGTAGTAAATTTCTGTTTCCTTTGCATCATTTACTGTTGTTACAATGTTGTGATAAATACCTTTCTGCAAGCTTTTATTGTTCATGTGCTCTCCATGGGATACACATTTAGGAATGGAATCCCTTCATCAAAGGATATATACATTTTAAACTTTTAGGGATATTGCCAAATCGGAGTGGGGTGAGGCAATTTACTCTTTTCGGTAATATATAAGATGACCTATTGGCCCCCATATCCACTATCCGTTTGTGATCTCTGCTAATTTGATAGGTGAAAAAAAATGTCTCATTACGAATTTCATTCATTTGCATTTACCTTATTATAAATGTGACTGGAGATCTTTTCCTGTGTTTGAATCTTTTTCTTTTTATTTCTTTTTTCTTTCTTTCTTTTTTTTTTTGGAATTGTTCATCTGAGTTTCCTGGGGCCCCAGAAATGAAGACAACACATGAGCAAATTCTTGCGTCCAGATGATAAAATAATGCCGTGTTGTCAGACCTCTTCTTATTAACTTGTGGAAGCACATCCTAGCCTCAAAAAAGTGTCTTTTCCCCACGCTTTGAGTTTCAGATATTTGTAGGTTGTCTTTCAACTTTGTGCATGGCAGTTTTTCTAATTCAGTGTGTTACTTTTTATGCAGTCGGATTTATGGCTTCAGATTTTGAGGTCAAACTTAAACTTTTTCTGCTTCAAGGTTATAAAACAAATTCTCCAATGCTTTTTGTCCCACACTTCTTAGTCTTGTTCTTAAGGTATTTAAAAAATTTAACTGATCAGAAATGTATTTCACTGTTATTTGCATTTCAGATGTTCTCTGACTGGTCTATAATTTTCCGTTGACCTTTTATGGCAGTTGATTTTGGTGTTCCATGTTATTTGCCCCCTATCCTGTAAGAGGATTTTACATCTTTTTTTGTTGACCTGCAGTGCCTCCCATCCAGGGAAGGAGTCAATATCCCTCCCCACTAATGTGCACTTGGCAAATGGTCACCAATGTTTTTACGAAATGAGATCATGTTACACAGGTGTTGGGTTTTTTTTGTTTGTTTGTTTGTTTGTTTTTGCTTGAAGGAACATCATGGGTTGCTATCAACTCTCTTGCTCTTTTCTCTTTGCCACAAGAATGGCATGTCCCAAAGAAAGGCTGTTCCTTCAGCCTAGGTTCAGCAGATCCACAGCCACCAAGAAGTAATGTGAGTGAGGAATAAATGTTCACTGTTATAAACTAATGAGACTTCAGGGTTGTTTGTTACTCAGCAAAGCTGACTAATTCACATTTTTAGTTGTATCTATGTTTAACCCTTGTGTCATGAAGTACAACATACAATCAAAAAAGGAAATGGCTGCCTGGATAGGTCAGTTGGTTGAGCATCTGACTTTTGGTTTCAGCTCAGGTCATTCTCCCAAGGTCATGAGCTTGAGCCCCGCATCATGTGTGAAGCCTGCTTAAAATTCTCCCCCTCTCTCTCTCTCTCTCTCTCTCTCTCTCTCTCTCCCACACACACACACACACCCTCTCTCTCAAATAAAATAGAAAAAAAATTTTTAAAAAGAAAGAAAAGAAATGTTACCTGACATGAATTACTACTAAGTTAAACCCCATCTTAGCACCATGACCCAGGTCAAGAAGTGAGATATTTTCATCTCACTTCCTGTGGAAAATAAGATTGTACCTTTTCCTCACTGTTATGGGCTGAACTGTGACCCGCTCAATTGCATATGTTCAAGTCCTAGCCCCCAGGACTTCAGAATGTGACTGCGTTTGGAGACAGGGTCTTGAAAGAGGTCATGTTAATATGAGGTGACCTGGTGGGGCCTAATCTGACATGGTGTCCTTGTAAGAAGAAGAAATTAGGACAAAAACATGCACAGAGGCAAGACCAGGTGAAGATCCTGGGAGAAGACTGCTATCCACCAGCCAAGGAGAAAGGCCTCAGGAGAAACCAACTTTGCTGACACTTTGATCTCCGAATTCTAGACTCCAGGGCTGTAAGAAAATAAATTTCTGTTGTCTAAACCACCCCGTCTGTGTGGACTTATGCCAGTCCTAGGAAACGAACACTTGCCTGACAGTGAGGTTCTTGCTACCTGTTAGCAGTAACCGCTTCTTCTTACATCCATCGCTCTAGTGCGTTGCCTGTTGGCTTATTTTCATAGGAATGTAATTATCCAGCGCATTTGTGCGTGTGTGTGTGTTTGGCTTCTCGTGCTCAAAATTATCTTTTGTGAGATTCATCGGGGTCAAAATATTCTACCCTGTATTAGCCCCCTTCAACATCCTCCTGTTTGTGGACTTTTGGGGGTTCCCAGTCTGGGACTGTTAGGAATAATAGTGCTATAAAATTCTCGAACACATCTCTTGGTGCTTATTTGCACATATTTCTGTTGCGTATCTACTCAGGGGTAGAACTGCTGGATTAGAGGGTATAATAGTAGACAATATCAAGTACTTTTCAAAATGGTTTTAATAATTTATGTTCCCACCAGTAGTTCAGGAGGGCCTCTGGTGTTTCACAATCTTGTCCATGTTTGTTATGGGTAGACTCGTTCCTTTTTTTTTCCTTCAAGAATATAATATAGTTTCTTGATATGGTTTGAGTTTGTATTTCTGTGATTACAGATGGGGTTAAGTACCTTTTCATGTATTATTAATTGGTCATTAGAATATTTGAATCTGCAAAGTCTTTTTCAATAGGTTCATATTTCTATTGGATTATTAGTATTTTTCATACTAATTGCAGATATTCTTTTTTTTTAAATTTTTTTAATGTTTATTTTTGAGAGAGAGAGAGAGAGAGACAGAGCGTGAGCGGGGTAGGGGCACAGACAGAGAGGGAGACACAGAATCCCAAACAGGGTCCAGGCTCTGAGCTGTCAGCACAGAGCCCGACGCGGGGCTCAAACTCAGGAATGATGAGATCATGACCTGAGCGAAGTCGGACGCTCAACCGACTGAGCCACCCAGGCGCCCCCAGAAATTCTTTATATACTATGAAAGGGAACGCTTTGTTGGTTATTATGCCATGAATGTATCCTTCCATTCAGAAAATGTAAACTTGTCTCTATCTTATATTCGAAAATCACTTCCAGGTACGTCGTGATTTATACTCACATATAAACAAAAAAGATAAAACAAGACAACTCTTAGAAGATAACATGAAAGAATATCTTCATGACTTTGAAGTAAACAGAGTCTTCTTGAGTAGGGAACAAAAAATAGACTGATAACCTTGATCACAACAGTAATAAGATATTGTTCATCCCAAACCTCCATTTTGATGAAAAGGCAAACTCACAAAAAGGAGGTGAGAGTTTCAAAGGTTATTTAAGTGAGGCAAATATGCATTTTTATTGGAAGAAGTTACTGGATAATATTGGAAGTTGATTCATTGAGAAATGATCAAACAAACATCATTTAAAGATCGAAGAACAGAAGCGCATAACACATCACTGTTTCTGGGGGTAGTACTGGCTTGAGAATGGGCGAGAGAGCTGGACAAAGGAACTCTTGGGTTTTATTATCGTCCCTCTAGAGTATTGGATTTGATTTGTTATTTGCTTGTATTACTTTGATTTTTTTTAAAGGACACTCTGTGAAAAGAAAGAAGATGCAGTCTTTCTTAAACTCTAACTGCAGTACCTCTGGAATGAAAAACGAAGACACCTCCCAGAAATACAGGTGATCCCCTAATCACCTGTACTCAAATGACGAACTCAAAAATGCTTTCAGGGGTTGGATTTCCTAATAAAAATCACAAGACCTTGGGGTCCCTGGGTGGGTTGGTCAGTTAAGCACCTGACTCTTGAGTTTGGTTCCGGTCATGATCTCACGGCTTCATGAAATTAAGCCTCGTGTCCAGCTCTGAGCTGTTAGTGCAAAGCCTGTTTGGGAGTCTTTCTTTTTCTCTCTCTCTCTCTGTCCCCTCCCCTGCTTGCTCTCTCTCTCTCTCTCTCTCTCTCTCTCTCTCTCTCTCTCAACAAATACTTAAAAATAATCACAAGAACTTTGTATTCTTCCTCACAATATATTCATGTTAATTTAACGTGAAATAGCCTTTCTCATTTAAAGTACTTACATAGTCACTCAAATCTTCAGGTAAATTTCATGCTCTGGGAGATCGGGTTCAAGTAGCCTCAGGGCACCCCTGTTACTCCCTGGGGAGGGAAGTAACCAGGTTTGAGAAGGATATTTCTAACTTGTTAATGCTGCCATAATGGCTAAATAGACTATAGCTTCCAGATGTATCTATTTCAGATGTTAGATACGGAGCAGAGAGCAGTGTAATTGAAACAATATTCATTTACAGTCCGAAGATTTGACTTCAACCTGTGACCTTAGTGTGGGCCCACCACTTTAACCTCCTCAACTGTAAAACAAGTCTGTGATAAATACTGCTTTTGCCTACTACACCACAAAATGGTTCTATAGCTTGCGTGAGAAATTATTTTGTAAACCGTGTAACATTTGTCTTCTGGAGTAGAAAACTAGTGTCGAATATTAAGGCCAACATTTTAAATGTAAGTCGGTTACGATGATACATATTAGGATCTTTATAGCTTCTCTGTGTCTCTTACTTTGAGGAGTTTGCATGTTTTTTTTTTTAATGTTTATTTTTGAGAGAGAGAGAGAGAGAGAGAGAGAAGCGTGAGTGGGGGAGGGGCAGAGGGTGCCTGAGACAGAGGATCTGAAGCAGGCTCCCTGCTGACAGCAGACAGCTGGATATGGAACATGAGATCATGATCCGAGCTGAACTCCAATGCTTAACCAACCGAGCCACCCAGGCACCCCGAGGAGTTTGCATTTGACCTATAAGCTTCTCTGTGTCTCCTACTTCACGGAGTTTGCATTCGATCGGGTATAATTTCCATTCGACAAACGTTTACAGCATCCTCTCCATATCAGGCTACGTGCTAGGAACCATCAGTATACAGCTGATCCTTCAACAATATAGATTCAAACTGCATGGGTCCACTTACACGTAGATTTTTTTTTTCAGTAAGTACGACACAGCACTGTTATTGTATTTTCTCTTATGACTTTCTTAATAACATTTTTTCTCCAGGTACTCTATTGTAAGACTACAGTTTATAATACACATAACATACTAAAATAGGTGTTAATCAGTTGTTATTGGTAAGGCTTCCTGTCAACAGTAAGTGATTAATAGTTACATGGGCAGGGAAGAGGGAGGGAGTTAAAGGTTATCTTTGGTTTTTCAACTGCAGGAGATCGGTACCCCTAGCCCCCACGCTGTTCAAATGTTAACTATGCAAAGAGGAATGCCTGTCTCAAGTAATGTACAATCTAGAAATCTGCACGCAGAGTTAGTAGCAATGCCTTTCACGTCAGCATGCATGTTGCATATTTTTCTGGCTGTGTTACCTGGGTGAAGTCATTTCCCTTTTGGGGCTTCAGTTTCCATATCTATGGAATGAGCATGCTGGGACTTTGCATATATTTAGGATTTATTGATTTCCATTCTATATTTACCAGGACTCTTTAATGCTTTTTAAAGAAAGTTTATTTATTTTGAGAGAGAGAGTGCATGGTAGGGGCAGAGAGAAAGGCAGAGAGGGAGAATTCCAAGCAGGCTCCATGCTGTCAGTGCAGAGCCCAATGAGGGGCTAGAACTCACAAACTGAGATCATGACCTGAGCTGAAATCAAGAGTTGGATGCTTAACTGATGAGCCACCCAGGCGCCCCTTTAATGCTTTTTTAGAGAACAATCTGCAGCAATTATGGATTGAGTACCTTCTTCATACTTAATACATGAATTAGGGTTCAACCAGGAAGCTCTTGATATTGAGCACAGAAGAAACTGGTGTCATTCCTATGGCTGGAGCGAGTGAGGTCTCCAGAGCCCCATGGTCAGGGTCACCTGGGTGGAGATGGAACCAGACTGGCTTGTCTGGGGGCCAGAGAGGAGACACAGCCAGGGCCAGAGACATGGTTAACCTGGATTGTTTTTTTCTCTCTTCTGCCTTTTATCTCTGATTTGTGCCTCCCAGGGCCCAACCCAACTAGAACTTTCTACCCAGGGGCCTGGGAAATGCAGAGACACAGAGCAAAGCGAAGTGAGGGTGAAGAATAGAGCTGAGTACAAACAGCACACAGACTGGTCCCCTGACCATGAGCTCGGAGGAGGGTATACACAAGGAGTGTATGATGTATTGGAAAGACCAGGCACGTACTGAGTAAGCAACAAAAGCTCAAATGACCGGAGCCCTCTTGTTGTGTCGATACCTGTTACCCCAAACCCGGAAATTATCATCTTCATTTTTCAGATGAAGAAACAGGTTCGGAGAATTAACTCGCCCAAATCCACAGAACAAGTAAAAGTGAGGCAAAATTGGAACGTATACCCACCTGCCTCCAAAGGATGTAAGCTTTCTTCTGTACACCTTCGGTATTGCCAGTTCTCAGTAAGAGGGGTGTTCAGACAGACAGCAGCAAGGTATTTCGTCCTCTGAGAAATGGGATTTGGAACGGCTCCAATAGGAATTCTTTCTCCGTACAGGCTGGCATCATCTAGGAAGATTTCTGTGGAAAAGGTAGGGCTTTAGGGGGGTCTTGGAGCATGTGGACCCATGGAGAAAGAATAGGAAAACAATGCCTTTTGTTTTTCTCTCTCTCTCTGAGCAATCCCTTCTCTTTGCAGATTTGAATTAAGTTTTGAGCAATGAAACATAATATTGCTTACAGGGACCCTAATGAGCTCTCTTAGGTCTGTGCTTTGGGTGTGCAAAGCAGTTGTCACGTTACACAGCTCTGGGGTCTCAGGGGTACCCCGAGGGTGTCCGAGGCCACCCTCCATCCCCAGCAGCCTTGTGCCCAAACTGAAGGGTACCTGCATGGTTGGCATTAGCGCTCCCGGACAACTGGATCTCTATTGGCCATACATCTGAGAACTCTCAAGAACACTGTTTATTTCTTGAGAAATCTGGAATGAATTAGGCTGAATAAATTGGCTCTCAACTTGGCTGTTTCAGATGGCAGCAAAGGAATAACATATGCTGCTCCCCCTTCCTTTTCTCCTCCCCCCCCCTTTTTTTATGGAAGGGGAAATGAAAACACACCCATATCCACACAAAAATTAGATTTGGTCAAATCACGCTCCGCTGCTCCAGCAAGTGGAAACCTTTGATCAGAATACTTGGGTGTCTCAGAAGAGAGGTAGGATCGCAAGAAGCCTGGGGAATCCATCCTGATGCATGTCTGCAACCTGTGTAGCATAAATCTAGTTGAACTTCAGAGGCCAGAGAGCCAGCCCGTAGCGAGTTGCCAGGGCTACTGAGCAGTAAGCGAACACAACAAAGAATTTTCCTTCCCCTAATCCTCTTACCAATCTCACCTTTTTCCTCCTTGCCAGCTGTTTATCCAAAGAAAGCCACGTGGCGCCTTGGACATATTATTCAGAAAAAAATTAGGAGGAAAAAAGAGAAATAATCCGAGCGGAATTAAGCATGATTATACCTGACAGGTGCATCATTTTAACCTGCTCAGACTCAGCTTACAAACAATGAGAACGGGGCTAGGTGGCACTTTTGAAAGAGCACCGTGCCGAGTTCTGAGCACACATGACCTCCCTTCTGTGTAACAGCAGTTTCATAATCAAAGTACTATTCTTCCCCTCACGTGATAGATGGTAAACTTGAGCCTTAGAGAGTTGGAGTGAATTTCCCGAGCTAACACGTCTAGAAAGGAGAGGAGCCGGGTTTCAACATGAAGTCTAAGTGTGTTGTGCATCTCCTAGCCATCATACCGTAGCCCATGTGATGAGCGTGGAGGTGTGCCGCCCAGATTCCCCTTCAAGAAAAGGCTTTGCTGCCTGGCTGCTGTCAGCAGGCAGCACTCAGCTGTCGGCCCCCGTTGGGCTCACCTCAGCTGCATCAGGACCAGCTCGCCCAAGAGCCAATCTTTCCCAGAGCAGCCTGGATCCAAAGACTAACGGGCTGTCCTGGACACATGGTCACGCGGTATCCCATGGTCAAGCTGGCAGCCTTTCCTCTCTCCTGGTATGTAGCCAGAGGATTTTTCCCAGTTGTGACATGTGATGCCTTTAGAAGGTGAAGAATCCCGCCCAGTATTTATGTAGAAGTATATACATATACTTACATGTAATGGAATATTATTCAGCCTTAAAAAGAAAAGAATCCTGCCATTTGCAATAACACGGATGGACCTTGAGGGCAGTATATTAAGTGAAATAAGCCAGGCAGAGAAAGACAAATACTGCACAGTATCTCTCATGTGGAACCTTAAAAAAAAAGGCAAACTCATAAAAACAGAGAGTAGAAAAGTGGTTGCCAGGGGCTGCGGGGGTGGGGAAAACAGGGAGTAACGGTTGGTGAATGGGTGAGGTGGTAGATATGTTTATTAACAAGATGGGAGGAATCCTTTTATCATGTGGACATATATCGAATCATCACAACAGAACTTTAAAAGTCTTACAATTGGGGCGCCTGGGTGGCTCAGTCAGTTAAGCACTGACTTCGGCTCAGGTCACGACCTCACAGTTTGTGAGTTCGAGCCCCACATCGGGCTCTGTGCTGACGGCTCAGGGCCTGGAGCCTGCTTCGGATTCTGTGACTCCCTCTCTCTCTGCCACTCCCCTGCTCACTCTCTGTCAAAAGTAAATAAACATAAAAAAATAAATAAATAAATAAAAGTACATTGTGTTTTAAAAAAAAATCTTACAATTGTTTTTATCAATTATACCTCAAAAAGCTTAAAAATAGTCCTCGAAATGTTTAAAAATAAATATGGAAAAATGCACAAATCTTTAAAAAGCATATATGTAAACACTAAGTATACTTCAGATTGAAGACCATTTCCAAAGTTCAAATTTTTGTATTAAAATCAAATTGCTTTATGGCTGCATTTCTACTTAATATAAAGATGATAAGGGCACCTGGGTGGCTCAGTCGGTTGAGTGGCCGACTTCGGCTCAGGTCATGATCTCACTGTCTGTGGGTTAGAGCCCCGCGTCGGGCTCTGTGCTGACAGCTCAGAGCCTGGAGCCTCCTTCGGATTCTCCCTCTCTCTCTGCCCTTCCCCTGCTTGTGCTCTGTCTCTCTGTCTGTCAAACATAAATAAACATTAAAAAAAAAAAAAAAAGATGACAGAGTTCTTAGTTGTCTTTTCCTGGGTCGCCCTGAGCATCACTGAGAAGGGGGGACTTCCCCAAAGTCACCTCAACAAGACGGAATTTCATCTCACCATCATTTGTTTACTATCTGTCTCCACGTACCTTCGAGCCCCCTTGGGTAAAGCCCCCATCTTCCTGTTCACCTCTTACCACCATGCCTAGCACAGTATCTGGCAATGTTAATTAATTAACTTATTCAACAATTGCCGGACAAGTGAGCAATAGATGCAGAGATGGATTTATTCCACGACATCAAATTGAGATTTGTAGCCCTCCATTGCCTGGTGGATGTCTTCTTTTGTTTTCAGTCACAAATAGATTTTCCCTCCTCAGCCCTTGAAAGTGGAAGAAACTCAGCAGGAATTAACCTTTCACTCAGAAAGCCACAAGAGGAAGGAATACATTAGATGTGAGCAATTGGGAATCGTGCCACCTCAGGACTTCCGTAACATTTTAATGAGGCAGACCTTTATCTATTTCCTTTGCCTCATCCACCTCCCTCCCATATCATATGTCCCTATTGACTCTCATTCTCCACAGCACCGAATGCTGGCTTTCACATCTCCGCAGAAACAAAGAACGACCCCTTTCCAAGCTTGCTAGGTTCCACACTGCCCATATAGTGCATTTTGTGAAGTGCTCGCAGCCTCTAGAGGCACTGAGTCATTGTTTCCTTTCCGGGCAACTTCTAAATCATGAGCCTTGTCTTCTCAGAAAACTTACAGCTCTTCATCTTATCCCCTCATTTGATCTCCTCCTATGAGGTAAGAGACCAGATGTCATGCATGGAAAGATCAGTGAACCAGGAAATCAGAAGAAAAGGATTTTCGTTTCTCTCTACTATTTATTAGTTGTGTCATCCTCAGCAATTCTCATGATACTCATAAAAAGAAATGGGTTTTATGAGATTCAACACTTGATGGATATTTAATGAGTGTCCTTTACGTGCATGGTTCTAGATGCTGGAGGTACGATGGGACATAAGAAGTAATTTCTCTTTTCTTGCAGAGCCTCCATTCCAGTGAGATGCAGACAGATGAGAGGCAGCAAATAGAAAAGAGAATTTTGGATACTGACAGATGCTATTGAGACAATAAAGAAAGTGATGGGTTAAACTGTGGTCAGTGGAAGCTGTTTTGTTTGGGTGGTCAGTCCCCACCCCACAAAAGGTGAAACTTTTCCATATCTGAAAGACAAGAAGGAGTCGATGAAGAGCTTTCCAGGCAGAGGGAACCGGTATTCAGAGGCCGCTTACGAAAGGTCTAAGAGGATGCAAGCTTGGCTGTCTCTGACGGTTCTTGCCATGGGTGCTCCCATTTCACAGATGATGTTCCAAAGGCCAGAGCAGTGAAGCGATTTATTTGCTCAGGAGTAAATGTTGATTTCTTGTAAGAGCGTGAATTCAGACACACCTCTTTGGACTTGTAAAGAGAACATTCTTCACCACTTAAATTCTGAGACCCTTAATTCAGACTCTCATGACCCCACCCCGGGATTATTTCAGTTGACTCTAATTACTTCAGTTAGCCTCCATGCTGTCATCCCCAACCCAACCCCACTTCATCTTCCATATTGGAGATGGCCAGAGTTAGGTCTCCAATACACAAGTCTGAGCATGTGCCCCTTCGTTTTCCTTTCAACACATTTTGCCAGCAGCCTAAGGACAAATTCCAAGCTCTCCAACTCATTATTTAATCTGTTCTCAACAACCCAACCTCATATTCTACCACCATCCTCCCTTTAGCCTCGGTAAATGAATCCAACTTCACATCCTACCACCATCCTCCCTCACATCCTCCCTTTAGCCTCAGTAAATGAAACGCCATTTTGCTCCCCACCCCTCCCAAACCTACTCTTCACTTTCATTGGCAAATGCCAGTCATTTTGCAATGACTCACCCAAAAGACATTTCCTTTACCTATGTCAGCACAACACTTTTACTCTGTGATAGTAGTTTTTATATTTATTGCTGTGCTTCATTTACTTGCCTGCTAGATCTTGAGACCCAAAAGGGCAGAAAACACACTGCATTTCTTCTTGTGTCTCCAGGGCTCATCTCTCTTTAACTTTTGATTTCTTTTTTGACCCATGGTTTCTTTTAGAAGCTCAGACTTTGATTTCCAAATAGTTGGGGATCATGTTATTGATCATCTTATGTTGATGTCTAAATCAATTCCTTGAAGCCAAAGAAAATACTCTGATTTTAATCCTTTATTGATTCCCTTTTTTTTTTTTTTTATGAAAGTGTATTTATTTATTTTGGAAGAGAGAGACAGAGAGCACTAGCAGGGGAGAGGCAGAGAGAGACGGAGAGAGAGAATCCCAAGCAAGCTCCACACCAGCATCGCAGAGCCCCACGAGGAGCTCAAACCCACAAACTATGAGATCATGACCTGAGCCAAAACCAGTCGCTGAACTGACTGAGCCACCACGGTGTCCCTGTTGATTTTCTCTTAAAGGATAGTTCTGTAATCTCACATATATTCCATCCTGTTGGAATGTACATTGTGATGTTGGGTGGAGTGTTTTAAAAATGCAAATGAGGTCAAATTGGTTTCAAGTGCTTTCCAAATCTTGCATATCTTTACTCATTGCTGGTCTACTGTTTTATTAATTACTGAGAGAGAAGTTTTGAAATTCTATCGGTTTTTGCTTATATATTTTGAAGTTTTCTTTTAAGATGCACGGACATTTAGGAGTGCTGTTTTCTTATGATTAAGAAATATTCAGGATATTTATCACCATGAAATAATCCATTTTTATTGCTACTAATATTTTTTATTCTGAAGTCTTTTTCTGTATTAATATAGCCACTCCAACTTTCTTAGGCTTGGTGTTTGCATGGTATATCCTTTTCTATCCTTTTTCTTTCGATCTATCTTTGTGTGTATATTAAAAATGTGTTTCATGAATCATGCCTTTGGTATGGTCATTTAAAAAGTCATAGCCATCCATACCCAAGGCAATCTAGGATTTCTCCCCAGAGTTTTATAGTTTTGCATTTTACCTTGAGGCCTTGATACATTTTAAGTTAATTTTCCTGAGAGGTGTAAGGTCTGGGGCTAGAATGTTGGGCTTGGTTCTGCAAGCTAATGTTACTTTAGAGAAATTTTATTTTTTCAGGTTTATTTTGTTTTTAACTTCGTTAGGCTACGTCTAAGGTATTCTTTTCCTTAGGCATAATTTGGTGCTCCAGCTACGCCTCGCCTCTTCTCACGTATCAAGTAAATGACTGCATGACTGTCTCTCCATTCTGGCTGTTTGGTACTCAAAGACAGTTGTATGTGAGCTCTAAGAATTTCTCAGCTTACACATTGCCAGTTGTCCTTTGCCTTTCCTCACCAAAATTCATCCTACCCATCAGTGGGTTTCTACCGAGAATATAATGAAAGATAATCTGCATCTTCGGAGCTTCACCCCTGCTTAGCTCTCTCCTCTCTAGGACTCTTCTCTGCAACTTCCAGTCCTCTCTACTGGAACAGTTGTTTTATAGCTGCTAAATATAAAACATTAAAAAAATTATTTTGTTCATTTTTCTAGTTGTTTACTAAGAGAAAGTTAAATCTGTTTCCAGTTACCCCATCATAGCCAGAAGCAGATATTTAGAAATGCCAAGCTTCTGAATGTTAGACAATCTGGGTGTAAAATATTATCTCAATACGGCTTTATTTTGCATTTCTCTGATTATTAATGAAATTAAACATCTTTTTTTTAAATTTTTTATTTATTTTTGAGAGCAGGAGAGACAAAGCATGAGCAGAGGAGGGGCAGAGAGAGAGGGAGACACAGAATCTGAAGCAGGCTCCAGGCTCTGAGCTGTCAGCACAGAGCCCGACGCGGGGCTCGAACTCACAGACCGCGAGATCATGACCTGAGCTGAAGTCGGACGCTTAACCGACTGAACCACTCAGGTGCCCCGAAATTGAACATCTTTTTCTAGGTTTGTTGCTCATTTGCGTTTCTTCTACTCATATTTTTGGCCTATTTTAAAAATTGGGTTGTTTTTTCATGTTGATTTATATTACTACTTTGAATATCCTGGTACTAATTCCTTGCCAATTATATCATTGCATATGTTGGCTCCAAATATCTTGTTAATCTTCTTACTTTACGGTGTATTTGCTTAATAGAAATTTTATTTTAGGTTAAATATGCATAACTATGTCAATCTCTGTTTTTTTCTTATTTAATAATTCTTTGGTGTCTTCAAATGTTTTAGAGTTGGGGCGCCTGGGTGGCTCAGTCAGTTAAGCATCCGACTACGGCTCAGGTCATGATCTCGCGATTCCCGAGTTCGAGCCCCGAGTCGGGCTCTGTGCTGACAGCTCAGAGCCTGGAGCCTGTCTCAGATTCTGCTGTCTCCCTCTCTGTCTGTGCCTCTCCCCTGCTCATGCTCTGTCTGTCTGTCTCTCTCTCTCAAAAATAAATAAACATTAAAAAAATTAAAAAAAAAGTTTTAGAGTTTAACTTCAAATATTTATAGCTTCAATCCACTGATAATAATTTTTTTGTGCATGGTGTGATGTAGGGAACTAACTTAATTTTTTTTCTGGAAGTATATACAATTACATCCATTCCATTTGTTGGGATAATTCTTTTTACTCTACCGATCTACAGCATACACCTGTCATACATGGAGTTTCCATCTGTAAACGCTTCTGTTTCTAAACTCTATATTCTTTTTTGGTCTGATTGTTTATGTGGACTTGTGCTAATTCCACATGGTTTTAATTACCAAAGCCTTGATATCTGGTAGAATAAGACTCAGCACTTTGTGTAGTTCGTTGGAATTTTTCTTAGCTATCCTTGGCCCTTTGAGTTCTGGGAAAAGTACTGTCAAGATTTGGTTTCGAATTTGTAAGTTGAAGAATTGGCATCTTTATTCTGTCTATCCAAATATGAATATGATATATGCCTACCTTTATTTAGATTTTCTTTCTATCCTTTATATAATTCTTTATGATTTTCCTATTTTAGTCACTATTTAAATGGATCTGTATCTTTTTATTACACTTTTCTGATTGTTACACATGTATAAAAATGTATTTGGTGTTTGTGTATGTACCTTGTACATGTCTTCCAACTTTGCTTAATTATTTAATTAGACCAATACAGTGTCCATGGATCTCTTTAGATTTTTTTTTATAAGACAATTATTGTCTACAAATAAGGACAGTCAGCTCCCTTTATAATTTTTATTTCTGGTTTTTTCATTTTCTCTTTTAATCACATTGTGTCGGACTCTTACTACATCACTGACTGGAGGCAGAAATCATTCTATTGTTCCGTCATCAAGCATGATGCTTGATAAGGTTTAAGGAAGTGCCTTCCTAATTAAAGTATTGGGACTTTTTTTTTCATCTCAAATGTGTGCTGAACACTTTAAATGTTCAGTCTACACCTATTGAGATGGTTGTGTATTTTTCCTCGTATATCAATGTAGTATACTATATAGTCTATTTTCTGATGGTGAAAAGTACCTGCTTCCTGAGTAAACATCACTTGCTCATAATATCTTTAAAAAAACCCTCAGCTTGAATTTACATGTGAATATTTTATTTGGTGTTTTGGCATCTGGAGCTGTTTTTACTTTATAGCATAGATATCATTTTGATTGTACTCCACCTTTCTTGAAGGTGGGTTAATTTAATATTAATTTCCTTAAGCCTTTCTTTAACGCTGTTGGTTTATTTTAGATTCCTCCTTTTTCTTGAGTCCATTGTGGTAATTTATATTTTTCCTGAAATTCAGCCATTTCAACCAGGTTTGCAAATGCCCTCACATAAAATTATTCTTTGTGGGGCACCTGGGTGGCTCAGTCCGTTAAGTGTCAGCTCAGGTCATGATCTCACGGTTCATGAGTTTGAGCCCCACGCTGGGCTCTGGGCTGACAGCTCAGAGCCTGGAGCCTGCTTCAGATTCTATCTCTGCCCCTCCCTCACTCATGCTCTGTCTCTCTCTCAAGAATAAATAAACATTAAAAAATTTTTTTTATTCTTTGTAATCATTTATTCTTTGTGCTAAATTATGTTTGCCAGAGATGGTCGGGCATTTTCATAGTGGTTTAAGGATCTTTGCATTCGCTTCATGGAAGTGGTGTTCGAGGGGGTTCACCACCAGTGCTCCCTCCCACAGCATAGCTGCCAAACTCGGTGACATCTTCACACAGACTGTCGCTTAAATTTCCATCCCATAGAAACACGGCCTGATGATCTAACAGTACGGAGGTATGTATTACTGTCTCTTTCTAACAGATAAAGACTTTGAGGCTCAAGGAGTTTAAGGGAGCTGCACAAGTTTAAAAGTTACTTAGTGTGAGGTTTGGCTTTTAAAAAAGTCACAGCTCAGGCTCTTTGTATCACAACGGCCTTTCTCCATGTGTGGTCTGACAACCACCTGCTGCAGAATCACCTAGGGTGTTAGATTAAAAATTCTCATTCCTGAGCCCCTACTTGAGATACACTGAATCAGACTCTCTGGAGGCTTGTGACCTGGGAATCTGTACTGTAAACCAATGCCAGTGATGATTTTTACCCTCTAAATTTTGAAAACCCCTATACCTATAGTGGCTTTCTTATGAAGTCGCTTGATGAAGTAGAATACTTAAGAAGTCATTTACTACTGAATTTTCATCCCCTGGTGGCTGGCTTTCCTGGTTCAGGAAATTACAACCAAAGTTCTCATGCACTTACCCCATTTAAAAGAAAAAAAAAAAAGGGTACTGGCTGACTTCAGGGTAAATATTCAAACAGGGCATTCCTGCAACTGGCGGAGAGCCACAGATGTACACATGGGCACCAGGAAAGGAGGTGCACAAACGTGGGGTCATGGAAACATTAGCAAAGGAAATGAAGCAAGAAAATGGATGTACGAATGGGACCATTGCGGAGCTCTGTTTTACAATGAGAAATATTATACTAAAGTTCCAAGAAAGAAGTCTTTAAAAGTCTTTCTAGGTTCTTTATCAGCTAAGAGATTTTTGTCTTTTATCTGTGGTTTGGTTTGGGTCTCTTTTTTGCATCTGTTTTCTTCCTGGATCCTTGGCAGTTCTTGAATGTTGATTTTCTGGAAAAGGATTAAAGAACCATCTCTCCATTCTTGACCTTCATCGACAACTGCCACCGTCTGTGGTCCGTCATTGAGGACCAATTCATTATGTCTTTCATACACTCACCCAGGAAATAGACTCTGAAATACTAGCCACACTATTGGGCACTGCAGGTCTTGCCCTTGAAGATAGCATGATACTACTGCGGGAAATGTATAAATAATTACAACCAAAAGTCAAAAACAGTACCAGAAAAGTGTCTCTCTGGGTGAGAGACATGACATCCTAAACTGGAGGGAAGAATAAAGGGGTGATTCAGAATACCAGGCTGCATGGATAAGAATTGTATCTCTACCACTTACTAGCAGCATGCCTGTAATCTTTCTGTGCCTTAATTCCTTCATCTGTATTATTGGAAACAATAATAAAGTCTACCTCATAGAGTTGTCTGTCGCGGGGCTGGATGAGTTGATATAAGTAAGGTACTTAGAGTAATTCGAAGTATGTAGTTATATATAAATGTTAGTGGTTACAGTTGTTATACTTATGCATGGGTCCAAGAGGGGCCTACTCCATTCCTTACCCAGAGAATCGTGTAGATGATAGCCCAGACGGCATGTGCACAAGGGAGTGTGATGTCCAGGCAGTGCTGTGTGATTGGAGGGTGCGGTTCAAGTGTGCATTGTGCATGCGGGAGCAGGGAGTGTGCACATATGTTCATGAGTGTGGCCTGGTGGTGAGAAAGGGGCTGGGGGACCGTAGTGTCAGGAAGCTTGGTTGGGGACTGATGGGGACTGATGGCATCTGGGTGGACCCACGGCATCAGTCAGGAACAGCTGGCCTGGGTGCGAATCCCAGCTCTCCTGCTCTCTAGCTCACTGGCCGCTTAGCTCCGAGCCTTGCTTCTCGTATCCTGAAAATGCAGAAACTCCTAGAGCACCTCCCACACCAGGCAGTGGGGAGTAAGCGTGTTCATATGGGAAAAGCACTAAGAGGTCTCTGTCTCTCACACAGCAGGCTGGGTTTATATGTTAGAAATAATTATTAGTGGGGTGCCTGGGTGGCTCAGTCGGTTAAGCTTCCAACTTCGGCTCAGGTCATGATCTCATGGTCAGTGGGTTTGGGCCCCACGTCAGGCTCTGTGCTGACAGCTCGGAGCCTGGAGCCTGAGTCAGATTCTGTGTCTCCTTCTCTCTCTGCCCCTCCCCCACTCATGCTCTGTCTCTCTCTCTCTCTCAAAAATAAAAAACAAACCAAATGAAGAAAAAGAAATAATTATTAGAAGTTTGCCCCTTATGATAAAGTCACAAAAAAGAAATCGACAGTGATATTCAAACAGGGAATGATTTGATCAAACCTTTTATCCCAGAAATTGATGAAAACATAATAAACAAATACCTATAATAAACAAATAAAGGTCAGCTGTGAAGTCCACTGAGGTTGCATAGAGGTGCCAGAGCAGGGGAGGTGGTGGTCCCACGTGCTCCAGCACACCTAGTGTTGGGGTCAGTTCTGGGAAAAAAAGCAGCAAGAGGCAGAGACTCCCCATCTGCCTCAGAGGACAACACCCCAGCTGGGAGGAGATTGGAAGCTATTTCACAAGAAGGGTGGTAAGAGAATGGGGATGTTGGACTAAGAGGGGAGGTCGGCAGTAGAGGCTGGTATGAGGGGCAGGTTGGCTGCCCTAAATATGGAAGGGCTGTCCTGAGAAAGAGGGAGTGGACTGGTTCTGTGGAGTTCCAGGGGCTGGGAAACCTAAAGATGAAAATGAGAGCGAGATGGATTTCGACTTAGTTTTTTTTCACTTTTTTAAAATTTAAATTTTAGTGAACACACAGTGCAATTTTGGTTTCAGGAGTAGAATTCAGTGATTCATCACTTGCCTACGACACTCAGGGCTCATCCCAACAAGGGCCATCCTCAGTGCCCAGCGCCACCTAGCCCATCTCCTACCCACCTTCCTCCAACAACCCTCAGTTTGTTCTCTATCATCAAGAGTCTCTAGTGGTTTGTTCCCCTCTCTTCTTTCCCACTCCCATAAGTTCATCTATTTTGTTCCTTAAATTCCACATATGAGTGAAATTGTATGGTATGTGTCTTTCTCTGATTGACTTATTTCACTTAGAAAATACATTCGAGTTCCATCCACATCATTGCAAGTGGCAAGATTTCATTCTTTTTGATAGCTGAGTAATATTCCATTGTATATATACACCACATCTTCTTCATTCATTCATTAGTCAATGGACATTTGGGCTCGTTCTATAGTTTGGCTATTGTTGATAATGCTGCCATAAACATTGGGGTTCATGTACCTCTTTGAGTCTGTTTTTTTTTTTTTTTTTGTATCTTTGGGTAAATACCTAATAGTGCAATTCCTGGATCATAAGGTAGTTTCTTTTTAAAAAAAAATTTTTTTTAATGTTTAATTATTTTTGAGAGAGAGAGAGTGAGCATGAGTGGGGGAGGGGCAGAGAGAGAGGGAAACACAGAATCTGAAGCAAGCTCCAGGCTCTAAACTGTCAGCACAGAGCCCCATGCGGCACTTGCACCCACAGATCGTGAGATCATGATCTGAGCTGAAGTCAGACGCTCAACCCACTGAGCCACCCAGGCACCCCTCATAGGATAGTTTCTTGAGGAATCTCCATACTGTTCTCCAGAGTGGCTGCACCAGTTTGCATTCCCACCAACAGTGCAAGAGGGTTCTCCTTTCTCCACATTCTCGCCAACACCTGTTGTTTCTTATGTTGTTAATTTTATCCATTCTGACAAGTGTGAGGTGGTATCTCATTGTGGTTTTGATTTGTGTTTCCCTGATGATGAGTGATATTGAGCCTCTTTACATGTGTCTGTTGGCCATCTGGATATCTTCTTTGGAAAAGTGTTTATGCATGTCTTCTGCTTATTTCTTGACTGGGTTGTTTTTTGGGTGTTGAGTTTGATAAGTTTTTTACAGATTTTTGGATACTAACCCTTTATCCAATACATCATTTACAAATATCTTCTCCTGTTCCATCAGTTACCTTTTAGTTTTGCTGATTGTTTCCTTCACTGTGCAGAAGCTTTTTACCCTGATGAAGTCCCAATAGTTCATGTTTCCTTTCATTTCCCTTGACTTCGATTCATTCTTTTGCATATTGCCATCCAGTTTTCCCAGCACCATTTTTTGGAGAGACTGTCTTTTTTCCATTGGATATTCCCTTCTGCTTTGTCAAAGATGATTTGACCATATAGTTGTGGGTCCATTTTAGGCTTTTTTATTCTGTTTCATTGATATGTGTGTCTGTTTTTGTGCCAGTATCATACTGTCTTGATGACTACAGCTTTGTAATATAGCTTGAAATCTGGAATCCGATGCCTCCAGTTTTGTTTTTCTTTTTCACAACTGCTTTGGCTATTTGGAGTCTTTTGTGATTCCATATACATTTTAGGATTTCTTGTTCTAGCTCTGAAAAAAATGCTGGTGGTATTTTGATATGGATTGCATTAAGTGTATAGATTGCTTCAGGTAGTACAGACATTTTCATAATGTTTGTTCTTACAATCCATGAGCATGGATTTTTTTTCCATTTCTTTGTGTCATTTTCAATTTCTTACCTAAGTGTTCTTTAGTTTTCAGAGTATAGATCTTTTACCTCTTTAGTTAGGTTTAGACCTTGATATCTTACTGGTTTTGGTGCAGTTGCACATGGGATCGATTCTTGATTTCTTTTTCCGCTGCTTCCTTATTAGCATATAGAAATGAAACATATTTCTGCAGGTTGATTTTAGATCCTGCGACTTTACTGAATTCATGTATTAATTCTAGCAATTTTTTGGTGGAGTCTTTTGGGTTTTCTATCTAGACTATCATGTCACCTGCAAATAGTGAAAGTTTAATTTCTTTCTTGCTGATTTCTATGTCTTTTATTTCTTTTTGTTGTCTCATTGCTGTGGCTAAGTCTTTCAGTACTATGTTAAATAGTAACAGTGAAAGTGGATATCCTTGTCTTGTTTCTGGCTGTAGGAACAAGTTTTTCCCCATTGAGGATGATATTAGCTGTGAGTCATTCATATATTGCCTTTAGGATGTTGAGGTATGTTCCCTGTATCCCTACTTTGTTGAGGGTTTTTATCAAGAATGGGTGCTGTATTTTCTCAAATGCTTTTTCTGCATCTATTGACAGGATCATATGGTTCTTATTCTTTCTTTTATTAATGTGGTGTATCATGTTGATTGATTTATAAATACTGAATCTGACCTGCAGGCCAGGAATAAATCCCACTTGATCATGGTGAATAATTCTTTTAATGTACTATTGAATCTGATTTGCTAGTATCTTGTTGAGAACTTTTATATCTATGTTCGTCAGGGATATATCTCCTTTTTAGTGGCATCTTCACTTCATTTTGGAATCAAGGTAATGCTGGTTTCATAAAATGGCTTCATAAAATAGAAAGAGGCTTTCTTTCTATATCTTGGAACAGTGTGAGAAGAATAGGCATTAGCTATTCTTTAAATGTCTGGTAGAATTCCCCTGGGAAGGCAACTGGCCCACGACTCTCGTTTGTTGGGAAATTTTTGATTTCTGATTCAATTTCTTTCCTGGTTATGGGTCTGTTAAAATTTTCTATTTCTTTCTGTTTCCGTTTTAGTAGTTTGTAGTTTTTAGTAATTTGTCTATTTCTTCTAGACTGCCCAGTTTGTTGGCATATGATTTTTCATAGTATTCTCTTATAATTCTGTGTGTGTCTCGTATAATTGGTTGTGATCTCTCCTCTTTCATTCATGATTTTATCTATCTGGGTCCTTTTTGTTTTCTTTTTGTTAAATCTGGCTAGGGGTTTATCAATTTTGTTAATTCTTTCAAAGAACAAGCTCTTAGTTTTGTTGATCTGTTCTACTGTGGGTTTTTTTTTTATTTATATATCGTTTATTTCTGCCTTAATCTTTATTATTTCCCTTTTTCTGCTGGCTTTAGAGCTTATTTGCTGCTCCTTTGCTAACTCCTTTAGGTGTAAAGTTAGGTTGTGGATTTGGGATCTTTCTTGCCTCTTGAGAGAGGCCTGAATTGCAATGTACTTCCCTCTTAGCACTCCCTTTGCTGCATCCCAAAGGGTTTGGACTGTCATGTTTTCATTTTCATTTGCTTCCATGTTTTTTTTTTTTTATTTCGTCATTAATTTCCTGGTTAACCCATTCATTCTTCAGTAGGATGTTCTTCAACCTCCATGTGTCTGAGGGGTTTCCAAATTTTTACTTGTGGTTGACTTTAAGTTTCATAGCATTGTGATCTGAAAATATGCATGGTATGATCTTGATCTTTTTGTACCTGTTGAGGGCTGATTTGTGTCCCAGTATGTGATCTCTTCTGGAGAATGCTCCATGTGCACTTGAGAAGAATGTGTATTCTGCTGCTTTAGGATGCTATGTTCTGAATATACCTATTAAGTCCATGTAGTCCAGTGTGTCATTCAAAGTCATTTTTCCCTTGTTGAATTCTTTTTAGGTGATCTGTGCATTGCTGTAAGTGGAGTGTTAAAGTCCCCTACTATTTTTGTATTATTATCAATGAGATTCTTGATGTTTTTTTATTAACTGATTTATATATTAGGGTGATTCCAATTTGGAGCATAAGTATTTATAATCGTTAGATATTCTTGATGGATATACCTCTTAATTATGATATAATGCCCTTCTCCATTTTTTTTTACAGTGTTTGTTTTAAAATCTAGTTTGTCTGGGATGTCTGGGTGGCTTAGTCGGTTAAGTGCCAACTTCAGGTCAGGTCATGATCTCACAGTTCATGAGTTTGAGCCCCACATCAGGGTCTGCTGACAGCTCAGAGCCTGGAGCCTGCTTTGGATTCTCTATCTCCCTCTTTCCCTGCCCCTCGACACTCACACTCTATCTCTCTTTCTCTCTCAATGATAAATAACCATTTAAAAATACAAATAAAAAATAAAATAAAATCTAGTTTTTCTGATAGAAGTATGGTTATTCCAGGTTTCTTTTGACATCCATTAGCATGGTAGATGGTTCTCCATCCATTCACATTCAATCTGCAGGTGTCTTTAGGTCTAAAATGATTATCTTGTAAGCAGCATATAGATGGATCTTGCTTTTTTTTTTTTTATCCATTCTGATACTCTGTGTCTTTTTATTAAATCATTTAGCACATTTACATTCTGAGTGATTATTGAAAGTTATGAATTTATCCATTGTGTTATCTGTAGAGTTGATGTTTCTGGTGATGCTCTCTAGTCTTGCTAGTCTTTGTTGCTTTTGGTCTTCTTTTTTTCTCCACTCAGAGAGTCCCCTTAAAATTTCTTGTAGAGCTGGTTTAGTGGTCAAAAATTCCTTTAGGTTTTGTTTATCTGCGAAACTTTATCTCTCCTTCTATTTTGAATGTCAGTCTTGCTGGATAGAGTATTCTTGGCTGCATATTTTTCCCATTCAGCACATTGAATCTATCCTGCCAGTCCTTTCTGGCCTGCCAAGTTTCTATGGACCGATTTGCTGTGAACCTTATCTGTCTTCCCTTGTAGGTTAAGGACTTTTTCCCTTGCTGCTTTCAGGATTCTTTCCTTGTCTCTGTACTTTGTGAATTTGATTATGATATGTCTTGGTGATAGCTGGTTTTTGTTGAATTTAATGGGAGTTCTCAGCTTTGTAAAGTTTTTATTTTAATTCCAGGTAGTTAACACACAATGCTATTTTCGTTTCAGGTGTATAATATATTGATTTAACACTTCCATACAACACCTGGTGCTCATCACAACAAGTGCCCTCCTTAATCCCCATCACCTATTTCACCGATCCCCCCCCCCACCTCCTCTTTGGTGACCATCGGTTTGTTCTCTACAATTAAGAGTCTGCTTCTTGCTTTGGCTCGCTCTGTCTTATTTTTTTCCCTTTGCTATTTGGTTTCTTAAATCCCACAGAGGAGAAAAATTATTTGACATTTGTTTTTCTCCAACTGACTTATTTCACTTAGCATATACTCTCTAGCTCCATCCATGTTGTTGCGAATAGCAAGATTTCATTCTTTTTCGTGGCTGAGTAATATTCCAGTGTGTGTGTGTGTGTGTGTGTGTGTGTGTGTGTGTGTACCACATCTTCTTTATCCATTCGTTTATCAATGGACACTTGGGCTGCTTCCATATCTTGGTTATTGTAAATGATGCTGCCATAAACATAGGGGTGCATGTATCCTTTTGAAAAAGTGTTCTTTGTATTCTTTGTACATAGTAGTATAATTTCTGGATCATATGGTCATTCCATTTTTAACTTTTTGTGGACCTCCATACTGTTTTCCACAGTGGCTGCACCAGTTTGCATTCCCACCAACAGTACACAAGGGCTCCTTTTTCTCCACATCCTCATGAACACCTGTTGTTTCTTGTGTTGTTGATGTCAACTCAGTTTTCAAAAGGTAACAATATGGTCAGCTTTTATTGATCACATTCAGTATCTCAGAAACTGTCCTCAATGCTTTACCGAAATTCTTTCATTCGATGTTATAACAACCCAATGGATTATACAGCTGTTGTAGCCACATTTTACAGAGGAGGCAATGGAGACAGACACACGAGGCTACTTACTCAAGTCACGCAGGAAATACACGGCAGAGCAGAGACTGGAGCGCTCCCTCTAAGGGTTGCACAGCACGGCCTCTGCACAAGCCGTACAGAGCTGAAACGGAAGACCTCGGCGAGGCCCAAAGCATCCCTCTTGCTATCACCACGCTCCTTCATGGATCAGTCAATCTTATTCTAACGTGAGGCCTTCCTGCCCTTGGTTAGTTGTCCCTGTTAAATTTAAGATGTCCCTGTTAGCGTTTCCCACAACACACTATTCATTCCATTTAAGAATATTTACCAAACTTGCATATTGTTAGTTTTTTACTTTCTTACTAGGCTCCAAGCTGTCTTGTTCTTCTTCTTATCTTAGTGCTTAGACGACGTCTAGCTCAGAATCTGGGCTCAGGAACTTTATTAGTCACAATTATCCAAAAAATAGAATCAGTAGGGTGTGTGTGTGTGTGTGTGTGTGTGTGTATTGTGTGAGAGACAGATACAGACAGACAGACTGAGATACAGAGAGACACAGAGAGAAAGGGGGAGAGACCTTAAGTCTAATTGTATTAGACTATACAATTGTGAAGGCTGGCAAGGTCAAAATCTGCAGGACAGCCTGGTGGTTTGGGGGCCAAGGACGAGTTGATGTTATAGTCAAGGGTCCAACGGTGGTCCAGAAGCAGAATCCCTTCTTCCTCAGAGGACCTCCTTAAGGCCTTCAACTGGTAAGGTAAGACCCACCATGTGATAAAGGAAAATCTGCTTTACCCAAAGTCTACTGATTTAAATGTTAATCAGACATCTTAAAAATCCCTTCACAAACCTATGGCACCATAGCCTAGCCAGGTGGACACGAAATTAATCTTCACAGTAATCACAGTTACTTTTTGAATAAATGAATAGTACATTACCCAATACAGGATGTCCACATTAAAATAAGTTGACATGTTGTGCATGCCATTCAAATATCTGAATGAACCAGAGGAGTTTTAAGATGTCTCTATTTTCTGTACTTCGTGAGCTAAGGAATGGCATATCTCACCAGAGAAGTTTTAGAACAGGGAGAAAAATAATTTTTGCATGACCTCCAGTGGTAGCAAGCTATTTCTCTAACTTTCATACAATATGTTTATTGCTGTGCATTTAAATCCATAATCATTTTGATTTTTTCTTTAATTGAATAAAGAATTATCCAAACATTTTTTTTTAATTGAGCATACACCTATGTACAGGTGCCATTGTAAACAAAACAGGCAACAATCCCTGCCTTTAGAGAGTTTCCGCTGGAGTGGGACGGTGAGGAGGAAGATAATAAATAATAACTAAGTAAACTATAGAGAATGGCAGATGATGAAAAGTACTATGGAGAAAAATAAAGCAGGGAAGGAAATCGGAAACACCGAGGCCAAGGTGAGAGCAGGACAATGCCATTTTCAATGGGAAGTCAGAGAAGCCCTCACTCTTGGGTAAAGTTTGAATAAAAAGCTAAAAGTATAGGATCTAGAGCAAACCACATACATATTTAGGAGTGGAAGAAAGATTTCAGGCAGCAAAAGTAGCATGTGCGAAGGCCCTGAGGTAAGATAGTCATGCTTGATCAAGAATAACTCAGAGGCTAATGTGGCTAAAGAAGGGAAGGTCGTAGATGCCAAAGCCACAAGGGTCACAAGGGCTTGAGAGTATAGGGCCTGATGGGCTTATATGTAAGTTATGAAGGTTTTGGCATTGACTCTAGGAGATATGGGAGTCATTGGAGGGTCTTGAGCAGAGGAAGACGTGATATGATTAAAATCCCAAAGACTGGGGGCGCCTGGGTGGCTCAGTTGGTTGAGCGGCCGACTTCGGCTCAGGTCATGATCTCGCGGTCTGTGAGTTCGAGCCCCGCGTCGGGCTCTGTGCTGACAGCTCAGAGCCTGAAGCCTGTTTCAGATTCTGTGTCTCCCTCTCTCTCTGCCCTTCCCCTGCTCATGCTCTGTCTCTCTGTGTCTCAAAAATAAATAAACATTAAAAAAAAATTAAAAAAAAAAAATCCCAAAGACTGCTCTGGCAGTAATGTGGAGAATATGGCTGGAAGTTCTATATACGCCAGGCCTATCCAAACTCTTACATAAATTCCCAGCTCCTAGCTCCCTACAAGGACCACCTGTCCATTTTACATGGTGTGGTTTGTTTTGTTTTGTTTCTAACAAGTCTACCATGGTATCACTGACATGAAATACGCCACTGTGTAAAGTGCACAAACGGATATGTTTTGACATGTGTGTACACCTGTGAAACTATCACCATACTCAAGAGAATGAAATATCCATTCCTTCCGTAGTTCCTCATATGGTGTGTTTTTATTTTACTAATTGCATCACCCAGTTGCTGTTCTAAGAGTGGAGCGGGGTGGAGAATAAGGGCCGTGGCCATTTGTTCTATATTCTTGGCAAGAGCCTGGACAGCCTCCCATATAACTGTGATGGTGGGTTTCCTTCCTCCTGTGCTTACTTTAGGAATACCTAGAAGGGCATGAGCCGTCCAATTTCAACTGTTCCAAAACTTCCCTTGCATTTTGAAAGGTGTGGCCTAGAGTTGTGAGCAGAGAGAGTGACCTGTGTTTTATGTGGCAAATATTTCTTGCCAAGATTGTTTGAATGAAACACACCCAGCCTTTTGTAGCTATTTTGGTCCTGCTATAGGGAAAGTAAGCTATTTGGTTTGGAAATGCCTAGGTTTCCGACAAATATAAGCCAGTTAAGATGGATGAAAAG
Organism: Paguma larvata; assembly: GCA_030068075.1. Classification (NCBI taxonomy): domain Eukaryota; kingdom Metazoa; phylum Chordata; class Mammalia; order Carnivora; family Viverridae; genus Paguma; species Paguma larvata. The sequence continues at coordinate 43,568,382 of CM057833.1, forward strand.
GTGTGGCAGAAGGAGGAACGTTTTCTCCCTAAGGAATAAAGACATTCCAACTTCTACATCATTACCCTTGGCAATAATTCCACCCTTGAAGTTAATGAAGAAATATGGACAAGTTGTTTTTTGCTTCCTTAGTTGTACCTTTGATTCTTCTCCCACCGTACCTCTCATCCCTGAGGAGTCATATATTTTCTTACTAGGTGAGAGGAAATTCCTGAATAACTTCATAATATGCCTTGCCAGTATTATCCACCACACCTTGGAATTTCCTTCCACCCCGTGCACTGCCTCTCCAAGTTCTTTCTCGCCCTGGCCAGATCATGGATTTTTCTCCCCGTACTCTGCACTGACTTCTCAAGGATCCCATGACTTTAATTATTACCCAAATAGCTAGAAAAGAGTCATTTTCTCAAGTCCCCCAGATCCACCTATCCGCCATATTTATTACTACATTTTTTGTTCAGTAATCATTTACAGAGCATCTGCTGTATCATTCAGGTCCCAGCAGACAACACAGGATACACATACAAACTGAGAGATTTGAGAAGAACTTAACATAGGAACGACGTTCAAGATGTGAGTGAGTGAGTGCAGGGAATCCAGGAGGAATTACTGTAGAATCCTGGATGCAGTAACAACAGGATTCGTCATCTCCCCTGGGCCCAAAGGGGCAAGAGGGAGAATAAGTAGAACATGAGGAGACAGGGAGAGGGAGACACTGACTAGATGGGAACCTTGGCCTCCAGTTAAGGGATGAAGCCAGTCTACAGCATCCTGGCCGGGAGGTAGCCTGGGGTATAAACATCCTGTCCTTCCTCTCCTGTTCTTCCAATCTTCTTTCATGTTCACCCTTGACAAAATTCATTCAGAAACAGGGCAAAAGGAAGCGTGTTGACACCAGTCCTACAGGTCGGCCCTTCAGGATCTGGAGGGGAAACTTCTGCACACCTGCTTCATGACTAACACAGTATACTGCACTGCTTGAACAAATACAGCATCCTGCAGGAACACCAAATGCAAGTGGTAGAAAATGGGATTCTTTTATTCTCACGAAGTTGCTCTTCTTCTGTTACCAGTCTTGGTGTCACCATCTGCAGGGACACTCAAATCCGAAACCCATGAGATCTGGACATCATTCCAGACTCTTCCTCTCTCTCATGATCCTGCCCTTCTCCCCATGGTTATGTCACCGAGAACTGCCATTTTACCCCTAAAATGTTCTAAATCCATATTCTCCTCTTCATCCCTACTATCATTGCCCCCAAACAGGCCCGTGCATCTTTTATCTTGTTTATCACACAAGCAACCTACCACTCTCTAAATCTTCCCCACGCTGCCACCACAGTGACTTCTCTATTTACTTGTTGCTTATATCTCTCACACTAAATATAACCTCCACCGGGGTCGTAGTTATGTCTCTTGGTTGCTACTCTATTCTCAGCATGTACAGATAGCATCAGGTGGTCACTCAAATATTTGCCGAATTTGAATACGCCATGTCACTCCCCCGCCTAAAATATCAGTGATTCCCATTGTATATGGAGTCATATAGTCATTATTGGGATTAGAAACTATTATTTATTGAGTGCAGTAGCATGGTTAATGCTTGTGACTATGAAGTAGGTACTATTACTCTCTCTAGTTTATATCTGAGGAGACAGAAGGTCAGAGAATTCACATGGTTAACCAAGGGAAGAACTCAAAAGACCCAGAAGAGAGCAGAACCATCAGATGGAAAAAGCCTGAATCCCTGAATCACCGTGTAGAGGACTGCCATCCAAACTATTATATGAAAGGGTTGTATGAGAAAGAAACATGTCCACTGTGTTGAACCTCCCATATTTGAGCACTGATTTTTATAACAGCTAATCTATTATGATGACTCATGTAACTACTACTCAAGATGAATTTATATGTCAAAAGTCTATAAAGAAAATTACACTAAGATAGAAAGCCAACAAAACCAGCAAATGTGAGGAGTTACTTTTCTTTGATTTAAATAAAAATATCTCCAAAGAGGTTGATACAATTTCCAAAGGGGTATAGAGAAGAAATTATATTCACACAAATAATAAGAAATTATTAAAATGAACCTGGAAAGATATACGAGATAGGATAGGAAAACAATTGAATTTGAAATTCCAACATGGAAAATGTAGCTATTGATCCATGAATCTACCCAAGGGCCTCCTGGTTGCTTCCAGGTTTGGGCAGTTATGAATAAAGCTCCTATGAACAACTGTGTGCAGCTTTTTGTGCAGACCTAAGTGTTCAACTCCTTTGGCTAAATACCAAGGAGTGCTATTGTTGGATCATACAGTAAGAATATATTTGTTTTGTAAGATATTGCCAAACTGTCTTCCAAATATCTGTGCCATTTTGGATTTCCACCAGCAATGATGAAAGTCCGTGTTGCTTCATATCCTTGTCAGCAACTGGTATTCTCAGCATTCAAGATTCTAGCCATCCTAATAATGTAGTGGTGTCTCGTTGTTGTTTTAATTTACATTTCCCTGATGACATGTGATGTGGAGCATCTTTCCATATGCTTATTTCCCATCTGTACATCTTCTTTAGTGAGGTATCTGCTCAAGTTTTTGGCCCATTTTTAAGTTGAGGCGTTTTGTTTTCTTATTGCTGAATATTTAGAGTTCTTTGTATATTATGGATAACAGTCCTTTGTCAGATGTGTCTTTTGCAAATATTTTTTCTGTCTGTGGCTTATCTTCTCACTTTCTTGACATTGTCTTTTGCAGAGCAGAAGTTTTAAATTTTAATGAAGTCTAATTTATCAATGATACCTCTTAAAAAATAAGATTCAAAAGAGTACCTGGGTGGCTCTGTCAGTTAAGCATCTAACTCTTGATCTCAACTCAGGTCTTGATCTATCTCAGGGTTGTGAGTTTAAGCCCCACATTGGGCTCCATGTTGGGAGTAGAGACTATTTAAAAAAATCAACTAAGTAAGTTTTTAAAATCTTATGGACTTCATTCAATGATTTATAAGTCAGGTGACATCCAACCTAGCAGATAGAAAGGTGATGTAAGGTACTATACAAAATGGAAGACTTTTATAAGCAGAGGGGAGTAGGAACAAGGAAGCTGTATGAGGCAAAACAGTGGATTGTTTTTGCAGGATTGTTTTTCTTTAGGGGATGGCAGGGGTCTAACAGGAAGATTACTTAAATACCACTGGCCAAGTAATTATTGATGGACTAGCTTAAGATTCCACATCTGGAAGAACTGAAACTATTTAATCTTGGTTTGCTGATGCAGGGCTTAGCAGAAGTTTGGGGCCTATTGTCTTGATTTTAATAATTCTTTCATGGATCGTGCCTTTGGTGTTGTATCTGAGCATAGCTTTTGGAATTGCTTTATAAATCCTTGCTAGATGGGTGAAACTCATCTTTGGACAACATTGAATACAGTGATGACAAGTTAACTAAGAATGTAGCTCAGTATAAATATATAAAACTTGGAAAGTTTGATATGTTGGCAAGTCTTCAAAATATCCTATATATGTCCTACAGGAGTGTATGTATCCCATAAAATTCTCAAAAGACAACACCAAAACAAACGCGGCAGAAAAATATTTAAGATACATTGGAAGAAAAATTTCCAGCAAGACATGTCTCATACTTAAAGTGAGCTCCAATGCTAGCAATATAAATACAAATATGTCCATACCTAGATACATCCAAGATAAAGAAAAAAGATCTTTAAAGCTAGCAGAGTAAATTGCCTACAAAATGGCAAACTGATGGCAGACTTGTCAACAACAACAAAGAACAAAGATAATAGAGTACTGGTGTCAACATGCTGAGGGATGACAGTAGTCTTGAAAATAAGATGACATATGATATAAAAGTATTGTCCAAAAGTAAGAAGGAAAAAATCTGAGGCATACGAAGATGAAGGTTCTTACTGAAAAAAGTAGTAAAAAATACAGTCGAGCAAGATGACAGTATTTATCCTAGGAATACAAGAATTAGTATAACAAGATTGGCAAGAGAGTTTTTGAACAAAACAAAACAAAAAAACAACAACAACAAAAAAAAACCATGGACATAAAAGAAGTCCTGAATTAGTGGAGAAATGTCATAAAGTTGGCAGTTCTCTCAAATTCAATCTGTAAATACATTAGGATACTGACTGAAATTTTCATAGCTTTTTGAAAACGAAATTTGACAAGATGATCATAAAATTGAAATGGAAGCCTAAGAGCAGGGGACAGCCAAGATTGTTTGAAGAAGAAGATTGTGCCTGTCCTACCAGTTATTGAGACCTATTTTAAAGCTGTGGTCATTAAAACAGTGTAGCAAATGCCCAGGAATAGACATGTGAGCCATGGAACAAGTCAGAAAGCTCAGAGGCAGATGCAATAGTTAATGGCACTGCATATGTAACACAGATGGTGTTTCATACCGGTGGAGAAAGAATGTTAGCAATATGAATATTTTTTAAATCTCTGTAATACGTTTTTTTGTCTGTTTTGCTGTTCTTTGTATATACATTTGATCTTGGAGAAACATAATAGGAAGTCTGAGTCTTGTCATAGACCTAGCTGGACTCTCTTAACAATATTTAATGAGAATCTGATATAATTGACTTCTGCTTCTCTCATTTCTTGTTTTAGCTCTCTGTTGACTGGGAACTCAGAAATAGGGGAGGAGAAAATTGTGACTCGGTACCAATTAAAATCTTATCTGCAAGGTGGAGATAAGAGCATAACTACTTTAATGAGTGCTGTGAGATTTAAATGGGGCTATACGTGCTCAATGCTGAGAGCAGTCTTGAATGACCACACCACACTCCCTTGTCGGACAAACTGTTTCGATGTAAGAACAGAGAGTCCTGGTCAGATCCCATAGACCAAGTCATTTCACCACTTACAGATGATTTATTTTTTTTTTTTTATTTATTTTTTTTTATTATAATAGTTTATTTTCAAATTGGTTTACATAAAACACCCAGTGTTCATCCCAACATGTGCCCTTTTTAATGCCCATCACCCCCTCTCCCCCCTCCCTCATCCCCCTCACCCTCAGTTTTTTCTTAGTCTTTGAGAGTCTCTTATGTTTTATCTCCCTCCCTCTCTGTGTCTTTTTTTTCTTTCCCCTCTTCCCCTCCCCCTGGTTTTTGCTTAGTTTCACAAAGTCCACCTATTCGTGGAAACATATGGTATCTGTCTTTTTCTGACTGACTTATTTCACTTAACATAATACCCTCCAGTTCCATCCATGTTGCTACACATGGCCAGATTTCATTTTTTCTCATTGCCACGTAGTAGTCCATTGTATATAAGTACCATAACTTCTTTATCCATTCGTCAGTTGATGGGCACTTGGTCTCTTTCCATGATTTGGCTATTGTCGAAAGTGCTGCTATGAACATTGGGGTACACGTGCTCCTATGCATCAGCATTCCTGTGTCTCTTGGGTAGATTCCTAGCAGGGCTATTGCTGGGTCATAGGGTAGCTCTATTTTCATTTTTTTGAGGAACCTCCACACCGTTTTCCAGAGTGGCTGCACCAGTTTGCATTCCCACCAACAGTGTAGGAGGGTGCCTACTTCTCCACATCCTCGCCAGCATCTATAGTTTCCTGATTTGTTCATTTTAGCCACTCTGACTGGTGTGAGGTGGTATCTCAGTGTAGTTTTGATTTGTATTTCCCTGATGATGAGTGACATTGAGCATCGTTTCATGTGTCTGTTGGCCATCTGAATGTCCCCTTTGGAGAAGTGTCTATTCATATCTTCCGCCCATTTCTTCACTGGGTTGTTTGTTTTTCGGGTTTGGAGTTTGGTAAGTTCTTTATAAATTTTAGATATTAGTCCTTTATCCGATATGTCATTTGCGATGATCTTTTCCCATTCCGTTGGTTGCCTATCCGTTTTGTTGGTTGTTTCTTTTGCCGTGCAGAAGCTTTTTATCTTGATGAGGTCCCAATAGTTCATCTTTGCTTTTAATTCTCTTGCCTTTGGAGACGTGTCGAGTAAGAAATTTGTGCATCTTAGGTCAAAGAGGCTTTTTCCTGTTTTCTCCTCTAGGATTTTGACGGTTTCCTGTCTCACATTCAGATCTTTTATCCATTTAGAATTTATTTTTGTGAGTGGTGTAAGAAAGTGGTCTAGTTTCATTCTTTTGCATGTTGCTGTCCAATTCTCCCAGCACCATTTGTTAAAAAGGCTGTCTTTTTTCCATTGGATACATTTTCCCGCTTTGTCAAAGATTAGTTGGCCATATACTTGCGGGTCCATTTCTGAGTTTTCTATTCTATTCCATTGGTCTATGTGTCTGTTTTTGTGCCAATACCATACAGTCTTGATGACCACCGCTTTGTAGTAGAGGTTAAAGTCTGGGATTGTGATGCCTCCCACCTTGGTTTTATTCTTCAGTATTACTTTGGCTATTCGAGGTCTTTTGTGGTTCCATACAAATTTTAGGATTGTTTGCTCTAGCTTTGAGAAGAATGCTGGTGCAATTTTGATTGGGATTGCATTGAATGTGTAGATTGCTTTGGGTAGTATTGCCATTTTGACAATATTTATTCTTCCAATCCATGAGCATGGGATGTTTTTCCATTTCCTTGTGTCTTCCTCAATTTCCTTCATAAGTTTTTTATAGTTTTCAGTGTAGAGGTCTTTCACATCTTTGGTTAGGTTTATTCCTAAGTATTTTATGGTTTTTGGTGCAATTGTGAAAGGGATTAGCTTCTTTATTTCTCTTTCTGCTGCTTCATTGTTGGTGTATAGAAATGCCACCGATTTCTGTACATTGATTTTGTATCCTGCAACTTTGCTGAAATCATGAATCAGTTCTAGTAGGCTTTTGGTGGATTCTGTCGGGTTTTCCATGTAAAGTATCATGTCATCTGCAAAAAGTGAAAGTTTGACTTCCTCCTTGCCAATCTTGATGCCTTTTATTTTGTTTTGTTGTCTGATTGCTGATGCTAAGACTTCCAGCACTATGTTAAATAGCAGTGGCGAGAGTGGACACCCCTGTCGTGTTCCTGATCTCAGGGGGAAGTCTTTCAGTTTTTCCCCATTGAGGATGATATGAGCTGTGGGCTTTTCATATATGGCTTTTATGATGTTTAAGTATGTTCCTTCTATCCCGACTTTCTCGAGAGTTTTTATTAAGAAAGGATGCTGTATTTTGTCAAATGCTTTTTCTGCATCTATTGACAGGATCATATGGTTCTTATCTTTTCTTTTGTTGATGTGATGTATCACGTTGATTGATTTGCGAATATTGAACCAGCCCTGCAACCCAGGGATGAATCCTACTTGATCATGGTGGATAATTCTCTTTATATGCTGTTGGATTCGATTTGCTAGTATCTTGTTGAGAATTTTTGCATCCATATTCATCAGGGATATTGGCCTGTAATTTTCTTTCTTTGCTGGGTCTTTATCTGGTTTGGGAATCAAAGTGATGCTGGCTTCATAGAATGAGTCCGGGAGTTTTCCTTCCGTTTCAATTTTTTGGAACAGCTTGAGGAGGATAGGAATTAACTCTGTTTTAAATGTCTGGTAAAATTCCGCAGGAAAGCCATCTGGTCCAGGGCTTTTATTTGCTGGGAGGTTTTTAATAACGGATTCTATTTCTTCACTAGTTATGGGTCTGTTCAAATTTTCTATTTCTTCCCGTTTGAGTTTTGGTAGTGTGTGGCTATTTAGGAAGCTGTCCATTTCTTCCAGATTGCCAAGTTTGGTGGCATATAATTTTTCATAGTATTCTCTGATGATTGCTTGTATCTCTGAGGGATTGGTTGTAATTTCTCCCTTTTCATTCACGATTTTATTTATTTGAGTTCTCTCTCTTTTCTTTTTGAGAAGCCTGGCTAGAGGTTTGTCTATTTTGTTTATTTTTTCAAAGAACCAGCTTTTGGTTTCATTGATCTGTTCCACTACCTTTTCTGTCTCCATATGGTTAATTTGAGCTCTGATCTTTGTTATTTCTCTCCTTCTGCTGGGCTTGGGTTGTTTTAGTTGATCTGCTTCTAGTTCCTTTAGGCGTGCTGTTAGAATTTGTGTTATTGATTTTTCTTGTTTCTTGAGATGGGCCTGGATTGCAATATATTTCCCTCTCAGGACTGCCTTTGCTGCATCCCAGAGCGTTTGGATTGTTGTATTTTCATTTTCATTTGTTTCCATATATTTTTTAATTTCTTCTCTGATGGCTTGGTTGACCCAGTCATCTTTTAGTAGGTTATTTCTTAGCCGCCATGTTCTTGAATATTTTCCAGGCTTTCTCCTGTGGTTGATTTCAAGTTTCAAAGCATTGTGGTCTGACACTGTACACGGTATGATCTCAATTCTTTTATATTTATTCAGAGCTTCCCTGTGCCCCAGAATGTGGTCTATCTTGGAAAATGTGCCGTGTGCAGATGAGAAGAACGTAAATTCCTTTGCTTCTGGATGAAGGACCCTAAAGATGTCTGTGAGGCCCATCTGTCCTAATGTGTCATTCAGGGCTATTGTTTCTGCGGAGAAAGAACCCTAACATACAAAGGGAGACATATAAGGGTAGTAGCAGACTTATCTACGGAAACTTGGCAAGCCAGAAAGGAATGGCAGGATATCTTCAATGTGATGAGCAAGAAGGACATGCAACCAAGAATTCTGTATCCGGCTAGCCTGTCATTCAGAATAGAAGGAGAGATCAAGGTTTTTCCCAACAAACAAAAACTGAAAGAATTTATCACAAATAAGCCAGCACTGCAAGAGATCCTGAGGGGCATTCTATGAAAATAAGGAGGCAAAGAACACAAACTACCAGAGACAGCCTTACAAACATGAAACTTACAGATAATACAGTGACTGTAAGCCCGTATTTTTCAATATTAACACTGAATGTAAATGGACTAAATGCGCCAATCAAAAGACACAGGATAACAGAATGGATTAAAAAACAAGACCCATCTATTTGCTGTCTTCAAGAAACTCATCTTAAACCTGAAGACACCTTCAGATTGAAAGTGAGGGGATGGAGAACTATCTACCATGCTACTGGAAGTCAGAAGAAAGCCGGAGTAGCCACACTTATATCAGACAAATTAGACTTTAAAATGAACGATGTAATAAGAGATGAGGAAGGACATTATATAATAGTCTCAGGAACCATCCAGCAGGAAGAGCTAACAATTGTAAATATCTACGCACCGAATTCAGGGGCACCCAAATTTGTAAAACAACTAATTACAAACATTAGCAACCTCATCGATAAAAATGTCCTAATAGTAGGGGATCTCAACACTCCACTCTCAACATTGGATAGATCAACAAAACAGAAAATCTCCGCAGAAACAATAGCCCTGAATTACAGATGATTTAGAATATGATGTGAATTCTAGAGAAACTCATGTCTTTCCCTACCATTAAATTTAAATTATTTCAAGACAGGTTGTTGGGACTCCTTCACCATAATCGATCTAGAAGGTGTAACAGACTGCATAACAGGCACACGGTGCTCATGAACAAGTTTCTTTCCTAGTGCCCTGCACCAACTTACACAAGCAAATTAAACCCTAAGTAAGTATTTTCCATCCATACATAGTGTTAGATCATCAAATGAAGTTTCCTGAATACGTATATTTTGATGCTGTTGAAGATAATTTTCATTATTCCATTTATCACGTTATTTCATTTTATGTCAAAAGGAATAATGAAGTAACTGAAGCCTTCTGAGAAATCAGTGGGAAGACATTTATTTGGCTCTTCTTTTTCATTGACGTTCAGGATTGTTGTGACATTATCTATTAACTATCATCCTGATGCCGGGGAGCGAGTCTGGGCTTGAGAGCTTATTTGAGTTGACTTGTGTTTCACATGCATAGATTTCACATGCTATACAAGTGCTTTGGTTCTGTAGTAATGCCAATGCCTTGGGTTTTTCAAAAGCAACATATGTATTCCTTAGAGAGCCAGCTTCTTGGACAGTTTGTTCTCAACAAATGAATTGATTGGAAATCGATCACAGGGCATATCCAGTTATGCCTATTTTTGAATGTCTGATATGTCCATGAAGAGGTTGCAAAGAATCATGAAACACTGTGTTTCATATCATAGAGACTATCTCTGACTTTGGGTGTCACAAAAATCTAGTGAGAGGGTGCGCTTGGGCGGCTCAGTTGGTTGAGCGGCCGACTTCGGCTCAGGTCATGGTCTCGCGGTATGTGGGTTCGAGCCCCGCGTCGGGTTCTGTGCTGACGGCTCAGAGCCTGGAGCCTACTTCAGATTCTGTGTCTCCCTTTCTCTCTGCCCTTCTCCTGCTCATACTCTGTCTCTATGTCTCTCAAAAATGAATAAACTTTAAAAATTTTTTTAAAAAAATCTAGCGAGAGAAAAAACAAGTACATTGAAGGTATACATTTAATCCAGAGGAGGAAATGATTCAAGAAACATCAGCAAGGCTTTACAGAGATTTCTGACATGATGATAGGGTTTTAAAGGATGAATAGAAGTTCATTAAGCAGACTGAGTGAAAAAGCACATATTCTGAAGTATTGAATTATGAAATAATATACGGTTTCTGAAAATTAAGACTTCATGCATTCACTTGACTAACCATAAAAACATATATGTATATTTAAAATAGGGAGGCGCCTGGGTGGCTCAGTTGGTTAAGCGTCTGACTTCAGCTCAGTCTCACAGTTCATGAGGTGGAGCCCTGCATTGGGCTCTGTGCTGACGGCTCAGAGTCTGGAACCTGTTTTGGATTCTGTGTCTCCCTCTTCTCTCTGTCCTTCCCCTACTTACACTCTGTCTCTGTCTCTCTCTCCCTCTCGAAAACGAATAAACATAAAAAAAACTAAAAAAAATAAAATACAAATATTTCCATTTACCTTTTACTGGTTAACTTGCATAAAAAGTTAGCCAAATCTCGGCGGCTAAAAACAAGAGTCATTTATTACTGCTGTTGTATCTGCAAGTCTATTGGAAGTCCGCTGACATCCACCTAGACTGCGTGCCGTTAGGGCAAGGCTGTTCTACGTGTCTCTCCTCCTCTGGCCACCAGTGGGCTGCCTGAACTTGTCCTTTTCATTGTAATGGCAGATTTGTAAGAAGGCAAGTGGGAACACCACAGCTTTTGCAAACCTAGGCTCAGCAGTGTCATTTCTAGCATTTGCCATTGTTCCAGGCAAGTTACACGGCAACTCTCAAGTCGAAGGGTGGAGAAGGACACTCCACCCTTGAGGAGGCCACGGTGAGGATGTGCATGCTGGGACGGGTGAAGAATCAGGGTTATTAATAGAATCCACCTCATACTTCCAGCAGCGATTTGCCAGAGCTTACAACAAAAGCCATGGAAGGGGGTCTATTACTAAAAGTCCGGTCTGTGAGGGACCATTTACAATAAAACCCCAGGAAACTGTTCTAATCAGGCGTGGCCCGAGTTCTGAGATTCCTGACAGTCAAAGGAAGAAGAAACAGGAAAAAGAAAATTTTCTTTACAAAGGGGCAAAGAAACTAAGATGTCTGAGAAAAGGAAGAACGGCAACTTGTAATGAAAATGAAATGCATACACATTTATCTAATTCGCCAGTATATTTAGTCTACGTGCATGCATTTCCTGTACATTCTATGTAGTGAAAACGTGGGCTCTTACGTATAACGTGACAAACTCTTCACGTAAGTAATCTGTACATGTCTGTCATTCAGTCTCTACCCCCTGCCAAATATTATGTAACCTTTGTGTGTAAAGTCCTTACTAAATAGGCGAATGGACCATCCCTTTTACCTCCAAAGAATATCAGCCAAGAAAGACCAGACAAAGATAACCAGTCAGATTTTTTTTCCATCTCTAGTGTCTGACTGGATGACAAAGAAGTCTGGTACTTTCGCCAACTTGTCTGCCAACATTTCACTTGCTTCCCTTGCTATTAGTTGCCAGGTTGAAAAGTAAAAGCAAAACAAAACAGTCTTCGGTAAAATCTGGACCTTTCATCCCCACTCAATAAATATTTGAACTCTATCTATTGCCTCACATCCTGTGTGAGTTGGTAAGAGAACCAGTTTGGCTGTCTTATACAGAAACAAACATTTAGATGTGTGCCTTTAGGCTAGTACCTGAAACAATGGTGGCACCTCATACGTATACCCTGTTAACTTTCTCAAACAAGTGGCAACAAGGTTTTGGGTCTGTGACTGTCTCTGATTGTACCCTAGTTACTCACTCTGTGTGACCTGAAACATTTAATATATTTGAATCTCAATGCCTTCATTTGTAAAAGTGATGACAATCGTATCTACCTCAAAGCATGGTTACGAGGATCCATTTTGAGATTGTGTGTGTGTGTGTGTGTGTGTGTGTGCATGCGTGTGTGTGCACATGCACCAGGATCAGGGCACTCACATGTATTAGGTATCCAGTAGATGTCGGACCCCCTTCTCCTATGATGTCAGGAGGACTGTGCCTTCTTCATTTACTAAGCATATGTCTTATGATGTATCAAGCAGATTAAGTTAAATAAATAAGAAAATTGAGCTATAAAATATTCAGGTGAGGTGCACCTGACTCAGTCAGAAAAGCCTCTTGACTCTTGATTTTGATTTCAGGTCATCATCTCATGGTTGTGGGGTTGAAGCCCACATCGGGATTTTCACTGGGTGTGGAGCCTGCTTAAGATTTTCTCTCTCCCTGGGGCACCTGGGTGGCTCAGTCAGTTGAGCATCTGACTTTGGCTCAGGTCATCACCTCATGGTTAGTGAGTTCGAGCCCCATGTTGGGCTCACTGCTGTCAGCCTGTCTACACAGAACCTGCTTTGGCTCTTCTGTCTCCATCTCTCTGCCTCTCCCCCACTTAAGCTCTCTCGAAAATAAATAAATGTTTTTAAAAAAGATTTTCTTTCTCCCTTTCTCTTTGCCTCTCACCTCCCCCTCAAAAAAAAAATCAGGTGAGGTTCCAGTGGTTGCACAGAAGAAGGAAACCAGAAACCAGATTTCCTGGGTCTCAATCCCTGGTTTATTCTGTTGCTGAACTCTTCATTCATGCATCTGCTCATCCATTATTTATTTGCCCTGACTGTATGCTAAACACTCTGCTAGGTGCTGTACATTTAAATAAGTAAAAGAGACTTGCCCTCAACCAGCTTACAGTCCTACAGGGGTACAAACAGAGAAAAACAATGATATTCCCTTGTAAGAGAGCTGATAACAGAGGATTTCGTCAAAGACCAAGGAGAAAAGAATTCCAGTGCTGTTGAGTGAATAACCGCTCTCTCTTTCCGTGCCTCCCTGTGAACTCCACTCTCCCATTCAGTCTCAGTCCAGGTACCTGCACCCATGTCAGTCACTTCTGTCCCCACTCAGACCCCTCCTCTGAGCTCCAGACACACGTATCCACCTTCTGCACTTCTTCTGTCTCCAAGCCCTTGACACTCACACCAGAAAGCTAGTCTGTGATCCTTCTCGGTACCTGCTTTCTGGTGCTCCTTAGCTCCGTGAGTGCACCACCAGCCATCCAGGTGAGCAGGTCAGCAATCTAGGAGCCATCTTGGATTTTTCCCTCTCCCTCACCCTACACCTTGCCTGTCCTGCGAGCCCTATCAAATCCACCTTCTCACCTTCTTTTCAATGAATATATTCTCTTTCCACTCACACTACCACCAACAGTCCAGCTACCATGGGTACTTGTTTGAACTATTGTTACAACTTTGCTGTTATTACACTGATACCTAATCTCACCCTGAAAAATCGTCTGGAAACAGAAATTCAAAAGGCACCTTCCTTCTTAAAACTTTTGCGTGTCTTTCCACATTTGCAGTCTATGGACTCAATTCCTTAACAGGGCCCAGGAGGCCATATTGATCTGGCCCCTCCAAACCCCACATTTCCACAGTTACTCCTCCATTCTCCTCCTTCTAGCTATGCTGTTCATCTTTCAGTCTGCTGCTTCTTATTAAAAATGACATACCAGGAGCATCCGGGTGGCTCAGTTGGTTGAGCGTCTGACCTTGGCTCAGGTCATGATCTTGTGGTCTGTGGGTTTGAGCCCTGCATCGGGCTCTGTGCTGACTGCTCAGAGCCTGGATCCCAGTTCAGATTCTGTGTCTCCTTCTCTCTCTGTCCCTACCCTACTCATGCTCCATCTCTCTCTCTCTCTCAAAAATAAACATTAAAAAATAATCTAAAAGAGTAAATAAAAAATGACGTACCATATTGTTAGTCTTGGGAACATCTCACTGAGAAGTGAAAAGTAAGACTTTCTGCCTCCCCTCCTATCCAGGGACTCTCAGTTTGCCTCCTCAGAAGTTCATTCAGTTGGGGTCCCTCAATACATCAGTGAGGGCTGGTGCACCTGGAAAACTTAATGGAGTGTGCACCTCATACTGTAACTGGCCACAGAGGAGCACATGGTACCCAGCAGGTTGTGCTAGTAACATCCAGTTCCTTCTCTTTAAGGAAGAAGGCCTTAACCAGCTAAGGCAAATGGGGCAATTTCTTCTTTGGTCTGGTCTCAACTCCCCATTTACTGTATCATCCAAATTCTATGGATCTCCTTCTCAGTCTTTCCTGAATTGTGAACCTAAGACAACTGCATTCTGAGTTACTGATTATTTATAACAGGGCTTGCCATACTATTCTACAGAAAACTCTTAACCTTTGCTCTTGCTGTTTTTAGTGTTTATTTCAGATTGAAACTTCTCTAAAGAATTGATAAGGAGGCTTTGCTTGCTTCCAAGACGCTAACAGGTGACAGGTAGGTAGAGAGTTTCTAACCGCAGGGCTTCACTCTGAGTGTAGAATCCAATAGCCTTTTGGTAGTCTGTGTACTCAAGGCCAGAGGCCTCATTATTTTTCGCTTAGGGTTTAGTATGTGGTTTTCTGTCCCCTTGTCTTTTTGTATGTCAGAAGGAAGTCCTTTAAGACTCCTCGAGTTAGGAAGGGTAAGTTCCTGAATGAGGTCCAAGATCAAAACAGACTCCCCCATTGGGGAGATACCTGCACGAGATTAAATTTCCCATGCAGTATCATTAAACGTCCTTCTGGTTGCCCTAGTTCACAGTTTTATTGTTTAACCAGTTCATGCTGACAGTCTGGGGCTCTCTCTGACAACCAAGTGCATGTTATTTCAATTATAGTACATTCCACTCTATTCTCTAGGAGGGAGTGTTTTAAGTGATGCCAAGTGAGAATTTACTAATTACATTTCTCTCTGAATCTGTCATTATTTTAAAGATTGACTCCTTTCCTCCAGCTAGCAAATTTGGTATCTTCCTTTTTCTGCTTTTCCAAATCTTATAGAATCTTCAGGACCTAGTTCCTTTTTTACAGCTAAATAGGGACTCTTTGCTATCGTGAAATTTCATAGGCTTTGGAGTTTGTTCACTTTTATGTTATGTGTCCCAAAAAGGAGTGCCACTTAATAACAACTATATAGTTGTCTAGCTTCTTGGATGGTTTTTTATTTTGGACATGTCGATAGTTTCTCTTCATTTGCATTGTTAATAATGTCACGGATTAATAATGATTTCCTTGGAAGCAGGAACTAGCCTTTTCCTTTTATCAAATCCTCAAGTTATATCCAAAAACCTAAGAATGGAGTTGGTGTTTTATAAATGTTTGTTGCTTGTTCTCAAGTGGAAAAATACCCATCAAATCAGAGTCCAAAAACATGCAAAGTAATATAAGTTGGAAGGAGGCAGGGCGGTTTATGGTAAGGAATAAAGGCCATAAAACATACGGAAGGGTTAATAACATGGATTTTAGAGCCAGACAGACCCAAGTGCAAATCCTGATTATGCTACTGTGTAATTATGGAACATGGGTAAATTAATAACATTTCTGAGCCTTTGTCTTCTCATCTGTAAAAGGCAGATAACATCTATCTTACTATAGATGGCTGTGAAAACTGAACAAGATAGTGCATGGAAGACTAAGCGCAGTACCTAGATCACAGGAAGTGCTCGACAAAGGGTATACATACAATCTTAATTATTAATAGCAGTATCGATATTAGTACAATTAGTGGTGTTAGTGTCAAAACTGAAAGAGCAATGCCTTTGGAATCAGCCCTTAATTGTGACAGTCATTAGTTATGTGGCCCATGTCAGGTAAGTTCCCTTGAAAAGCAGATGACAAGACACTTGCTGGGGAGAATGACGTCAAGGATAAAGATGGAGGGAACAGGAGAGGGCCGTTAACGCAGGTCTGACACAGTGAAAGGAGAGCAGGAAGGAAGGAGCATCGGGTAGGAAAATCCCTGCAGATCTGAGTACGGCTCTGAGAAAACCCTGGCCTGGGTCATGCAGAGTCTCAGAGCAGAAGCTAGAGGAATCCCGCATCGGGCAGGAGTGCCCAGGTCTTGCACCACTGCGGTGCTCGGTCACGGCCTGGGAGCGGCCTGGGAGGAGGGTGGTCCCGGCACGAACGCCAGGGTAGATCCTCTGATCTACAGAGGATGCAGCAGCATTATCTGTACGTGGAGCAGGTTTTCTTTAATGGAGATCTGAACAAGGCGCCTCCATGCCCCCCACTTGGTCATTATTCCACCTGTTAGAGCCAGCTCATCATCTGCGGCGCAAAGAACACAATAAATACTCCCTGGAGAGAGTGCAAGATTTCTCTTAGGTGATTTACACAGAGTATCTGGATCACAGTCAAGTGTTCAGAAGAAATCCATTCTTTCCCTTTCCCCCTTGTTTTTTACCTTTTGTCTTTAACTTCTCATCCCTCAAAGAGAGACTCCCAATCTTTTCTGACTACTTCTGAGCATCAAGGCTACAGCTAATAGTTCAACATTGCAAAATCCTACTTTTTGGAGACATTCAAGAGAATTAAAAGCAAAGATGAACTATTGGGACCTCATCAAGATAAAAAGCTTCTGCACAGCAAAAGAAACAACCAACAAAACGAATAGGCAACCAACGGAATGGGAAAAGATCATCGCAAATGACATATCGGATAAAGGACTAATATCTAAAATTTATAAAGAACTTACCAAACTCCACACCCGAAAAACAAACAACCCAGTGAAGAAATGGGCAGAAGATATGAATAGACACTTCTCCAAAGAGGACATTCAGATGGCCAACAGACACATGAAACAATGCTCAATGTCACTCAGCATCAGGGAAATACAAATCAAAACCACACTGAGATACCACCTCACACCAGTCAGAGTGGCTAAAATGAACAAATCAGGAAACTATAGATGCTGGCGAGGATGTGGAGAAGTAGGCACCCTCCTACACTGTTGGTGGGAATGCAAACTGGTGTAGCCACTCTGGAAAACGGTGTGGAGGTTCCTCAAAAAAATGAAAATAGAGCTACCCTATGATCCAGCAATAGCCCTGCTAGGAATCTACCCAAGAGACACAGGAATGCTGATGCATAGGAGCACGTGTACCCCAATGTTCATAGCAGCACTTTCGACAATAGCCAAATCATGGAAAGAGACCAAGTGCCCATCAACTGACGAAAGGATAAAGAAGTTATGGTACTTATATACAATGGACTACTACGTGGCAATGAGAAAAAATGAAATCTGGCCATGTGTAGCCAGATGGATGGAACTGGAGGGTATTATGTTAAGTGAAATAAGTCAGTCAGAAAAAGACAGATACCATATGTTTCCACGAATAGGTGGACTTTGTGAGACTAAGCAAAAACCAGGGGGAGGGGAAGAGGGGAAAGGAAAAAAAGACACAGAGAGGGAGGGAGATAAAACATAAGAGACTCTCAAAGACTAAGAAAAAACTGAGGGTAAGGGGGATGAGGGAGGGGGGAGAGGGGGTGATGGGCATTAAAAAGGGCACATGTTGGGATGAACACTGGGTGTTATATGTAAACCAATTTGAAAATAATTATAAAATGTAAAAAAATAAATAAATAAATAAATAAATAAAACATTAAAAAAATAAATAAATAAATAAATAAAATAAGTTAGGAATAGAGGCAAAAAAAATAATAAACGTCTTCTATTTCCAAAAAAAAAAAAAAATCCTACTTTTTAATCTCAGCCATCCAATCTTGGGCAAAATATCCTAGAATTAAATTATCCAGATAATGGCCATTTTGTTCCTTTATCTAGAGAAAAACAATCTCAGGAGGAAAAAAAAAAGAGAGAGAGAACAGAGAAATGAAAAGTAATTCGCATTTAGCATTAGGTTTCTTTTTCCTTGAGGGAATGAAGCTTGCTTTTCTTTGAGATTAAATACTTCAAGGGAACACTATGTCTTGAAAGCTTCATCCTATTCAAGTCACTGGGGCATTCAAGAACTAGAATTATTTAGATCAGAGAAGATGAGCTGAGCGGGAGAAGATCGTTATCCCG
Source organism: Paguma larvata (assembly GCA_030068075.1). NCBI lineage: Eukaryota > Metazoa > Chordata > Mammalia > Carnivora > Viverridae > Paguma > Paguma larvata. Next base: position 43,586,662 of record CM057833.1, read on the forward strand.
AGACTATTGGAGTTCTCAGAAAGAAACCCTTCTGAATTCTAGCCCACTAATACACCAGACAAAGGGGCAGAGGTTGAAATAATTACTTATTGCACAGAGGAATTGAAAAATATAAAACGCCAATAATGGAATTCTACAGAGAAATTTTTTATAAGCTGTGGCAAGCAGAGATATAAACACATATAGTTTTTACATGATTCTTTCTATACGCCATCTCTTATAAATTGCGCTTGGTAGAAATCCATTTTGATTTTGCTTCTTCTTGAATATAACAAAGGTGTAAGGCAGTCTCAGAACTTTTTCATGGAGAAGCTCCCTTTCCCAGCTTCAAACACCACCAGTTTAAACTGGTTATTTTCCAAGGATTTCACAATGTTGTGTGGTTGCCTTTGGGTGCCTTGACATACAAACAAAATAAACAGCTTCATATTAGTCTCTTCCGAAAGTTTCTCAATAAAGCAACTTTGTTCCGTGTCTGGCTTGGTGAGACCAACCTTGTCTGTACCTGCTCATTCTGGATTTTTATTTCAATCAAGGAGTGTTGAGATCCATTCTGTGAAATGGAAGAGAATGCACTCAGGTGCCCATGATGGCCTGTTGAAGCACTCGATGGTGAGATTTCCTGTTAAACAGCTTCAAAAGTTACTCACTGCTTACCAAAAATGACAGATTTTTTTTTGGCACAGCCTTCTTTCCTAATAGTGGTATGTTTCGAGATACTAAAAGATGAATGAAAAATATAACAAGCGTTCATGTATTCACAGCCTAGCCTTGCCAAATCTTAACATTTTGCTATAATCATATCAAATCTTTTTAAAATCAACACTGAAGATTAGATCTAGGCACGAAGGCCCTGGGATCCCCTTCTTCTCATTCCTTACGGCCCTTCTTGGAAGTAAACAGAGTCCTGATTTTGATGTCCTGCTTATGTGTTTTATACTTCTGCTATGTATGAAATATACCCAAAAACAATTCATGGCATTTTTCAGGTTTTAAAATACATCTAAATGTTCTCTTTTATATATCTAGCTGAAATCTATGTTTGCATGTGGTGTGAAAGATACATTTGTATTTTTTCTTTCCAAACGTGTAACTAACATTCCCATCCTTTCTCCTCGATGTGTTTATGTTATAATTCATTCTTTCTCCTTTCCACATCTTTTTTTTTTAATTTTTTGTTAATGTTTATTTATTTCTTTTTGAGAGAATGAGAGACAGAGCATGAGCAGGGGAGGGGCAGAGAGAGAGGGAGACACAGAATCCGAATCAGGCTCCAGGCTCTCAGCTGTCAGCACAGAGCCCAACGTGGGGCTCCAACCCACAGACCGAGATCATGACCTGAGCCGAAGACGAACACTCAACTGACTGAGCCACCCAGATGCCTCCAATCTCCTTTTATCAATTTGTCCACGTGTTGTGTTTTTGTTTTTGTTTTGTTTAATTTCTTCTTAGGTCAGTTGTAGTAAGTTATATTCATGTAGGAAATGTTCCATTTATTCTAATTTCTCAAATTTTTGATATAAAGTTATCTGTAGAATTGCTTTACTATTTCTCATTTCTCTCTTACTTTTACAGTTATGGCCACTTCTTAACTCTTAAGGCCAATTATGAACGTTGCCTGTTTCCTTCATAACCAGCTTCTCTGGAGGTTTTTCCCTTAAATTCATGTTTTAAAATTGAATAATGGTTTAATTTTAACAATCCTCTCTAATACAGCTTTGTTTTCTATGCCTTTAACTTTCATTCTTGTACTGTTCATTTCTTCCTTTGGGTTTACACTTTTTAAAAGTTTCTAATTTGTTGGGTTTGAGTTTGGCATTCTAATATTCATACTTCTTTTATAATATAGCAGTTTAAACTTATGAATTTTTCTGCACTTACTGTGTTAGCCAATTTTCACTAGTGTTGACATTATCACTAGCAAAGTTTATATTCTTGGATTGGGTAGTAGAAGATATGGGACAGAAATAAATGAATAGATACATAAAATCTATTTTCTAAGTGATGGGTGCTATGGAAAAATGAGTCATAAAGGGGAATAAAGGAGTGCTAGGGGTAGGGAGGAGGCTTTGTGATTTTAAATAGAATTATTAAACAAGGCCTCACGCACAAGGTGACGTCTATGCCAAGACCTGAGGGAGGAGAAGGAAGGACCTGTGCAGATATCTGGGAGGAGAGCATCCAAGCAGAGGAAACTGTAAGGTCAAGGGTTCAGAGGGGGAAACTTGACTCAGCTGTTTGAGGAAGAGCAAGGAGGGAGGTATGGCTGGAGCAGAGAGGACAGAGCCGTGTTCAGAGAGTTAACAGGGCATGCCCAACAGGGCTATGTGGGCCTTCTATGTACTTATACCATGAAAGGGATAGGAAGCCACTGGAAGGTTTTAAGCAGAGGATCAACATGATATGATCCAACTTTTACTTTTTCAGGTTCAGCTGTTAAGAGTAGGGCAGACAAGGGCAGCAGCAGGAAGGTTGGGTAGGAGCTACAAAAAAATCCTGGTGAAAGACAATGGTGGGATGGATTGTAGTTGTAGTGGCGAATGAGGTTAAGAGAAAACATGGAACTATTTTAGCTTTCATCTTTCAACTATTACTTCCCCTTGCCATTTCTGTTTATGTTATTATTTTGCATTCCATTTGCCATGTCTTTCAAATTTTTTTTCATGTGTATTTCTCTAAATGATAGTTAGTAATTTCTTTGGGTCTATTTTCCAATTTACTAATTTTTCTTCAGCTTATTCTATGTTACTATTTATACTGTATATTGATTTTTATATCAATAACTACATTTTTCACCTAGATTTTCTTCCTCAGATATATTTTAAATGATGTCTTACTCTTCTCTCATAGATGTGGTTTCTTTTTTTTTTTTTAATGTTTTTAATCATTTTAAAGATACCTATTTCATAGTTCCTATTATCTGAAGTTCTGGGAGGTCTACTTCTGTTGTTTACTGGTCTTTCACCTCTCCCTAGTGATTACTCCTTCATGAATTATATAATTTTTCCTTGTGAGCTAATCTGCAGTGGGGCTTCTGCTTAAAAAAATATTTTGTAACCTTCTTCGCTCGTATGTCCTGCCAGCGTGGCTTTGTGCTTGCTTCTCCCCGGAGCTACCAAAATAATAGCTGTCTGGCATCCCTTTTCTGTTAATTTCTCAGCTTGCATTTTTCCAGATCTCTCCTGCAGTATTTATTCAACCTCCAAACTCAAGTGCAGCAAGTCTTTGGTAACAAATCATCAGAGGTGACAACTTTGTTTTTATGTCAGGCTGACAAACAGATTTTATTTGTGAATTCCTCTAAGAGTATACTGATTTGTTTAGGCCCTATACTTTATTTCCAGAGAGCTCGGAAGGCTCTTACTTTGTGGGTGGGTATCAGGGGTGCAACCGTCTACCCCCAACACTCTGGGACTATAGACTCATTCACTGTCTGCTTGTAGGCACGTCAAAGACAAGACCTTGGTTACTAATGGTAGTAAGTAATCAGCTCATGAGCTTACTGGTGAGGTCTGCGGTGTCTTGGGGTTCCTGTAGATTTCCCTTCTTGTCAATGCAGCTATACGTTCACGTGATGTTTGTTGTGTTTTATAGAGCTATCTAATGTGACACGTTGACAAAAAGGAACAGTGAGCTGTTCTGGCCCTTCATAATCTGTTGACAATTTATCTTTCTGGACTCATATGCCACGTATCACCCGCAGGAGCTACATAAGTAGGCCAAATTGACAAATTATTACTCTGCTTCATCTGTTTTCTTCTCCTGGCTTTCTTCCCTTGCTAATCTCTTGCGTCTATATATGACTCATATATTAAGGCTCTGCTTAAATGTCACTGCTTTCAGGAAGCCTTCCCTCATCTGCCAAAGGGAAGTGACCTTCTCTGCCACAGTGTCTTATCTGTGTCTCATATTTAGTGTCTATTGACTTCCCCATCTCTTGTGCCTATTATATTCTTATTTTCTCCAACTTTACCCCACTCCGAGCATTGAACTAGAAACTTTTGATCCAGGACAAGATCTGTGGTAAATTCATTTTGTATATAACCCCGCTGTAGCACTACAGTCTTTCAGTTTCCAAGAGCTTATTAAATAAATATATAAATAAATAGAAACATATATAAATAAAGTTGAATTTAAGTGGAGTTTCAAACAGAAGCTATAATATTATACAAAGGGATTAGTCTACCCCCAGTGAATCCTTAGACTAGGTATCTGTAAATCCATTACAATTGAAAGGCCTAATAAAAGTGATAATAGTATGAATGGTTGAACCTGTTACATTTCAGGCATTTTGCTAGTGCTTCACATGTATGATCTCTAATTCTTAGGACAATTCTGAAAAACCTGTGAGGCTCAGGCAGTTGCTCAAGATCACAGAGGTAATAAGAGGCGGAGCTGAGGTTTGGATCCAGATCTATCTGGCTTCTCAAGACAACCAAAAGGCATATGCACATAAATACTGGCATGGAAAAGCTGTATGCTTTACTGAAGATAAAGGATCACGTTTTCCATGAAGATGACCAGAAATGGGAGGCTCATGTACATGGGATTGGAGTGATACACTCGTCGTGAAGGCTCAGCTCCAGGGTCACCTCCTCCAGGAAGCACTGCTCCACCCTACTCAGTCAGTTTCCCTCTATCAAGTTTCCACAGTGCCCTCCACATTTGCCTTCATCGTTACCCTTTTATTAGTTGGTCTTTTTTTTTTTTAAATATACTTTTTAATGTTTATTCACTTTTGAGAGACAGAGCATGAGTGAGGGGAGGGGCAATGAGAGAGAGAGAGACACAGAATCCAAAGCAGGCTCCAGGCTCCGAGCTGTCAGCACAGAGCCCGACGCAGGGCTTGAACTCATGAACCGTGAGATCATGACCTGAGCCGAAGTCAGATGTTTAACCGACTGAGCCAGCCAGGAGCCCCTATTAGCTGGTCTTAACAGTCTATGTATGGGATCATCTCCCCATTAGGCAATGACTGAGTTGTTGCCTAAAACAGAAACTTTATTTTTTCTACTCTGTTTTTCCATTATATTCCCATAAGATGTGACTATGTTCTTATCAAATTTTTCACACGCTATATCCCTGTCTTGGAGGTTCACACTAGAGATTAGTAGATAAAGGTTCTAAGAACTCCCACAGAAAACAGATTATTTAGTCTTAACTAAAGAAGGATTTCCCAACCTCGCTTGACCACAGGATCTTTTTTCTCAGAACACTTATTCATATAATCCTGCATCTAAGTCTCCAGAAAATAACTCTTGAGAAACAGTATTCTTCCATGACTTTCTTGAGTGTTCCTTACCTCCTCATTTTTGGGATGACAGGCGGATAATGACAGTGATAGATAGTGGAACCCACTAATTTTATAATATAAAAGGAATTCTCCTCACACCAGTTGCTAAAAGAAAGTATGCTGTGTAGTATGAGGTAACCACAGAGACGTTAAAGAAAACTTCTCTGTTAGCCAAAGAGTATTCTTGGCATTCCTGCCATTGAGGTAACCAGTTCGAGGGATGTCTGCGACAGGGACTCCTCAAACCCAAATTTGCTCTTTGCTTTGATTTCTCCCCTAGAACGCGATTCCGTTCCTTCAAAAGCATGGGCCTCTTTGTCCACTCTTTGTGTGGAAACACACAAATCCGAGTGGCAGCTGTGATATTGAGAAACACAAAATACAGGGGAAAGAGTTCAACAGTTTTCTCAGCGCTGATGGCAGCCAAGGGCCGAGCCCTGTGTGTCATAAATGACAGGGCCGTCCAGAGGAAAACCTCCTCTGTAGGCAGTTTTTATCCCTTTTTAAGGTTTTTGGTTTTAAGGAGTGGAATCTTTCAGTAGCAGAAGCTGTTTCGATCAGCCTCACCTGGTTTTTATATCTCACAGCTCCTGAGGGGGAAACGAAAATGAAGATGACCCGGGGACGCAGAGGAATGGTGATGGCAAGGCCTGGACAGCCCTGCTTTCTGAAAATGGACTATGCAGAGGTGCCGTACTTTTTACAATCACTTTGGTGTCTCTCGCCCCATGAAATGACTCTTGAAAAGTCTCTTTTTCTGCAACCATAAATGCCTCTACTATGATCCTCAGGAAAACACTCATAAAACACACTCATGTGAGGAATTCGATGTTCTTCGTCTCCCGGGTCCCTGGGCTACTGCATGCACAGGCACAGACCTAAAGTAAATCCGAAGACATTCAGATGTAGTGCGCCCCAAGATTCTCAGTGCTTACTGTAATTATAAAACACTCGCTGAAGCAGAGCTACAAAGGTATTTTTCTTCCTCGAAGTTGTTTCTGTCTTGTAGGTGGGTAGGCTCCTAAATCAAAATCGGGAGTTTAATTTTAAAATATTGCCGGTGACATTTTCACCAGGGAGCATTACTCTTGCTAAGGATCCGTCATGGATCAGCATTATGTCTTTTTAGTCCACTAAATTGTCATGATGCCCTACAAGGCATTTATTATTCCCCAGTTTACATTAGATTAGGAAACTAGATCTCAGAGCTTAAGGGGACACAGAGCTACAAAACAGTGGGGCCGACCTTTGAAACCAGGTCTGCAGTGTCTCCAATGGTATAATAGGAAGGGTGGGAGGGGTGGGGCAATTTTAGGTAGTTACCTGTGAGGTAATACCTGCCTAGAGATGCTAAGGATGTGAGCTCGCAGTCTGTGTGGGAAAGTACTACCAAAAGACACGGGAAGAGGGAGGCATGAAAAGCTGGGGCCATTAATGCAACCCATCTACCACACTGGGTGCGTAAGCAAGGGTTGGGGAACACGAAAGCAGACTCGGGGAGGAGGCAGGGTCCAGACAATACAGAGCCTTATGGGGCATGCGAACCAGGTCTTGTTTCATTCTGAGGCCAAGAAGAAAGCCCTGACAGTGGCTTGGACGAACTGGTACCAGTGGAAGCGGAGACCAGTGGGCGGAGTTGAGATATGTTGTGTCCATTGAATGGGTAGAAGGATTTGGTGATGTTTTAGATGTGGGGACTCAAGGATAACGGCTGGGTCTCTGAGTTTATGGTGAATGATGATGCCATTTCTTGAGAGAGAGAAGGATGGGGGAGAACAGGGGCTTCGGGAGCAGGAATCAAGAGTACCATTTGGAGCATTGACTTAGCCAGAGTCCAGATGAGGAAAGCAGAAACTATCATCTTCTCACGCAAAGAAGAATTTGTTCCTGGAAAATGGTTGCCAAGATCATGGTTGCATGAGAGCTTTTGCATTATAACTAGGTACTCCTGCTTTTTATGGGCTCTTTCCTCCATTCATTTTTTTTTCTGATTAAAAAATAATAATTAAAAACTTCTGGGGCCCCTAAAACAGTCATGGGCTCGAGGTGCCGTGCCTGCTGTAACTAATGGGTAAGTTGGCTAGGCTTATGGTGCTGAAAGGACTGGAAAGCAGAAGGGCATACGATATTGCATAGAGATGGGGAAGCCGCTGCCCCCCAATGGGACCGAGCTCAGGACACATTTAGCCACCGATGGCAAGGGGACCACCAGTTCCTGCTGCCTCGCAGGGGCCCTCATTGCTCTCCCAAATACTGCAGCAAACTCTACTCCCAAAGTTGCTTAAACCATCATTACAGAAACTGCTGGAACCATGGCAGCTACCACTGAGCAGAAGACATCGGGGTCGCCATTGCCAGAGGTCCTGCCAGGAGCACCGTGGTTTTGAATTGCTTTCCCTCCCTCATCTCCATGTAATGCCTTTTACGGGCAGAACCTGATGTAAAAGTCAGCAGCTTTAGGAGTCTGGGAGTTGTCCTTTGCAGGTTTCCAGTCCTCGCAGTACCAGGAGAACATAAGATAGCAAACGCAGGTCACGAATCAACCAGTAAATATCTAGCACACGCATGTGAAGCCTGAGATGCCCGTGAAAGATACCACTGGAAACGTCGAGTGAGCTCACTCTGCAGGGAGGGTGGAGAAAGAAGAGTCGGCGAGCTAAGCCTAAGAATAAGACCACCAAGATTTCCCTCGGACACAGGAGAAGAAACTGACAAAGCCGACTGAGGCATCAGAGAAGAAAAGAAGCCAGCTGTAGGAGTTGAAAAGGAGGATCAGCCGTGTTAAACACTGCTAAGAGGTTGAGGAAGGTGGAAACAGAACGGTGGCCCCTGGATTTCACATCACCGATAATGAGCATCACCGGTAACCTACACAAAGGTAGTCCCAGAGAAGTGCTGTGCACGGACACCCAAACGACTATGTGTTTCCTGACTGTTTTCCAAAAACTCTGTGATGTGTGGATGGTGACCCCACGTATCTACAGAGTGCTAGAATAAAGTTCCAAACTCAGGTTTCTGACAAATCCAGTTAGTCCTCTTTCTACAATTTCAAAAATTCATAAAATAATCACCGTCCTGCCTTTGCAAACAATGACATGGCAAAACAGAATGTTCCAATCCTTTCTCGCTGAAAGCCTGGCCACGTGCAACTTGGTCCACATGGAATCTCAAATTAAAAAACATACTGGGACACAAAATTCCACAGCCTCCAGGAGTCCTCGGTGAGAGGCGCTGTGAGTGTGTGCGGATGGAAACCAGGAGTAGGGATGGTCTTCTCATCACCACCTCCCCCGACACTTATCTTATCATCCCTCTCTTAAAGACCAGGGAAGGTTTTGTGTTCTGATCCCTTTATTTTTCAAGCAACGGCAGGGAACTTGCGATCACATCTGTCAGCTAAAAATTCCAAGGAAGCTGTCTGCATGCGAGGCAGGCTTCAGAAGATGAAAGGTCAAGAAATAACTGCTGAGGGGGAGGACCTGCAAAAGAGGGAAATGAGAATCTATTGAAAAATGGGGCGCGACTGTAGAAGGCTACATAGCTGAGAAGGGCCCAGGGGAACGTTCCCAGCTGATTCCAAAGCGTCCATGAAATCACTGCCTGGAATGAGTGGCACCAGCAGGAATATTAAGAGAGAGAGAGAGAGGCGGGTTCCAAGGAAGAATGACGTTTTGTCATTTCTGAGGCCTGATATTATCTGGGGGAAAACCAGGTACATTCCTTCTGCCAATTCCTAAATTTGTCTCTTGCCTGGATTTTGCAACCGTCTCCTACTTCGTCTCCCTGCCTGTGGCACGGTGTCTGCGTGACTCTGCACAACAGCTAACATAGGGCCCTTTTGCGTTGTCATCAGGCCCTATGGAAGTGAGGAGAAGAGAATGAAGAGGCTGATGGACGCTTACGTACATGCACACAATAAAGTATGACAGAGACAGCACGGCGTTCTGCAATCGGATCACTTGGATTTGCATCCTGGCCCGCCACCTCTTACTAGCTGTGTCACTCTGAAGAAGTCGCTAACCCTTCTGCACATCAGTTTTTCTCCTCTGGAAACAATGATGTTAACAGTGCTGACTTCTTAAGGTCAGTGCGATTTTTAAAAGAGCTACTCTGTGTGAAGATACATAGTAAGCACTCAGTAAGCGTGAGCCAACAGCAAAAGGGAACAATGTTTTCAAGGTCAGTACAGATCGGGTGTGTCCAGCTTCCCTGTTGACAGTCCATATTAAGAATTTTATCAAAGTCCCACTTTGATAGACAGACAGATAAGTATATCTTATGCACACACATCCACATGCAACATGTTCTTGCACAGATTATATTTAGAAGTTTAAGATAAGACACTGTTTAATGGCCTTTTGTAACAAGTTACATAAAGACTGCCAAGGGCCTTACCCCCCCTTCTCCTTCTACCCTGATCTACTCTGAAGACAAGGAGTGTCTTTCCTCTTCACTCAGTACGTTTGCAGCTTCCCTGCTTGAAGGGGCTGAAGCATGCCCAGCAGGAATTCTGGCAGGTTTGATGTCTCCTGGGGCTTCCCTCCTCGCCTTCTCACTGTGTCCTCTGTGGTTTTTCCTCTGTGCACATGCATCCCTGCTGTCCTTCTGTCCTTCTGTGGGCCCCAATTTTCTCTTCCTGTAATGACACCGGTCACATTGGGTCGGGGCCCACCCCATTGGCCTCATTAACTTACTCGCCTTTGTTAAAGACGCTTTCCAAATACTGTCACATTGTGAGATGCCGAAGGTTAGGGCTTGCACATATGAGTTTGGGGGGACACAACTCAGCCCATAATACTTACTCATGAGGTTTGTGTGCCTATGGGGCATTGTGCCCTTTCTCAAACCTTGTACCCTTTCTCGAACTTTGGAATCAGATTGGACAATGTGACCCTCACATCAGTTTTTTGTGCATTATAAACTTGATACCGCGGTAGCTGTTGAAAATGCATTCTTAAAAGAGATATGACATCATCAAGATGAATGTAGCATCAAGTTGAGACTCTGAACTACCTCAGGCTAATACTTTGGAGTCTAATAGATGCCAAATATCACTGTGTTTCCTTTGAAATTTTAAGATATCCTAAGATGCCCCTTTGACTGCTTTAGCACCCCAGGGTAACTTGGCACCCAGTTTGAGAACTCTTACCCATCCATCACATTTGGTCTTCTCAAATAACTCAAAGTTTCGTATAGACCATTTATGAGAAGAGGAAACTGGTGCTAAGGCTAGATATATAATTTCACTAAGGTAATACAGTTAATAAAGAGTAAAACTAGGGTGCCTGGGTGGCTCAGTTGGTTAAGCATCCAACTCTTAGTTTCGGCTCAGGTCACAATCTCACAGTTTCATGTCACTGACTGACAGTGCGGAGCCTGCTTAAGATTCTCTCTCTCTCCCTCTCTCTCTCAATCCCTCCCCCACTTAGGCTGTCTCTGTCTCTCTCAAAATAAATAAATAAATAAGCTTAAAAAAAAAAAAGAGTAAAACTAGGTCTATCTGCCTCCAAAGCTCACTCTATTACTGGGACAGGTAGAGTTGATTAGTATGCTTCTCCTTTCAACGTACTTCCCTGCACTGCTAAAAGCTAAAGGAAAAACCACTCTTCCCGGAGTCCTTTGAGGCAAAGGTTCAGGATGCAAATTAGGACTTGCAGACTAGATGCACTCAAAGGAGATTTTTTTTTTATCTTTAATTTTTATTTATTTATTTATTTATTTTGGAGCCTAACTTTCATCTTTTCTTTTTTCTTTTCTTTTTTTTTTTGAATAATTTATTGTCAAATTGGTTTCCATACAACACCCAGTGCTCATCCCAACAAGTTCAAAGGAGATTTTAAGTGGAGAGTAAGACAGCAGTCATCATCATGCCTGACACTTGGGCATTTTTTTCTAGAGTGTCATTGCAGCAACTTGTCTTTAGCCTTGACCGTCAAGATAGTTAAAGTGCTGCACAGACTCAGGGTCCCTTTGCCCAATTACCACGTTTATGGAAGTCAAGGTGGTGACAGCGACTTGCAGCCCCTGAGGTATGTTCTTAAACTCAGTAGTTTTGGTAGCTATCCCCAAATTCCTCACTTTCCGCTGCACAGAAATAGCAGCTCTGGGGCGTGGGGAGGAGGTGTGATTCTTGTAATGCTCAGGGGCATTCCTAGATATACAGCTACTGTCCACACTTCCAGCCCTTTTAACACTTTGGAAAGCCCCAAATTCCCTGCTAAAAGATCTTTAAAAATCCTTGAGTGATATATGTTTCCTACACATATGTCTGAGTGGTACCATTATATTGCACATACGTTAATAACTTATGAGAGAGAAGCCACTACGTTTGTATAAAAGAAATCACATAAAAGAGCATTCCAGCCAACATGGCCTGTGTGCATAAAAGGCTCAGAAAGGAGGAAATTTATGAAGACCTCAAAAAGATAGGATATTAAATTCTATGTAAAGCCTACTGGCTATAAAAGAACATTGCTGGGAAATTAATGGGTTACTTCCCACTTATACTTTTAGGATTCATTAAACAGTTTAAATAGATGGTTTCAGAAATAAACTTTGCCATATTCACCCCAGAAGTTGTTTTTTTTTTTTTTTGAAGGGGTAGGGATAGGTACACAGCTATATACACCAGACACACACACACATATAGACATACATACACCTAGATGGTGGACTGTATAATTGAAACTTAAGTTACCAAGAAACAGAGGCTCTATTTCAACACGAATAAAATAGATTAATAAATCAAACTTGGCAGAGTATCAAAAGAGCACATTCCTTCTGATAATCCTGAAGTTAGAGAACTCCTCGAGATCCTATATGGCCCTGAATTTGGGGAGTTATCTTTCCTAAGAGATTATTCCCAACAAAACAACTTGGGTTATACTTTCATGATGGTTCCCACCAAAGAACGGGGCAGCCTCTCTTTAATATTCAGTCTTAATGTCATTCAGACCTAAGTGTGCCTCGTAAATCAGAGAAAGGCAGCAGAGACGTATATGCCCTGGGTGGGTGGTATCAGTCAGGGCCTTGGCAGAAAAATGGGAATTACACTCAAAGGGGTAACTGAAGAGGGTTTAATGAAAGTCTTATTAATAGTTAAGGTCAGGGTTAAGGGAACCAGTGTGGGTTGCTGAAAGTCTCAGGGACAGCAATAGTAATTTGCTATAGCTTCTCCCAGGCTTCCCCTCTCTCCCTGCCCATTCAGAGCTAGAGGCCATCACCCCCTATAAGTTCTGAAAGGCCAGAGGAGGGCGCTGTTACTGGGATATGGAAAGAAATTGAGCCACGGGAGAGGGTAGGCCTGGCAGGCGCTGTTGCCATAGGAAGAACAGCTACTGATAAACCAGGGAGGCAGTAGAGCTGGCAAAGATAGAGAAGAACAGATGTCCCAGAGCCCATCCTCCGGGCTTTCCATGGGGAAAGTTTCAGATTCTGCAATAAACAAACAAACAAACAACACTGGATTCCATAGGACATATCGATCAAATATTCCTGGGCGTGTTACTTAAATTTTCCAAAATTGTCTTCTCAGCTTAAAATAGGAAAAATAATACCAAGGGTGTCACAGCGATCGAAGGGAAGAACATATCTAAGGGTGATGTGGAAACTACAAACCACAATAAAATGCTACTTATTTTTATCATATTATCATCATTAGCATCTTCAGAGACACGCACTGATTTCAAAAGAAGATGTGAACAAGGCATCTTAGAACAAAGTTATGATTTTCCTTCATTCCAGAATATTTTACAGCTTAGTCACTGTTGGCTACTGATATTTAAATATCAGGGATACGTGGAACTAAACAACTAAAGACAGTGAGGAGGATGTTTTCAAAGGATAAATACTTTATCATTAAAAGAATTTAAGGAAACATAAGTGACCATGCTTTTCAGTCTTTGCTCTTGGTAACTCCATAGGGAAACTTGGAGAGATGTTTATTCACTGGGTCCTAAAATCTATGGTATTGGCAAACTGGCCACCACTCTCACCTCAGGCGCCTGCGGCAGACGTGGCCAAGCCCAAAGATAAGAGGAGAGCCCAGAAAAAGCGTTAGAAACTTCCACCACATCGCATGCCAGGCAGCCACTAGTAAGGAGCTGGTTGGAGGTAGTGTATGAGATACATCACATTCATTATCACTGAACATCCAACTGTTCAGCAGCATGTTCACACTAACTGAAGTCCTGGGTACTAGTTTGTACCTCACAATGTATAAAGGTTTCCAACAAATCAGAGAAGCCCAGAAAAGAGCAGGCAATCTAGTTGAAGAACAGGAATGTTTTCCTGAAAATGAGAAGATTTATAAAAGCTAGAGTAAACTCTTCATTTACCTGAAAGGCTTGTGCTAAAGAGGGGCGGCTAGGTTCACTGTGGCTCCCAGGAAAGACCTAGCACTAATGGGAGAAGGATCTGAGAGGGGTGTCTATCAGGTGTTCAGCATTCAGAGCTAACCAATAGTGGTGTGACTTCTTTTTAAGAGAGAGAAAAAAAAGCATGAGTGGGGGAGGGCAGGGAGAGGGAGAAAGAGAGAATCCTCAGCAGGCTCCACACCATCAGCAGAGAGCCTGACATTGAGCTCAAACCCACAAACTGTGAGATCATGACCTGAGCCAAAATCAAGAGGGGGACACTTCGCCCACTGAGCCACCCAGGCGCTCCAATAATGGTGTGACTTTGAAGTTCCAATGAACTGGGTGAACCTGTCTCAGGGTGTATTCAAATAAAATAATTCCTGATTTAGGAGAGCGAGTAGGCTACAGGACTACTAATATCCATTCCAGGTGTAGATTTCCAAAGTTCTAGGCCTTTCTGGGTGTTCGGTGGTGCACACCAGCTCTCAGAGGGCAGCTTAAGGGAAAGCCATACTTGTTCACTTGGGAATCCTCCGATGGGTATAGCATTGGCAAAGTCCCACACAATCCATTTGCCCGCTTTATTTTATAATGTGTCGGCCAGAACTCCCCTTGCCAATATTTTGTGCCCCCAAAAGGAGAGCTCACGATGCAGTAAATTATTGATGATGCTGCCAAAAAGGAATTTCACTCTCGGATCAAATTTGGATTAAATGTAGTAAATCCACGGCATTAGTTTTTAATAACCAAAACGTTCTGTCGATGTGCTCGAAGAGAATAAAATTCCCCCTTTTAAAGGTCTGTTTGATGTAACACTTGAAAGCTGAGATGCAATCAATCATTAACCATGTTTAATATTCTCTACCTTCTAGAAATACAATACGGTCAAGGTGCTGAGGTGTGAAAACTGGCCAAAGTTCAAATCTCATATTAGATGAACCCACTTTTGAAGTATCATTTTCTTCCCCACATTCAGTTTAGCTATTTCTTCACTATATCACCTTTATTCATCACTACTTATTTAAATGAAACGACTTTCACCTGGTATTTGGGCCTCTAGGCCCATGTCGGGGGGAAAGAGGACACACTGTAACACAGACAAGAAAAGCAGAGATTAGAGCTCCCTGTTTCTGTATAAAATGAGCCAGCAACAAAATGGGATATCTCCATATGGAACGACTAGGTATTTGTTTAAATACGCTCGAACAAATTTCTGCAATGCTGCCACCTTTTTGGTGACATGCTTTGGGATAAGTTTGAGGACGTGGATTCTGTCTTATTTATCTGTTTCCTCAACAACACAGGACTCAGCACTTAATGGGATAATAGATATGCAGTGAATTGAATAAAATACAAACTACCAAGTCCTCCCTTCTCCGTGCTCCTCAGAGTATTCACTGTGGGAATTGTCTTCTTGGTGTTTTTCTTTCTTGTGCGTCTGTCTCCCGTGCTAACCTGTGAAGTCTTTGGTGGCCTCTTATGTCACTGATTCCCAGTGTCTAAGTCAGTGCCCCTGGGCACTCCTTTAATATTTGTTGAATTTGAAGCTTTCCTCCGGGAGATCACACCCATATACTCAAAGAGGCTTTACTGAAGAACAGCACTGGATGGTAAAGAACAACGGCTTTCAGAGTGGCTGGAGTGATGAATCAGCCACTTACTAGCCATAGAAACTATGGAAATATACTTATCCTTATTTATGAAAAAGGGACGATAGTAATTTGAATTTATGATGCTTGCCATTTACAAAGTACTTTCCTATATATGTGAATTCTATTTAGTGTTTATTTTCCCAGTTGTACCCAGTGTACTCTAGGCAAGACAATCGCATCACAAGAACAATTAGGAGTGCTACGCACCGACGCTGCGAATATCATTTAATCCTTTCTGCTCCATCCTGATTCCCACATATTTGCCAGCACACCTCTTCCTGCAGATGTGGGAACCACTGTGGGCCACTTTGCTTTCAGAGTAGAAATGAGGCCAGACTTTACCTTCCCGCCCCATCACCCTTTGTGGAACTCCTCTCTCACTAGCTGTCATTTTTACCTGTCCTGTCTGCCCACACACGCTACCTCCATTTCCTTGCCATGGCCCATTGGCTCAGCGATGGAATTTCAGACTACTGAAATGGGGTATGATCTAGCCTCTCATGCTTATAGACTCCAAACATAGAAATTATTAGCAAAGTGTGCCTCTTTGAGCTTCTGGGACATTGAGATTTCTACAGAAGCACCTTGAGGTGGGCATCATTGCCCCATTCTTCCAGTGGGGAAACTGAGGCTTGGGACAGAAAAGTATCTTGTGCAAAGCCACAGAGCTAGAACTGGCAGATCCAGAATTGGAACCCCAGTGCTCTGAGATCGAATCCTATGCCATTTTGCAAGTACATGCTTCTTGCTTAGATCATGAACTGTTATTTTGTTCTATACACTTAGTATTTCAGTAGTAAAAACAACACATCCTATTAGGTGTGGTGGTAAAAATTCCTTTCTGTACTACTCTCTCATTCCTAAACCTTCCAGGATGAAACGAACTCTGATTTCTCAGAAAGAACATAGCCGAAGTTATCTCCCTACACTATGGAGGCAGCGTGACACATAAAGAGAGAAAAGGCTTATGAGGCAGACCAGACAAATCACAGTATACTCGCTTGATGACCTTGAGCAAGTTATTAACTCCCCGGAGGCATTTTCTTCTGTAGAAAATGAGGATAATATGTCTTATTTCTCTGGGTGGTAAGGAATGAAAGCCATATTTTAAACACCTCAGCAAATCAACAAATTTTTAACTCACCATCTTTTCTGTTTCTTAAATGACTATCACCTTCTGTTGCCAATAAAGAATGTTTTTAAAGAAAGAATTTATTCTGCCCGTAAAACTCTAAATCTTGCAATTACGGGGTTCCAAAGAAGATTGAATCCTGCCTTGTTTGGGGGTTAACACCTTCATATAAAATGGCATTTATTGAGAAGAGTTGAGATCGAACCAAGGACCAATCTAATTCCTTTTTGTGGATTCATTATTCAAGGAAGAGTAGAACCCACTAGCTGCCAGAGCCCTGAGTAGAAGCATAATTTCAAAAGCTCAACCATCTTACCACATAAGAGCAATACAATTGTAACCTCAGAGTTATTCAACCTCAGATGGAGAGAAATGACATAGAAATATGAGTTACATAAGTGAGGAGCCCCAAGCCAGCTTGCAGTATTTTCCAAGAATTTTCCTTATAAAAGCCATGGAAAATATATTGAACAGCTATTTTGGCCTTAACAGTGTGTGTGGCGGAGTACCTCACAAAGTCTTCTGATTAGTTTTTACTGCTATGTTATTGTAAGATCTGTGTTTTATAAATTTTTCATAGTCAATTAGATTCAGAAGGACCCTTAGACGTGATCTCCAGCAATACACTGCTCAGTGCGGGCACGTCATCCCCAGTGTCCACGGGCTGATTGTTTCACCCCTGCTGGAGGGGAGAGGCGGAGGGGAAGGAGGGAAAAGACGGCAATAGATGGTTCTGAGACAGTCTAGCTCACAGGGTATGACTACTAGTATCGAACGAGTTCACAGGAGTTCTCTCTACTCATCTCAATGTTACTTGCTCTAAGAAGACTAGCACTGAATTTGGTGACAACATTTTTCCTGTTACGCTCCTTTTTATGTTCTTTTTCCTCGGCCTCTCTGCAAGTCGTGTCCTGACACAGGACACCACCCTGTCCCCTCTTCTCTCATTCTTCTTTAGAAGCTATTCATATTCATTGCTTTCGCCTCCAGCTCTCTGCTGGTGATTTTGAAATCTGCAATTCAGAGCTCTCTGGAGGGCCAGATGTCACAGATCCAACTGATTTCTGAACATCTCCACCTGACGCCGAACAGAAAACTTCAAAAATGAGGCCCAAACTGAACTCCTCGATTTACCCCAAACGTTTTTCTCCTCTTGACAATTAGTCCAATAAAAATATAATAAACCACTAATATTTACCTCCTTTTTTTTTTTTTAACATACCTAAGTTTGGAGTCAAAGTAGAGATTTAAACTGTGATTAAGGGAATAAGAATTCTCAAAAAGTATCTGTCATACACTCAGAATCTGAATAATTTACAGTGATATTCTTTTCTTTTTTTTTTTTTTCACATAAAACTTTGGAAGTATAACTTCCGTGCATGTGGCCTTCTTTTCCAGAACGTACTGGGATAGCAAGGAACAGATTTACTCTCCTCCCTTAAACAACCTGAAATCCAGGCAAAAAACCAATTGTGACAAAATGCTTCTCCGACATTGGACAACAGTCAGCACAGGAGTGAGAGAAGGGAAGTAAACAAACCTATGAGAGTTCAGCTTACGGCCTAGAGCTGCGCGCAGGTGGGGAAAGCTCAAATAGGTCAGAACCTGGCAAGCAAAGGTTGCTAGAATTTGAGGGACACAGCACCAGAGTGGAGGGAAGTACACAGACAGAGAGCTCCAGAGATCTACAGAGCGGTCCTTAGAATTCTTGGTTGAGCGCCATTTTGGGCATGCATGAAAGGAAATTACCCAAAGGCAGGAAAGACCCAGACAGAGGGCTGAAATAGCGTGTGGGCCAGTCAACCAGAATGGAAAGACACTGTAATTGTTAGGGCACCAGGTCAAGTTCTGAGAAAGGTATCACCACAGCAGTAGGGCTAAACTAGCCCTTCGTGTCCATCTACTCCGGACACGCCTTAAGAAAGCTTAAAAGCAAACCTAGAAAGGATTCAGTTGTTCCAAATCACTGCATGCCAGAACAAAAGCCAACACTAGATGAAGGAATATAACCAAACTCAGCACCTAACAATGCAAAATCACAATGTCTAGCATCCTGCATAATATTAACAGGTATTCAAAGGATCAGGATAAGAGAGACCATAATCAGGAGGAAATTAATAGATAGAAATAGACCCTTAAATGAAAGAGATGATAAAACTAGCAGATGAGAATGTTCAAACAGATGTTCCATATATCCAAGAAGATAGCAAATACATAAATAGGACGATAAGAAAAAAATACAAGATATAAAAGTAAGGTCCAAATGGAATTTCTAGAAATAAAAACACGATGTCCAAAATCTTTTTAAAAAAGGATTATATCCAGCGGTGCCTGGGTGGCACGTTTGATTAAGCAGCCAACTTTGGCTCAGGTCATGGTCTTGTAGTTCGTGATTTTGAGCCCTGCATCTGGCTCTGCACCACCAGTGCTTGAAAGTCTCTCTCTCTCCTTCTCTCTCTGTCCCTTCTCCACTTGCACTCTCTCTCTCTCTTAAAATAAATAAATAAACTTTTAAAGATGGATTATACCCTGAAGAAGAAAAATTACTGTGAAGCTCTAACCAATTAAAATTCCCCAAAATGAAACACAAAGAGAAAAAGAAATGAACAGAGCATCAAGACAGAACAAAGAAAATAACCTTCAAAATGAAGAATAGTGTCTGAAAAATTCAGTCCAATGAAGCAGTGTAAAATTCATTTCCAGCAGATCTGCACTGTAAGATACGTTAAAAAGAAATTGTTGAAGAAGAAGGAAAATATTATCAGATGGAGATTTAGATCTAAATAAAAGAGTGAGCCCAGAAATGACAAATATATGCCATTTTTTTCTCATTGTTAATCTCTTGTAAACAATTAACTTTATAAGACAAACAAACAAAAGGCATTAAATTGTGGAGTTTAGAACACAGGTAGAATAAAATGTATGACCAGACTAGCCCAAAGTATAGGAAGGGGAAATTGAACTATATTGCTATAAAGTTCTTAAAGGGCACAAAGAGTGACATAATAATAATTTGAAGGCGAACTGTAGTAAATTAGAGAAGAATTCATCAAGAAGAAATATCAATCCAAAAAAAATGTATGCATGTAACCACAGAGCTTCAAAATATATGAAGCAAAAACAGACAGAATTGAAAGTAGAACATAAAAATCTACAATTGCAATCGAGAGTTTCAAAACCCTGATCTCAGCAAACTAGAGAACACAAAGATAATCACCAAAGAATAAGAATTAAAACAAAACAAAACAGATAAACAAAAAAGAAGAAAAAAAGAAAGAAAATCACCAAGGATATGAAAGACTTGAAGAACACTCTCAACCCACTTGACCTCTGTGAAATTTATTAGACACTCCACCCCAACAGCAGAACACAAGTTCTGCAACAAGATTGATCATATCCTGGGCTGCATATCAAGTCTCAATAAATTTAATCAAACATATGTTATCTGACCACAGGAATTTAAACTAGAGATGAATGTCAAGAAGATATCTGAAGAATCTCCAAATATTTGGAAATTAAACAGCCCATGAATGAATGAAGAGATCCGAAGTGAAGTTAGAAACTGTTTTGAACTGAATGAAAATGAAAACACAACACATCAAAATTTGCAGAATACAGTTAAAGCAGTTCTTAGCAGGAAGTTGATAGCACTAAATGCTTATGTTATAAAATAAGAGTCTCAAAGGGATCTAAGTTTCTATTTAAGAAATGAGGAAAGAAGAAAAAATGAATTTACATACAATTAAATGCACTCATTTTAAATGCACAGTTCAGTAAGTTATAACAAAGGTGTATAATCCATGTATATACCACCATAACCACCCCGAAGTATCCTTGCAGTTAGATGATCACTACTACCCTATCACTAATACCAGCCCAGGGTGACAACTGATCTGCCCTCAGCCATTATAGATTATATTTCCCTGTTGTAGAATTTCATATAAGTGGATTAATATGATAACTCTTGCAATCTGACTCCTTTTTCTTAGCATGTTTTTGAGATTCAGCCTTACTGTTGCTTATCAGAGATTTGTTCCCTTTTATTGCTGAGTAATTTCCCATTATGTGACTACATCACAATTTGTTCATCTATTCACTTGTTGATGGGCATTTAGATTGTTAGCTTGCAGATTTTGATTATGACTAAAACTGCTATGAACATTTGTGAACAAATGAGTCTGGGACTTCATCAGAAATTGCACATTTGCTTGGCTTTCTGTCCTTCCCTATCCTGGTTCTCCTGTTCCTTTACTGATATCTTCAAAGATACTTTATTAATTAATCATTTGTACCAGAATCCTTGGAACAGAATCTACTTCTGAAAGAACCCAACCTAAGATATCACCTGAAGCAAATGCATTTCAATATCATGCTTATCTTCAAGATCCGACCCGTCACTCCTCATTGCCTCCAGACTGATAACAAAAGTCAAGTCTCCGGCACAGTCCAAGCAGGGAATTATAGGCTCTGCTCCAGGAAATAGCTTCTTGGCACCACTCACAGGACTCTCACAGGGACCAGGGAGCATGTATAGGAGTGGACCTTGAGGTGTGGGATCTAAGAAGGCAGAGTATAACACTGAATAGGTGAGAATTTACCTACTTGAGATTCAACATTCTTGCAAAAACATATGGAGCTAGTCCCAATTCACTAGTTTGAACCTGGCAAAGGACAACAGTAAAGGAGATGGAGATGCAAGAATTGTTAAAATGTGCCATAAGGAAAATGGTCTGAAAGCAAGGAAGTGAAAATATCAAAATGGATTTATTAGGTAAGAACAGAAATTCTACTGTGTTCCCAAAGAGGGTCCCAAGGACATTCACTTTACTAAGGCAACGTACACTAGCAAAAAGGCTATTGGCATTTTTGAGAAACTCAGTGGTGACTATCTATATAGGCCAGGGTGGACAGGGGAGGTGCTGTGGAATAGTAGAGGCCAGGAACATTAGAGACAAAGAGGACATAATTACCAAAATGGGCAGCAAACCTTGGAGTGGCCAGTAGGATAGGATGCTTTGGCTTGCCAAGATCTGTGGCAATAGATAATACATCCTGAAATTCTAGGAGTGAAATATGTGAACAACAGGCCAGGGTGATGTTCGACTTGTATGATTAGAAAAAAGGCTGGAAAGCAAAAATCTGATTTCATTTGCTGCTATGGAAAATTACGGTCCCCAGCCTCATTTCCAGATCTAAAACTGTTCACAATACCAGCCCCTATTGACAAAAGGGAAGACCTGCCTCTTCGTTGAAGGCCCTACAGTATCACAACAAGAATATATGACAAATATTCTGGTGATTTGTCCATAAACAAGTGCCTGAATTTTCATGGAAACAGAATATTCGGAAAAGGAGAATTCCTAGAATTTTCAATGAATATTGGACAATAGATCAGAGGTGACACGCAAGGATACGAGGTAGCCTAGATTTTCCCGAAAAGCAGAGCTTGAGACAAGGATTGCTTGTAGGTAGTTAATTGATGGAAGAAACATCAAAGAATCAGAGTTGGGTCAATGAGAGTAATGACACAGAAAAGGAGGGAAAAAACAATCCAATGATATGTTATCAAGAGGGTCCCTAAGGGGAACATCTATGGCTTGATCCTGCTAGAGACCCTCTGAAGAATAATTTAGAATGAGCTTCCAAATTGTCCACTGAAGAAGGAAAGAGGATTATTTATCTGCCAATTCTCCCCTATTTGTCAAGAGTCACCATATTGATGTTAGTCACCTCACACTTCCTTGTTTGTTCTTTACATCAGAATGGCTGGCACAGTTTCTTCTGCAAGTATCCAAAAGGCAGGTCTGAGAATCCCATAGGCAGTAAGTGAGAGGTAATCAGAGCTGCTTTCACAGTAGGGACTAGACCTTGTCTCATTAACTCTCTTACGAAGCCTCAGTGATTAGGCTGGCTACCTCTCTGAAGGTGACGCCATGAAAGATTGGATTTTCATTTCCTCTGCCTGGAGAATAAGGCGAGAGCATTGTCTGGCTCCATACTGCAGATGGGAGATGTGATGGCAGGCACTAGAGAATCTCAGGTACAAGGGGCGGACTGTATCAGATATCTCTTATCCACCACTTCAAATCCCCTTGGCCTTGTTTATCTCATTCCAGGAAGCACTGTTCTGTGCAGTCTCAGACTGACTTATTGGCACCGTAATGTGACAGAGCCTCACACTGTCAGACCTGCACCATGCACCTTTTTTCCCCTGAAGCTTCTCTCTTGATCCTGAGTTGTGAAATGGGCTGGGACTATGCACAGCATCCATGTATGCAAAACCCAGAAGTGAGGCAAAGTGAACACTTCTTGGGGTGAAACATTAGTACATGGCAGATAAATAGAAGTGCATCAGTGCTCCTTATGTCTCCTTATTGTGGCTAATATGGAAATGCCTCACATATAATCCTTAGTCAGTCCTGTGGGATCAGACAACAAAGAACCGCTAGCTGTGACCAACTCAATAGTACATCTTTTGGATGTCTCTCTCTCTCTGTCTTTGCTCCCCCAAGTGAAAGAGCTGTTACATGGGATTTCAGCCTTTGTGCTTCCTACCAAATCACTCATATATAAGCCACCATCTCAAGCTGCGAATGTTGGGGAATCTGGGTGTAGCAAGGGGTGACAAAATTATCATTATTTCAAGGTGATGATTATCCAGAAAACCAAGAGACACAACAACCACAACAAAACTCTAATAACAGGACTCAATACTTTGGCTCACAATACAAATACACAAAAATGAATCACTCTTCTATCCGTGTGTAATAACTTAAAAAAAATTACATGGGAAATGTCCTAAACCTAATGAGGACAAAATGACTACATTCTGAGCCATAAAATATATGAATTATTGGGAAGATATGCCATGTTCCAAGGAAGGAAGGACTTAATGGTATAAAGATGTCAGTCCTTCACAAACTATACATTTAATGAAATTCCAATTAAAATTCTAATTCTTTAACCTAACAACTTAAAAGATACCCAAAAAAAATAGCTGGGGGAATAAAATCATGAAAATAACCAGGGACATTTTTAAAAAAGAGTAGTAAGAGAGGCCTCACTCTAATTGATATGCAAGTTTGCTGTAATGATATAATTTAAAAAATTTGCATTACAGCTACAGATAATCCAGGAAACTGGCCCCAGTTGAGACAGATGTAATATATGTTCAAACTGACATAACATATCAGTGAGGATATGTTAGGATATTAGTGGATAGGTTTTAATAATAACAGCACAATTGGTCAGTCACTTGGGAAAAAATATATATCTTCCCCTCCTTCATAGAGAAATAAGTTCCAGATGGAATAACAGCATCTTAGTTTGGGGCGTGTGCCTCTATAACTTTATTTTGGCATTTACTTATTTATTTATCTGCTTTACATTAAGGATTCCTTGTATATAATGTTCTGCAATTTGCTTTCTTCGTCTATTATTAGTTACCTCTGGTGCGTGGGGAAGGGACTGTGTTTGAGGGTGATGACAAAAGGGAAGTTTATATAAGTTAATTGGCTCATTTAACAAACAGTTGAGGGCCTGCCATTTCCAGGCACTATTCCTGGTGCCGAGGATACAGCAGGGGGCATCAACTCTAATTCTGCTTTCCTGGAGTGTACATTCTAGAGGGGAGTAGAGAGACCGTAAACAAAATAAGTAAGTAAAATATAGAATAAATGGTGAAAATGCTACAGAGGAAAGTAAAGCACAAAAGGGGATAGAGAAGAACTACTTTGCTGAGAAAGTGACATTCGAGAAGAGATGGGACAGAGGTGAGGGAATGTGCCATGTAGGTATATTCGCAGGCTGCAGAACGGTGAGCGCAAGGCCTGAGGAGGGAGTGGACCGACCTGGAACGTTCGATACCCTGACTTGGGCATGCTGTTCCTTGGAGAAAGAGTAGCAGGGAATGAGGTCAACAAGATAAGGCATACCTTGCAAGGCCTTAATGGATGTTTGAGGATTGTGGTGATTCCTCTGAATGACGAAGCAAGCTGTTGAAAGGTTTTAAGCCAAGGATGCACAATTTAACTTAGTTTTCTTAACAGGATTACTCTGTGGTTACTAAGCCAAGAATGGCAAGAAGGGAAACTAGACAGAGGCTGTTGAGAACCTGGAGAAGGGAGATGATGGTGGTTGGGACCAGTATGATGGCAGGGAAGGTAGCATAAGGTAATTGGCTTCTGGATATATTTTGAAGGGAGAGCTAGTGGGATTTGTTGAATACTTGAAGGACTGTAAAAACAAGAGAGTTAGGGGATGCCTGGGTGTCTCAGTCAGGTAAGTGTCTGACTCTTGATTTCAGCCCAGGTCGTGATCTCACGGTTTGTGAGTTCGAGCCCTGTGTTGGGCTCTGCACTGACAGCATGGACCCTGCTTGGAATTCTCTCTTTCCCTCTCTCTCTGCCCCTCCCCTGCTTGTTCTGTCTCTCTCTCAAAATAAATAAACATAAAAAATTTTTAATAAAAAAAGAGAGTGAGCAAGACTCTGAGGACTTTATTATGAACAACTGCAAGGTGGATTTGCCTCTAACTGAAATGGGAAGGATGACAGGAGAGGTAGGTGGTAGAGGAGATGTCAGGGCTTAGTTTGGGGTCTGTGAAATCTGAGATGCTTGTTACATATCCAGGTAGAGTTGTCAAATAGTCGGTGGATATATGACCCTGGAATCCGGGAAACAGTTCAGCAATGGACATATAAATTTGGGAGTCATCAGATCACATTTTAAGCCACAAGACTGAATGAGATAACCAAGGGAATGAGGGCATGTTTCAGTGATTCTAATCATATTTAAGTTTTTATGATAAAATTCTATTTGTGTATTATTTGTATAATTTTTCAAAATTGGTAAAACACTGAAAGAAAATATATGCAAAATTTTATATAATTGACTGTAGAGTAAAACATTCCGAGTTTTATACCAAAGAGCCAGTTATGAAGGAAATCACTAACAGACATGACTACATGATAATTTTCTAATGTTCTAGCTAACACGCATGGCATTTGTAAAAATAAGAAACCAACAAATTATTGGCAAAATCAGTGCCAATGTGTAGGACATACAAATTAATATTAATATGTAAATATTTTCTTGCAAATCAGTAAGAATAAGAAAAATGTCCCAATGGGGAAAAGTAAGTATAGATCTGAACACAAAATTCATAAAAGAAAAAAAAAGAACGCATCAATAAGAATATATGAAAGATATATATAAGAATATAGGAAATGTATAAACTAAAATAACATTTTCACTTAAATGGGCATCCCAAAATGTTTATGCGATACTACCTACTTTGTTTGGGTAGGGGTGCTAAAAAGTGTGTGTTCTTCATACATTCACTGTAAATTGATATTAAATTTCCTGAGAATAATGTGGCAGTCTCAAAAAGCCTTAAACTGCACATACTCTTTGACTAGAATGTCTGCCTCTCACAATTTATCCGAAAGAAATTGTCTTGTTTCTCGGTCATGATTCATTTAAAAGAAGGTGAACTGAAACATTTTACAAATAGTAAAACAATATGGGGCACGTGGGTAGTTCAGTCAGTTAAAGCGTCCAACTCTTGATTTCAGCTCAGGTCATGGTATCACAGGGTTCGTGGGATTGAGCCCTGCATTAGGCTCTGCACTGATAGTATGGTCCTCCTTGGGACTCTTCACTCTCCCTGTCTCTCTGCCCCTCTCTCACTCGTGCACGCATGCACTCTACCTTTCAAAATAAATAAACTTTAAAAAATAGTAAAGCGGTAGATATTAACTCAAGGCAACTTAAATAACCGATATTGGAGGGCACCCGTCCAGCTCTGTGCAGCATGGAACCTACATGGGATCCTCTCTTTCTGTCTCTCTCTCTCTCTCCCCCTTCCCTGCTCATGCACACACAAGCACTCTCTCTCTCTCAAATACACTGTAAAAAATAAATAAACAACTGGAATTAGATATAACTAAGTAAATTTTGCTACATCCATGTGATATGCTATCATAAACACGAAAGCCATGTTATAAAACGATTACAAAAATATCTGCATGAGTACACATTTTGTTAACACACAGACCTGGTAACAAAATGAAGGGCAGAGCAGCTTTCCATCTTAAAAACCAAACCAAAAAACATGTACCTATAATCTGAATAGAACAATCTGAAAGAAAATGTTTGAAAAATACCCTATTCAGTTTTGTCTGGGTAGTAGAATCGCAAGTAATTCTATTTTTTCCTTTCTGCTTTATTGTGCTTTCTTAATATTTTACCAAAAAAAATGTTTTCCTAACTTTGTGTGGTTGAAAGATGAAATCTATCTAAGGAATAAAAGAAGAAGGTCTAACGGTCTTGGTTGCCATCCAATATTATATAATCCTGGAGTACTTCAAACCACCCAGTCACGCGCTGACAGCTTGTCCAGATGTCTGGGATGAGAGTCCCAGAACATCTTTGTCCCTGCGAATTGGATGGCTGGGCACACAAACTCCCTGCTCTCTATTTCATTTATCTGCACTTTGACAAGGCAATTTTCCCTGTCATCATCGTTATGCTTTTCTGTTATGAATTGAGGGCACTTCGCTATGTATTTCACATACTTTGTGGCATCCATGCAAATATCCTCCAAGCTGAGTGTTAATATTTCATTTGACTAATGAGGAGAGCGAAGTATGAAGACTTGAGTGTGTTGTTCAGTGTAATTGGCAAGCGGGGAGCAGAGCCAAATTTCAAAGGCTGGTGTCTCTGCATCCAAAACACTGCACTATCTATCGGCTATAATTTTTACTCTAAAGAGTGAGTGGCCTGAAAGATGAATTAAGTGATAAAAGGACATCAATTAAAGGACAATGAGTTTTATTGTGAGTCAGCCCCTTTTTCAATTATATTTCTAACGTGCTTACATCAAGAAAAAAATGCTCAGTTTTGTCAGAGCCGATCCACAAAACCTCTTTGACATTTGCTGATTCTCCTTTTTCTAATACTAAGAGGTCAGATCAAATGCTTAGAGCCTACTTAGCAGTTAATAATATTGCTTTGCCTTATGGCCTTTAGTTTACCTTCTTTTTAGAGCAAGAGATACTGCTCCTTCCATTTAGAATTGTAATACACATTTTGTTTTTAAATCCATTTAAATTTTTCATAAGTTGATTTACAGAAAATACTTAATAATTACCAATATAAGTAGGGCATGTGCACGCATATGCGCACGTACATGGAATATACGTATGTTAAATGCAAATTCTGGGAGCTTGGTAAACAACTGCCTCTTGTCACCATTTTAGGAGTTTGAAAAAGGGCATAGTTAACTTTTTTAAAACCCTTATCATGGTTTGGTATTTTCCCGTGTGATTCCACTTAATTCTCACAGCTCAGTGAGACTCGCATGAATACACCTAGTTTACAAATTTGGAAATTGAGGCGCTGCATGGTAATGTAGCCCCAGGGCACCCAGCTAGTAAACGGTAAACTTGAGATTTGAACTCCAAGTCTTGGGGCTCCAAGAACTCAGTTTTAGACCATGCCATCTAAAGGGAGATAGCTAATTCGTTTGCTTTTCACAATTCTTATACGAGTTTTAAGCAGTAAATCCAAGAGAAGTTCAACGTAGGGGAGATTGTTGTGGGCTGGGGTTGACGAGTAGGCTTTGCAAAGTGGATGTGGCTGCTTTGGGCTTCCCAGAACAGGGTGGGCTCTGGGAAGAAATTCAAGAGCATTTCGGATGGAGCGATTGAGGTGACTTCCATACCACTGAGGCTGATTTCTGAAACACAGTGCCTTACAGCCCTACTGCTTTGTCTCTGCAAATGCCCAGGGAGCGGGAACACTGGAAGCTTCCATCAATACTTCACATCTTATTGTGAATTTTCAGCACTTTGCTTAAGCAGGTTGGAATAATGGAAAACATTCCAAGATCCAGGAGGCCATCAAAGCACAAACACCAGCAGATAGGCAGCGTGGAAGCAATGAAGTGGACTCTCCAGTTTGTCCGTATTTTGATAACTGCCAACTCTATACCTGTGTGCCTGCATAAAGGGCTTTTGTACCATAGTGGCCCAAATATCAATGAGACTCTCTGCAAAATATCAGGACAGTTGCCTGGCTCATACAAACCTTCTAATACATTTCTCACTGGGATAATATAAAAAAGGAGTCTAAAGACTTATAGGACGTGACGAAACACATGGTTCAAACTTCTGGCCAAGTTTTCCAGCCTGTATGCATATAAAATTCTAGTCAGGGAAACAAGGACCATCATGGGCCTCGCCTGGCCAAGGCTCCATGTTTATTATTGGGAAGATCACTTACAGCCTCAGGGAGGTCAGTGTTGACCTGACATGCTTCTCATCCCTTCTCTTCTTTAGCTGCTCATCAAGACATTTAAACCTGACACATCAGGTCCTTTCATCCTGAAAACCAGATGTGCTCAGCTGGAGAGAGGAAAGAGCTCCTCCGTGCTCAACAGAGTCCAAACTTTGGGCAGCGACAAGCAGGCTGAGGGTTTGTCTGTTCTGGCCCCTCCCTGGCCTCTGCCTCCTTCCCATTCCCATACTGGCCTCAGGATTCCTCCTAGAAAGAGAACTGTGTTTCATCACATCGTCGGGTCTCAGTGCCCCCTCCCCCAAACCCATCTGTTTTATCTCTGAGGTGTTTATTGGATATGCCCCCTTCTCTATTCCACCATGGCCCCTGACCTCACCCACACTCTCATTACTGCCCCGGATTAGGAAATAATTTCCCAACTGACCTCGCATCTCTCTCCCTTGAAGACAATTCTCTGCATTCTAATAATGTTTATCAAAACAGTAGCTAGCACAAAGACAGTGGCTACCATTGCTTGCGAGTCTGTGGTCAACGTGCTTCACACGAGCCTTTCACCCACATCCTTTCTCCTGCCTTCCCTTTTCCCGTTCCCACAGCACATCCTTCTCCATAGCTATCACGAGTCGCTTCCACTTCCTCTGGATGCCTTATACAGTCTACCTCTGTGACCCCCAGCAAGTCACTGTCTCCGCTTGCGACACCATTTCCTCAACTGTAAAATGAAGAGACTCCATAATGTCTACTGTTAAGTCCTATGGATTCAAAGTTGCGGGAAGGGTTTTCTCTTTCTCGTCCTTGTTGGTCTCTGTGTGCTTGCCAGATGGGAGAGGAGAACACTGGGTCAGATATTTCCCCTGCTAACTACTTCAGCCAGCTCCTGGAGTGTCTCCTTGCCCGATCTGACTTCTCAGACTCCTGCCTTTCACCGTGGAATCGCCGGCTCCACATACACTAGATGAAAGGTTGTGATACACCACTGGGCTCCCATGACTTTGTATTTGTTCCACTCATGCACCTGAGTTTTGGGTCCCCATGTCCTTCATGCCTTATGCTTTTCTTTCATACATACTCTTAGGCAGACGGGGAGTCACATTTGTAACATCGCAGTTAAGAGAATGAGCACTGTGCCCTGATAGCTTGGGTTCCATTCAAATCCTGATCCTGCCATTTACTGGCTGTGTGCCCTTGGACAAGTTACTTAACCTCTCTGATTTCAATTTCCTTATCTGTAAAATGGAAAAAATATCAGCTACTTCAGAGGTTGCTATGGGGATTAAGTTATTTAATATAAGTGCTTGAAATAGTGCTTAAAACACACCTAAGTGTGATAGAGGTATTTGCTATTACTAGGTATTAAGAATTAACTCCAAGAATTATGCTAGAAGCATGAGTAATCATGATAAAAAAATAATGATAGATACTAATTACTGAGGACCTGTAAGATGCTACCAGTTTTTGTATGATGTTTTCTAATTGCGGGCAGTGATGTGTCTCATTTTGCAGATAGTAAAACTGAGGCACAGACTGTTTGGGTACCTTGTTCAAACACAAGAATATATTTTTTAAGCCAAGACTGAGATCCAGGTCACACTGAGTCCAAAACTCATGTTGTTTCTGTCATATCTACTGTGCCATGACTCCTCATCTAATCGCTTTCAGTTCTGTTTTTCTGCTAAGACCTGCATTGAAGCTGAGGCAACCAGTCCGGCACTCTCCCCAGGTACTACTCTTTGTGGGCTATGCCGGATATGCCATCCCTACCTCACATTCCAAAGCTCTAATGATGTGTCTTTTTTTTCCCCCAAGTTTATGTATTTACTTAGAGAGAGAGCGTGAGCATGGAAGGGGCAGAGAGAGAGGGAGAGAGAGAGAATCCCATGCAGACTGCATGCTGACAGCGCAGAGTCTTATGGGGGCTTGAACCTAAGAATCACGAGATCATGACCTGAGCTGAAATCAAGAGTTGGACACTTAACTGACTGAGCCACCCAGGCGCCCCATCTGCTGATGTCTCTTATTCCTTCTTCTCAAGGAAGCATTCTGTAAGGTAAGAGGAGTGGTGTTTTTATAGGATTCCTATGGACTCGCCCTGGATACTGTTATGAAAGCCACAGCCTTCCAAGCTTTCCCCACTTCAAGGGGCTCCCTCCTCACAGTCCTTGGAAAAGAGTGATAGGCCCCATGTGCACCATGTAGTTGGCCACTCAGGGTTGCCCCACGCTTCTCCCTACCACGTAAAGCCCCTGCTCATTTTGAAAGGGTCTCCCCCTGAAACTCCTAGACTGCACTCCACCTTGAGATGGTGCTATCCCTCATTTACAGGCATCCCTGGATGAAGGTGGGGAAGTCACACTTTTCTGTGAAGACTTTTACCTCTATTCTCCATTACGCCAGCCCAGAGGCCTCCCTCCAGGTTGAGCATAACCAAATTAACTGTCATGTTGAAGGAAGAACATGTTTTATGTAATTGTCCATTACAACCCAAGACAGAATTACAAACAAAGGTCAACCCCTCACAGGAAGGCCTCTGTTAGACACACTGGAGTCCTCACCTTGTGCTGCCATATCTACAAAACTGCATCATGACCCCCTGTCCTAGATCCCTAACGTGACTCCACATTCTGCCCCTGACTCTAGGGAGACATGGAGACCCTCATCATTCAGCAATGTCTTCCATCATTCCTATCATTTCCGCAGATTATCTCTAGACACAGTAATCCCACAGCAGTTAAGTTACCCTGCTGTTCACCATGGAGGATTCCCCCAAGATAGTCCAGGCTGAGATTTAGCCCTAGATATTTAGGCTCAGTGCTGAGGCACCAAGACGTCCGCATGCAGATTTCACCAACCAGTCCCCAATACGAGTAAAGATCTGGTGTAATACACACACATTCCGACCTCCAGTGAAAAAATACACTAGGAATCACTGGCAATGAAAATGGGGAAAATTAAATTAGAAGGTTTTCAACACTAAAGCATGAGTTAATTGCTGAGATGAAGTATTTAAAAGATCGTGGAAACTGGGCATGCTCCAGATGGCAGTCCTGGAGGGGCTCCTAACCCATGGCGCCAGGATAACAGGCTCAAACCTCTGGGTCAAGGGCATTCTAACAACTGCCTTCACCCTTTCCTCCTCACTTCCGATCTAGTCTCCTGGGCTCAGACCTGATGCACTGCTGGCTGGGCCTACTGCACCCCACCGTGGCCCTACAGCAACCTTTATGAAAAGAGACTCCTCGGTTCTATGAATATCTTGCCTGTCTGAAGACATCCCTGACACTGTGTGCAGCTTGAGGATCAAGACCCTGTGACCTAACTCCTTTGTTTTGTGTCTTTGCACTCACTGGATAAAAGAGTTCTAAGAATGCAAAGTAGAAGCCTGGATCACCTACAAAACTATTTGAATTCAAGACAGCAAAGACACACCAAGTTCTGAATTTCTCCTCTTTTAGAGGAGAAATTCAGTTCTCACAATTCAGTCCCTGATCTTTAAAAGTGATTGTTTCAGTAATGCAGATGATCACTCATAAAACACATCTGACCACAGTGATTGAAGCCATTTTTTTGGCTATCCACACAAAGCTGAAAGTTACTGTGAAGAATTCCACGGGAGATTTGAGGCGGAGAGCCAGAACTACCACTAGTTAGTTATACCATCTGAGGCAAGACATGTAATTGCCTGAGCCTTCTTTTTGTCCTCTCTAGAGTGGGGGGACCATTGCCTTGCAGCCCATGGAGTTTTGCAATGTCCTAGAAATGGGGTCAAAATCACCATTATCCCTTCCTTACACAGTAGTTTTGTGACTTCATGAAGTTTTAAATGTAATATTAGTAGCACATGGGCCATTTCAATTGAGCTGGCAGGAGTAATTAGAGAAGGTTTAGGGGTTTGGTTGAAAGGGTAAAGGCTGTAGATTTAGGCAGGCTCGAAGTTCTGATTTCTACATTTTCAGCTGTGTGTTTCCAGACAAGTTATCTAACTTCCCTCTCTCTCTCTTTTTTTCTCTAACTTCTCTTGTCTCATTTCTATCACTGTATAAATATACTTATTTTACCAGATTATTAAGCTTAAAAAAAAACAGTCAACATATTTTTATGTAACCTAAGACCTGGTTTCCTTCTACCCATTTTTCCTGATCAACTCCTCCTTCTGATCAATATCTCTTTCGATCTAATAAAGAGATCTAGGGAGTGTGTTGTCAGCAATTTTTATGAAAGACATTTATTAAGCCATAAAAAACAATGTTAACGTTTTTACCCACTTGTTGGGACACGAAGTTCTACGATCTCTTTTTATGGGTAAGCTTGTTTTTCTTCATTTTTTTCCTCCTCTCCTGAACCCAAAGTCGGCACAAATATGGTAACAGTAAATCATTCAGACTGGGTTAATACATGCCGTTATAGGTTTAGATACCTCTCATTCCCCTTGCTCGTCTCTGAGAGAAGGAGTTAGCTAGACCGTCATACAATCATTGTTTTGCACATTGAACCCTTGGGTACCATGTAATGTGATCTCTATTTTCCTTACCTTTCAAATCTCTGGCTCCAGAGAAACCACAGCTCTGCTGGTTTTTGTGGAACAGACCACAGCGATGTTTTTTAACTTTGCTTAATTTTCCTTCCATCTGGTCTTTGCTCAGAAAGGCACTTGTTGCTTCTTTGTCTCCCTTCAATGAATGCCAAGTGCGGTAGATTGGTTTCTCCTTTTCTTCAATCAAGCCTAAGTGGCTCCTCTGCCCGCAGCTTGGACTGTCTTTGTGGGCTCATCTTCCTGGACTCGGGACGATAATTTTCTCAGAGTCTCTGAAGTTTTATAATTTCATTTATGGTCATGTGGGGGCCTTCCAAGTGATGAAAACCCACTTTTTAAAATCAGCTTTGAAAATGTTCCATCGTGAGGTAAATGTCATAAAATGCTCTAAGAGCTGAGATTTCAGTTGACACACCCTTTCTCTTTTCTGCTTGCATAGCCGGTGGGAGGCTACATCGGACCCGATCCAGAATAATTCTTTTAAAAGAGGCAGCTTGAACTGCTACATACGCTCCTGGCACCATGATCTTGAATATAAATGTTGGTTGGATGAATATGAGGAGGAATCCCAAAGTGTAGCTATCCCATTGATGGAAGTAATGCAGCATTCAGTGGCTCCCTAGCCAGTTAACGCAGCAGCAAATAAACACTGAATCACATGGTGAGAAAATTATTTCTCTTTCTGTTCTCTGCAATAATTACCCAGGATTATCTCTCAGTATGTTACTGGTCTTGATTACCTCTCTAAATTTTCGAATCCCTCATTTTATAGGGAGAGAACAAGCATCAAACTCAGAACCTCAACGGAAAACAACATGTTGCTAGAATTTAGTAATGTTTCATTATTTAATTGCAATCTTTATGGTTTCCACTTGCCTTTTATGATTGCCTTTATAACTGCACTAACTTTCTATTCATGATAGTCATATAAAGTGCCCTTATACAATATCTTTGAGTCTAAAAACAGATGAGCCAATTCAAAGGAAAATATGTTGTAAAAACCTAGTATAAGTGGTACACATATGTAGTAAAAATCATGACAGTGCCATGCAAATGACTGAAGTTAGAAAAATGTCAGCGTAGTTGAATAAATGTGAATCTTGGTAGGCAACCGGAGACTTGATTTTAAATTCTACTTCTCCAGAGTGCCTGGGTGGTTCAGTTGGTTGAGCATCTGCCTTCAGTTCAGGTCATGATCTGGTGGTTCATGAGTTCAAGCCCCGCGTCGGGCTCTGTGCTGACAGCTCAGAGCCTGGAGCCTGCTTCAGAACTGTTTCTCCCAATCTCTCTGCCCTTCCCCTGCTTGTGCTCTGTTTCTCTCTCTCGAAAATAAACAAACATTTATTAAAACATTAAATAACCAAATCCTACCTCTCCTACATATTACCTGTATTTGTAATATAGATAATTTACTAATTTACTCTGAGCCTTTGTTTCCTCATATTTAAAATGGGGGAAAGATCTACTCTATAGGTCATTTAAAAATATGTACCATGTGCTTAGCATAGTACCTGGCAGCACAGAGTAGAAACTCAATAACTGGTGTCTTTCTTCTCCCTTTTATTCTTTTTTTTTTTTTTTTTAGTTTATTCTGAGAAAGAGAAGAGAGAGAGGGAGCAAACATGAGCGAGGGAGGGGCAGAGAGAGAGAGACAGAGAGAATTCCAAGCAGGTTCCAAGCTGTTATCTCAGAGGCTCATGTGGGGATTCAACTCACAAACCATTAGATCATGACCTGAGCTGAAAGAGAGAGTTGGATGCTTAACCGACTGGGCCATCCACGTTCCCCCTTTCTCTTTCATTCTTATTTTATACTTAAAACTTTCTTAAAAAGAAATTAAAGTATGTACTAAGGATAACGGAACTATGTACCATTTCCTAGACAGCTAATATATATTTAATGAGTTACAAAAATATGTAGCTATCATTGCAACATGGACTTATTGTTGACTACTAATTACAACTCCAAAGAGCAAAGGAAAAATTCTTACATAAGAGTTGAGGAAGTAAGTCATGTAAGTCAATGCGAGCCACCTCCAGCATTAGGTGTTTTCTTCTGCAACACCTTCCTTTATCTGGACAAGGTGCCTCTGGATCACTTCCGGTCTTCGAGTGACACTGCCAGTCAAACAGATCTGCAAACCAGAAAGCTAAGGCACAGGCACTCTCTCTCTCTCCCCTTTGGTCTCCCTCCCTCCTGACTCTACAATCCCAGATGCAATCTGTCATCAAATTCTGTCTCTATATCCATCACCTCCTTGCCCATGGCAGCAAGCTTCTCAAGAGTCTATCATACTCCCCATGGTCTCTCGACCTCACCCCTCTGCCCCAGTTCCCTTTCAACTTCTATTCATCTATGAAAACTCAGATCCATGGGTCCTTCCTCTGTATAATCTTCCCTGACCCTTGTCCAACACCCTTAAACAGGCCAAGTGTCTTCGTTATTCATTTTCTTTCCATAGCATTTATCCCAGGTAAACTTTAAAAAATTACTTGTTAATTTTCTGTCTCTCTACTAGACATAGTCCATGAGAGAATGGCAATGTCTGGTGTTGCTCAGCAGTTTGTGCCTAGGACCTAACCAGTGACTGACACCTAATAAGCTCTCAGTAAATATTTGTGGAATGAATGAGTGAATGATTTTTCCTTACCACACTGGGGTTTTCTGTCTGTTGTTTTAATAAGCAAAAACCAGGGGGAGGGGAAGAGGGGAAAGAAAAAAAATGACACAGAGAGGGAGGGAGATAAAACATAAGAGACTCTCAAAGACTAAGAACTAACTGAGGGTGAGGGGGATGGGGGGGAGAGGGGGTGATGGGCATTTAAAAAGGGCACATGTTGGGATGAACACTGGGTGTTTTATGTAAACCAATTTGAAAATAAACTATTATAAATGAGAAAAAAATGCATTATGGTAAAATACATATAACATGAAATGAACCATTAGTGACATTTAGTATGCTCACAGTGTTGTGCAACCGTTAGCACTCTCTAGTTCCAGAACATTTTCATCACCCCAGAAGGAAACCCCACACCCATCAAACAGTCACTCCCTATTCCCTCTGCTTCCAGTCTCTGGAAATCACTAATCTGCTTTCTGTCTCTCTGGATTTGCTCACTCTGGATATTTCATATAAATGGAAGCATCACCACGTTGTTTTGCAGCTGCCAATGGGGGTGTCTATCTCCCTATATCTAGACTTGCCATTATCACTTCTTAACCCATGGCTTAGCATAGTGGATTGCATGTAGAAGGTATGGAATAAAGGCTTATTGAAATGAAAGAGATTGCTCTAACTTACATCAAATATACACACAAAATGTATTTTTAGTTCTGAAAGCAAAGATTTTGCTATATTTTTCTAGTAGGAAACTGAACTGAAGAAACACAGTATATTTAATATATCCACTTTTGTTTGTATTATATG
Source organism: Paguma larvata (assembly GCA_030068075.1). Lineage (NCBI taxonomy): Eukaryota > Metazoa > Chordata > Mammalia > Carnivora > Viverridae > Paguma > Paguma larvata. The sequence goes on from CM057833.1 coordinate 43,623,353, forward strand.
CCCAATGTATTTCCAAAAGCAGTTTGGAAACTAAAGGAAATATAGTAAGATATCAAAAGAAAGTAGCATATTGAAAACCAGAAAGGCAAAAGCGAAAATAAATCTATTAACTACTTATACTAATAGATAATTACCATGATTAAAGACATCTCTTAGGGGTGCCTGGGTGACTCAGTCAGGAGAGCGTCTGACTCTTGATTTCGGCTCAGGTCATGACCCCAGGGTCTTGGGATTGAGTCCCATGTCAGCAGGGAGCCTGCTTGGGATTCTCTCCCTCCCTCTCTCTCTCTCTTTCTCACTCTCTCTCCCTCTGTCTCTCTCCCTTGGCTCACACACTCTCTCTCTCTCTCTCTAAAAAAAAAAAAAGAAAGAAAAAGACATCTTTTAGCTTCCTATAAACCAAAATTAAAAAATAATTCCTACTCTATGTTCTTGAAAAGAATCACATTATAAACAGTGATATTTTCCTTTAATGATTACAAAAGAGATTTGTAATTTATTTATTCATTTCTAAATATTTATAAGAAATGAACTTGTTATGGACATAAAGATGAATAGTTTCTGGCACTACTTTCCAGGGTAAAGTTAATATCTTTTTAATAAAGACCCTCATGATGATGTACCTACTTGTGCTTAGAAAAATGCCACGCTTAGGAGTTCATGCGTGAACCTGGTGGCCATTTATTTACTCGGATATCAAATTTCCATTCCATAAGCTTGTCAGTCAAGCCACAATTCAAAGTAATTTCAGAGCAGCAAGTGTGCCGAGCCAAGCAATTTCGAAAACACCCACTTTTTATCACAGCAGTGAGCGTAGTTTGAAAATGGGTTTCTAGGAAGGCTGATCTGAACCACAGGTTAAAGAGAGTGACCTGTGATCATTTATATAAAGGCACTGTGATCATTTGTCATTATTTCACAGCACCTGGCAAAGATTGAGTCCCAAATAGCCCACCTGTTAGACATTATATTTTGATCAAAAATCAGATCACATAGACTGGTGCTTGACTGGGAAATTTACCCATGAGTCTGCAAAAATGGAGTACGGTTAAAGCTATTTTCTGTATTTGTAAAACACAGACCTTCCTTTTCTGTAGCTTGGCAGAACGCAAACTTAATGGAAGGTTCTCGTGGGAAACTTTCGGATTCGTTAAGCATTTGATGTTAGCTAAAAGCACTCTGAGTCAGTCGAGAGGAGCCGAAACTGCCCAAATTGGAGTTTCTGGTGTAGTTAGGAACAACTGCAAGGTTATTTTAGGGAAGCGGGTCTGTAAGGTTTCCTGATTATTTTGTCAGCACATCACTCCAGCCTCAGGGTTGGATTAATTAAGGCCCTCCATGTACACTCACCCTCCCATCCTGAGAAAGATGCTAAAGGTCATAGCCACTAAAACCACAGAGGCCTCAATGACATCCTATTTTAGTGTTAGAATTCCAAGAAGGCTTTTGTTAAAATAAACACCAAGATATTTTAAATAAACTAAACTGATTATTAGCTGACAGCCTTTTTTTTTTTTTTTTTTTACCCCTTAAGAGTGATCCACTGAAACTCAATTCATATGTATCCATTCATTCAACAAATATTTGTTGAGCACCTACTAAGTGGCAGGCATTCTATTTGGAGTTAGGGATTCAATAAGAAAGTCTGACAAGTTCAGGGCACTTAAGAAGCTTACATCCTGGGGCACCTGGGTGATTCACTCAGTTAAGTGTCTGACTCTTGATTTCAGCTCAGGTCATGATCACATGGTTCCAGCACTTGAGCCCCATATCAGGCTCTGTGCTGACAGTGCAGAACCTGCTTGGGATTCTCTCTTTTCCTCTGCTCTTCCACCACTTACTCACTCTTTCAACATAAATAAATAAACATTTAAAAAAAGAAGAAACTTACATCCTAGTCATACACTCACTTAGTCATTCAAAAGGTATCTGTTGAGTGTCTACTATGTTCCAGACATTGTTCAGCCAATTAGAATGTACCACTAAACAAAACAGAGCAAGTCTTTATAAAGCCTATATTCTAGTAGGGAGCGTCAGACAATAAATAATAAATGTGATTAGTAATTAAACTATATAGTATGTTAGAAGTGCTATGGAATTAAAAAATGGCAGTCAGAAGAATGATATTAAATAAAGTAGTCAAGGTTGGGCTCAATGAATGTGTAGCATCTGAGCAAAGACTTGCAGGAGTTGGGGGAGTGGACCAGGAAGTAGCAGAGAGCATTCCAAGCAGTGGGAGCTGCCAGTGAGTAGGCCCTATGATAGAAACAAGCCTGGTATATTTGAGGGGCAGCAAGGAAGCCAGGGTGGCTGGTATGGAGGGAACAAAGTGGAGAGTGGTAGGAAATGAGATTAGAAAGTAAGCAGGGCCAGGTGGGACAATGAAAGGGGAGGTGGTATTTCATATAAAGCTTGTCAGCCTCTGAAAGAACGTTGGCTTTTATTTTGCATGAAATAGAAGCTTGAGTAGGGTTGGATACAGCTAGCCTCCATGTTGGGAATTAGGGGTTATCAAGGATCAAGGCACAGAGAACTATTAGGAAACTACTAGAGAAGTCTTGACTAGGGGCCAGGATAGCCTAGACCAAAATGATAGCAATAAAGGTGGTGAGAAATAACCATGTTCTAGAAATATTCTGAAGTTACAGCAAACAGATTTCCTGATGGATGGAATGTGGGATGGGAAATAAAGACACATGCCTTCATTCATTCAATCACTCTTTCAGTCCTTGACTCTTTCCTTTGCTCCCCTATTAATTTATTTAAGAAAACACAACTGAACCATTCTGTGCCAGCTACTGATGAAATGGACAAGATGCAGACTCAGTCTCTGCTCTCAAGATGCTCACCCTCTAATGGAGAAGACAGGGTTATAAATAAAATGTGGTAGGCGAGACATATGGAACCAAAGAGAGAATGATTGTTTCTGCTTAGGAGAATCAAGAATTTAGACACAGAGGAAGAGACATTTGAGTTAGGTATTAAAGAAGTAGTGGTCACTGTTAATTGGTTTGATCTGGGGAACACATCCCAGACAGAGGGTACTACAAAGAGGTGGGAGACGATTTCATAAATTTGTAAAACTAAAAGTTCAGATTGGCTGTACACAGGGGGCAAAGGTGAAGACGTTGAGGACAGAGGCTGGGGAGAGATAAGTTATCTGATTTCAAATGACCTTAGACTTCAGGCTAAGTATGGTGGCCATTTTCTTTTTAGTGATGAGAAGCATGGTATGGGGTTAAGCAAAGGAGTGACAGAGCCAGATTTGTATCTTAGCAAAATCACTAATTCAGAAGGACAAATGCTTTGGAGATGTTTGTAGAAAGTTATTGACAGCACAGAAAGGGATAGTAATTTTGTGGGACCTCATTTGGAAAAAAAGTACAGGATCATAATATTTCATAATTCTGTTTATGTCAGGGTTTTCCAGAGAAACAGAACTAATCGGAGATAGAAAGATGATGGATAGATAGGCAGATTGATAGATATCATATATCTACATAAACATTCTTCTCTATACACACACATACACATAATGTGCTATAATAGACATATGGAACCATATGATTTCAATGAGACAACTTTTGGGGTGCCTGGGTGGCTCAGCTGGGTAAGCATTCAACTCTTGGTGTTGGCTCAGGTCATGATCTCGTGGTTCATGGGGCTCTGCACTGACAGCACGGAGCCTCCTTGGTATTCTCTCTCTCCCTCTCTCTCTGCCCCTCCCCTGCTCTCTCTTTCTCTTTCAAAACAAATAAACTTTAAAAATGAAATAAAATAAATAAATGAGACAACTTTTGGCAAGATTTACCGTAGTGCTTAAATTGTACGGGCACTTGATAAATAATAATTACAATCAAGCAACTACAATACAAGGCTGAATATGGTTAGTATTGTAATGGCGCAGCAGCAACAATAACACAAATGTGATTACAGGAATGAGGGGAGGCTGAGGATAGAAGATTATAATCTTTATTCAAGCTCTTCTTGCCTACCACATCTTTCCCCACATTCAGTGCTACGAATAACTTTTAATTTGACACAAAACCAGGTAATTTCTGCCAGCAACACTTTCACCCAGGCTGAGCAGGGCCCGCCTCTCCTGAGCCACCACAGCACCCTGCCGTTGCAACGCCCCATACAGCAAGGGGGTCAGGCTGGCATGCCTTTGCTATGTGGACATGCTCTGCCCATGTCTGACTCTTTATCTAGATTGGGTGCTCCTTGAGAGAAGGACCTGAATTGTCTCTTCATCTTTATATGCTCAAGGCCTACCTATCACATGGCTCGATATGAACCTAGATACTCCTTAAATATCTGTTGACCTGAACTGAGATCAAACTTCATCATAGGCCTGATGGCTACTAGAAAGCTGCAATGAAGGCTAGGAGACAGGGCATTCCAGACAGGCTCTGGCAAGGCACAGTTGCATGGCACGAGACGGGGGTGGGGGAGGGGGTATGTGTGGATGAAGTAGTGCAGAAAGACGGTGTTCAGTGGTGTGTGGTCAGGGTGCAGCATGTTTAATAGTGTGGCCTATGAGAGAAGAGCGGGTGGAGGTAATGGTTAAGAAGTTATACTTTACAGACGATGGGGCATGTGGGTGGCTCAGGTGGTTAAGCATCCAACTTTGGTTCTGGACATGATCTGGAGGTTTGTGGGTTCAAGCCCCACATCGGGGCTTTGCTCTGACAGTGTAAAGCCTGCTTGGGATTCTCTCTCTCTCTCTCTCTCTCTCTCTCTCCCTCTTTCTCTGTTCCTTCCCCATATGCACTTTCTCTCTCTCTTTCAAAATAAATAAACTTCAAGATAAATAAATAAACATTTTATAGATAATGATCCTATATTGATGGGTTGGACCAAGGAGTGGAATGATCCAAGCTGCGTTCAGAGAAGAATGTGGAGGTTTGGAGTGAGAGTGGCAGTAGGGAGATGGGCTGCAGAAAAACTGCCCAAGCAGAAATAAAAGACACCTGTTGAAGTATGTCAACAGACATCAGATCTGTACAAATTAGCTGGCCCTTTCTCAAGGGCTGTTGCAAGGGTAATAAGTGCAGACTGAGAATGTTTTTTGGAGCCTCATTCATTTTGTCCCAACAAGTTTTGCAATTGTCACTGTTTGTTGTCCTTTTCTAAAAACAGCCAGTGTGGGATGAATGGGACCATTGGATTTTTCTCATTCTGTTTAATAACCGTTTGCCGTGTAATCCTGAGGCTACATCTGAGAGACCGGAAATTACTCTGGTGTTTTTTCTTACTCTTTTCTAAAACGACAAAGACAAGACTCTGTTTTTATTCATCAGAGAAAGCCCTGCTGCCAATAGTCTGTGTGAACAATTTATTGAAGCTTGGAATTCAGGACTCAGGGAATTGTTTAAAGTATCTCAGGGCATCAGATCCTCCCTGGTGTCTTGCCAAAGGAAAGAATTCAAGAAATATTTGTTGAAAGAGTAAGTTAACAATTCATAGCAACATTTGCTGCAGTAGTGTCCGACTGGATTTTGACGGAAGAATCCTGTTGTCCACAGCTTCCGATCTACGTGTTGGGGTCATCTAGACTCTCTGGTTTCTGGCCCAGTACTGACCTTGAACCTGTTCTTTTCATTTTCTGTGCTGAGCCAGAAAGGAGGGGAACTGGGCCTTGCCCAAACGGACTATACATGTGGGCAAGGCACAGGAATTGGGAATCATTATCAGGGTTAAAAGGATGCGCTTTGTGGCTGGCTTCCGGAGGCACCATTCACATCAAAGACTACGAATATATGGGGGCCACTGCTGGGTCCTCATTCCAGTATTTGACAGATCTATCAGTATTTGATAGATCAAAGTAACACAAATTGATAGGGATAGAGTAGCTGTGATCAAAATGAACAAGCCGATTGTTACAGATAGTGGATAAAACAATTCAAAAAATTTACATTCTGTCTACAAGCAGCCTTTAGGGAATACAGCAACCAAAAGGTCATTAACCATTTCACAACAAATGTCAACAAATAACAAACATTTATATCACTCATGTTTTCCAACTACAATATGATGACATTGCAAGTGAATGTAGAATTTAAATGAAGACAAACAAACATGACATGTATTTTTTTATTTGATAATGGGACATTAAATATTTATTTTTTTTAATGTTTATTTATTTTGAGAAAGAGAGAGCAAGGCAGAGGAGGGGCAGAGAGAGAGAGAGAGAGAGAGAGAGAGAATCCCAAGCAGGCTCCATGATGTCAACACAGAACCCAATGCAGGGTTCTAGCTCATGAACTATGATATCATGACAAGCCAAGCCAAAATCAAGAGTCAGAGGCTCCACCAACTGAGCCACCCAGTCCTCTGTAAATATTTTATTTTTTAAATCTCCACAGATGTCAATAGTAAACATTTTTAGAAAGTGCAAAGAATTATAGCTTTAATGTTTTTAATGTTTAATTATGGTACACAGACATTTTGAGATACATTAACAACTTAAATGTTAGAAAATACTTAGAATTAAAGAGTAGCTCTGTTTTCAACTGCCAAATGGATAAAGTAGATTTAGTATATATATGCAATGGAATACTACGTGGCAATGAGAAAGAATGAAATCTGGTCATGTGTAGCAACATGGATGGAACTGGAGGGTATTATGCTAAGTGAAATAAGTCAGTCAGACAAAGACAGATACCATATGTTTCCATGCATAGGTGGATTTTGAGAGACTTAGCAGAAAACCATGGGGGAGGGGAAGAGGGGAAAAGAAAAAAGACACAGAGACACAGGGAGACAAAACATAAGAGATTCTCAAAGACTAAGAACAAACGAAGGGGTGAAGGGGGTGTGGGAGGGGGGAAAGTGGGTGACAGGCACAGAGGAGGGCACTTGTTGGGATGAACACTGGGTGTTATATGGAAACCAATTTGACAATAAATTATTTAAGAAAATAAATTAAGAAAAAGAAATAGTAGCAACAGTATTATATATGAATACATCAAGATAGTTGAGAGACTAATTATAGACAGTGAGTGGAGATATTTATACTACATAAAACTACGATGACCAGAACTTCTGCCCCTGCCTTTGAGGGAGTGATGGTTTCCAGAATTACCTTTTCACTGTCAACGAATAGAAAATGAACACAATATAGGAAATAACAATTTTCAGACAATTATCTATAATCCCTAAGAAGAGAGAAATAAATTAAGTAAGCTCTAGACTCACTCCAGCTTTTAGCTTGGAGGCAATTTCTGGACCAGAGTGCAGCAAAGAGAACCAAGACTAAGACTAACACTGGTGTTGTGTTGAAGAAGCCAAGATTTCTGTTGGGGGAAACTTTAGCAGCTAGGCTTTGTGGGCAGAGAATATAAGAAGAGAGCGCTAGGCAGAGAAAAAGCTCCAGAAATCTGCATATGAGTCCCTTTATGTCTTTGACTAAATACCAATCCAGTTGCATAGGGCGAAACTCTGAAACTGGGGGAAAATAGCGCTAGGAGAAAAGCGAATTACTGGGGACTTGGCAGCCAAACAATTTCTAGGGCTTACAGAGCATCAATAATCATTTGAATTCTCATCAGGTATAGAAACCTCAGTGAATACACAGGGCATTTAGTAGAGACTCCCAAAGAGTCATGCCTTGTTAGTCTTTAGGCATGCCTTATTAAACTAGCCACAGAGGAAAGGCTATTCTAGATTTGTCTTGGAAAAACAAAACAAAAAACTTAAAAACAAGCTTCAGAATGATCAAGCTATTTAGCAAGGAATATATAACTCTGTCAGAATAAGTCTAATATTCTTTAAAGAAATAAAGCAAAATCCAGAATTCAACAATGTAAAATTTAAAATATCTAGTCTCTAAAAGAAGTAAATAGATAGGTAATAGTACAGGGAAAAAAGAAATGTGCTCAGCAGTCAGAGAAAAATCTGTCAATAAAAGTAAACCAAGAGGGATACCTAGGAGGCCCATCAGGTTAAGCACCTAACTCATGATACTAGCTCAGGTTGTGATCTAGCAGTCATGAGATAGAGCCTCAAGTTACTGAGGCTGAGCATGGAGCCTGCTTAAGATTCTCTCTCCCTGTGCCCCTCTCCCCGCTCATGCATGCTCTCTCTCTCTAAAAAAATAATAAAAAAAGAAACCAAGAAATAATACAGATAATAGAACTAGCGGACATGAAAGTTAAGAAAGCTCTTATGAATATGTTCAATATGCCCAAAGCATCAAGGAAAGACATGAACAGATGAGGAATGATATTTTTAAAAGAACCAAATGTAACTTCTAGAGATAAAAAATATAATATCCAAAACAGAGTTTTCACTGGATGGGATTGCAGAAACTTAATTTTATATTTCATCAGAAGACAAAATTGCCGATTCTGAAGATTGTCATAATTAGATAATACTACAATGGCTAAAATTAAAAAGTTTAACAATACCAAGTGTTGGGGAGGATGTACAGAACTCATCCTCAATTAGAACTCTCTTAAATTACTGCAGTTTACATAAAATGGTACAGGGCTTTGGAAAAAATTTTGGTGGCTCCTTAAGTATTTCAACATGTCATTAGCATACAACCTAGTGATTCCACTAAGGTTTTTATCCATGAAAAATGAATATAACTGCCACTAAGAGTTGTACACAATCATTCACAGAACCTTTGCTCTTAACAGCCCAAAATCTAAGGGGGAAAAGTTCATAAAGAGACAAATAGATAAACAACTGCGGTATATCCATAAAATAGAATACTACTTAGCAAAACAAAGTAATGAACTATGATACAGGCAACAAATAGATGAATCTCAAAAACATTATGCTGAGTAAAAGAAGCCAGACACAAGAGTATATAGTGTATGATTCCGTTTAAAAAAAAAAAAACACTACAAACAAGCAAACTACTCTATAGTGACAGAAAGCAGATCAGTGATTGCTAAGGGTTAGGTAAATATGGGAAATTGAATGGGAGGGAATGCAAGAGGTGATAGGAATATTTTATATCTCAGTTGTTGTAGCAGTTACATAAGTATACACATTTGTCAAAGCCCATCAAACTGCGTATTTTAAACAGATGTATTTTCTATGTAAATTATTCCTTAATAAAGTTGATTAAAGCAGAGAAAACTATGTTATATACTCAAGTTTGTTCAGGACAGTCCCAATGTAATTGTTAATAGCATAATTTTTACTCTCAAGATTACAATCCTAACATAACTGACGAAGGAGTTTTAGGCATAATAAAGACAGGCAGCCAATAGAAAAGTAGGCAGGGGATTTGAAGAGATACTTCATGGTCAATAAACATAGGAAAAGTAATCGAGGAAGTATTACTTAGTACCCCAACAAGATTCTATCACATCATCAATATGACTACAATTAAAAAGACTGATTATACCAAATATTGCTAAGGTTGTAAGTAACAGACTGCCTGTAGGTCTTTAATTGAAGGCAACTAGTTTGAAACCCTGATATCACCTATTCAAATGGAATATAAACATACCCTATGACCCATCGATTCCATATGGTCATATATAAATCTGAAATGCATGGATACATTAAAATACTTATATAAGAATATTTATCAAAACATTATTCATAATAGCCCCAAACTAGAAATAACCAAATGTCATAAACCGTCTCATGGGAAAATAATGTGTGGTTTATTCACATAGTGCAATATTTTGTTTAGTAATAGTATGGGAAACCAGAAGAGTGATCACCTTTGGAAAGAAGGACGAGCTGGGAGAAGGGGTCAGGGGACTTCTGAGACAGAGATGTCATTCTATTTCCTGACCTGGATTGTGCCTCCATGGATTTGTTCATCTTATGATAATTAGTTGAGCATTACACTCAAGTCTGTGCAACTTCTTCATGCATATCTTATCCTCATATAAAAATTAGATATTAAAGATGGCATATCGGCACCAATACTCTTCATGTCTATCTAACTGAGTTTGTTTGCTACCAGTCCCTGTTCTTCTAGACCACATGATAAATCACAAAAATTATTCCCTTCAGAAAAATTTCTATCTAAATCAGTTTCTGACATGATGTCTTGCTACTTGAGATAATCTTTCTGATACAGACAACTAGCAAAGTTGAATTAAATGTGGATAAGTATATGTTAAATGCACCCTTCTACTTCTACGTTTGTCTATAATTGAATTACGTGCAGCAGACGAATGCTTTTACTAAGAACAATTATACAAGCTAAGTCAATACAAAAATCAGTTCTTAAAAAGGTATCAGAAAACCTATGAAGGTTTTGAAGACTTTGGAGGCCAAAGTTATGGAAAAAGAAAACCATAGAGGGGTGGGAAGATATCCTCTGTCTGCTTTTTCTCTGAGGACATTCCCCAATTCTGGTTTGAGGGTAAGAGGCTCAAAGTCTGAGTAAAATGCCGTTAAAGGGTCAGAGGAACCAGCAGACCTTTGGGAAAACACATGCTCAGTTTTCCTCTTGAGAACTTACCAAGTTCTGAGACTAAGCAAAAAGCCCCTGAAAGGCAGACTGAAATTTGAGAAGACCAAGATTAGAATTTAAGATCCACTAGGAGCAGAGACACTGGTGGACACACCGGGATTTTAGGTGAAAGCCCCAGGGAGATAAGGGAACAAGGGCCAACCAGAGGTAGCTGTGTACTTTGCAAAATGGCAACCCAACCTGGACTCGGATCCATCCCTGACTAGATTTGGGTAATGATTCCCTGTTCTCTTTGCCTAGTACACAAAAGGTGAACTATCTCCAGGAAAAAATATTATCATCTGGGGTTTCTGTAGTTTGTTATATGCAAAGTCTGGCATTTTTTTGAAAATGTATTAAACATGTCATCAAATAGAACACTAGGTCTAAAAACTAGGACGGGGGGGAAACAACCAAATGAAATGAAACCTACAACTCTGATGCATCGGTGCTCCAGATATTGGAGGTTAGTCAGGCAAGGACATGAACCATGACCAACGTTTTACAGAAAAAGATAGACAAGTGATGTGATAGAGAATTCTACCAAGACTCAAGCTTTATAAATAGATCTCTGAGATGCCAAAATTGAAGGAATGTGAAGGAGCCAAACACGAAGGGAAATCCAGAATTACAGTAAACACAGTTATCATCATGGATAAAAGGTTTCAGCAACATTCTTGTGGCATTAACTTTTCATTTTGACTATTATCCAATGTATAGGAATCAGGAGATTAAAGTTTAGGGTATACTATGGACTGACCTGTATCCCCCTAAAATTCTTATGTTGAAGCCTTACCCCACTCAATGTGACTGTATTTAGAGATGGCACTTTTAGGAGGAAATTAGGATTACATGAGGTCACAGGAGTAGGGTTCTAATCTAATAGAATTAATAACCTTATAAGAATAGGAAAAGAGAGATCAATCTCTCTCTCCCTCCAATATATGAGGTAATTAAGGTATATAAGGTGAGAAAGCAGCCATATTTTAAGCCAGAAAGACAGTTCTCACAAGAAATCAAACTTGCCGGCACTCTGATCTCAAATGCCAAACTATAGGATTCTGAAAAAACAAATTTCTGTTGTTTAAACCACCAGTCTATGGCATTTTGTTATGGCGGCCTGCGGAAAGCTAATATAAGGTGCGGCAAACTTAGAAATTTAGTAAGTCCACACACAAATCTAGACCATCAAAGAACTGTATCCTCAGTGGAAGGGTAAATGAAGAATAAATAAAATTCCTAGTAGAGGAAAGCAAGGAAACTTTCTTGTGTCGATTTGATTCATAAACCAAAGAAAAAAAAGAAAATCTTTCTAGAGAATGCTAATACAAGTCAATCTTCACAAGATTTTTCAGCCTCAATTTTTGCCAGTTTGTGGCATAAAACACCTCATGAAGATAATTTAATTTGAAGTGTCTCTGAGTCATTGTGAACTAAAATGATTAGCAGAACCGTATGCAAATTCTCACAGGAAACATAAAATTTCAATCCATGCCGCAAAGTACTCCCACAGAAAAAACTCCAAGGAAAATCTGCTCTAAGTAAAAGATAACGAAAGCAAAAGGGAAATAAAGTATTAAGGATGAAAGTCGACACAGAAAGCTGGTAGAAGAATCAGAGCTCTAACAACTTCATGTATTGATTGGAACTCTTCAATATTTACATAAAATAAGAATGTAAAATGTTTCCCAAAAATTAAAAAGATACTTAAATATGAACAAGGGATAAGAAACCTGGGGTGGGGGTGACCAAGCATATTTGGAAAAATGCCAAAGATAACTCCTAGAGATGGAAATTTTAATTACTAAAGTTAAACCTTCAATGACAGGTTAAAAGTCACCTTACAGGCAACTGAGGAAATAATTAGTGGACTAGGTGACAGAGCCAGAAACTTGTCCAAAATATGACCCAGAGAGGCAAGAAAATAAATACAAAAGGAAAAATACAAGAGATTAAGGTACATAGACTATACACTGGAAAGTTCTGGCATATGCATAATCAAAGTTCCAGATAGAAACAACAGAAAGAAAAAAAACAATATTCAATTACATAATGGCCAAGCATTTTTCAGAACTGTGGAAGCATCAGCAATATACTTTTGATAGAAGTATGGGGGCGCCTGGGTGGCTCAGTCGGTTGAGTGACCGACTTCGGCTCAGGTCATGATCTCACCGTTTCCGAGTTCGAGCCCCATGTCGGGCTCTGTGCTGACAGCTCAGAGCCTGGAGCCTGCTTTGGATTCTGTGTGTGTCTCTCTCTCTGCCCCTCCCCTGCTCATGCTCTGTCTCTCTCTCTCTCGAAATAAATAAATGCCAAAAAAAAGAAATTAAAAAAAAAAGAAGTATGAATTTTGGCATGCATTTGGTATAACCTAATAAAGTTAAACATGATTATTCCTTATAACTCATTAACTTTGTTTCAGCGGCATATACCTTAGACACATTCTTGCACATGTACAGCAGGAGATCTGTAAAATCCTGCCCATAGGGGTACTTTTCATAATCATGTGTCAGGTATTCTCGATACTATGGAATACTATGTGACAGTAAAAATAAACACATCAACACTGATTAATCTTGAAAACATAAGAAAGCAATTCAAAAGAATACATACCAGATTATTCCATTTTGTAAAATCCAAAACAATAATCTTTATAGATCTCTATATTCAAGACGGTCTCACACAATGCACTGTTATTAGTGTATGTCCACTCAATTTTTGTTCCATAAACATGTATACACACTCACTACACACCATGTACTCCATACCTACAAAGAATTTTTTAAAAGCTTGAGATAATACCATATATACATAACATATATATAATAACCTATTATATATACGTATATAATATATATATATATAATAACCCGCTTGCTTCACTTGGAATAAACTAGAAACAGTTTCTCATGTGAAAAAGTCTATGAATGATTTTATTGTCCACACAAAATTCTAGCATATGGATGTAACAAACTTAATCGATTCCCTATTGAACATTTAATTGATTCGAACATTTTTCCATAATAAATAGCATTTCAATAATGTATACCTTACCCATAAATCTTTGTTATATCACTATTTATTTCAATATATTCTATATTAAAGAGCAAAATGGCTTGCTGAGTGGTTATTACACTATACATTGCCACCAGAGAAATAAGGGTAAATATGTTTCTATTAGCCTTTCTAGATACTTAAATTCTGTTTAATGTTCTATTCACTTGACAGGTGAGGTTTGCGTTGGTGGTATAGTGGTGAGCAGAGCTGCCTTCCATTGGACAGGTGAAAAATGGCATTGGACTGTCTTAATGTATTAATGTATTCTCCTTTTATTTCTAATGAGATTGAACATTTTCATGTATGTAAGGGTCTTTCCTATTTATTATTTTATAAAAATCTTGTATATTTGTCTTGCCTATTTGTGTGTATAACTTGTACCTTTATCTTTATTTTTCTTCTGGATAGACTAGCTTTTCAAAAGCAATCAGTGAAATCTGGATGTGTAGGTGTACATTTGCTGTAACTATTGTGCAACGGAGCATTTTTTCCCTCATTTTTGCATTGTGTTTGGCCAGGCCTCCATGCCAGCTACATCATGTAATTGTCACTGGTCTTGTTGGTGCTGCTGTGTGCTCTGGCCCTCTCAGCACTTGCTAAGCTATTCCATACGCCCTGGGGCCACTATGCTGAGCTTCTTTCTCCTGCCTTAGGTCAGGGGTTGGCAGACTGCAAAAGGTGAGCCAAATCTTGTCTGTCACCTATTTTTGTATGACCTGCAAGCGAACATTTTGAATGCATGGGGGAAAAAATTAAAAGAAGAATATTTCATGGCATGAAAATTATATGAAATTCAAATCTCAGTATCCATGAATAAAATTTTATTGGAACACAGCGATACTCATTCATTTGCATATCAACGATGGCTGCTTTCATGCTATAATGGCAGAGGTGAGTCACCGATACAGAGATGGTCAGCCAAGCCTATGATACTTACTATCTGGACCTTTACTGAAAAAGGTTGCTGGCTGTTGCTGTAAACTCATTGCTTCAAAATGGATAATACATTTTATCTCTAATATGTCTCTTCCTCATTGTTAGCTCTCACCTAAATGAGGGCTATTAATAGGACTCTGTCACAATCTCTTTTCCTTACTGCTGTAAGCAGGACACCTTTACCAGGAAGGATAGATCTGAGCATATCTTCTTGCAATCCAACTCCAGAAATTTCTTGAGGTATTATAATATGAAAGGCGTCTTCCTTTATTGTGGCTTTAATGCACTTTTTCACCCATTTTAAATTCCTTTGTCCATTTTAATAGTGGTTTGGGAGATACAGATCTTTACTCAAATTACCTTCTTAGTCCAACTCATGGCTATTTATGCTGCAATTTAAATGAGGGTGGTAACCAGAGTTCACGACCTTTAGGATTGGCATGGGCCCCCTCCCATCCCATGATAATCACTAGTGTTTGAGATTGTGTTTGGGAATGGAAAAAGATTTAGGAAGCAATGATCTAAAGTTTAAGTGAAAGCAAAATAGAGATGACATCTGCTTTTTTTCCCAAGTTGACCTCACTAGGATTTCACAAAGGAGAAAGAAAAACATTTTGTAATCACTCGCTAGCAATTGTTTTCAATTGGAATTGTTAAATCCAATGACTGGCCTAAGTAAAAACTAAACACTATGTTTTTGGTCCATGGCACTGACTTCCCACTGTTTGGTAAAGTGCAAGTTCCATTGATACAGTGTCTGGTAGAGGCAAAAGAAGATCAAGGATCATGCCAGACTGAGGCTACCTGGCTCAACAATATACAAGGAATATTAAAACAATGATAAGAAGGAAACAAGACTGAGAAAAGTTCATCCAAAAGGGTTCACACCAAAAAAGCACTAAATGTACCTTAAAGGAATGCTTTGATAAACCACCTGGATCATTCTTGAGCAACAAAACATGGTGACTATACTTCCTCCTAAAGATGGTGGGTCCAGTTTGCAGCAGGGCTACTGCTTTGCTAAGAGTTATGAGAATGAATAGCTATGGTCCTTTTTCTCACCTTTCTCTCTTGCAGCTTTAATAAGATGTCTGTAAAATAGATATTTACATCTGTTTGAATGGGCAACAACGTTTCAGCCTCCGAGTCACCCACATATTATTCCAGTCTAGGAAAAGTAGGACTCCACATAAGTCTACTGAATTACACATGGTGGGGGGGGGAGCTTTAACAATGGGGAAAGGGCTCAGTGTGCTACTGTATCCCATAAGATCATAGTATAAAATACTTAAAAGGTAATATTGTTCCCAAGGGATATTTAACATTGTTACATGAGAAGAATTAAGACATAGGAAAATGGGAAATCAGTTTTCATTTTCAGCCCTTTCTGCAAAGTCAATGTCTTCAATAGCAACGGGGTCATTGGCATAAAGGAGGTGTAACCCAGACAGATCTACATTTAGAAAGACAGACAAAAAAAGGGATTCCTGGAGCTAATACGTAAATCATAGACCCACAATTTTGCAAAGTATGTTCAAGCGAAATTAAAAACTATGCTTAAAGTTAGTCAAGTGCTGCTATAGGGAGTAAAAACTGTCACCATGTATGTGTATGTGTGCATAGATAGATACACAGAAAGAGAAAGAGATACAGATATAATGATTCCATAATAAACTAAAATCTAGAAAGACCTGTGGGAAACATAGAAGAGGATGGGAGGAGGGCAAAACCAAGAAATATGCAAAAAATAGAATCCATATTAGACCATACCAAGGGCTCTCTACTTTTTTAGTCACACTGGTTCATCGTTATCAATTAAGTGTGCAGAAGTTGATTTCAGAATTGCACTGAAAAGGGACAGGTCTAGTGAAAAAAGAGGTAGAGTGATTTAGAGCAAGATGTGTACCTTCAGACTTGAGTTCATTGATGGTCTATTTTTTAAAGATTTCATTCAACTTTGACCAGTTATTTTTATTTTTATTTTATTTATTTATTTATTTATTTATAAATTCATATCCAAGTTAGCATATAGTGCAACAAAGATTTCAGGAGTAGATTCCTTAATGCCCTTACCCATTTAGCCCACCCCCCTCCCACAACCCGTCTAGCAACCCTCTGTTTGTTCTCTATATTTTAGAGTCTTTTATGTTTTGTCCCCCTCCTTGTTTTTATATTATTTTTGCTTCCCTTCCCTTATGTTCATCTGTTTTGTATCTTAAATTCCTCCTATGAGTGTAGTCATATGATATTTGTGTTTCTCTGATTGACTAATTTCATTTAGCATAATACCCTCTAGTTCCAACTATGTAGTTGCAAACGGCAAGACTGCATTATTTTTGAAGGCCGAGTAATACTCTATTGTATCTAACTGTATCTATATCTATCTATATCCATCTATATCTACACACACACACACACACACGCACACACACACACACACCACATCTTCTTTATCCATTCATCCGTTGATGGACATTTGGGCTCTTTCCATAGTTTGGCCATTGTCAATAGCACTGCTATAAACATTGGGATGCATGTGACCCTTCAAAACAGCACACCTGTATCCCTTGGATAAATACCTAGTAGTACAATTGCTGAGTCATAAGATAGTTCTATATTTAATTTTTTGAGGAACCTCCATGTTTTTTTCCAGAGTGGCTGTACCAGTTTGCATTCCCACCAGCAGTGCAAAAGAGATCCTCTTTCTCCACATCCTCGCCAAATCTGTTGTTACCTGAGTTGTTAAAATGTAGATAGTACCCAAAGTGATCAGTTATTTTTAAAAAAAATATTTTCATTATGGAGCACCTGGGTGGCTCAGTCAGTTAAGTGTCTGACTCTTGATTTCAGCTCAGGTTACAATCTCACAGTTTGTGAGTTCGAGCCCCGTATCAGGCTCTGCATTGACAGTGTAGAACCTGCTTGGGATTCTCTCTCTCCTTCTCTGTCTGCCACTACCCTGCACTCTCTCTCTCTCAAAATAAATAAGTAAACTTAAAAAAATATTTTCATTATCCTTATTATGTTCCAGGTTAAAAATTCTGTAGAAAACAAAACTCTTAAAGGGTATTATTTAAACAAAGCTTGGTACATTTAGAGTCCAGATTCTAGATCGTGTAATACCAGATCCTTTTCATGTGATTTCTGAGTGGACACGCCACATGTTTTTACTATGTTACTACTGAGATTTAGCAGCATGTGTCCAAAATAGTCACTATATACTTAGGGAAAACACAGATTAAAAAAATTTTTTTCTTACAACTTACCTTTGACTAAACTTAATATCCCATATCATTTTCCATCTACCTCCATGTTTTACTCCAAACTCAGTTTCCAAATTTCCACAGGTTCTAATAGGGTGGCACCTTTGTTAGTACCAACATTCCCACATGAACCAACTGGACCTGGAAATCAGGGTTATCTTGAATGCATATGTATTTGGATCTTATTTCACATCTGCAAAACTTTTTGACTTGCTAATATTTGGATAGATTATCATGATGGATCATGAAGACCAAATTCCATGAAGACATCAGACTCTGATATTTACAAGTTAGGGAACCCCTAGAAAACTTATGTGACATCCTGAGTCTTAGTTTCCTCATCTGTAACCAGACTAGCTCAAAGAATGGCTTGTGATACCTACCGCACACCGACCTGGTTGCTGATACTTCCTTACTAACTCACTCCCTAAAATGACTGTTTCTTCAAATCCCTAAAACCAGGGTCCTGACATGAAAGAATGAATTGCCCAACAAAGTCAAGTTCCTCCTGGCTTTTACTATCTGTGTCCTGAAATCTCACATGGAGTTCTGAAAATCTGCTCAGATAAAAATGTATCATTTATTGTGGAGGAGTAACAGGATAAAGTTGATCATCTACCATTTTCCCTTTTCTAGACCCTGGTCTCCAGAATAGAGGCTGTATCTATTCTTTTCTGGATACCTAGCAAGTGGCTGCTGCACAATAGTAAGTACTTGCTGAATAAGTAAATGCCATTTCCACCTTATCAATGGAGGTTCCATGGCTATTGATACCTCCTGGGACTAAGCATGCATTTTCTCTTCCCCTTTGAATACTGAACATTGGATTACTGACCACTCTGTCAAAGACTAGTGCTAGAGTCAGATTAGTTTTCCAAAATCCATCCAACTCCTTCTGTAGACAATTCTACTCTCTTTCCTCTTCTCATTGACCCCATGTTGCCAAACCCATGCATATCTTTAAACTGAGTTTATTTTAATGGCATTTCACTTACAACTTCACTATCCTCTACCCTATAACAGATGTATTTCTGTATGTATCTCTTCCCAATGTTAAGTAGAAAGTTCTTTGAGGTTATGACTGAGCCCTCATTTAAAGCTGTTTTTCAATAAATAACTATTGAATTTTGGCAATAATTTGGCTTGGGGCCGTCTCAGAGTTATTATTCTCTCACAAGTCATTGATAGATTAGTTCTGAAGTTAGGATTCATCTGGGGGATTTAGGTCATATGTGGATAGATGGGAGGGAAGGAGGGTTTTAAGGAAAATTTCACAAGCAAAAGAGGAGTATTTGTACAAGATGTTAAAAAAGAGAGAGAGAGAAGAAAAGAAAACAGACTTCTGAGGTCAAATAAAACTGGGTTAAGCAAAATTAAATAAATTCTTTATTGCAGGACACCTCAAATCCTATCAAATGTCAAATCCTGTGCTATAACGGATTGTGAAATACACAAAGTTTCCTAACACAATTTGGCCATGAAAGCTTTTTTTTTTTTTTTTCTTTTTCCTGGAGATTCTGAAAGGATTAGTGGAAAATGCTGCTGTATGTATGTATCCTGCTCATGATGACTTCCTGTTGTCCACTGTGGAAAAGTCTTGAAAAGATTAATCAATTCCTTCTGAATAAAATCTTATATCTCCCTTGACCCTTTATCCTCTCAATTCATGAAGGATTTTTTGTAGCTAATTAAGCCTTAGGCAAAGTCACTGCTCTCTCATCTTTCCTTCACATTATCTGGGTCAAATCCCCACCCCAGACTCAAGGTCTAATAGATGGGAACAAACAACATTATTAAAAACAATACAGTTGCCATTATTCCCCTACTGCATCAACATGCTTTGTAACTTTGGCTTAATCTAGCTTTCCAACTTTAGCCTCAAAAGAATAATAAATATCTGGCATTTTACCTGAAGGATGCGGGGAGATTTTGTTTTTCCCAATTCATTTATTCAACAAATATTTATTAAATGCCTACTATATACCAGGCACTGTCTTAGGTTTCTGAGATACATCAATGAACATACAAAGACTCCTTCTGTAGAGCCTAGAATCTAGCTGAAAGAGGAAGACAGACAATAAAAATAAACCTGGTAAATAAGCAAATAAATAGTTAAGTGTGTCATAAAGCATACATTATATGGGGAAAACAAACCATAGATTATAGGGTGGGATGTCAGATGAAACTATAAATAAGCTGGTCTCCTTGAGAAAGGGGCATTTTAGGGAACTGAGAATGAGACACAGGAGCTGTCCCTTCACCAGGGAGACAGAAACACAATTTTAATATATTTTGGCAAGTGACAAAGCCAAGTTCAGGGTGCCCTGGGAATATACGTCAGAGGAAGACTCTCTAATCTGGGTATTCTGGGAAGGCTTTTTGGAAGATATAATTCCTGACATGACTTTTAAAGGTGAATGAATATGAACACAGAGCTGATTTTCTCTTTTCATTAAATATCACCTAGATGATGAAGTGACAGCTACATGAGTAACTGCTTTTGGAGTGTGATTTTAGATAGAACTGTTTTAACGGTGACCCCTGTCACCCAGCAGTGTGAGAGGACCCTAAGTACTTACTGCCTGAGAGCTTCCACTTTCCCCATCTGATATACAGAGTGAAGAAAAACAAAGTATTTGAAAGTGCTTAAAAATATAACAAATGGAGAAATTATAGGAGCGTAGATCTTGTGTGTTGGTTTATAAGGTGATCGCAAGTGACATTTTAATTTGCAGACCTAGTATTTTTGCATGCTGCCCTTTCTGGGGGAACTGCCATTGGAAAAAAGCTGCACAGTCAGAAGGAAGGGAGAGGGACCCAGACATGGAATTTCAAGCAGGCATCCCAGCAAAAGAGGAGCGAGGGAGGAAGCAGGTCTAGTAGTTTTCCATGTAGGTGGCCAACTCATTGGCCTCAGCTTGTTACCAGTCCTGAGGCTGAAGCTAGATGCCTTGTCAGTGTCTGCCTCTCGCGAAAGAACCACCACGGTGACCGCACTGCCCAGAGGCTTTGCTGAAAGCCATCTGAGTCTCAGTGAAAAGAAAAGGCTGTATCAGACCAAGTTTAGCCCAGCGACGCTGATTCCTTCTTCCGAGTGTCAGCTCAAACCTGGGAGCTCCATTTTGCAGTCTGGAGGCTCCTCTTTGTCCTGAAAGCCTAACCTTCAATTTGAAAATGTTTTCAAAGCTTTCCTCAAAATGAAAATATTTGTTCAAATCCTCAGAATGCAATAAGAAAATATCCTTCTAGCAAAAGCAATGACTTAGCATTTTGGGGTTGGCACAAAAGTAGGAAAACATAGCACAGGGAATCACAGCCCGTCTGGCTACTGGCTGGGTCTTGCTTCTAAGGATTAAATCGCCTTATGAACTTGGCTTAACTTCTCTCTTGATGATTCTTGGATAGTATTCCCGAGATCTAATACTTTTATGTGCCCTAATTTACTCGAAGAATCTTATAGAGACTCACAATATCAGAATGCAGAGAATAACTTCCACGACCCCTGATTTTTGAGATGGGGAAACTGAACTCTGGAGAGGTTTCATGATTCATTTCAAAGGCCACATAACTAGTGCCATAGCTAGGGGAAAAAACCTGATTCTCTCCACTATCCCAGATTACCTCCTCCCCCAAGAAATTAATTTTCCCTCAACACCCTTTATATACCTCAATCACATGATGAATTTGCATTAATGTCAGTAACGTTCTTGGAGCAAACTCCAGGAAAAGTATTCTCAAGTGTGTACTCTTTAGGGAAACAACACATGAATGAGACACTAGGTGGTCCGAGAGAGGAACTGTAAATGATGATACTTGTTCCAAGTTCTCAGCCTTACAGAGAGATAGAGCCAGCTTGCTCAACCTGTTTCCATATTTGCAAAATAAGGACGATCTGTTTCCATTTAGTGGTTACTCTGTGAAGTATCTGAAATCAATGATGGCTTGAGTGGCTTTGGGAACTTGGAAAGAAAAGAAAACTGTCTGGCCCCTTTCTGTTTCACTTTTAGCAGGAATAATTATGCTATCCTTTACTAGACCCTTCCCCACATTAAAACCACTTGCCTCCCTTGCTCGTAGTTAAACTGACTCCTGTCTATACAACGTGAAGAATCCATCTTATTTCCTAACCAGGTCCCTGCATTGTGCAATATTTTTGTATGCTACTTAATTCTGTCATTCAACACATGTTTGCATACCAGAGCATTGTGTTAAGTCCTAAGGTCACAAATGGTTTCTTATTCAACATTCATTCAACAAAGACTGGATTTAGTCAGTTTCTACCACATAGCAATTTTTGTGCTGGGTGCTGAGAATACAAAGTTAGTTAAGATTAAAACTTGATCTCAAGAAACATATCTCGAGGGGAAGACAAAAAGATGAACAAATAATATTTAATAAATTGAATTTATGTTAATCATTACATTATCACATTTTCTTCTAATAAAAAAATATGCATGCTGCCTAGTGTTTCCATTGAGTCCATGAGCATAAGATGATGTATTTCCAAAATAAAGATGAGGAAGCCATGATATCAGCCTGGATGGTGTTGTTTTCATCCTCTTCCCATAATTTCTACAATTTTCCAGAATACTCACAACTTTCTACTTTTTTTCAGGTACAGAGGAAGAATCCCTGCTTTTATGGAGCTGTTGCTAAGACTCAAGCCCAGTTCCTAACCCTGCAGTCCTCCTCACATCTGAGATTCTGTGAAGTCATCTGCTAATTTACCCAGTTTACAAATAGAACTACTAGTTTACCCACTTTTGTGACCTCTGAAATAGCCCCCTAGCTTGGAAGGACATAGTATCTGCCACCGTAGCCTATAGATACCTTGTTCCACCTGCCAAGCAGGGTCCTTTTCAACTTCTTACATGCTTGTTGCAGTCAATGAAGCTATGCAGAACTGGATTCCAGGATATGAAGTAGCCTCCAAAGAGGTGTGGATGTGAAAGATGGTAGCCTGAGTGTTCTTCAGGAACAACAGCTGACAGTTCCCTTTAAGATTCAGACGTTTTCCTCCCCCATGCAAACATTAAACTAAGCAATAAGAGGAAAAGAGAAATATGAAAGAAGATGTGGGCAACTACATCTGGTGTTGTGCATTTCATAATTGTGCATTAAGGAACTTCTAATCCTATAGACTTGCTTTTAATAGAAACCAGAGACCTTTAAGGTTTTATCTACCAGGATGTCTTCCAGCATCATAAGAAAATCTCCTACCGAACCAAGAAAGTGAGCCATTAGAGCCTGAGCAATGGACTGGTGTCAGCAACAACAAAATGGCTTTAAGACTTAGAAGTCTGGATTTTTCCAAACCAAGTGGGGCTATTGATGCAAGCATTAAAGGGATAACAGCAGGAGAGACAGCAAGAGCGCTCAGAACGAATGTGTGTGAATGTCTCCAAAGCCAGATTGTGCAAGAACAAAGAGCCAGAGATCACATGGTCGAAAAAACCTAGCCCGCACTGTTTTGTTAAGAGGTTGAAATTCCCTGGGCAGAAACACTACAGGGCAGCCAGGGGGGTTGTTGTTTTCCATGCCATGTGAATATGACCCCAGAACCAAAGCAATTTTTCTACTTTGAGTTAAGTTTAGACATGTCCTCATACAACAGGAGTCAGACACAAAACCATGACCCTTGCTTTCTTAGTTTTGGCACTTGCAGAAACAGACCTCGAGATAAGGATTTGAGTACAAAGGTTTATTTGGATTGTACAGACAATGGGAGATAAATGGAGAAGAAAAGCAGGAGAGGGAATATAGTCAATAAAAGGTATATTATTAAATCAGCTACCGCCACAGGGAACTGAGACTGAATCCCAGTACTTCCAGCTTGCTATGCTGGACAGGGTGGTATGTTATAGTCGCAAAAATACAGAGATGCAAAACTGGTATCTGGAAGTCTGCTAGGTTGCACTAAAAGAGAACAAGGGATATGGGGAAGTGAGTACCAAGGACATCTGCTGTACCTCCAGCTAAGAGGTTTAGAGGTCTGGCTAGTTGAGTGCCCATAGTGGAAGGAAGGGTCTTCTCTTATGTCCCAGTCATCTGCCCCAGTGATGAAACCCACAGGATCCAGAAGAGACACTGATTCCTTTTTGAGACAGACTCAGGTCTTCAAATGAATGAACACTCTTCAGACTCAAGCGACTTCAACAATAATTATAAACATGTATTAGGGAAGCTAATATATTTGGACGATTAAGATTTCTCTTGAAGTCTTAGGAATTCCACCCCAGGGGGGTTGGGCTGATCTGGTTAACCACAGGATAAGTGAAATGTGGCAGAGAGAAAGGTTTTTCGAGTCAGATGAACCTGAGATGGCATTCTGACACAATTATATCAGAGTCTCAGTTTCCTCACCTGTCAAGTAGGAGTCTAATCAGCTACATTGCAGGATTTGAGGGAGAATTCTGAAAATCTGCAACTATGAAGCCCCTACTCTGGGGTTTGTAATTCCTGCAGGAATGTCACAGATGTAAATCAAAGAACATAAGCACCTTCAGAGCCCCTTGGATCTCTCCCAGGTGCTGAGCCCCATCCTGTTTGAGTCTGCTTATATAAACCACCTTACATAAACCTTACTGATCTAGGCTGGGCTGACCTGAGGCACAGTCTGGAACACTCCACTCTCATGCAGGCAACTTTTGATGGCCTCTGACAGAGCTCTGACAGGAAATTGCCTCAAATGAAACATTCTGTAGAGGAAAAAAAAGAAAAAAAGAAAGCTGCTTTGGACCCAGACAGACCTGGCTCTGCTACTTTCTATTCTACTTTCTATTCAACGAATGTTTATTCAGTATCTATTTTTTCCAAATCACTCTATTGGGTGCTACGTGACCTCAGGAAAATCCAGGAATTCTGCCAGAGACAAGGCATTTGGGGATAGAGAAGGAGCAAACACAGGGTCTGTCCCGTTTTAGAATACAGGCAAAGCTCTTCTCTCCCAACCCATAAGCCAAGTCCACCTACCTAATGGGCTGGCAAAAGGGAGAGCAGAAAGGTGTGATCACCCTAAAGGGGTTTGCAGAGTTAGAAACAAGATGCCTGCGGTCGCCACCGAATCACAGCCCTCTGAGATTTAGAATAACACAAATACTAATTCTAAACCCTACCAGGTGAGGGGTGAAGGCTACTGATATATTAATATGCCTCCCTTTCACTGGTTCCTGGAGAATGTCTCCAGGCCTCCCAAAGACACTATATCTGACACATGCAGTTAAATGGATGGTAATTACCTAGAGTAGAATGTGGGCAGAATGGTGTCAGGGAATGATAGCTTTCTACTTACTTCAATCAAGAGAGCATGGATGGCTAAAGGGAAAAGCCAACAGACATGCCAGCCATTTTCCATTTGCCCTTCCAGACCCCACACTTCTTCCATTTCTGCTCTGCCCTGGAAGGCAGACCTGAACAGCCAAGGTCAGCAAGTTCCCTGCTGTGTTTTCATGGGATGGTTCCATCCTTCACCAAAGGCCCTACCTTCTGCAGCAACTCTTTCCATGAATTCTCTTCTGACCCTTTGGGCCCGTGGTGGTCGAGGCTCCCGGTTGTTGATGACCGATTGCGCTGCTCCATTCCTTCTTGGCTTCCTTAAGTTCTGAGCCCATCATTGTAAATAATCCCTTTATTAAACCTATCTCGGTGTACTTAACCTGCTGCCTTCTGGGATCCTAACTGACAGCGATCTCTGCACTGACCAACAGAATCGCTGGATGACCTTTTCATTTGTCACGCCATTTTCAGCCTAACTACTTTAGTGAGGTGTCTTTGTGTGATGAGGAGCTAACAGAAAACAGTTTTATTCTTATTCTACATTTACCAACTCCCTTCTGTTAAATCCCGCTCAACATAGGGAATGCAAGTTCCCTATGTTGCACCTCAGCAAGACCCCCTCGCCCCCCGCTTTTAGTTACTCTCAGTTACTAAGACAACCTCATTCCAAGTTTAAAGATAGCATCATTCATTTTAAACTTTAGTCTCATATCCATTGGAATCCTTCCTCCTCACCCCCCATGCAGGTTTGGCTAATGGCTCTGGTCCTTGAGGACAGGGGCCATGGTCAGCTTTTACAAATATCCCCTCACTCTCCTTTTGCCCTATGCTTCCCATCTGATATTGGGGGTGGGGTGGAGGAAGCAGGAAAGAACGCACTGTCCCTTCTTCAGCAACTGGCTAGAGGTGGTGACTGGGTTCTCTAGGTTGGATTGTGGGGCTTCTCTCATGCCTCCTGGCCATCAGTTCCCTCTTGGTAGGCAAAAAACACACCCATGAGCATCCTGACCTGTAATTACTGGTTTGCATTGGACTTCTTTTCAGTACTCCATCAACCCAGACACCCTCTCTTGCTTAGGGTATCCTACTTCCTAAGTCTTCTGCCTTAGGAGTGTCAGCGAAATAGCTCAAATCTGGTCACTGCCCAATGAATGAAAATTCACACGTCCTTGGGACTGCCCTTTGGCATTCAGCTCTACCATCTTGCTCTGACATTTCCACTCTGTGACAGCAGTGGCCATTCTGCTGAGTCATTGACTCAGCACCTCGAAGGTGAACAGTCCCCGGCTAGGGAACACCCTTTAAGCGTCCTTAGTCTCTATGAGCACTTTCTTTGGGTCCTTTTCCTTGTGCTTCAAGGAAGGAAAAGCACCTGAGCTGAAGGAAAAAACTAGCCCTTTCCTAAAGGATGTCACTTTCTCCCCCAGTTCTCTTCCACTAGGAGATTGGAAAGGAGATGCTAGTAGTGTT
Organism: Paguma larvata; assembly: GCA_030068075.1. Lineage (NCBI taxonomy): Eukaryota > Metazoa > Chordata > Mammalia > Carnivora > Viverridae > Paguma > Paguma larvata. The sequence continues at coordinate 43,649,786 of CM057833.1, forward strand.
GTCAGCAAATCCTCCTGCGATGGCACTGCCTCCTGGATTTGACACTTTTCCATCTTAAAATGTGAACATGGATACTTAAAGGACTTTGTTTTCATCTTTCAGTCTTAGCAGTAGTTCTATGAAAATCAAGGAAAGTCTCACTCAGCACCTAATACTCACTCATTCCATCCCCACATCTGTCACTTCATTTGATTCTCAAAATAACTATGTATTTATAAGGCTAATGTGAACCCCATTTTATAGAAGAGGAAATTGAGGTTTAAGGAAGATAAGTGACTTACGTAAAGAAATTAAGGCTGGAGGGGTGCATGGGTGGCTCAGTTGGTTAAGCATTGGACTTCAGCTCAGGTCATAATCTCACAGTCTGTGGGTTCAAGCCCTATGTCAGGTTCTGTGCTGACAGCTCAGAGCCTGGAGCCTGTTTCAGATTCTGTGTCTCCCTCTCTCTCTCTCTGCATCTCCCCCACTCATACTCTGTCTCTCTGTCTCTCTCAAAAATAAATAAACATCAAAAAAAATTGATGCTGGGATGTGGACTTGATACAGGATTTGATAATAGAAACTAGTCTTTTGACTCTCTCTGTCCAGTGATTTCTCTGATTAATCAGACTGTGCACTCCTAGAGGGACAAGACCTTATCTTTTTTATTTCTGCATTCTTAAACACCTCACATTGTTCTGCAGATATTAACAACATGGAAGAACAAATAAAGCAACTTATTTCTAGACTTTCCATTGAGTCCCAGAATCCCAGACCCCAAAGGGCCATTAAAAGCTATCTAATCAGCTCTCCATCTGGTGGTCGAGCCCCATCTCTGAGTCTGCTTTCCTCCTCAGTATAGCTCTTTAGTCTTTTAAAACCTATGATCATAAGCTCCGAGCAGTCTCTCATCCCAGCCAAGCACCTTCAGTTAACATAATGATTCCACAAGAGACGTGGTCTTGAATGTTTTACGGGCCAAAGCTCAGCCATCAAGAATAGCATGACTTGCCAGGTACTGTGTTAATTCCTTTACTCACACTCTCTCATTTAATCCTCACAAGAAACCCATGGGGGGTTTGCGATGTTGCAATTATTATCCCTATTTTAAGATGGAGAAACTGAGGCTTAGACTAGTTAAATTACTTTTCCAGAGTCACACAGCCAGAAAATAATAGTGTCAAATTTTGAACCCAGGATTGTCTGATTGCAGAGTCTGAGGTTTTATACACGACAGCTCTCAAACACGATCCCTCGTTTGTGGTCTGACCAGGATAGTATACATTGGAGACATCGATCCCCTCGTTCTAGAATATTACACTTAAGGCTGCCTGCACCATCTAGGAAAACATTCTCATTTCTAATGAAAAACATATTCTTGCTTCTCTGTACTCTCCTGAAAATACAGCTTTGTGGCAATCTCCATTTTCATGTGAGTTTCTCTTCCAGGCACACCCATCCCATGAAGCTGTTGGTTTTGAGAAACCAATACATACATCTCTCACCAGTAAGATCTGACAAGGAGAGTGAAGTGCAAGCACTTCGAGACAATTGGCATGTCACTGATGTCAGGAGAGGAAGGCTGCTTGCTGAGAAGAGGATGCATGTAGTTCTGAATGAAATGGGTATAGGTTTCTCTGTGCCATTCCCATCTCCCCCCACCCCAATCCTGTGCCCATGAGAGATTTCTACAGTGGATCCTCTGAGATCTGTAGACGTTCTGACTGCAGTACCTTTGATTTATTAAACTGGAAGAAGCTTTAGAAATCATTCACAGTAACCCCTTCATGAAACAGAGGAAGAAACAGACACAGAGAGGGGTGGTCACTCACCCAATATCACATAGCAACTTATTTGTAAGTATAGCTCTAGTCTCTGGATCCCTGGGCTTGATTCTTGTCACTTGGTATTACTCCTCAACCAATGATTTGACAGATAAGATTGGCTAGATGGAGGATAGGTGAGAAAATTCACTTAGTGATCACCTACTGGATGACAGTCGTGCATTTAATCTGTTCTGAGCATTATAACTACATTGAAAGCTGGTATTATCTTCATTTTATAGATAGGGACTTAAGGTCCAGAAATTTTAAATAATTTGTCTAAATGCACAGCAGGAAAGAGACAGAACTTACTTTAATTAATTAACTAATTAATTAATTTTATTTAAATTCAGGTTAGTTAACATACAGGGCAGTATTGGTTTCAGGAGTAGAATGTAGTGATTCATCATTTCCATATAACCTACTTTTTACAATTGGATCTCCCTAATTCCAAAGCTTGTGTCCACTCCACTAATGACATTTCCATAGCTGAGCCCTTTTTTCTTCTCTCCTCTTCCAACCCTCCTCTCCTCTCCTCTTCAATCTCTGTCTCAATTTGTGTGTGTATGTGTGCATGTGTGTGTGTGTGTGTGTGTGTGTGTGTGTATGTGTGTTTCACTCTCTCCCTGCCCCCCTTTCTCTCTCCCCGTAAATGGGACTACCATCTACACAGTGGCTCAAATCAGAAGTGCTCTCTCTTTCAAATCCCACATCTGTTCAAGCTCTGAGTTCTATACCGGCTATCTCTTAAAAATCTACCTACTTCTTTCCCTCCCCACTGTCATGACCCTTGATCATGACATCACTAGCTGCCCCCTGGACCACCATAGAAGCCTTCTAATTCTACTCTCCCCACTGGAGCTCAGGGACCTTTTTATCTGACCATATCACTTCTCTACCTAAAACTCAGTGATGGTTTCCCATTGACTTGGGGACAAACTGCCAATCCCTAACAGTGTTCATGAGCGCCTCTCAGAGCTGGTGTCTCTGTTCCCCTTTTAGACCTCCCTCTCTCCCCAGCTCTCCAAGTTCCCCCCTCCCATGTGCCTGAGAATATCTTTGTTGGCTGACACTCAGACTTCAGGTCTCAGTCTGAGCTTTACTTGTGCAGGTTCACCTTGCAGAACCTTCCACATCAGTTGAGCTGTCCTTTTGTATAAGCCCATGGCACCCTTTACTTAATCTTTAGTCTCATTCGACAACCTTTGTAACCCATGTCCCATATCTGTCTTCCCCTGTGGACCACGTGTTCTGTAAGGAATGGAGCAGTGACCTCCTCATGTACTCCAGTATCTCGGGCACTAAACCCCATGCCTGGCACATAGTGAGAGTTCAGTTAATATATAGTGAATAAATTAATTAAAGGATTAGCTCTCCAACTGAGAGGATGAGGAATGTATGGTATCTGAACATTACTGCTACGGACAGCCTCTAGGCCCCTCCTTACGGGCTGGTGAAAATGGAAAATGTAGAGCCCAGGTATCAAGTGTGGTTTGTGTTGTGCTATTTAACACTTCTTTGCTTTCCCAAATGGATGGTACCTTTGTTTGTTTCTTTTAATGTTTATTTATGAACATTAATTTTGTGAGTTTGAGACCCGCGTCAGGCTCCATGCTGACAGCACAGAACCTGCCTGGGATTCTCTCTCTCACAAACTGGGATCATGACCTGAGCCGAAATCAAGAGTCGGATGCTTAACCAGCTGAGCCACCCAGGCGCCCCATGAATGGTACCTTTGTAAACAAGAGCTGGTGCTGAATGAGTTTTTGGATTCACTAGCATTGGTTAACATGATGAATTCAATCATTGCATGCAACATATTGGCCACATTGTTTTTCTCCTTTCCCTTGCCAAACTTTTAAATGTGTGCTGGCTTAGCTTCCTACTAATAGTCTTCCTTCAATGATAAATAACCACTGGGCCAGCACATGTGTCTGAGTGTTGGCAGCAATATTTATATATAAAGACAATGTGCCTAGATGTAGCAACTAAGAACAGCAGAGCACTTGAAGGGACTTTGGGAATCATTAAACACAACTTTACCTCACAGATGTGTGCATTGGGTTTCCAGGTTGAGAGGGTAGATGAAGTACATGCTAAAATTACCCCTTCCACAGTTTAAATGCAGAGAAATTCTTGACAAAACATCTTTAAAGTATATACAAATCAACTATGAAGCAAGGAAGGAGATCTCCCCATGCCAGAAATTTAGAGGGAACCCCAGTGCTTAGTGGAAGTGGAAACTGAATTGGTCTCAAGGCAGTTAACCCAACATAAGCCTCAGAAACTATAGTCTCAATGGTTATGTTGTAAAAAGATTGGGTCAAGGCTCAGATCACCACAGGGATCTGCAGCTAAGACTCCTGCATGGACAGATTTAGGATAGGCTTTCTGTCCATGAAAAAGGATATGAAAATCTCTACAAAATAGCACTAGGCCAGAGCCAGAAGCAAGCCCACCTACTCTGGCTAAGGGTGGAACTCCAGCATGAAACGGGAATTCTGAAATTGTGTCTCACCAGGATCAGACCCAACTTGTCTTACCAATGTAGAATACCAAAATTCTAGAAACCAACATGGAACCCAATTTAGAGGGAACCTCTAAAGTGTCTGCTCAAGGACAACCATCAAAGCACTCGTAAGCTTTGATAGGAAACCAGATGCTACCTTAGGGAATTTGGAATCTTATACAGCCTTGGAAGGATGTGGGAAGTAATATCAGCATGGCCACGGCTGGCTTTCAGGGTCTGGAAGAGCAGGATGGCAGGCAGACTGCCACCAGTGAACCCAGCCGCCTGGAGTGGGAGATTCTTCAGAGCAGGAGTCAAAACACCATAGCCTGTGAGCCAAATCTGGATCATAGCCCATTATTGTACTGCCAGCTACCTAAAAAATTTTTTATATATATAAAGAGATGTAAAAAAAGAGAAAGAAATATGTAAAAGGCACTTAATATGGCCTGAAAAGTCTAAAATATTTATACCTCGTCATTTGCAGAACTGCACTCAACCCCTGCTCACGAGGCTATCTGGAAGGCACGGGCGGTACACTTGCATCTTACAGCAGCAGCTATGGCTGGAGAGCAGCTTCCTCACTTTCCAGTGCTCAGGTGGGTGCTCCTCATTGTCAAAACTTTCCTAAAGGATTCTGGGAAATGTAAGGCTTCTCACATTTTACTCTGGGACGCGGTAAAGAGTTTAGAAAGGTCAGGGATGATGCTCAGATGATAATCCAGATGGGAAGCTCACACACTAGTGCAAGTGTGGGAGAAAAACCTGTGTAATTTCACTCACATGGAAGATGAGGTCCTAGAGCACATTTCCAAAACATAGATCTAAATCTATGCGTGGAAGACGCATCACAAACCCTCCAAAATAGAAAAGTTAAAATATGAGTACTAGGGGTACTATTGTGACCTAAAAAGGAATGTAACAAACATGCTATAAATGTTCTAAGAATTAAAGGAAAAATGACAATGATTAAAAAAAAAGGAAGATTTTTTTTTAAGTAGATATAAAAATAACAAAGTAACCACCAAGATACTACTCCATACCCACCTTCCTGTCTATGGAGCTTTGCTAAAGAAAAAAAAAAAACTATTAGAAAGATGTAGATATAAGAAGTATAAGAAAAATAAAAATTGGCAAACTGGGAAATCTAAGTAAGTATTGAATACGATATGAATAATTATAAGAATGACAATATTCACACAAATGTTTAAAATAAGCTGGAACTACAAAATTAGGTAACAATATTATGGTGGTTAGGGCAGGGTGTTAGTAGGCAGATGTTAAAACATGCCTAGGTCCACATCTCTTTTGAGAGCAGAATGTAGACACTGATTAAAAATAGATTTTATTAAAATATTAGAAATGTAGGCACATATGTTCAAATCCTAAAGATAACCATTAAGTGAATAGTTCTGTGCAATTTCTAAATACAGTAGCAGCATTGTGAGCTTTAAGGCAAAGTGATTATTCCAACAAAAAGTAAGAAAGGATGACTAGCAGAAGGTACAGGGGCTCAAGGAGGAGTCGTCCTGCAGAGCCTATGTCATGCAGCCATCTCCTGATGGGACCAGGACAGAGCCCATGAGGCATGACTCCCCAGCTCTCTGCTACCTTATTTATACCAAGAGGTCTCTCTTCATATTCCATTCTTGATAACCGCAGAGGAACCATGTGAATCCCAATGCCAGATTCTTGTGATCCCACAAAAAGATGTGGGGACCTCTGGGTGGCACATTCAGTTAAGCATCCAACAAACTCTGGATTTCAGCTCAGGTCATGATCTCAAAGTTCATGAGTCCAAGCCCCATTTCGGTCTCTGCACTGACAGTGTGGAGCCTGCTTTGGATTCTGTCTCTTTCTCTCTCTCTCAAAATAAATAAATAAACATTTAAAAAAAATTAAGATGTGATTTGGTAGTATATTGAGAGGGGGGTAAAGGTGCTTTTTATTTAAATATACATGTTTTAAAATTCCAGCTATGCCATTCACTGGCTATATCATTGGATAAAGTAACTTCTCAGCCTCAAGTTCATCATTTGTTGAATTAGAGTAGTAATAGCTATCTTACAGAGTTAATGTAAACATCAACTTGTTTAATATAGATTAAATAAACGTAAAGCACCTGGTTTAATTCTGGATGCTCAGTACAAGTTCAAAATGTAGCTGGAGTTAATGGTAGAGGAATTTCCAAAATAAGAAGACGGATGTCGACACTGGGGAGGTAGTGTTGAACATCAGCTCTAAGGAATGCGGCCAAACCATTAACTAAAAAAAAAAAAGTTAATTGATGGTGAGGTGAGAAGTGAAGAAGGTCAGGAATGGGCGGTGAGGGTGGGAAGGCACAGTGCAAAATGAATGAAGACAGGCCCCAGGACTGAGTCGGACGGCGAAGTAAGACTGTCAAAGCCTCTCCTATATGTAGTGCCAGTTATGAGATGGGGAGACAGGTCTGAGGGCTGAGCAGAAATTGGCCCAAGGGCCGATGCCTATTTTTGTAGATTTAATTTTAATGGAATCCAGACACACCCATTTGTTTATGTACTGTCTGTAGCTACTTTTGCAATGGCAGAGTTGAGTAGTCCTCACAGAGACCATGTTTCCAGTGAAGCCTACAACATTACTCTCTGGCCCATTTTGAAAAAGTTGGTCAACCCCTGGCTTAAAGGAATATTCATGCTCAGACAATCTCTACCACTCTGTAAACGGTGAGGCCAATACTATGTCTTTAAAACAGATCAGCTCATCATGTAGCTAGGTCGATTAAGATGATACCATATGTTTCCATGAATAGGTGGACTTTGTGAGACTAAGCAAAAACCAGGATGAGGGGAAGAGGGGAAAGGAAAAAAAGACACAGAGAGGTAGGGAGATAAAATGTAAGAGACTCTCAAAGACTGAGAACAAACTGAGGGTGAGGGGGGTGAGGGAGGGGGGAGAGGGGGTGATGGGCATTAAAGAGGGCACGTGTTGGGATGAACACTGGGTGTTACATGTAAACCAATTTGAAAATAAAATATTATAATAATAAAAAGAAAAGAACTCGAACTAATTCCAGCCTACGTACTACAAGTGCCTACAGCATCTTTGCTCTGGTCTTATCAAGCAATGATCTCTTCTCTTACCTCTAGCTTTATCTCTAATTTCTGATCTGTACCTACTTATCGAAACTGAAAGTTGAACCTGACTTCCTACTTTAATCTTTGAAACACCCCGGAGACTCAAGTTGTGCTCCCCTCTGTGTCTTCTTGCTCTTTATGTAAATATCCTGTCTAATCCTCCACGAGGAAGGAAGGAACCAGAATCACTCTCAGAGCAAGGATCATGTCTTGCCTCTGCTTTTCTCACAGATTCTGATACATGAGAGAAGCTAGGAAAATACCTCTTGAATGAATAAACACTGTGTAAAGAGGGCAAACTCCAGATATCCATAGTGAGCAAACTGGCCAAAGGAAAGGAAGCAAGAGAAAGGAAATTCATGGATCTTGGTGTCTCAAGAGCCAGGCAGTAGTCAGGAATTGGGGAAAGATAAGACAGGAATGGCAAAAAAGATGAAATCACAGAGAACTATGTGTGCATGGTAGCACATTCAGATTTATTCGGTGGGGGGGAGGGCAGCTGAATGATTTGCACTAACAGCTGGAGCAAACCTTTCTACCCAATCACGCTGCTTTGGCATCCCATGATATAAAGGTCGAGGGACTCAAGGTGGCAGGGATGGAGAAGAGAGGCAGGAGAAGCTGGGGAGGCTTGCGCTATCCACCACCCACCTGGCAGCGCAGGGAGCTGACCCTCCAGAACTCTAGTTCCCACGCCCCCCTCACCAGCTGGCTTCAGTTCTGCTTGGCAATGGAAGGCACTGACGGATGGTGGGCGGGTGGGAGGAGTAGAGATGACGGGCTATTTCCACCCTTCTTCTGTTCCAGGGGTGTCTTCAACCGTGTTGGCCTCTCCTTCCCACCACAGCCCTTTTTTCTCTATACCCAGCTCCTCCTATGCAGTGCTCCTACCGGCTAGGTTCTGCCAAAGCCAAAGCCATTTCCTGTGGTGCCTTACCACCCTAGGGATGCAAGCAGCTCTCTCTTAGGTTCCTAATCTCTAGGTGGCCTTGCCGTCCCCATTTGACCTTTTAGCTCTTCTAACGAGTTTGTCACCAGTTCGCCACGTTCAATCCTCCCATTAAACTTCCTGGCTGGGCCCTGTTTTTCTGACTGGATTCTGGTTAAGATAGGGATAAAAGAAAACACACAAAAACGCCCACTTGCATTTATTTATCTCTTCCTCTTTACTCCTTAGCACTGGCCTGATACAGAACAAACACTCAGGAAACACAGATTTAATTAAACTAAATGGAAAACTCTCTTGAAAAGCTCAAAGTGAGAACCGTTTCCTTCTCTTTCCCAGCTCCTCGGAAGAATGAATCCGAACCCAAGGGTAGAAGTGATAGGAGAGGTAAGACAGTTTCCTGACATCCTTGTAAGGGAGAGTTGCAGAGAGACAAATTCAGGCGTCAAGGGCTGCCATGCGCCCATGCTCGCAGAAGCAGCCTACCCCCAAAGAATCGGTCTAGACAAGGCGGCTGGAATAGAGAAGCCACTCCAATTTGCTTGGAAAGATCGAATTTAGATAAACTGCTGGAACTGAAAAGCCTTGTTCAAATCAGGGGACAGGATAGGGAGCAGAGTTAACACATAGCTTCAAAGGACTCAGCAGGAGGTCGGGAAAACGTAAGCACGGCAGATCCGGGCTCATGCTTTCCAGGGCTCATCCAGTTCCCAAACCCCAACCAATCTCTGGGATTTTTTGTTTTCTTTTAATCAGCTTTTCCGGGACTCCATGTTTTGATCAAACTTTCCCTAAGAGGCAACAGGACACACTGCAGTGAGCACAGAACTTGGGATCTGAAAACAGGGCCCTGGTTTTCAACTTTGCTACTTGATAACCTTGTGAGCTTGGTCAGGTATTAAACTCTGTAAGCAGCACCTTACTTCATCTATAAGAGGGAGACAATAATACCTACGTCCTAAGGGGATTGTGGCATCTACATGAAATTATCTAATTACCTTAATAATAAAATAGTTGAGTGATTAAAGAGACATGCTATGAAGTCAGTTTTGGGTTAGAGCCTCTATTCTTCTTAACCTGTCCCTTATGAATCTCTCTAAACTGGTTTCTTCACCTATAAAATGAAGATAATAATAATAAAATAAAAATGAGATAAATGGGGCACCTGGGTGTGTCAGTTGGTTAAGTGTCTGACTCTTGATTTTGGCTCAGGTCAGGATCCTAGGATTGTGGGATCAAGTCCCATATCGGGCTCTGTGCTGCACATGAAGCCTGCTTAAGATTCATTTTCTCTCTCTCTCACTCTCTCCTCTCTGTGTCTGTCTCTCTGTCTCTGTCTCTCTCCCGCTACCTCTCTCCCCAGATTGTGTGCTCTTACTCGCTCTCTCTCTGGAGTAAAAAATTAAATAAATTTTTAAAAAGGAGATAAATTACTGTGAATTACTCAGGAAGGTACCTGGTACCTTGTAAGCACTCAACACCATCACCATCAGTGTGTCCTGCTGTGCACACTGGAGGCACGTGATTGTGTGTGGTGCACGATTTTCACAACACTCTGTGAGGTGAGCATTGCTATCCATCCCCTTCTAAAAGTGCTTACACTGAGGCTTAACTTGCCTACATTAACATAGTTCATTCTTGAGTAAGATCATATAGTTGATTATATAGATCTGACTCGGACAATAAACCCTTACCCACAAATAACGTGCACAATACCCTCTGAATTATTAATTATTAACATTGTTGCCATTACTATTGAAACCTATATAAGGTGCCTGACATAGATTGGCTACTTTTGTCTACTAACTTTCCTACCTTTCATATGTAAAGGAATACTTACTACCATCTATGATGGTAGGTGAATGAGGTTGTGAGTGAAGTTCAAGTGTCATTTTTCTCAGGTGAATTAGGGTCATCTTTTAATGCTGATATACAAACTGAGATTTTTCTTCTCTTGTCCTAGAGATAGGAAATACCAATGTATTTAAAAGAAATTTAGTTCAACATCTGAACCAAATGTGTTGTTATTTTGCCATATACAAAAATAAATTCAAAATGGATCAAAGACCTAAATGTGAGACCTAAAACCATAAAAATCCTAGAACAGAGCATGGGTAGTAATGTCTTTGACATCGTCCATAGCAACATTTTTCTAGATATGTCTCCTGAGGCAAGGGAAACAGAAGCAAAACTAAACTATTGGGACTGCATCAAAATGAAAATCTTCTGCATAGCAAGGGAGAAGATATTTGCAAATGACACATCCAATAAAGGGTTAGTATCCAAAATATATAAAGAGCTGATATAACTCAACATCCCAAAACAAATAATCCAGTTAAAAAATGGCCAGAAGAGGAGTGCCTGGGTGGCTCAGTCAGTTAGGTGTCCAACTCTTGACCTCAGCGGGGGTCATGATCACACTATCTGTGAGTTCAAGCCCCACGTTGGGCTCTGAGCTGGCAGCACGGAGCCTGCTTGGGATTCTATCTCTCTCTCTCTCTCTGCCCCTCCCCTGTTTGTGCTCTCTCTCTAGCTCTTAAAATAAATAGAAATTTTTTAAAAACGGGCTGAAGAAATGAACAGGCATTTCTCCAAAGAAGACATCCAGATTGCCAACAGACATACGAAAAGACACTCAACATCACACACATCAGGGAAATACAAACCAAAACTACAATGAGCTATCACATCACACCTGTCAGAGTGACTAAAATCAACAACATAAGCAAACACAAGTGGTGGAGAGGATGTGGAGAAAAAGGAACCCTCACGCACTGTTGACAGGAATGCAAACTGGTGCAGCCAATGTGGAGAAGAGTATGAAGGTTCCTCAAAAAGTTAAAAATAGAATTATGCTGTGATCCAGTAACCATGCTACTGCATATTTACTCCCAAAATACAAAAACATTAATTCAAAGGGATATACGCACCCCTATGTTCATAGCACATTATTTAGAATAGCCAAATTATTGAAGCAGCCCAAGTGCCATGGACAGATGAATAGATAAAGAAGATACAGTATACATACGATGGAATGTTATTCAGTCATTAAAAGAATGAAATCTTGCCATCTGCAATGACATGGATGTAACTAAAGAGTATAATGCTAAGTGAAATAAGTCAGTCAGGGATATGAATTCCATATGAATTCACTTATTTGTGGAATTAAAGAAACAAATGAGCAAAGGGGAAAAAAAAGAGAGAGACAAGCCAAGGAACAGACTCTTAACTACAAAGAACAAACTGATGGTTACAAGATAGGAGGTGGGTAGGAGGGATAGGGGAAACAGGTGAAGGGGATTAAGAGTACACTTCTCTTGATGAGCACTGAGTAATGTATGAATTGTTGAATCACTATGTTGTACACCTGGAACTTATATAACACTGTAGGTTAACTATACTGGAATTAAAATTTTAAAAATACTCATAAAAATATGGTATTATTTTGGAGAGATTCTTAGTACAAGTAATGCAATGTCATGTGGGTTTTTTGTTTTTGTTTTTGTTTTATAGCAAGCCGAGGAAAAGAGCCATGAACTGGGAGTCTGGTGTGCGGGAGGTTGGGTCCAGCTCTGGGACCAGAGCATAGCCCCAGATCTTATTGGGCCTCAGTTTCCTCACTCATAAACAGAGAATATGGAGTGGTGTGACTTCTGACATTCCTTCCAATCCAAAAATATGAATGTTATTTTCCCCATAATGTCAATATCCTTTATGATGATGATGGCAATGGAAGACATTTACTTAACTGGGCACCTCTACGCCTTCATCTGATAACACTAACGTGTGTACACATCCTCTTGTACTTGGCTTGCAATGAAGTGTTAGTCTAAAATTACAGCTCCCTCAAATCACATTATTCCTATGTACTGGGCTGAATCTTAACACTTTAAGTTTGAAGTTTTTATGATTTTGGCCAGAGTAGACATCCTGTTTTCCAGGGAGAAAGGGCTTTAAAATTCACTTCTCTGCAAATCTACTCTCTCTCAAAATCATATTTTGATGAGTTAAGTGCAAATGAATAAAAAACATACGGATTTCATTTTCCTCGAAATTCTCCTGGGCTACAAGTGGGGAGAGGGAAGAGATGAGGAGGAGGAGAAAGAGAGAGGGAGCAGCTAAACAACAGAGGAGAGGGGTTCTACTGAACAACAAAGTCTGGCATCATTCTTTGAAACAACTGCCAAGTAAGGGTTGTACCAGATTCTATGTCACTCTCTGATAGCCAAAGGGACCCTGTGTCTCTAAAGACTGGACTCCAAATGCAGCATGAGGAGGGGAAAGGGACAATGGCTTTGGAAGGAGAATTTAGGCCATTTGCTAGTAGTGTGACTCTATGCAAGTCCGTGAGTCTCAGGAGCTGCATTTCTGCAAACGGGAATAGTGATTCCTATGACCTATGGTTATTATGAGGCTTATTAACAACATTTATAAAATTCCCAAGAACGAACCTGAAATATCATAATATCTAGTATCTCTTCTTACCTCAACACTGTTTGGCACCTAACCTAACTGCCAGCGGAGAATGAATCAACTGAGCCATCTGTGATTGTCCCTTATCCATTCCACATTCCCTATACCCTTCCCTTCTAAGTCCTGTGAAAAGTCAGTAGCCTGCAAAAGTAATTGTATGTGTGACTTAGAATTTCTGTGAGCAACACAATGTGTACACAAATATGTTACATGTGGTGGTAGGGAAAACAAGACTAGAGGAAAGTACCCATGTTCCCCTACGTTTGTGGTCAGGGCAAGTCCCTGCTCTGTTCCTTCTAGGCTGTTCTTGGCTACTTCACCCTTAAATTGCTCCCTGTCTCCATTTAGTTCCCAGATCCAGGGTGTCTTTCTAGCCGTTTCCAGGGTTATCTTCTATTATTGCTCCTCTCTGAGGCCTCCAGTTCCTTGGAAGGAAAGAATTAATTAAGGCCAAGTCTTCCTCCCTCTTCTCAGGCCTTGGGCCTGCTCTGTCCTTTCTGTGTTAATACCTACTGCCACCCCCACCTCTCCTCCTTGCCATCAGGGCCCCACCCCCCAGGGTGGGAGGAAGGAAGGAGTAACTTCAAGGTGCGTTGCTGCTGCTGTTGGTTCTGACAGGTTAAGTCAGTTACACTTTTAAACTCACTTATGATAACATCCTAAACCCTAGACCCAAATGCCTTTCAAGGACTAGTCTTGTACTAGTTCTAGCTCCTGCCTGCCCTCATGTATTCCATAGCTTGGTTTTGTTTTCAAAATGGATTTACAGGGGTGCCTGGCTGGCTCAGTCAGTAGAAGATGCAACTCTTGATCTCAGGGTTCTGAGTTTGAGCCCCATGTTTAGTGCAGAGCTTACTAAAATAAAATTTTTAAAAATGGATTTAATAAAACTTAAAAAGTGCATTTAATAATTTAAGCCTACCTAAATGCTAGGTCTCATGCCTCTGACACCGTGCATTATGGAGGTGGGTTCTAATCTCTAAGAATTCAGCAAAACTAGCAAATGAGCCAATGGAAGATCAAAAAGCCCACATAGATCACCGTTTCCTCCTCCCAACTCCAAAAGAAAAAATAAAAACACATTCAATTTCTCCATTAGTCAGCAAAGAAGTTAGTATCAGAGAAATAAAAACAATACAAAATAATATCAGCCACTTACTTCCTGAGCATCAACTAGGTACCAACACTATATGAAATGTCTTACATGCACCATCTCCCTCAATTTCAACAATTCTCGATATGCATATTCCATATCCTCCCTACAACTGAAGAACTAGAAGCTCAGAGGCATGAAGTGACTTGCCCAAGGTCACACTGTTTATTCAGGGTCAATACTGGATGCTAAGTTTTTCGGAGTTTGAAGTCTATGTTCTTTCCACTGATAGAAGAAGGTGGGATCCTTCTTTACTAACTACAGATAGAGTGGAAATTCTTGAGTGAGACACCCTGGACCTGAGCACTGGAAGCCAGGGGAAAGGATCGACATGGAGGAAGGCGGTCCACAACTGGGAGGAGGTGGATGGGGGGATGGGTTAAACAGGAGATGGTGATTAAGAAGTGTACTTGTGATTAATGTGAGACAGCACCAAGATTTATGCCAAATAGCATCTTTACCTGGAGCTGCCAAATTGAGCCACAGTCACGTAAAGATGAGTTTGTAATTGTAGTTCCAAAACTAAAAGGAAATTCTAGAGCCAGGATGAATCACCCAGGCCAGTCCTACCACCATAAATCAGTCTCCCCTGTTCACCTGTGTAGTATGACAATAGAAAGTTATAATTTAAAAATGTCATTATTAATATCATTAACAATACCACATTATTGTGATCACCAACGTATTGAGCTTTTACTATGTGACAAGCTCTGGACTAGGCAGTCATATATTATTTAACTCATGATAAATAAAATCAATATCACGGCCCACTCAGGGGCTTAGAAAGTTGAATCATTTTGTCCAGTTACTAAGTAAAGTAGCAGAACAAGAACTTGAACAGAAATTCTGACGAATACATGGCATGAAATTGTAGGTACAAGGAACAAGATCTCTTGAATAAGTGAAAACAAATAACAACAAAATGCAATAGAAACCTTTCCTTTACTTTCTCCTAAAACGGGAAAAATTCATTTAATGATGATAAAAAACAAGAAGGTTCATTCCTAGGGAAGAGTCTTCAAAATGGCAGCTACGATTCTATGATTCTTCGATTTTCTGAGTATAATGCAATTTGCTCCAGTTCATGGTGTATAACCATCTAAACTCCTTTCATTCTTTTCTACCCCAAAATAGGGGTAAAGAGGATTTCAAAGAACACTGTCATTATTTAAATATCACCACTCCCCTCCTTTGTCTCCCAGTATGGGCTGACCAACTTCTATGAATCCTTAGCACTCACCTGGAATGTCAATTTCTCAGGGAAGGGACATCATCCATTTCACTCCACCCCTTCATTCTCTACCCATTATCAACGTGACCACAGCACCTGAGGCTCACCAGATACAACAGTATCTGCCATATTGTTTTCATTGCAAGTTATTTTTTGTAGATTCTATCCTCCCTGAGACCAACGCTGGGCCTCAGTGTCTAGTACAGGCTCACTATTCAATGAGTTAAAGAGTGAATTAATATACTCATTATTAAGACTCAAAATGGGTTTCCCGTTAATCTAGAACTCTGTCCAAACAAATCCACCTCCATACTTTTAAACTGTCTATAATTTACCCACCTTATTATAGGAAATTATGTGGGGATTCCTTAGGTCAAAAGCTACAACTCAGGAGTCTCCACAAACGTTTTTATCAAGCATATATACTGCAAAGTTGGTTGGCTGGTATTACATTGGAAAGGCTATAGTTCAGAAGCAGTTTACCACAACAATAGCTACAATCAGTTCCAAAGCTTTGTTATTTAGCAAAGTGAATGCCGTAAATGCTTTTAATTGATGGAATTGAGAGTTGGTTAATTAGCAAGACAAATGTTAGAAATGGGCTCCCATTGATGAAATGCATAAAAATTGGCTAAAATAGTTTAGAGATGCCCCCCATACTCCTGTATTTGCATTGCATACACAGGATGTGAGACTCCAGCAAAGCCTGTAGGATATACTCTCTTGAAGAGGGTATCTCCACCTTTCACCCCGGATGGCTGGTACTGGCTTTAAGGGTCACAGAACACTGCCTCTAGAAAGTTGCCTTGTTCACCTCGGAAGCCACATTTTATTCAAAATTCTGTTTATAAAACCTTTCTGAAAAGGCAAAGAGCTGGAACTTAACTTCAGAAAAAACATGTATGAACTCATTGGTGTCCGCTTGCTAATGATATATTTGTTTTTTAAGAAATGTTTACATGTAAGGAAGAATTCAGTCTGAGATTAGCTTTGAGAATGACCTGGTAGCAAGGTTCTGAGGAAACAGCTAAAAGTCTCCCCGCCAAATTCTTTGAACCTACTCTTCTCTCCAGAAAAAATCCAAGATGTGTTTTTAACCCAACTGGCTTGGGTCGGTTTCTAACATATGACCTCAGCATCTTCCTAGAACTAACCAAGACAACGTGCACATATGAAGTAAGGTTTCTGTAAGGAGAAATAAATGTTTACCCAAAATGCATGGAAACAAATTAGTGCCTCCACTGAAAATTTCCAGATTGTTTGAAATGCAAGCCAGTTCTGTCAGTTGAGGATTTTTACACTTGCTAAGGCAAAGCTCTTTTCGCCTTTATGAGCAACAGATTCAAGAGAATAAAATGGACTTCTCTTGAAAATCTGGTCCCGTGTTACATAAGTGACCTTTTATTCCCTGTTATTTTTACAAAAGTGCTTTCAAAAGTGTCAGGTGCTAACACTTCTCCCCCCAAAAAGAAGATTTCTGTGGTTCTATGGTCAAACTTTCAGTTGCAGATTAATAGAATCCATACTAGCTAATCTGAACAGAAAGAGTTTTACAAAAACAGTGTTATATAAATGCTAACATGTCGCCGGTAAAGGTGTCTAACCGCACAGTAAGTATGGCTCATAAGACTCCAGAGACTGTTTCTCAAACTACAATTTGTAAACAAATCCCCTGGGATCTGGATTCTGATTCTTTAGGTCTAGGGTGTGGCCCAAGGTTCTGCTTTGCTACCAAGCTCTCTGGTGATGCCCATGCTGGTCTGTGAACCACACCTTGAATAGTGAGACCAGGGCAGAAAACCCACTGCCACTGCTGCCACCTGCCAAAGGGGGCTCATGGTGATAACGCTAGGGTTCTGTCTTGACTTCCCCCAAAGAACCAAACACTTCTCATTTTTCCTTTCCAGAAGATTTGATCACCCTAGTGGGCTGTCTCCTCTCATTGCCTTTTCTTCCTTCCACAACTTAAGTGTGTTTGTTTAGCATAAAGTAGGTGAAAGATTACACCTTAGCTCAAGGATGTCTGGCAGATGAAGTGTTTAGATTTCCAGCCAGGGTAGGGAGACAAAAGGGGCTGATGTGGGTGTTGAGTGAGCCAAGCTGCAGTATTTTCTAAAAGCACTGATAATATTAACATGAAGAATAACTATAATGACTAATATTTATTGCAAACTAATTACATACCAGACATGATAAATGTGTTACTTGTACTATCTTACTTAATCTCCACAAAAACTCCCTGAAGGAGCAATGACATTATACACTCAGAGTTTAGGAAACAAAGAAACAGGAAGAGGAAAAAAAAAAAAAAAGGCAGACTTGTCTGGGGTCACAAAGATAGTCAATGATGAAGAAATTTTTTTAATATTTTTGGGGTGCCTGGGTGGCTTAGTTGGTTAAGCATCCAACTTCAGCTCAGGTCATGATCTCACCACTCATGAGTTCAGGCCCTATGTCGGGCTCTGTCCTGACAGCTCAGAGCCTGGAGACTGCTTCAGATTCTGTGTCTTCCTCTCTCTCTCTGCTCCTCTCCCGCTCACACTCTGTCTCTTTCTCTCAAAAATAAATAAATATTAAAAAATATTTCAAAAATATTTTTTAATGTTTTTTATTTATTTTGAGAGAGAGTGCACGTGCATGAGCAGGGGAGGGGCAGAGAGAAAGCGAGAGAGAGAGAGAGAGAGAGAGAGAGAGAGAGAGAGAGAGAGAATATCAAGCAGGCTCCACAACATCAGCACAGAGACCAAGGTGAGGCTGTGTCTCATGAACTGTGAGATCATGACCTGAGCCAAAACCAAGAGTTGGAGGCTTAACCCACTGAGCCACCCAGGCATCCCAATGATAAAGAATTTGAATACAGGTGGTCCAATAGCAAAGCCCATACTCACTGCTATGCCATACTGCCTTATAAGACTGGGAAATCACATTCCTGTTTTCTCTAAAAAAGATGATACATGATACGGTGTGCCTTAAAGTCTTAGATAAATTCTACAGTAAAGAAACCTGTTTAACCTGACTTAACCCAGTGTTTCCCAAACATATTTGGACAGGGAAATTTTTTGGGAAGTAGTATTTATTAACACTGGGAACATTAGAAAATGTTCCCCAAAACAAACTTCAGAAAGTGTAGTCTTAAATTTGAATTCTTTGACTGTAGACAGACCAAGTTTAGACTTTTAAGCTAGACAAACTGCACTGCCACCTTCTATCCTGAAGGGGTAGGTCTCAAACTTTCTCATGCATCAGACCCACCTGGATTTATGATTCCATAGGTCTGAAGAATTTTCTTTTCTAACAAGTTCCTAGAGGATGCTGATAGTATGGTCCAGGGGCCACACCTTAACTGGCCTGGTCATTGGACAAGTCACTGTCCTTTTCTGAATTTCAGCTTCTTTATTTGTAAAATAGGAACAACAATGTCTACTTTATAGGGTCCTTCACCCCCTTATTAACAAATATTTTTGAGTATCTACAATGTGCAAGATACGTTCGGTATGGTGACAGAGTGAAGGTCAAGTAGAAAAGGTCCCCGTCCTCATGAGCTTACAGCTTGGTTGTGGGAAGGGCATGAGATAACTGTGTCTGATGTATGGGTGATCACGCATGGCCCTGAGGAGGTGCTCATTAACCATTAGCTCCCTTCTATGGTTCCCCTTTAGTCACCTCCAAAAAAGTCTTAGCCATTCCTATATACCCACCTATATTCATAAACATCACCTCCTCCATGCCTGTCCCTCAACTCCCAGCCAATTGTGTTAATCCTTTAATTCACAGCTCAGAGCCCATGTCCTTACTGAAGACTTTCTTAACTCTCCTACCTCATGATTACTTTTCATTATGTCCAACATCTATGACACATATAATCTACTTTCTGTATGGGACTTCAAATGCAAACATTATTTTTCATTCGTATACAGATACAGATATAGATATTCCCAAGCAGAACACAAAAATCCGGGGGAAACCTCCTGCCTTATCCGTGTTTCCAAATACTTATGTAATACCTACCATGTGGAAGACACCAGAGGACACTTTTCTTTTGCTTCTCTCAGAGTGCACTGTTCACCATAAATGCTCAGAAAATTAGCATTGTGTACCAGACTCATTTAATTAAATCTATTGAGCCTCTGTTATTTGGTGCAAGGTGCTACAGATTCAGAGATAAACATAGTCCCTTTTAATTAATTAGATTGTGAGCTCCTTGGAAACTGGGACAATATTGATTTCACATCTGATTCCTTAACAGTAACAAAGTGTCTGGCACAATAGAGAAAGTCAATACATTAAAAACAAATAGATAAATAAAAGAATGCTCTAGAAGAGCTTATTGACAAATGGCTATAATACATGGTGGCAAGAACAATAACAGAAGTCCACCCTCAGTCCTAAATCCTGGAGAGAAGCATCTCTCTTTCTATGGAGTAGAAGGGTTCATAGGAAATAGGTAAGACCTGATATTGAAATATGAAACAATTTCTCCAACTGAAGAATAAAAGGCCCATAAGAGGAAAAGTAAATGCAATGGTCTTATAGCATATAAGCATGAGTTGTTATCGAAGAATGATAGGAACTGAAACGGATTGCCAAGAGTGGTAAAAATAAAGTTGAGAATACAGGCATGCAGGTACCAGTTTGGAAAAGCATGGATTATATACAAAGGAATATGGATTTTTACCTTGGGTCAAAGGCTCTACATATGGAGGTTCATATTTGCCAGATCGATTTTAAACAATTTTAAATGGATTGTAAATATTAAAAGATTGTGATATTCTACATAAAAATTCAGGGATTTTTGGTTTTGTTTCTTTATTTTTGTTTTTCTTTAAAAATAGGAAGATTTAGCAATACTATGTCCACATTCTTCATGGTGCCCATGGCTAATGCAAAGTAGAGTGTGACCCTGTAATTTGGGGGTAATCATGCTTAAATTTTCCATACATGTTCTTTATTTTTGATTTATTTATTCATTCTTCCTTCATCATACATTCCTGAGTACAGGTGTTTTAGGTATTAGGGAAGTAGACACGTGTGTGAGGGGTTCACAGTTTAGCAAGATGAGTGTACAAATAAATAAGTTTATCAGAATTATCAGCACTTTGCTAGACCTCTCTACTGGTATGGGGTAGGGAAAGTCAGACGGACCTGGTAAAGTCCTGAAAGGTTTCATGCAGGAGATATGAGCAGATTCTTAAAAACTGAACAAATACGCCCTTTCTTGAAAGGACAGATAGGAGAATGGGTGTTCCAAAGAGAGAGGAAAGATGAGTAGACTCAATACAGAGAAGGAACTGAAGAAACTCTGCAGGGTTTGACCCAGGATGAATAATGATAAAGGGTAGGAGTGGGGGTGAGGAGAGGGGAGTCTAAACTGGTAGGTAAGAGTTGGATCATACAAGCTCCTGTACTAAGAAATGTAAATTTCCTTACAATGAATACCATGGCTATGTAAGTATAGACAATCAGTACACATCAACAATGACTTCAAAACTACAAACTCTAAAATTCTAAAAACTCTAAAATGTTTTAGTCTCTGCAAGATTTTCTTAGAGACAAAATAGGCATCAAAACATACTTCAAAATACTTTTCTGACAAATGAATGGATATGGACAAATAAAGAGCACTATTAGATTTATTTTATCTTTTCAGTGTCCCAGAATATTAAGGCTGGGAGTTACCCTATAGAGTATCCAGCCTCCCATTTCCCAATTAAGAAATGGAAAGACAGAAATGTCCACCAACTGATGACTGTAAAGAAGATGTGGTGTGTGTGTGCGTGTACGTATACACACACACACACACACACACACACACACACAATGGAATATTAGTGATCAACAAGAACGAAATCTTGCCATTTGCAAAAACATGGCTGGAACTAGAGGGTACTTTGCGAAATGAAGTTAGTCAGAGAAAGATAATCATGATTTCACTCTCATATGGGATTTAAGAAACAAAATAGATGAATATAGGGCAAGGGAAGGAAAAATAAGATTAAAAACAGAGAGGGAGGCAAAACATAAGAGACTCTTAAATACAGAGAACAAACTGAGGGTTGCTGGATGGGAGATGGGTCAAAGGATGGGCTAAATGGGTGATGGGCATTAACGACAGCACTTTTTGGGATGGGCACTAGATGTCATATGTAAGAAATGAATTACTGGGTTCTACTCCTGAAGTCAAGATTATGCTATATGCTAACTAACTTGAATTTAAGTAAATTAAAATAAAAGAATTGCTATACTCTTAAGAGTATATCATTTACCTTGTCAAAAATTAATAAAAAATAGTTGACTTCTTTGATATAAAACCTAATTCACTAAAAGATTTCCTCTGTCTAAAGAGAGGTAGATCTAACCATGCATATTTGTTTTTAAATTTCTCCATTTAACTTAACAAATAAACATACCATATAAAAAAAAGGAAGAAGAAAAAAGAAATGGAAGCACAGAGAGGGGGAAACTTGCCCAGGTCACACAGGGAGTCTGGTAGAGCTGAGCCTAGCCCCTGAGTTTCTTCCCCTCCCCAGTCCGTGACTTAGATACAATCACTCCACTCAAAGGGCTCTTGTAGCATGGCCAAGCTGCTTTGCTGAGTCCTGTTTTCCATAACTCACTGCCTTTCTCAAAATTTCCTGTTTCCAATGATTTTCATTAAAAAATTGGAATTGCGTTGCCCAGGGGTGGGGAGGGGGGCAGGATTCTGGTTTAAAGACAACATAAAATTTCTCTTAACTTTCTGATTAAAATCACCTAATTAGAGGCATTATGCTCTTTGAGACAAGTCACAAATCAGAAAAGAAATTCTTCTATGTTTTTGGACCTTATCCCTGTGGGCGGGGTGTCGAGGAGTTAGGGTGAGGAGAGGAGGAGGGATTAATTACAGTGGAAAGGAGTCATATGTTACCCCTGCACAGTGGCTAGGATTGGGCCCCTCACATTAAAGGTCTACAGGAAACACAGGCAGGCTGTCTGCATGAACAAAACTCCTGGATGGAAAAGTTTCTCTACTTCTGCGTCTGGCTTTTCTCACTCTTTCCTTTTTCCCACTCAGTAGCATTTGAGCGGATTTAGAGAAAAATCTTATACCACAGCACACAGGGAAGAAACATTTAAAATAAGCACAGAATTTAAACCACCGAAGAGCACTGAGCAGAGAGTTAGGAAATGTGTGGGAGTCAATCAGTCTTCCAAGAAACCTCACTTCCCAGCAACCCAACTACAGTCCATCCTCATTATTTATGGAGTCTCTATTTGCAAATCTGCCTGCTTGCAACGTGGCCTAATAGTGCCATGTTTTCCACAGTTGTGTGCATTATGTTGGTGATTTCACTGTTTAAAATAGTGCTGGAGTACAGTCCAGTGTTCCTAAGGGCTATGATATGCTTACAGAGAAAATGTGTGTGTTAAACTTCATTTGGGTGTGAGTTATAATGCTGTTGGGCGTGAGTTCAACATTAATGATTCGACAATATATATTAAAAGTGTCTTTATACACACAGCAAGATTATGAACTGATATGTTGACAAAGGTGTCGTGAACAGAGGTTCACAGAAACCTAACACTGCATTTCCCGGGAGAGCAATGACTCAGTATTCGCTAATTTGGTATTCACAGTGACTTTATAGAACATAACTTCACAAATAATAAGAACTGACTGTAATTTACTGATAGCTCAAAAGTCTCCATTCCAGAGAGAGTTTTGGAGTCTGCGTTTCCAAAGGCCTTTGATCTTGGCACTATAGTTTGGTGCTACTAAGAAATTAACTCGGAATAAGTAAGGTGCTCTGTGGATTTATTGAAGGCTCTAAACTTTAATTCCCCACATTCCTGCCATCTGAAACAAAATTAAGATCAGATAAAAGTTCTCTGAGCTTTAAACCTGCATATCCCATCCCCTTTTCCTGCCACTGTGTTTCTCTATGGCACTAATCACTTTCTGATACAGGATGGGTTCTACTGTTTGTTTACTGTCTCCTCTAGAATGTAAGCTCTATGGAGGCAGGGATATTTGTCTATTTAGTTCGATGGTCTAAGCTCACATCTGCAACAGCGAATAGTAAAGAGTAGCCATATAAGAAATAGTTGAATGAGTGAATGAATGAATAAGAATACGGTTGTCAAGAGTTCTGGGAGGAAAACCAGTAACCCTTGTTTCTCCTCATGGTCCCATTAGTATCTTAGTAATATATTACTTTAGCCAAAATATGTACTTTTCTTTGGGCTTCATTCATAAAATAAAAGGGTAGGTTCTAAAGGATTTTGCGGATTATGTCCTGCTCTGAAAATATGGGAAAAGCTATGAATACTCCACCTAGAAAAAAACCGAACATTCAGATTTTGCACAACATTTCACCTCTATTGTCAAGTGGTGCACAGAACTCCGTCTGTAGTTTGTGGATCTCAGTTTAGGTAATGGCAGCCTTGGACTAGAAAGAGTATCTAAAGTCTCCTCCAAATCTTGACATCTCTTTTCTTATCCATTCCCTAAGGAAAAAAGTCCGGAGAACTTACCCCATGCATGACATTGCTTTGGATGATGTGGGGAGAGCACAAGAGACATGATGAAAATAAGACTCAACTTACGGCTCCAGTGTATAGCAAAAGAGAGGAGATAGTCCAATATAGACGAGAAGAATCTTAGGGGGAGGGCATGCCCTGGACAAAGGTACAGATATGAAAAATATAGGAGGTGGATGGGGAAGAATATAGTTCTGGTCTCTAGCTGGGAACCTGCCTGGTTTAAATATATGCAGGTCACAGGAGAAACAAATCCTCTTATTTTGTCAGCAAGGGCACAAGAGGAGTGTCATCACCTGCTACTGAAGCTACAGTGAATCCTTATGTCCCACCTCTACCAACTTCTGCTACCCTGAGACAACCAGTGTTCAGCATCCCTGATGGCCAAGGATTGCTTGGTTTTCTTCTTGCCTCCCCTATTGTTCATCAGGCATACACAAAACACCTGGGTTGTACCAAAGACTTCTATATAAGGTTGTCTCATTTCTTTATCCCTTTTTTCAGATGAGGAGGTTGAGGCTCAAAAAGGTAAAGTAGGTGTCCAAGGCCACTTATTCTATTACTAGTAGAGCCAGCATTACAAATCCACAGTATCTGACTCCAAATCAATTGTCTTTTCCCTTGCGCCATGATGCTTCTCTCTTGATGTGCCTGTCCTTAATCATAGGTGGGTGGAATTTGAAAGGATACAATGGGAGGATGCAGAGCTGAGATGCAGCCTGGAGGCACTTGGAAGGGGGTGATGGATGGACATCAAGATGTTCTACCAGTCAGTGACCCCAAGTGAAGACTATATACCAATGAGAAGGGAAAAGGAGCTTACACCATACTGCAAGCAATGCTACACCAATATTATTACACCCAAATCTCATTTAAACCTCTCTTCATCAAAATGTTTGATTGTTTGATTGTGATATAATTAAAAGCAATAACTATTATAATCTATATTTTATGGATATAGAGATGGGAGCTGAGAGACAGATGACTGCTTTGAGTTCTTACAGCTAGTCAGGAAAAGACTCAGACTTTGGACCTCAGGATGAATGACTCTATAGCCAGCCTTTTCTCTACCTTATTACACTGCTTTTCTGATTCAAATGCAGTTTTTACTGTGAAGAAAGAACTTTCCAGATGAACATTCCATCTGTACATAAGAAAGTCTTGAAGGTTTAGGTTGAGCCAATTGATTTCAAATGGTTCTTTTGAGTAGATACCTCCACAACTCCCAATTTTCAACTTGTTTTATAGACTTCTTCTGATTTCACACATCTTCCCCTTGCTTTTATATGAGGACATCTGGGTTTCCAAGTGGAATTCCTTCTCCTTGATTGAACAGGAAATTAAGTTCTTTCTCTCTATTTTGCATGCTTGCCAGCTGTCCCCTCTGTTTCCCTTTACAGCCCAGAGAATAAGCACACACAGACCTTCTCTGGCTTAGTCACAGAGAAACAACCCTTCTACCTGTTGGTTAAACTTGAAGAATTGTCCTACAGAAATCTCTACAGCCACTGTCTTCCACATAGTCTGCTCTCCACTTTCAGTCAGCCAAGAAGTATTTCCACATTCAGAGTACCAATATGTCTCATTTCGGTGCCTCTGCTCATGCTATCACCATCATTTGTGACTCCCTAACCTCAAACAGGGCTAACCAACTGGCCCAAAGCTTTCTCGCCTTTCAAAAACCCAGCTCAAATACCACTTCCTCTAAGAAATCTTCAATGATCTCCTCCAAAGATATTAATCTCTCCCTCTTATATCATCCTCAGCTATGTACTGCTTTCTGATACTTTACATTAAATTATCACAATTTATAAAACTGTCTCATCTCCTCCACTTAATGACTTGACCCCTCTATGTTCTCACAGCAAGAATTATATGGGATTGCTATTTGATTGCCTACAACAAAGTGCCTTAAATTTACTAGTTAAATACCTGAGCAAAATGCCTCATCACAATGGCTATAATTTAACAAGCACTTATTTTGAGCCATATATTTTCATGTGTTATTTCTAGTCCTTGTAATAACACTGCAGGGTATTTTTCATCATCCTCCTTGTTCGAGTAAGGAAACCAAGACACAGTCAGCCAGTAAGCGTAAGAGCAATAATTCAAACTTGAGTCCATGCTTCCAAAGCCCTTTGGTCTTGGCACTATAGTTTGGGGCTACTAAGAAATTAACTGTAATAAGTGAGGTTCTGTGTGGATTTATTGAAGACTCTAAACTTTGATCACCCATACACCTGTCATCTGAAACAAAATTAAGATCAGAAAAAAGTTCCCTGAGCACCTCAAATAATTGTCAAGGAGTCCTTTCATAAAAGGCATTCATTTTGAGAAGCAGTATAGTATGATGTTTATGAACACAAATTCTGGAGGCAGATTGCCTCGGACTGACTGCTGAGTCTGCTATTTGCTAGCTGGGTATTCTTGGGAAATTACTTAACTTCTCTGCGTCTCGTTTCTTCATTTGTAAATGGGCATATCATCATCACCATCCCTGCTTCCAAAGGTTTGTAGTGAGAATCAAATGAGCTATATGAATAAGGCACTTAGGAATGTGCTTAATAAGTTTAGTTTAGTTATTATTATTGGGCCAGCAGCTGCAAACCATTGGCTTGTAGGAAGAAAACAATCTGTGGATTGTTTTAACTGTAATTGCTTCATATAGCATATTTTGAATTTATTGATTTATTGCCAAAATTTAAAATGTTTTAGATTACACACAAAAACATGTATATTCTTACCTTCTCTTAGAAAATCAGAATATCTAGTAACTCTGAACACCTATTTCGACCTGGCAATAATCTATTGGGGCTGAATAATACTTTGCCCAACTTAAAAAAAGTCATGAACTCTCAAGTGCACCATCAGGGCCCTGATTCCCCTGTTGCCCTGTGCTTAGACACTTCTCTTATCTGTGTTTTGTGCTCTTGAACGAACCAGTGATCCCTGTGTTACACCCTTGCTAAGAATATTTTAAAGTGTTATCTAATCTACCATATGCTTCAGTGAGTTGAGTCATCCAATTTTCCAGCCCAAACCCAATTTTAAACAGCAAACGAGGTAAGTATTCCCATTAGCTGGCTGATAGGAAAATGGGTATTGGCATAGATAAAGCTGGGAGGAGGAAAAATCCAATAGCAGAAATGGCACGCCATCACAATGAAGCACCACATTCAAAATCACACTCAAAATGTGGCATCACAATGTAGGTAGCATGCTACATGAATGCTTGCTTTTAAGAATGATGCCTCCTTACCTACTATTTTAAGGCCTTCCTCAATACTGTATCTCCTTAGTAGGACCACTCCAATCTCTCATTCATACTCTCTATACCAAACCAGAAGGCATGTCTTACTCTCTTATCTCCTAGAGCACAACTTAAGAAATTCTATGCCTTGTCACAGCCTTGTCCATCAGACTGAGAGTCCCTGGAGCACACGGGTACTGTAGAACTTGTGGTGTGCCCCTTAGGGCTAAGCAAAGTGTCTTGGAGTTGTTTGATAAGTGTATGTTTGATTGAATTTTAAGAAAATTAAAAACCATCCATTTTTCTAGCCTACTTAAGCAGACAGTATGAAATATAATTGTTCACAAGTATTTAAATCAAAAATTATTTTTAGTGTTGGATATATAAACTTTTTAAATATATATATATATATATATATATATATATTTAAATATATAATTTATATATTTAGTTGGTCAGTTCCCACTAGAAACAGTCATGTAGGTACTTTGCCTTTGGAACTAAGTATGTCCAAGCCATGAGTTGGCTTCCTCTTTGTTGTTTTGTGCTTCAGCTCTTTACATCAGTTTTCTTGTTTTTTAAATAAGTATTTATATTCATCCATCAGGTCTTACCTTGCACCTCACCTCCTCTGAGAAGCCTCCCATAATACCTAAGATTAGATTTAAGTCTTCCCCATGATCCCATCCAGCCTTCATACACTGTCACACCATGAAAAGTCCCTAGACTGTCATCTCCATAAAGGCAGAGTTTACGCCCCATTCACAACTGGGATCCCTTGAATAGAGTAAGTACTCAGATAATATTTACTGATAGAAAAAAATAAATAAGTAGAGGAGTGAATCAACAACTGAATATACTTCCAAGGTAGTTTAAGAGGTCAAATCTAAGTTGTCATAATTATTATCAGAAACGTTAAGCATGGGGGAGCTGAGTGGAGAAACCTGTTTTGTCCAACAGTGCTGTCTGTTGCTCCCATCTGTCTCTGCCCTGGCCCCAGCCCTTCACCCCTTATATACCCACTGAGCTTTCCTGAAGCTGACCCCATGCAGGCAGGGCTGGTGGGGTATTTTCCAGCCTCACCAACCTAATTGTTCCTCATTTCCTGCCCATAAATGGTACAAGGTGTGGAGTTGCACCTCCCAATGTCCCAATTTCAATCATTTGTCTACATTAATCGACACTAATGGCTTTTACAAATGTAAGTCTTTAAGCTCCAGTAAGTTACATGTGTTTGAGGAGGCCACTGAAAGAAAGCTTCCAGGAAAATGTTCTCCAAATATCCTGAAAGCAGAGAGAGAGCTCAGCATTCCAAAGCCCTGTGCCTTTGCTCAGCAATCCCTCAAGAGATTAGGTTGTTATTATTAATAAAGTGTGACTTTCTCCAAATGAAAGAACAAAACCCTGTGTTTTTCATGGAAAAAGACAGGCACAGTAAGATCCAGACCCCATCAGTTCATTTGACACCAAAAATTGCATGTATTTAGTTTCTATCTTTTCTAAAAAATATTTTTCAGAAATATAACAGCATTATAGAAGATTTTAAAAATATTTTTGTCCTTGAGGCCAAGACTAGAATACTCTTATCTGTTACCATCTTGGAAAAGTCACTGTCAGTCCTTTTTCATGGTTATTGTTATTCAACCTAATACAGTCTCGTATTCTCTTTTTTTTAATGGAATGTTATACCATAAATATATCTTTCTGGTTATAATTACAGTTTTAGGAGATAGTACTTTTTTTAACATATATAGTTTAATATCCTTAACTGTTGCCTACTATTAAACATTAAAATATAAGACCAGTATGTTTTTTTTAAATATGGTTATTTAGAAAGTAAACAAGACACTAGGAAAAAACTACACAGCAACTATGAAAGATTATGAAAGCTTTAAAAGAGTCCTCACTCATCTTGGCATTAGCCATCTGATTAGTATCCCTTTTGAGAATTCTCAGGTTTCATCATTCTGAGAACCAGACATAGGAAGGCAAAATTTTGATGATAAGAATAGACTGCAGGAAAGAATTTTTTTAAATAATTTTTTTGAAAACTATAAGCATAATAATAAATATGAATAATTCAAAGTCCCATAATTAAAAGGCAGACAGCCTCCAGGGCACTGAAACAAATAAAAATCTAATAATATATTATTTACTTAATACAGTATTGCTAAGATTAATTAGCTCATAAAACCAGAAGACAATTTCAAAACTACATTGTCTTACCCTGAATTCCCCCCAAAGGTAGATACTCAAACAAAGGCTAGTGTGCAGATAGTTCATTTGAGAAATGCTTCCTGCAAGTAGGAGTTAGGATCAGCGAAGATGAAACACACAGAGAGAAGACTCACAGGAGGATGCATGATTATCGATCCTGTGACCACTGTGGGAGACTGATACTTGATCCTACCAGGACTCCTAAGGAGCTCTCTACAATGCATCCTGTAAGTGAGAAAAGCTAGGTCCTCACCGTTACAGCTGTCCCAAGCCTTAATTAGTATTCATCATCTTCCTCACTCCCAGCAAGTACTTCAGCTGGTGTAGGCTGCTTTCCTGGTGAACTGTCCCAGGACATCATCCCTAAGGGTGCTAAGCCCTCAGTTGCTCCCACACATGGTTTGCTTTTGATTGTCAGCTCGCCATAATCACCATGCATGGAAGATGGATCCTCAGGTTCCTGACAAACTAGTCCCTGCCTCCATTCTGTGACAGCAACCCTAACTCCTCTTAGTAATTATGATCCATTGCCCTTACCAGTACAGCAACCCTCTTCTTTGCCTGTTGGTCCAATGATTGAGGAGTCCAAAGTAGCCAGGTGAGATGTTTTCCACTCTCACCAACTGTTTGAAGTTTGAAGCTCAGTATGAAGTTAGGGGAAACCTTACTGTGTCTCATGGAAGAAGTGACTCCCCCCACCTCTGCTTGAGAGCTAGAACTTTTAATCCAGCAGATCCTGGTGATCAAGTCCCAAAATTGTATATTCTAGGAGCCCTCTCATAACCAATTCTCTTAGCTAGGGTTCCCCCAAAGGCAAAACCCAAGACCAAGTCTTATACACAGGTAAGTTTATTTAGGAAGTAATTCTAGAAAAGAGGGATGGGGGCAGGAGGTGAACAAAAGAGACAAGGAAGAAGGAGAGAAAGCCAATACAAGGATGCACTGTTGGATATGGCCAACGCTATGTTAGACAGGTGCTTAATAAATCTATCTTTAAATTGTACGTTCAGGAGTCAAAGAGAGCAGACTTTCTATTGTTACATGGTTAATTTTCCCTTAGCATGAAGCTAAGTTACTAATTGTTGCCAAAATTCCCTTTCTTTAAAACCCTACATTCCCGACATGCAATATAAGCTAATTTTATTTTATTGTCCGGGTCACAGACATTTTCCCGTATCAAATGTCATTTTCTATCCTTCTTGCCCTGAACTTCTAAATTATCCTGCCTCGAAGCTCCAGTATTGGATTTCTGTCAAGTTTCAGGATTTTGACAATCCTGCCTATTCGGTGTAACTTTCAATGGTTCACGTGGTGTCCCTGTTTCCAAAAGGGCTTTGCTTTCCCCTCTTCTGGCCCCCTCTGACCACTCCTCATGCATTATGGATGGATGTCATGCTTCCCTATCCCCTTCACCCCATTAGTAGACCAAAACATATTGTGATACTAAAAATCTTTGCCAAAAATTCCTGGCTATGATCACATTGAGCCCCGAAGAAATACATTTTATTTTCCAGATAGATTCCAAACAAGCAGAAACTCCAACAAGTGAGTTCTAACTTCTTCCCCGAGAAGAAGACTCTCCGGCTGAAGAGAGCACAGGAGGGAGTCAGAAGACAAGGATATGAGTATGGCTCTGACACTTACTGGTCAAGGGTCCTGCAGGAAACTGAAGCTCTAAAGGTATAAGACTATTTTCTCATCTGTGAAAATGAGTGTAATCTAGATTTATCTCTTGAGTTGCTATGAGGTTCAAATGTAAAGTCAACCAACATTTGCATAGCTTATCATTATCTCATACATTATTAGTGGGGCTGTTACTACATTATCATTAGCTTAGTGTAAACTGGTAAAAAAACACCTGCCCATTCGTCTTTTGCAGCACACATTTATTGAGAACTATTTGCAAGGTCTGGATACAAATTTCAATACCTATAAATAAAGGTACTTGACAAATCCTAATGAAACTCCATTCCTTCTGTATTGGTCAGCCCAGGCTGCCATAAGAAAATACCATAGACTGGCTGGCGTAAATAACAGAAAATGATTTGCTCACAGTTCTAAAAGCTAGAAGTCACAGATCAAGGTGCCAGCAGATTCAGTCTCTGGTGAGAATCTCTTCCTGGCTTGCAGATGGCTGCCTTGGGCTCTGTCCTTACAAGGCTTTTCCTCTGTGTGTGCAGAGACACAGAGAAAGATCTATGTGTCTCTTCCTCTTCATACAGAAAGATATTGGAAGATATTGGATTCAGGCCCCACCTTTATAACCTCATCTGACCTTAAGTACTCGTGGAAAGGCTCTATCTCCAAATCCGGTCACACTGGGGATCAGGTCTCCCACATATGAAATTTAGGAGTCAGAATTTCAGTCCATAACATCTCCTGGGCTTGTGACACAAACAAGTGAGAAAAACAGAGTTCCTCATCCTTTCTTCAGATTTATGCACTGGAAAGACTTCCTGCAATCTGTTCTTTAAAAGAGAACTGCCTCCCAATCCAAATCCACTTCTGCTAAAAGCCCTCACCTAAAGAGGCCATTTGGCCATTGCTCTTCTAGGATGTCCCAGCCTGGACCTCCAGAGTTCCTCACTCCTGAGGGCAAGCTGTAGCTCTGTTGTATATGCTTCAGTATTAGCACATAAGAGGCTCTTTTTGTAGCTTTCTTTGCCTAAGTTCTGGAATATGCTTCTCTATCTTGTTCCCCTTCCCTTCCCCCCCCGCCCCAGTCTTGTTCCTCTCTCTTCCCAGGGTGCCAGTGTACTACAAAAAGTCTGAGAATACAAGGAAAACAGTGTGTTTATTTGAATTTTTTAGAGTAACACTTTAACCCAGTTCTTTAAGTATAAAGATACTTCGACTAAAAAGGTGTCTGGAGATTGCAGAAAAGTATATCAAACACATTATTGGAAAAAGTAACTAATAGACTATTTAAAAATAAGCTTATTCTATGCCTTCTGACTTTTGGATATCCTTCACATGTCTCTGCCTTTGCTTCCCCTTCTCCCTTCCTGTCGTGTCTTCTCTCCTCTGCTGTCTCTCCTTTCTGTGTACCTTCCCCATGTTGTGTCTCTCTGCTCCTCTCTGCTCTCCCCCTAGCTCCTCCATCATCTCTGTCTTCTCATTTCTCCATCATGACACCGGTCCTCCTCCCCTCATTCCCCTGCCTCTTTCCTGCCCCTTCTCTTTCACGGACACTCTCCTTTAGCAGCTCTATCTGGTTTGTAATTAGAGCACAGCATTTTGGGCATGATTTTTTTCTAATTTCCTGCCATTATAACAATGAAGCTTAGAGGAGAGCATGGTGAAAAGTCTCCTATGAACATAGAAGGTGCTAA
The DNA here is from genome assembly GCA_030068075.1 of Paguma larvata. Lineage (NCBI taxonomy): Eukaryota > Metazoa > Chordata > Mammalia > Carnivora > Viverridae > Paguma > Paguma larvata. Next base: position 43,682,332 of record CM057833.1, read on the forward strand.
CTGAGCCCTCTCCCTGACAGAGTTCAAGAAATGAGGCGCCTGGGTGGCTCAGTCAGTTAAGCATTTGACTTCAGCTCAGGTCATGATCTCACAGTTGGTGAGTTTGAGCCCCACGTCGGGCTCTGTGGTGACAGTATGGAGCCTGGAGCCTGCTTTCATTTCTGTTTCCCTCTCTCTCTCTGCCCCTCCCCTACTCAGGCGCTCTCTCTCTCTCTCTCTCTCTCTGTTTCAAAAATAAATAAACATTTAAAAAAAATTTAAGAAATGAGGTCTTTTCATCACGATCTTTTATACAGTTGTGTGTGTCTAGGCTGGTCACATGGACTTAGTTCCCAGTTAGATGGGAGACACACTTATCAAAGGCAGACTGGGTCCTGCAAAGGGCTCTCAACCAGAAGTCAGGAGCTCTGTAGGCAAAGCAGAGATCTGACATTCACACAATGTGTGATCTTCAGAAAGTCACTTGACCTCTCAGGACTTTAGTTGTCTCATCTCTAAAACAATGGAGTTGGAATGATGGTTTTGAGGAACCTTCTGGCTTTGACTTTGTGACTCTATGATTCTTCTCCATATAGTAGTATTCCCCAAATATACAATAAAATACATATATCATGAATAAATATAGATGTCAGCTTATATGTATATAAAACAAACACACAAGTATATGTGTGAGTGTGTATGTATATAAAACACCACATTCATACACACATACATTCTTTGGAGGAAAACACTCTGGAGACAGTTCCGGACCTTCTTTTTTACTGGTTACAATCGGCCTGAGGTGAGAGGAAAGCCTCACTTCTGTAAAACACTAAGACTAAAGAAAGGATTTGGAAAACAGATCACAGTGAAAGCAAGGCTAACATATGGAATTCCTAGAGGTGGTATTTTTGGATCTCGTTTTATAATAAAATATAAGCATTGTACTATGAGACTAAATCCTATATTTGAATCCTGACTCATAAATACTACTTTATGGTAGTAGTAGTAGGTGGTGGTATTTTAGGCAAGTGCTAATAATCCACGGAATTTGAAAAGTAAAACAAAATTAGCAAATTAAACTAATGGGTAGAATTGCAGAGAAATATGTTCTACAAACTGTTTTCTCTTTATGGACTGGCCACAGTGGATGTCTAAAAGCTAAATTTGTAGACTCCAAGGAAGTAATGACATAATTACTAATTAACTGTCATGTGTCTACTATGTGCCTGAGTTTTAAAGAAATTGGATATGGCCCTTGCCTTCCAGAAATATAAGATAAATAAAAATGCATAAACAGCATTTTGATACGCTATGAGAGAAAAGAAAGGAGGTAACACAGTAGCAAATATGAGTGAGGGGAGGAGGAGGATCAGGGCTGGCAAATGTGACAATCTGTTTGGGGGCGAGATGTGCTCTGGGATCCCTCGTCCCTCTGGCCATCCAAGGACAGCACGAAGTCCCATTCACCAGCAAGCACAGGTCACTGAAGTCAAGCTTCCATATTAATTATGCCCTCCTCACCTACTGCTTTACAGAGCGGGGGGTAAGATTTCATTTGCATTCTACTCAACCACCTCAGGAGGTACACAATATCATCCTCACTTTATAAGTAAGGGGGGTTGCAGAATGACATGCTGATTCTATCTGTAAAGAAATATGTTTCCATTTCCTCCTTGACTCTCTTGAGTTTAACTATGCATGAGTCCCCATCCACTGGCTAGTTGGGCAAGGGGCTATATTCTCACCCAGTCTGCTACACTTGTAGCCTAATGCAATAATGTTAACGGTCCTCTGTGATCACTGTTTAGCTTTCTATAAGTAAAACTGATGCAAGTCTTTATATTTAGGTCCTCTTCTCCTGCTCCTCTTGAAAATAGTATCTGGAAGGAAGGTCCGAGGCATCAGTGTGAAATGAGGGCTGTGTAGCTACAGTACCCTCAGATCATCCCTGGTCTCTTCTACCCTGGATGGCCACTGCTATTGCTACTAGCAGCGGTTCCTGTGCTTGGACACTGGCCTGTCCTCTGCTGCTGAAGGTGGCAAGTGGGCAACTCTAGGTCTGTCTTTTCCTCCACACCCCCCCCTCAGCTTCTCAAGGGCCTGGAGCACTTGCTAACGGACTCAGCCTTATCTCGGATACCTCAGATTTTTGTCAAGGCCTCTCCTCCAGTGTGCTCCATGGTCTCCGTCCCCTGTCTCCCCCCCTTGCTGCAGTAGATCTTAGAACAAGGTCGCTGACTCTCAACTCTGTGACTCTCCATGCCTCCCTAGGGTCCTATGGGAAATTTGAGTCACTTGATCATACCACACAGGAAGGACAGGTGGCTTGGCAAAGCCAAGTTCTGTTCCTCCCTCTGCCTCTGAATTGTATACACATAAGCCAAGAGGAGCGCCTCTTCCCCCCTCCTCCGTCCCTGTATCACTCACCTAACACCTACTACCACCCCCCACTCTGGGTTGAGATGCAGAGAGAGGTTAGGGCACAACCAGCCTGTCTCTCCTACTTCCCAGAGCCTGTCCAGCTGGAGGCAGGAGCTGCAGGGGTCTCATTTCCTGCACATGTGTTCTTCCACATGAAGGCAACAAGCCTCAGGGCCTGCTTGCCACAGGTGAAATCACCATTACAGAAGAATCTGTGATTTCAGATGTTTGGGTTTGGTTCTTCATATAATGGAACTTAGAAAATTCTCTCTATAGTTGCCGACTCAATACCAATTCCCCTGTTCTTCCTGAGTATAGATGTCGAGTGGAAAGTGCTCTCCTCCCCAGACCCAGAGGTTGCCAAGGGGTGGCCATTTGGCCAAGTCCTCGCCAATGAGCTAAGAGCGGAAGGCACTGGGTAGGGTTCTCCTTTAAAAAACAAAAACAAAAACAAAACAGGCTCAACTGGCGTTTGATTTTGGTTTCTGCCCTTTTTCTTTCCCGCTTCTTCCTGCCAAGAATGCAGACATGATGCCTGGCGGTGCACCAGCCAGCTCGCAAGCACTGAGGAGGTTCACAGAGAAAAGTAGCAGGAGCCTGGGTCTGTATCAGGCATGCAGAACCATCAGGGAGGTGGAGTTGGGGGCAAGGGCTTGGGCTGCAAAGGATGGACTTATGTGATTGTGGGAGCTGCCTAGGCAAGTCTGAAGGCTGTAGGCCATCGGGAAGGACAGGCTGGAACACTGGGCACAGGTGGAAGCTGCAATCCACAGGTGAAATTTCTTTTCCTTCAGGGAAGCCTCAGTTCTGCTCTTAAAGCTTTTCAAAGGATTAAATCAGACCCGCCCAGATAATCTAGGATAATCTTTCTTGCTTAAAGTAAACTGATTATACACATTATAATCACATCTACAAAATACCTTCACAGCACGAGGTTAGCTTTAAGTGAATAACTGGGGACTACAGCCTACCCAGGCTGATGCAAAACCAACCATCACAGGGTCCTAAACAGCAGTACGTTGCCATTGCATTAGGTCCGGACTACTGGCCTCTGGCTTTATTGTTGTGTGGAAGAACAAAAACAAAACACAAACCAAAACAAACAAAACTGGGTTCAGTCTTAGTAGCCAGGTTTGTGTTACATGCAACCCAATGCCAATTCTAATTGATACGTTCTTCCTCCATAAAATTCAGTTTTAAGCGTTTAACTTCCCATGGACTCAAACAAATATCTAATTTTAAGTCAAAACCGAGCAGTGGCCCTGTTGCTTTAGGAAGGTCTTTGACTTTTCCACAAGACTCTGTAATTCATTGCTTCACGAGTGAGAAGGCCTGCAGGCAACAAGGTTTATAAGATATGAAAATACAACTGAACGTTTTTGAAGACAAAAGTATCCCTGTTATAATACATACACAGAAAAGTAATTTGATCAAGGCTAGGACTCAGAACTGCCTAAAGCTAAAACCTATCCGCTTTCTCCTATGCTAAGATAGGAGCAAAACTCTGCTTGGCCATATACAGGAAAGAGAATCACCAACAAAGCTATCTGGTGAATTTCTTTAGAGCTCCATACTCAGAATGATGAACATAAAATTACTGCCAGTAATATTTAGCTAAATCAGATGTATTCAATATTAATTTGCATTCACTATCACTATTAGAATTGAAATTCCAGCCTTTATATCATATTTAGAATGACAGATGTAGGCTGATCTATTGTATGAAAAATAAGAGAGAAAAGAAAAAGCTGATCACTTCTCAGTTCGAGCTGTCAAAACTCACAAATATGCACTTGGAAGAAGCGGGATGGGGCAGGGTGAGCGGGTCAGCCAGCGCTCTGCTGTTTATACTGTTTTTGTCCAGTGAGCATGTCAAGATGGGGCTATTAATTTATCTGTGTCAACTTGATTTTGAAAACATTGGTGCTGACCTGCTATGCCAGCATGTATCCTCTCTTCCCCTCAAAGACACTAGATAATAAAGAATCCTTATATTTTCACAGTGTTTTAAGGGATTTGTCTCTCTTTGCTCATTCATTTCCACAAACAACTTTAAGAGGTGGGCAGGGGAAGGATTTTCATCCCCATTTTATATATAAGGAAACAGCGTCACAGACATGAAATGACTCACTTGAGTTCACATGGAAAGTAAACCACGCCACCCTCCATGATCCCTGGGAAAGAAAGAGAGGAAAAAACAGCATCATAAAATATTTAGAAAAAATCTTTAAAAAATCTTTTCAATAAAACTTGGGCCAGAATATCTCACTTATGACAAGATACCAATTAATGTGAAAGAGTGTGGTCCTCTGCTTCCCTTTTAATTGGAGGATTAAGACTTACAAAATCTGCCCAGACCAATCTGCTTCCCACTATTTCAGATACTCATTTCTTGTGAGGTCATTGAGAGACAGTTTTGGGGGAACCAGGCACGTCTGTCTGATTGTTATCCTTTAAATGCTATTAAATTCAAATTCATGTCTGAATTGTTCTAAGGCCATGGTTTTAGAGCCTATTACTTCTTGGGCCAAGTTGGGGGTGTGGCAAGATCAAGCTTAGTCACTAATGAGGTCCCTTGTGGGTGGCCATGAATGGTGGGAGGAAGAATAAAAGTTCACCCTGTTCCATAGGCCAACATGAAACTGGGCCTTACCCAGAGAAGTCTAACGTACCATTTTATTTCCTTCTCATCATGTCCTGGAAGTAGATAATAGTAATTCACATTTGCGTGGCTCTTTAAAACTTATAGAGTGCTTTCAGAGCTATGGTTTCAATCACTACACTTCCCACACAATAGGGAACTTGACCTTGTATGTGGGATCAGAGAAGACATTTCTGAAGCAGTAACTTTTGAGTTTAACCCTGATGCTAAAACCCTATCTACCTACTCTACCACGGTATTCTCAGAAGTCTCCTTATAGCTGATTATGGGAGAAGAATCATCAACAGCACACTCAAGTGGATTTGTTTAGAACCCACATTCATAAGAATAATCATTATGAAAATGGCTGGTGATATGTACTGAAATTCATTTTATCTGCTGTTCATTGGCGTTTTCATCTCTATTGAAATGGAAATCTCAGCCCATACCTCTTCTTTAGAATGACAGGTGTAGGCTAATCGATGGCTATGTGAAAAACAAGATTAAAAAAACCTAAAAGCATTTTAAAATAAATAAAAATATAAAAACTATGTGTTTTGGGGGAGGAAGAATGGGCGATTGGGTGTTCAGCACCAGGGAGATTCCAGAGAGAGGTTAGCCCAATTTTGAGGGTGTAGTAGGTATAATAGATGCTTTTAGAAAATACATATAAATGTATGTATATATAACTAAATTCTATTTAGATATACACATCAATTCATTTTGCATTCTATTGAATATCCCTTCAATTATATTAATATAATTATATATTAATTTTATATGTATTGAATAGAACTGGGTGGTGGTGGTGGTGGTTTTTGTTGATTTATTTTTGAGAAAGAGCGAGAGCACATAGGAGCAACAGAGAGAACGAGAGAGAGAAAATCCCAAGCAGGCTCTGCACTGACAGTGTGGGGCTTGAACTCACAACCCTGAGGTCATTACCTGAGCCAAGATCAAGAGTTAGACACTTAGCCAACAGAGCCACCCAAATGCCCCAAATTGAATACGTTTCTAGCACTCTTATCTTCTTTATTTTACCTACTTCTCTCAAGCTCCTTTTTCCTAATACCTACAACAGTGCTTAGTGCCACTGTAGTTCATAATTTTGTTACATAAATTAAAACACTTTTCTTCCATTTTCTGTTTCACATGATCTACTTCTACTGCCATCTCCATACTGAACACAGATGTCAGCACATAATAAGTTGTTCGATAAGAACTTGATCTACCAAACTGAACTGACCCCTTGGAACTTTGTTTCCTGAGTTCAAAGGGCTTCACTGTCAACACCACTTAGACAACCCATGAGCTCACCTTCCCAATGCCAAAAAGGAGAGGTAACATGACGCAGAAAAGTCCCACTCTGACAGTCTGTGGAAGGGTCTGGTTTCATGGCTAGAGACCTAGCAATCAATTAGAGAAAGGGAAATGGTTGCCATTGGAAACCTTGCAGCCCTTTGGCTGTCAGAGGGAGTGAAAGGCTGGAAGCTAATCAGGCATAATGAGCTTACAGTACTATAGATCATGTCAGCCAGCGTTCTTATTAATTTCCTGCCCAATGGCCATACACAGAGGATTGATTCATCCATTAGTCCTTCCCCAGCCTGGACGCTAAATCACTTGTCAAATCAGGACCTCACTGATGAAAATTCAGGGGTGACATAGTGGCAGGAATATCGTCCATCATCCCCAACTCCTCCCCACCTTTGGAGAGCATCTTTCCCACATGTCTGTCTGAAAGAGAGGAACCAAACTCTGAGAATGTAAAACCATCAAGGACCAGGAAGAACATCTAGCCTAAGGAGGGCAATAAGATTCACTGGTAGTGTAAAAGGTTGGACTAGATCAGGGATGGCACAAATATGGCACATGCACACTGCTACTTTCCCCTTTTCTGTGTCCTTGACAGACACTGCAAATCAATTACTCCATTCCATCTTAGGAACAATTAAAAATCCTTCTCAATATAGCATACCATGAACCTACTACCAATGAATCTCCAAAGGTGAGGTATAGGGGGATGAGTATTTCCTTCTTAGTGATGGGCAACCAAAGAAAAGTTTTAATGTCCTCCACCTGGCTCCTTTTCAAAATTCATTGTTAAAGTATTTACTACTCTTTTAATACATATTTTCTGGCCTCTGCAGTCTATCTTGCCATCTACGAAAGTTTTCTTCTTCCCAAATCTGGGGGAAATCCACTGGGTTAGGGTGAGCTAGAAATGAGTGTCTCACTGGAGACTAAGTCCAAGCATGAGGATTTGGGGGTAAAATGCCTTTTCCTGAGGGGCGGGGAGCCAAAGCATAGTTTTATAGTCAGAGGATTGAACGTTTAACTGGGGGAGTGTTACTATGCAAAGAAATACATACCAGGACTGTGAAGAGATAAGCACGTGGGTACAGATCAGGGCAACTATTCAGTGTGTGGTTTATGAATGGAAAGTATATATCCCAGCACACCTTTTCTGTTGTATCCAGACAAAACAGAGATCAGAGGGGTACAGTATGCTTTCTGAGGAAGCACATGCAAGGAGATGATACATAAGCAGAGTTCTGAGAGATGAGGAGGGATTTGCCAATAAAGAGGCAGCAAAAAGCAGGTAGGGCATCTCAGACAAATGGAACTCCAGGTGCAGGGTTCAGAAGCTCCAGAGAGTTTCAAGGTGATTTCCCGTAGGTTACCTCATTTAGAGCCCAAGATAATCCTTTGCATCACCAGTGTTATGATCTCTATTTCAGAGTGAAGGAGACAAAAGTCCAATGGGTTTAAAGTAGCTCACCCAGAGTCACACGTCTAGCTGTACAGACAGGAAGCTAACCAAGTTCCCTTGATCAAGAGACCAGGCCCTTCTCACTAGATTCACCACCTCCAATGGAGGTGGTATTTCATCTTTGGGGAAAGAGGTTCTTAACGAATGAAGAACTGATAGAGAACACAACACCACATCAAGTTAATGGTAAAGAAATTGCAAGGATATGAGATCAGAGTTGGCAAACAGCCTCTGAAATGGGGGAAAAAACATTTATGTTAAGTTCAAACATGTCAACAATTTAATTCACGTTGATTTGGCTTTGCTATTGCAAGGCACACAGTAGCCTGCTATGAACATTAATAGATAATTTCCTTTTTGCTAGTTGAAATGAGTTCCCCCAAAAAGGATTGAGGCAGACTGGTGGAAACCTAACTGCTATTTTTCTTTCGTCCTTCCATGCTTTTAACAAAGATGAACTGAATTTCCCCCTTGTGCCAGAGATTGCACTAAGCATTGTGGATATGGAGATGAATCAGACATTATTCTCCTACTCAGGAGCTCACAAGCTAACGTGTAAATAGAAACCAACAAGTACAACAGACATGTGTAAGGAGAGGAAATTACATAATCCAGAGGCACACAAAGAAGCAAGCTATGAACTTGGCTGGAATGGACTGCACCAGGCTTCCTTAAGAAGTGCCTTCTGAAACGGACTTGAAAGTGACCAGAGGTGGCCAGTAATACAATATGAGTACCAAAACAAATAAATATAGTAGAGATTATAGCCCATGGAATAATAATAAATTACATACGAGTATATTTGACAGAGGACAAAAAGCTTTTCCTTACTATAGAAAGCCAACTAAGAAAAGTAGAAAAAGTACTAGATTTGGAAGACTGCCATTTGGCAACCATAACAATAACAGTTGATTCAGGAAAGAATTATCAATGGATGTGAAAACTAATTGTGAAGATTTGAGAAGTAGCAGGATATTTGCACAGTTTCAAAGTATCTCCCCAAACGTCACTAAATTACAAAAAGGAAAATAGAAATTTCAGAGTTAACTAGCAGACACCACCTTAAAACCAAGGAATCAGAGTTAACATCAGTAATGGGACATTTTGATACCACGTGCCTTCTGACATGAAGCACTAGGAAGAACACAACATCATTCTGTGATATTTTTGCCAAAAATGTATAATTGGGATCTAACCATGAGTCAACATCAGATAAAACCAAAGTGAAGAACATTTCATAACATAACGTAAGCATACTAACCTGTACGCTTCAACGATGTCAATACCATGAAAGACACAGAAAGACTCAACAAAATTGCTCCAGATTAAACATAACTGAAGAGATGTCACAATTAAATGTAATACATAGGCCATTTTCTTTTGTTATAAAGGACATTTGGAGCAATTGGTGAATTCTGAATAAGGTCTATAGATAATAACACTGCATCAATGCTAATTTTCTGATTTGGTTGATTATACTGTGGTTAGGAAAGAGAATATCCTTTTTTTTTAAATACACTGAAGGATTTAGGGATAAAGGAGTATCATGTCTGCAATATTCTCAAATGTTTCAGAAAACACTGAAGTGAGAAAGAGAAAATAATAAAATAAATGTAGTAAGACATTAGCATTTTGGGAATCTGGGGAAAAGATATAAAGGATATTATGGACTGACTGTGTTCCCCTCAAAATTCATTAGTTGAAGCTCTACCTTCCTTTGTGATGGTATCAGGAGATGGGGTCTTTGGGAGGTAACTAGGATTATCAGCTGAGGTCATTAGGGTGAGAGCCTCATGAATGGGATCAGGGCCCTACAAAAGTAATAAGATAGCTCTCTTGTTCTCTCTCTCTTCCAGCCAAGGGAGAATCCAAAGAGAAGTCGGCAGTTTGCAACCAGGCAACTAGCCCTCACTGGGGCCCAGTCACACTGGCACTATGATCCTGGAGTTCCCAGTCTCTAGAGACGGGAAAAACAAATTCTGTTGTTTCTAAGTCCTCCCCAATCTTGGTGCCTTATCAAAGCAACCCAAACTGAGATATGGGCATTCTTCGCACTATCCTTGCAACTTTCTGTAAATTTGAAATTACATTAAAAAGTTGAAAGAAAGAAAAAGTAAATAATGCAACCTGGTATGATTATAGCCAGGTAACGTTGGTGAGTGTGAATTGTCAATAACTTCAAGAGAACTTGGGGAAAAGAGATGGATGAACAGGGCTGTAAATGATTCCCCTTGTCTGTAAGACAGTGTCCTGGTAGAGTGAAACAATGAGCAGAGCTGCCCTGGGCAGAGAAAGACAGAGAAGAATAAATAGCACGTGTAATGACAATTTTTAAAAACCTGGCATTACACAGCATTTACTGTGTGCTAGAGAATGTTCCAAAAATATTATTCATATTAGCTCGCTGACCATTCCAACAATCCTATGTGGTATTATTATAACCGCCTCATTTCATAGATGAGAAAACAGGGTCACAGAGAAATTGAGGAACTTACTCAAGTCAAAAGGTCAGTAAGGGACAGAGTGAGGATGTGACCCCGGGCAGTGTGGATGTTGGGAGTCTGTACCTATAGTCATTATCCTATTATTAACTTTCAGGTTTGCACAGGGCATTATGGGAGGAAATGGCCAGATTCTCCTTTCCTGCCCCACTTTTAATAAGATGAACTGATTATAAAGAATTTGCAAAGAGATCCAGAGAGCTGGATAATATACTGCTTGAAGACAAAGACTATGCAAGTTTTTGCGTGCCTCAGGATCTAACAAAATAAAAATGCCCATGGCTGGAACTGTGAGGTAGATTGATGGTGACAGCAGAAGGCAGGCAATGTTTTCTGTGCACTCACTGTGTTCCATGAATGCTCTGAGGACACCACATGCTTTAACTCATGAAACATTCTCAAACCCAGGAGTTAGACACTGTTAGCCATACATTACAGGTAGGAAGTATCTAGTATATAGCAAAGCTGGGCCTTAAACCCTGTGATCCCATCCCAGGGCTCAAATACTCAAACACTGCCAGGCTAGCAAACATATTAGGAGTGTGACATGGGGAGACATGATAGCTGGCCTTCCAATTATTATGTGATCTGAGACAAACCACTTCTTTCCTATGGCCTGTTTCCCCAGAGAAAATTGAGGTGCTGGATAGTATGATCTTTGGGTCCTCTCCAGCCTTTACTTTTATGCCTCTGACAGAGGTAGAGGTCTGCTATCCCATTAACATGAAAACTTCAGAATAAATCATGTCAGTCTTGAACACCTTGTAGGAGAGAATGGTTACTGAATGACCAAAGGAACATCCGCAGACAATAGCAGTTTGCATGGACCCTGATGTGTGCGACTCTGGAGACCACAGAACCAGGGACCTCCAGGATTAGATCTCAGAGCTTAGAGCCACAGGCCTCTGATCTCAAAACAGGAATCTCTGAGATGGAAAGGAAACCTTATTCATAATTATGTAAGAACACATAGCAGAAGCTGGAACTGTGCAGGACACACAGAAACACATAGTCACCACACTTCAAACCAAAAGGCACCTAACGTGTTCAGGAAGACAAGCACATGAGTGTTGCGTGCTGCTTGAAGTGTAGCAGATACAAGGTTTCATTTGATCTTCACAACAATGCAGAGACGTAGTATTTTCGTTCCTCTATATAAGCAAGGAAACGGATTAAAAAAGGTCAAAGGACTTTACTATCTGCTTCCAAACAGCATGTTCCTTCCAGAGTGCCAGATGAGAAAGGCCTCTGGGACACGTTAGGCCAGAGACATCCAAATGGGGCACAATGAATAAAAACAAGAGCTGAGGTAGTAATGAGTGTCTATGTTATACACAAGAGTTTTAAAAAGCCAACAGAAATTAGATTCTCAAGTAGAATAAAGCTACCCTGTTGTGACTATTGCCATTGAAATGATGCCATCGCTTTGGTTTTGGCAGGAATGTTATCAGTAATCACGCCCCTTGGTTCCTTCTTGTTAGAGGCTCTGAATGCAAGATGCAAATTTCTGTGATTATTAAAAAATGGGAAGGCCAATTGATTATGATCTAATTTATTGAATCAGTTGGGACAGGTCAGATTACACTATGATAGCAAACAACCCCAAACCTCAGTACCTTCAACCAGCAGAAGTGTATTCGGGCCTCCACTGCACGTCCACTGAGTCAGCCCAGGGCTCGGCTCTGGATCACAGTCCTCATTCCAGGGCCCAGACTGATCAAGCAGCCCCCACCTAGAAACTGGGTCACTCTTCCCAGGGAAGGAAATAAGAATTCTTGAGAATCTGGCAGTGGAGATGAAATGTTTAACCTTCTTCTCACAGCTCACCAGCCAGAGTAAGTCAGTTGGCTGGGCCCAGCCACAAGGGGACTTGGCAGTGTGATCCTAGCTCACAGTGTCTGGAAGGGGAGAGCAACCAAAATATTTGAAAAGTACTGATGACTACTGAGCTTAATGAAGTTTTGCAGACTCTAATCCCATCAGCAGATATCTAGTAAATATGAGTTTTGTGCCAGCTATTGTATTAGGCACTAAAGATAAGACATGGTTCTTTGGTTACAGAAAACTAAGGGGTGCTTGAGACAGATTATTATGCCAAATAGTGCCTTTGGTGGTAAATGTTTTAAAAGGCCACCTCTAGACCAGCTTCTTCATTTGCAGAGGTGAACACAAAAGTCTAGACGCGTGTCCAAGCTGACCCAGCTGGAGGAAGACTGGTTTCCTAACCCCAGCACTCCAGTAGGGCAAGTGGCAGAAAAGCGACTTAGAGATGTCTCAGTGTTTAGAAACCTCTCTTGAGAGTTGCATAAGTGGCCTAGGGTGTCCTGTTTATATGGAAAGACCAAGGAATGTAGACAAGGCAACTACTCTGAGGGGTATGACTGAAGCCAGGAAGGTCATGAACCCTAAAAACAGCTAGGAAAGCTGTAGTCAGCTGCTCTGACATGGCACCAGACCACATACCAGGCTCTTTCAAGAGCCACCATGTTAATACTAAGCCATGTGAGACATGTGATTCCTCATTCTGTAAGAGTGGAGACCTCTCATGCAACGGTCTTAAGGGTATGCGGTTAAAAAATGGTTATTCTTGGGGCGCCTGGGTGGCTTAGTTGGTTGAGTGTCGGACTTTGGCTCAGGTCATGATCTCGTGGTTCATGAGTTTGAGCCCTGCATCGGGGTCTGTGCTGACAGCTTAGAACCTGGAGCTTGCTTCAGATTTTGTGTCTTCCTGTCTCTCTCTGCTTCTCGCCGGCTCATACTCTGTCTGTCTCTCTGTCTCAAAAATAAATAATATTTAAAAAATTTTTAAAAAATTATTATTCAAACTCTCTGAAAATTAGACTGACATGTATCAATTTATATGATGCTTTTCTGCCCCCATCAAACATCTATGGAATAGAGTAACTGATTGGACATCCTCTTAGGAGTAATATGGGTTAGGCAAAAGAGCTTTGGGCTTCATCAAATCTGCCTTTGCATATGAATTCTCTCACTTACTTGCTATGCAATTTACACTACCTTTCTCTGTTTCAGATCCCTCACCTGTTAAGTGGCGCTCACAATACCTCGGACCAGGGGCTTCTAAGATAAATTATATGGAAGGAATTAATCAATGAGCTTGCCAAGTGTTAGTTCTGGTACTTAGTAAGCACAAAAGGAATGTTAATTTTCATTACCCTTCACTTTGGTAGTTCAGGTGAACTTGTAGTCATATTCTTCTGGGCAAAAAAAATTTTTTTGATTTGTGTGTCCAGCATGTATTAGGCTATGCTGTGGTAACAAACAAAATTGCAGTGGCTTAACACCATCGAAATGTACTTCTTGTTCACTTAAGGGCCGCTCTCCTCCATGCTGATGGAGGCTTACAGTATCTACTTTGTGGCTTCCAAGGTTGTCCTAGGTGTGGACACCTCAGTGGGCCAGGAGAGAGAATGAGCAAGGAGAAGCAAATGCAGGAGGCCGGTGTGGGCCAGGGCTGTGCATGAGTCTTCACTTACACTAACGCTCCTTTGGAGAGAACTTAGTCATGTGGTCACACCTAATGGAATGGGGACTGGGAAATCTCACCGAGCTGTAGGCTAAATAGGAGAAGGGATGTTTGTGGATAGTTATCCATCTTGGTTATTAATCAACAGCAAACTGTGTTTCTATAATAGCTTTTATTCCCATCCAGGCACAAAGAGAAAGGAGAAATAGAGTTACTGTGGAAAACCTAGAAGGCTTCCAGTGAAGCACAGGCAGATCTGAGCTGAGGCTTGGATTTTAAAGGAAAGTATAAAATCATGATCCTAATTATCCTTTTAAGCAACATTTATTTAATTTTTACTAAAAGATATCACATTCTCAAGATACAGAGATGGCAAAAGAGGTAAGTTATGCGGGCCAGAAGTATCAGAAAAAACAGGTTAGCTAAAAGGGCATGATGAAATGTAATTATTTTATGAAAGTATGGTTACTAATGAATGAGACCAGACTTGTCTAACAAATTTTCTATCACAAAATACTATTACGTGCAAAAGTCTTCCCCATGTTGTTTTCTCATGCTTCTGCATCTACCAGAACTGCTAAAAGTATTGTCCATATGATTTTCAACCTAAGTGCCTGTTTTTCTTACTCTTGAAAAAGGTTCTTAATGAAAAAAGTTCTTATGGCTCTGTTTTCAACCAGCTAAAAACATTTTATATATTACTCCAAACAACTCTTCTCCACATTCTATTGTTCTAATTGTACTGTGTCTTGATCTGAATTTATGTCCTGAGACAGTAATGTTTTGGGGAAAAAAGAAAAAGACCCTAGAGTTAAGAAAGAGAGAAAGAGAGAGAAAGAAAGAAAAAAAAAAAGAGAAAGGGAGAAAGAGGAAGGAAGGAAGGAAGGAAGGAAGGAACGAAGGAAGGAAGGAAGGAAGGAAGGAAGGAACGAACGAACGAACGAATGAACGAACGAAGGAAGAAAGGAACAAAGGAAGGAAGCTAGCTGACTAGCTGAGCTGGGCTGAGAGCGTGAATAAATACAAGGCAGTTCCACAGCTCCATGAAGCAGAATTATCATCAACTATTTACAAGTAAGGAATTTAATGATAATGATTATGGTAAGAACTGACTCTTATTAGCATTAACTCTGCATTGAATACTGTTCTAACTACTAAATGTGTATATATATATTTACATAAATAAAAATGTATATAACAAATGATAGATATACATGTGTACATATGTATATACTTATACTTATCACTTATTGAGTGTGTGCGTGTATCTTATTTAATCCTTATAACGAGCAGTGGGAGAGGTGCTACTATTATCCCCATTGCAAGTGTGAGGAAACTGAGAGCAAGGTCAGTAACATGTTGAAGGTCACAGAGTTAATAGGCAGTACAGTTGGAATTTAAAACCAGATACTCTGATTCCATCGTCTGTGCTCTAACCATCATGCACACTGCCTCGAAGAAGTCAAAATAGTTTACCACATGTCCAAGGTCGCACGGGGAGACTGTAGCATAAACAGGACCAAATCCAGGGGTGTCTGACAACGAAGCTCCGCCTGCTCTTCTGCTCCCTACTGCCTCCCACTGGGACTGAGATTTAGAGCAAAGAGGGGAGAAGACATTTTCTGTGAGGGGTCAGCACAAGCAAGCATAAAAAGAAGACAGCAAAAGGCCCCTAAAACATACACTCTTGCATTTTCTGATTTCCAGTGCCCAAATATCAGTGGCTGATTTTGTGACCCAATGGAAATTGCTTCGTTGGTGACAAAGACCACAAGTCCTCGTCCAAGATACATACATACCATCAATGTGTTTATTTACATGGAGAGAAGTTTCCCTCAAGTTGTCACAGCAACAAGAAAAGATAATAAAAGCCCTAAGAAGCATTCAGTGGCAAGAAAAGGGTAGTTGTTTGTGAAAGGAAGTGGCCTGAGCAATCCTGGTAACACTTTGGATCCCAAGAACATCAAAGCCAGAGGCATCCTATAGCTCGCCTGTAGACAAATCAACTGATCTTCAGTAAAGTGACAGGCAGTGTGCTAAATACTTTAACTAGGTTATATCATTATTTTTGTTTTGATAGGGAGAGAGAGGGAGAGAGAAGGAGGGGGAGAGAGAGAGTAAGCACAGCACTAGTGGGGGAAGGGCAGAGAGAGAGGAGGACAGAGAATCTGAAGCAGGCTCTGTGCTGACAGCAGATCCCAATGCAGGGCTCAAACTCATGAACCATGAGATCATGACCTGAGCCAAAATCAAGAGTTGGTCGCTTAACTGACTGAGCCACCCAGGCATCCCATTATATCATTAATTTCTAACAAGAGCTCAGTAAGGTATGATCCTCACTTATAAGTGAGGAACCTGGAGCTCAGTGATAGTATGCATCTTGCCTAACATGGAACCATGATTCAAGCCCAGAACTAATTCCAGGGCCTATATCTTTAGTTGCAAAGCCATATTTCCTAAGGACTATGACTTGCCCAGCAGTCAAATAGCTCTCCAAGTGAAAGAGAGCCAAAACCAGGGTCCTGTCCCTCCTGTCCTCCAGGGACCTCAGGTTTTTCTGGTTATCAAAAAGCAAAACCATCACCCACATAAAGATCAGTCATGTATTTCATCAGTACCTCTTAACATTCTGCCCTTCATTGCCCTGGAATGGGCCTTGTTCAAACTTCCCTTCTACAGCTCAACAAATAAGCAAACAAAAATTAAAAGCTTAGCTTTCCATGAAAAGGCAGTGTAAACATCTGGCAGTCTTCCTGGGTCTTGGCTTCCTCTGACTGGGTCTAAGTGTACAACGTGAGTGTATTTGGGTTTCAACAGAAGAGGCCTTGCTAGACATTACTCAGACCCCTCCAAAAAGCAAACCAGCCCCAAAGCTTACTGATGGAAATACAAGTGCTCTTGTTGTCGACCAAAAACTAAACAAATCGTTTGAGGTTTCAGGGCTCAAAAGATTTCAAAAATGCAGTTCCCACATATTCATTTGGGATATGTGTGTGCTTGCTTAAATCTTGTCTGGAGTAAGATGGAGCATAAATACAAATATGTACAAATAACTTAAATAAATTCAAAGGAAAAAAAAACAGTCCTTTTAAAAAAGTTTTATGAAGCAAAACTGGATCTCAAATATGGATCGACCTTTGACAAAACCATCAAGTCGATGGAGTTTTCTCTACCATCTGGGTAACTTTGGGAGTCACTCAAGCTCTCTGGGATTTAATACCTCATCTATAAAATAGGGACAGTATTAGGATAGTGAAATATTGACTGTGATGAGAATATATTTAGAAAATTACATGAAAGCCTTGTAAACTATAGAGTCCTAAATATAGATGAGAAATTGTATTTACTCCAACTTCCTCTAGCACGTACAGGACCCATTGAAGCACCATCTCCTCCAGCACCCCCCACCCCGGCTGGTCTCAAGCTTATCCTTGGCCATCCAAGGACCCCCAACAAGATATCCTCTCCATGGACCTCCTTTCCCTGACAAGCACTAGACATTTTTGCAAAATATAGGCATCCGGTGAATTTGGTTGTAGATTTGAGGCAAAAGGAAACTAACCTCACCAGATTCAAGAAGGTATAAAGTTAATTAGCCACTCAGTACTAACCAGGGTAATTACCTCCTCTCTCCCCTATCCCCACCAAGAGAGGGGGCAAGAGAAAAAGTCCTTTCTAAGATCATTCATCTTTCTGGAGGGCATGGTAAGAGGAAATGTGTAGCAGGCAGGTGTATACCAGGTAGCAGGGTCAAGAGGGAGGAGTGGAATGAGCAGGACTGACAGAGACTTAATACAGTGCTTGATTTTCTAATAGCAGCCAACTGAACTCATGCCTCAATGAGGAATACCTACTTAATAACCAAATACATGAATGAATGACTAAAATGAATGAATGAATAATTTTAAGTAAACCAATGTAAAATAGCTTTGCTCTGGTACAGTTAGCCAGGATGGTCTAGAAGGCGGGACTGATTTTAATTTTGGCTAGCTTACCAGTTTTATGTTTTGTGGCTTACTTTGACTTTATTTTGAGTTACACGTGAGAAAGGGATGCCATAATACCCTCAATGCTTTGGCCATCCAGTGACCCTGACCCTGGCCCAGGAGGCACTTGGGTACTGAGTGTCAACAAGAGCTTCTAAGAAAAGATCAGATGGCCCCACAGTCCTACCATCTGACAACCCAACAGCAGAGAGGGACTGAGTGTAAGAAATGGCATGCTTCCATGTGAACATGAGGCAAACGACAGTGGTAACTCCGTAGAAGGGTAGGAGTGGCTGGCCTCCGCCCAATGGAAAAGGCAAGGTTACATGCCTAAGGCGGTAGTGAAGCCACTCAGCTATCTCAAGAAGAGAAATATGGGAGCAAAGGAGTTAACAGATTGTTACGTGCAATTCTTCTGTTGGATGAATTGATGAGGATCCTTGTCATGCTCTTAGAGCTTGAAAGGAAAGAAAAATCCTAGGTGAGATAATGAGTCATGTGATGTTCTATGATCTCAAAGCCTTTACAGTTGCAAAGCAGACAAAGTCTGATCCCTTTGGCCTAAATGAAGAAAACATACCTGGGGTTATTCACTAATCTCACCCTCCACCTATCTTTACAGATTCCTAATCTACTCTAATTCCCCAGCCAGCAAAGGGGAAAAAAGAGCTGGGGCAGAGGAGGGAACCAACATTTAACTTAATACATGCTGTTTTGTGCCACCTATGTATAAGTCAATAGATTTGAAAATCCCGAATGATACAAATTATAAAAGCACCTCAAGAATATGGCGCTACTACAACTTGTACCAATAAATTTAGGAGGAAAGTTGAATGCACAAAAAATTATATTCTGGTTTCATCACACTTACTTGTGCTTATGACCCTGAATAACCATCTTCCATAAGTTAAATGAAAATATATTGACAACAAAAAGATAAAACAAAAACAAAATAATAAAAACTCAAAATGTTCCTAATGTGACTACTTGATTGATTAATCTTTGTCTTCAATATGGCTTGCAATTAATGTAACTAATGGTGGCATATAAAGATATAAAAAAAGCAACATTCTCAATATTATAAAAGCATCTTTCTGTATATATGGCTGGATCTCTAGATTCATGGCCTTTCTCATAAATTCATTTCAAAATTGCCTGGAGAAAGCCAGTAAGTGAACATTTTTAGAGAAAGGAGTGTGTGCAATTTGCTTATTTGTTCACTACATACTAACCTTTTGCTTTCTGAAAGCATTCAGATATGCATTGACATTTCTGTGGCTAATATCTTCTGGTCTCAATTTTTAGAGCAGCATGAAATAAGTTTGATACTCAGTAATATTGAGACTTTGCAGATGCCAGGAACTGTCTGCCATTAAAACTTAACTGACTAAATATCTAAATAATAACAAAATGATACAGCAAAGACAAGAATGAATCTCTCCCAAAAGGCAGAACACGCAATTTTTTGTGAAGATTTTCTTTCACTTGCTCCCTCTGCAATTTCCTTACCTCTTAGTGAACTCATCTGATGTTAAGTTTACGATGATAACAGGAAAGTCTCAGAAGGGAGACTGTATTCAAATTTGTTAGTATTTATTTCTACAAGGCTTCCAGTTTTTTTTTCTCCTGGATTCGTTCTGACTGCTCAAGCGCCAGTAGAACTGGTAGCCGACTTACTTGCATGTCTCAGAGTGTAATAGAAACTGTTTTTATGATAATATTTTGGTCTTATCCTGATCTGTTCCTTGCCAAGACTATTCACTCCAACTTATCAAGCTTAACTTCAAGAAAAATGCCTGCAAAAGCAAAAGATTATTATTGAGGATATTACCAAGGCAAAGCTTTAAGAACTCCTCACTCCAAATAAGTCAGTCAGAAAAAGACAGATACCATATGTTTCCACGAATAGGTGGACTTTGTGAGACTAAGCAAAAACCAGGGGGAGGGGAAGAGGGGAAAGGAAAAAAAGACACAGAGAGAGAGGGAGATAAAACATAAGAGACTCTCAAAGACTAAAAACAATCTGAGGGTGAGGGAGGTGAGGGAGGTGAGGGAGGTGAGGGAGGGGGGAGAGGGGGCGACGGACATTAAAGAGGACACGTGTTGGAATGAACACTGGGTGTTATATGTAAACCAATTTGAAAATAAACTATTATAAAAAAAAAAGAACTCCTCACTCCAGTTTATCATTCACTCACTAATTCTCATATTAAATGGGAAATAAAGAGGGGCGCTGTGGTGGCTCAGTCAGTTAAGTGTCTGACTCCTAATCTTGGCTCAGGTCATGAACTCACAGTTCATGGGATGGAGCCCCACTTGGGCTCTGTGCTGACGGCTCAGAGCCTGCTTGAGATTCTCTCTCTCATTCTCTCTCTGACTCTCCCCTACTCGTGTGCAAATGTGCACGTGTTTGCACACACTGTCTCTTAAAATAAACATTTAAAAAATTTTTTTAAACGGGAAGTAAAGAGAAAATTATAGATATTCAATTTTTCTTCCCTCAGACAAATGCCTTGATCTTTTTTAAGTCTTAAACATTGCAATGGTAAGTACTGGGTCTACTTTCAAATGTGTGCTTCTAGCTCCTTTTTTTCAGTGGTTTCTTGGAGTTTGCTAACTCAAGAATAGACGATATTCCTTAATAAGTGCCTGAGTTCTCCTCTCTCCTTCCTGAATGCCACTGACTGCATCCCCCACCCAAAAATACACACCCACAGAGGATATGAGGGATATCCTCCATGTTACTTGGATGTAGCGGAAAGCCTGCAAGTCTGATGTGTGAAGGAACTGGTGAGAATGGCTGGGATATTGACTTCTTGTAGTTTTTGAGATAAGGAAGTGGTGTAAGGTTGTGAATTCATATCAGAATTTCCACCACACCAGCATCATGACAGGCAGAAAGTAGATGTTGCTAGTTCCCTGCCTTCATCCCTCCCGTTTGCTCTGTATTCATCCATCACTGGTTGACAAACCTAACAGATAACCACCACATAAGATAAAATATGTGAAAGCAAAGAGCACATAGGAAAGTCCCAAGCAAACCATGTTTTATTGAGTCACTCCCAAATCCCCCTCACAGCAGACCACAACGTAAATTTGATTTGTTTATATTTGTTTGTGACTTTGTTTTCCTATCAAGGAGCCTATATGATTGATCTGGTTTCTCTGGAAAGTCTATCATTTTAGAATCTGAATTCCCTGGTGCCTTAAATTGTCCTTTGCTTTGTCTCTCAATTTCATTTTTAAAAGGAAACACTCGTGCAACTCCACAGGGATTTGACACTTTGCAATGGATCTGAGGGTGGAGGAACCCATGGGCTAAGGCCATGTTTTCAAAGCAGGATGGAGGGTGGTGTTGGGGGTTGGGTAATGGAAGCTATATATTTACCACCAGCTGCCTCCAGCTGTGACACCCTGCTAGTTTATGGAATAAAGTACAGTAAATAAACACCCTGAGGAGACACGCTGAAGCACAGCACACATGGAAATCCATCTCCTCAGAAATCCTGGAAAAATATGTACTCAGTGATGAGCACATCCAAAATAAACCATCCCAAGCCAATGATTTGGAATGATTTACATGTTGCTGCCCTAGGAGTGATGCAGAGGAATAAACCAGGATTGCAGAGGTCATTGTTCTGAGTGGATACACCGTCCTTCACCTCTCCTCACAGGACAGACTCCTATTCATCCTTCACGACTTCGTTGAGGCATCACCGCCTTGAGGATGTCTTTCCTGACATCTGTCATCAAGTGGCTTTTTCGGAGCTTTCATAGCCTCCGGGCTACTTATATCCCAGACTCATCACATCATGTTTAGGTTACAGGCATAGTCTCTGTCCCTCCCACTAAACTATAGGAATCACTGGAGTGATGGACCACATTCTAGTCATCTTCATACCCCTCGTACTTAGTACAATAGCTGCTATTGCTGCTTAGTAAATGTTTGCTTAGCTGAGTACATTCTTCTTGGAAGCTTAATTATTTGTTCGTCCTTAATGAAGAAGGAGAAGGAGAAGGAGGAGAAGGAGAGGAGGAGGAGAAGGAGAGGAGGAGGAGAAGGAGGAGGAAGACAGAGAAGAAGAGGAAGGGGAAGACTAAAGGGAAGGGGAAGAAGGAGAAGGAGGAAAAGGAGGAGGAGGAGAAGCAGAAGGAGAAGCAGAAGCAGAAGAAGAAGAGAAGGAAGAGGAGGAGGAGGGAGAGTGGGAGGGGGAAGAAAGGAAAAGAAAAGAAAGAGAAAGTGCTAGAAGAGATCTTAAGCATTAGCCAGAGTCCATGAACCTAAGACACAAAATACCACTACCTTTATCCTGGCCATTCCTGCTCCCTCACACAGTGATTGCTTCAGCTTCTCCCTCCTCTGTCCTTCCTTTTATCTCCCTTCTCCTTAGATCCCAGTTAAAAAAATGTAAAGAGTTAGGAAACCCACAGTTAGGAGACACTAATATCACCCTACCTCTTTATTTTACAAATGAGGAAACTGGGTCTCAGGATGTCCCTACTCCCATTTGCACCTTTATTTTTCATTCTCTGTCCATTTAATCCTTATCGCTAATCTGTATGAGAGTTTACTCTTAATATTCACTCCATAGACAGCTCACTGCACCCTTCACTACATTCCATCCACAATGAGGAATCTGGATCTACATCTTGACATTCTAAGACACTGTCTTGGCACACCTTTATAATGGCTAAAGCTGCCAGAAAGGTTAAAGTATGATTCTGATTCTTTTTGAATTATATCTCTTTTCCTTTGTGACTTATAAGCCAGGTCTAAAGGGAGCTGTACCTCCCATCTTACTCTGATGTAACTGACGTTAATGTATAGAAAATAATAATTTTAAAAATTAGCAATGAAGTCAACTTTGTTGCACTCTGCTAAATGTTTTGCATCCATTTCATTACCACCAAGACTGTGCAAGACAGTTATTATTCCCATTTTGTAGATGAGGAAGCTGAGGCTCAAAGAGGTCAAGTAGCATGCCCCAAATCATATTGCCAATTAGTGGATAAGCCAACACTCAAAACCAGCTTTCTGGTTCCAAAACACACATTTTTTTTTCCTTCCACTCCACAATGAAGATATTTAAGTGAAAGAAAATTCCTGTTTAGATGCAGCATTTAATTTCTGTACCTCTTTCTAGAAGCTATCTCCTTCCTTCCTCTACTCTTCCCAGATATCTCTAGGGAAAGCTAGTTTTTGAATAGGTAAGTTGCCCCAAACTACAGGAGGCATAGAACAGAAGCCAGGGATCAAAAACTAGGAGCTTGGTCAAAGAATAGAACCCAGTAATATGGGAAAGAGTTGCAAGGACAGTCAGTCTAACTCACTCTGTGAATCTAGACAACGTGGTTCCCTCCCATTTGGGAAAGCTTTTAATGGGCTTCCACCTAGTTCTTCACTCTTACCTGCCACTGTGTTCTCATTTGGCCTTGAAGGATTGCTCTGTGGGCACTGCAATTGTTATTGAAACTGTGGGAACTCAAGAACTTCCTGGAAATTGCAGGTTCTGCCATAACAACATGGCCATTTTAGCCAAACCAAACAACTTCTCAAACTGTACTCCTGCTAACCCCAAACTCTTCAGACTTTAAAGTAGAGAATAAAGACCCTGCAATACCACTTTATTCCTTCTCAAACATTTTTTCTTCCTGAAGTCTGAACTCATGGTCAATTTTTATTCTCTGATTTTACTTTTTCAAAGCAACCTAGAATCAAAATTGGTGGTTGATTCTGAAACCAGAAGTCAGACTTCAACAATGATTCAGCATGCAGGGTTATTCTAAGAACTTAGCACAAGAAGTACTATGCCAGGTGACTCCTTATCCATTCCCTGATTTATCCTCACAACAACCTGGTTGGGCACAATTGTACCCCACATTGTAGATGAGAGATTAAGTACATTGTCCAATGTCACACAAGTCACAAGATGCTATGCAGAATTTGAATCCGGGACTGTTGAGTTGTTGTTGTTGTTGTTTGTTTGTTTGAATTCCTTTCACTATTTCACAGCAATCTCCCAACTAAAGAAGCAGAGCTACACAATAATGGGTGGTTTCAGGAAGTAGCAAAGGCCCACAAGGACATTAAGACATGAAACAGCAGAGGATGTGTGATTCAGTACACTTTAAATAAAAAAAATTGGTGGTGAGTAACAAGAGAGGGGTCTGGACAGGAAGTCAGGGCCAGATCATTGAAAGCCATATTAAGGCACTTGGGCACTAGGCAGTGCAGAATGTTTGAATAGCTTTAAGTAATTAATTCATCATTCTTTCAACAAATATTTTATGTAGTACCAACTATGTGTTAAGCCCTGGGGACAAAACTGTAAACAGAACAGATGTTTCCTGTCCTTGCTGGACCCACAGTCCAACAGGGTCATTTCCATATAGAGTAGAAAGTGCTCTGATAGGGGATGAGTAAGGTACTAGAGAAGTATCAGAAGGACCAATGAAGGGAAAGCTGCGAGGGAGAATGGTGCCTAAGTCAAGATTTGATGGAGGGGGAATATGGGAAAAAGGCAGTCAAGGAGATTGTTTAGAGTCAGTGGAAAAAGCATGAGTCAGGGGTGAGAGACAGGATGGCACACCAGAATAACTGAAAGATTATAGATGGGCTGATGAGCATGGCTAGAGTTGAGGCTGGAAGGGTTGGACATGAGGCTGGAAGGGTCAAGATCAAGAAGCCAGGAAACGTTGCAAGTGATTTCTGTTTTAGACTACTTTGAGTGTGGTAGCAGCTGGATGCATAAAGTCCTCAGACATAAATTCAAGACTCTGTCTTTAAAGCACCATGAAAATGTGGTTCAAATGTTGATGGGACCTCAGGAAGCAAATCTGCACCTATCCCAATCAGGATGCCTGCAGGGGCAAGCAATAGAAATGCAAACTGGCTTAAATAATGAGGAAAAGATATATTATGTGAAAAGAAGTCCAAAGACAGGGAAAGCACAGCACAGAGGCTGAATGATACAATCAAGCTCTTTGGCTTTTCCCATCTTCTCCGTTCAGCCATCCTCAACACTGGCTTCATTCTAAACCTGGTCCTCCTTGAGATTATAAAATGGATGTCATTAGCTATGAGGGCTCTGTTCCTCTGTTATCATCTATCTGGGAAAAGAGGGAAAACCCATTTCCTCAAGCATGGAATTTAAGCCCTTCCACTTAGCTGATTATACTCACAAGTCGCTCCTGAATCATTGGTCATGGGGGGAATGCTATGTGTTTATTAGTTTAGATTAACCAAGATCTACCATGGAAACTGGGAATGGGGTCAACTTTCCCTGGGTTTCATCGTAGTGGAGAATATGGATACTAGAAAATAATCAATCACATGTTAGGAAGAGAGAAGTTGAGGAATGGGTGTAGAGTCTACTGCCCTCCACCATCACAAACTGGGCGCCTTTGCTTTTGAACAAGTCTGCTGTCTGCTGTCTGCTGGAGCAGACAAGCCTCAGGTCAACCTCCCATCAGTTATCCATCCAGCAACAACAACTAAATGGTAACTCTGATCACCCAACTTGGTAAGTTTAATTATATGGAAGTAATTGTTTGTCTAAACAGCCCACACGTTGTACATAAACGATCCTAGATAAAATAGAAGTTTATTAAATAGCCTTCATACTCACATAAATAACAAAAAGATACTATCTAAGCCAAGATCTTTTTTCTTCTCCTTCACAGAATAATGTTGAGGATCAATTTCTCCAGCTTAACATCACCAGCCTTGGCAGCAGCTCATATTTGGAATATAAATGATGTCATCTGGTTGGCCTTTTCCCATCACAAACAGTAAATCTCCGAATCTGGAGAGATCTTTTATTTGGTTACACATATTGTACAGCATCAAGGGGTTAGAACACATGTGCTGGAGATTATTAAAATCATCTGGAGCAGAATGGCTTAGTATTGGAAAGCCCAGAACTTACGACCCTTTCATGCCTGGAATCTCCATCAACTCCTCTTTTGCTTCTGCCTTTTCAAAGCAACAATTATGGCCGATTGGCTCGTAATCCTTTGTGGACTAAAGTGTTTCTAGTGCACCATGGTTCTTCTCCAGAATAAGATATCCCTAACATAGTGAGTGTAGAACACAGAGGCCAGGTTGAGGAGTCAAGAAGCTAGCTCACCTCGGCAATGTATCTTTGCTTATTTCTCGTCTATAAAATGGAGATGATAATAACCAGCCTCATAGGATTGTTTGAGAGGAATAGTGAAAAATTACCAGGTATTCGTTTATCACTTTACAATTTGCTAAAATCTTTCAATTACATTGGCGTTAGACTTACCTGGTACAGGGAAGCCACTCAAATGCTTGTTGGACAA
The DNA here is from genome assembly GCA_030068075.1 of Paguma larvata. Classification (NCBI taxonomy): domain Eukaryota; kingdom Metazoa; phylum Chordata; class Mammalia; order Carnivora; family Viverridae; genus Paguma; species Paguma larvata. Next base: position 43,708,448 of record CM057833.1, read on the forward strand.
CATGGAGGTTGGTGGTAATATGGCCTGATGGCTTCTGAGTCAAACTGGTTCACATTTCTGAACACAGTTTTCCTCAGTTGTAATATGCCTTCAATTTTAGCTTTTTTTTAGGGCTGTTGGAGGAATAAAGGAAATAATATACAGGAAGCATCAGCATTGGGTCAGGCACATTACTATGCTCAAGAAATAGGGACTCCCTTTTCCCCACTCCCTTCCTCTTCAGGAGTCTCATGAACTGGTAATCATACGGACATCCCACAGAACTGGTAATAATACTGACATTCAAGCTATGGAAGGACACAGCCTGAAGCAGAGGGAGCAGCAAGCCCAGGCTCTGGTCTTAGCTTTCCAACTTCCCAGTTGTATGAACTTCAGCTGTGTAAATTTTCTCAGAGTCTCTGTTCCCTCATCTGAAAATGAAGGAGCTGATCTAGAGCTGTAGTCCTCACATTTTTTAAATCCATAGATCAAACAACCACACAAAACACCCACAGACCATAAGCTTAACATAGCACGGTCAACTTGTTATTTGATTAATAGGTATTTTTCAGATAATGGCTACTTTCCATTACAATCATCTCAGACAAAAGGTTAAAAAACATCAGAAAAGAAGGAAGAACAAGACATCACAATACAAGACATCACTTTAAATGGGGTGAATTAATTTTATGGAAAGAATATTGTATTGTCCTATTTTCCTTATTTTTTTCTTATCTTTCCGCAGACTGGTAAAATTTTGTCAGGACCCACATGGGTCATCAGAGTAGTGTTTGGAAGCCAGCAGATTGTATGACCTGGAAGGTTTCTTCTAGTACGAAACCTCTGTGATTCTATAATGATTCCATCATAGCGAGAGGTTATGGTGCTAAAATGACAATTTATTTAGAGAAAATTAAGAAAACAGCGAGTCAGTCCAGAGAAGAAATCAACCCAATAACTTGGCTGAACTGAATAATTCTGGGTCTAAATAGGGAATTTAATTTAGTCAAAACAGTCTAAGATATTATATACAGTCTGACACACACAGGAATGCCCCAAAGGTCCTCAAGATGCTTCCTTGTCCTTCATGTTAATTAATTCCTCTGATTCAGCCTTCCCTCTTTGTTGACTGTAAAATGACGATTATCACACTTGGAGTTACATCAAAATGTGAGGGAGATGTGAGCAGACCAAATCCATCCGTAATATTCCTAACTCAGGCCCCACATGTTCACCCTGAGGTCAACTTGTCTAACACCTGCCATTCTCTAATCTTAAGCCAGAAAAATGATCTTTGAGCACCACTGTGGTGATTTCAAAGCCCCTGCATGAACACCACACATTTTATTACTAAGATTCTAAATAGAGACTCCCTGAGTCATAGTTAGCACTCATTTTTAATGAGCTTGGTTATCTGGTTTTGACTAAATTGGAAATAGTCAAGCAAATTGGGGTAGGAGAAGCTATTAAGACAGGTAAGTGGTTGAGGCTATGTGTCACTTCCCAGAAGGAAAAAGAATTCAAAACAAACACACAGAACTGTATTACTACTTAGAACAATAGCAGGTATTTATAACTTTGATTCTAAGTGATCAACAAGACTCTAATCTATATTCTATAATCTTTTAAAGGAGGTGAATGGTTACAGATTTTTAACCAAATTGGCTGAAATAGATGCTCAAAGGGGCACATCTCAGCTATCAAGAAATTCCCCCAAAGTTGGTAGATGCTAATTCTCCTATGATCCTACATAAGTGAAGTAGTACAGTAATAGGAACGACTGGCTGTCCTATTGTACTTTGCCTCTTATGAAGTTTATATCCCTTTTTACATGTAATATTCATATCAACCTTGTAAGAGAGAAATTATTATTATTATCCATTCACTTCTCCAAATGAGGAGACCGAAACTTAGTGTGATTTAGTAGCTTGCCAGGATAGCAGAGTTGATAAGGGGCAGGGCAAACAAACCTAAGGCTTCTGACTTTAACCCCAATGTTTTTCCCACCCTCTGCTCCTCTCTCATCCTTATAAAGAGCTATAAGACTAGGAGGTTCAAAGGAACTTCCTTCTGGTTCTCAGGCCCATTATAAATGCCACTTGCCCTGGAGAGGAAAATAAAGTCCATGCTCTTTGCTGGCCTATGTGCTAAATCATTGGCGCCCAGAAATAACCTCCTGGAGACTACGGGCCTTGTATTTACCACAAAGCAGTGGGTAAATAACTAGTTGGTGTTTTAGTGTTTTGTGGTCACTTAATCTGTTGTGTTCCTTCCCAAGACTCTGAAGGTTTCCTTTTTCAGTTAATTTTTATTTACGTTTCTGAGGTCTGCGTTGTTTGGGGTTTGGTTCATTGGATGTTTTTCTTGGAGTGTGTTGCCATTGGCTTCAGGAGGTTTCTGCTCTGCTATTTCATGGAATTTTCCCTGAGTGTGGATTGCTATGTATTTCTTTGGGGCAGTGAGCCAGGGCAGTGTTGGTATGTAATCTGTTCCTCTGGCCAAAGGACTTCTTGTCACCCATCCACATGGCTTGATTGTATTTCTCCACTGATCATTTCCCTCTTGTATGTTAATGTGCAGCAATGTTGGAGTTCAGCCATCTTGTGTGTTGTATGTTATTGGCTTTGGACAAGACAAGCCCAGTTGCTTCTGATAGACATTGTGTCAACTGATTCTACCAGTTTGTTCTATCAGCCCAGAGTTGGGGGAGGAGATATACAGAAAATATTATGGGAAGAGAAGGCGCATAGGGTTAATACTACAGACTAAGCAAGTGTGTGATTGAAAACGTCCAGCCCTCCACATAGCTCTGTGCCCCAGTAGGAGACAGAGCCAGGAATGCCAGGTGCCTCTCAAGCACCACACGCTCCCATGACCCTCAGCAAGCCTTTCTTCCTCTGTCTTTGACAAGCCCATAAATGACTTGCCAGAGAAAAATAAGAATTTGTTCCATATCAGAAAGTTTTGTTCTTTAGATGTTTTCTTTGTGGGTAGGAAAAAAAAGAAAGGTCAAGTAGTGTCTGGTCATTAAAATGGCATGTTTCTCTCAAAGCTTTCAGGCTAATTAAGATGCGAAACACACATTGAGGCAGAAAGTTGCCCTGGACAAATAATTTCTTCGGCTCTTTCATTTATTGTACTTCATTTCATTGTTTTGTTTATGTGTTCTATACTGCTACTCTTTCCACAACGAATTTGGGATAGCTTACAAAAATATGTCAATTCAAAATAAAATATTTCTAAATCTTTGAAGAAGCAGGGCGAATGGATAATTTTAAAGATGTGCATACAATTAGTGTTTAGAATTTCATAACAAATACCCTTGTAAAATTGTTAAATGAGATTCACACAATTGACTCCAAAAGCCTACTGTTTATCACTTAAAATGAACTACGGCCCTCTATAGTGTGAACTGGGTACATTTAAGAATCTGCACCCAATTTAATTTTAATTTGGAGGTGGAGGAGACCAACTTCAATCCCCAGGCTGACTTAGATGTTCTAGCACACCTCTGAAAGCCAACAGTTTTCTTATTTGCAAGTAGATAAAAGGGGAACTAATATTTACGAGTTCAATAATACATACTAGGCATATATCAGTAAACTTGACATGTAGTAATTCATTGAGTTCTCCCAACCACTCTGTGAGACAGGAATTACTTACATTGGACAGATGACAGGACCAGATAAATAACTTGCCCAAGTTCACCCAACTAGCAGAGACAAAATCAAGATCAATGCAGGAACATTTGACCTCCAAGCCAACGTTCTTCTCATTTCATTAAACTACCTGCCTGAGAGACAAGTAAAAAGCTGTGGAATAAGCTTCCTCCAGTTAGTATTAAGTTCTCAAAGGCAGTTCATTTAAATGTTGCCCTCAAACTGTAGGTTGATGAAGAAATAACTGTAAGTTAAAAGAAAATCAGTGTCTGGTAGTTAAGGTCAGCAAAAATTTATCTGTGTCTACTGGTACTGCCATACAGATGTCCTCCAACCAGCCCAGAAAAAAAATCTATCCAAAATTCCTACAAATTAGAGGCCATAACAAAACAGGAAGAGTAAGAAGTTATAGTCCTGATACAGAGGGAGCAGGAAGCAATACTACTAATCGGGGACAGAACGGACACTGGTGTTCGTTGGGTTGGCAAAGTCACTTTCAAGAACCACAAAAGAGACAAGAAAAATAACACTGTCATTTGTAATAATAGTGGCCACATCGGGTGTCTACTAGGTGCCAGGTACATTCTGTGCTTCATTGCTAATCTTCATAATGGGTCTCTCCTTTTTCAAATGAAGAAACAGAGGCTCAGAGAAGTTTCATAGATGGCTATGTAAGTCCACTAATAAGGTTCAGAGCCAAGGTCTCAATCGTGAGCTTGGCTAAGTCTGAAATCAGTACAGTCTTTACTGTGTTTTGCTACTGTTCTTGTACTAGCCAGGCCAACCTGGGGCAAAGCTAAGGCAAACAGGGCAACACTGAAGCCTAGGATCAAATTATGAAGGAATGGCAGTATCTACTTCTGGAGTCTTGTAGACTGTCTGGAGACAGCCAACAGATGTCTACCATAGCAGTACTCTGGGGAAGACATGACCTCCAGTCCACTGTCAGGAAAGGGGAAGAGCCTTGAGAGGAGAGAAGTGGGACCTTTGAAATTCTCATGAAAGAAAGGGTAGGTGTTTCCTACTCTCTCAATTTAGTGGCTCTTTCATAAGCTGGTGAAACTGAGAACACAAATAATTTAAAACTAGCTATATAAAGGAAAAAACTATAATTAAAAGCAAGTCTCTCTATTAGTCTGCTATGGCTGCCATAACAAGAAACCACAGATTGGGTGGCCTAAACAACAGAAATTTATTTTCTCACCGTCTTTCAAGATAGAAGTCCAATATCAAGGTTCCTGTCAATTTGGTTTCTGGTGAGAGCTCTCCCCTTGGCTTGTAGATAGCCGCCTTCTTATTATGCCCTCACATAGCCTTTTCTCAGTGCCTGGGTGGGGTGAGAGAAAAAGAGAGTTCTCTGAAGTCTCTTCTTAAAAGGACACTAATCCTATTGGATAAGAATCTTACCTTTATGAGCTCACTTAACCTTAATTTCTTCTTTGGAGGTCCCATTTCTAAATATATCCATATTGGGGGTTAGGACTTCAACATAAGAACTTTGGGAGTACGCAAGCATTCATTCCATAATATTCTTCCACTCCAGACCATTCAGCATGCTCCCCTCTCCAAAGGTAATTATTGTTACTAATTTCTGAGTATTCTGCCAAAGACATTCCATGCATAACATCTGTTAACACAGATGAACAGATACTCTATGCTGTGCTCTACATCCTCCTTTTGTCTCCTGTAATTAGAAAGTGGAGACTATCCCATGTCTGCACATATACCTTCCCGCTTCATTCTTTCTCATGATCACATAGTATTCCATTAAATTACCATAATTAAAAGTAATCAATCCTATACTTACACATACTAAATTTATACTTTGTCTTTGGCTGTTACAAACAATGCTTTAGTAAACATCCTTGCTCAAATATGTTTGTAATTGTGCTACTTTGCACCCACGGGATGAAATCCCAGCTGACATAGGATCCGGCAGAGCTGGTTGGGGGCTGCACAATTCTCCACGTCATCTCCAGATTGTAGCTTTCCATCAGAGCACATAAGTAACAGTAGAAATCCCCATGGTTTCCAAAACTCTCATACCTCTAAGCCTTTGCAGGTGTTATCCTGTCTGCCCTGCCATATTCGTCTTCCCTGGCAAGCTCCAATTTATTCTACAATCTCTCAAATGTTCCTTCTTCTGCAAAGACTTCACTTCTTTCTCCTACACAGCCTTAGGAACTCTGTCTTCAATGAAACTACTGAAGTTATGTACATCAACATCATTATTACTGTAATTTTGTATGCTTCTCTAACTTCCCATTGGATAGTGATAAAAATATGGAAAAAATTAGTTCTCAGTTTTTATTTCTAATGAGTCCATTGAATCTTCAAAACAACTCTTTGAAGTAGCTACTCTTAATATTATTACTTTACAGATGAGAAAAATGAGGCATAAAGGTATAAAACAACTCATTCAAAGAGAAAGTAAATGCCAGAGCGGGGACTTGTACCCAAACATGGTGGTTCCAGAATCTTTTACATAAAAATCCTCATCAGACATGTCCAAACCCTTCAGTTTCCTCTTAGTCTTCTTCCAAAGGGGGCTCTTCTTGTCCTTTTCTCTCCCAGCCTCCCCATCTCTCCTCCCATTACAACTCCATTTCTTCTTTCCCACAAACTATATTCTCTCTCTCCTAATTGATGAAGATTAATTCAGCCCTCTCCTAGCTCCAGCTTCAAAACCCTCCTCTTACAACCACCAGGGATCAGCACACAAAGGGTCCCCAGCCTCCAGGGCCCACACACCATCATAGGGAGTGGAGGATTATGAATAATAGTTATAACATTAATAGAACATCTGCATCAGGTTGGGTTAACCAGAAACTAGAATTTGAATTGAAGATTAGCATACAGGACTTTATTCAGGACACCTGGGATGACACCTGTGGAAGGGAAGGGAAGGGAGACAGGGTTGGGCAGAGTGAGAAACTGAGGTCTAATACAGTGCAACAAAGACATCAGCTGACCGCATGAGGAGTTCTGGAGCTGAGATGGCCTTTCAGAAATGGACCAAGTTGAGATGAGGTGGCCAGGCTATCGACCAGTTATTGGAAGCAGGCTGGCCCTTAAGAAGGGTTGTGACATTGAGCAAGGAAGTTTTCTTTTTTCACCAAGACTGACACTGAGGCCTGTCTTCAGCAGCACTCCCTGCATTAATGAGTGTATTCTTTTTCTATAATATATATATATACATATATATATATATTTATATTTTATTTTTGAGAGAGAGAGAGAGAGAGAGAGAGAGAGAGACAGTGTGAGCAGGGGAGGGACAGAGAGAGAGGGAGACACAGAATCCAAAGACAGGCTTCAGGCTCTGAGCTAGCCGTCCGCACAGAGCCTGACATGGGGCTGGAATCCACAAACTGCAAGATCATGACCTGAGCTGAAGTCCAGCACTTAACCGACTGAGCCATCCAGGTGCCCCACAACAAGTGTATTCTTGAAGAGGGGGTCAATATGGTACATCAGAGTATCCACTCAATGTCCCATCCTTTAAAGGCCTAGTATCACATTATTCTAAGCAGTGTAGATTCATTTTTCAGATGGGATAATTGAGGCTTAGCATGGTAAAGTTAATTGGTAGAGATCACATAGACAGTAGCAACGGAGTTGGTATTGGAGCCCAAGACTGGCTGAGTGCAAAGCCCATGTTCCTTCTCTACATTAAGCTACCTCCCTCAGGCACATTATAAATTGTATGACAGCATGTATGTGGTAATCTTTTGAAGACCAGAAATATACACTCATAGAACTGAACTCCTTCCAGAACTATGCTCTCCCATCATCCTCCAAACAAGCAATTCCCTCTGAGCCCACACACCCACTTGCTCTCATTTTCCACATGTTTACTTGGATGTAGTCACCAATTACATACTAGGCAGATGTCATCGGGAAAAGAAGCCATGGTCATTGTCAAAGAAAAGTGAGAAATGCTTTCAAATTATGCTTGATGTCTAGTCCACAGTTGAGGCTAGTTCACCTTTTAAAATAAAAAAATATTAGTGATGTTTCCCAAATGTGGTCTATGGACCCTGGGAATACCTGAGATTCTTTCAGAGGGTCTCAGAGGTGAAAACTATTTTCATAATAATAGAAAGAAGTATTGCTTTTTTTATTGTGTTGACATTTGTGCTGACACTGTGTTGACTGATGGTGCAGAAGCCATTGTGAGTAAACAGCTGATGCTTTAGCATGAGTCAAGGCAGTGGCACCAAACTGTATTAATAATTATATTCTTTAACACTGTGCACTCACAATTAAAAGATAAAAGTAAAAGCCAATTTCACTCAAAAATGTTTTAAGTGGGAGCAATAAAAAATATTTTTATTACTTGTAAGAGAGACTGACAAACTATGGCAATTTAGCCTTGGATATATGTCATACATTTTCTTAAAATTGACTAAAAAGGGTCTGCCATTTCAAGAAAAACAACTCGTAGCATTTGTTGCCAATGGTTAAACTCAAGCTTTCAAGCAAGAATTTAAGTTTTGGAAAATGCGTATCTGCCATCATGAGCTTGACAACATTCTAATACACACTTTTCTGATGAGATTGGTGGTGATAATAAAGAATGTGATTTTGTATAATGAAATGAGTCAACATTCTGAAGATCTGCATAATTCAGTGAAGTGATATTTTCCATATGACCAATGCATGATGTTATAAAATAATGTATGGGCCAAAAAGAAAAAAAAAAAAAAGGAAAAAAATTTCCATTCAAAGATAGACCAGGGGATTTCAGTGCAGTAGAATGTGAAAAGCTCATTGATATGGTTTCAGATTTCACATTGTGACTAACCTTTAAGAAATTACCACTTGTCAAGTTTTGGTGTAGTATCAAAGAAGAACATCCACAATCATCTGAAAAGATTATTGAAATGCCTCCTGTACTCTATCTGTGTGTGAGACTGGGTTTTCTGCACAGACTTCAACAAAACATTACACTGCGCAGAATCTGACTTCAGAGCCGATGTAAGAATCCAGCCTTCTGTTAACTGAGATATTAATGAGATTTGAAAAAATATAAAACAATGCCACCCTTTTGACTATTTTTATTATATAAAATATAATTATTCTTCATTAAAATGCCATTTCTGTAAGCATGAAATGGATTATTGTCATTTTAAAATAAATTAATAAGTCATCTCATAATTTCTCAGTTTTTAAAAAAAAGTTTTGACATTTATTTATTTTTGAGAGAAAGAGACAGAGCTTGAGCAGGGGAGGAGCAGAGAGAGAGGGAGACACAGAATCTGAAGCAGGCTCCACGCTCTGAGCCGTCAGCACAGAGCCTGAAGTGGAGCTTGAACTCACAAGCCCTGAGATCATGACCTGAGCCAAAGTTGGACAACCAACTGAATGAGCTACCCAGGCGCCCATTATAATTTCTCAGTTCTAATTTCTTTTTTTTTTTTAATGTTTATTTTTGAGAGAGTGCCCATGCAAGCAGGGAAGGGGCATAGAGAAAGGGAAACACAGAAATGGAAGCAAGCTCCAGGCTCTGAGCTGTCAGCAGAGACTGACATGGAGCTCAAAATCACGTACTGCGAGATCATGACTTGAGGTAAAGTCAGACACTTAACTGACTGGGCATTTCAGGTACCCCACTCAGTTCTAATCTCTAATCTCAATAGATAACATCCTACGTAAACACAGTTCTTTGGGTTCCTTGACAATGTTCAATAGTGTAATGGGTTCTTGAGACCAAAAATTTCGAGGACCACTACTCTAGTATCACTTAGCCAAAACTCAGAGAGTAGAGGCTGGATTTTTTTTCCAAGTGAGTTATTAAAATAATGAATGAATAAATGGAATAAGTATTTTTATCTTTTTGAATTTTTTTCCTCCAAGTTTTTATTTAAATTCCAGTTAGTTAACATACAGTGTTACATTAGTTTCAGGTGTACAATATAGTGATTCAACACTTTCATACAATACCCGATGCTCATCACAACAAGTGCACTCCTTAATCCCCATCACCTTATTACACCCATCCCCGCCCACACGTCCCCTCCAGGAACCCTCACTTTTCTCTCTATAGTTAAGAATCTGTTTCTTGGTTTGTCTTCCCCTCCCCCCACCCATGTTCATCTGTTTTGTTTCTTAAATGGAATAAGTGTTTTTTTTGAGAGATGAGAGAGTGCACGTGCATGTGCATGCTCGAGTAGGGGAGAGAGACAGAAGAAGAGAGAGAGAATCTTAAGCAGGCTCCACACTCAGGACAGAGCTCAAAATGGGGCTTAATCTCACAACCCCAGGATCATGGCCTGAGCCAAATTCAAGAGTCCCAAGCTCAACTCACTGAGCTACTCAGGCATCCCTGGAATAAGTATTTTTAAATGAATGAATAAGAAAATGTTAAGGGGATAAAGTATTTTCATAACTATATGAGGGGAGTCAGAGTGTTGACTGACATTGTGTATTTAAATCTAGAATATGAAAATATGAAAATGAGAAGACCTCTAGAGGCGGAGAAGCTGAATGTGACTTATTCATTAGCTACCATATGACAGGCACTTTTTACACTTGGCCACATATTCTCACGACGGTTTGAAGAGCCAGGGATCCTCATTCCCTTTACACACAGGAGGTGCTGATTCATGAAAGGTACCTGACAAAGAGGACATGTGGCATATCGGGATCTGACCCCAGATGTATGTGATTCCGCACTGTTTCTGTCTGTTTCCCCATACTATGCTACTTCCTACCTGGTCTCCAATCCCTGGTCACTCCTCCTTTTACAAAGGAGGTAAAGCTCAAAGAAGGCAAGTAAGTAGTAGAGACCACTGAGCGAATCGGTGGCAGAGCCAGATCCAGAAAGTACCTCTTGGGACTCCTGGCTGGGACTCTTTCCGTTGCCCCATGCAGTGTCAGGTCAAGTACTTCTGAAGAGAAAGATACTTTGCAGGGTGAGTTGTATGGTCCCCAGCTCTGAGAACTAAGGATTCTAAGGACAAAATTGAAGGAGAAATATGTTCTGGAAAAGGAAGTTTGAACACACAAAGTGTGAGGTGGCTGATTCTTTTAGAGCAGCTGAAAGGAAACTAAAAGAAGGGAAAAAGGCAGAAGTAAAATTTTTAGGCAGATGAAACACTCTTGCTCTTTCTCTGGCTATAACTTCATTAAACACAAGTTTATAAAGCACCTCCATGAACAGGGCATTATGTTTGGTAGAACATATGCTGGATGCCGGAGTTTTGGCCATGAGTCACAGATAATTCCATGGCGGGAGGGTCTTTCAGTCTTGTGGGGAACACCAATGGGAACAGTTCCAATATCCCGGGAGTGATCAAGGTTTCGACAGGGAAGACACAGGTGTGTGGGATATGGAAGAGAAACATAGCCTTGCCAGGGCCTGACAACATGGCACCTACACCAAGTCTTAAAGAACTCAGAATTACCTAGTAAAGGAAGGAGAGAAGGCATAAGGAATGTAATGCGTGTCACACACCCAGAGTGTGACATCCTGGAGAACTCATTCTTCAGAAGCGGAATGGCCCCTTTCACGTCTTGCAACAGCCACTCCCACCCTCCCCTCCATACTCGGTTAGACGGAAATACCTTCAGTTTAGGTGTAGAAATTTAAAATAACCACGGATCTGTCATGACTCCCTTCTTGGACCTCTAGAGGTCTAGGGATCCCAGGCTGAGGATCACTGGGCCAGACACCGTGTGATTTTTCTGAATTTGCACAAGGGAGCTATCACTGCCCCCCATACACAGCAGTGCAGAGCTTTTCACCCATGCCTGGCCCCTAGGAGGAGGCCCAAAAATATTTAATGAAGAAATAAGAGTCTTTCTCACTTCTGCTCTTTCTCTTCTATTCTTTTTAGTTCAGCTGCTATAGAAAAATCAGTCACCTCAGTCTATGCATGCTGAAACTTCCTTCCCCTAAACCGACTTCTCTTGTCATTTGTCCTTGGGTCCTCAGTTCTCAAGTTGGGGTGGGAGGGGGTGCACATAACCCACCTGCTTCCTCTCCAGGGGGTCTTGGTTCTTGATGGATCATATGTTTACATCTCGACCCGATTATACCAGCAATTTCTTGAGGATAGGGAATGTGGCTTTTGCATCTCTGAATTTCCACCTTAGACCAAAGAACATTTGTTTACTGAAAAAGAAGAAAGAAAAAAGAAGTAAAGGTTTTTGTCCTAATGAAGCCCTCTTGCTCTTTCTCTGCTGTAACTGCTACCCAGATGCTCCACTTAAACTGCAGTGACATCTTTTCTTTCCCACATGGACAAGTTTGTCATGACTCCTGTGTTTATATTTCTCAACCGACTCTGATTCAGAGGGAAAAATAAAGAGGACTCCACAGGAAAGCACAAAACCCGAGCACAACAAGCCGGGTGTGGGGAGATGCTGAGCATCTGAGTCAGCACCCGGAGGCAAGCAGATGCTGGATCCCTCTCACCAAAGTCTTCCTCAATTTCCTTTCTTCCATACTCCAGCCAGAATACATCCTGAGCTGCAGCAGCTGATGGAAACCGGGCATAGGAACCCATGGAAAAGTCCAAAGAGACAAGAAGAATCTTGAGCCAGGTCTTTCCAAAATCCAAAATGAAGGGGACTATGAAGGTCCTTCCAGCTGCCGCTAAAATTACAGGCATTTCCTCCAATGTCTGGTTAAGTCTCTCCTGAAATCTTGCTCCATCAATAACCTCCTGTTTAAGATACAACCTTTCCATTCCTCCTGTGGCATAGAACCCACAGCAGTCTTATGTGTCCAAAGGAAATCATATTTTTTATAAAGACAAGGACGAACAAAAAACTAATGAAAAATTAAATCCTGCTCCCAAATCTTCCTTCATCTTTTATCTAATTTTTTTCTTTTCTTTCCTTCATCTAATTTTCTCAAGAACTCTTCTTCTTTCTTTCTCTCGCTCCATTTTCTCATTTCCCATTCACTTTTTTTAAATTTTTTTTTTAAGTCAAGCTAGTTAACATACAGTTTAGTACTGGTTTCAGGAGTAGAACCCAGTGATTCATCACTTAACATATAACACCAAGAGCTCATCCCAACATGTGCCCTCCTTAATGCCCATCACCCATTTAACACATCCCTCCACCCACTTCCCCTCTAGCAACGTTCAGTTTGTTCTCTGTATTTAAGAGTCTCTTATGGTTTGCCTCCTTCTCTGTTTTTATCTTATTTTTCCTCCCCTTCCCCTGTGTTCATCTGTCGTGTTTCTTAAATTCCACATATGAGTGAAATCATATGATATTTGTCTTTCTCTGCCTGACTTATTTCACTTAAGATAATACACTTTAACTCTATCCATCTTGTTGCAGACAAGATTTCATTCTTTTTGATTGCCAAGTGGTATTCCATTGTATATATATATACCACATCTTCTTAATCTACTCATCAGTCAATGGTCATTTGGACTCTTTCCATAATTTGATTATTGTTGATGGCACTGCTATAGACATTGGCACGCATGTCCCCCTTCAAATCAGCATTTTTGTACCCTTTGGATAAATACCTAGTAGTGAAGTTACTGGGTCATAGGGCAGTCCTAGTTTTAATGTTTTGAGGAAACTCCATACTGTTTTCCAGAGCGGATGCACCAGTTAGCATTCCCACCAACAGTGCAAAAGAGATCCCCTTTCTCCACATCCTCACCAACATCTGTTCCCTGGGTTGTTAATTTCAGCCATTCTGACAGATGTGAGGTGATATCTCATTGTGATTTTGATTTGTATTTCTCTGATGATGAGTGATATTGAGCATCTTTTCGTGTGTCTGTTAGCCATCTGGATGTCTTCTTTGGAAATGTGTCTATTCATGTCTTCTGCCCATTTCTTCACTGGATTATTTGGGTTTTTTGGGTGTTGAGTTTGATACCTTCTTTAGAGATTTTGGATTCTAACCCTTTATCCAATATATCATTGCAAATATCTTCTCCCATTCCGTCAGTTGCCTTTTAGTTTTGTTGACTGTTTCTAACACTGTATAGAAGCTTTTTATCTTGATGAGGTCCCAGTAGTCATTGTTACTTTTGTTTCAGAGACATGTCATGTAAGAAGTTACTGAAGCCAAGGTCAAAGAGATTGTTGCCTATTTGCTCCTCTAGGATTTTGATGGTTTCCTGTCTCACATTTAGGTCTTTCATCTATTTTGAATTTATTTTTGTATTCTCATTCGCTTTTAAATCCACTGCAAGCTAGCCCTTCTTCCCCTCTCCTGATCACTGGTTCCACTGTGCACATTCCTGCCTTTATCTTATTTGACATCCTGGCAGCATTTGACCCTCTTGGCCATTCCTTTCTTTTCACTGTCCTACTTGGACTTGGACTTTTATAGCACTGTTCTTGCTTTGGTTTTGTTTTCCTATCTCTTTGGCCACTCTTTCTCAGAGCTTCTCATTGCTTCCTTCGCTCCTTTCTTAAATATTGGTGTTCTCTTTATTTCATTCACTTCATTCTTGTTTAGTTTTTTCCTTTATCACTCCTCACTTAAAGAATATTTGTGAGTATTTTCTTTGTATCAAGCATTATTCTAGGTAACCAGGAATTTGCAGACAATTTTGCTGTCCTTAGTGCTTAGAGCATGGCGGGGAGGCAGGGGGGGACACAGGATTTTCTACTCTGCACACTGTTACAAAAAGATTTCATCCTCATTCACTATTTCAACTACTACCAAAATGCTCTTAATTTTATAATCTATGGCTTCTACTCTGAACTTGATTCCATATTCCAGACACATACCTCTACTTCAAACTCCTTTAGTGGCGCCCTGGGTGGCTCAGTTGGTTGGGCATCCAACTCTTGATTTCGGCTCACGTCATGATCTCACAGTTCATGAGTTCAAGCCCCGCGTTGGGTTCTGCATTGACAGTGCAAAGCCTGCTTTGGATTCTCTCTCTCTCTCTCTCTCTCTCTCTCTCTCTCTCTCTCTGGCCCTCCCCTGCTTCTGCTCTCTATCTCTCTTTCTCTCTCAAAATAAATAAATAAACTTTAAAAAGTTAAATTAAATTAAGAAACACTAACCAAACTATACAAGACATAATTTCCATCTCACACAGGAATTGAATTCTGCTTATTTAAATTAAATTTATTTCCCCCACATTTTATTTCATGGGTCTTGTGCAAATGGCATCATCACCAAACCAGCCATTTAAGCCCTAACCATAGGCGACACTTAAAAAGTCTGCCCTTCTTGCAAAGTGGGTGAAGGAGAGTAGGAGGTACAGACTTCCATTTATGGAATGAAAAAGTCACAGGGATGAAAGGTATAACAAAGGGAAAACAGTCAACAGTAGTATAATAGTGTGATATGGTGACTGATGGAAGCCATACTTGTGGTGAGCATAGCGTAACATATAAAGTTGTGGAATCACTATGTTGTACACCTGAAACTAATGTAACATTGTGTGTCAGGTACACTTCAATAAAAATAAGTAAGTAAGTAAGTAATAAGTAAGTAAGTAAGTAAATAAATAAATAAATAAACATGCTGCCATTTTTCACTTACCTTTCATCCAAACTGTTTCTAAGTCATAAGGATATCATCTCCTAAGTATCTCTTGCTTCTCTATGTCACCTTTACAAAAACCTTGTAAACACTTGGATCAAGTCAGCATCATTGCTTCCCTCTCTTGAATTAAGCTCCTATCAGCCCTATATCATTATCTGTCTACAGGTGTGCTTTCTAACATACAACAATGATCATGTTACTGCTTTGCTTTAAACCCTTTGGTGCTTTCCCGCTCCTGGGCAAGGACAGAACTACTTCCCAGTTTGCAAGGTCTTCCACAGAACAGACCTTCCACCATCAAAACCTTCGTAAATCGAGCCATACTTCCCCAGCTGCTTTCTGTTTGGTCATATGACCCAATAGCGCAACCAAACTGAAAGCTTTAGCATTATCAGAGTAGGAGGTATCTCATGCTTATGCCTCAATGACACCGCAGAAGTGCTTCCCTCTTCCTGAAATACCATATTTTTCCTTATCTTCCTCTAGAACATCTTCCCATTATTTAATATTTGGATCCTTGGCTGAAGTCTTCCCTGACACCATCAGGAATAATCAATTCCTTTCTTGTCGTCGCACGTGTTTCATTTATGGTGACTATCATATTTTAGAAACTGTTTTGATATTTTAGGTCCTAGAAGTTACAGTTTTTACGTCTGTATTCCCTGCTCTACAGAGGGCAGCCAGCACAGAGTTGATGCTAGGAAAATATGTGATGAAATAAAAAGCCCTACAAACCAAACTGTGTTTTACCTGGATTCATTTGAATTTGCTATTATTTTAATTCCTGTGTGTGTGTGTGTGTGTGCGCACACTTTAGTTTTTCACATGGAGAAAAATATTTTTAGAATGTGTATTATCTCTGGATACAAAATTTTTTGACTAAATCTAATCTGTCACTGGTGAGTACCCACCCTGGAAACAGCAGAGCCATTTCTGAGCTCCTGACACAGCACTATTTCTGGGGGATCAGCTAGTTATTCAGTAGCTGGTTGATTAGCTTGAATCCACTATTTCACCATGGAGGGAGCAGTATTTATTCTAACAAGAATAGACACAATTTCTAGGTAAAGATTTTCCTTCCCTGCTTACATCCTTAAGACAGTTCTACCTGTTGTGGTCTTACAGAATACCCTACCCATTGCTATAGTGTCCCACATATTATTGCTTCTCATTAGTGAAAACATTTTAAAAAAACTTTTTTTTTTAACATTTATTCATTTTTGAGAGACAGAGAGAGACAGAAGGCAAGCAGGGGGGGGGGAGCAGAGAGAGAGAGGGAGGCACAGAATCCGAAGCAGGCTCCAGGCTCTGTGCTGACAGCTCAGATGTGGGGCTCAAAGTGGGGCTCGAACCCATGAACCACGAGATCATGACCTGAGCCGAAGTTAGACACTTAACCGACTGAGCCACCCAGGTGCCCATATTGAAAACATTTTATAACAAAGAAAATATGACAGTGGGTTTCCATTCACAGACTTCACTAGCTTACCATGTGTCCTGTTATTCATATAAAATTGGCTTGACAGAATGATGGAATGGCCTAATAAGGGTTCACTTTTGACACGAGGTGGGAGACAACATCCTCTGGAGAAATTTTTGCTTGCTAAACCATTATTCTGGGTTCAATAGATTTGGGGTTACTACTGTCCTAAGGAAGAAATGCTTTCATCAGAGTAAAGTTCTATTAATGCTGAATCAGCCAGTACTGAGACTACTACTTCCTCATATTTTCTGGGCTACTCATGTTGCTGGACGATAGTTAAAGAGGGGTATCATTGCACCAGCAAGGATATCTGAGTCCAGTTACCAGAGGGAAACTGAGATGCTATTACACAGCGGTGGTAAATAGAACTGTGTCTGTAGGGGATTCGTTGGAGCACTTCTTATTTTCCAACAGTTCTGTTCAGTGGAAAACTAGGGCAACCCAAAACAGGATTTTCTAGGACTTACATCTCATAAGAATAAAGATTTGGGTTATTTTAGTAGATAAACAATATCACCTAACTAAGGGATTGGGAGTGAGTAATGGAAATGCAAAAGATAGTAGAAGAAGGCAGCTACAATTATTGACATAGGCCTCATGAGAGTTATATGAGAGCTGAGGTTATAGCTGCATGTTTTCCTCAATTAACATTTTTCATATTCCCACCCCCCCTTATTTCTACCCACAATCCTTCCTTAAGAACCCTGCGATGGCTAGAATTCTTCCAGGCTTCAGATGGGAATTTCATTAAACTGAGACCCCCATGTGACATTATGGTACCTGAAGGGATTTTTGTGCCATCTGTGTGAGGCAATCAATCTTTTGACTGGACAAAGACAAGAGGGGATATGGAAGGGCAAAGGCGGTGGCTGTTGCCAAATTTCTTCCAACTGGACTATTCTATTTACTTTTCACCATTCTCCAACCAGCACTGTGCTCGTGGACACTGGCTTTATGAACCCATCACCAAGTTCCCATGATCAATGGCTTCCATGGGTTCAGCCAAAGGGAGACAAGAGAGCAGAAGACAGAAGGAAGGTGAGATTAGGTATTTATTCTTTAGGCTATTTTCATGACAGATCACTTCAGGTTGGCTGTGTCCCTGATTTGAAAGCCACAGGTCCTGTCAGGTACCCTCTACTAAGATGTTCCTCCCTGGGTTCTGACAACTAAGCTTCTCCTTCTTAAGCTCCCTAGCATAAGCCTCTAATCAGTTCCTGTTACTAACCCCAGGGTACTCCAGCATCCCTTGTTTCCCTAATCCATGACTATACCATCACGAATAGTTCTTTTTGAAAACTATCCTCAAATCATTTGGTTGGAGAGTGTCATCTGTTTCTAGCTGGATGTTGACTGATAGAGCTGGTGCCCCGTGCATTGTGAAAGGATGGTTCTGATTAAATAAGAGTCTTAAAAAAGACTGCTGTTACAGATTTATACTCCTGTGGAGGTCCCAGATCTCTGGATGAAATAGCTTTAGGGGAGACTTAAGACAAAAAGTTTGGGTTTTGTTTTTTTGGGGTTTTTTTTGTGCTTTTTTTGATAGAGCTGTTAATAGAGCTTCCCTCCACCGCCTCCTCCAAAAGCAAGAAATATGTCAGGGCATCCTAAATGGAGGTTTGGATTCATTTATATTCGCTCTGCTAGTGAATTCCATAGCTGTGGACCTTGGACTAGGATGGCTGTCGTGCAGCTGAGGACTGCCGGCGGCTGCTGTTGGCTGGCTCACAAGGGCATTTATGTGAACAGCCAGCCACGGGGTCAAGCCACAATATAGCATAAAGAGGACTATGTGCTCTTCTCTCAAACTGCTAAGTACATTTCCAATAAAATGATTTTTCTTATATATTTACAACAACAACAACAACAACATCTAGGACTTAGATGTTGAATCACCAGTGAACTGGGCCATGAGGGAGAAATAGGTCTCAACTTGAAAGGAAAATGACTCAGAAATCAAGCTCATTTACTCCAGCCCCTCCACAAACCTTCCACGACCTTCTCGACCCCGCTAAGAATGGCCCAGTGCGTTCTATGGTTCTAACTAGAAATTCAGGGGCATTCTTTGCCTCTCCCTTTACTCACCTCAAGTTTTGGCTGAGCCTGGCTTACTGGAACTATCCAGACGGACTGGGTTCAAGTTGCAGCTCTAATACTTCAGCGTGCTGAGACTTTGACCAGCATATGTTTCATTCTTTAGTTTCAATGTTTTCATCTGGAAAATGGAAATAATGATATCTAATAACTCTTGATTTGACATGAGTGCAATAAATATGTTCAATGAGCATGATTTGGAAAATAATTAAAACATAACTCTGTTTTTCATCATCCCTTCAAAATATTCTAAGTGAAAGTAATGTTATCATTCCCCTGGATGAAAAAGACATGTTCAGATCCTACAATTTTTCTCTTGTTCTTTCTCTTAGCCTGAGGCACTAAATAGTCTCGCAGTTCTCAACAAAGTGAAACCTGGCTCCTTAGAGACATCAGATGAGGGTAAGACACAAAAATTATTAGGTCTAGGAGAATTAAAAAAAAATGAACATCATATTAGAAAATTAGATAACTATCTCAGGAAAGCTTAAAAGAACCTATGGACCAATTATTAGAAATAATAAGGTAATTTTAAAATGTGGCTGCTTATAAGATCAATATATACAATTTCATTTCATTCCTTTAAACCTCAAGAATATACAAAGGACTCACATGTAACAAGAAGAAAACACTAAGGATCTTGAAAATATAACTTAAGTGAAGATTTGAATTAATGGACAGATAGAGCATAGTCATAAAAAGAGATTATTTTAAATATGTTAATTATCTCCAAATTGATCTATATATTGAATACACTTGCAACTAAAATCCCATTAGGATGTTCTGAGGAAGCTGACTCCCTGATTCCAAAATGTATATGAAAGAGCAAAGGCCAAGTAATAGCCAAACACTTCCAAAGTGAGAGGATATCTTCTATCAGATACAAAGACTTATTATAGGGGCGCCTGTGTGGCTCAGTCAGTTAAGCATCCGACTTTGGCTCAGGTCATGATCTCACAGTTTGTGAATTCGAGCCCCATGTCAGATTCTGTGCAGACAGCTCAGAGCCTGGAGTCTGCTTCTGATTCTGTGTTCTCCTCTTTCTGCCCCTCCCTCAATCACACTCTGTCTCTCTCTCTCAAAAATAATACACATTAAAAAAATTATAAAATCGAAGACTTATTATGAAGCTTGTTAATGAAGACAGTATGGTATTCGTGCAGATACAGACAAATCAATCATAAGATTAGAATAGAGATTCATAGAACAGAGGTGCACATATATGAAAAATTGATATCTTTTGAGAAAAGAGTATTTATTTGTTAAATGGTGCCAGGACAATTCAATACCAAATGGACAAAAATGAAATTAGGATCTTTCCTTTATACCATACATAAAAATCAATTCCAAGTGACTGAAGATATATATAACGGGTAAAACTTTGTACTGGATTGTAGAGGAGACTACCTTTACAATAATGGAGAAAAAAGCATTTCTTAAATAAGACACCAAAAATGCTAATATGAAAGAAAAAAGTGATATATCCAATTATATTGAAATCAGAGACTTCATTCTCTCAAGATACCATAAAGAAAGTGAAAAAACAAGCCACAAACTGGGAGATCAAATTTGTAATACTTTTAAGTGACAAAATATTAGTATATAGAATATAAAAATAACTTCTATAAATTAATTAGAAAAATCAAATAACCCAAAAGAAAAAGTGGGCAAAAGTTATGAACTGGCATTTCACACACAAAAAAGTCAGGCTTATATGGCAAAAAATATTTGAAAAGAGATTCAACGTTTTAGAAGTTTAGGAAATGCAAACTGTGATATGATATTTACTTACCACACTAACAAAAAAATCATTAAGTTTGATATTTGTTGGTGAGGATAGGAAAGAGAATGTAAATTGTTATGACAAGTAGTTGACATGATTTTACAAAATCAAATATTCGTATATCCTATGGTCCAGAAGTAGTTCCATTCCTAGATATTTCTCCCTACAGAGATCATGCCAGTGGGTCCCAGAAGACAGGCAAAAGAATGATCATAGCAGCACTGATTGTAAAGGAAAATAAATAAATGAGTAAATGAATAACACAATACCAATCTATAGGAAAACGGCATGTCAATTGTGGCATAGTTACACACTTACATATTACAGAACACTGCAAACTAACTATTGCTACAGATTATGACATAGATCAAGCTTAGACTCTACATTGCAAAGCAAGTTTCAAATCATCAAACTCAGTATTATAATAAAAATAATTTTGAAATAGATTATTTAAAGAATAAATACACATGTGATGGAAGAATGGAAAGAAAGGAATGATAAATATAAAAATGAGGAGAGAAGTTACCTCTGAGAAGCAGACATGACCATGAGTAGCTAGTGTATTGATATTGTTCTAGTTCTTAAAGTTGGTCATAGGTGCTTAGGTGTTCATTTTATTGTTTTGCTTCTAGCTATATTATACATATTCTTTGCCTCCAACAGGTTCCTGAGACTCTTAATTTTCTTTCCTCTGTTCCTTTCATTCTGATGTTGTGACTATACAGTGAATAATGTATTTCAGTTACTGAACATTTCAGTTTGATCTGCTTCTCAATTATCATTTCTATTTGTCTGTTAAAATCTTCTACCTCACCACCTATTTCCAGAGTATTCACTTTTACCTCAAAGAGAACAGCTCTCATCAGGTGCCTTAAATTCTCTGTTTGATATCTCTAATATCAGAGTTACCTCCGGGTTGATAACTATTGGCTTTTCCCTAAAAGTGGGCCAGAGTTTCTTGGTCCTTTACATGTAATTTTTTATTAAATTCCAGACATTTTGAGTATTTTGTTGTGAGGCTCTAGGTCTTCCTAAAATCCTCTAATGAATGTCAATTTGTTGTTTTAGCAGGGAATCAGTTAGGTCAGACCACAAGTTCTAGCTCACCATCTGTGGGGGATGGTTTCAACATCAGTTCTGTTTTCAAAGCCTTTGCTATGTTTCATTTCAGGGGTGAGTTAGCGATTTGTGTCAGTTTATACACAGACTCAGGGATCCCCTTTTCCAGAACTCTTCCCTCCATGATTTCCCACATACTCTTTAGTTTCTATCAAAACCAGAGGACTCCCCTTCTAGTCCTCTGGCTAGAAAATCAGGGTTCTCCTTGTGCTATTGAGAAGTTCTATAGAAATGTGCCTACCCTCATGACTAAGTGCTTTGAGAAAAGAGGAGGGAAAGAACCGGGATTTCCTCTGTGTTCTTTGGGCTAGAGGGGTCCTTTTTCCAGTTTATTTAGCCAGAAAGACAAATCATCCCTAGGGGAGTCAGATGTCCACACCACGACCACCACTGCTCTCATGCAGCCACCCAACTGGAGCCAGCCTCAGAGAAGAACAAGGAGGAAAGAAAAAAGCCAAAAAAAAAAAAAAAAAAAAGGAAAGTAGGAATATTCTACTCTACTCTCCAGCACATAGGAGGCCCCTGTAATCAGTCCTTCGGTTATAATACAGGGGAATTTATTCTTAATTTTGTTATAAGTCCCTACTCTGCAGTATAGGACTCTGTCTACCCTTATGTCAAAGCTGGGAGAGATAAGAGGGAAAAACCCTAAACCTCACTCCAATTATAGGTCATTATTCAACAATGGACTTCCCTCCCAATCTGCCTGCTGTTATTAACGTTTGGAGTCTTTAAATCCTTTTTTTTTTTTTTTTTTTGGATTTTGTTACAAGTTTTTAGCTGTAATCAGTGAAAGAGATAGGCTAGAGTGAACTTACTCCATCTTGGCTGGTGCCCAAATCCATATATTCTTTTTTATATGTCGAATACTATATAATACAATTAAAAAAATTTTTTAATGGTCTATCCCCAGAGGATCTCATAGTTCACTGGAGAAGACAGACTCTACACACACCGTTTCAGGGGAATTTGGCCTCAGTAAGGAGAAAAGAAATAAGGTCAGAGGTAAAAGGAGACAAAGAGTAACACTGAATGAGGGAGGTTTTTTTGTGGGTTCTTTCGTTTTTTGTTTTGTTTTTTTTTTTGTAGTAAGACTTAGCCAAGTGGGGTTTATAGCTTCTCCTACTCAAGAGTTAGCACACTTTAATTATTTTTTATTTTATTTTATTTTTTTTAAAATTTTTTTAATGTTTATTTATTTTTGAGACCGAGAGAGACAGAGCATGATTGGGGGAGGGGCAGAGAGAGAGGGAGACACAGAATGTGAAGCAGGTTCCAGACTCTGAGCTGTCAGCACAGAGCCCGATGCGGGGCTCGAACCCACAGACCACGAGATCATGACCTGAGCCGAAGTCAGACGCTCAACTGACTGAGCTACCCAGGCGCCCCTAATTATTTTATATTTATTTAGAATAACTTATTTCTGCCTTCCTCCTTGGATACTAAGCCGCACAAAAGCAGGCCCGTATCTGTGGTTCACCCTTGCACTATTCCACACGGTAGGTGGTCAAGATATGTTTATTGACAGATTACAAAGTATTGGCACTTATTTGTTATACCAGGTGCTGTCAGGGCTCTGCCCATATCCTCTTGCCCTTTACTTCACTGTACACCAACCCAACCTCTAATTGCCAGCTCCCAAATTTCTCTGCTTGAGGTCTTTCTCAGGCTTCTAAAGCAAGCTTTGTCTACCTGCTTGGCAGGTAGTGAGTGCCAGGAAATTACTATCTGCTAGAAGAAGACCTCAACCAACGACTGACAGAGTTGGTTTATAAAAACTCCAGGCCCTTCCCCCTTGGGAGGGTTAACTCTGTGTCCTGTATCCTGCAATGACTCTCAGAATCTCCCAGGTAGGATTTAGTTCCACCAGCTCCCAGTGGTAGCTGGTTCAAATAATGCACAATCTATTGGCTACCTTTCCTCCTCTGACTCACTTTACATCCTCTTTTGGTATTTCTTTATCCTCTGATAATACACCACTTTCACCTAAACCCTAATTTCAGGGTATGCCTCTGGGGCAACCAAAATTAAAACAGCTGCATATTCTACATATATAGGCAAGGTCTTTAATCAAGAAATTTCCCTGTAGCTCTTAGAGTGGGCAGAGCACTGGACTTCACGCCAGACGGTCCTACTTCATCCGCTTACCAGCTAGGCAACCTTGAACAAGTCACTTGGTTACTCCGAGGCTCAGATTTCTTCATTTGGAATGTGGAATTTATATAATCTACCTCATGATATTCTTGTGACGATAAAATAAAATAATATCATATATCTTCAGAAACTTATCACAGAGACCAGTGCATAGTGAGTGTCTGTGCATAGAGAATTCTTTCTTGTGCTGTGAATCATCATGCCTTCTTTATTTTTTTTTTCCTGATGTAGAGTGGGGGCTGTATTAACATGTCCAGTCAACATCAGGGATTGCTAATGGTGGGGAAATGTCGGAAAGCTTATATTGTTTCATCTTGAGGAGCATGCTTCTAATTAGCCAAAGCCTGTTTTATTTCAACATAAATGAGCAATGGCTCAGCGGATGGTCCCACGATAGCTGAGTCCCAATGTGCTCCAGAGGAAATGTACAACAAACACTTCAGAGAGAGCACATCATCTTTTAATTTATGTGAATTTCTCTTTTATTTGAGAATTGTTCCATGAAGTTTTCATGGCTTCACAGACTTTTAGGTCATAAAGAAACCCTAGTGATCAAGAACAGTCAGACTCCATTGTTTTACAGTTGGGGAATCAGAGGCCCCAGTAGCTTCTTTTCTTTCATGGTATTTCGGAAACAATGACAACTGTCTTCAAATTTGTAAAGGATTAATAAATGAGAGAGGTGATAGTCTTATTAAAGTGACTTCAGAAATTAAAGATGGTGGGAGCATTCAGAATTCTACTGAAAAGGGGAGATTGTATCAATTAGAGAAGTTCAGCAACGAAAGAGATGTCTAAAAAGAAGCTCACCATCACTGGACGTATGCAAGAAGATAGTGAACCTGTATGGAATGCTCTACAAGGAATTCTTGCTCATGAAAGGGAGACTTACCTGGGTATTCAAGTACCTTCCAACTTTATGATTCTGTAGTGTGGGGTTTCCTACAGGAAATACGTACACAGTACAGAGCTTTTAGTATATGTTCAGTGAAAACGATGATTGATTACTACCAGCCGCCACTGGGTCCTCTCAGGTTGCCCTAGAGATAATTAATTCTAACCTCACTCCTATGATTCCCTTGTTTTTTTTTTTCTTTTTTTTTTTTTTGTATCAACACTATTTAGGGCCAGTTGATCCCATTTCCAGGCAAGCTGGAAGCTCAGGTGTTTGACGCAGGATGGGAATACAACAGGCCAGGCCTGGTCCTGGGGATGAAAATGGCTACAGCAGACATGCAAGTGCACCTCTTGGACTTCCCTTCAAGAAATAACTTGCCATTCAGCTGTCAGGAGCAGTGAGCCGACAGCTCCAGCTGTTAGGGCCTTCAGGATCCATCTTAGCTTTTCAGGGGACGCCCTATCATTCCCTAGGAGCCCTGCTGACAGAGCAGGGCAAAGGTACCAGGGCCTGGCCATTTCAGCTGTTTGGAACTCCTCTTTCAGGCTTTTGCCCTGCAGCTCACATTGGATGTGACTTTTCACATCTGGATCTGCAGCTCTCCCAGCCCGGTCTTGCTTCTTCCCTCTTTTCCTTTCCTGGGGTGTCAGGTCTACACTACAGTCTGAGGCTTTCCCTACCCAACCCTGCTTCTCTTCCTACCATTCACAGATACAACCCTCAGGAAAGCTTTTCCACTCCTAACCCCATCTCTATCTCTGCTTCTAGAAACACCAGTTGACTCAATGGTTGACCCTGCAACTAATGAGACTTTGGCAAAAAAAGGAACAAAAGTACACATCCCAAAGAAGGAGATTCTGAATCATCAACACATCTAAGGAGAATGAGAAAGCAAGAAAGAGACCTGAAGACTAGGGTGTGCCACAAAGACCAAAGGGCAGCACCGAGGCTTTGAGAGACAAAGCCTGGAACGATCCCTTGAGGAAAAAGAGCTGGACAGGGACCTGTGTCCATAAGGACCCCCAGCCGCACTGTCGCTGCTCTTCAGACAGATATTATCTATTAATGTTTGGCCTTTAAAGGGGCCACAGAAAGGAAGGGCAACTGCCCATGCTTGATCCATCGACACTGACTGTTCCAGAGCACAAAACACGGACATCTGCAATGAGCTTTATGGATGTGGAAGCACCAGCTTTTAGGGAACAGATGATAAAGACGGCCAATATATATTGCATGCTTAGTATGCATCTGGTGCTATTCACTGTTGTAAGGGCATGGAGTATCAGTTTCTGAGGTTCAAGCATCTGGGAGAAGCTTGCTGAATCATTTAGGTTCAGGGTCTTTCATGAAGTTGCAGGGAAACTGACAGGCAGGGTTGCAGTCATTTCCAAAATCACCTGGGGCTGAAGGATCCACGTCCAAGACCATTCCTGTGGTTTGTGGCAGGCCTCCATTCCTCACCTTGCAGGCGTCTCCACAGGGCTACGTGATCTGGCAGCAGGCTTCCCCTGAAGTGAATGATCCAAGACAGAGAGGTCACTGAAAATGGAAGCCAAAGTCTTTCGTAATTCAATTTCAGAGGTGCAATGCCTTCCTTTATGTCATATCTTATGGCCACACAGCCCAACCCTCCTAGAGTGTAGAAGAGCCTTCCACCAGGGCAGGAACACAGGACACAGGGGACACCCAGATTAGACTGTCTTGGAGACTGACTGCCACAACCTCTAGAAGAACAGTGTGAAGCAGATATTTTACCAAAGAGGAAACTGAGGCACGGAGAAGCTCTAAGACAAGAAACGGAGTCACAGTTTGAACTGAGACTCCATGTTTCTGGACTCCGCATACTGTCTTCCCAAGTGGAAAAGTAGGAGGCAGAGAAGGAAAAAGATGATGTGTTTAAACTTGATCATTGTGGGTAGTTATGAATGCCATAGGTAGTGATAGTTTATACAGAAGTATAGAGCTAAAATAGAGCAATTCCTCATTATCAAGGATAATCTTTACACCAAATGTACAGATAAAGAATTATTTCCCCATTTACCAGATGACAAAATAAAATTCAAAAAGATTAAGTGCTTTGCCCCTACTTGCACAATCAGTACACAATGGAGTTAAACTCTACTTTTCATTTCTAAGTACAGGGCTCTTATCTATACCTTGGTTGCTCTTTCCACTATCCAAAGTGTAAATTGGTGTTTCAGATTCTCTGGAATAAAGTAACTAAAGTGGAGAAGAGCACCTAGAAAACTATAAATTGCTTAGATATGAGGTAAGGAAGGCCTGAACTAAAGGAAGAAAAGTTAGGGTTTTTTTTTCAGTATTTTTGAAGTATAGTCTACATCCAGAAAAGTGCACAGAAGTGTGTGGCTGGTGGAATTTTGTACACTGAACAAACCAAATGAAGAAACAGCCATTACTATTCACTCCCAAATCTCCTTTCTTCTGACTCTGTGTCACCAGCCCTCACAGAGTAAACACCATGTGGACTTACACAATCACACGTTCATTTCACCTGCTTTTGTAATTTACTTAAATGTAAACTTATACTTTCTGCAACTTTTCTGCAACTGGTTTATTTCGCTTGATCTTATGCTGATGACATTCATCCATACTGTTGCGTCTACCTGTTGTTGTGTAGTATTCCAATATATGGCTATATAATTTATATACCAGAGGTAGTTAACCTACATTCAAATTTGGCTCACCTCCTATTTCTTTCTTTCTTTTTTTTTTTTACATGGCCACTTCCTATTTTTATACAGCCTGAAAGGTAAGAATGATTTGTGCATTTTTGAAGGCTTAAAAAAATCAATAGCATTATTTACAACAGCCAAGATTTGGAAACAATGTAAGTATCTATAATAGATGAATGGATAAAGAAGATGTAGGGATGCCTGAGTGGCTCAGTCCGTTAAGCGTCTGATTTCGGCTCAGGTCATGATCTCACAGTTTGTGAGTCTGAGTACCACATCGGACTCTGTGCTGACAGCTGAGCCTGGAGCCTGTTTTGGATTCTGTCTGTCTCTCTCTCTCTCTTCCTCTCCCCTGCTTGCACTCTGTCTCTCTCTCCTCAAAATAAATAAACATAAAGCGCGCGCACACACACATGCACACACACACTGGAATATTACTCAGCCATAAAAAAGAATGAGATCGTGCCATGTGTGACAACACGGGTGGACCTACTGGATGTTATGCTCAGTGAAATAAGTCAGACACAGAAAGACAAATACCATATGATTTCACTTATAGTGGAATTTGAAGACCAAAATGAATGAACAAACAACAAAAAAACTTAAGTACAGAGGATAAACTGATGGTCACTGTGCATGGGGTGCGTGTGAAATAGAGATTAAGAGGCACAAACTTCCAGTTTTAAAATAAATAAGTCATAGAGATGAAAAGTACAGCAGAGGGAATACAGTCAGTAACAGTGTAATGACATTGTATGGTGATAGATGGTGACCACACTTATTGTGATGAGCACTGGATACAGAATTGTCAAATGCATATGCTATATACCTGAAACTAATATAACCTTCTATGTTAATCGGACTTCAGCAAAAAATAAAAATAAATGAGTGTGCTAAACTTGCAAAAAAAGAAAAAAGAAACAATAAATCTAAAGAATAATAGTGCATGATACACAACAATTATGTGAAATTTAAATTTTTGTCCATAGATAGCATTTTATTGGGATAAACCATGCCCAGTCTTTTTCCTATAAGCTATGGCTGCTTTCCCGCTACAATGATGGTAGGCAGTTGCAACAGACACCTTATCAGCACTCTACTGCTTTGCACTGTTGTTGGGGCACTACAAAGAAAAATGAAGTAATTATAAAGTGATTTTGCCTCTTGGCCTGTGGAGTCTGAATACTGAAGACCTGGCCTTTCACAGGAAAGTTTTGCTGAGCTCTGGGCTATTCTAGTGATGGGCATTTGAGCAGTTTCCAGTTGGATGCTATTATAAATAGTGCTGCTTTGAACACTCTGGTTGGTGTTTTTGCTGAACATCTGACAGCATTTACTTTGGGCACATACCTAGGAGTAGACTTGCCAACTAGTTGATTGGATTCAGCTTGGAAGGTACTGGCAAAGTAGCCTGTACTCATTTGGCACTCCAGCTAGCAGTGTAAAGGAACTCCGAGTGCTCCATATTCTCATCAATAATTGGTATTTTCTGTCTCCTTCATTGAACCACTTGGTGGAATGGGCAGTGGTCATGTGAGCACGGTTTTGAAATCATAATTACAACCTCTAATTGTTTAGGCTATGCCAAAGGCTGTGCCAATAATTCCACCTACATTATCACTTTATAGACCTGTCCATTTTACTGATGTGGAAATAGTATTCAGCAAGGCTAAGAGACTTGAGGGTCACTATGATATTAAGAGGCAAAACCAAGACTCAGACTCAGATCTGATTGACTTCATAGCCTATATGTCTTCTACTTCACCACGTTGTCTCTCCATGTGACATTGTGATAAGACATTACGCCCTTGGAAAGTATCGGCCACTGCAGGGTCTTTAACTAGACCTTTGTTAGGAAACATTTGTTAGGAAAAGGGATACCGTGGAGCTACACAACGTGAGTATGGGGGAAGTATGGGCAAATACACCCTCATTTCTGCTGCCTGCTGCTACAGTGGTTAACTGGATGCTTTTTGCTTCCCTCCAGCCCTCTGGCTGGCTATGTGTATTACATGTTCTGACAGCT
Source organism: Paguma larvata (assembly GCA_030068075.1). Lineage (NCBI taxonomy): Eukaryota > Metazoa > Chordata > Mammalia > Carnivora > Viverridae > Paguma > Paguma larvata. The sequence continues at coordinate 43,737,824 of CM057833.1, forward strand.
GAGGCCCGTGGTGAAAAATGATAACAGATTTGTATTCTCAAGATCATCTCCAGATGCTGGCCAGAAGCACCTCTGGATTTATGAAATATTTGCCTTTAGTATTTCTTGAAGATGGATGATTGGGAGAAGAAAAAAAGTTCTAGGAACATTTCGGTATAAATCATGGGGAATTCCTTCCTTTGGCAATCTGGAATGCATTTCTCTATTTCTTTAAGAAGAATAATGTGTATATTAATAACTTGGTCGGAATGGAGTCTGCGCCAAGAGGAGATGATCACGGAAATCATTATTGATGGTTTCTTGTAGCCAAACAATCTGTTCCCCCAAACCTGGAGTCTGTCATCTGCAGGCGAAAGGTCACACAGGCGTCACGTGCATGAATCCCCTCCCCTCTATCCATACCCCTGCCATTCCTCCACCCAGTTTTCAGATCTGGTTGTTATTGTTTTTTTTTGGTCTGAATTGCAAAACGCTCATAATCAGGTTTATTAATGTTCCCACTGCTTCTGCCCAAGCATTGAGGTTGACACTAGAGTTGTCCTGCTAATCTGGTTATGTCGCTGCCTTGATCAAATATCTCTGGAGACTCACTGCCACCCATAGCAGGGCTTTCCACTCTTTTTTGTTTAATCGAGATATAGTTGATGTGCTTACCTTTTTGATTCTGCACTGTCACACAGGAAAACTGCATTGATTTATGAATATATGTTGTTGATATTTATGTATGAGATGTTAACTAGTAAATTTATATATCTCACATATAAATTTTGAAAATACATATTTCTCTTTTGTAAAATTTTTAAATGTTTATTTATTTTTGAGGGGGGGAGGTGGAGGGGCAGAGGGAGAGGGAGACACAGAATCCAAGGCAGGCTCCAGGCTCTGAGTTGTCAGCACAGAGCCTGATGCGGGGCTCAAACCTACAAACCGTGAGTCATGACCTGAGCCAAAGTCAGATGCTTAACTGACTGAGCTACCCAGGCACTCCTAAAAATACGTATTTCTTAACGGATGAGATAATACATACCAAGGGTCAGCAAACTTTTTCTGCAGAGGGCCAGACAGTAAATATTTTAGGCTTTACAAGCTAAAAGGTCTCTACTGCAACTACTCAACTCTGCCACTATAATACAAAAACAGCCATAGGTAAATACGTAGGTTTGGCTGTGTTCCAATAAAACTTTATTTACAAAAACAAGCAGCAGGCCAAATTTGGCCTATGGTCCATACTTCCCAGATGCCTGGTATACACCTTTGGCCACTCCAGATGTGATGTCAAATTGAATTCAGGAACTCAAATACTTCTGACTTTCTTGTTCTATCCCTGATGTACACCAACTCTGTTTCTCCTGAAACTACAGTGTTCTGTTCTACAGATGATTCCACTACTACTATTCCACTACTGCCCACAGCGAGGCCCACGTTTGACATGTACAACCAAGAACCCACACAGAGAACATTATTCATCTCTCATGGATCCAGAAGGAATTCTCTAGAAGGGAAGCACTAGCCCAACTTTGTGTACCCCCCTCATTCCAATAACACTGTATTACATGGATCTGCTACCACAACCACTCAAATAGAAAGAAAAGAGGAAGTTCCCCCCAAAGCTATATGAGCAAACAACCTCTTCGGGTATCTTCTACCTTAAAGGTTAGCACAAAGAAGAAAGTGATTAACACAATAGTCAGGATCATTTACAGAAAGGAGAGCGGCAGTAGTTATAAAAAAAAACCATGAGCGATACATTATCATGTATTGCTAAGCACCTACTGTACACACGACACAGGTGCTTTTTTAGGCTTTTTTCAAACTTCTTTTAGTACCTTTATCAGAATGAATGAGTTATTTTGTGCTATGATAACAACACTAACATCTCAGGAGCTGAAGGAAACAAAGATGAACTTCTTCCTCACATTGTAGAGCTATCACGAGCTGGCCCAGAGCTCTCTGCTCCACCCTTTCCATCAGGGGTACAAGTAAACAGCATCCCCTGACTTTCTCCCGTAACAAGGAGAAAGGGAAGTGCTGAATCATGCAATGGTCTTTAAAGGTTTCTTCCTGGAAGGGACACACACAGCATTCACTCACATCTAATTTGCGTAAGCAGTAAACTTCAAAGGGTTTGATGTGTGATTAAGCTGTGTGCTTGGATTGTACTGCTGGTACCAATTACATGCCCCCCTCCTGTAAAAGGATTACACGTCCCCACCCACCGTCATCTGACCGGAGGTCAAGTGTTCTTCCCTACTTCATTGATACCAGGCTCAACCAATGAAATAGAAGCGGAAGTGATACGTGTCACATTGGAGCAGAAAACTTACAGCCATCTACACGTTTTTGTTGTTGCTGTTTTTCTCTTTGTCACAAGAATGATGGATCCCAACTAGAAGCTATTCCTGCAGCATGAGTTCTAGAATGAGGAACATACCTGAGTGGAGCCATGTTCTATCTATAGCCCACAGGTAACACGCACGAGAAATAAATTGTTGTTGCTGTACACCCCCGATAGCGTGAGGCCATTTATAACAGCAGTGTAACCCAGAAAAAAAAATGTCGAATACAGAGAAGCACCAGAAATATCAATAAACAGCCCTAATGACTAGCATGCCAGCCAAAATTTTTACTTCACTTTGCTTTGTACACACACACACACACACACACACACACACACACACACACTTTTTCAAAGGGTCACCCCAAAAGTCCGTCTAAGCACTGCAGCAGAGTTTAGTGCATCTGGATGTGCCTAGTCAGCCAGGGCTACCATAACAAACAGCAGAGACTCATGGTGTGAACAATAGAAATGTATTTTTCCACAGTTCTGGAGGCCAGAAGTCCAGATCAAGGTGATGGCAGGGCTGGTTTCTCCCAAGGCCTCTCTCCTTGGCTGGCAGATGGCTGTGTTCTCCCTGAGTCACCACGTGGTCTCCCCTCTTGCCAGTCTGTGTTCTAATCTCTTCTTCTAAGGATACCAATCATCCTGGATTAGGGCCATCTATATGATCACATTTTATCTTAATTATCCCTCTAAAGAACTCATCTCCAAATACGGCCACATTCTGAGGTACTGGGGGTTAGGATTTCAACATATGAATTTTAAAGGGACACAGTTCAGCCCATAACACTGGGTAATATGCAGTAATATTCAATCTCTTCATCAGAGGTGAAAGATGGTGTCTTTATTCGGTCCAGATGTGGCTTCTCTTGATCCAAAGACCTCTGTACTCTAAAGACAAATTATCTATCCTCCACACACCTGATATACAACAGGATAGAAAAACCACAATAAATAATCCCATTTAGAAAGGGAAACTATAAGAGTGTCCTGTAGTAAACCTGAAATCCTACTGGGCAGAAATCTTGAAGATCCCTACTTATGAGCGGGGGAATGTACCTAACTCATGTCCCAACTCCACACCTGAGGAGTAGATCCCTTGTATTTTGTTCTCCATTGTCCTTGTCTCTGACCCCTGGCGATTATTCCCTTGCCATTATTCTTTTTGGCTACATCTGAAGTAGGTTAGTGGGCAATATGTTCTGAGGTTGGTAAGGGGGCAAGGAGCCTAAGCTATTTTATCAGTCTACTGTCTGCCCAAAGAATTTGGTCATCTCAGGGATTATTTTAAGTTCAGATAGTCAGAACTCCTTTTAACACAGACAAGTTTATTGTTGTTGTTGTTACTGTTGTTGTTATTTGGGGTGATTTTTGCCTGTTTTTGTTGTGTTTCATTTGGTGGTACAACTGTATCTAAACGTTGGTCAGTCTCCTATTTGTTTGATAGCCATCAGCTTTGTATGCAGGTAATCCACAGCCATCACACTTGCAGAGAATTTATTTTACATGCAAAAAGAACATGTATTTGAGGGAGGTGAAAGAGAGGAGCCTTATGAGATGAACTGTGTCCCCCTCCCCAAATTCCTATGTTGAATTCCTAAAATCCTTATAAGAAGAGTAGATAAAAACACAGAGGACCAACCAAGTGAACACAGGTTCCCTATAAGCCAGGAAGAGAGGCCTGAGGGGAAACAACCTTACCAACACCTTGATCTTGGACTTTCGGCCCCTAGAACTCTGAGAAAAAAAAATTGTTGTTGCTGAAGCCATCTAGTCTGTGGCACCTTGATAAGGCAGCAAACTAATATTCCCAGTAAAATAGCGGCGAAAGATCTGAACGGACATTTCATAGAGAAAGAAGTAAGAATTGACATTATATGTATGGAAAGATACTCAATATCATTAGTCACCAGGGAAATGGAAATTAAAAACACAATGAAATGCCACTCCTCACTAATCTGAATGGCTACAATTACAGACTGCCAATGTCAAGTGGTAGTGAGGAGATGAAAAAGGAGAACTCTCTAACACAGCTAGTGGAAACGCAAAATAATAATTCTACTTTGGAAAAGTATTGATCAGTTTCTCAAAATGTTTAACACCTTCCATAATCTCCAGCTATTTCACTCCTAAGTATTAACTCAAGTAATTAAAAAAAAATTTTAATGTTCATTTATTTTTCAGAGAGGCAGAGTATAAGCGGGGGAGGGGAAGAGAGAGAGAGACACTGAATCTGAAGCAGGCTCCAGGCCGTTGCAGGGCTCAAACTCACGAATGCGAGATCATGACCTGAGCTGAAGTCAGATGCTTAACAGACTGAGCCACCCAGGCATCCCTTTATTCAAATGATTAAAAAGGAATGAATCACTGATACACACAACGACATGGGTGAATCTCAAAATCATATGCCAAGTGAATGAAACTATAGACACAATAAAATGTATACTGTTTGATTCCATTTATATAAATTTCAAATCAATTCAAGGGGACAAAAATAATATCAATGGCTGCCTACGGTTGAGGGGTAGAAGACGGGATGAACGGCAGAGAAGACTGAGGAATCTTTGGCAGATGACGTAAATGTTCTGTATCTGCATGGTTGTGGTTTCGTAGGTAGATACAATTTTCAGCATTTGTTAGATGACAAAGTTTAAAGAGATGCAATGTAATGTATGTAAATAATTCCTGAGTAAACTTAGTAAGGAAAACATTGAAATTCTCATTACGATTTGTCTAATCAATGTCATGAAGATTTATTCCTATATTTTTATCTAAGAGTTTTATAGTTTTAGTGTTTGCATTTATGTCTCTGATGCATTTTGAGTTAATTTTTGTACATAGTATGAAGAAGGTATCCAACTCCATTCTTTTACATGTAGATATCCAGTTGTCCCACTTGTCGAATTAATTATCCTTTCTCCATTGAATGGTTTTGGCACTCTTATCAAAATTCAATTGGCCATAAATTCAAGACTTTATTTCTGCACCCTCCATTCTGTTCCATTAAACTATATATCTATCCTATACTAGTACCATTCTTCATTTTCTTGCCTAATTGCCCTGGCCATAACCTCGAATACAATGTTGAGTAAACCTAGTAAGAGTGAACACTGTTGTCCTGTCCTTGGTTTTAGGGACGAAGCATTCAATCTTCATTATGATCTTATGCGCAGGTTTTTGAAGATGATCTTTATCAAGTCAATGATGATTCTTCCCATTCCTAGTTTTCTGAGTGTTTACCACAGATGAATGTTGAATTTTATTAAATCCTTTTTTTGCAACTATTGGAATTATATTTTAAAATCTTTTATTATGTTACTATGCTAAGTTGTATGATTAATTTTCAAATGTAACGCCATTCCTGAAATAAACCCCATTTGGTCAAGATGCACTGTTCTCTATTCTTGGACTCTCTCCTTTTCAGGGTTTTGCCCTAACTCTCTGGTGGTTCTCATTCCCCCAGGGCTCTTGCAACTGGTTCATTTGGTCAAAACAATGGCAGGGATGTCTATCAGAATTTTTGTCACTTGGTGCCACCTATACCATGATTGTGGGTACCTTCAGAGTAAAGCCACAAAAAAACAGGAATGCCTCCCATTTGGTTCCCTCATCTCCAGTTTCAATTCCCCTCTAAAATTTTCTGCTTTAGTTCAGTCTTCAAAGCTTTTGGTTCTGTTTTATACATTTTTTTGAGTTCTGTTATTTGCAACAGACCATTACTCCATCCTGGAGGTGAAATTTTAATTCCATTTTTTAAAATTTAACAATTTTTATATAGTTTATGTTCAAATGTGTAACTTTAAACTTTGATGAAGTCATTAACTGAGAACAATAAGGATGTTTTCTAAACACATGAAATCTGAAATTACATTTTACGATTCCCAAGCAGTCATCTTATTTCATCCTCAGCATTCAATTTAATTTCCTATTTTGTTTTGGTTTCACAGTATTGAGAAATCTTGATTTATACGGGTATACAGTTGCAAAAATGCAGTTTTTAAAGAACAATTTATCTTAGGATATCAATAAAATAGAAGCTTTATTTTGAGGTCTGCATAAAGAGGAGTTAAATTGGCAATGTGATCCCCTAATCCAAGATTTTATAAACATTTCATGAAAAGCAGACATCCACTGTCAAATATATTTGGGGAAATTTGGCTGGGACATTTCACTAGAGATATTCTGAGGCGAAATCTTTCAAATTTAACATATAATTGCCATGTTCCCCAAAATTATGGACCACAGAATCTTTATTTCAAACATACTTATTAACAATGTATAGAATCCGTGTTCCAAATTTTGGAAAGCAGAGCTATATATAATCCCAAAGGAATAGAAAAAAAGGAACTAGCACCTAGTAGGTACCTACCACATGGTAGGTACTGTATTAGATACACATGATTTTGTTTAATCCTTATAACACCCAAATGTGGAAGATTTTATTTCCCATGTGGATAAGGAAACTGAAGTTTCCTTAAACTAAACTGAAGTTGAGTTAAATCCAATACCTCCCTTAGTTATAATTTTGTTCTTGTGTTGGGAACTTTTAAGATCTACTTAGCAACTCTCAAATAAGCCACACAGTATTGTTAACTGCAGTCACCATGCTGTATATTATATCTGCAGGGCTTATTTATTTTATATCTGGAGGTTTGCACCTTTTACAACCTTCACCCATTTCCCCAAATGCTGTCTCTGGCGACCACCAATCTGTCCTCTGTTTCTATGAGTTCAGGGTTTTTTAGGTTCTATGTATTAGTGAAATCATACAGTAGTTCATTTTCTCTGACTTATTTTACTTAGCATAATGCCCTCCAAATTCATCCATGTTGTCATAAATGGCAGGGTTTCCTTCTTTTTTGTGGCTGAATAATATTCCATTGTATATGTATGCCACATTTACTTCATCCATTCATCCATCAGTGGACACTTAGATTGTTTGCATATCTTGGCTATTGTGAATAATGCTGCAATAAACATGCGAGAGGCACATACCTTTTCAATACTGTGTGTGTGTGTGTGTGTGTGTATGTGTGTGTTATAAAACACAGACTCATACCCCACAGGGCTTGCAGTGTCCTGGCATAGCCAAGGCTTATTACACTCAGTCCCACCCAAGCACATAACTGGACTGAGTGATAATGTAGTTAAACACAAGTCAGAAGCTCAAAATTTCTCAGAGTAGTAACCAAGGAAGCCAACCAGTATTGTTATGGAGAACAGCCTAGGTAGTGGCCAGGAAGATAGGACTGAGCAATAGAAATAAGAGAGTTGAGAAAATAAAAGGAATTCAGCAGCAGTATGAATAGTTGGGGAGGTCAGGAATAGAAAGACCGAAGAAGGACAAAAGAGAGAAAGAAGGTAATCTGAGACTAAGGTCATTTTACAAGAGTATTAGAATCTTGTATAGAAATAAGTATAACTATTTTAATGGACTGTTTAAGAAAATGTGTAGTATAATAAAAAATAATTAATTTTCAAAAGAGAGCTAGGAAAAAGAAATGCTAAATGATGTCATAGGAGGGAGTGAAGGCTTTCAGCTAGAGCAGCCGTGGGGGCCTCCTTGAAGAGAAGTAGCATATAAATCAAGTCTTGAAATCAGGAGAGGATTCAAATGGGCAAAGGAAGGAGGGAAAACATTTATATGATAATAGCTATATAGCTGTCAATTTCATCCTAACCTTTCAGATGCCACATTTGTATCCTCACCAGGATAAAACTTCCAAGGACAATAATTTGTGGTTTTCAAATTTTATTGAGGATCTACTATGTAAAAAGTCTCAAAAATATAATTGACATTTCTGTCTTTTAAAGCATAATGATTCATTTTATGTTTATATTTCAAGTAAGTTGAGCAAACATCTTTTGCATTGTTTGGTCTTTTACAGTTTTTATATAAAGCATATTTTGCAGGGTGGAGAACAAATTAGACACAGTGCACAAGTTCCTGGCTGGAGAATCACTTTCCACTCTAAAATTATCTTTGCGAGACCAGTGACCATTTATCTCACTAAAAATTTTTAAAGTGGAAACTTGATTTTTTCCAAAGTATTTGGGCTTCTAGTGAGATGTTTTCCTAGCCTGGACATTTATAAGACTACAATCTACTTCCAATCATTAATTTTGTACTAGAAATCTTTGCAAGCTTCTCAAAGCAAAACCCGTGTCGTATTCATATTTCCCTTTAAAGTAAAAATCAGTTACCTTATGAAGTGATTAAATTCAGAAAAGTAGAGGAAATGGCATGTAGTCTGAATATCCAGGGATAATGTTTATTAAGAATGTGCCGTATTTCCTTCCAGACTGTTTCTATTGGCATATATTTTTTTACAAAATTATGATCAAATATTATATTCAAAATATAATATGGAGATTTAAAAATATTCCATCTACATTTTCCGATTACTATTACAGGTTAATTTTAGGGAATTCAGAATTTTTGAAGAGTATAAAAAAACATAAATGATGTGAGGCCCATTTATCCCAAGACAAAATATATATATTAGCATATTTCTTTAAGATTTTGTTCTTTTTTTAAACCTAGTTAAATTTATGTTGTGTTATAAATATTTTTAAGCATAATTAACACTGAGACACTTCATGGAGAGAACTTGGATGTGTGATTATTTGGAAAAGATCTTGGTGAATGATGAGATCTAGGACTAGCTGCTTTCTCAGTATTTCCCAATAATTTTTTTTGAAAAATGTAAAATGTCATAACAACAAAAAGACCTATATACTTATATGGGGAAGCATTAAACCATTTAGTTGGTATCCGCCTTGCTTTCTATGGACCAGGGAAATCATTTTCTTCTTATAGTAACTTGCACTCCTCAAGTTACCCAACATGCAATAGCTGATCTGCTCTTACTGTTAATTTAACTGAGTCAGGTTTAAAGATCTCATTGGCTTTATGCAATGATTCTTAAATCAGGCAGCACCCAATCTAGCAGGTAGAAAAGAGCTGAAGAGCTGCACCAAATGAAAGACTTTTATAGTCAGAAGAGAGCAAGAACAAGGAAGTTATTCTAAGCAAAAAAGCAGATTGATTATGCTAAGGTTACTTTTCTTTAGATGCTAGCAGGGGTCTAACAAGCAAATTATCTAACTATTCTAATCAGGTGATTCCTGACTGGCTTAAGATTCCATTTCTAGAAGAGCCAAAACTGTAAAGTAATTAAGTCTCAGTTTGCTGACATGGGGCTCAGCATAAGTGACTCCATTTGAGCCTGTTGTCTTGTATGTAGCATTAGCGAATGTAGAGTTGCTTTGTGTTCCATGATTATAAAAAATTTCTACTGAATTGTAGAATGAAGATGAAGGATATAATATGAAAAACACATTTCTAGTACTAGGATTTTATAACAACAAAAATAAGAATATGTTAATAATATCTACCATTGTGGAGTGCACACTGTCAGGGACTGTGCTAACCACTTCATATGCATTGTGACTTCTACCCACTAATGCATTCAATATATGTGGGCTACCTGCTGACTCTGGGAATGCTATACGGGAAAAGAACCAATTTGAGAAGGACCTTGATTTGCTTTCAAATAATTTAGAGATTAGTGAGGAAGGCAGATATAAGGTGATGCTGGTACAATTGAAGGCCACAGGGCAGAGGGGACAACTTATACTTTGGGTGCTAATTGTTCAAAAAAAAGGTTTGAGAGACTTAGTGAGAGATTTTCTTGGCAGAGTGAGCATTGGGCTTCATGCAGAAGGCACGACTCACTTAAGCCAAGGTGCCTGAACCCGTTGGCCTGGCCTAGTTGTCACTTCAAAGGAATAAATAATTCCCACAGGAGGACTGGGGCTGGACTGGGTGGGGAATGGGGAGACCAGGAACCAACACATGTGGAACTGCAGTGAGCCACGGCAGGTGCTACCAGCCAGCAGAGAAGGAGTACTCAGGAGATGTCCGGACTTTGACATTGCTCTCTTAAACCCACAATGCCTCATCTGCAATTGTGAAATTCACAAAGCTTTGAAAAATTGAAGGGTTTGTTTTGTTTGCAAGGGGTAAACTCATTTGGCAGTAAAACCCATCCTAAATTTATGTGAGGCCATTTGCTGTCTTTATATATCCCACATAGAGCAACAATTCAAACATTCTGCTTTGGAAAAAAAAAAAAAGAAAAAGAATGTATCTCATTACGGGGTGTTTCCTAGACCCAGTCGAGCATATCTTATGATATTAAAAATTACAAGTGTTTGAAGTCTAAGACACCTAGCCCTAAAAGTTCCAAGTAAGACTGTAGACATGCATTCTAACTATTACCCTTACCTCCTAACCTCAAGGAGTAATGCTCTATTACTCTCATATTACAAATGAGGATTACCACAAAGCTATTATTATTCTTTCCATATTACAAAAACTTAGAAAAGACTTATAAAGGTAAGTGGCAGCATCAGAATATGGACACATGTTTGTGTTTCAAAACCCAAGCAGAATTTCTGTTGGTATTGCTCAGTGAGAAGTGTATTGACCTTGATACCTTTCTATGACCTCTTAGGTGTTGGTGGAGTTACCTTCTAACCACTATTACCTAAAAACAAAGTTGATAATTCATTGCTTTCAGGCCAGGTGTAGCATAAAGCAAGCTGAACTGGGACCTTCTCCTACTCCCACACTCTGATCCTGATAGAGCAGACAGAGAACTCAGGACCTTACAGGCCCCCGCAGGCCTCCACTGGCCATCCCTCATTATCTCTAATTCTTCAGGGAAGATGGACTATGTTACCGCCAGCAATCTCCCCACCACTCCTTCCTCAACTACAGTTGTGGTCTCAAAAACAGAAGAGGTCTACTCTAATGTTGTGCATTGATTTGTTTCCAAATTTCTGGTCAAAAGTTAACTGTCATCTAAGTTTCAGTATTGTGAGTTTTCACCTAGCTCTGTGTCACCCTACTTACTTTTTAAATTAATACTTATTTATTTATTTAGAGAGAGGTGGGGGGGGAGAGGAGAGGAATAGGAAGAGGGAGACAGAGAATTCCAAGAAGGCTTAGTGTGGAGCCTAATGTAGTGCTCAATCTCACAACTGCAAGATCATGACCTGAACTGATATCAAGAGTCGGACACTTAACCAACTGAGCCACTCAGGTGCCCCAATCCCACTTACTTTAAGGAAAGCTCTATCCATGGCAAACCAGATGGCATTTTAAAATGGTAATCCATTAAAGGGTTAGTATCCAAAATATATACAGACTTCTACAACTCACTATTAAAAAAGCACAAATAATCCAATTAAAAAATGGGCAGAAGACATGAACAGACGTTTCTCCAAAGAAGACATACAGATGGCCAACAGACACATGAAAAGATGCTCAACATTACTCATCATTAGGGAAATGCAAATCAAAGCTACAATGAGATACCACCTCATACCTGTCAGAATGGCTAAAATTAAAAAACACAAGAAACAAGTGTTGGTGAGGATGTGGAGAAAAGAAATTCTCATGAACTGTTAGTGGGAATGAAGACTGGTGCAGCCACCATGGGAAACAGTATGGAAGTTTCTAAAAATTGAAAATAGAATTACTATATTATCTAGTAATTCCACTATTGGGTATTTACCCAAAGAATATGAAAACACTAAGTCAAAAGATATATGCACCCCTATGTTTATTATGGCATTATTTACAATAGCCAAAAGATGGGAACAACCCAAGTCCATTGATAGATGAACAGAAAAAAATTGTGGTGTGTATATAAAATGAAATATTATTCAGTCACAAAAAAGAATGATTTCTTCTCATTTACAACAACATGGAAGGATCTAGAGAGTATAATACTAAATGAAGTAAGTCAGAGAAAAACAAATACCATATCTCACTCATATGTAGAATTTAAGAAACAAAACAAATGAACACAGGAAAAAGAAAGAGACAAACCAAACAACATAGTCTTTTTAAAAAATTACTCTCAAGTTAGTTAATATACGGTGTAGTCTTGGCTTTAGGAGTAGATTCCAGTGATTCATCACTTACATATAACACCTAGCACTCATCCCAACAAGTGCCCTCCTTAATGTCCATCACCCATTACCCATTTTCCCCATCCCCACCCCCATCAACCCTCAGTTTGTTCTCTATGTTTAAGAGTAAACATAGTTTAACTATAGAGAACTACCTGATGGCTACAGGAGGTGAGGTGTAGGGGGCGGGGGATGGATGAAACAGGTGATGGGTAACAAGAGCACACTTACCATGATAAGTACTATTTAATGTATCGAATTGTTGAATCCCCATATTGTACACCTGAAACTAACATAATATGGTATGCTAACTATAATGGAATTAAAATAATAAAAAGTAAATGAAGAAAACACAAAAATAAAATGGGTATTCTACCCTATACTTTCTGATACCTCTTTCTTCCAAAGGCTTTAGCACAGTGCCTTGGATAGTATATCTTGAATCAGTACTGCTTAATCAACTACATAATTAATTAGGGGACAGGTTCTTCTGAAAGAGGCTTTTGTCTGTCCCAATCCCTGTTTTCAATCTTCCTGAGCCTCCACATTCATGGCCTCTAAGTAAACCAAAGTAAACCAAACCACACTAAGAAACAGCAAACCCTAACATTTACCCAGAGAGCTTTCATCACTAAAACAATGGATTCACCCTATGACTTCAGTGTAGGGTGACAGGAACATTGGGTGTGTTGGCAGACATAACTGATGCAGGAGGCCTGAGGCAGAGTGGTTCAGGGAGTTGACCCTGGTGTCCCCTCCAGTAGCTCAGTCCCATCTAAGAACTAGCCCTGTGACTTTTCGACAGTCATTTGACTCTGCGCTTCCTCATCAGTAATACAGGAGTAATAATAACAATATTGTCTATGTCATTGGGTTGAGGATTAAATTGGGCTAATGTACATAAATCGGCTGACTCCCAACACATCCAAACTCAGCCACACGTGTTTGTTGCAAGTGCAATTTCCTCGTGGTATCAATTCGATCTCACTGGGTCCAGTCGTGCATTTAAACTCTAGGTTCAGGGACGCCTGGGTGGCTCAGTCAGTTAAGCGTCTGACTTGGGCTCGGGTCATGATCTCAAGGTTAGTGAGTTCAAGCCCCGCATCGGGCTCTGTGCTGACAGCTCAGAGCCTGGAGCCTGCTTCGGATTCTGTGTCTCCCTCTCTCTCTCTGCCCCTCCCTTGCCTGTGTTCTCTCTCTCTCTCAGAAATAAATAAACTTAAATTTCTTTAAACTCTAGCTTCAAAATAAGCAATAACGGCACAGAAATCGTAAAGAGAAAAACACAAAATTTTGAGTCAATTCAATTTTATTGTTGTATGTGACCACTTAGAGATTTTAGTTAAATTTAAAATTAAAAACACTGAAATAGTACAAACTGAGAGACATAATATTTTTGTTTACACTAGGATATTTATTTTTACTTTTTCAAGTAAAAATGTATCCCTAATTTAATGTATACCTAATTTAATTTAAAAATTTTTCATCATCTGCATGTCTGTTCTCATCATCATTAGTTGTTTCATATCTCTTGCTGAAAACGATTTTGACTTTGGGGCATTGGGGGTCTTAAACGATCTGTTTTCAGGTGTCAAACGGGCTGCCCCTCTCAGTAACTGCTAAATGCTTCTGTGATGTTGAAGTGGTTCCCCATACCCACAGCATTCTCTGGCTGCTTCTGAACCTTGATGCTCTGCAGAGTCAGGAGTGTGGCCCTGAACAACCTTTTCTTTCCTGTCAGTTCCCGCCTGGAAAACAGAAGTACAGACAGCTGTCCCACAGAACTGTTTCCGGGGTTAAATGGAACAGCAAAGCACAGTGGCTGCCCAGGGTAGGCGCTCCTCACAAGGGCTGCTCCTGTCTCCCATCTGCATAAGAAAGGATTATCCTTGTCCAGCTCTAAACTGCACCCCCTTTCCCTCTCCTCCCCCACCTTCCCCCACTAGGACTGTCTCTGATTCTAAGATCACCACACTCAGATGGTTCCCAGGCTGGATCTCCTGAGGTCCTGAGAAGCCACTTCCTCCCCCTTGGAAAACCTCTCAGTCCTGAAGGTTCGGATGTGCTCAGCAGGTCTTTCACATCCGTCCCTGGTTCCACAGTGATAATATCCTGTGTGTATCCTGTGTGTGTTAAATACCGTACCTGCTTCACCAAATATGCTGCTGCCCTATTACAACACGGCCCACATAAAATGGGATAGAGGAGTTTGGCAAATAAAATTTGACACTTGCAGAGTACAGTCGAGATTTGGGGGGTGGACAGTTCTGCATGAAATGAGGCATCTGTTCTATTGCCAAGCTGATAATTCTATATTCCCTGCTTGTTATATTAAGTTCTCTATTTTAGGAACCTTGAGAGCCCTCCCCATGACTCCAGATCTCCCTGCTGAATCTTTAAATTTAGGGAGCTTTGTTTTTTAAAATTAGAGCCAAAAATATTTGGTTTTATGTATTCGTCTTTTAAAAGCTGAGGAAATTCATTGTGAGTTTTGGTTGCAGATCATTTCCCTTTTTCCAGCTCTAAGATGACGGGGGTTGCGTGAAGAGAAGGATAAATACATTTATTATAATTAGCATTCTAATTACAACGGCTACATGGGTCCCTCCTTACTAGTAACAAGATGTCTTTACTTACATTTCATTTAATCTTTATGTACACCCGCACGCGCACACACACACACACAAGGCTCCCAATGCTGTTATTATTCCCATGATATACGAGGCCACAGAGCCTCTGAGAGCTGAAGCAGCACGTCAGGCCACGCGGGATCTCAGGTCCAAGCTCCACACCCCACAGTCCCCCGTGATTTTCTGCTATGATCAGTTGGTGGGTCAGGGCCCCACTCCCTCCCCAGGCTATAAACAAGGCCGGGATACAGTCAGCATTCAAGTACCTTTATTTCCCCAGAGTTAATACACATAGCAACTTCTCAAAAAAAAAAAAAAATCTGCGAAAGAGTGGGACAAAGTTCTGCTCTGACCAACAATTTTTACAAACAACATTTTTTTAATGTTTATTTCTTTTTGAGAGAGAGAGAGACATGAGAGAGGGGGAGCAGCAGAGAGTCACAGAATCTGAAGCAGGCTCCAGGCCCTGAGCTGTCAGCACAGAGCTCAACATGGGGCTTGAACCCACAAACCATGAGATCATGACCCGAGCCAAAGTCCGATGCCAGCCAACTGAGCCACCCAGGTGCACCTATGAATAATATTTTTAATCAACATATCACTTCTTTCTTTAATACCACCATATAATCCTCTTGGTAGAGATGAAATGGAAGTTCAGGGAGCTAAGTAGTTACTTCAAGGTCCCACAGCTAGAACACAAGTCTTCTAGAACTTACTTCCAAATTCTTTCCAATAAACTGTACTGACTTTTCGAGTGTTGCTGTTCCTTAGAGAAGCATAAGTACTTTGGCTACACTGTGGACGGGAGTCCAGAATTTCCCCTTATTCACATTAGGGGACACTGGAGTCCTGAGAGAGCTCCAGGGTCACAGGAAAAGGACAAAAAGGCCACAGACAGCTTGACCTGAGCGATCAGAGGTTAACAGCCAGGGCGGTGGACTCTGTAGTGGTGCCTGAGAGATGCTTCAAAGAGCCAGACTGAACAAGTTCCTCCTCAGTGAACACCATTCCAGAGGCAGAGCTCAGACCAACCACTGAGCCACAGGCTCCAGCGAGGGGTCCTTTCCAGGCCACAGTCACCTCTTCACCTAGAGAGCCATCTGTGAGAGAAGGAAGGCAGAGGAGTTCTGGAAGACTAAACATGTATGAAAAGGAGGCCAAGTCATTCAGAAGAGGTGAAACAGAGAGAACTTTCACTGTTAGTCCCTCTCCCACTCTCCTCATTGCCAAGCACAAGGGTGAGGGTTGTGAGAAAGATTAGAGTTACTGTAGGAAATAAAGCTGCATTTTTAAAAAATCAAAACTGAGTCTGTGATAAGCTAAGTAATATAGAGGCATAGAGAGTCCAGTCTTTCACACTTAAAGATGAACTTTTTTAAACCTCATTTAAAATTAACTGGTCAACTTCTCTACACACTGAGGAGGCAAAAAGAGGAAATAATTTCTGTATAAGATCTGTAGATTTATCTATTGCAAACCATTGCATATTCCTTCAAAGAATAGTTTTGACTGCCAACTCTAAGGTGTTGGGAATGGAAGAGTGAACAAAATAGAAGAGGTAGTGAATTCACTATATATAAAGTAAAGCTGAAAAGTTTGGTAACTGGTCCAAGGTCAAACCACAATTTAAACCCTGTTGGTATCTGATTCCAAGGCCCATATTCCTTCTGTCTCCCCCTACTAGTTAAATATGAACTAGAAAAACATAGAATTTCATGCTTACAGCTTGACTGCTCTTTTTTTTTTCCTAAAGACCAGATGTACAACTCGTACTATTTAATAATTCTCTTACCTCCCTTAACCTCCCTTAAAGAAGTTTGGGGCCCTATGTCTGTGCATTTGTGTCAACCAGCTAGCGATGAAGCTTGCATTGTTTCAAGGAAACCAAACTAGGCCAGAAGAAATTAAAAACTACAGTGGTCATTCTAAAGGGTGGGCCCTGGACCAACAGCATTGACTTCATCTGGGAGCTTGCTAGAAATGCAAATTCTTGGGCCATCTCTTGGGCCCACTGATACAGAAATTCTATGTGTGGGATCCAGTGCTTTCTGTTTTAACAACCTCTCTAGGTAACTAAGTGCACACCACAGTTTGAGAACAACTAACTTAAGGGCACGGGAGAACGCTAGTTCTCCCGAAACCTCAGCACACCTCAGAATCCTTCTCAACACAGAGACACAGGAAGCCACTCGTGGTGGTCCTGAGTTAGTGTTTATAAAGAGACCTATTTGCCATTAGGGGTAGTTCAACCAACTAATTCCACAGATGAGAAGATGAGGTTGAGGGAAAGAAAATGACACTCACAAGGTCGCGGAGCAAAACGAAAATAAAGTAGGCTTCAGTTTGGTCCTTCCAAGCTCCACACTGGTTTGGTTGATACAATATTTTCTGAAGAGCAGAACGTGAAAAGGTGGGTTGGGGATTGGGTGGGAATTAATAACTTTTATTGGCCAAGATGCAGGATCTTCTTGAAGAACCAGCACACTGTTAGGGACTGAGAAGGAACCTGACACCCAGTTTGGGACTGGAATAGGCCAGCATGAAGCAAAGGAGAAATCAGAGCTGGAAATGGAAGGGCATCTCTCCCCCTCACCCTGCTTGGGCAGCATCCAGCTCCCCCAGACTCTGCCTCTGTTTTGCAGTTTGGATGAATTACCATGCTGGGTGCCTGCTTCTCGAACCCTCCTACATCCCCAGCTGCTGGATCGGTTCTCCATCCATCTTCACCCAGGCAGAGAGCCCAAAGGGGGCTCCAGGGAGACTGCAGTCTCCAGCAGGAAGGAGAAGCAGGACTTCTGGGAGCAACACTGTGGGGGATGAGTGGAATCCAGGAACACACTCAATACTTGTGAAATTACTGGATATGACGGAACAGGTAAAGCATATTTTGTTTAAGGAAAACAGAACAAAACAAAACAAAACCCTTTCATGACTCTGAGTTCACCAACTTCTCCCTTGATTGTGGCTGGGTTGTTTTTTGTGAAACCTATCCAATCTAGAATATTCATTCAGCATGTTTGTGTGTGAGTGTGTGTGTGTATATATATATATATATGACACCAAAGTGTCTGAATCAGTGAAAATAGCTGATTTTTTTTTCACCTTTGGTCCAGATGCTAGTGATTTCATCCCAGTTGGAACTTCCATCGCTTAACCAGCCTGGTAAGATACTTAAAATCTTCAAGACTCAATTACTTCACGTGTAAAATTAAAATAATAATTGAGATAATTCCTGCCCCATCCGTCTCATAGAATGAGGTCAAGTGAGATAATAGTTTCGAAAGTGATTTGCAATCTGTTAACTATCACAGATGTGACTATATGTTACTATTATCACTTCTGACCAACTTCTATAGCCCCAATTTACTAGCATATTTTATGGCTACATCCTGGAACTTATCATTAAAAGGAAGCGTTCCACCCTTGACATTTTAAACTCTAATATACAAATCTGACTCTCACTTCCTATCAGTCCAGTTTTCCCTTCCTTAAACCCACCACACGTGCTTTTTGACCTGATCACAACCCTCCCGTTCTTTGGTCTTTTATTTTCACTACCAGCCACCTCCTGCTTCCACTTCCTTCCCTGTTCCCTGGAACTACGTGGTCCATCACTATAATCATTTCGTTGGAAATGCCTTCCTGCTGTCAATCTCTTGTTCTTCCACCACACTGGACTCAGAACCTCGGCCTCAAATCTCTGTAAGCACCTGCCTTTTCCCCTTCTCCTTCCCCTGTTGCTGAGCAACTGTTGGAAGAAATGACACAAGTGGATGGATTGCTGCCACACCAAATTTATGGTCTCCAAGCTCATTGGGCCTTATTGCCAGAGCAAACATTCCACTCTGGTCAAGCCACCTTCCTAACTGCTGCTCCCCTTCTCAGAGCAGATAAACCGGTTGACTTTTCAGGGAGAAAACTGGGGCTATCAGATAAGCACTTGACAATTCCTTTTACAAAACCACAAACACAAACATCTACATCTAAATCCAGCCATAACCTCCTGGGATCCTGTGCCAGACCGACAGACAGACTTCTCCTATTCCAGGTCAATTCCTCCATCTCTTTCCCCAGTTGATCTTCACCTAACTCTTCTAGAGATGTTCTCTCTCCTGGATATTTAATCTCTAAAAGGTTAAAGGAAAGCTGCCCCTATGTCTTCTTCTAGCACCAAGGCCCATCTCCCTTTCTCCTCACAATCAAATTCTCCTGAAGAGTAATCCACAATCACTGCCCTCAACTCCCCAATTCCCATTCAGTCTTCAATAAATGACAATCCTTCACTGCTCTACTGAATCTATCTTGGTTGAAGTTACAAAATCACTGCCTAATTTCAAATTGCCTGATTGCCAGTGATTCTCAGTCATCAACTTGGATGACCACATTGCTGCATCTCGAAAATACCCTGGCTTCTTCTTCTAACTTTCCCTTTCATTGGCTTCTGAGATGTCACTCCTTACTGACTCCCCTGACTCACTCTGATATTTCCTTCTTGCTAATATAGACACACGCATACATATTTCCTTCTTGGTTATATGTATATTCCCTTCTCGGAGATACCTATACACTGGATTCTTTATATCTGTCTCTCGTGAAATGCCAGGTTTCCCAAGGCTAATTTGACTTTTCCTTTTTTTAAGCTATTAATATATTCTGAATAATTTCATCTGCTCCAGGGATTCATGCTGATGATTCTTTTATCGAGGATGATTTCCAATTACGAAACCCAACCTGAAGTGTGAAGCCAACTAGCTACTGGACATTTCCACTGAATTGATGTGCCCAAAAAGAAATTTAACACCTTTCCCCACTCCCAAATCTGGATTTCCTCCTGTGCTCCTTACCTTGTAAATGGCGTGACTAGATATCGAAAATTCTGGATATACTTTTGACCTCTCTGTCCCTCACTGTAATATCCGACAAGCCCTCGAGAGCTGTTTATGCCTCTCTTCATCTCATCAGCCTCTACCTGAGTTCTGGCTTTCGCTGTCTCTCCCACGGATTGCTGTCCTCATTTCCTGATTAGTTTTCCCGCCTCCAGTGTTAGATCCTTCTAGTACATCCACCATATCAAAGTAATCTTTTTTAAATTTTTTTAATGTTTATTTATTTTTGAGAGACATAGAGACAGAGCATGAACAGGGGAAGGGCAGAGAGAGAGGGAGACACAGAATCTGAAGCAGGTTCCAGGCTCTGAGCCATCAGCACAGAGCCCGACGCGGGTCTCGAACTCATGAACCATGAGATCATGACCTGAGCTGAAGTTGGCCGCTTAACGGACTGAGCCACCCAGGTGCCCCTCAAAGTAATCTTTCTAAAACAAAAACCTATCAGTGTATTCCTGCCATTTATTAAGCACTTGCTACCTATCAGGTATTGTGTTAAAATCTTTACATTCATTGTCCCATTGTAGCTTCACAGCAGCCCTATGAAGAAAATACTGATATTCACATTTTCAGAGGAAAAAAATACCATGAAACTACTAAATGGGCAAATCAGCAATTACAACAAAGCCCATGTGCTTTAAGTCCATGCACTAATATGCCTCTCCACGGCCCAGAGAATGAATCCGAACTCCTTAGCATGCCATGTCCTCAGAAACCCACCTCATACTCTAGTTTCTCACTGCCTCTACATGAGATCTTAACTCCTCCCTCCCCTTCCCTCTTCTCCTCTCTTCACACCTGAAGAAGTACCTATTCTTCCTTTTGCACCCCACTAAACTCTGTGGAGACTTCTAACAGTTGGCTCTAAAGTTGGAGCCAATCCAACTTTATCTCATTTGTTAGCTTCCTTCCCACAATATTGTGTGTGAGCATCTTGAGATCTTCTTTGTCTCCAGGACCTAACACCATCTTTGGCCTATAGTACATGGGTTGGCAAACTAGAGCCTGGGGCCCAAATTTGGCTTGCCAGTTGTTTTTGGTAAATAAGCCAAGACTATATGGCTCATGATCCTAAAATATTTCCTACCTGGCCCACTAGAGAAAAAGTTTATCAGCCTGTCACATAGTATATGCATAATTAATGCTGGGTAAATGTAAGAGTTCATGCAAGAGTGGCTGAATGAATCTCTGAATGATTGAATCATTCTTAAGAATAGTACCTTTTGGCATTGGAAAGTAAGAAATAGGAAATGTAGATTTAAGCAAGCATTTGTTAATAATTAGCAACGATCTTGTTTTAACCCCAGTCCCCTGAGATGAACAGAATAAGTGGTATTTCCCCTTCCTATCTATCTATCGGTCTATCTATCTATGTGCCTTTTATCTATCTATTTTTAGAATAAAGTAGAGGTTCATGGAAGTAAAGACATGAGCCCATGAGCCTACAGTCTAATGACTAGTTCAGGCTGGTGTCAGGATATAGACTCTATCATTTATGGTAAGTCACAAGTCATGGGAGCCACTTTGGTCTCTAGAGATCAGTTTCTTGGGGGCACAGAGCAGGGCAGGAAAGGACAGGAATAGACCCCAGATGGGCAAGGGGCAATATCCAACATTAATAATAATGATTCTACTACCCTCTCAGAGTGTTTTTGAACGAGCATTGTCATTTATAAAGTACTTAGAAAACATAAAGAATGGAACTGGAGGGTATTATACTAAGTGAAATAAGTCAGTCAGAGAAAAACAGATACCATATGTTTCCACGCATAGGTGGATTTTGAGAGACTTAGCAGAAAACCATGGGGGAGGGGAAGAGGGGGAAAAAAAAGCCACAGAGAGGGAAGGAGACAAAACATAAGAGACTCTCAAAGACTAAGAACAAACTGAGGGGTGAGGGGGGTGTGGGAGGGGGGAGAGTGGGTGATGGGCACAGAGGAGGGCACTTGTTGGGATGAGCACTGGGTGTTATATGGAAACAAATTTGTCAATAAATTATTTAAAAAAAAAAGAAAACATAAAGCACTGAATATTTAGAAGATGACAAAGGACTTTTCTTATCTTGTTCATTTCACCCTTCCATCAACCTGTAAGAATTCTCCAATGAAGAAATACATAATTAAGCTCAGAAAGGTTAAGTTTCACCCAACTGATCAGTGTTCAAACTTCGATCTCTCCAGCGTTAAAATCCTTGCTCTTTTTACTACTCCAGGCCACTTTCCTTTACTTGTCAACACATCAGTTACAGCGTGAAGGAAGACCTCATTTTCAAAGACTTTAGGGCTTTCCGCGCATCCCTTTGTGCTCTGCTCTGCTGTCAGGGTGTTATATGGGGACAAGATTTACGAGGCACTTTTGACAAGCTTGGATTGTCCATACTTACATTGTTGTATGTTGTTGTATTTATTTGTTATATTTGGTTGTTGTATTGTTGTCTCTGCAGATCTCCCAGGGACAAAAGCTGAATTTGTTTTTCAAGCACTCCCAGTAGCTAAAGCGAGCCAGTCTATTTGGATAGAGGGTGTGGAGGCTTCCGTAGCCACATCACACCCGCCTAGATAAGGATGCAGGATGCCGCATGACCTTCCAACATTTGCCAAAGAGCAGACTAGCAGGGGATCAAGAGAGGGCGGGTGTGCCTAGTTAATCGGGCAGAGCAGACTAAACAAGCCTACACATTCTGACCTTTTCCTTCCTCTGGGTTTTTAATGAAAGTTCTTTCTACCCAAGAACAAAAACAGTCATTTGTTCATTCATTTAACATTCCCAGAGCACCTATCCCAGGACAGGCCTTCTTTTCTGCAGGGAGCCCACCAACTGGTGGACAAAACAAACATGTAAATAGACAATAAGGTGGTGTGCGTACAAGGTGGTGAACCCAAGGAGAACTTGGAACAAAGCTCTAAGAAAAAGCCAGCCCTGCTCTCTGGGACTTGGAGAAGCCTCACATGGAGGTAACACTGGAGTTGGGTTTTAAAGAATAAGTATGAATTTACCAAAAAGAGGATAATAATTATAATAATAATTTTAGTGATGTATTGACTACCTGTTATAAACCAAAAACTAGGCTGGGGTCCTATTCTTCATCACAAAGTCTCACTTATATCACATTTTAGAAACAATGGAACAAGTTCAGAGAAGGATTCCAGCATGCCCAAATTCACAAAGGCAGTAAATGGCTGGGCTAGGTTTGGACCCAGGTTTTCCTGGCCCTCAAAACTGCATTATTTTGGTACTTCTCTTTCATATGAGGGCCAGAGAGGCAGAATGTAAAATTTTACATTCAGGGGAAAGTGAGGTGTTTAGATTAGCTGAAGCATACAGCCATAGAAGAAAGGCATGAGAGCAGGAGATGAAAGATGAAAATAAGCTCAGATTTTGAAAGGCCTTGTATGTGTCATCCACTCAGACTTTTTCCTTCTGATTGCTGGGAAGAAGGCACAATCAGAAATCTAATTTAGAAATATCACCCCAGCAGAAGGCGAGAGAAAAATTGGAGGAACACAGAAGGCAGGGAGACCAATCAAAAAGCTGTTGCCTTCATCCAGGCCAGGGATATTTACAACCTGAATGAAGAATGTATTTCATGAGGATAGAATTTTCAAAATCAATGTGAATGGAGTAGCATTCTGGAACGGGTACCCCAATAAAATACAACTGGACATTCGTGGAAGAGCCCTTTGAGATCAACTGCATTTTGCAGATGGAAAGTTGAAGCCCAGAGAGGGGAGGAGGACGGACGCAAAGGGCGTGAAGCCCATCTCTTAACTTTTGGGGTCCTATGGCTCTTCCCCCTTCCTGACAGCGCTTCTCAGGTGCTATAACCCAGGCCCTCCCCTACCCCCACCTTGTATGGGTTGCAGCCGTTTCTCTTTCCCCTCAAGTCATCCTGGACTACCTCCCAGTACATGGACAAGATCCAGCCATCTCGGAAGGCTGGTGGAGGAAGCCCCTAACAATGAACAAATGTTCAGGGAAAACCCCCAGTGATTTCCCAAGCGAGACAAAGCAGAGCAAACCTTCCCGGAGCTCCTGCTTCACTGAGCAGGACCAGGTGATGAGGAAAAGCAGGAGGGTGGAGCCTGTAATGCCCGAGACAGGCTTTGAAGCAAGAAGCCAAGTGCAATCAGTTTTAGGAATATTACTTACCTTCCTCTGCATGCCAACAGCGGAGGGGGGTGGATGGGTATGAGGAATGGAACACTGTGCAGAGACACTTCCTTATTAGAGAACGTGGCTTACTCAAGATTCTGGTCTGTGTTAAACAATGACCACACCAATTCCAACATCCTGCACAGACTCCTACTGACCTCCCGTGGCTACCTGTCCCGCATCCCAGGAGGCTCTTTTGGCTAGCTCCCCTGTCCCCTAGCCAACCTATGAGCTCTGTGACCCCCAGCAGACCCTCTGATTTAGCCCCACTCCTCAGAGGAAGAAGCCAGCAGCAGGCATACAGCCTACAGATCAATAATGGGTGCCTTCCTTAACTAGTGAAGATCCCAAGAGCCTTGTTCTTCACAAAGTGGGGAAAGTGACTCTACACTGGGTAGCTGAGTGAGTAGGCCTGGTGAAGAAGAAAGGAAAAAGTATGAAGCTACAAAAAAAAAGGGCCAGACAGCTTTGAGGACAATGGGGAGGTCTGGAGGAATTTCAGTCATAGGGTGTAAACACGGGCAGTGTGTTCATTTGCATTCTCAGTGCCAGCTTATTAGACCGAGGCAGTTCCTTCTCAAGAGGCCAAGAAAGGGAACAAGGCTCCCTTTATGGTGTTCTCCTACCACCAAGAACCTTCCATGAGAGCCAGCAGAAAATGTTCTAGCCAGTTCCACCTCTCTGCCTTTGGTCATTTCCTTTTCCTGGCCTGGCGTCCTCTCCACAATTCCCTTAACCCCTAGTGAACGTTCCAGCTTGTTTCACACCTTCTCTCCCATAAAGCTTTCTGCCTTAGGTTGGTTTCCTCAGAAAACAAGAGCCCGAGTCAGAGACGTGGATGCTGGTATTTTATTTGAGATCAATCCCAGAAAGTAAGAGTGGGGAGGGTGGTAAGTGAAAAGGAGAGGGAAAACCCCAGCATAAGGTGCATTCTCAAGGTCTCCAGTGCCAGCTCCTGAGAAATGTACAACAGGCCTCCCAGAATTATCCACCAGATGGATGAAAGACTGGGGCGCTTCTCCTCTACCTCTCTACTCCAGTCCCCAGCCCCAGATAAGGGTTACTGAGAGCACTGTCTGTGTATCTAAGTTCTAGAAGCAGATACTGAGACAAGGGTTCAAGTCTGAGTCCTGTGAGAAGTGAAACAATGAAGCACCTGTAGGAGAGCAGGAAACTGACATTGGGAGGGAAGGAGGCCAATAAAAGTGTGTTAGTAAGCCAGTTACCACTGCTGGGCATTTCTAGGTGCTAATGTAAAAACGTGCCTCAGAATGATCCCTGCAGAGAGGAGAGAGCACTGGAGGGTCTTTCTCCACCCCTTCCATCAGCCATTTTTTGAGGTTTGAAGCCTGCCCCTGAGGTTGCAGGTAAGAATCCAAAGCCCTTCCAGCATTCCCAGCATAGAGGCAGAGTGGGGTCTGGCTGTGGGAGAAAGCCCACGGGCAAAGAATTATAGCTACTGGCGTTGTAATTCAGGTCCATCCAGGTATGGGATGTGAGTGTGGCACTGCTCCCAGGCTGTGCTTGCCAGCTGGCCGAACGAGCTCCCCAAATCTAGAAGGCCCTGAGGTAAGGAGCTGGAAGACAGGAACTCTGCTTGGGGGAGGCGAGTCTGAGCTGTTCACCCCAACTGTGTCTGCAGTGAGAGGCCAGCCAAGTGCAGAGCACCAATGCAGTATCTGACAACACAGCTATTATGACCGGCAACGCTGACTTTCTCTTCCCTTTTTTTTAAACTTATTAAATAATTACTGGACATGTGTAAGACGCCCTATACGGACGTGTCAGATGAATACTTAAAAGCAGATTGCAAATTTCTGGCGGTCAGCATCCGCAGCTTAGACTTTTTATCTCCTTTCATACTTAACACGAGGCTTTGTACCTAACGATTTTGTCTTCCTTTGCAAAAAGAAATATCCAGCTGAAGGCTTTATGCATGAGTTTCCTCCCTTCCCCATCTATAAATTTATCTTCCTGTATATATGCCAGGCCCTACATCTGTTTCTCTCTGTCTCAGAAATTACAAGAATGAGATTTCTCCTTTCCCTCATGACGGTAAACTCGTTTGCTCACACTTTTGACACAACTGACTTTGCCTCCCTTCTGGAATCCTCACTCCTTCAGTCCTTCCTTCCTTCCAATTGTCTGCATAGCAGGGATTTGGGCTGGGTGGGGATCCTGAAGTCTGGACCATCTCACACCACTTACCCTTTGTGCGATGAGTCTAAGAAGGTCTTCTAAGGAGCCCTTGGAATAAAGGGCAGGGTCTGGAATGCACCATCAGCTCTGGGAGCCCAAAGGCTGCTATCCTATCTGGCTTGGCAAGAAACTCCATTCTGCATGATCCATTGTATGACATTAGCCTAGGAAAGGGGGCACCTGCTTTCTCCTTCCCTTCAGTCCCAACAGGGTGAGGACAAACAAGAGGGTCTTGCAGGACTGGAATGAGGCGTGGAAATGCCTGAGTCATGCCTAACACACGTACCGTCCTCAGCTTCTCCCTCTAATTCCAAGGTCTGCCATTCCCTAAGACTCAGCTTTAGCCTGTGGAAAATGAATTGCTCCTGGTCAAAATCATTTAGATTCCTTTCTAAGATAAAAAGTTCCTGCTGACCTCCTTGGCATCTAGAAAATCAAGTGGCTCAAAAAGTGGAATATGTATCTGAGAAGTCCAACGGTCTTTCTGCCTCCTCCAATCATTTTGGGAATAAGGTTGGGAGTGAATGAATAACCCTACATAACTTTACCAAATTAATTTACACATGATATCTTTTTCTTGCCTCATTCTATCCTTATCCCCAGTCTAATTCCTATTCCCCTTCTTCTGCAGGTACCCACGTGAATGAGTTTGAATTACATCCTTAAATATTCATGTATACTTGTAAAATATGCAGTGTTGGTTGGAATGCATATATGTCTTCAATTTATATAAATCATATGGTATTATAAACCTACCGATTCTTAACTTATGTCACTCCGTAATGGGATTTTTTGGGGTGTGGAAAGACACAATGTTTGTTTTGTTTAACCTTTTTTTCGTTTGAAGCATATCACCCATACAAAAGAGTGCACGGTCTTTGAAAATGTGCTATTTGGCCCTCTCTGATATCGTGTCCCTCTCCCGCTGAAGGAATCGTTGCAGTAAACAGTATGTTAATCACTTTCCCTTTGTCGTTGCTTCATCTCTGCACAGTATTCTGTTTATTTGCCTGGTTTGCCCTTTATGTAAATGAGTCATATAGAATGTATTCCTGTGTGACTGGCTTTTTAAGCTCAATGCTATTGTTATTATTTTTTTTAGATTTATCCATGATGGTGATGGAGCCGTAGATTATTCATTTTCATTGTCACAGAATATGCTGTCCATACAGAATATTTGATGATTGTTTTTCCTCTGTCTCTCATAGGTGGCCATGTGGATTGTTGGATAGTTGTTAGGGATGCTATTCTGAATAACACTGTTATGCACATTTTAATCACGTTTCCACACGCAGTTGGGCAGGAGTTTGACAATGAAATGAATATGTCTAGGATTGGAATCGCTGAGTCAGAGGGCACAGAGACATACTCCTGTTCTAACCAACGCCAGACTACTTCACATTAGCTCACAGTCTCTCCCGCAGTATGATGTTTCCTTTCCCCACATCCTGGGAAACACTTACATTGTCAAATCTCTTACCGCTGTGTATCTGGTGAGCATGGAAACATTCCTTTTGGTTTTAATGCGTGTTCCTTAACTGCCAGTGAACTCGAGCATCTTTTCATAACTTACGGGACATGTGCGTTTTCTGTAAAATCCCTATTTAAATTTTTGCCCACTTGCCCCTTAAGTTGTTCATCTTTTTCTTAATGAATTTATAGGAGTTTTAAGATATATATATATTTGGATCTTAATCCTTTGTCATGCATATGTATTCCAAACATTTTCTCCCAGTCTTGGGCTTTAATTTTAGCTCTGTTTATGGCATCTTTTGATAAACAGAAGTATCTAATTAAAATGAAATACAACTTATCAATTGTGTGTATGCTGTGTCTTGCATAAAAAAATTATTTTTCTGGTGGTCATTAAGGCATTCTTCGCAATGACACACCATCACGAGTTTACTCACGCTATTTACCTTCTCTGAAACTTGATTTGAAAAATATTTGTGTCCCGGAGGTTTTATGAGGGTTGCATGTGACAAATGTGTGTGACAAAACTTAGCAAAGCACTTCACACATAATTGGGACTCAATATGTATAGTTCATCCACTGGAGCATAGTCCTAGTACTGTCTTTCACAGATGTTAGATTTTGCAAGTAATTTCATTTTAAACAGTGAGTATTTAGAGTGTGTTATTGTATGCTATACATTTGTTAAATGTGTTTGTTAAATATTTTATTGTTCACCAAAACCTTGTACAATAAACAATATTATCATCACCATAGAATTGATGAGGTAATTGAGGCTCAGAAAATAAGTGATTTACCTTGGGCATGGCTACTAAATGGCAGAGTCATTATTATATTTCTTATCTAGGCTATGAAATACTTTATGGGATAATTTATGTTCGGAGAATGGCAAGAGTCCTGTAACATGGAAAATAAGTTATACCTACAAGTACATATTTGGAGATGTGGCAGAGGGAAGAAGGCAAAGGTTGTCTGCATATCCTTTTGCTCTTCACTTCACGGAGCATGTGATATAATTTCCCTTGGTCCGCACCTCCCATCCCCCTTAGATCTGACTCAGGGTCTTTTGAAACCATCCATTCCCCAAAGTGTCTGCCTTGAGCCTACAGCCCTCCTGATTTGCATCATAAAGACGGTGTCCATAATTTAATCAACCACGTTGCTTCTCTCTAAGGAATTCCACATCAAGTGGAACGTTGCTCCTGTCATAATGTAACTGGACTCAAGCAATGATCTTCCTGTCAGAATCTGAGTCACCCAGGACACATGTGTCAACAGGGTTTAGAAGCTGGTTAGTTTGCCTCCCCAGACAGATCTTGAAATAGGATCTCCCACCACCAAACTGCCCAGACAACCAAGCAACCCAGTAACCACTCGCTAAAGCTAACACTTTTGGCATTCAGTTTCCCACCAGATGAATTATAGCATGGTGTACACTGGGGCCATTCAAGTCACTGAAGGTTAGATCTGAAAGGACCTCATATGTTAGAGTGGAAAGGGAACCAGATTCAAAGACTGAATGCATGGGAGAAAACCCCTTTACATTAAATAATGTACATCCTTAGCTGAAGAACATTATATTAATGGCCTTCATCTATAAAACGAAGATTTAAAAAATACTCCCCCTTCTTATATCCTAGGACTGTTGTGAGAATCAAATCAAATATTATACATGCTTCTGTCATGATCTACTTTAATCCAAGTAAAAATTGTGTATGTAAGAGAAGAAAAAGCAAATACAAACATTGTTGGCTTAGTTCGGGCTTATATAAATTCAATGCTAAGTAAAATGTCCTGTAAAATGTATAATTTATAAAGATCTGGAAATTGTTTTCTTTGTGTCCAGATTAACACAAAGCATGCAGCAGCTTCCACAGAGATAAGGTCGATTATTTTCATTTTTAAGTTGTGCCTACACAGAGCATAGATGCCATCACTCTGCCTTATCGAAGACACTACTAATTAATAACAATTATCTTTCAAGTGAGCATCTACATGGCTTTGGAACCTTCCTCAACATAGGAAGTTATTTCAGGAAGTCACTGAAGTCACTTGGGCTGGAAGATCCAAGATGGCCTCACTTACAAGGCTGGCAGCTGGTGTTGGCTATGGGCTGGGTCTTAGTTTTCCTCCACATGGTCTCTCATCCTCTAGAAGACTAGACTGACTTTCCCTAGATGACACTTCAAGGTAGCATTCTAAAATGTCTTATCAGGCTTAGCTTCAGAAGTCATATAACTTCACTTATGCCATATTCTACTGATAAAAGCAAGTCACTAGAATACCCAGATTCAAGAGCATTATATATCTACATATATATATATATATATATATATATATATATATATATGTGTGTGTGTGTGTGTGTGTGTGTGTGTGTGTGTGTGTATGTGTGTGTGTGTGTGCGCTCTGTGTAGGCACAGTTTAAAAATGAAAATAACTGACCTTATCTCTGTGGTAGATATCTCTGTATGTGTGTGTGTATTTATATATGTATATATATGTATGTATATGTAGAGATATAATGCTCTTGAATTATATATATATAGCCAAGGAGTGGCAAAGCCATGTTGCAAAAGAAGCATGTACAGTGGGAGGGGAAGAATTTGTAGCCATTCAACCATCTATTAGAATCTTCCCTGTTGCCATTAAATGCTGTCACTTCCAAACTAAGACCTCCAAGAGTCTCATCCTAATTGTTTTAGTTATCTATTGCTTCACAAGTTATCCCAAAACTTAGTTGCCTAAAACAAAAATAAGCACTCGTTATCTTGCACAATTCTGTCAGTCAAAAATACAGGAGGTGGTCTAGACATTTTTGCCTCTGGGTCTCTCATGTGGTTTTAGTTAAAATGTCTAAACCAGGACTGCAGTCATTTGAAGGCTTGAATGGGACCAGAGGATTCATTTTCAACATGGCTCACTCCCATGCCTCTGCACAAGAGGCATCAGTTCCTCACTACACAGCTCTCTTCATAAGGCTGATTAAGTGTTCTCACAGGATGGATGTTGGCTTTCCCCAGAGTAAGTGATGTAAGAGAGAGTAAGGAAAAAACCAAAGTGCCCTTTGTGACCTTTCCTTGGAAGGTACATGTAGTTATTTCTGTAATATTTGCTCCATTACTCAGGCTAGCTCCATTTGGTATGGGAGGGGGGCCATTTTGGAGGCTGGCACCACACCAATTATGGTATTAAGCTTGAAGTCCAGAATTTCAATCTGCTTCAGTCTGGATGTGAATGAGTCTCAAGAAGTGTGGTTTTCAGGTGCAGCAACTGTTGAACATCAGCAACCCTGGACACAGGGAAACTAAAAAGACAACATATCTTCCTCAGACACACTCAACACAAAACACTGAGATGGAGGAAATGATCGACAATAGACAATTCCATTCAGAATGGGACAGGAATACAAACACAGAACTCCTTTATAGCAATTCTGAAATCCAGATGTCACAGGTTGTCAGCTGCCCATCCTGGAGGTGAGAAGTATTCCTGGATTAGGAACACGTTCTTCTGCCTGATAGTTGTCTCACTGCTCCCCTCAGCTCTCCACTCTACCTTCTGAGCTCTTGTTCTAACTTTCTAAAAAGCTCTTCTTTTTATAGAAGAAATCGTTTGTACTTGTATCTGAGTAGCTTTCTCAGGAGCTTGTGCTGTTTTCCACAAGCCTCTTTTAAAATTTTTTTTCTTAACGCTTATTTTTGACAGACAGAGAGACAGCACGTGAGCAGGGGAAGGGCAGACAGAGAGGGAGACACAGAATCTGAAGCAGAGTGTTGGCTCTGAGCTGTCAGCACAGAGCTCAACACAGGGCTTGAACCCACAGACCATGAGATCATGACATGAGCTGAAGTCGGCCACTTAACCGACGGAGCCACCCAGGCGCCCCTCACAAGCTTCTTTTAATCTGAACCAACTCTATCTCTTTCAGTTCAAGTTAGCAAAGTTCAAGTTACCAATTCTATAGACATGATAATTCTCTTAAAATCTTTGTGGGTTTCCCATTATCTCCTCAGCATTCACTCCATGCCCCCCACAGCCAAGTCCAGCATTCTTTTTGCAACCTCTTTATGTCTTAGAAAAGTCCACTTCTTTGGGACAATGCCACTGAGATGATTAGAAGCCCCCTTTTCTAGAGGCTCCTGGGTGGCTCAGTCAGTTAAGTGTTTGACTTCGGCTCAGGTCATGGTCTTGTCAGTTCAAGCCCCACGTCGGGCTCTGTGCTGACAGCTCAAAGCCTGGAGCCTTTTTCAGATTCTGTGTCTCCCTCTCACTCTCTGCCCCTCCTCTGTTCATGCTCTCTCTCTCTCTCTCTCAAAAATAACAAAATAAACATTAAAAAAAATCCCCCTTGTCTAGCTAAAGGTATTTTCTGGGCATCTTAAATCTTAGGAGATCTTAACACAAAGTATTACAGCCATACACTTGCTCTTTGTCTGGAAGCCATTTTTCGCTTTGGTAATCTTTTGCCAGCTTCAGCAATGGAAAGTATAAAGCAGTTTTACTTTCTCATCTACAAGTCCTTGTTATTTAATATTTCCTCCAAATTCTGCTTGCAAATGCTACAGTTATCTCATTAGGTCATCTCCCTTGCCATACCTCAGTATATGCAGTTGAAGACATTATTTGGTGGTTTTAGCCTTCTGACTTAGTATCTCCTTAGCTAGATCCAACAAGTTCACAAGTCACATTTCTATTTTCTTCCAAGTTCCTACAGCTCTGCCAGCATATACCAAGGGTGGTTTCTTCTTGCTTTGTCTTCAATAATCATTTTCTTTCTGCTCCTCTACCCTCCCTTCTCTTTCCAGCCTCTACCCATCACGTAGATCCAAAGCCAATACCACATAGTTGAGGTTTTTCTTATGGTAGCATCACACATCTAGTTACCAATTTGTTTCAGTTTGCTACTGCTGCATAACAAATCATCCAAGATTCAGTGGCTTAAAATGACAGTGCCTTAGAATATCTCACAATTTTGTTTTGGCTAGGTCATTCTTCTGATGGAGAGCTCACTGTTTCCTTTATTTCCGATTTCCACATTTTTGATTGTCACAATTGGGTGGGGATTATTTGCATGTCATGGTCAGAGGCCATGTTGGTAAAATGCTACAGTGCACAGGAGAGTGTCCCACAACGATAAATTACTGGCCCAAATGTCTATAGTGTTGAGGCTGAAAACTCTGTGATAAGTATTTCTGTATGCATTATCTTCTTTAATCTTTACAATAGCCCTATTAGGTAGATAAGATTCTCGTTATTTACAAAAGAGAAAACATGAATTCCACTCGGATTGTCGATCTTCATAAAAAGTCAGATTTTCTAAACATTAAAGCTATACAAGGAAATAGCCTAAACTCTCCACCAATTATTTATTCTTTGGGTTTTTCCATCTGTCTTAGCTGCTTTTTCTAGAAATAGAGCCTGAGGTAAGGATTAGTGTGAATGCTTTATTTAGAAGGTGTAATACTATGGCTGTAAAAGAGAGCAAAAAGAGAGGCGAGGCAGAGAATGGGAAATAATGCAAGGTAATGCATTCCAGCAAGTACCTCTAAGAGGCAGCTATATGAGATGTCTCTAGGCTATTCAGAGGAGGGATGCTTCTTGGTTCAGTCTGTTGGAGGGAAGAAAGGAGAGGAAATATCTTTTCCAGATCCTTCACATTTCCCGAGTTCTACTACTCTGAGTGTGCCTTTCAGGGATTGAGCTCCTCCACACTCCCAGGTTGCATTACTCAGCCGTTGCAGCAGCTGCTCAGGAAGCCAGGTTTCACACCTGCAGCTTGGTCTTCATCTGAGTCCAGAAGTGCTAGGAGACACAAATGCTTTCAGGCCTGTTGTTGGTTGGCCTCAAGTAGTTTATCTCCATGGGTCAGCACAGAGTCAGACAGCTGCAGTAGTTGGACTGGGGAGAGTAATCAGAGGTTCAGGAGATAGGGAAGCCAAGAGAATCTGAGGCAGGACATAAGATGTGTCTGATATACACTTCAGCATGCTCCCCCATCCCTGAAAGGAAATCCTCTGGTTTGGATGATATCTCAGTTGGAATTCACTAAGCTTTAAGAAGTAGACAATCCAGCTAGGACTAGCTAACATACTAAGAAAAGAAGGGAAGGCATTGGCTCACATACCTAAAAGTCCAAAAGGTCAGCAAGTTTCAGATTTTGATTCAGTTGTGTGACTTCAGCTCCACGGCCCTCAAGTTCTCCTGGCTAAGCCTTCCTCTATAAGCCAACTGAAATTTTTTTTAATGTTTATTTATTTTTGAGAGAGAGAGAGAGAGAGAGAGAGAGAGAAAGCATGAGCAGAGGAGGGGCAGAGAGAGAGAGGGAGACACAGAATCCAAAGCAGGCTCCAGGCTCTGAGCTGTCAGCACAGAGCCCCATGTGGGGCTCAAAGTCAAGAGCAGTGAAATCACGACCTGAGCCAAGTCAGCAGCTTAACTCACTGAACAACCCAGGCGCTCCATGAGCCAATTTTATATTCAGGCTGTTAGTGAAGTGACTTCAGTAACACTAAGTCTCTCACCCACATATGACCACATTCAGTTATCCGGATGAAGAAATAAACTTTCTCCATTAGATTCTCTCTCATAAATGTTCCTGACAGGCCCCTCACCCAACAGCTCTTGCAGTTCTCATTGCCCAACTTGGGCAATGTGTCCATCCCTCAATAATCCCCATTAAATGGACCTTATGCACACTGATTGGCTGAAGCCCAGGTTCCTGGACCAATCACTGTCAAGAAGGAGGGATCACCACCACTTAATACAACCAGGGCCCACCTCCAGCACTGGGATAACCTTCAAACTGCATCACTATCAAATGGAGATGGAATGAAGAGGCAAACTTGATGTTAAAGAGAAAACCATGATGTCTACAAGAGACAGTCTTCCAAAGTTCCTAAAGACACAAAGGCCAAGCTACCATCTGCATTTCTTACTTAGACGATTATCATGAGGTTCTGACTCATTTCAAATGTACACTTCTCCATGGCTCTTGTTCTTACCCCAGGGGCCATCTCTCCACCATCCCTGCTTTTGATGGCTCATCTTATTCTCAGGCTAATCTCAAAAACTTTCCCTGAGGTTTCACATCCGATAAACACAGCCTATAGAAAATCAAAGGTTTTAGAATTAGCAGGGATCTTAGAAACCTAGAGAAGGTTTTGTCACATTGCATGCCATGGGGTCCCAGAGGCTCTCTAAGGTGGTCTCAGAAGCCGCCTTAGAGGGCTGAAGGGAAGAGCTAAACAGATGGGGCCCCAGACACTTTTGCACTCACCCAACCAGAGCACTGGTGTGATTTAGTTTGAGTTGGATAATCAAATCAAATTTGAACTGATTTATTTTGCATAGTTACATATTTTGTTTCAAGATGAAGCTTCCTTTGTCGAAGGATTTCTTGAGGATGGGGAGGAAGGTTATCAATAAAATCCATGTGTTATAGAAGTGAGAAAACTGAAGCTCAGAGGTGGGTTTGAGGCACACATGTTGACAGGTCATGGTGCTGATCTGACCTTCCTCCTCAGGACCACTATGCCAAATTTGTAAAGATCCATTCTGTGCCTCCTGAGTCCTCTTTTCCAGAACTGATGACCTGAGCTCTTGCAAATCTCACTCACAGAAAGACATTCCAAGTCATCCCACCAATTCATAGCTCAGCTCCTTGTTACAATCACACATAAGAGTGTAGTGCCAAGAAATGAACATGGTGATTCAGATGCGTCTGAGCAGCAGAGAGAAGAGCAAGACTATCCCGCTCCCCGTCAGAACGCTACACTCCTAACAATACCGCCAGGGAGTACATTAGTCTCTTGGCAGGCACAGAACACCATTGCCTCATACTGTCCATTAAAACTCTTAATACTTTTTTTCATAAGCTGCAAAGACTTTTCTTCCCACTCTGTTCTCAACCACTTTTCTTTAGACCCAATTTCAGGACTTAACATTTACTTTATTTATCTTAGAATCGACAATTCTAAGTGCCCAACCCTGTGCATTTCTGGGCATATTCTGTGAAGGAATAAGAATTCTAGGGCGGGAGCAGTCAACTCACCTACCTACGGGGACCGGGCAGGGAGGGAGAGAGATCATGTTAGTAAAAAAAGGTAGCCAGGTACAATTCAAACTGGTGAGGTGGGAACTCTGGTGAGCTGGAGTACTCAGTCCCATCTAAAGAGACAGCTTCTACTCAGCTTCAGATCACCATTAATATGCAAAAATCAAGCCCAGTGTTGCTCCGTCTTCTGATTTTCTAAGAAAAGCCAGAAACGTAGATATTTACTGGAAATATCCAGTCTTAAATGTTGGCCACTAATTTGCAAAGTTCTAATATACTCTGTATGGCCAAAGAAAATACATCTGCAGGCTGGGTTCAGCCCAAACACGGCAAGCTTGCAACCTTTGCCCTGTAGGGATGATGGAGTGGGACAGCACGGGTGATTGAGACAAAACTAGAAAATGCTTTGTATTATCTTGGATTTAAAAACATAACATTTATTTTTAATATTCCCTTGTTCATCATAGGCTTGAGCATTTTAAAGCTAGAAAGAATCTTGGAGATTATATGGTTTAGTCCTTTTGCTTTACAAAAGAAGAATCTGTGATCCAGAGAGAAGTGACTTGGACTTTAACATATTTCAGTGAAATGAATAAAAAATTAGATTCTCAGAAATGCAAGGAGCTGTTTTCATTCCCAAGTCCAGGGTTTCTCAATCTCAGCACTACTGACATTCTGGATTAAATAATTGTTTGTTGTGGGTGCGGTCTGGTGCATTAGATGATGTTTAGCAGCATCCGTGGCCTCTACCCACTAGACGCCAAGGACACACCCCCACAGTCATGTGGGGCAAAATAGAGGCAAAAATGTATCTAGATATCACCAAAAGCCCCTGGGGGACAAAATCACCACTGCCATTCACCAACCTCTTTGTCTTACAAATGAAGAAACTAAGACGTGGAAATCTGAAGAGTTTCATCAAGGTTACAAGCTTGTGCCAAGACTCAGGCATCTTAATTCCCCATAGAGCACTCTCCCCATCAAGGCCTACATTTCTGAACTACAATGTCATCAGCAAAAGGGCTGTCTAAAACTGCACATTTTAAATTAAGGGGCAAGAATGGTGAGGGGCACCATTCTAAGACTAACAGATATGGACTTCATTCTGAGTTCTTCTACTTACTAACATTATGACATTGAACAAATTAACCTCTCTGAACCTTTGTCTCCTCATCTGAAAAATGGGTGATTCTAAGAGAAAAGTTTATTTTTTTTAATGGGTGGTAAAATGTATATAGCACTTACCACTGGAAGTAGTTATTATTATTATTATCATCATCATCATCATCATTAACTGGACCTGAGATCATCAAATACAGCCCCAAACCAAATCTGTCCTATTTTTATATAGCCGGTTAGATAAGAATGATCTTTACATTTTTAAATGGTTTTAAAAGTTTTCCAATATGTTTTGTGATACATAAAAATAGTGTAAAATCAAATGTCAGATAAAATTTTATTAGAACACAGCCATGCTTACTCATTTACACATAGCCTATGCCTGTTTTCACACAGCAGAGGTGAGTAATGCAACCTAGATCAGATGACTAGCAAAGCCTACAATAGTTACTGGTGCTTTAGAGGAAAAGACTGACAGTCTCTTAACTAGATCTTTGATCTGCAGGAAGAAATCAGGCAGCCACAATTTGCACAGAGCCCTCTGGTGTACAGGAGGAAGTATAGCCAAATAATTCATCCTTGCTTTTTGATGGTTCATTGCTATGCTAGCACCTCTAACCAGGGTTTTTAACTCTGCTCCCCTGGGACATTTCCCAGCATCTGTGTGCATCTAGTACTTTCAGAAACAGTCATCCAGGAGACATGAGAAACCTTTACTTTTTTTTATATGTCCTCTCTTGAATACAACTGCTTGTAGGCTTGCTACTTAGAGGTATTTTTCAAAACCTGGAATATTTGTCAGAAAGAAAGGAAATGGTTTGCTCAGTGTTCAGCCAACCACATATTTTAAGTGTTGCATGATTTGGACAGGACAATAAAGAAGGATATCTGGTAAAAAGGAAAAATAGATAAGAACTATCTGCCAAGACTAAAATTTAAGAGATGTTGTCATGTCACCTTTAAAAAAAGTTATACACACACACACACACACACACACACACACACACATAATACCTTAAGCTTCTTTGATTTTATTTAATCTGACTATAGGCCAAGGATTTAAAAGTCAGGATACCCGTTTACACCCCTAACCTTGCCGTAACTAGATTTGTGGTCTCTGGGATTTTTTTCAACTCAATACAATGCATATGTATTGACTGTCTAATGTGTGCCAGAAGCTGGGTGGGGCATCGGAAGTTCGAAGATAAATCAGACATGGTCTTTGTTCTCAAAGATTTCATTGAGGGTCTGTTTAAGTCATTGAACTTCTCTGAGAGTCAGTTTTCTCATCTGGAAGTGTAGGGCACTGAACTAAATATTTCATCCACTCAAGAAACTTTTTGAGTTCCTCTGTCTTGCCAGAGACTCTAATAAATAAGAAGGAATGAAAATAGGACTGTTTCATCACAATCATTCAATTTTAAAGTGTACCTAGTCAGAGTCCTGTGAAGTTCACAGGTAATTATAATACAATATAATAAATGAAAAATAGATCTAGGAAGCACATGAAATGAAGCCACCAATTTTTTCTAATGAGGAAGCACAAACTTCACAGGACACGTAATATTAGTAAGTCTTAAAGATGAACTAGTTGATGACATGGTATATTGGGCACTCTCATCACT
Organism: Paguma larvata; assembly: GCA_030068075.1. Classification (NCBI taxonomy): domain Eukaryota; kingdom Metazoa; phylum Chordata; class Mammalia; order Carnivora; family Viverridae; genus Paguma; species Paguma larvata. Next base: position 43,776,286 of record CM057833.1, read on the forward strand.
GAGAAGAAATGAAGTCAGACCAAAACAAATTTAGGAGCTGAGGAAGAATTCTATGGCCAATAGAGTCAGCTTTTCCTCCATTAAAGCTGGGATTAAAAACCAAGTCCAAGGAAGATAGGGAAGGTTCACTCTAATCAAGTCTAAGACCAAGGAGAATCTGAATACAAAGAAGTGAGGTGAGGTATATCATTCAGGTTTCAGGGCATTTAGTGTTCTTGGTGCCACATGGAAACTAAAATTGTTCATTCTAAAAACCATGATGGGGACACCTTGGTGGCTCACCTAGGCATCTAACTTTTGATCTCAGCTCAGGTCATGATCTCACAGTTCATGAGTTTCAGCCCTGCATTAAACTCCATGCTGATAGTGTGGAGCCTGCTTGGAATTCTCTCAATTGTCTCTCTGCCCCTTTCCCACTCTCTCTCACTCTCAAAATAAATAAATAAACATTTTTAATAAAAAAAATAAAATAAAATAAAAAAGATGACAGAAGTCAGGCACAAGGTCCCTCAGGGGAAAGGGGTGTGGAGTACTGGGATAGTGTCAGGCCAACAGACAACTGCTCAGTTTTTAGGATTTCACTCTCAGTAGTGAAACCAGTAGGACAGAAATAAGCATTCAGGCTCAAAATCAAGAGGCAGGAGGGCCTCCTGGGTGGCTCAGTGGGTTTAGAGTCTGTCTATTGATTTTGGCTCAGGTCATGATTTCATGCTTCATGAGTTCATGTTAGCACAAAGCCTGCTTGGGATTCTCTCTCTCTCTCTCTCTCTCTCTCTCTCTCTCTCTCTCTTTCTCTCTCTCTCTCTCAAAAAATAAATTTCAAATATTAAAAACAGAGAGAGAGAGAGAGGAAGTGACACCATGCTCATGGGTATCTGGAATAAGGGATGCATATGTAAAGGTAGAGACTATTCCCAAACCTCATGTTCCTGTGCCAAGGGAGCTTTACATGGCCTGTCAGTCCTGGGGATCACAGTCTTGCTAGTGGGGGTACCGTAGTAGGAAGCTCAGGCATTGCAGGGGCAGGCATGATTGGTTGCAAAGAGAGAGAAGGATGAGAGGTCTTCATAAATGGAAGTACAACATGTACAAAAGCACACAGATGCACTTCTAACTATTCAATGATCCAAACCCTCCCCTTCCTGCTGTCCAACTTGCCATCAGCAAATGTATCTATAATGCCAACAAGTGAGGCCCCATCATGACTCTCTACTTGATAAGTCCTAAGTAATTTGGCAAGGGGTGTAGGATTTGCTTACATTGTCTAATGCTTTTCTGATTAAACTTAACTAAATTCCAAACATTCAATTCCATTGTACAAGGCACGGGATACAGCCAGACCTGCCTTCCTCAGGAAGGATCCCTAGACATTTAGACCCTTGAGGACTCTGCAGAAACTTTGGATGCCTCTGCCCGACTTGATAACCACGCCTTCCCCATTTCCCATTACAATATCATTCCACTTACTCCTCCATTTCTCAAGGTCCCCTCTAAAGGGCTGTCTCACTACAGCCAGTCCAGAGCACACCTGGTCACAGCTAGTTATTGACCCCCTGTCCCCACCCCACCACTTCTCATGGGACCCAGGTTTCACTATGTTCCCCGGTGTGCTGTGCCAAAGCCTTCCTCTCCACTCACTCCCACACCCAGCCTCCAATCTACTCCTAGACCACAGTGCACTTGGGGGAAATTCAATCCATATGTTTCCTTTTCTTCCTACAGAACGCATCCAGCCATTGTTTAAAGAGGGAGGCAACGGCCAAGAAGAGACACGTGAGGCCTCTCTTAGCCTTCCAATCCTTCATTAGAGAGCAAGGAAAGAAGGATTTTGCCAAGAGCAAACCTGAAACATTCCTTTGGGTTTGGTTCAAAGCCTGCAAGTCACGCTTCCACACAAACATGTCCCTAGGACGCAAGGCACTGTTCAAGGCATCTCTTGGGCATGAAGAGATAGGAAGAGCCACCACCACCACTGACCTGACTCTGAGATGTGTATGAAGGGAATCCGTTTGCAGGATGCTGTTTTACATTATTATCTCCCAAAGCTGATATAGACCCTCTCTGAGAGTATCAATTCTCCCTAATTATAAGCACACACTACCATAGATGAACAATTTAACAGTTCAAAGAAACCTGGGATATTCTTGGGTGTCTCAATTATCTCATTTTAAAATAAGAGAAAACTTAGGCTCAGGGACTTTTCCAAGGTCAAACAGATGATCAGTGTTTAATGAAGAAATCAGTACTTCTGATTCCAAGTTCAGAGCTTTAGACTCCATGTTTCATGCCCGACCTTACACAGATGCTAAGTCCCAATACAGACAAGATCCACGGGACCAATCTTTTTTGACCAGCCCAGTTGTGATCTCACAGTTTGTGAGATTGAGCCCCATGTGTCTGGCTGCACACCGACAGCACTGAGCCTGCTTGGGATTCTCTCTCTCTGCCTCTTCCCCTGCTTGCGTGTATGCTCTCTCTATCTCTGTCTCTGTCTCTAAACAAATAAATAAGCATTTTTTTTAAAGTTTTCTTTCTTCAGCTGTCTACTTTTTTTTGTATTCTGGAGGTGAGGAGATTCTTTGCATCTACAAGCTAGAGACTCTAGGTGTCCTAACAAATGTCTATTTGTGAGCTGAGGAAGCTCACTGCTCTCTGTATTGGCCCATTCCATCTTTGGGCAGGAAAGCTCTTTCTCACAGTAAGCAGAAGTTTGCTTCTCTATCATTTTCCACACAAACTCATTTGCTTACTATGATCTCACAGAGCTGCTTGCGGTAGAAGCCAAACAGGGATCCTCTGGTGCTCTTATGGAACGAGCCCTGCCTTGTTGGTGTAACAGCGCCTTTATCACAGTCACCCCTGGGGCTTCTGCCTTTACCCATAATCCCATCAGGGAGGGTCTTCTTTCTTTCGTTGAGATGCAGTTGACATACAACATTATATAAGTTTCAGATACACAACATAATGATTCAATATATGTATATATTGTGAAATGATCACCACAGTAAGTTGAGGTAACATCTATCACCATACATAATTACAAATTATTTTTCTTATGGTAGAAACTTTTAAGATCTCAGCAACTTCCAAATATGCCATACAGTATTATGAACTATAGTCCCTATGCTGAACATTACAATCCCAGGACTTATTTATTTTATACCTAGAAGTTTCCAGCTTTTGGCCCCCTTTCCCTTTTGCCCACCCTCCACCTCCCACCGCTGGTACCCACCAATCTGTTCTCTGTATCTATGATCTCAGGGGTTTTGTTTGTTTGTTTGGGGAGGGGGGTTATTTAGATTCTACATATAAGTATAGTATTTGTCTCCCACTGTCTGACTTATTTCACTTAGCATAATGCCCTTGAGGTCACTCCATGTTGTTGCGAATGGCAGGATTTTCTTTTTTATGGCTCAACAGTATTCCACTGTGTGTGTGTATGTGTGTATGTGTATACACACACATACATATCACATTTTCTTAATCCATTCATCTGTTAATGGCCACTTAGGTTGTTTCCATGTCTTGGCTATTATGAATAACGTTGCAGTAAACATGGAATTGCAGGTACCTTTTTGAGTTAGCTTTTACATTTCCTTCAGATAAGTACCCAGAGGTAGAATTATTGGATCATATGGTATTTTTATTTTTTACTGTATTAAAAAAATTTTATGAGAGAGAGAGAGAGAGAGAGAGCATGAGCTGGGGAGAGGGGCAGAAGAAGAAAAACAAAGAGAGAGAGAGAGAAAGAGAGAGAGAGAGAGAGAGAATTCCAAGTTCCACACTCAGAGCAGAGCCTGATGCAGGGCTTGATCCCATGAACTTGGGACCATGACCTGAGCTGAAATCAAGAGTCAGATGCTCAACTGACTGAGTCACCCAGGTAACCCTATTGTATTTTTAATTTTTTTAAAATGTTTACTTACTTTTGACAGAGAGATGGAGCATGAGCAGGGGAGGGGCAGAGAAAGAGGGAGACACAGAATCCAAAACGGGCTCCAGGTTCTGAGCTGTCAGCAGAGAGCCCAACGCAGGGCTCAAACTCACAAGCTGTGAGATCATGGCCTGAGCCAAGGCTGGTGCTTAACTGACTGAGCCACTCAGGCACCCCGTATTTTTAAAATAAACACTGTAGCAGTTGAAAAACCAAGACTCTTAACTAATATCCCATTGGAATCTAAGAAAAATTAACAAGCATTATAATAAAAATATAATTTATGCTATTGATATAATAATTCATCAAATAAAATTCTAGGAATATCTGGGTGCTTCAGTTGATTAAGGGTCAGACTCCTGATTTCAGCTCAGGTCATGATGTCACAGTTCATGAGATGGAGTCCTATGTTGGGCTCCTCACTGACAGCACAAATTCTGCCTGGGATTCTCTCTCTCTGCCTCTTTTCTACTTACACCTTCTCTCTCTCAAAATAAATAAACTTTAAAAAATTTTAAATAAATAAAATTTTAAGAATCAAGGTCCTCGTGTATGTTGTGAAAATTGATATATTTAGTACATTGTTATTTGGCACAGTCTTATTTACCAAGTACTCTCCTAGAGTGCTAGGGATCTTACGAAAAACAATATTAATGTGCTCCTCCCTTTGAGGAGGTTCTTTCTGGTGATACCTTTTAGCCTTAAACATCCAAGGCTCTAAAACAGAACCTCAGACTGGAAGGGAGGCCACTGCTGAGAGAGGCCAATGACAAGGATAAGAGAATGGGGCCACTGAGATCAGGACAGTGGAGGGGAAGTTGGAGGTTTAGAACGTGGGTAAGTATGCAAGTAAGGGGGAAAAGTAGAGAGGCTGGATTCCAAAGAGCCCTGTGGATAATAGTGGGGCATAATGTCATAGAAAAATCATGGACTTCAGAGTCAAGCAATGAAAGTCCAAAACCCAAATTCCACATCATTCATTTGAGAAAGAATTTACCCTTCAGCCATCAACCAAAATAAAGCCTTACCTCTTCATCTGTAGAATGTAGATAAAACACATATTTCCAAGGGTAAAATGAAATAAACAATTTTTTAAGTTTAATTTATTTTAAGAGAGAGAGAGCATGAGCAGGGAAGAGGCAGAGAGAGAGAGAGAGAGAGAGAGAGAGAGAGAGAGAGAGAGAGAGAGAGGAATCCCAAGCAGGCCCCGCACTGTCAGCGTGGAGCCCCACACAGGGCTTGATCCCATGAACCTCAAGATCATGACCCAAGCCAAAACCAAGAGTCAGACACCTAACTGACTGAGCTATCCAGGTGCCATGAAACCACAACAAATTTAAAGTGTCTGACACACACAGACCAACAAACATAAAGCTCCCATCTCCCACAGAGGAGTTGAAGCCTAGAAAGCAGACCATTGCTCTGACCTTCACTAGTCTATTTGAACACCTGATGGCCCTTTTCCTCTCGACAAGGGAGTTCTGGAAATCAGAACCTCAAAATAATCAAATCTCATGAGCATAGGCTCTAGTTTGACTATTATGAAAAGAAATCTCCCTCTCCCTCAACCAGTAAGCATGGTTTCATTCTTCTTACATACACCTTGCCTTGGGCCAAAGTGAAACAAACCCAGATATCAAGATGTTCATAGGGTGGGAATGAGGGGGACGCCACTATCCTGGTGTGCTAGGGTATTTTCACAGCTGCAGTCAATTAGATGAAACTGTAATTGTTTTATACTTTTGCTCAACGCTTAATCCTGGAGAAAGAAGAGTGGATTGTTGGTTTTCCTTTTTCATCTTCCAGTATTTTTGTTTTGTTTTTATTTCTCATCATAATATTTAGATAGTATTTGTGTAAGGGAAAGCAATCATAATGAAATGGATAATCAAACAGAGTGCTCTAAGGCACATTTACAAAAGCCTTCATCTCAGAAATGCTTCATTTACCCAGACAGTGGGCAGCCGAGGGCATGGGAAAGTCTGTTTCTATGGACAGGGATGTGATTCATGCCAATCAGCTAGAGAGTTCCTTTTTCAAAATGCCCCATATGTAAGACATAGCATAATAAATTGCATCAACAAGCAGACAGGCAGTACCACACGCCTTCCAGGTGCTGACGCCATGCTAAGGACTGGAGATGCCAAGGTGAGTAAGAGATGAGCCGCAAGGCCAGGATGAGGGTAAGGAGAGTGAGACACTAGATTCAGGAGCAAACTCTAAGGGGATGCCCAAAAACTCAGTTATCAAGATAAAAATAACGTTGTAAAGCAATATTAAAAAAAATAAAAATGCAGCAAAAACCCATGGTAAACAAACTATCAAAGATATATTTAGACTGTAAAAAAATTTTAGGAAAGGCACTATTAGAGTAAGAAACAAGAATGTTTACCTTACAAATCATTAGAGCTATCTTAGTACTAAATCTGGAAAAAAAAAAGATGGAGAAATACCGAGAAAAAACTACATGAAAGCAAACACCATATGACACAAAACAATTATAAAAGGAACTATAAACGTTTTACATCTCCTCTTTAAGAACTGAAGTTGATATTAACTTCTAAAATAAAATCCCTTGATTTGAAATTTGGGAATAAGATTGAGAGTCAAAAACAATTCATTTCCTTTGACCCAAAAATCATACTTCAGGGAATTTATCTAAGTACAACTGAAATATGGAAAATGCATCATTTGTAACCAAGGGAAAAAAAAATGAAAGAACTCTCAACAGAGTATTATCCAGTCATTAAAAATCATAGCCATGAAGACCAAGCAATGTTAAAAAATGATAGAACAATGTAATAAAGGGAAGAAAATTGGAAGCATAAATATACGTATGCCACAGGAACAGCTACATAAAAACTGCACAGAAAACAAAAACAAAGTAAACACACCAAAATTATAATATTGATCTTATTTTGGTAGAAATCTGAGTTTATTTCTCTTCCTTTCTTCCCTCCTTCCTTTTCTCCTTTCTTCTTTCTTTCATTTTTTCCTTTTATTTCTTCCTCCATTCCTGTTTTAAGGAATTATATATTATATTTTGTACTGTATACTATATATTATATCACATCATTCAAGGCCTAGGCAGGAAACAGATGGCATACTCAGAGATAATTGAAAAGTATTTAATTACAAGACTACTCTCAGAGGTATGAGCAGGATTGAAGAAGCACCAGGAGATAACGTACAATGTCTAGCAATAGCTCAGAGCTGTTGCTATTTAGGTCAGAGAAGAAAGATGAGGGAATAGTTTAGAGAACTAGGAAAGAACTGGAGTTACAGAAGAAAACTGTTCCAAGGGCACCTGGGTGGCTAGGTTGGTTAAGTGTCTGACTCTTGATTTTGGCTCAGGTCATAATCCCAGGGTTGTGGGATTGAACCCCGCACTGGGCTCCACTCTGAGCATGCAGTCTACTTGGGATTCTCTCTCTCTCCTTCTGCCCCTTCCCTGCTCGCTCTCTCTCTCTCTCTCTCTCAAAATAAATAAATAAACTTTAAAAAAAAGAAAAAGAAAAAGAAAGAAAGAAACCTGTTCCAAAGGAAGAACAGTCACTACAAAACCACAGGATGGGATGAGAATAAATATTCCGGTCCTCCTCTCCTCCCTTCTTCCAGTCTCCTGCTGCTGTCTGCCATTGGCTGAGCTCAGCAAATGCTAGAGGATAAGGGAACCTTGATAATGAGGTCTGCTGACCTCAGGGTATAGAGGAGGTAAGGACAAGGGTAAAAAGTGGACCTGGAGGGACAAGGAGAATATACTCCATAAGATCACTGTATTGTTTTATTTCTAAAATGTAAAAATTAAGAAACTCTTAGCACTTGAAACTCACTTTTCTCATCCATCAAATACAGATAAAATAATTCCTACCTCATAAGGCTCCTGGGTAATCTTGAAAATCAATGTTGTCAACTTGTTCTGTTGGTATAGTCATTATATATACGTTCGTCGTGATGATGATGATGGCAGAGCTGGTAGTGACAGTGTGGCCATGATGGGGGTGGTGATGATGATAGGGACAGTGGTGATGGTGCACATAATGGTGGTCGTTGTGGTGAAGGAGGTGGTGGTGGGAACTGTCATCGCGCTGATACTGCTGCACACATGACAGTGGTGATGATGGTTGTTGTGTCATTGGCACATAATGCTCTTACAGGAACTATGAGTTTCATATGTTATCAGATGGTACCTTCAAAGCACAAGCAGCTCCATTCACAAGTAAATAATGGCACTAAACGTATCTTCTATGAGATCAGGTATGCTCAAATGGTAAAACAGGGCTCCCTCAGGATCCATCTCCATGTTATTTCTTTAATTCATAGAAAAAACTAACTCAATCCAGAGTGCATTCATTAGCAAACTACCATGTGACATCTTCGGAAAGAAAGTTTCTACCTTCATTGTCTCTACAGCTGAGAGCAAGGACAGGAAGCAGACGTACAATACTGCGAACACAGCATCCTGGGCAGTGAGGAGTGCCCGGTAGAATGCCCAGCACCTAGTAATCCTGAAATTACTTACTTGAGGAGTAAATGAAAGCTCTATGGATTATTATGAAGTCCAAACCTTCTTGATTGTATAAAGAAGATGATATTGAGCACTTAACCATTCTAACCACTCCACATGTTTTAACTCAGTAAATCTCAACAGTCTTACAAAATAGATACTATTATTATAACCATTTTAACAGATATGACAACTGAGGCACAGATGACTCAAATAGTTCTATATTGCACAGCTAGCAGGTGAATAACTTAGAATTCAAACCCAGAAATCGCCATGCTAGAGCATGGACTCCTTCCCCTAATGTCTTCAGAGAAGGCTCCAGGGTGGAGGAGGTACAATTAGAATCGAGCCGAGAGGAAGGGGTAATGACAAGAAAACTCTAAAGAGGGCCATCCAGAGCATAGAAAATAGTGTTCAGCAAAGACTCAGTGGGAAACCACAGAAGTCATCTAAATGATATTCTCAGAGATAACTTTCAGGAAGACAATTTGTAACTCAAGTCACAGGTGGATTGCATGGATCATGTTTGGAACAATGAAATAAACAGAAAGCAAGTCAGAATAAATCATCCCAGAGTTTTTAGGACCACGAAGGATGTCTTGCTTACCTTCAGATGGATCTATGTCCTGCATTTCTTGCAAAAGGGAGAAATAGTGGTGGGAATGGGGGAGGATACACCATTGTAAATGTGATACTCTTTACCCGGTGCAAGAAGCAGGAATGAGCTCAGGGATGACCCTGACCTATACACGGGAGGCAGTGTTCGATGTAGGCAAAGAAGGACTACAACAGGGAATAAGGAAGGTCCAAGATGGGAGTAATATCTCAAGCCCAGGAAGGAATTGGGTAGGAAACCAGAGACTGGCTAGGTTTCACAGGAGAGCATGGCCAGGCTCCAGCACAGGGCAACTTGGGGAAATTTCTCTGCCATTTCCTGTCTCCCAGCTGTATTTTATTGGCTCAGCCCACCTGCTCCAACTCTACTCTCTGCCCCAGCACCTTAAGGCCCGACAGCACCTCTGATGGTTTCTGCTACATTAAGACCGGCTGGGAAAGGTGAAAATTCAGTCTACCTCAGGGCAAGAAGATGAATGACTTACAGGGAAATTACTTAAAAATCGCCTCAAAATAAAATCTATAGTGTCAGGGTGGTCAAGAATATGAAAGAAAATATATATGCAGACAGAGAAACATGGGGGAAGAAACCCCCATGCATGTGTTTTCATTTGGCTAGGTTTCTCTGAAATAAAAATGTTGTTGGGAAAATATTCCGAGTGAGAATTCCTTTTCCGGCACCAAGCTGGCTGTGTATGGGCTCCCTTCTCAGAACACCAGGGCACTTCAAACGACGCACAGGATGCTGAGTGTGGTTCCCTGCAATAAGCCTCACCGCCAGCCTGGATGAGGCGTGTGGTTTGAATCCCTCTCCACTATCCCTGGCCATTCCGTCATCTTCTCTGACATGCACGCCTTGGGGAGCCGGGTTTAGTTCAGTCACATGACTTCAATTCTTGTTTGCCTCAGTTTCCTCATTATGAAATGGGGCTAAAACGGCTTGCTGAACAGTCCTAACCGAAGTGAAGAGCCCTGCTCCCCTTGGGGACAGGGGGGCAGGTAAGTGCAGTTCGGGAAAGACCACTTATAAGTGCATGGATAGGAGGTGGGACATTTTTAGATGGGTGCTTCTTACAAACGGGGCAGTTGGCACCTTCCAAATATGTTTGGGGGGTTGGGAATCAAAGGAAATTTACAACCAATGGGAATTTTTATTTATTTTTTTAATATTTATTTATCTTTGAGAGAGAGAGAGCGAGTGCATGAGCAGGGGAGGGGCAGAGAGAGGGAGACAGAAAATCCGAAGCAGGCTTCCTGCTGTCAGCACAAAGCCCAATGTGCGGCTCAAAACCATGAGATCATGACCTGAGCTGAAGTCAGTTGCTCAACCAACTGAGCCACCCAGGTGCCCCCCAGTGGGAATTTTTAAAAACATGTTTTCGTTACCTTTACTAGGGAGAAAGACACTAAACAAAAATAAGGGACCCATTCGATAGTACTGGTGTGATAGTCATATTTTAAGACTTTTGTTTTTATCCACTTATTCATTTATTTCATTTTTAATAAATATTTAGTAAATGCCCTCTGAACTCTCAGGCACTAACTTAGTACTAGATTATAACAGTGAAAAAAATCAAACAGATGCATCTTGTCCCCCACAAGTCTTGCCTTCCAGTGGAGAAGGCAGAAATTAAGCAAATACATACATACATACATACATACATGTGAGTTCTGAAGGATGCCATAAAGGAAAAGAAATTTCATTGTTTGAAGAGGGTCCCAGGGGCTCAGTAAAGCCCACTCTAGGAATGCCGCATTTGCGCTAAGACCTCAACGGCAAGCGGGAGCTAGCTTGGGCAGAAAGACCATTCTAGGCAAAGGAAATAAAAGGAGGCGGAAAAGCACTTGGCAGGGCACCTGGCTGGCTCAGTCGGTTAAGCGTCCAACTTTTGATTTCTGCTGAGGTCAGGATCTCCTGGTTCATGAGTTCGAGCCCCATACGGGGTTCTGCAGTGATACTGCAGAGCCTGCTTAGGATTCTCTCTCCCTCTCTCAAAGTAAATAAATAAACTTAAAAAAAGAAAAGCACTCTGCAAAGAAAAGGCTAAGCTCTTTGACGACAGAGGTAAGGGTACAAGATGGGTGGGGCTGGGGTTGTGGGAGGAGTCGGGTCACGTGGGGGTCCTGTAAGTGGCATTTGGATCACCGCGCTTATTTTAACACCAGTGGGAATTTACTGGACGGTTACTAGACCGCAAGGCAATGACATGAGCCACATGAGTGGAAGCAACAGACCAGGGAGGAAGAGGGCTGTCCTCCAAGCCTGAAAAGAACGACAGTGAGCGCGGTGCAGCCCAGAGGCGTTAGGAAGCATAGGGTGGGGGGCAGGGGGGAGAGCAGAGGATGTGGTAGCTCACTGATGGGGAATGGAAAGGTAGAGAAGGTGGCAGGGAAGGCGCCGGAAGTCCCAGACTGAGCAAGCAGATGGGTGGGAGAGTCATCTATGTGATGCGGGGAGGCGGGGGACGGATGATGTAGTCGCAGCAGCTTTGGGGGGCCTGCAGTCCAACACACAGAGGACTCCTCATACACTGCAGTTGCTCACTGCCAAGCTGGAGGAATACACACAGTCTTACAGCAGCAGAAAAGAAGGAGCCTGTGAATCTGGCCAGAATGAGAGGAAAAGGAATCACAGAGGAGTGGTCATTGGAGTGGGCCCCTGAAGATGAGGAGCGCTTGATAGATTGAAACGGTAGAAAGTCTTCTAGGAAGAGGAACGGCATTTTAATACCTGTAAGTAATAATGCCAATCCTACCCAACACTGCAAGGACTAAACAGGATAATTTCTGTGGAAGTACCTAGAACTCTGTCTTGGAGTTTACTGATGGTCTATATATTCCTGTTACCAACCCATCCACCAGGCGGCATTGTATGTGTTTATCTTATTCTCCACCAGCCAAAAGGAGGATAAAACTCAAATTGGCTTCCCTGCCTCTTCCTAACACACCTGAATAAGTATATGAAATGGCCAACATGTGTGGACCTACCTGCCCTGTTGGTTGCTGAAGGGTGCAAAGGAGGAATTCAGTTGTAAGGCTAGCTGTTTTTTATGCATTGCTTTTTTAATTATGTTCTTTTAAGATTTAAAGTAAGGTTCTTTTTGAAAGTTCCTACTCTCTCCATTTGTCTGTCTACCTCCCTCAGCCATTAGCACAGGACCTAGCTCAAAGAGGTGTTCAACACAAGTCAATGAAACAATATGAATCAGCAGAGCATTTATGGGGTGCCTCCCGCTTTCCAAAATTATATTAGGTCTGGGGGCACAGAGATAGTTAAAGCAAAGGCCCTGTCCTCAAGAAAATCAAAGACATGAATCAAAAAGAATAAAAACACATGCATACATACTTACATACAGCATGATAAATGTGTCCAAATAAATATATATACTCTCCTGTCCCCCCAAAATTCAGAAGTTAACAGAATACGGCCAAACCAAAATATTTTTCAATCCATAAGCATTTGCAGGCTTGAAATCTCCAAAGCAGAAACGTAAGGGTACAAAAGCAGACTAAGGTACAGTCAGTGGAATTCCTTGAAGTTACCCATAAATATTCACCAAGCCTTTCCCCAGTCCTACACCGAGTCATAAATCCCTCTGCTTCTTTTCAAGAACTTTTACATTCGATCAACGAGGCAGGGTGATGTTTAAACCAGGCCATTTGGAATATTCGATTTTCGTACATAGTTTTAAGATTTTCATTTCCAGTCTGCAAGCCGGCTCGGATTTTCCCTGTCCTGAAATAAATCAGGATTTCCAAGACATGAAAGCAGGCTCCGAGCACAGAAGGGCTTTCTGAACGTTCAGCCTGGTTGCATTGCTCAGTCAAGTCATACTTACAAACAACTTACCTCTCACCTCATCTCAGTCCTGGGGGGATAGCCTGGAAAACTGGCAGCTAATGTGGTGAGCGAAAAATACCCAGCACTCAAGATCAATCTGTCAGAAAGAGGCAAGAGCCATTCATCAAAGGAGAGAGGGACACACTCAAAGATGTTGTGAAACACTGACCAACCAATCCAAGACTAATTGGCCCCTCTACTTAATCTCCTTCTCCCCTCCACGTCAAGCCAGTGGCCACAGAGCCTTGGAAGGATAGAACCTCGTAGCTGTGGAATGGATGATGTATACAGGATATTGCTAATATATCACAGAATCAGAGCATGGTAAAGCAAAAAGGGTCTCTGGAGTTCATTTAGCCTGGTTTGGACAGGTAGCACTAGGGAGCAAAAAGAGTCCTGAACTTGGGTCAGACTGGAATAGGGCTCTAGGCTACACTCTTATTATTTTCAAGCTGTGTGATCTTCGGGCAGTCACTTCAACCTGTCTGAAAACTGCCTCATCTGTCAAAAGGGAAAAATGCCTCACTCATAGGGACACCATTAGCGTATGATAATATAAGTAAATGCACTTGGAAATGCCATTGAACATTTAATTGGGTGAACAAATATTGTTATTGCAAAGAACCCAATAAATGCTACCTGAATCCAAGGACTAGTAGATTAGATTTAACTGAACCTTCACCTAACTGACTCGATAGAATCGATAGCTTCCATTCATTTTGCAAAAGATGGAGTCATGCCCCTGGCACAGAGAATGTCCAGTGCTTTCCAGCATGCTAGAAACTTCTCTCCCACAGGTTCAGTGATATGAGGATCACGAGTCACTTATATTTGGTTCCCTACTCTTTATTCTGGTTGTATTTCTGAAAACAATTATGAAATTTAGTTAAATATAGTGTAAACTGCTAAAATATGAATTTTTATAAAGAGATTGGTTGTGTATATGAAAATACAGGTGATTGCCATGTAAACATTTTAAAGACACCAAGGTGAAAGACATTACTGTCAAGTTAATAGTGAGCAAGACGATTGTAAAAGACTAGAAAAAAAATCACAAAAATCTAGGAGGCCTATACATTACAATTTCTTCCAAATGTCTTTTATATCTTGCATCACTTTAAAGAAACTTTAAAGTGCAGAAGTTGCAGAGCTTATGAACAAAACTATTCAAGAGAGTCAGCTGGGCGCAGCTGACATCCATCAGTGGATACGTGGACAATGCAAAAGCCTTAGCTCTACTCTGCAAGATTGTTGTATGAATTTTGCATTAATAGGATTCTCATCCTAACTAAATCTAATAATTAACCAATGAGTTTTAACTGACTTGTAAGTAATTATTGTCACTTACATACGTGACTATCTGCTGACCTATAGGAGCATTGAATATAAATCATGTTTAATCGGAGCTCCTTGCCATTGAGGAACCCACAATCTAGTTACACCCTAGGAAAATGTGATACGCTTGCAGTTCAATTACTGGCATACAATTTATGCCCTCCTTTAAGTGCAATGGTATCAAGAGAAGAAGCTAGATTATTAAAAATAGTTGTAGGGGTGCCTGGATGGCTCAGTCAGTTAAGCGTCCAACTGTTGATCTCAGCTAGGGCCTTGATCTCGCCTCAGGATCATGAGTTCAAGCATTGCATTGGGTTCCTCGCTGGATGTTAAGTCAGTTAAAAAAAAATAGCTAGAGCACTGTTGTTTCTATTTGGCACTGTCATAAACTACCTGACTTTGTAATCTCATCAATTCAGGGATAATGTTTCCTCATTATCAGTTTGCCTCCAGGGCTTAGAACAGAGTGGACTCCCAATTCGTCTGAGCGACTGGCATGAAAGGACTGAGAAAAACATACACCATACTTCGAAGGTGGGATTAACTAAATGGCACAATCCAGGAGGCAAGAAGAGACTGAGCAAGACCCCGAGAGGAAATGCATCCTGGATCCATTTTTTTGGTAAATATTTCTTGAGCATCTTCTTAGACATCACAGCCTCTCTACCTGTGTGCCCTGCAGCCTTGTTTAGCCCAAGCAATAGGGATTTTTAAATTTGAAGTAGTTGCCAACATTTATGTATCAGTATACATGATACACACATTAGCAGCTTCTCTTAAAATATGAGAAGGTCTAACAACATCTTCCCACATGGAAGCAATGAGCAGGCACCTTCCTATGCAGCCACTCTTGCCTGTAGATGAGACATGACCTCCAGATTATGTCATGGCCGCCACTGCTCCCTGGTTGACCTCACTCATTTACGTCCTGTGTTCACCTTTGGCAGTTAAGATTTTGACCCCTTCCTGACACTGTGCCTTGCAAGCTGGTGATGCTGGGCCCCTGCCCTCTAGGGGCTGCGGAATAACAGAGAATGATCCAGAAGGCAGGTGACATGAACCTGAACAAAAAAGTGGCAATGGGAAAGCAAACAGAAATATGTGCATTCCAGACATCTTTCAAAGACTAAAATCGTGGGGCTCAGCAGTGAAAGATCTTGTCCAGTAACAAAGTAATCTCAGGGGCCGTAGCCCAAAACACCAAAAGATAGGTGATTGAATCGGGATAATTGGGGAAGAAAGGAGCAAAGGAAAGAGAAAAGGAGAAAGGAAGGAGGGGAGGAGGCAGGAAGGGAGAGAGAGAGAGAAGAAAATATTTAAGTGGCCGCTCTAGCAAGCATTTTCACATAAGCTGGTTTTAGAAGGAATATTGTAATAAATTTTGGACACACTGAATTTTTTTAAATTTTTTTAATGTTTATTCATTTTTGAGAGGGAAAGAGAGAGCACGAGTGGGACCAGAGAGAGAGGGAGACACAGAACCTGAGGCAGGCTCCAGGCTCCAAGCCGTCAGAACCTGATGGGGGCTCAAAATCACAGGCCGTTAGGTCATGACCTGAGCGGAAGTCAGACGCTCAACTGACTGAGCCACCCAGGCGCCCATGGACATACTGAGTTTTGAGGCTTGTTCCACTTCCAGGGATGGTGGCCATTGGGCAACAGATAAGGAAACAGGAAACTCATTTCTTCAACAATCTTTTAAAAAAAAATTTTTTTTAATGTTTATTAATTTTTGAGAGACAGAGAGACAGAGCGTGAGTGGGGGAGGGGCAGAGAGAGAGAGGGAGACACAGAATCGGAAGCAGGCTCAGCACAGAGCCCGACGCGGGGCTCGAACCCACAGAGCGCGAGATCATGACCTGAGCTGAAGTCGGCCGCTCAACCGACTGAGCCACCCAGGCACCCCAACAATCTTTAACAATAAAATAATGATTAAAAAAAAACATCTAATCTGCATTGAGATTGTACTCTATGCCAGTTACTAAGCTAATCCCTTCCTATGTATGAGCAATCTTTTATAATCACCCCAATGATCCTAAGAGGTAGCGATAATAATAAAAACAATAAATAGAAACAGCTAATAGAAAATCCAGAGGCGCCGTGCCAGACACTGTGCTAAAGTCTTTACCTATATTAGCTCATTTGATTTTTATACCTATCATGCAATAGGTTTTTCTGTTGATTGCATTTTACAGATGAAAAAGCAAAAATCAAGAGGAATTAGATAACTTTCCCAAGATTACATGACTAGTAAGGAACATCACTGGACTCTCCACCCAGATCTGTCTGAATCCATAGTTTCAAGTTAGGCCATTACGGTCTACGTGCCAGAAATATACTTGGCATTAAACTCAAACAATAAAATAATATAGGCAGTCTGTTTAGAACTCCTGGTCTAAAGGGAAGGACAGACATGTGCACGAATACTCCAGGCTAATTCTCAAGTGCTTTCTGAGAGATCCCCGAGTACCAGGTACTATGAAAGCACTGACACAAGGGAGCTGAACCCACCTCGGGGTGCAGGGGGTGGGGAGGCGGGCAGGCAAAGGAGTCTTCCGAAAATCACAGTGCAAGGAAGCAGATTCTGGAAAGATGGATACAAATTTGCCAGGCAGGGAAGAGTGGGGGGCGATGACTGGAAAAAGGCATGGAAGAATGGAAGTTGAGAACCTTCTTTGGTTCTAAGCCAAAGATGTTCTGGATGACAGGGAATCTGAAAGGCAGGTCTTCCTCTGGAGGAAGAGGAAAAGGTAAGAGCAGAAAGAGCTGGACTGAAGGCCTTACGGGCCATGCTAAGTGATGAAGGCATGTAGGAAGCTAGCATCTCCCGTGAGCGCAGGTCATGCAAACGGTGTGGGGTTTTGTCCTCTAAGTAATGGGGACACAGTGAAAGAGCAATGTGCTCAGTTCTGTAGCTGAAAAATGTCCCTCTAGCAATGAGGTGGACATTGGATTGGATTGGGACACTTTGAGAAGGGGCATTTAAGAGAACGTGGTGATGGCCGAGGTGGAAAAGGATGAGGGACCTGAGCTCAAAGGACAGAGGAAAAAAAGGGTAGATTGAAGAGAAATTTCTGAATTCTAAGATTAGTGGATTATACGGACATGTCTTTTCAGGATGAACATAACCTCTGGCTTTATATTAATCATTTAAAAGACAACATAGTGATAATATAACTTCCACTAACTCAGTGCATTTTGGCTATGCTGAATAACCTGTACTCAATGGAAAGGAAAATTGCTATTTTTGTCTCTTTATATTTATATCCACGATTCAACTCTTTCCACGAAGAATTTGAGATGCCTGGAAACTCACCAAATGAAATGTAGCATCTGATGAGTGGCTTCTTCCTTAACAGAACTGATCTTGCAGCATAAATCAGCCTGTCCTGTCAAATGAGACAAGTTCAAGTTGAAGATAGCAAGAAACATCCTCTACGTCAGCTTGAGCCTGCCAGTTACAGTCCCTTCCTTTGTCTGGACAAACACATGGTGAGAAAGTGTCCCGCGTGCCTTACTAAGCTGAGCATTTCTCCGGGAAAAGGAAGAAATACTGAAACCGGCAGTGAGTTTCAAACAGAGCTTACACACCCTTTCCTGAGGACACTTAAAATTATATAAAGAGACACATAAATAAATCAAAACTTTAAATAAGGCAACACCTTGATTTTAAAACAAATGGACTCTAAGGAAAGTGAAATTCTCAAATATGTGTGTGTGTGTGTGTGTGTGTGTGTGCACGTCCATGTATGTGTATATCTGTGTGTGAGTTGAGATGTGTGTGTGTGTATACACACACACACATATACACACACATATATATACACATCTCAACTCACACTTGTGCACACAGCATTTCTGCCTTCTAAATCTCAATACTTTCATAACAATGGGCAAATAGGATGGAAAAGAATTATTATCTCCATTTCACAAATGAAAAACCCAAGGTCAGAGATTTAGGGACTGCCGGAAAGTCGTACACTTTTAGTTGCTAGTGACAGAATTCCATCTAACCATCGGTTTTATTAATTCTCATTTTAAGGAAAATGGGGTACAAAAAAACCAGTAGGAGCTAACATGAGGTTGCTCGGGGTCCCCTGGTGTTAGCCATGAAACCACACTGCATACATTATCACATTCAGTTCTCAACCCCCCCACGACAGAGGCAGTATATGGTTCCCATTTGACAGACGAGGAAACTGAAACTAGATTTAGTGATTATGTCAAGGTCACACAGATAATTATTGGTGAAGTTGGGATTCAAACCCGAGCATTTGGTGTCAAATCTACCTCTTAACCAAACAAACATCTATTTAAATCCTGCCTCGGCTAGTTATTAAATGAACTGGCTAGCCTTGGAGAAATTGTTGCATGTTTGGAGCCTCTGTTAAATAAAATTGGGGGGCATCTTACTCTTTATTTGCCACCGATAAACATAAGTTTCCCTTCTTTCAACCACAATGCATTGTCACTGGTCATTTTTTATAAAGTTTTTTTTTAACATTTATTTTTATTTTTGAGAGACAGAGACAGAGTATGAGCAGGGGAAGGGCAGAGAAAGAAGGAGGTACAGAATCTGAAGCAGGCTCCAGGCTCTGAGCCACCAGCACAGAGCCCGACGCGGGGCTCGAACTCACAGACCGTGAGATCATGACCTGAGCCGAAGTCGGCCGCTCAACCAACTGAGCCACCCAGGTGCTCCCATTTTTATAACAGATATAACCGTGTTAATCTAACATCATAAAATGGCAGCACTTCTCCTGACAGAGGCAAAAGATAGAGGGTATATCTGAAGCTCATCTTAGAGTCATATTTCACCGCTATTCTCAAAGTTTTCTCCCTGGGTTCTTAGGGTAGAATTAAAATGAGGAAACAAAACTACACTTGTTCTTAAAATTAATTATCTTGCCAACAAAAGCCGATTTGTTCTGGAAGTCCCAAATGACCTGAGCATATTAAGTCTGTGTTGCTTAGTAATACTATGGCTTAAATAAGTAAAATCTTGTTAATCAAAGACAGGTCCCAGAAAATCATCCTTTAAACCTTTAGGCTTCAGAACTTTAAGACTGAGGCCTTGAATTTGAAACTACATCATGTTTGAAAGCGAGAACTCTAGTATTGTGGTTTCTGACCCTTTCAGGTAAACGTGCCCCTTTTTAAACATAAGAGAACTTGGGTATTGCCCCCTATCATAATAGCAAAAGAGTATTACTATATTGATTTTTAAAACAGCAGTTATAAAAGTAGCTGTGTTCATTAGTGCAGAAATTACTTTGTATTTTACTAATCCTGAGTATCTAACACACTTATGTCAAAAAAATGACCACTTAGACATTTTTTGCAGCATACGAATTCTTATGTCTATATGGATTCACAGATCCCTTTCGAAAAAATCTGTAGCATTTCACGATGATCTATAGGGTAGAACCCACTATTCTAAAATATTAGGACTAGGAAGAATATTATAGAAGCCATCCCAGTACCCAATAAATCCATCCCAGTTTTAACATTTTGAATTCTAGGCACGTGTTTTCTACATGAACACACTCAAAGAGGTGGGAGTCAGGGAGGCAGGAGCAGAGGTGTTATGGCCAAACAGACAGGGGTGTGCTAAGCACCTCTTGGACTGGTCTATCCTGCTGCAGAGATACTAGGAAATTCTTTAGAAGAAGCTTAAATCTTCCGAAATCTCTCATGTGCCCTGTATCAGTCAGGGTCTTGTCGGGAAAATCAAAGCCGCATCAGAGATTTCAGATGGAAGGGGAGGGGTAATCCAGGCTCCTAGCTCAAAAAGCGCTTGAAGGCAAAGGATGCCAGAAGGGAGGGGTAAGTAATCCTAGAGATTAGTAACTTCAGGAAGCTGCTACCACCCTACTAGCTGGAAACACAAGAGGAAGAAGGCAGCGTTAGCAGAGCCTATGAGTGCACTCACTGCCCACGCTGCAGCTGCCTAAGGAGACAGGTAGCCACCACACCGGCTGCTGCAGCCAGGACCATCCCACCTACGGACACCACTGAAGCCATAACCTAGCAGTCACTGGCAATCAATTGCCCACCAGATCTACTGCTACTAGATCTACTAAAGGAGGCCGCCATTCATAGCCACCCATTCCTGCCCACAGCACTGAAAGCAGACACAGAAGAGCAATGACCTTCCCCCTTCCCATCCTCTTTCCCCAATTCTGCACCTGCTTTATAATCTTCCTCCCACTGGTGAAACAGAGAGGGATGAGAGCCATCAGGGGAGTGTGGGGCATGCCACCTGCAGAAGGCTGACCTCTGTCCTACAGGCCTGAGCACGGAAACCCAGGAAGGGAGCTGAAAGCATCGCGCAAATGATCGGCATAGCCCACGCCTTCAGCTACACATTTAGTGCTCATGTTTTTAGCTACATTTAACTTCCGCCAATAATAGAATCGTGATTCTATATAATACGATCACTTCCCCATAATACAAAGATCCTTTCATCTTTTTCAAATACAGAAAGACATAAAGCTCCGTCAACTACCATATCCATGAGTCAATTCCACCTGGAAATTCTCTAACCTAAAAACTCAATAGAAAGAAAACTACCAATAATACTCCTCATATAAAATATTAAGTGTAAGGAAAAGACAAAAAAAAGAAAAGAAAGAATTGTTTAATAGATACATAAAATATAAGAAAGAACACAGATACAGCTGTTTACATCAATGTTCCTGTAATGGATCCTTCATTCCAAATTTGATATTTATCTCCATCACCTTGCTCTTGGCCAGCACCCTGATGGAGCGACTCAGCACTCACCTATGTTATTTACATCGCTGTTAGCCTTCCTAAATCCTGAAGCAGCACCTTCCAGAATTAGCCCTGAATAGTTAGAGGAATTTGCTGACCACTATGCTAAATTAGATAAGGGTGACTGTGACAATCAGTTAATATACGATTCAATGACATATGTTAGTAACTTCAGTTGGTTATTTTCTTTCTGCATATGGAAATATTTTTACCATTTACATGTAATGTGCTTAATACTATGGTTGTGTGTAAGGCTGACATCTTGCTTTCCATTTGTCCCACCTGTTTTTTTGTTTCTTTTATCCTCTTTTCCTGATCTCTTGTGGATTGACTGCATAATTTCTACTGCCAACTATTTTTTTTTTGGTTTGTTAAAATTAACATTTTGGTTTTTTATTTCCTAGTTGCTTTAGGATTTATGGTACACACCTTTAACTTAAAAGAGTCCACCTTCAAATAATATTAAACTATTTTGCATGGAACATAAGAAGCTCATAAGAGTGCATTTCCTTTGTTTACTTTCTTATCTTATTTTGTTTTTTATTTTAATTCCAGTGTAGTGGACATACAGTGTTATATTAACTTCAGGTATACAATATTCAACACTTGCACACAACACACAGCGCTCATCACAACAAGTGCACTCCTTAACCCCCATCTCCTATTTCACCCATCTCCTCACCTCCTCCCCTCTGGTGACCATCAGTTTATTCTCTGTAGTTAAGAGTCTGTTTTCTGGTTTATCTCTTTTTATTCTTTGTTCATTTGCTTTGTTTCTTAAATTCCACATATGAGTGAAATCATATGATTTGTCTTTCTCTGACTTATTTTGCTAATAAGCATTATACTCTCTAGCTCCATCCATGTTGTCGCAAAGGGCAAGATTTCATTCTTTTTATAGCTAAATAATATTATTATATATAGTTATTTATATATATACAGTTATTTATATATGTATATATATGTGTGTGTATATATACATATATATATATACACACACCACAGCTTCTTTATCCGTCCATCTATAGATGGACACGAGCTGATTCCATAGTTTGGCTATTGTAAATAATGCTGCAATAAATATAGGGATGCATGTGTCCCTTTGAATGATTGTGTAACAATATATTTTCATTTCCCCTTTTCCCTACTTACTCATCATACGTTTTACTTCTACATATATTATAAATTTCCCAATATACTATTATTATTTTTTATTTTAAAGAATCAGTGCTCTCTTAAGGATAATGTTTTTAAATGAGAAATAAGTATTGTACATTTACCCGTATATTTACCATGTCTGATGCTGTGCTTTCATCACGTAGACCCCAGTTTCCACCTGGTGCCATTTGCCTTCAAACTGAAGAACGTCCTCAGGGTGCCTGAGTGGCCCAGTGAGTTGAGTGTCAGCTTCGGCTCAGGTCATGATCTCATGGTTCGTGAGTTTGAGGCCCATGTAGGGCTCTGCACGGACAGCTCAGAGCCTGTTTAGGATCCTCTGTCCCCTTCTCTCTGCCCCTTCCCCACTGTGCTCTCTCAAAAATTAAAAAATAGACATTTGAAAAAAACTGAAGAACGTCCTCTAACATTTCCCATCATGCAGGTCCCAGGTGACATTTTCTGTCCTCTTGGGCATGTCTGAAAATGTCTTTGTTTTGCCTTTGAATTTTGCATCTTGTGCACTGAGCTCTCCATTAGAGGCCTTGGCATTTTAATCAGGGTTGCTTTTTTAATGTTTTTTAAATTTATTTTTTGAGAGAGAGAGAGCACATAATGTGGGGGAGGGGCAGAGAGAGAGGGGGAAAGAGGATCCCAAGCAAGCTCCAGGCTCTGAGCCATCAGCACTGAGCCAAACGTGGGGCTCAAACTCAAGAACTGTGAGATCATGACCTGAGCTAAAGTCAGATACTCAACCGCTCAACCGACTGAAACACCCAGGTGCCTCTAATCCAAGTTATTTTTAAATCCCCCCAGTTTGATAATTCTGAAATCTCTGCCATATCTGAGTCTGGTTCTGATGTTGGCTTTCCCTCTCTTCAGATTGTGTTTTTTGCTTTTTCATGTGCCTTCTAATTTTTTGCTGATATCCAGACATAATATATCAAGTAAAGAGAAATGGAATAAGTGGGCCTTTAGCATGAGGTGCAGTGTGTATCTGGCTAGGAGTGAGGCTGTGTTTCCTGTTTGCTGTAGCTGTCCATGGCAAAGGCTAAACTTCCCTCCGATGTCTTTATTTTTGTCTCCCCTGTTGCTTTTGGATTTCCTTAGAGACTCCTTATTAGATAGGGCCCGAGGCTTGCAATTCTTGCAGCTGTCATCCACTGTTAGTACACAGGAGCCCAGCTGATGTGGTGGCATACGGACCCCAGAGGCAGGCTTCTGCTCCTGGGCGTCTTCTCCCAGTCAGCTGTGAATCCCAAGGCAGCTGTATTCACCTGCCTGTCCGATTTTCAGGGTGGCGGCTTCTGACTTCAAGTCTCTCATCAATCTTACAAGAAGTTGCTGATTTGCGTGGGTTTGCCTTTTTTCTTGCTGTGAAGTGGGAGTGACAACTTCCAAGGTCTTTACATGTCAGACCAGAAACTGGCGGTCTCACTGCCTTCCATTTCTGAAGGATGTTATTTTTGGATATAGACATTTACTTTGACAATTTCTTTTAGCACATTATAGATGTTGTTCCACTGTCTTCTGTCTTCTATGTTTCTGAGGAGAATTCAGTAGCCATTCCCGTATTTTTCTCTTTTATATTTAATGTATCTTTTTCTCTGGCTGCTTTTACAATTTTCTCCTTATTGCTGGTTTTCACCAATCTGACTCTGATGTGCCTGGCTGGTTTTTACTCTTGTGGGTGTTTATTCTGTTGCAATTCTTAGAAAAATTTTGGCAATTATTTCTTTAAATAATTTTCTTACCACCACCTACCACCCAATCAGGGTTTCTAGTTGCATGAATATTAGACTATTTTTCTCAAGGTGATTAAGGCTATTTTTTTGTTGCTATTGTTCTTGTCTTGTGCCTTTTTTTTCTCTGTGTGCTCTCACTTAGTTTCCAGCTTGCTCATTTTCTGTTCTGTTATGAAGCCCATCCAGTGAAATTTAAGTTATTGAACATGTTTCATCTCTAGAGTTTCTATTTGGTTATCTTTGTATCTTTTATTTCTTCACTCATATATTTCTATAATTCTTTAAAGCCTTGCAAACATTTATAATAGCAGTTCTGGGGTCCTCGTCTGCTAATTCTATCATCCCTGTAATCTCTGGGCCTATTTCTATGGATTGTCTTTTCTTCCAGTTATAGGTGACATTTTTCAGTTTCTTTGTACGTCTAGTAAATTTTCACTGAAGGCTGGGCATTACAAGTTTTACATTACTGAAGATCTGGATTTTACTGTCTTCCTTTAAAGAGTCTGAAAGTTTCTTTGCGTGGGGCACTTAATTTGGTTGTGAGTCAGCTTCATGCTTTCAAGATTTGTTTTTATTTTTTTTTAACGTTTTATTTATTTTTGAGAGACATAGAGACAGAGCGTGAGCAGGGGAAGGGCAGAGAGAGAGGGAGACACAGAATTCGAAGCAGGCTCCAGGCTCTGATGAGCCGTCAGCACAGAGCCCGACGTGGGGCTCGAACTCACAGACAGTGAGATCATGACCTGAGCCGAAGTCGGCCGCTTAACCAACTGAGCCACCCAGGTGCCCCCATGATTTGTTTTTAATATGCTAACAACTTGGATGTAAATTACGGATTTTTAAAAAAGAAATACGTATAAAAATTAAGGATTATACCATAAATAAATCAGGTGTATTCAATTAAAAAACAAAAAAGATTTGTTTTTAAAATTTATTAGGGTAAGTCTAGAGTAAGACTATCCCTTACTCTGCTACCGTGGCAGGAGCCTTCTTGGGTCTGGAAAGAATGTCCTAGATGTCCAGCGAGGTCTCTACACTCCGGCTATTCAGAACTCCCAGCTCTTCGTGGGCTTTCGGAATTGTTTGGCTCATACCTCGTTGGCCAATGTCGTCTGCTTGACCTCAGGGAGAACCACTCTGCACCTGCACAGGATCGTATTTATCCAGACTCAAGGGGACCCCTGTGCATATTTCTGGATCTCTTTCTGGGCTTACCCCCCTCTTCTGTGGTACTCTGCCCTGCACTTCAAGTGACATAGGCCTCCCCAAACGCTTATCTCTTTCCTTGATTCATTGAAACTGCAAAGCTTTCCTTGGGTGCCCCCTCCCTGCCCCACATTCCAGAGAACGCCTCCAGACTGGAAGCTGAATTGACTACGGACCTCTCCTCATTTGTTTATCTTCTCTTATGAAGCATAATCCCATACTGTCCAATGTCTTTAAACAGATGTGTCCTGTATGCCATTCAGTTTTTCTGGTTGCTCATGGCCTGTGAGCAAGACTATTATCAAACGCCAATAGACAGTTTTAGCAGTTCAGTATAGCAAAAAGTATATAGGAGATTCCACATGCTCACTGACGCATTCACTTAATAAACAGCTATTAAACATCTAACAAATTCCTGGCAAAGCACCTCAAAAAAAGCCAAATTGTATCCTGGGAAAAGTCTACCACTCAGAATCAAAAGATCTTGGTTTTGATCTTGGTTCTCTATTTTTTCACACCGACCAGTCACTTAACCTCTCTGAGTCTTATTTCCTTGCTGTTAGAGCAGGATAATAATGTGCCTACTTTGCAGGATTATTGGTAGCGCTAAATACATTGTACGCGAAACAACTAGCCAATTTCTGGCACATAGCCTGAGCCTGATTGATTGCAATGATTATTTTTATCAAAGGTGCTATGAATAGAACTGGAGGGACAATAAATCAGCAGATTGGGGTGAAAAATGCCTGCATTGGAGGCTAGCAATAACCCTATGCCTGGAAGTAAAGGCATAAACTGGGAGCCATCCAAGAGAAAGAAAGAACAATGAAAACTGAGAGCTTAGAGAAACAAACTTTCCCTCCGGTTAAGGAAGGGAAAGCCTCCCAGTCTGCAGCCTGAGATTTTCAGAATAAGTAGTACAGGCTCACCCAAGCCCTGAAAGGCAGACCAGCAGCTACCGATAAAACCAGTGGATTCCTTCAAGACGGAAGACTGAGCGCCAGGAACAACGGGACCCCGTGTCAAGAACGTTATGGTAGCACGTGAATATGGAGAGCAAGATGGCCCTCGGTGTCAGTCTCCGTAACTCGGGTGGAGAGCTGCAGCTAGACGTGAGATTTCATGACAGGCTGAAAGCAGACTGTGCCAAGTTAATAAGCCAAACATGAAAATAACAGTGTTTCCAGTTAATTAGCCGTAGTAGTAAAACCCTTTTGATTTGCCTGTGTGTTCTATTTTTCAGAAATACTTAGGAGAGCTGCAAGAAACGATTACAGGTGAAGGAAGAGGGATAAATGATACATCATAAATAACTGACTACTAATTAACTGGGGACTGAAAAGAAAGAATGAAAGACATAGATGTGAAGCTTCCCATCAGACCATTTCCCAAAGCATGCCAAAATCTACTCTCTGTGTTTTCTGCTCCAACACGATTTGTTAAAGTCACCTTAACAGAAATGTGTTTAAATAAATTAACATTGTGTTAATTTCCTTGTGTTCAGATTTACCTCCTCTAATAAAATGGAAGCACTTTGGATTCAGTCAATGACGACTTATTTTTCCTAATATCCTATTAGCACCAAATGCTAATGTGTGGCCCAAAGCAGGTACTCCATAAGTGTTTTAAGCATAAAAGTTGGAATGGATTAATGAATGGAAAGAAAATAACCTTTGTGACCTAATTAGCAAGAAGAATATTTTGAAGGGATGACTTTTCAAATCAAGTTGGCCACAGATCAGTTAGAACTCTGATGGTTATTACAGTTGGGACACATTTTTATGTAAAGCTTCTGAACACATCATCACCCTCTCCCTCCCCTCACCCAATTTAGCCATAGAAAATACACACTCTCGTGGTTCTGTTGAGACAAACTCTCAGAGGCACTAGCGGCAGGAAATAAACCAGAGCAATTTATTGCATGAGAACTTAATGAAATTTTGGAAATTTTGTCTCATATTCTCATTTTGGTTGGTTTCCACTTTAGCAGATTAAAATTCTTTAAAATACAAGACAATACCAATCAATAAACTGAGGCAGAAATAAGACTTGTTAAATGACATTATGTAAGGGAAGCTGTTTATGAGATTTTTGTCCCCCATCTTCATTAGAATCACCAGATAGGGCTTGCTTATTATTCCTGGATTATTCCTTAGAGTGGATCCTTCGAGAGTGACCAAACTACACTACTGAATAGCCTATATATTGTTTTCAATGTGGTTAAGGATAATTACATATGATGGACTATAAATAAGAGCAATAACTGAATTTGTATAAAAAAACTACCTGACTTAGAGCCCAAGAGTTTACTCTCCAGCCTGTTGTGAATGCCTTTATACGCATAGCCCAGTCCGATGGCACTTTATCACACCAAGGTGTCGCTTTGGGGGTCAAGGCCTTTACCACTATTAGAACAGACTCTGATTTTCATGGCTAATATATTTGCTCAAAGTCTAAGAACCAAATTTATATCAGTTGTACTTTAGATTAGGTGCCATTCAGAGACTCCTCTGAATTCTAACACTGGTTAGGTATTATCCTGGGGACAGTATCCTGTATTTCCTTGGTGTTGCAATATCATTCTTTTCTATTTTATCATGCCCCATCCTCTCTGTAGTCGATATTTATTTTTATTTGGAGGCGGTAGTTTCTGTGATGCCTACACTCTAGTAGTGTGAGGAATGCTTTAAAATCCTTTTAGGGGCACTTGGGTGGCTCAGTCAGTTAAGCGTCCGACTTTGGCTCAGGTAATGATCTTACAGTTCATGGGTTCAAGCCCCACGTCAGGCTCTGTGCTAACAGCTCAGAGCCTGGAGCCTGCTTTGGATTCTGTGTCTCCCTCTCTCTCTCTGCCCCTCCTCTGCTCATGCTCTGTCTCTCTCTGCCTCAAAAATAAATAAACATTAAAAAAATTTTTTTAGTGAAAAAATTAAAATCCTTTTAATATGAATAGTAACTGCTTGATAAGATCCAAAGCTGTCGGGAACCATCTTGGGCTCACAGGTTGAGACGTCTCCCTGTGTGGAAAAGGCAGATGTTGCAAGGTCTCCTACCGAACAACTGGTGCCTAATACTATCTCCTTCTAATAACCTTTCAGGCCTGGACTTCCTGAACTGCTCTGGTTGGTCTCAAGGGATAGAATGCCCTTTGGTTTTATGGTATTTGAAAAAAAGGAACCTGGAGGGCAATGCCTTGATGGATAACATCTGAACGAGAGTAACCTGGCCAGAAGTAACCTCAAAGTTGCCTCTTGGAGACAGGTTACACAAATTGATCATACAGAATAGCAGTTATAAGTTGGTTAAAAATTAGTGTAACTTATGTAGACGTCAGGCCCCTATTGTGTAAATTCACTCACTCATAAAGAATAGAAACTCAGGCAAGCATTAGAAAATTATGTCTCTTCAAGTGATAATTACACTTGCACTTTCCCCAGTACAGTTAACAATGCAAGACAGAATGACTCTTAATCTATCTATATATGATTAACATAGGTCTTAAGGCAACAATGTATGTGCCATCTGCTTGCTCAAGGAACCATAACAACTCTGCTTTCTTCTTAAACATCTTATTTTTTCCCCCTGCCAAAGATTTACCTAACCCTACTTCAAAAACAGTATATGTTCATTAACTTAGGAATAGAATCATAAAAATAGCTAGTTGTCAATCTATGCTTACTGATGTAATGTCACGAAAGTACTCCTTGATGTAATGTCATTTACTGCCTTTAAATAAAGACAATGAGATCAGCAGGGCAGAGTTGCCTGCCTGGTTCCAGAAGCCAGGCAGCTCTCTCAAGTCATTCATCGCGCCGACACCATTCATCCTCCAGAGACACCTGAGAATGCCGCACCCATGGCACGAAGCCTTAAAAAATTGTTTTTTCCCAATTAGACAAAAATCAATGAGGATTTTTTTAAGGGTTAGATTTATATTTTGTAAAATTACAATACTAAGTGAACAATGGGACAAGTTTTGACAAATGGTTGCACCTGTAAAATTGATAGTTCTATCAACATACAGAACATTCCCACTGCTTAGAAAGTTCCCTCATAGACTTTACTAGGCCATCTCCTAGGCCAGAGATAGTCATTCTAAAATTTGATTTCTATAATAAATTGGTTTTTGCCTATTTTAGAACCTCATATAAATTGAACTATATAGAATGCACTACTTTTTATCCACCTTCTTTGGCTTACCGTAGTGTTTGAGAAACTTATCCATGAAATTCATTCATTGCTGAGTAGCATCTGTTTCTTCTGGACTTAACTGTTGCCAGCCAGACAAAAGGGTAGTTTCCAGTTTGAAGCTGCTATAAATACGCTTGTGGATGTATTTTTGTGGACTTTTGTTCTCATTTCTCTTAGAAATAAACCTAAGAATAGACAGAGGGTGGTAGAGGAGGTGTATTTTAACTTCACAAGAGACTGTCATGGTTTAGTGGCTGCTGTGGTGCGCTGCCCAGATCCCCCTTCCAGAACTAATCCACGCATTCCCTCATCTGCTAGAAATGTTGGCAGCTCCCACCAACAGTGCAAGAGCGTCCTCCTTTCTCTGCATCCTCTCCAGCACCTGTTGTTTCCTGTGTTGTTAATTTTAGCCATTCTGTCTGGTGAAAGGTAATATCTCATTGTAGTTTTGATTTGTATTTCCCTGATGATGAGTGATGTTGAGCATCTTTTCATGTGTCTGTTGGCCATCTGGATGTCTTCTTTGGAAAAGTGTCTATTCATGTCTTCTGCCCATTTTTTAACTGGATTATTTGTTTTTTGGATGTTGAGTTTCATAAGTTCATTATATATTTTGGATACTAACCCTTTATCTGATATGTCATTTGCAAATATCTTCTCCTATTCCATAGGTTTTCTTTTAGTTTTGTTGACTGTTTCCTTCGCTGTGCAGAAGCTTTTTATTTTCATACAAAAATATTAAATCCAAGGGTACATGCACCCCAATGTTTATAGCAGCATTATATATAGTAGCTAAATTATGTAAAGTACCCAGATATCCATTGATTGATGAATGGATAAAGAAGATGTGGTATATATATATACAATGGAATATTACTTGGTTGTAAAAAATGAAATCTTGCTATTTGTAACTGTGGGATGGAGCTAGGGAGTATTATGCTAAGTGAATAAGTCAGAGAATGACAAACAAATATGGTTTCACTCATCTGTGAAATTAAAAAAAAAACAAATAAACATAAAAGGGGATAAACGAAGCAAATGAAGAAACAAAGTCTTAGCTATAGAGAACAAAATGAGGGTTGCTGGAGGGGAGGTAAGTGGTGCGATGGGTTAAATAGATGATCAGTATTAAGGAGTGCACTTGTGATAAGCACTGGGTATTGTACGTAAGTGATGAATCATTGAATTCTACTCCTGATATTAGTATTACACTATATGTTAACTAACTGGAATTTAAAGAAAAATTTGGAGAAAGAAAAAAAAAAAAAGAAATGTGAGCAGCTGACAGCTCTAACTTAAATCCCTCTCTTAGACGTGCCCTTGGCAGGAGAGAGCCACCCTACTCAAAACTCAGGGCTGGGACTAGGGTGACACAAGCAAGGTGTGTGGGGAACAAAATTTTAGGAGATACTGCTCTAAGGTTGGTACATGTACAGTTGTTTCTCCTACCAACATATATCTGCACACAAATTCAGAAGGTCTCTCCTCAGGGCATCTGGGTGACTCAGTCAGTTAAGCATCTGATTTCAGCTCAGGTCATGATCTCAAGCCCCGAGACTCAGGTTCATGAGTTCAAGCCCACATTGGGCTCCATGCTGACAGTGTAAAGCCTACTTGGGATTCCTTCTCTCCCTCTCTCTCTCTGCCTCTCCTCCACTCATGCTCATGTGCACGCTTGCTCTCTCTCTCTCTCAAAAAATAAATAAAGTTTAAAAAAAAAGAAAAGAAACTCTCTTCTCTACTACCGTTAAAGGCTAGGCCTATTATGACTTGAGAGGTAGCAACTCTTAGTTTTTGTCTTTATAATAACTTTTTCTCTCTGCAGAACATAATACAACTTAGAAAGCATTTTCATCTGTGGATTCTCTTTTTTTCCTTATATGACGCTTAGCAGGTAGAGAAGGTTTTACGTGCAAGGATACTGATTCAAGACATTAAGCGATGTCGCCAATAACAAAGCCAGAATTAAGTCTAAGTCCTAACACATCACGAGTACCAACCTTTTCCATAACTGCCTTCCGAATATGCTGTAAGTTCCTTCCTGGCAATTTGGCTTACAAAGAGAACAAGGTAAACGAGTGGGAAATGCATGGACACTGATGATATAAAATTTCCTTCGGCCAAACTACGAGACAATGACGAAACACACTGCTTCTGCGTGAATCAACTATCTCTGATAGCGCTTTTCTCTAACCTGTGAAAATTGCTTTTCTCATTATATGTAATTCTGTTTCATTTCTTAGCACTAAACTGTTAGCAGACCTAAGGTTTATTCTTATTCTTTTAATAAACTGGACTATCATTTTAGGTAAATCATATCACTTCTCAGAGTTTCATATTACCCATCTGTAAAACTGGCTCTCAGATGAATGTGTGATTTCAGAGACTCTGTGTGTGTGTGTGTGTGTGTGTGTGTGTGTGTGTGTGTGTAAACTACCATACTATTATCACTATCGATCTGTCATTTCATGAAAGAAGAAAATAAAAGAGACTCCTGAATGAATATATTCAGGCAGATGCGATCAATATATAAAGGCCACTATCATAATTAAGCTTGAGCCGAGGACTAGCCTTTAGGAATGACAGTCTCGGGTGATCTCTGAGACCCTTTTAATTTCTGAAGTTACCAGCTTTTCTAAAGGCAACATGAAAGTGTTTGTGAAAAGCATGGTCCTTGAGGGTAGCAGTTCATAATGTTTTTGATTTTCTGCAGGAATTTCATTAAGAGGCTTGTCACTGGGAGCTGGACACCAGAGACAGGTTGGACCGAAGAAATCTGGTAAGTAAAAGCGAAGTTTGTCTGCAAGATTGTTTTGTTCAGGGGCGATCTACATCCACAAAGTGCCTCAAGTTTTAAGAGCCACACAAACAACACACTGCCCCTCAGCCCTGCGAGGCCAGCAAGGCCAACTTGATCTGCAGCAGGTCGTGGCCCTTGAGCTTGATGGCTGAAGTAGGCAGTAGGTCTTTCATTCCCAGCATTCATTTTTTTTTAATGTTTACTTATTTTTAAGAGAGAGAGAGAGACAGTGCTAGCAGGGGAGGGGCGGGGGTGGGGGGACAGAGGAACTGAAGAAGGCTCTGCGCTGACAGTAGAAAGCCCCACGCAGGGCTTGAACTCACAAATAATGAGAGCCTGACCTGAGCCAAAGTCAGACACTCAACCAACTAAGCCACCCCGGCACTCACCCCAACAATCATTTTTAATGGAAGCAAACTTGAAAAGGTCCCTCTGACATATTCTGTCTGACAGGGAAGGAGTGACACTAGCAGTTTCAAACCCCATTTGTCAGCAAACAATTCAACTTCACCCCGTACATTCTTCTTTTTCCCATTTACTTTTTTTAAAGTTTTATTTAAATTCCAGTTAGTTAACATACAGTATAGTATTAGTTTCAGGGGCACGAGATAGTGAACTTGTTGTGATGAGCACCGGGTGTTGTATGGAAGTGTTTATAAACACCCATTTACTTTTTAAAAGTACACTTTTTTGTGTGTACTTTTTATGAAAAGTACTCTATCTAGTACACCCGTTTACTTTTAAAAGTGTACAGGGGCGCCTGGGTGGCTCAGTCGGTTGGGCGGCCGACTTCAGCTCAGGTCATGATCTCACGGTCTGTGAGTTCGAGCCCTGCGTCGGGCTCTGTGCTGATGGCTCAGAGCCTGGAGCCTGCTTCACAGTCTGTGTCTCCCTCTGTCTCTCTGTCCTTCTCCTGCTCACACTCTGTCTCTATGTCTCTCAAAAATAAAAAAATAAAATAAAAGTGTACAGTAATAAGTAAGTCTTCTGCTATCCTTTGTAGTTTGTAAGCAATGTCATTTAATCCTCTTAGCGATCAGTCCTTTCTCATGGAGACACTGAGACACAGACCAGAGATATGACCTTCACAACACCACATAGCCAGAGACCAGTGGCATCAAATTATTTGTCTGGATTACAGTCGTTCCAGATTAAAATCTCTATGGATGGACACTGAATCTGTATCCATAGCACCAAGTCCATGCCCAGTATGTGAAAGGCACTCAGTGACTATTTTTTGACCAAATGAATGGATGAATAATTATACTAAGAAAAGAGAGAGTAGGATTTATGCTGCTTTTTAGTCACCTATGGCTAGATGTCATGAACTTCCTGAGAATTTCTGGAAGTGCAAACATGGAGATGCCTAGGGCCATGATCAGCTTCCTATTTTTATTTCATTAATACATACACATTGACCTACTTCTACATGAAAGGCAGGATGTTAAATGCTATAAAGATTTTACAAGAATATGTATGAATCTTACTTATTTATGTCTGGAAAATGATGTTAGTGAGTAGAAAAATCATAATTTCCCTATACCCATTCTACCTCTTCCTCCTACCTCCTATCCTGTCTGCTTCCCATCAATAAGGTTGGTAAATGCAAGCATTAGCCTATAGACACAGGGTTAATGTTAAGATTTCCTGTTATTCATCCCAGATTGCCATGACAGTCAAACAAACAGGGAAATAATAGAGAGATATACCAGCTTTTCCATCATGACCATGTTCCTGGGAAACTAAATATGTCTTATTAAGTCAAAGGCTTTGTTCTACTGACTTCCAGTAAAAATGAACAAGTTCATTCTCATTTACTGTCATCTTCAGTTAGTAAGAATCCCTAACACAAAAAACTCAAATTAATAATTCTCAATCCTGAGCACACTCACCAAGGGAGTCTTAAAAACATATAATGGAATTTCCTGACTTCACCCAAGATCAACTAAACCTGAATATCGTGGTTTCACTTTCCAATTGCTTTTCAAAAAAGAGAGAAAGTTAGGAGCGAATATATAGTTTTGCTATATACGGAGCAGAGAAATGAAGAGGTAGAGGGAGAGGGGATGTGAGGTAAAGGGAATGTTATTTTTGAAGATGAAACATCTTACACCGTGTTTATATCCTGTTGGGAAAGATCCAGTAGAAAGAGAAGAAGAAATATATTAAAGATTTGGGAGACAACGCAATTGCTAGAGGCAAGTCACTGAGTAGGTAAGAGGGAATGGATCCAGGGCACATGAGCAGGGCTGGTCTTTGATAAAATCATGAATCTTTATCTATATTAAAGGAAGAAAGGCAGAGTGTGGTCAGTTGGTAGATGTCATGGTAAGAGTATGTAGAAATTCTACTTTCTCGGGGCGCCTGGGTGGCTCAGTCGGTTAAGTGTCCGACTTCAGCCCAAGTCGTGATCTCACAGTTTGTGAGTTCGAGACCCGCATTGGGCTCTGTGCTGACAGCTCAGAGCCTGGAGCCTGCTTCGGATGCTGTGTCTCCCCCCCTCTGCCTCTCCCCCCGCTCATGCTCTCTCTCTCTCAGTAATAAATAAAAGTTGAAACAAAAATAAACAAATAAACAAACAAACAAATAAATAAAAGAAATTCTACTTTCTCAATTAAACTGGAAGTAAGGTAAAAAAAAAAAAAACAGTGGGGAGAGGGGAGAGGTGTGTTGGAGGTTTGAGAAGCCAAGCAAAGATATGAAATTGTTACCTAGCAAAGGAGCATAGTGACTGAACCAGGAAATTATGGAGCAGACAAAAATGCCACATCAACAAAACAGATGAAGACCTGCTCTCATGGCATGTACATTCCTATGACAGAGTAAACGAACAAATAATCAACCTGATGTCAGATAAACTCTATGAAGAAAATTAAATGGGGGTAATGCATAATAAGGACAGGATGCCCTCAGTAGGAAGAAGACCTTTTGATTAGATAACATTTGGAAAAGATCTGAATAAAATCAGGGAGCAAGACTGGGTGGAGGTGGAGGGATTATTCCCCCCCCCCAAAGAGAACCCCAAGTGCCAGGTCCCTAATGGAACATGCCTGATGTATTTAAGAAACAACAAGTAGATGCATGTGGCTGGAATGGAGTGAGCAAAGGATAGAGAGAGAATGGAAAGGCAGAGATGAAGCCAAGGGACAGACTGAGATGCCCCTTGTAGAGCATGGTAAGGATTTTGAGTTTACTGAGCAAGGTTAAGGAAGCCACTGGAGGGGTTTAATCAGGGAATCGGTGATCAGACTTCCTTTTTAAAGAATCCCTCTGCTAGTCTACTGACAATAGACTTTAAGGTGGCAAGTATGGAATCATGAAGACCAGTTAAGAGATGTTTTCAGTAGTTCAGGGGGGAGACAATGGTAGCTTGGGAGTGGTAGAAATGGAGTAGCAGAACGTGGCCCAATTCAGAATACATTTTGTAGATAGAACATAGCAAGACTTGATGATGCAATGTGAAAGATGGTCAAGGAGGAGAATCCTAGAAGACTTCAAGTATGTTGGCCTGAGCAATGGAGCAAACGGCAATGCCATTTACAGAGATGGAGAGCTTTAGGGGAAGAGGGAATCAAGAGTTCAGTTTTAGCACTTTTCATGTAATATTGCCATTATTAATATATGTGACTATCACTCCATTAGATGATAGCCATTAAGGTAAGAACTACAAATCCCCAACTGCCTCAGCACGTAGCCCAAGTTTTAACATAGGAGAGCTTGATACTATGATATAATGAGAACCCTATGTTTTGTCTTTGTCCTGATTCCTGGCACGTGGGCTTCTGGGACCCTTGGAATTCTCTGAGTGATAGGGGCTAGAGGAAGTGTCTTTTGTTATTCATAACAAGCCATTTGCAGCCATGCTTGGGTCTATGCTAATGAGATGACTGGTTGCTGGCGTCCAGGAGAGGGCTTCAGGACTGAGGCTGGCTGCCAGAAAGACCAAGGCATGACTGAAGGACTGGAGCTTTCAGCCCCACTCCCTGGCCTCCAGGGAGGAAAGAGGGGCTGGAGGAGGTTGAATCGGTCATGACAGACCAATGACTTGATCAATCATACCGATGTAATAACACCTCCATAAAAACTCCTGAACGTGTGTTTGGAAAGTTGTGTTGGTGAACAGATTGGAGTGCGGGGAGGGTAGCATGCTTAGAGACAGCAAAGAGGTGCCATGCTCTCCCATTCCCTCCTGTGTTCTACACATCTCTTCCATTTGGCTGTTCCTGAGCTGTGACTTTGATAAAAACCAGCAGTAGTAAGTAACGCACTTTCCTGAGTTCTGTGTGCCATTCTAGCACATTCTCAAACTTGGGGGAGGGGGGGATGGTTACGAGAACCCTTCCAACTTTGTAGCCAAGTCTGACAGAAGTGTGAGTTACCTGGGGACCTAACACTTGTAACTGGCATCTGAAGTGAAGGAAGTCTTGTAGAACTAGGTCTTTTTTTTTTTAAGTTTATTTATTTTGAGAGAAAGAGTGTGTGTGCACATGCACACATGAGTATGAGGAGGCAGAGAGAGAGGGAGGTAAGAATCCCAAGCAGGCTCTGCATGGTCAGCAAGGAGCCCAACACGGGGCTCAGTCCCACAAACTGTGAGATCATGACCTGAGCCGAAATCAAGAGTCAGACGCTTAGTCAGCTGAGCCACCCAGGTGCCCCTAGAACTGGGCCTTTAAATCTATGAAGTCTGATACTAACTCTGGATAGTTTGTGTCAGAATTGAACTGAATTGTAGGACACCCAGTTGGTATCCAAAGAGTTGGAGAATCCATTGGCGTGAGAAAAAAACCCTCACACGTGTGGTATCAGAAGTACTGTGAGTGAAAAAATACCAGAAGTAGGTAGTTCTTAAAATTCATTGAACAAATATTTAGTCTATTGAAAGATTAACTGTTTGCCAAGAATTTACTATTTACATTTGCTTTAAATCATGGGACCAAAATGTAACTTTATATCCAAAATGAGAGATATTTTTAAAACACAACCAAAAGCTTCTTTTTTTAAGACTTACAAAATAAACAAACTTCTGGCAAGTTTCATTTTAAAAGAGGGAGTATAAGCATAAATAAGCAATATTAGGAATAAAAATAAAAGGGTGTATAGGTAGAGATTCTGAAAATCATAAGAGAGGACTGCCAATAATCTAGGTCAAGAAATTTTAAAACTTATATAGATTGGACAACTTCTTAGAAAACTACAACAAGCAAGATTAAAAATAGAGCTACCACATATGATCCAGCAATTTCACTAGTGGGTATCTATCCAAAGAAAATGAAAACACTAATTCAAAAAGATATCTGCAGCCCTATGTTCGTTATAGTATTATTTACAAGATCAACCTACGTGTCCTTTGATAGATGAGTGGATAATGAAGATGTGATATATATACATGGAATACTACTCAACCATAAAAAAGAATGAAATCTTGCCATCTGTGACAATGTGAATGAACCTGAGGGCATTATGCTAAGTGAAATAAATCGGAGAAAGATAAATACAGCATGATTTCACTTACAAGTGGAATCTGAACAAACAAACAAACAACACAAAACCCACACTCATAAGTGCAGAGAACAGAGTGGTGGTTGCCATAGGGGAGGGAGTTGGAAGAAGGCAAAATGGGTGAAGAAAATCAAGACATACAAATTTGCAGTTATAAATAAATAAGTGATAGGGGATATAATGTGTAGTATGGGGAATGCAGTCAGTAATAGTGTATCAGCTTTGTTGGCGACAGATGGTAACCAGACTTAGCCTAGTGATCGGTTTGCAATGTGTACAAATGTAGAATGGCTATGCTGTACACATGAAACTAATACAATATGGCATGTCTATTTTGGTTCAATAAAAATAAATAAAAATAAAAACACAAAATAGAAGTCATACCTTTGAAAAAGGGAAGGGAGAGAGGTGGGCTTGGCTTAACTCTGTTTCTTTCCTTTCTTCCTTTTTTATTAGAGAGAGCTAAAGCAAATATGGCAAAATGTTAATATTTGTTTAATCTTTGGCATAGATAATAAGTGTTTTCAATGCATGATTTTCTATACATGAAATCTTTCATCATTTTAAAAATATTTTCTTTTTAAGAGGCATAATATAATTGCTTTAAACATCTTCCTTTGTGATAAAATTGGGCAATAAATCCTTTGTCCATAAAAGGGCAGTTCATTCTATCTGTCTTGAGTGTAAATAGTGAAGAAAATTTTTCTTTTGTGTGTGTGTTTATTTTGCAATTGGAATATTAAACAGGCAATTTTCTTTAACATATGTTGGTTGTCTTACAAAATAATCTGGATCCTTTTACAAGTCAGGTTGCTGAGTTGATCATATTGTGAAAGACTAAGGAAGTGATTAGAAACAGATGTGACATTTTAAAAGCTTCTACCATAAAAAAAAAAAAAACAGTAAAAAGACAAAGAGAGAACTGGGGGAGGGGGGGACAGTCAAAGTTATATTGCTTTCCATAGGCATCCCTTTGCCCTGACTAAAGAAAGCTCATCACTACCCTCCACCCCAAATATATAGAGAGGATAGTTTTCTCCATACAGATAAGAAAGAAGACTGATTCAGGAGCTGATTGCTCAGAGACACAATTAAGAATCAAACCAGGGGTGCCTGGGTGCTCAGTCAATTGAGCGTCCGACTTCGGCCTAGGTCATGATCTCACCATTCCTGAGTTCGAGACCCATGTCAGGCTCTGTGCTGATGGCTCGGACCCTGGAGCCTGTTTCAGATTCTGTGTCTCCCTCTTTCTCTGTCCCTCCCCAACTCATGCTTTGTCTTTCTCTCTCTCATAAATAAACATTAAAAAAAAAAAAAGAATCAAACCAGTATCAGTGGCTGGAATCTTGTGACGCCTAGTTAAAAGGGGAAAAAAGCATCAATGTAGGATTTATATACTGTAAAGCTCTACAGGAATGGTAGCAAAATAGGTAGCAAAAGAATACAGAGTCTCAAGAAACTGAGGTAGTTATGGAATTAACTAAGTAGACTAATTTCTGTCAATTACTGGAACCCTGGTTAAAAATCCCTACGGCTTACTTTGCTCTTTTCCAAAGGAAGCATCAAATATTTCTCAGTGTTGTTGGGAGACAGTTTGTTTCTGAACATCTTCTGAGCAGAGATACTGGATATTTTGTTGTGGACTAATGTATCAAGGATATTTACATAGTAAACAACCTAGGAAAATAGTGTCTCCCTCCGGAACAGAAAGCAGGTTTTCTGTATTGCAGTCCAATACAAAAGACAGAGGTTGCCTAAACGTAGGATTCCCCAGCTGTGAAGCGATGCCCCTGAATGTGCAGCATCCACCTGAGACCTGCCACATCGCCCCACAGAGTTTGGAAGTCAGGGGAGCCAATGAGAATGAGAAGCTCATGCTGCTTGCTGTCCTGTGAGTAATAAAGTCCGTTGTCTCTGATCCAGGGATCTTGTGACTTCTCTAAGCACCCACAAAACCACGGCAGAGTAACCTGCCATGTGTAGCTTAAAATCTCAGACCTGCACAATTCTCAACAAGTATTACTTCTATGATTGATGGTTGAATATATCAAGTTTGGACTCAACAAATATGTATTGATTAATTATTACAGGCCAGGCACTCTGCTAAAGAAAGCATTTGACATCTGTTGTTTATTTAATCCCCATATTGGCTCTAGGAGGAACTGAAGCAGAGCTAGGTTGCACAATCTACCAAAAGTGACACAGTTCATAAGTAACAGCTTTAGGCCCCCAGTCCAGTCAGCCTGACTAGAGTATCCACTCTTAATGACTTCCTCTCCCTACAGTAACACTTTCAAGTGGCAATTGTTGTCCCTATTAACAATAAGGGAACTGATTCTGAACGGTTCATATTCAGAAGTCACAAAATTCACTCATGTGAAGTTACGCTATCAACTCCATTGTAAAATCAAAAGGTACTATGGATTATGAAGAAGTAGCGTTCAAATATTTGGCATTAAAATCCTGATTCTTGCTATACTCTTGCAGTATTTTCTGTTCATTTTGTAAGTAAGTCTTTTATTGAAAGCCAGTGAAGCAAATTGTTGCAGATAAAATCAACTAAAAGATGCTAAAATTAATGGAAAAAAGTTTGGGGAGAAACGGTATTTTCATAATTGCAAATTATCTTCCCCGAAAAACTTATTATTGACTACAAAAGAAAAATAGAAACTTTACAGTGAAAGAAGCCCAGCAGACACTAATTTAGCCCAATGATTAAGCCGCATTGCCAAGGAGAAGACAATGGATGTCATAAACTCCTTGATATGATACACTGAGGAGGACATAGTATTTTTCCGGTATGCTGTCGAAACAATGCATATCTCATTCCAATCATGAGAAAACATCAGACCTACCCAAATTGAGAGACATTCAACAAAACAGCTAACCAATATTCCTCAAACGTGTCAGGGTCATGAAAGTGGAGGAGAGACATAACACCTGTTATAGACTAGAAAGGACAAAGGGGAAATGACAGTGAGACACAATGAGAGATTGTGGATCTTGGAACAAACAGGGAGGAACATTCATGTTAACACAGGTCTAATTAGAAAAAGGTCTACAGTTTACTTAGGAATGGTCATTGCTTGTACCTAATAATCACACTTAAGATGTTAACAGTCGGGAGAGCAGGGTCAGGGATAAAAGGGAGAGTTTTTCATATTCTTTTTTCAACGTCTCTGTAAGTCTGATATGAATTCAAAATAAAAAGTTTTTAAAAACCTAAATCATTCTGTCATTTATATAAAACGAGGTGTTAAGAAATGTACTATAGTAGCTAAGGGGAGCCTGGCCTGGCTCTGTCAGGGTGCTGAGCGTGCCACTCTTGATCTCAGGGTCATGTTTGAGCCCAAGTTGGGTGTAGAGATTACATACATACATACATACATACATACATATACACATATGAGTTTGAGCCCCACATTGGGTGTAGAGATTACTTGAATGAATGAATGAACTTAAAAATTTTTTTAATGTTTATTTATTTTGGAGAGAGAAAGAGAGAGAGAGAGCACGCATGAGTGGGTGAAAGGGGTAGAAAGAGAGAGGGAGACACAGAATCTGAAATAGGCTCCAGGCTCTGAGCTGTCAGCACAAAGCCCAACAATGGACTCAAACTTGAGAACAGTGAGATCATGACCTGAGCTAAAGTCAGATGCTTAACTGACTGAGCCATCCAGGCGCCCCTGAATAAACTTTAAAAAAAGAAGAAGAATATACTATAGTAGTTAAGAGCCTGTTCCCTGTATTCAAACTCTAATTCTACTATTTACTAACGTTATCATGTGGGGAAAGTTATACTAATCATTCTGGGCTCCAATGTCCTCATCTCACAAGTGAGTGGCACAATAATTCCCACTGTGTAAAACGGCTGTGAAGGATAAATAAGGGAATCATTGCTAAGTGGTAAAAGCAGAGGTTGACACAGAATAAACACTCAATAGATGTTGTCTTTTTCATTGTTAACAGGCAGTGGTTCACCTAAGCCAGGTGTTCTTGGGTTTCACCTGTCCAAAGATGGTCTAATCAAATGCACCAACTCTTAGAAGTGACAAGCAGGCAAGTATGGACAGCAGAGTTGTGGCCTCATTACAGCCTGCGCTGAACCTGGGATTGCAAGCTCAGATGCCAAGAGGGGCCAAGCCTGCAACACCAGAGTGAAGTCAATCTGGGCAAGAGGGTGGTGAACTAGAATCAGGTACCCTGTCCCAGGGAACTGCTGCACTTGTGCTATCATAATACACTGTGGTCCAATCCTGCTAGGTGTTTCACTTTTCAAGAAGAACAAGAAGTTTTTATAAGAAAACTCCCAATTTCTAAACGTTAACAAAAAATTTAGAAATGTAAAATCCTCTAAGGCAAATACTACAAAAGCCAAACCAACCATATCAGTGCACTAGGTGTAGCCAGTAGCTTCTATTTTGTGTGTGTGTGTGTGTGTGTGTGTGTGTATGTGTGTGTGTGTGTTTATTTTAGAGAGAAAGAGAGTGCACGCGCTGGTGTGCACTCAAACAGGGGAGGGGCAGAGAGATAGGGAGACGACCTGAAGCAGGCTCCAGGATCTGAACTGTCAGCACAGAGCTTGATGTGGGGCTCGATCTCACAAACTGTGAGATCATGACCTGAGCCAAAATCAAGAGTGGGATACTTAACCCACTGAGCCACCCTGGCAACTCTGGGACTTCTTTCTCTCATCAGCTAATTGAGGAGTGTTTGGTGGGATAGGGTATAAAATCCCTTGGGGTATTTTAATGCAGTAATTCCGAGATATCAAATGCTCTGTTTGTCTTAATGATTTTATTTGAGAGAGAAAGAGTGCAAGCGTGAGCAGGAAGGGGCTGGTGCAAAGAGAGAGGGAGGCAAAGTTTCCGAAGCAGGCTCTGTGCTGACAGCAGACAGCCCAATGTGGGGCTCAAACTCACTAACTGTGAGATCATGACCTGAGCTGAAGTTGGATGCTTAACTGACTGAGCCACTCTGGCGCCCCTCAAATGCCCTTAAATGTAGAGATGAAATGTTTGCTACTGCATCTCCCCCTGCCCTCCTTCTAAAACACACACACCCCAACACCCAGAGGAAATCCACAGTTCCCTTGTTTGAACCCGTTGTTTTCTT
Source organism: Paguma larvata (assembly GCA_030068075.1). Taxonomy (NCBI): domain Eukaryota; kingdom Metazoa; phylum Chordata; class Mammalia; order Carnivora; family Viverridae; genus Paguma; species Paguma larvata. The sequence continues at coordinate 43,819,009 of CM057833.1, forward strand.
TCACCAAGTGGCTGTCTGCAAATGTTTTCTGATTGTAACAGAAATGAGGCCACCTTTCCCGGAGGAGATTGAGTTCTTTTTCTCTTGAGATGCTGTTTACTGAAATAAACCCCACCTCCCTCTTTGTTTGGCTTTTCCTTTTTAAGCAATCAAAGCCAACTGGCAGAGCTAGCTAGCCCGTTCAGTCCAAGTTTGTCCAATCCAGTGTGGCATCTTTATTTCCTTTCTTCTTTTTTCTTTTCCTAAGCTAATGTACAGGACAGCCCCAAGGTCCTTTGCAAGAGGCAATTGATTCCATAAGCATTGACCAAGAGTCTCCCATGCACCAGGCACTGTGGGGAAGAGCGTGGAGAGGAAGGAGAAGAGGGGAGCTGACCCTGACTCTGAGCTCAGGATCATAGAGAGGCAGGGTACGGCAGGGTGGGGTAGAACCTCAGAGACATCTAGTCTGATGTCCCCCAAGTGTTTTCATGCAACACTTGTCCAGTGAGTAGCTCCTCACTGGTGTGGATGACATTGAAAAAAATAAAATGCATACCATAGCTGCAAATCTGGATTCACAATGTACCTGACCATATGAAAGATTCTGAGAATTGTGTTTCATTTTGTGTAATTCTGTTCCCCAAGTTTATATGGCCAAGTGACTTGTGTGTATGTGTGTGTGTATTCATGTGCGCATAGGTAACACTGATTAATGGCAGAATTGAATTTGCAACAAGGTGTTTTGACCTAAAAGTCCTACTCTCTTGCTGGTCCTTTAGCTGTACCCACGAAGAAGTCAGCCATTCAAAATGGAGGCTACCAAGGGGCACCTGGTGGCTCAGTTGGTTAAATGTCTAACTTCAACTCAGGTCATGATCTCACAGTTCGTGAGTTTGAACCCCACATCAGGCTGTCAGTGCAGAGCTCACTTTGGATCCTTTGTCCCCTTCTCTCTTTCTCTCCTTTTTCTCACTCATGTGTATGTGTACTCTCTCTCTCAAAAATAAACATTAAAAAATAAATAAATAAAACAAAACAAAAAGAAAGAAGTCCCAGAGAGGTTGAGTGGCTTCCCTAAGGAATACGTTCTACCACATTCCCTTCCTCCACTACTCCCTTCTGCCTAACATTCTTTCCCAGTATGCTACCTCTTAAAGCACAGGAGGAACATTTTAAGCAATGGTTTACAAAGCCACAACTCTAAATAAATAACACCAGCAACAGCAAAACATACAAACATGGGAAGGTCAAACAGAAGAGCTAAGTGTTAGTCAAGGTGAAGAGTTCAACTCTAAAGCAACATAATTGCATATGCACATCCCAAGAAAATCTAATAACACTGCTGGGAGATATTATAAACTATTATGATAATAATAGCTCCGCCCAACAACCAACATTTACTCAGATCTCCGTGTGTGCCAAGCACCATCATGAATGCTTCTGTTCTGTGTCTTGTTCATTCCTCCAGTGATCCCCCTCTCTGCAGGAAATGGGGCGCCACCACTATTTTAACAGACAAGAGAACTGGGGGTTAGGAGGCCTAAATAATTGTAATGCCCAATGTTACACTTGAGAAGTAAACGGGTCACGATCTGGGCCCAGATCTATCTGGTTCCACAGCCCTGCATTCTCCTACACCACCAAATGGAACAATGAGAAGTTACCTAGGCATTAGGATGTATAAGCCAATGTTTGCAGATCTAAAGAAATACTCATTCCTTGTCTACTGTGTGCACCACATGTCAGTCCCTGTGTGGTCAGGGCTGAGGAAGAAGCAATGAATCAGACCCCAGCGAGCACTCAAGAACCGAGAAGGGGAGGAAGATAAGGGCAGTATTATGATCCGGGTGACCTGCGAGCACTGCGGAGGCCCATAACACTGGATTGGAAGGTCCTGGAAGAGTACTTGGAATTGATGGCATCAGAGACGATCCTTGAAAGAGAAGAGAGTTCTCAAAGGGGAAGCAGGAAGAAAATCCTGCTCTGGACACAACCAAAGGTTTGGAAGGCCAAGGGTATGGAGGAGAAAACACGGGCTAGAACATGGCTGGGGTGGGAGGTGTGTAGCGAGGCAGAGGGAGATGCATGTGGAAAACCTGAGCATCTTGAATTTCAGGCTGAGCGACTTGAACTTCATGTTGTAGGTAATGAGGATGGAGTGCACAAGTTTCAATTTCAAACGTGGGACTATAGCAATGACCCGAGTGAAACAGGCATGGGCCTGTGGGTAACGTGGGTTAAAAGGGAAAACGAGCTATTCTAATCAGATCTGTGTTCGAATTCTAGCACTGCTCACTACTAGCTGTAGGACCTTGGATAAATGACCTCTCTGAGCCTCAACTTCCCCATTTGTAAAATGGGAATAATAACAAGAACATCCCAGCTCACGGAGTTTGCTGTGAGGGTTAAGCAACAATCTCCCAAAGTGCTTTTGAAAACGCCTCACACATGTGAGCCATTATTCACATGGTGGGTCCTGATTTGCATAATGTTTGGTTTGTCAGTGGTTTTGGGTAATCAATGCCAAGGTCTTTTTTTTTTTTTCCTTTCAAACTTGCCCTCTGGCTAGGATTCGCGGAAAGTTGGTGGTGTAGCAGAAACGAGCACTAGTTTTAGAGACAGGCAGGCGCAGTTTCTAATTCCGACACAACCCCGGTTGTTGGCGGAGCCCAAACGGAACAACATGAGGCCAATTACGACCCCGGTCCGAGCTTTAGGGTCCTTTCTCAGCACGGCGGGGAGCAGGGAGTTGATAATCAGCACGGGCTGATACCCTTCTGTCTTCCTTTCTGCGTCACCTCCTTTCTCTGGGCCTCAGTTCTCTCAGGAAAACGGGCCTAAAATCTGCACCAGGTACTTACAGAATTATTCTGAAGACAAGTGGCAGACGGGATAACGCAGACCAGTGCTCTATAAACCGAATCTCTTTACAAACACATGTGATCATTACCCAGCCAACGTTCAAAAGGTTCCACTGAAATGCTGAGTCCCTGAGGCAAAAAGAGGTTAATATCCAGAGCAGCCACACGAGCTCCAAGGAAGAAGAACAATGAAACTTTCATCCCCTGCCCAATAATAGTGAAAAACGGTTTACCTTGGTGAGACTATTCACTGCTACCCGGTGAAAACCGGGCTAAATGCTATAAAACGAGGCCTGTTAAATCCACACAACTGTGTTTCCTGCCTGGCCTCAGTCTCACCTCTTCTTTCTCCTCTCCCAAATCACAGCCCTTCCTCCGCCCTTCTCACCACGGGAAGTCTGACATCTGTGAAGGCCATAAAACATACAACACAATGGAAAAAAATCACCCTAGTGCACACACAGACACACACACAACACACGCAGGGTACGTCACCCCTTCCCCGCGATATCTCTAAGAAAGGAAATACCCAACTGGGAAGGGCTTCATCAGTGGAGTCACCGAGCAGCCCTGGTGACAGTGGACGTGAACATTTCCTGAATCCTTTCCACATGCTCAGGACAGTAGGACATGCAGACTCGGCCCAGAATCAGCCCCGTATGGACATTAGAGGCTAAATGTCCTTTAATTAATGGCATTATCAGAGCACCTGATGCAAGGTTCTGCAAGAGTTACTGAGCGATGGGGGACCCACCTTGGGTTTCTTCTGTCACAGGGAGACAAATGTTGCCCCACAGATCACTCACAGATGCACAATGCCCAGATTTGGAAATGTTGTGTTTCTGTTTTTATTCTTGCTCACACCCCTTTGGGAACAGAGTACACGGAAGCGATGTGGAAAGTATACTGGACTAGAAGGGAAACCACCCAAATGGGAGTACTAATTGTGTTCCCTGTAAGTTAAGTCTTGGGTGTGTCATCTGCTCACCTGTAATATGGAGTAATAATGCCATCTCCCAAGCTTGTGGGGAGCTCAACAGAAGCATTCCGGAAATAAAAGGGCCGTTTATATTTCTTGTGTTGAAAAAACGTGAGCGGTCTTCATTCTAAAAAGCAACGAATGGCAGATAGGAGACACGGGGACTGAATCCTGGCTCTGCCACTAAATGGCCACGTGACCTTCACAAATGATTTCACCTCTTGGAGGTTCACTTTCCTCACGTCACTCAAGAAACAATTCACAAAACCTCTGTCATATGGAAGGCAATGTGAATCATTCTATAAAGTTTTAGTCGAACGTAAGGGATAAATATTGTATTCTTGAGTAATTCATACTGGTCAATTATGCGAATTACACAAGGTCATCACTTCAATGTGGTTATCTTCCGTTATGATCTCCATTTCTAAGTTCTATTATTCTCTGAGATCTTAACCTTCCATTCCAACTTACATTTTCCCAGGTTTGAAATACTAAATATTTTTAATTTCTACTTTACCATTTTAGCCATATCAGGGTAGCCATATTGAGTAAGCTACTGCAAACACTTTGTAGGATGATATGTGATAATGATGTATCGACAAATACGAGCAGAGAAAAATGTTCCCGGATTAAAGTTCATTGATTTTGCCTACGTAAATCCGATGTCACTTTCTGATTACCTGGTCTCAAACCTAGCCCAATGTGAGGATTAAAACAGAGATGCTTGCTTTTACAAGGTTAGATAATGCTAAAAACAAAACAAAACAAAACAAAGCAAAACAAAACAAAAAACCAATAATAGCCATTTTCCTGATAACTTGTTTTGAAGATAGGAGGAAATGTTGAAATCGAAGAGTGCTCTCTCTTGAATACTATGGAAACCAGGGACAACTCCCACCAGGAAAGGGATGTGGGGGGGGGGGGGAAGGGGCAAAGAGGAGGGCATGGCTGGCCAAAGACAGCTGGTTGTACAGAACACCCACGAGGCATCAGTGTCTCATAGTTGCTAACACATTTAAATCCTCAAAGGCTTGTAAGGAAGACGGCACCATCCCCTCTTTACAAAGTAGCCCACGTGACTGTGGAATTCAGGCCCAAGTTTTTCTGACCGAATTTGCACCATCTTTTCACTCTGCCATGCAGATCCTCTTTGTACCATTTCCTAACTTCACTGACTATTAGCACTGCCTCTGGCAGCACCCTCTGCTGCTGACCTATGATGCCCCTGATATGCAAGTGAGCCCACGGGGGGCATAATATACCCAATCTACCCCAACTCTTTCTCCCTCCCTTCCCTTCTGACTCCTGTTACACTGCTGCTCCATGATGCCCACATAAAGGACAGAGTAGGCTTAATAAAGAATCAGCCAGGGGGCACCTGGGTGGCTCAGTAAGTTAAGCACCCAATTTTGGCTCAGGTCATAATCTCACGGTTCACAAGTTCGAGCCCCGCATCAGGTTCAGTGCTGTCAGCGCAGAGCTTTCTTCGGATCCCCTGTCCCGCTCTCTCTCTGCCCCTTACCCACTTGCTCTCCCTCAAAATAAATAAACATTAAAAAAAAATTTTTTTAAATAATCAGCCAGCATCTCAGTGTATGCTGTATCCAGAGTGAGGAGGAAAAGTTCCCAGTTATGCTCAAGAGGCATTGTCTTCCATTTTAGAAGCTTGAATTATGTGAGACAACCCGGACTGGCATAAGGAAGGAGCCCAGAACTGTGTCATAAAGATATGAGTTGAAGTCCAGGCTCTGTAGTGGCACTTTCTATGATAATGGAAATGTTCTATAGCTGTGCTGTCCAATATGGTAGCCACTAACCACATGTGGCAATAAAGCACCTGAAATGTGACTAGTGAAACTGAATGACCCCGTGTTTAATTTTATTCAGAATTAACTAATTTACATTAAAATGGCAATATGTGGCCAGTGGTTACTCATTTGGATAGCATAGTTTTCTTGCTGCCTAGCTCTGGGACGTTAAGCAAGTCATTTTTCTCATCCCGAGCTCTCTCATCCGTTCATGACTCTGGTACCTCACAACTTTGCTGGTTGGACAAAGTGACAAAAGAGCCACTTGAATGCCCAGCACAAAACCATACACTTAACAAGGATTCAAGAGGCTTTAGTTGGATCTGAAAAACGTGAATCTCGTAACGGTCCAAGAGAAATGCATGCTAAAAGTCTAAGCCCGGATTTTTCTCCAGAATTGATTCCTTATGATGGTTTTATTCATCCAAACCTCATTTGCTTGCCAAAAATGACCTCTGAGAAAACGAGGGCTGAAGACAGCCATGCCACTTACAGGACTGCTGGTATAATGCCTACCCCTTCCTGCCCTGCTTTCCCCCTGGAGCTCGGACATGTCATTCTCTCCAGGTGGTAACAGTGGGAGCAGCTGAAAGCCAGGCAGAGCGCTACATACATCTGATGGAGCCAAACATCTTCGAGAGTTTTGCCAAAAACTTCTCTCCTTCTCCTCTACTTTTCAAACACGTTGTTTTCAGGAAAATTTGCCCATCTGGTTCTGATTCATTTGCACTTAACTCATCAGAGGGCGGTGTTGTAATACCAGATTGACTTGCAGAAAGTTCCAATTCACCTATCTCCCCAGCTTCTAGCCTTAGAAACTGGGGGATGGGTTTGGCCAGCAGATGCATAAGGCACATAAAGATGGGACAGAGGGCACGAGATGACAGGTCCAGCCCTGTTATAAACACCTCGTGTACCCTAAGCTGCCCCTCATTTCTGGGGTCTGGACCTGCTCTCCTAGGAAATGAGGGTTTCAACTGAGTGGCGACTCAAATCCATACAGACTGACTAATAATAGTTCTTTAATATGGAAAAGCCCAGTAGTTGTCACATAGAACTCACACAAAATTGGACGGTTTGACGAAGTAAACCTAGAATATGTTTTGTGATGATCAAAAGAAAAAAGGAAAAAAGAAAAAAGAAAGGAAAGGAAAGGAAACGTGGTCACTAGAAGTTTGTGTGAATCCAGGAAAATCAAATAATTCTAGATTAGCCTTGCTCTTTAGTTGGTAAAATCATAAGGTTTTAGGATTCGAATATCAAATATCAGACCAGGCCTGATATTTGAATAGCTCTACACTGAACAAGGTCTTCTGGGATCGTCTGATGGATAAAAGACAGCAATGAGGACTGGGAGGTGGTATGGTTTGAATGGCAAAGCCAGGCCTTAAATGTAAGGCAGGCTGAAATCAGAAACCTGCTGTCTTTAAAGCACTCAGCCATGTTGTCCAGCAATGGTTACAAGACCTCCTATAATTAGTATTCAGTTTAACATTAAGATGCTACGGGGTGGACTATTTCATTGAACAGGGGTTGCATTGGTGACCACATGGTGGATTTTGAGACCAACGCCTATAACTATAAAATGAACTGCAGGATTCCTTAAGGAGCTATCTGAGCCAGAGTTCTTAGGAATCCATTCTTCTTGAGCCCTGAGGAGTTCCCTATAAAACTCACGGACTACCCATACAACCACCATTGAGATTATTTTATCAAAGTCTTTAGTTTCAATAATCTCCTCTAGGATCACAACTCCCAAATTATATCCCAAGACTGTATTTTCTTCCAACTTCCTGTCTCATATATACAACTGCCTCCTTAATATCTTGATTTAGAGGTCTTACAGGAATCTCAAACTAATTATGTCCAAAAGAAAACCTAACATTCTTTTCTCACCTAATGACCTCTATGTCAGTAAAGAGCAATCCCATGAACAGAATGAATCAAGAGACATTAGTTTGACAGACACCAAGTTCAGCCACTGTAAGTCTCTCAACTTTTGTTGAACTTTGTGAACAGTGAGGGCTAGAACATTCTGAGTTAAATGGAATCTAAATCGATCTTCTTATATCTCTCACCCACTGAGGCTGCAGTAGTTAAGACATAATCTTCTATAGATGTAGGCTTGTCAATTCAAGTCACTCCTAGAACACGTATTCTTCCATTATACTGTGAGGCCTCAAGAACAGAAGGAGCACATTCTGATTTTTCTAGGTTCTTAGCACAAAGCAGGTGCAAAACAAAGTGATTACTGTTCACAGTACTTTGTATACAGAAAGGTACCGAGATTTCTTGGTACCTTCATGGTAGCATTATTACATAAGCTATAATTATGTCTCTTTATTCTCCTTCACTAGACTGTAAGCTTTACCTTATTGGTTCATCTCCACTATCTTGGCATGAAGCTCACAGCCTGACACTTAGAAAGTGTTGAGAGAATATGTAACGAATAAAGAAATGACTAAATGAATTAGTGGATGAAGAATAGAGAAATAAAGGAACCGATGAGGACTTCCGTCCCCAAGGCAGCCCTGGCAAGCCCTGGACACACTGTCTCCAGCCCAGACCTCCTCATACACACTCCCTTTCCCCAACTTTACAGCCCAGGCTGAACTTGGGAAGAAAGCTTCTGGAAGAGCTTAACGTTCAGTGGAAATTTCTCACCAACAGTCATTACCCAGTTTGATTTCCAAGATTATCTCTCTCTCCTCTCTCCTGCTCTCACTCTTTAAAGTCACTTGCAGTGTCTTTTCCTCCCTCCAATTTACCCATTACTTACAATAATGACTTCAAACACCAAGCACTGCTATTCAGGGCACTGTGAAAATGTGTTTTTCCCATCAGTCCTGATGAAATAGTTTCCACTGTCTGTTTCCCTTGCAGATAGCAATCAAAGTCCGGGAGCAACAATTAAAAAAAAAAAAAAAGTCCAAACTCTTGTCCGATATAGCATCTAAAACTTGTCCTTGGAAAGCGACACCCAAGGGAATTTAATCAGAAATGCGCTTCACTTGGCCCAACCCACTGCTGTTGAATACAGAGTATCTGGAATGGTTTGTTTCTGGGAGATTTCCCTATGCTCCCCCACTATACTTCCCAGAAGACCAAAATAAGAGCCCTTTGAAGAAAGTTATTCCCTTAAGACCTGCACTGGGATCTCCAGAGTCTAACGCTAGCCCGAGAATTCTCACTGTCATCTTTTTACTACATCCTCTGGTGACAGCCTCCAAAGCTCAGAGTGCACTGTTCTCTGCGCTCTGCCCTCCCTCACTTTGGAAACTTTGTATCACCAGGTCAATACCTATCAGTTACTGTATTACCAAGTCAATACCTACCATACCTGGCCCTATAACTTACTAGTTATATGACCTTGGACAATCATCCTACCTCCTAGCCTCAGTGTTCCCAATGACAAAACAGGGGTACTCACCTGTGTCTCATGGGATAGTTGTGAGGTTGAATGATGTCAGATAGCAGTTGCTACATGGGAATCAGTCCTGAACTGGTTGGAGGACCATAGATTCACCTTCCCTTTGTCAATCTCTCCCTTCTGTGAAGTTTTGTAGCACTAGTACCATGTGAACATAGAATTCTTAGGCAGAATGGCCTATAGAAATGGTCCTCCGAATATTTCCATTTCAAATGCTGAGTACACACACACACACACAGAACACAGACACCAGACATATATACACCATACTACACATAAACCACACCACACCACACACACACACACACACACACACACACACACACACACACACACACACCATATGCTGGGCATTTGGACCCTTGCCCTGTCAAATTCCAAGAATGGTCTGTTTCCACTGACCTTTTCTTCTCTTGTGATTTGGCCTTCTTCACTAGGAAACAGCCCTGGTGCTCAGTCCAAAGAGGGTATGAGGAAACACTGTGGGAAGCATAAAGAAAAGGGATGTGCTGTTTTTCTAAAAAATTTTGTTCTGTGGTAAGTTTAGACCCTATTTCTCATATCCATTCGTGATGGGCATTAATATGTAACTAGCTGGTCGTGTATATGCAGAATCTTTACCCTCAATTAGGTGGCACCATGCCAATGCATCACACGCAGGATGCACTTGACCCTTGCAATATACCTATGTAATAGCAATCAAGTTGCAGGAGAGCAGTCATCCCCAGATACTCTCACCTCCTGAGGGTCCATCCAACACCAGGGCTCCCCACTCCAGTTCTGCTTACTAGCAATTAAAAGAGCAATTGCACCTTAAGCTGGGATGACCAATGATTAACTGGCCAAAGCGTATTCTAAGTGTCAGTGTTACTATATTCCATTCATAATTGATCCAAAAAAGTAACAGGTGGGCCTCCAGGGATCAGGAACCATGGATGTTTTTGTCATTTCATCATGCTACAAAAATGCCTAATGTTCGTGGTGCTAGTGATTGTCATCCCCCAGAAGCCTACAGTCATTCTGGAGCCCATGTGATGCCTGGAGCTCTTGGCTCCAGACTGGAATCAGTAAACATAGTTTTCTTCCTTAAAATGCAAAACAGCTTATGTACAGACCAAGCCAGATGTTCTCTGCCAGATTATCATCGGCCATTGCGTGGACAGAAAGTTGTGGACTTTTGCTGGCAAAGGGGTGGCACTAACAATCCACACATGTTATCACACATGACTAAGGTTAAGACACAGCTATCAAAGTCCTGGAGATTTATGGAGGTGCTGGTTTCCATTAAGCCAAGTACCTGGAATAGTGGTAACCTGTAGGGAGAGGGCTGTCTCCTTTGGGACAATTTAACCATGTAGATAATATTTTTTAAAAAGTTGCTTTTATCCTTTAAGTAACACATACAGAGCACATGTATCCGTATATACGTGGAACTCCTAAAGTTCCGAAACAATATAAAACTTTGAATGGATTGGCTCCTGGTAGGATCAGGATTGTCTCTTCCTTGTCCCATCTCAATGCTAGGTCAGATGCCTTATGACAAGCTTCCTCCCTTTCATTCACATGGTTTCCAAAGTGCTTTCATGTTCGTTATTTTGTCAGTCATTCACAATGACCTTGATGTTATCATTCATTGTTTCCCAGATGTGGAAACTAGGGGTCAGATAGGGTAAGTGACTTGCCAAATATCCTATGGTCCATGATGGCAGAGAGAAAACCATATGACTGTTTGGCCTCCAGCCAGGCCAGATTTCTATTTGCAGCTTCAGACCAGTAGACATTTTGGGTGATGACCTAGACTCTCTGCTCTAGGTAACTGGAAGAAGCAGTGTCCCTTTTAGACTTTGCTAGACTCCATGTCTTGTCACATGCAGATTCCACCTGGTCTTTGACTCCAATTCATCTTAAGTCTCGGCTCAAGGCCACTTTCTCAAGGTGGCCTTCTCTGACACCCTTATCTAAGGGGTTCCACTGTTATGTGTCCCCAAGGCATCTTGTTCTTCCAATTAGTAATACTTACCATAATTATAATAAACTCTTTCACAATTGTTATTTTCTTTGCTGAGCTGAAGTTTCATGAAGCAAGGACCATATTCAGCTAGCATAATTCCTAATACCTACTAGACACTCAATCCATGTGTAGTATGAGAGAACAAACCATTCCCTCTCATAGAGAAGTCTGGACAGGGCCAGAGAGTGTCAACCCACCAATCAGGAGAAGACTAACCAGAGGTAGCCAGAGAACAAGTACAAAAACATGCCCAAAAGATCAGCAGCTGGTCAACTCATGTAAGCTACTTATTGGCAGATCTAAACTGGGGCTGGGAACCAGAAATAGGACCAGAGGCGAGGGGAGGGGGGTTTGTTTCCAGCAGGAAGAGGCACTCAAAGCTCCCCTTTAGGGACCAGAGGACCAGCATCCCAAAAACAGGGCCAGGGAAACAAAGTTCACAGCTCTCCTGAGGGCTGTTTAGTTAAAACAGATGGCTCTGTGCATTGGCAGATGCTTTCATTTTTTTTTTTTGTATGCCCAACCATCTCATATAGTAGGTAACAGGGAACTATAGACAGATGCACTAGTGGAATATCATGGCAGAAGGTATGTTTTAAAAAGATTATCCTGGGGCACCTGGGTGGCTCAGTCAGTTAAGCACCTGGCTTCAGCTCAGGTTGTGATCTCACGCTTCAGGAGTTCGAGCCCTCTGCTGTCAGCAGAGAGCCCACTTAGGATCCTGTCTTCCTCTGCCCCTCAACTGCTTGTGTGCGCTCTCTCTCTCAAAAAAAATAGAAAGAAAAGAAAAGAAAAGAAAAGAAAAGAAAAGAAAAGAAAAGAAAAGAAAGGAAAAGATGATCCTGATAGAGACAAGCCACACAAGAATCAGTAAGACCACCTAAAATGTTAACAAACAAGAAAGAAGGAATGAAAGCATAAAGTACAACAATGGACGTCCAAATAGAATGAACAAAATTGAAAGGTATTAGGAAGATATACTCTGTTGAGCTTGGTGACTGACAGGATATATAATAGTATCCCCTTTTCACTTACTTCCTGTTTACCAACTAATTTTTGTCCTTTATCTCATTCATTTGAGACTCATAAGGAGCTTGTGTGTTAGATGGATATGGAAATGGGCCGGACAGGTGATCTGCCCAAGTCTCAGAGCTCAGAGGGGCTGCGCTAGGCCTGGAGGCCAGGTGTCCAAACCTCCATCTCCGGGCCCCCAGGCAGCATCAAGCCATTGTGTAACCCAGGGTTTCGGTATAGGAATGTGCTCACCTCATTTCTCCAGGATCAAACAGTCTTTGATCTTGTATGTGTATTCATGTTTATGGAAATACACGTTTATAGCTGTGCATTTCCCAGAAGAAAGGTATAAAGATTCCCATCAGCTCTGGGAGTCGCTGACGCCTTGAAGACACACTCTGCTCCCTATGAGTCAGACCTGTTTTTCATCTTTATTGTTATTCCTGATTACTAAAGAAATTCCAGGGTCCTTCTAAAATATCCAAATAAGAAATTTTAAAAAGATAAAATTCTATGTACTCTGCTACAATGGAACTTTGATTTGATAATATAATACCAAACACTAACATTTATGGAGCCTCAATTAATTGCCAGGCACTGGGTGAGGCACGTTTATATACAGCATCTTACTTAGTCCTCACCACAGCCTCAAACAAGCACTGTTATTACTTCTCTTTTACAGAGGAGGAAACTGAGGCTCCTGGAGAGTAACTTACCCAAGTTCACAGAGCTGGTGAGTGACAGAGACAGAATTCTGGGCAATTCCTAGGATTCCAAAGCCCACACACCAACCTGTGACTGTATATTAGGGGTATCCTTCCAAGTCAGACATATTCAATTATACCTGTTTCTTGGGGGGGGGGGGGGAAGGCTATTGCCTTCTTCTATTCCCCAAAATGTTTTAAGTTAACTAGAGTAAAAGGGCCAATCCACAATTCATCTTAAAAAAAAAAAAGTCACATTCCTCAAATAAATTTAAGCGAGTTCTTTCCTCTCTACTTGCTGAGCCAGTTATCCTTGCAATTTATGCCCTCTTGTCTGTGGTGGACAAAGCTTGGATGTTGGGTTAGGTCCTGGCTATACTATTCCCCCATTGAGTGATTTGGGGCTAATACCCTCTCTGTCTGCATTTCATCTTAATGATGAGAAGTTTGGGTGGCCCCTGGGGGCCATTCGTGACCTACTATAACCTATTGTCTCTCACGACTTCTTGGAATGTGGATGGGCAATTTTTATAAGATCATTTATTTAAAATGAAATTTAAATGATCATCATAATATTCAAAATAGTAGAATGGCTAGGGAAAGGAGATGGAGGGTATATTAATTTCCTATGGCTGATGTAGTAATAAATTACCACAAACTGAGTGTTTTAAAACAATAGAAATTTATTAACTCTGTTCTAAAGACCAGACTTTGAAATCTGGTGGCTCCTAGAATTCTTGGCTTATGACTACATCACTCTAATCCGTTTCTAGTCTCTGGGTCACCCTGCTTTCCACTCTTGCTCTGTGTCAAATCTACCTCTGCCTCTTTGTTTTAAGGACACCTTGGATTGTATTCGGACCTGATGGGGATACCCCTCCCCATCTCTAGATCCTTAACTTAATCACCTTTGTAACTGCCCTTTTCCAAATAAGGTCATATTCACAGGTTCCAAGGATTAAGATCTGATATCTTTGGAGGCCATTATTCTGTCTCTACAGATGGGCACTGAAAATCCTATTTCAACTGTTTTCTGATGACACTCAAGGCCATCTAACAAGGACACCATCAAGAGCAACAAGGGCCCAGCAGAGGTAAATATAAACATACTTTGGGTACCTGATAGAGAGCAGAGAGGGAAGCAGAAGAAAAAAGTCAAGAGAGGCCGAGGGTAGTAGAGTCATTGTGTAATGGAGAAGCAACACACAACTACATCATACTGATGGGCTAAAGGGCTGTATACCACAAACCAGGACAAGGCCACCAAGGAGCCCTAGATTAGCAAATAAATGAGTAATTTCACAATGCTAACCATGTGTTGTAAAATCAAACAACCTCTTGGCGTCAAACTCTCCTCTGACCTATCCAACTCCCTGTAATACAGGTTAACTTTTTTTTTTTTTTTTAAGAAAAAATAAGCCACAGTTTTCATTCCCACTGGTACTATACATGTGATTCTTAAACCAGCATGGGACTTCTCAGCTTATCCCCTCTCTTAAAAAATCACTAACTTGATATTCTTAAAACATCAAGGTCCAGATAATAGTTTAGTAAACCTAAAGATGCCTACTTTTTTGAAAACTTCCCAGGAAGTTTGGATTCAAGACTAGATTCTACCAGGCACCAGCTGGGTTCCTTTGGTTAAGTCAGGCCTTACTCTACCACTCAACCAGTCAGAGCTTGGTTGCTTCCCCAACCAAGGCCACTTGCTCTCTTCCTCTGATTTAGAATAATCTCGAAAAATGTCTCATCTCCGCTTTTAAACCATGAGCTCCTAAATGGGAGGGGAAATGTCTTAAGGAAAATGGACGGCTGATTTATGGGCAACATGTTCCCTCCAGCACTCAGTAAAGTCCCTATAAATCATGGAAATAATTTCTGCTTTACAGATGAAGAAACTGAATGCTTAGAGAAGTTAGCTGACTATCTCAAAACTATACAACCAGAGAAGAAGTCAGGATTTACAACCTGAGTCCAAACTTCATATTCTTTCCCTCAACTCATGCTTTCATTCTCGTCTCTGGCACCTAGAACAGTATCTAAAACATGGGAGACTCTGGAGAAAACAGCCGACCGATAAGAATAAATTAAGGAGTGGAAAATGAAGGCAAAAGCACTTGTTTACACTATGCATGAACTCTGCCACCTTCAGAATATCGGAAATCATGAGGTTTGTGTATGAAAGAGGGCAAGCAGAGGCAGATTAGGAGAGCAGAGATACACAAAATAAAGCTTTACAAATTACAGGTCTTCACCGTCCAAAGCAATTTTCATAGGTGTTGTTGTACTTGATACTCACAAAACATCTGGGAGCTATGATGTATGAGGAAGTGGATTTTCACCGTAAGTAACAAATACAATCTGTGATGTTCAGTGACTTTGACTTCTAAGTGGTGGAGCCAGGCGTCAAAGCCAAGTCATAGGACTTCTTTCCAATGCGTTTCCCACTGGGCTTCACTGCTTCTTTTTCCCATGGACTTTCCTTGTAGGTCACAAATCCCTTACCTATCTCTTGCTCAAAAGTTCTGAGGCCAGCAGCATTCCACCACCCTCCTACCACCACCATGAGCATGCTGGTGCGTGCACTTGCACACGCGTGCGCACACACACACACACGACCTTCTTTTGCTATATTTACAATGCCCTGGGGGTGAAGAAACAAGGATGTGGAGCCCGGGAATGGGATAGAGAATCTATAAAGGGCATAGGCTCATGATATGGTCATCCTAGCTTTCCCAGAAGTTCTTGAGAATTTTTCCAAAAGCTTCTATAAATAAACTGTATATGTGTCTACATTTCTGGGTGTGAATGATGCCCACAACATAAGAGAAATCATAGATCACCCAATAAAGGCCTGATGTCCTAGAAAAGCCAGACCTGGATAAACACCTAATCCACCTTCCTCTCACTTCATCTATAAAGGGAAACCACACAATGATTCTGAGAATGAAGGTGGTGCTTCACACAGATTCAAACAAGTAACTATCATCCAGTTTATTTAATTAACCTGATTTCTATATAAAATGGATGCACATACATACCCATTTTTTGGAAATGTACTAACTCCACTGCATTAGTTCAATAGCTCTGGCGAGTCATACATTATGAGTTGATTAGAAGCAGACTCTAAGCTCCTCGAGGTTATAATCTCCAGGAGAACAGGCAAGTTTTCTTTATTGAATGTTCTATTCTCAGAGTAAGATACAATGTCTGGTACATAAGTGAACAGTCAATAAGTAGCAGAGAAGGATGAAAATAAACAATGCATGGGACTGAGCAAAAATATCAATATAGGCAACTGAAATTTTTTCTCCTATGTGTGTAAAGGAGGCTTCAAAAGAAGCTCTTTGAATTTGTAGTCTGATTTGAAATTCATCTTCTGCTCCAATTATAGAGCACTTAAAAATGATGTTGTTTTTGCCTAACACCAAGAAATAAAACTTTTAGTTTTGTGTAATGAATTTACAATTCCTAAATTATCATATACTGTGTCAGATATGTGATGGGAATTTTGTTGTTTTGCCTGTTCATTCTCTTTTCCTTCATCATCTGGATGCATCAGCCCCATTTGCTTTTGAGAACCCACTTACACCAGTCTTGGTCCCTGTCATTCAGGGAGGGCTGATTCCCCACTCCCAGCTCCAGTGGTGGGTGTGTGAGCCACTGACCAATGAGAGTTCAACCCTGGCCACCATGATTGTTCCAGAGATGAGCACATGATAGGCAGTCTCAAGATCTGAGTTAAACTATTAGAACAAGGATTCTGTCTTTCAGCTTAGATTGCCCAAAGAGTAAAATCTATGCCTGAAGATTTGAAGAGGCCAGTGGCCATCTTGCTGCCACAAGAACTTGCTTGAGAATGGAGCCAGTCAGAGGAAGGCAGGCAAAGGCAAGAAGTGAGGCAGATTATTAAAGATAATCTGGGTCCTGCCATGGTATTATAAGTGAGTTTTTAAATTTACCCCTTTGTTTTCTTAAATCAGTTTCAATGAGTTTCTTTCTGAAACAAGCAGAAGACTCACGTCTAATACAAATTATCACCTCAAAGTCATCAATGGTTTAAGAAAAACTGATAGGAGAAACATGTAAAATTGAGTAATTCTCCCCATTAAGTAATTCTACTATGGAGGGCAAAAGCACTATCATTCTCTTTTCAAGAACAACAAACATTCATTGAACACAGTCAATATTTATGACCACCTACTATGTGTCGGGCACTGGGCAAGGTCCTAACATGGACATGCTCTGGGCTAGCAACTGCCCTTGAGAGCTTACACAGTGAAAAAAATGCCAGCGTGGGAGGGACGGATGGGTTTTCCTTCAAAGAGCCATGAGGTTGGTTCTCCTTTGTGTCTGGCATGAAGCAAGCAAGTGACTAAATGCTTTTATTAAGAAGTGAATTAAAGGTGAGAGGTGAATTTCCCTTAGTCCTCAATTTCCTGTCTATGTGTCCAAAGGAGGTGGGGAAGGGGAGGGGGCAAGACCTGTTAACCACCAGATGAGGTTCCCTGGTGGCTGGGAGAGCTGCACCACAGGACCTGGCCAGTTGGGCCTGGAGGCTAGAGCTGTGGGGAAATGGTTCCGTGTCGCTGTGGGCACTGTCAAGGGCACTGGTTGAAGGAGTGACTGAAAATGGGGGAGGGGAGGATTCAGGGATTAGCATTTAAGCAGATGAGCTGTAAAAGTGAGAAGCAGAAGTTCAGTTTTCATTAAACATAGGCAATTGAGACCCTAGAAGAAGGATGCCACATTCCCTTCTCCTTTGGAGTTTTATTCTATTATTAAATGTCTGACACAATCCCCTTCCACTGGGCTTTCCTCTAAATGCTATGTGATCACAAGGGGTCAAGCTAGCTTGGGGCTGAACAAAGGCTCTGCTGCTGGCTGTCTGTAGGCTACAGAGGACATTACAAATCCTCTGGGGCACTCTTTCCTCATCTTAAAATCAGAATTTCAACACCCCCAGATGGTGTAAGAACTGTATGATAAGTGGGCAGAAGGCTTAAAAAAGCCTTGTGCATAGAAGGAAAAGAATAAGCATTTGTTTTCTCTCCCTCTCTTCCCTGTTTCATGTCACTCAGCAAACATAAAGACACCCTATGGAGCAAGAGAGTGGGATGGGACAGACACATGACTGGGGTCAGGCAACTGGGATTTGTATTTTACATTTGCTATTTACTTACCATCCATGAGACTTTAACAGTTTCCCTCCTTAAGTTCAGGTGATTTTCTTATCTTCCAAATGAGCATAATTACTAATGCCTTGTGCACCTCACAACATTGTTGAAGGGATAAAATAGATCAGTAAATTTTAAACTGCCCTGTAAATGAACTTGTGACATATATACAGATATGTGTGTATGTGTGTGCACATATATGTACATATAGTTTTATATACATTAAATTGTACATGATATAAAAGACTAAAATTTTTGCAAACTTACAAGTAAAGCAATCTTCATGACTTGAATTTGGTACAAGATTCTCAGATATGACACCCAAAGCGTAAGCAACTAAAGAAACAATAAATCAACTGGACTTCATCAAAATGAAAACCATTTGTGTACAAAAGAACATTCTTCATCAAGAAAGTAAAGAGACAACCTACAGGATGGAAAATATTTGCAAATCATATATCTGATAAAAGCCTAGTATCCGGATTATTTAAAGAACTCTCAGGACTTAACAACAAAAGACAAAAAATCTGATTTAAAAAGGGGACAAAGGATGTGAACAGACACTTCGCCAGAGAAGATATGCAAATGGCCAACAAGCACATGAGAAGATGGTCAACACCATTATTCGTTAAAGAAATGCAAATTAAAACCACAATGAGGGGGGCAGCTGGCTGGCTCTGTTGGTGGAGCATACAATTCTTGATCTCAGGGCTGTGAGTCCAAGCCCCACACTGGGTGTGCAGCCTACTTAACTATAAAC
This sequence comes from Paguma larvata, assembly GCA_030068075.1. Taxonomy (NCBI): domain Eukaryota; kingdom Metazoa; phylum Chordata; class Mammalia; order Carnivora; family Viverridae; genus Paguma; species Paguma larvata. The sequence continues at coordinate 43,837,735 of CM057833.1, forward strand.
AAAAACAAAAACAAAACACAAAACACAATGACATATCACTTCATACCTACTAAGATGTCAATTTTAAGAAACTGGAAAATCACAAGTATTGGAGAGGATGTGCAGAAAAGGGACCTCTTGTACATTGTTGTTGGAAATAGAAGATGGTTTAGTTGCTGTGAAAAGGCTTAGCATTCACTCAAAAAGTTAAACATAAAACTACCAGATGACCTTTCTTACACTCAGTACCCAAAAGAATCAAAAACAGATCCACAATCATACACTTAAGTCTATACCCGAAAGAACTGGAAAGGTATATAAGTAAGTACAGATGTGCACATGTTCATAGCAGCATCAGTGACAATAACCACAAGGTGGAAGCAGTTCAAATGTCCATCAAAGGATGGAGGGATAAAGAAACAGTGGGATATATATGTAGAGAATCTTTTATTTAAATGTTTGTTTATTTTTGCGAGGAGTAGGGAAGGGGCAGAGAGAGAGGGAGACAGAGAATCCCAAGCAGGCTCCACGCTGTCAGTGCAGATCACAACCTGACCTGAGCTGAAATCAAGAGTCAGATGCTTAACCGACTGAGCTACCCAGGAGCCCCGAGGTATATATGTAAAAGGAGTATTACTCAGCTATCAAAAGGAAGTACTGATACATGTTGCCACATGAATAAATCTTGAAAACATGCTCTGTTAAAAAGAAAAGAAAAGCAAAAAAGGAAGCCAGACACAAAAGGTCACATATGGTATGATTCTATTCATGTAAAATATCCAGAATAAATAAATCCGCAGAGAGAGAATGAAGAGTGGTGGTTGCCAGAGGGCTTTGGAGTGATGGAAATATTTGGAAGTAGACAGAGGTGGTGGTTGCCCAACACTGCTCAACTAAATGCCACTGAACTCTTCATTTTAAAATGGTTCCTTTTGTGGGTGTGAATTTCACCTGAAAAAATTATTTTCTTAAATAGGTGGACGATTTCAATAATGTTAAAAGAAGTTCCATTACAGAATGGTTGTATAACTAAATATGTTGGCTTTTAAGGAAAATATAGTAGTCATCCCATAAATTTTTTAATAAACTAGTAAATGCTGGAATCAATCAATTAATAACATTATCTTAAAAAAAAAATCTATTGGAAGGAGCGCAGAGAATATTCCAAATAAACTTTCAAGCAACATAACAGAATCATTGCCAATGATATCACTGTTTTGTGTCAAACCATTACCAAATGAAACTGAAAAAAAATTAAAACTATCCATAAATTCGCCAAGATAGCATGTAATGCCATGACATAATGGCGAGTTTTTCCAAAGTATGTTATTTGTTTATTTTATATTTTGGAAATTCCTATCCCTGTCTCTACTGAAGAATGTTCTTTTTTCAAATTAAAACTAGCTAAAAACTATTTAAAGAACACTAAGTGACAACATTTGTCTCCACGCTGAAGCTCAGTCAGCTGAAAAAATAAAGTGGAGAAACTGACAATTAATTTTGTTGCTGTTAAATCAAAATGCAGACCATTCTGAGTTTGTTTATGATTTTGAAATGTGTTTGTATTGACAGGATATTTTCTTTTATATTATGTGTTTTAAAGCTTCAAAGTTTATTTATATAAAAAAATGACATTTTTGAAAAGAGTGTTGTTGGATCATTAGTAAAGGTTAGCCTAGCTGTGTGTATATATCACTCAGGATCTAACCTGTTAAACAAAAACTACTCTAAGTGTCTAAGGCAGAAGGAATTAGTACAAGGAACTGGTTGCACAGGTGGTGAAAGAGAAGCTCCGTGGATCACCTGAGGCAGTCCAGCGGTTAGCAATGCAGGAAGTTGCTATGCCCCTATAGCTGAAAGAACAAGCAAGGTGTCCGGGGGCCAAGAGCATGTGGCTGACGCTGGAATCATCATGAGCCAGGGGCCGTGGAAGAGACAAAGCCTCAGCTTGAGATACAGGACTCGCAGGGAGAGTAAATACCTCGGCTTTTCCCTTCTTCCCACCCTCCAATCCCTCCTCAGTACATCCCCCTGGGAAACCCAGCCAGAAGCTAGCTGGTTAGAAAAGGAGCTTGGGAAACAGAGGCTTTAGAGACCAGCCATCCTGCAACAGACAGGCAAGCAGGAAGGGATGAGAATGAATCTGAGGCCAAGATCAAGGACCAAAACAGAAGGCAAAGCTACTTTGCATGTAATGGGTACAATATTACATGAACTAGAGACATCGAATCATGCACATTCTGCCTCAGGATTTTACCATCTATTTTGGGAAATAGGCTGTCAGACGATTACCTTATCTCTATGCAGTTCACCCCTGTATATAATTAAAATAGCACAAATTATACGTAAAACACTTCATTTCACAAATAAGAAAAATAGCACTTCACATAGCACTTTCATACACATTATGTCCATTTTTGAGATAAGGAAATTAAAGCTTGACAGTTGCCATGAACCTGAACCCACCATGATCCCTGATGTTTCTATCGATGCCCCTCATTCACACCATCATGGACTCCTACCAATTACTCTATTTCTCAAATCCGTCCACTTCCTTCCACCCAACATCTTTTACCCCTGGGCTGAATAGTCTCTCACCTGGATTACTACTATTGCTACAGATAATTTCCCTGTGTCCAATTTGTTTTTCACACAAACATGACAGTCCTACTTTTTTTTACTCAAACCCCTTCAAATCCTTTCCATTACTCTTGAATTAAAGACCAAAACCCTCAGTGTAACCTAAACCACCAGCAAAGTCTGGCCTCCCCCCAACCTTTCATCCCCATCCCATGCCTCTTCTCCCTAAGCTCTAGCCACACTAATCTGCTGTGTCAGTTTTTCCAAAGTACAGGCTCCCTCTAACTCCAGGGACTTTACATATGGTGGTCCTTCTGCCCGGAATATAATCCCCATCTCCCCCAGGAGCCTCCCTCCCCCACACTCCTAGTTATTACGAGGCAACAAATAGCTTTTTATTTCTGGAAAAAAATGACTTATTCCATAATTTATTCATTCAACAAGTATTGATAATTGCCACACACACACACACACACACACACACACACACACTGCATACATACATGCTGATTCATCTTCCTGCCTCTAATAGCTGCCCTACTCCATTTTTCCTATACGAATTGAATGGTTTAATAATAATGGCAATAATAAAGGACAAGAGCAAATGCTACTATTTATTTAGAATTCTGAAGTCTTTCCATCAGCCTGATCCATGGGAAGAATTGAGTCACTGGATTCTTAGACTCAAGTTGGCCACAAACATATTGTTGGTGACGCGGGTTTTGAAATCCTGAACATGGCAACAAGAAGATCGGATACCCTACTAATGAGCAGCCTTTTTCCTACTTTCTCACTAAGGAATTTTAGGAGCTCTCCCTACTCGGGGCCCTAGTTGGCCTTCCTATTGTATCAGCAACATTGGTTTTCTGCAACAATTTCTACTGCAACAAAGGGAATTCCACTCAGGCGAAAACCTCCTGATCCTGAGGGTTTTTGTGTGGAAGGGTGAGTGCTCCTCTTTTCTGTTCTAGTTTTGTGAAAGGAGGAAGGGCGTGGGCTGACATCCTTGAGATGACCCCCCTACCCCCAGCGCTGCCTCTCCTCTACTGGCAGGGAAGAGGGTAGGGGTCCCTGCCACCCCCTAAAGTGAGAGAATAGACTGTCAAAGGGTCGTGCCTAATCATGGCCTTCGAAGTCCAACAGAGCAGGGCTCAAATTCAGAGTCTGCTAGTTTCTAGCTGGGTCTTCACCTATAGCTCTGCTGTCGAATCTGGTAGCAACTAGCTACAGGGCTGTTTGAATTTAAATTAACAAAGACAACATAAAATCAAATATTTAGTGTCTTGGTTGTACGAGCTACATTTCAAGTGACTCGAAGTCTCATGGCTATCATACTGGACAGCACAGATAGATTATTTGCATGGTTTAGAAAAGTCTACTGGACAGCAATGATCTAGAGACAGTCACACAGCCTCTCTCTGAGCTTCCATTTCCTCGCCTGTCAAATGAGATCATGTACAAGATCACTTATGTAAAGTATAGTGCGTGGCACACAGTGACCCCTCGGTATGTTCTCTCCCTTCCATTCCTCAAGGGATATGTGCTACTTGAGGGCAGGGATCGCATTTCATCATTTTTCCATTGCCAGTGCCTTCCCAGCACAATATCCAACTCATAGGAGATGCTCAATAAATATTTGTTGAACTATACCCCTTAACAGTTCACATCCAGCTCAAACCTAAATTTTCCCTACTGTCACCTGAATGTACTCAGGATGAAGAAAAGAAGACTTTTTTTATATGTAATATGCACACACTCAACTAAAGGGCCCAATACTTAGGAAAAGAAAGAAGGAGGAAAGCAAGGAAGGAAAGAAGATAGACAAGCTAACAGCTGCCAACATTTGGTCAATGCAATGTGAAGCCCTTTCTTTCTATCGCTTTATTTAATCCTCATGAAAATCCTATGAAATGTCATTTTCATCTCCATTTTACTGGTGAAAAAACTGAGGCTCAGACAAAGCCAAACTTCATGCTCTCATCTATTATATACTCCAGTCTCCCAGTGATGAAGACATCCTATCCGTCCCTTCTCTGCTCCAATAGATTCTGCTGGTGAGAAAATGAGATAATGCTTGTGAACCCTCTTTGTGAACTCTAAGTGTCATGCAAAGTGGCCGTTATTATTTTGTCCTCATTACTGTGGAGCCCTCAAGCTGTAGTGCCTGGCTTAGAACATAGGCAAAGCTACAAATCACCTAACCTCTCAATGCCTACCTCAACATCCCAATAATAATGACAGGATAATAATACCATGCATGCCTCATAGGATTATTATGAGGATTATATAGATTAATATATTTAAAGTATTTAGAATAGATTCTGGCACATCTTTAGCTCCATATAACTGTTACCCATTGTTAATAATACTCATATTATTACTATTACTATTATATGGTGAAGATGTAGGAATGGAAATATCTTAGAACTGAAAAATATCCTGAATCAAGGTAAAATGCATAGATCTCTATTTTTTTTAATGAGTCAAAGTAAGTGAACGGGTTCTCTGTGGTATTATCTATCATTCAATCAGACCCTCCTATGCAGACAATCCAACTAAAATACTTCGGCATTTGGAGGTCAACGTTCTAACCAGTCCCCAACACTGGGTCTTATCTGCAGATACCACCCAATGAACAACCTGTGCAACTGAGTCTGTCAGGTGGAGACATTATAGCGAGAGGGGTTTTCATGGTCCAGAGCGTGAAAACAGAAGGCCAGCAGCTAGGCAAACATCCCCCGGCAATCACAAAGCAAGTTTCAGAGGTGTGGACAATATGCAACAGCGACCAATGGACAAAATTCCCTCTTGTATGGACTCCTGGAAGCCCCGAAGCTACTTTGTTAATAGTAACAGATTAAGAATTAATATTAGAGTCCACTGCTCATGGTAATGGTGTTTATTACTTATTGGTTTCTATCATCCCAAAATGACTTACTGCACCTAGACCTCAGAGAGCTTGTCTCACAAAATTAATAGCTTACCTCAACTCCACTTGGAGGGTGGAGGCAGGGCAACTTGATTCAATTTATTATCCAATGTTTGCTTGATGCCAGGGATGGAGAATCCAGTCCTGAAAAGTCAAGGGCCTCCACGATGAGAGATACTCACAGGCTCAGAATAATGCATTTCGAGTGGGTGCCTTTTCTTTTTCCTTCATGTGAATACGTACAGAGGATGACTCTCCAATAAACCACAGAGAACCTGACCCAGTAGGTGAGTAGCATTGCTACTGCAAGCAAGTTGTAGAGAATAAGCAATAGAGATTCCTAGAGTCCTAGGTCACCGCGACTCAGCTTCATAAGTAGAGGGAGCTTGAAACCAAAATGGGGCAATTGAAAGATGCTAGATGGAAAGTTTCCATTCCTGACATAAACCACTGACTATGACTGGCAGTTGGCTAAATGATGACTAGGATAAAAAAAAAATTTTTTTTGAAGACCTCCAGGATTTTACTTAGCATTTGAGAAGATGGTGGTATAATTTGCTGAGAGACAGTCAAGCAGGAAGAATGTGGTACAAAGGAGAAGAAAAACGAAAAACCAGTTTATACTGAGCACCTCTACTTATCGAGTACTGAACCGGACACTTTCTGTGTATTCTTCTATTTAATCTTCACTGAAATCTATAAGGTAGGTATTACCCACTAGCCCCATTTTACAGATAAGGAAATTGAGGCTCAGAACTAACCTAACATAAAATATTACAGTTATTAAATATTAAGATGAAATTCAAACTTAGGTCTTTCCTGCCTGGAAGCTCACGATCTTTCTAATGCACTCCAAGTGATTGCCAGGGATATTATCCCAGAGAATCCTCATACTACTCCATGATGTAGACATTATTATCCCCACTTTACAAATGAGAACCCTCAGAGAAACAGTGATTTTTGCCAGTAGAACCAAATAGTGTGAGCCCAGGTGCTGGAGGCAGATAAATCCTGGATTCAAATCCCAGTGTTATCATGTATCAAGCACGTGACTTAGGTTATTTAATCCCCTCCTGCAATGCAGGAATAACAATGTATGCTTTATGAGGTTGCTGTAAGGATATAAGGAGAACTCATGCATAGCATGAGTTCTCAATAAATGTAACTATTATTTTATCATCATCGTCCAACTCACATTTCTTTTAGGAAATTAAACAAAAAATAGCACAGCACACAGCACATTATATGCGACATAGTAAGTATTCAATACATGATAGGCTATTATCTTATTGTTAGGTATTAAAATGGCCTTTGCACCTTCCTCTTCTGACTCCAAAACTCACAAGGGAAGCCCCTCTCCTGTCTCACCAGCAGGATTTCCTCCATAATAAAACTCTGAGTTCACTCAGGTGCAACGTGATCTCTCTTCCCCTTGACTCTGGCAACCACTGGCATTCCACCTCTCAACCTCCACCTCCCCCCAGGCTCAGGGCAGAATAATATCCCTGTCCTACCTCTGAGGGATGTAAGGCGGCTTAAATAATTAACAGTTGTAAGGTGCTTTGAAAAGAGAGCGCAAAACACCATAAATCCCAGAATTAATTCATAATATCAGTGGTGGGCTTGACGATTATATATGTCATATTTGTTCAGCTGTGAGAATGGTTTAGAACGTCAAAGTTTGGAGTGTGGTCCAAATCTCTCAAGACCAAGGATTTCCTGCAACTTTATATTGTCTGTATTCTCTAAGGCTAAGATTGTAAAGTTCCAATCTCCTAAACACAGTGCTAGGAATAGTTGCCTTTTATTAATTTTTTTTTTAAATCTCTCCACTCCTCAGACCTAACTTGCATTGCGCTGGGGGTTTTGGACGGCAAATGGAGGAGCGAAAAGGACACAAGACATGGAGTTTCAGAGCACCTTTGGAGTTCTGGCTCCATCACTCTCTAACTGGGAACACTTTCCTTATTTAATCTGAGTTTTCATTTCCTCCTTAGAAAAAGAAAAAGGCTAACGGTAGTACAAGTAATTCAGGTTGTGAAAATGGACTAATGAGCTAGTGCTCACATATACATTCACCAGAAGTTTGCTGAGTATCTGATCCTGTCCCAGGCTCCTATTAGACAACAGCAATCACAAAACAAAAATCCTTTGGTCTTAACAGTCAAAAAAACCCAATGAACTGATGATTGCAATGAGATGGGCTAAGATCTTGCCACTCCAAGTGTGGTCGATGGACCAGAGGGAGCAGTGGCATCTCAAAGATGGTTTAAAATGCAGAATCCTGGTCCCACCTCAGACCTCCTTAATCGGAATCTGCATTTTCACAAGGTTCTGGGGGTATTTCTATGCACGTTAAAGAAGGAGACACCCTGGGCTCAGGGCAATGCTAAAATAAGTGCAGGTGTTGTTGTGGGGCTATAAACTGGACAAGATACAATGCAGCTGGTATCTAGAGGGAGTGGGCAGGAGGGCAGTGAAGGGAGGCTGGTGTAGGCTGCTGGGCGCTCAACCCAAAGGGATGGCAAGATGCAAAGGATAAAGGCCCGAAACGACATGATGCCTTCAGGACACTATAATGAATCCAGCATTTCAGCATTGAGCTTAGACCTTTTTTTTAATCAGTAGTGTAATTGATAGTTTGTTGTCCTTATTCAAATATGATAAAACCTGAAAATCATCTAAGGTCCTATCAAGATGTTTACCGCAGCATGCCTGCGTGCATATAAACCTGCATCTGAACTTGAGCTTTTTTAAAAAAAAATTTTTTTAATGTTTATTTTTTAGAGAGAAAGAGAGAGAGCACACAGGGGAGGGACAGAGAGAGGGAGACACAGAATCCGAAGCAGGGTCCAGGCTCTGAGCTGTCAGCACAGAGTACGATGTGGGCTCAAACTCAGGAGCGGTGAGATCATGACCTGAGACAAAGTCAGACACTCAACCAACTGAGCCTCCCAGGCACCCCGTTTTTTTGTTGTTGTTTTTTTTTTTAATATTTGTTGAACTTGAGCTTTAACTACAAATGTTTCTGTCCTATAAACTGCCAATACATTCACTTGGGGAGTATCCAACAATACATGTACAGTCACATTAAAATCTATTATGTGTCCCCTTTCAAATGTGTTTGATGTTGTTAGAAAAAAAAAAGAGAGAGAGACAGACAGACAGACACAGATCCAGGAGAGAGATGGAGGAAGGAAGGAAGGAAGAAAAAGAATAAAGGAAAAGAAAAAAAAAGGAAAGAAAAGAGAAGTGGGGAAAAAAAAAGCATAATTCTTTTTGGATTAGCTTTTCCTAAATTTTGTATAAAAAACAAGTCAGTCAGGCTTGACTATGCTTCATGCCTGGTTTCTGCTGTTCATGGGCACTTTCATCATCTGGATTTTAACTCTTTGTACTCTCTCGGTCTTTTACTGACTTTAATTTTGTTATTTTCCATAAACAGTTTTAGGTATGCTTTGTAGTGGTTCGATATATTTAAATTTGTCCAAACTCCTCAGGGCTGGCTCACGAGGCCTTGGTGACTGGATGCTGGCCTGTCTTTCTAGCCTCACCCAATTCCCCATCCCCCACCTACAAATAAGAACATATTCCCTTCTGAGAGATTACCCAACTCTGGCACAGGCAGTCCTTTTGAGATGCTCTTTCCTCTGCTCAGAGGCCTTTATCTTCAGGAAAATCCTCACTCGCTCTTTAGTAGGAATAGCTGCCACAGGGACCATTACTTGGGACTCAACTATACGTTCTCAGCAATTTGTATTCACTCATTTCTAAGACATGCAGCTTCTTATCTGCACCCAAGTCCTCGTGTCAGGTTCCGTTTTCTAGAGAACCCAAACTATAACACTGAAAACTGGCAAAGCACCTTCACACAGACGATCTAATTTTAACCTCAAACTATCCGGGGTTGTATATATGTCAGGTTCATCCAACCCTTATTTTAAACACTATCACTGAACAGGTATTCCCTAAGCAGCTACTGTTATCCTGGGTGCTGGTCAGTGTAACATTTTACTCTGCTCTCGGCCACTTTGGTTATACCTGGGATTTAATCCTTGCCTTTTGTATGCTCAGGCTCTGACATTTGTTTGATCTTCACAGTCATCTCATCCAGCCCTTGGCCCAGTACAGAGAGCCCGGCCAGACAACCCCGGGATGTGAGCAGCCTCTGTTTGAACACTTCTAACAGAAGTGTTACGGGGAGAGAAATCCATTCCTCACGAGAGCGTTCTTCACAACATCCTTTTTCACATTAGCTAAAATCTTCCTAATGGATCTATCTCCCACCCATTCTGGTTCTGCTCTCTGTTCCTTCACAGAAGGTCAGGTCTCACTTCCAGATCATTTTTATAGAATCAGAGCATACGAGTACTAAGTGAAACTCGAGGTTCGTCGTCTACAATTTCCTCATTTCCGAGTAAGGGATGAAGCAGCCTGCCAGTGACAAACTGCACATGAGTGCAATGCCTGCATTTAAACCTCCTCCGCTGTAAGCAACCCACTTGTCCCAATGGCCTGCAGTCTCTCATTCATGCTGACGGATTTGGTCAGCGTGCGAGCCACGTGTGCACATGCAGTGTGTGTGCTCTCCTGTTGTTTCCTGCTAGCAGCTCTTAGCTTTGATGAGACTTGTTAAATAAACAAAGATGTATGACTTTGGTATGGCTTATTAAATGCTCAGTTGCTTCTAATCAAAGTCATTAAATTATTTTGTCTGTTTCTATCAAAACCATGGTTCTTTTCCTGGAAGACCAATTTATCATTCATTCAACAAATATATGCGCGGGATACAGCATGTGTCAGGCATTGCTAGGTGCTGAGAGCCACGAAATTGAAAAAGACGTGGTCTCTGCTATCGAAAAGCTCCCAGCGATCGAGCTGGGAAGATATGATCACTAAGTGAGAGGCTACGAATATGGACTCCTGTGTCAGAGGGCCTGAAAGAGAATTCCAGCTCTCCCACTTACCAATTACATAACCCTGGACAAGTTACTTAATGTCGGTAGATCTCTATTACATCATTAGCAAAATGGGGTTATGTAATACACTATTAACTTCAGTGTATTCTAATGATGATTAATGACTCAATAAATTGAAGCCATCTTTATATGGTACATAATTACTGCTTAATAAGGTATAACCATTATTATAGTTACTATAATTAATAAAAATTCTGTTAATTTAGCAAATGTTTATTATACTTCCTCTGAGAGGCCATCTATTATATATGGTTGACATGGATACAAGCCATCCAGAAAGGAGAGACTTTCTGACCAGCTGCGGAGGATGTGATGAACACAGAACCCAGCTGCCAGCAACACCAGAGTCTACATTAGCTGGAAGGAGCCACTTTGCCTGTGGTCACAGCCTTCCCCAGGGCAGTCCATGTCCAGAGACAAGGCAAGGTGGGGATATAAATTCCAACCATGTCGGTGTGAGCCAGATCAACCTTCATAAGCAATATCCGCTTCAGCCCTCTTCACAGGCCCACTCAGTTCGACTTCTCCCTCTGCCCCACCCTGCTTGCTCAGAGGTGCTGATCTCTAAGAGACATCCCATATCCCACACTCTGTCTCCACATCTGCCTCCAGAACACCCAACCTGAGACAATACTATACCGTCACTAAGAACATGGGCACTGGAGCCAGGCTACCTGGGTCTCAATCCTGACCTCCACTCTCTGGGCTCTCTTAGACGAAGCCCTGAATGGTATGTTGTCTTGGTTTCTTTATAAGATGGAAATTATATTAGCATCTACTTCATAAAAGAATGATGAAGATCGAATGAGCTAATCTGTGGGATGTGCTTAAGAAGAGTACCTGCAGTTTTAACCACTCAGAAAATGCTAGTTGTTACTGTTTCCAAAATTACCATAGACTAGGCCCCACGCCACACACTAGAAGCACAGAGAGAGATCACACAGCGGTGACCCCTGCCCACAGGATGTCTGTGTCTGAATGAGAAGGACGTGCTGTGGTTGGGGAGAGAATTCATAAATGAGACACACAATCCTCCTGCAGCTGGGGAAAACATGGGGAGAGCTAGTGAAGGCCTACATAGAGGAGGGGACGCGCCTGCGACTACACAAAGAACAGGGAAGTGTGAAATGAGACTCAGGTCTGGCCCCAATATCCAGCCCACCTTCTCTTGCTCTAAATAGTAGTGAATGCTAATAATAGCACAGACTGCCATCCGACAGTACATAAAGTATTCTTACTCCCATTCTCGTTCTATCGGTTTCTTCATTTCCACTAAAAAAAGGTGGAACTCTAAAACCCCAACAATTACCTTCACTTCAAGGTCAGGTGAATCTCTGCCCCCAACCTTGCTCCCACTACAAGCAAAACAAGAAAGTGTTAAGTCAATTGGATTTCTGAGAGTTTTACTCAGGAAATACAAGAGTTATTTCACCTGAAGTAATCACAAGGCTATGCACACAGTAAATACTACAGTTGGGAATTTCTCCCATTCACAGTCTTTACCAGTAGGGACAGCTAAAAGTGAATATATACAGTATTAGTCCCTGTGAGCAATTTTTTTCCCCGTAAATTTTATTTATACCACAAATAAAAATACAAGGTTTGTTATTGTGCTTATAACCTATTCAAATGTGGAGCAGGGTGATTTTTACATTTGATTACCATCTATTTGACTTATGTATTTTAATAAAATCAGCAACGTGTGCATATTCTCTCAATATTCATGGGCAGTCATGGGAACTGTAAATTACATTAAACATTAACTTGCTTAGGACTGACACTGTTACATAAAAACAAATGACATATTCAACTTTTTTTAGTACCTCCATTTAAAGAACCAAGAGGGAAAGAAAAATATAAGGAAGAACACGTGTTCATTTTATCCTCCCAACAACTTCCATGAAACAAAAGTATCATCTGTATTTTACATATGAGAAACAATGAGGTTCATAGGTGTTGTCTGTAGGACAGATAAGCAACGACCAACAAAATCATGACCAACACAAAACAAACAAGAGCTCTGTCTTGACAGCCATGTTCCATGAGGAGAATTAAACTGTGGGGACCAAAAGACCCAAGTTCAAATTGTAGGTCTGCTACCTACTATTTGTGTGACCTTGGGCATGTTTTGGAACCTCTGTGTGGCTTCGTCATCCCAGCTGTAAAATAGTAGGTAAAGCAACACCCATCCCTCAGACTTACAGAGAGATTCAATGAGGCGCAGGATGCAGTGACTGTTCAAAAGTTATTATCCTCCTTTTCGCACTCCCGACCATGTTCCGAGGCCCTCTTGCTCTTCCCGTAAGTGAGGGGTTTCTTTGGTCATAATACCAAATCCTGCTTTCCCCTATTTATTGGATCACTACAGAAAAGAACAGCTGAGTTGGGTCCCCCCATCCAACCTGCCCAGCGTCTTGATGCTGCCTCCCCAACCCTTCTGATAGCCGCTGAAGCACTACAGTCCTTCATTACTACCAGCTTCCTTTTAGAAGAAGAGTCTAACCCCAGCCTGAATCAAAACCTGGAATTCCTAGAATTGTGGCAGTGGAGGGACCTTCTTATACAGCCTGCACAGAGCTTTCCCTACAGATGACTTGATTCCACAGGGTATTAACTAGTGCAATATGTCTAGTAAATTGATATGTCTGTCTTGGGGTGTCCCAGTGCCCATTTTATATCAAGGGAACAACAACAACAACAACAAAAAACTACAGTAAAGCCACATCCTTAACTTTTTTCCCCCACCCTTTTCAAGCACCATGATTGCTTTATTGCAGAAGATCTAGTAACATTTTGTAGAACCACAACCCTACAAAATACAGTTTCAAAGACGTGGTCTCAACAGCAATAACTTGGGTGGAGAGATGGCTTCTAAATCTACTGAGACTTGCTACAACCTTAAGTTCTAGAACCTAGGAGGTCAGATGGTATCGAGCATTATCTGGGTCAATCCTTTCATGGGGATAACCCATGGAGACTGAGAGGCTCAGAAATGGTTAAGTGACTTGCCCCAAAGTCAGCCAGCAAGCTGGTGGCAAATGTGAGACCTGAGCCCATACTAATATTCCCTCTGTAACCACAGAGCCTTTCTGTTTTTAGCCTAGGCCATCAGGTTGAAGTAAAAGGGTTTGTCTGGAGTATCCATTCATTGGTTCATTCATCCATTCCTTCATAAATCCTCCTGGATGCAAGAAAATACACTAAGCACTAAAGACATAAAAGCTCTGGTCTCTCCCTTCTAGGAGTTCACACTTTAGTGTAAATTAAGATACATAAATGAACAGAGAGCACGATATTCTCAGGTATGTACAGCAGAGTAGGAAAATAGAGAGGTAAGAGATTCTAGAAGGAAAAGAAGCACGTGCCATGATATTAAGGTCTGGGGAGGAGGATTAGAGAGGGCATCCGCAAGAGTGGACAAGGCTTGTCCAAAGACACAGAGATGGCAAAGCATAGGGAGCATGCTTGCTAACAGGCCTCACCTGGAGACTGAGCACAGAGCAGGAGCTTGTGGTGATCCCAAAGCTTGGGATCGGTCACTTCCCTTCCTACCTTATTTATTCATTAGTTCATTCACTCATTTAATGGTGCCAGTGATTAGCACTCACTTTGGGTTCTGGAAACACGGGATAGATATATCGGCAGGTCCTTTCCAGCCACCCAGCCTCCAAACCTCTACTCATCTCTCTTCAGACACAGACACAGACACACACACACACACACACACACACACACACACACACACACAAACACACACGCACAAGTGTATACACACATGCGCGCAGTAATTTTCTTGCTCTTGGTTTAATAAGCACATTAAAGAACAGTAACTGTCCTGCCTATAAGAGAGACTCCATCAATTAAAGCTCCCCTTGGCCTGATAAAACTCCCCGCTGACTTTTAAAAGGACCTGCCCTACTGGCTTGGGGCAGTTCTCACACTTCATAACTCTCCACAGCTGCCTGCTCTTCCCCAGGACCTTCCCGGAGTAATAACTGCCTTTCAGAAGGTTGCTGTTTTCTTGTTCCGTGAAGGTGAAAAAGTTTGGTCTCCAACCAGGGTGCCCACTGAATACCCCAGCATTCCAGTTCCTTTTCAGAATTGCAAAAATAATTGTTATAGCCCAGGCCAAATTTGTAACAGATTACCTGCTTCTGAGATTTAGAGAGATGCCATCTACCTGGAGACAATCAATCTTCACTTTTCTCATAAGAATTTCCTCTGGGGAAACATAGCCGAAGAACCAGCCAAGCACGAACCTTGGTAACCAGAGAGGACTGAATTTGACTTGCGAAACAAATTATTTAGTCTTTCTGTGACTCTATTTACTGAATCAGTAAAATGGAAATAGTAGAATCTATCCAATAGTGTCATTACTAGCATAAAAGAAGAGAGCATGGTTAGGGGCACCTGGGTGGCTCAGTCTGTTGAGCGTCTGACTCTTGACTTTGGCTTAGGTCATATTTCACGGCTCGCAAGTTCGAGCCCCGCCTGGGGCTCTGTACTGACAGCAAGGAGCCTGCTTAGGATTCTCTCCCCCCCAACCCCGCCCCTCCCCTGCTGGTGTGCTTGCTTTCTCTCACTCTCTCTCTCTCTCTCAAAATAAATAAATAAACTTTCAAAAAAAGAGAGAGATAGAGAGAGAGCAAGGGAAAAGCAACTGATGCACAAGGAGTGTTTAGTAACTACTCTAGAACCAAAGAAAATTTCAACCAAGCGCACTGTGTTTCTTGACAGATTGTGAGGTCTCCAGTCTCCAAAGGCAACCAAGGACAAAGCTCCCCCAAAACGAGTTTAATAATTGTCTTCATTGACTATTTCCTTGCATTAGTAATAAATCAGTAATACACCTGCAAGCTAGAGGTTACCCTTTCTTGTGGATCAAATTACAAAGACCACTTACCTATGGGGAATTCCACGCTTAATTCATAATTTATTAATGAAACCGGAACGGGTTTTTGTGTGTGTGTGTGTGTGTGGTTATCCATTTAACAGTTCCACTTCTCACAAACGGCCATGTGCCCTGCATGGGTAACGAAGTTCTCTGACTCAGTCTTCCTACCATAATTACATATCTCAGAGAAATACCATAAAGAACAAATGAGATAAATGTCTACACAACACCGTATTTTTCAATGTCATTTCCCAATAATTAAAATTGAAAGAAACATTAAAATCCTTCCTCTTTACCATCAGCTAGCATTCGAGAAAAAAAAAAAAAGGACAAACCGAAGAAAAGGAAAAACAACAAAAAAACAAACAAAAAAGTAAGCCGTAAAAGAAAGAAACCTTCATTATGAATTTTATTGCTCCAACTACTGTAAACTGTGTAGGAATCGGAGCTGCAAAGCTAGCCATTAAACTGTCTGCTCTTTCCTGTTTAAACAAGGCCCCTCTTGGGCCAGGACTGCCTGAGCCTTCATGGGTCTGCATCCAGGAAGGAAGACGTTTCTACGGTAACCGCTGAGGCCTTCTCTGGAGGTTCTCTGGGAGAGGCCAGGGTCTGGTGCAAGTGACAAACCCCAGTTCCCTTGATAATGTACAGAAAGGTAGCAGCCCTGATGTCCAGGCGTGAGCAGAATGAGAGCATTCAGGCGTGAAATCCCTTTCAATCGGCCGTTTGTTTCCCCCTGGGTTGGAGAATTCACTTTGTGCAGCTCTTTTGAGAAATGGCCGACCTAGGCTCAGTGGTGTATAAATAATAAATATTCCAGAAGGAAAGATATTTTGGGGATTTGGGAAGGAGGCTAGTCGGCTTCCCTTTGTAATTTGGTTCAAGTTTTTAGAAGGCCTGAAAGCATAAGAGATCACGGGGAATCACATGAGAGATCGCAGTCCAATAGCCTCATTTTATAAATAGGGAGAGAAGTCATGAGAAGCGGGTGGGGGGTGTGGGGGAAAGATCAGTCAAAATCAAAGAAGGAGGCGGTCGGTATCAAAACATATCCAAAGCGCCTGATGAATAAGGCCTGCATTGTAGAATTGGGACCGTCACCATCCAGTGAGGTAAATAGTCACATGGGGAATTGGACAAGAAGCAATTGGGATATCAAACAAAGAAGAAACAGAGCTTGAGTTGAGACTCAAAGAATAAGTAGAAGTTGCTATCGTGTATTAGCATTACAATGTGCTGAGCACTGTATGTGCACTGTCACATTTATCTTTATAACATCCCCTCTTTGGTGGGTGTCATTACTAGCCATTTTTTTAAAGAGAAAGAACAGGTTTAGGGAAGTCACTTGCCCACATAGCTGGCAGATGGCAGAGTCCAAATTCAAACCCAAGTGAGTCTAATTCTTACACCCCTGCTTTTTTTATTGACCACCAATATGCTGCCTGCCATAAATAAATGCAAGAGTCTAGGATGTGGGTGAATTAGAGACAGTGTTCTTGGACAAAAACAACAAACAGCACAGGCAAAGAGACAGAGGTACAACGTATAATGTCTCCGCCTGGTATCTAACCAACTTTAAGTGGAACCGATGCTCTCCCACAGTCTTGTCTAGGCATAAGGAAGCCTCGGCACTGCTTCTGAATTCTAAGAACCTGTTCTTGGCCATAGTGGGACAATCTGAGGCTTACCGAACAGTAAAATCCTGCACACAGTTGGTGGCCTGATTATAGCCCCCACATCCTTCATGGAAGTCAGAGTAGTAAAAGCCATAATGAACCATTCTCTCTTTTACAACTTACTTTTACAGCTCGTGGGGTTCTGGAGACTTTAATCATTTGGATCCCCCTTCATTCCAGATACTCAGAGTATAAAGAATTTCCAGCTCAGCTTCTTTCCATGGGGACATGTTGACCGTTGATGCCTATAGCCAAAGTGGTTCCAGTTCAATAAAAAGTTTTTCATGGAAAATCTGTGGCTGAGCTTGATGGAAAAATGACCTGCTCCACCAGTCCATGCCAAACAGAGTGAAAAATAAAGAAGGTTATCCAGATGTCAAGGCCAAACTGGCCATGTGTAGGTAGGAACGATCCAGGTTATAATAGCCACAACTGACTGCTTGCTCTGCAAAGAGCACTTTATATACAGAGTCCTATTCTCTTCACAATCCTCTTCGCCATTGCACAGATGAAGAAACGGAGTCTCAGAAAGGCTTAGCTGCTTGCCTAAGGTCAGATACAGAGAGTAAGTGGCCAAGCCAGGATTCCTACCCAGAACTCTGATCCCCAAAAGATATACAATTTCCACATCAACCACAAATCATCAATCCAGCAGTCCGTTGGAATTATAACTTCTGCCACTATTTTGTCCTAGGTCCCAGCGGATGACTCCATGCTCACCAATGGAACCCATGTTCCATTGGTTAAAACATACGACCACATTTTAGCAAGCAAGTATCTTTCATGCCACGGTGCTATACTAGATCCAGAGAGTTTAGAGATTGTTTCATTCTAGAGGTTAGTCAGTCAATGAATACACTCAAGTGCCAACAATGTGAGAGGCGCCGATGCTAAAGGTGTGAGCGAAAAGCAGAGACAGACCTTCATGAAAGACTCTCACATTGTGATAGGTGCCATGAGGAAGCAGGACATGGAACCGTGGGTGGATGAAATGGGAATACACATTGTCATTAAAGTCAGAGAAAGAGTTCCTGAAGGAGTGATAACTAGGCAAGACTGGGCTCATCGTTGGGGTAGGGGGAGAGAAGCTGGGGAAACTGGTACAAAAAAGGACAGAAAGGGACAAGTAAAGCAAGGCGACTATAAGAGAACGTGACTCAGTACAATGATCAGAAAGGACACCATGCTTGCAGAAATGGAAAGAATGGTAGCTCATGGGCCTAAGGGGAAGTGATACCTAGGCTGAGAACTGAGGAATGCACCAGCATCCACCAGACGAAGGATTGTTTGATGAGTGTCCGTGAAGGAAACAGCACACACAGAGATCCAGAAACGAGAGAGCATGTGACATTCTGGGAAAACTGCAAGTGCTTGCGTGTGTCATGGGACTAAGAGAACAAAGGAGGGCCAGGATGGGGGTGGGGATGTTCCAGGAAGTGGCACTGGTAATGAATAACGATCCTACTGAGGAACATCATTCTGAAGGCAAACTCACAGGTCAGAGCAGATTTGTTCTTGTGCAGGTATTAACAGGGCAGATCCCAGCGTCATGCAAGGGAAGAGAAATGGGAAAAGGAAAAGGAGTTGGAAAAGGAGCTAATATTTATTGAGCACCTGCTAAGTGCCAGATACTTTCGGGCAAACTCCATTCTGCGGATAAAGAAACTGAGGTACCAGAAGATGACGCCATCTGGCCAAGGTCACATACAAAATGGGCAGTGAGCCACTATCCGTGCTTCATTCTTCCTTGCTGACTTCTCAGTCTGCCTCGTGACTCTATTTCCAAGGACTTTCTAATCTGACCGGAAAATTACCCAAGTGGGTGATTAAGATTGGCAAACAATAATGGCATTAGTCAGGATACTTATCTGTAAATGACAAGAATCTAAATTCAACTGGCCTTAGGTAAATGATGGATGGCAGGTATGTCAGAATTGAGGAAATAAGGAAATGTTTAGCACCAAGGCATAAGAGAGTCGGAAAGTCACTGAGGCCTCAGGAACAGATAGACTCCCCAGGGCCCTCTGCTCCTCTTGTCCAACTTTCTGCCCATGGGCTCTATTCTTTTTTACCACACACCATTTTCTTCCTCCACGCAGCCGAAGCTTGGTCATCCATGGTGGGGGAGCCTCTACCACTAGAGAGGGACCTGCTCTCTGGTTCCATTTTTAAACTCAGCGAAAGATCTCTGATTGGCCCAGGCTGCATCAAATGTCCGCCCAGGAATCAATCAGCTACCACTAGGATCAGAAACACAGCTGCTGGGGGTTCACCCCTGTGCACTGGGGGGTTATACTCCAAAACTCTCTGTGAATCAAGAAGCCACTCCAAAGAGTACCTACTAAATTAATAACAACATTTATCATTTATGGGAGATTTAACACATGGCAGGCTCTGCGATGAGAAGGCACACTGTTCTATCTTTACCTCATTTGATTTCCACAACAACGCTGAGAAGTAATGATCCCCAGGGTATGTATAAGGAAACTGAGGCTAAGGGAGGCCCACTGATTTGTGCAATGTCCCACAGTTAGTAAGTAGTAGGGGTCGCATTCAAATCCTGGATGGACTCCAAAGTCCTGCACTCGACTCCTACACTTAACTACCCTCTACTGCCTGTGACTGATGCCTTATGTGTTGGCCTCCTTGAAACTAAAGTGAGGTGATCATAATCCAGAAGTCCTGGGATCCACCTCTGCCGCTGTCAAGCTGTGTGCCTTGGACGAGACTCCTAATCTCTGTGCCTCCACTTTCCTGTGTGCAAAGTGAAAGTCATAATTCGTGCTTTCCTACTTCTGTGATCGCAGGATTAAGTGGGTCTGAAAGTGAAGTGCTTAGGAAAGAACTCCGTTTTAACAAAAGTGAGCTATTACCATCATTTTATATCGTATCATTCCAGCATGCCATGATTTTGAAACTTTCTCTACTTAAAGCAAAAGCCATGCTTTGAAATAGGAGTGTGTTTGTGAAGAGCCAATAGGCGGACCCAAATGTTGCAGGCTATGTACGCATATATTGTAGAACTCTAGATTGACAGAACTTAACTCAGGAAACAGAAATGGAGTTAATTGATCCTGGATCCAAACGTTGGGCTCCTCTGGCTTTTTTCAAAACAGACATAAACACTGCTCCTCTGGATTCGTTCTGCGCGGACGCCACCTGGTTTCTGCTTATTTTTTCATTTCACCCGCTTCAGGGATATCGAATTATAATTGGTTTCTGCTGAACTTTCTCATGCTGTGAAGCCCTGATTAACAAAGAAAATGAAAGTTTTCTTTCATTTGGTCAACAAGTTCGGCCCTGCTGCAAAGTCTCAGATGGCAGTCCTGTAAGGAATTAAGGCTCTGTGGAATAATCTCCATCTTTAGGAAATACCTAAAGAGGGTCTAACGGGAAGCCTCTGTAAGCCAACATGCTCCTGATGGCCCACTGGTCACAAATTTGCCCAAATGAGGGACCGTGGCTTAATCCTCCAGCTCCTAAACCCGCACGTGTAATCAGGCCCTTGGCCAGGTGGTGGACTTCCCTGGATGGCCTCCAGTCTGCGTCCTCTCCTCTCCTCTTGTCATACCTAAGCACAGTACTTCCCACCTCTGTTTAAACAGCCTCCTAACCTCACATCCACACTAGTGCCAGAATGAGCTTCTTAAAACAAAGATCCGACCATGTCAGCCCCGCTGAGCACCTTCCTGTGACTCCCTGTGAGCTAGATAACAAAGCCCAGATTCCTTGGTGTTCTTCATAATTTGACCTGTATCTATCCTCCTGGAATCATCACATTGCCACACCACACCATCAGAATCCAGCCTCCTCCGTCATCAGGGCAATGATACTACATTGCTATCTTTTATTGAGGTTTCCAAAACGTGCCTGATTCTCTGTAGCACTTTTGCACAAATTCTCGGAAAGCTGTGAGATATTTTTATGCCTTTATTATACCGAGATTTGGAAAGCTAAGGAAACTGCCCAGGATCACCGGACAACAGAACAGAGACCCAAACCCAGGTTCGCCTGACTCCCAAATGCTTTCCACTCTACCCTCCGGACGTTCTGAAATACTGGCACTTCTCTGAATGCACCATGCTCTTCTCCACCAACACTGTCTTTGTGATTTCTCTCCCCCTCCCATCCCCACTCTCTTTGCCTGTTGGCTCACTGCTACCCATCCCCTAAGATTTGGCTCAAACATCACCCTGGGTGAAACTGTGAGACACTGCAGACAGAGAAAGAAAGAGAACCAGACTCGATGGCAGGAAACTACCAAGTCCTCACTCTCTAAGTGACCTAAGCCTCCCTGTCTATAAAAATGAGGGCGACAAGCCACACCCTGCCTACCACCTGGAGTTTCGGGGAGTATCAGATGGGATTCTGTATTTGAAACCACTTTGCAAACTATCAAGCCCCATATAAATGTAAGTTATTATTAATTGTTGTATTAATTAAATAATTAAATCCCAGCTATAATAATGAATCTAAGAAATTACTGTTAATGACTATTAATCAAAATGCATGTTGACGGTAATTATGCTAAGTAAAACTCTCAATAATCATGATAATTAGCCCTGATACTGAGAAGTGGCCCATGGGGTGTGGACTAGTATGAAACTGGAGAGTAAACAGCGCAAATGAGAGCTGGCCAAAAACACAGATAGAGGCAAATGAGCCAGACAAGCCGATTAGCCTTGCGCTCCCTGGCCTAGTTCCATGGTGCTGAGGTCAAAGGGACTCATAAACACCCACACCGCCTACTACGCTATCAGCTCCTGAGGTGCAATTGTGCATGTGGTTGTGGTGTGTGTATCTATCTCCCTGTGGGAATGGTTTCATACTAAGCTTCGCCATGTTGAACTACTCACAGGTCCACGGCCATGCCATTCCCTAACACCACCTACTCATCACATTGCCCATGCCTCCTGACAGACCCAAGGTCCTTCACGTCCTAGTTCATGTAAATTGTCTTCAGCAAAGTCTTTCTGGATTTTTCCTGGAACACCAGGGATCTCTCCCTCGTGTTCTCTTCACCCTCTGTAGACCTTCACTCTGGAACATACCTTCCTAATGCTACCACTTACAAGCTATGCTTCTTTTAGAAGTTACTTAAGGGGCATATGGGTGGCTCAGTTGGTTGAGCATCTGACTCTTGGCTTGGGGTCAAATCACGAGATCATGGTTCATGGGTTCAAGCCCTGTGTCAGGCTCTGTGCTGGCAGCACGTAGCTTGCTTGGGATTCTCTCTCTTCCCTCTCTCTCTGTCCCTCCCCTCCTCTCTCTCTCTCAAAAAAAAAAAAAAGTTACTTAAAACATGATTATGCTTCAACTGCCTTATCTATTCAATGAAGACAATACAGCATGGACCATAAAAGATTGTTTTCACAATTCAATAAGATACATAAGACTTCTAGAACAGGATTAGATATAGCAGTTGATCAACATTTACTATATTTGTTTTTATTTATTGTATATGTTTCTAGATCTATTGCTCTGCTAAACTGTGAGCTCCTTCTTTTGAGTCCCTGTCTGTACTTGCCACATCATAGCTGCTCTTTTCATTGTTGTTATTAAAATGGATACAGATGGAGAATGTTCTAAAGAAACTCTGTGGACAAGAGTAAAGGTAGTAGGGCGCTAAAATCATTGACTATAGAATGAGATTTGGTTAAATCTTGGCTCTGCTGCTTGCTTAGACATTAGCTTTCTGCAAGTCACTTCCCCTTTCCAGGACTCAGTTTCCTCATCTAGAAAATGGAACCGATAACCTCTCACCCACTTCCTCACAAGCTCCATTGTGGGGTTAGAACAAGGACACAGATGTGAAACTGCTTTGTAAACCGAAAGGCACTAATCAAATATAAGATACATTTCTTATTATTGGAAACATCTGGAAGTTGTTTGGAGTTACAAATTGATAGAATCAGTCAACACCTACTTGGCTTACACAAAAAGTGGTTGTTAGGGCTTGGGTACTTTTAGAAGCCCTTAACCCTATGCATATAGCAAGTCTTCTCCATATTAACCCCAACTTGAGAATTTGCAAGTTTCTTTCCCCAAAGACTAAGTAACAACAGGAATTAAAAATATAGCTAAGGCTGAAACTTCACTAAAGATTTCAGTTTCTATTTCCCTTAAGGGAGTTTCTAGCACCCTGGCTAATAGCTAAGTTATTAGACACAGCTCAGTTTACAGGGTTTCTTGAGGTGTCAGGAAGCTCAACCTCAGGGGTTACTTTAGGATAATAGGGCGTTTAGATTAAGATAGCTAGTAAATTTGGGAAAGAGAGAACCACAGAGATGGCAAGAACACTGGACTAGAAGTCAGAAATCCTAAATTCTAACCTAGTTTTATAACCTTCTAGTTAGGATATCTTCTCTAACTTGGCTTTAGTTTTCTCAGTAAAATGTGGATACCCCACATTTAATTAGCCTTTCCCATACAACAAATCACCCTAAAGGTAGTGACTTAAAACACTGAGAGCTTGTTTCTCACAATTCTGTGCATTGGTTAGGCAGATGCACTCAAGTACATGAGCCCACTCACAGGGCAGCATTCAGCTGGTGGGTCAGTTGGGACCTGGGCCCATATAACACAACTGGATCTCTGGGTCCTTTTCTTTGTCCAGGGTCTTTCATACATAAGGAGCTAGAAAGGCAGGTGGTGGGGTGAGGGAGTCTTTTCTCCTGGCATGGCGTACAACCACAAAAGTAGAAACCATATGGACTCTTAAGGCATAGCCTCAAAAAGCATCACTTCCTCCATACTCTACTGGTCAAAGCAAGTTATACAGTCAGCCAAGAATCATGAGTTGAGCAAAGAGACTCCACTATTTGCTTGGAGGAAGGCAAAGTCAAATTACAGAAAGGGACCTGGTCACAGCGAGGCATGATTCATCAGAGGCCATTTTTGTATCAATCTAACACACATGTGTCCTGCCTCTGGGGTTATTTACACGAAGGTAAGTTGATGTAATTACAGACTCTATAAAGAGTGAAGTGTTAGGTCATACAGATGGAAGAGAATTTAATTTTTGTCCTAATATTTATGTTTGTATTACTTAACTGGTCTCAAGATGATCTAGGTTAAGTTTTCAAATTTTGATTCTCTATTAGTTAAGAAAAGCATATGAGAATATAAAGGAACGAATCCCAGACAGGTGATAGAATGTCATGATTTTCCAGGGGTCCCTGGATGGCTCAGTCAATTAAGTGTCCAACTCTTGATTTTGACTCAGGTCATCTCACGGTTCGTGCGATCGAGCCCCACATCAAGCTCTCTGCTGACAGTGTGGAGCCTGCTTAATTAATATTCTCTCTCTCCCTCTTTCTCTGCCCCTCCCCCACTCTTGCTCACTCTCTCTCAAAATAAATAAATATTAAAAAAAAAGATATCCTCATTTTCCATCCTATAATGAAATAGTAGATGCAGGTTTTAAGTATAGTAGCTGCTAACATCACAAAAACCAAGATGACTAGATATGACGTGACCCTGAGGAGAGCACTACACCAGCTGTGAAGTTCTCTTGCCAAAACAAAAAAGTTGACCCTAAGTCTGATCAAGCTTCTAGGTACAACTCCTAATTTTCAGGAATGACAAAGAAGAAGGAACATGTTAAACCATACTACAAAAGTGCAATCAGCAAAATCCAGACTAGGAAACACTATAGGAAAATAATCTTGTTTTTCAATCAATAAATTATGAGGGGATAAAAAGAGATTGAGAATAAACATATATATTAAGAGAAACCAGTAATGTGTGGGACTTATCTGGATTCAAATAAAAGAAAATATTACAACATTATAAGATAACTGAAAATTTATAAACTGGATAACTGATGAAGGGATTAAAGCTAATTTTGGGTGTGAGCTCATATTAGTATTATATCTTCTTAAAAGACTCTTTAGCTTTTAGAATACCTATTAAACTATTTACCTGGGAAATGATACTATAGCTGAGATTTGTCTTACAGAGGGGGAATAAACGGATGGGGGTACAAATGAGGCAAGAATGCCCATGAGGTTACAACTATGAAAGTTACATAGTGAGTACATGGGCATTCATTATACAATTCTGGTTACTTTAGTAGATCTTTGAAATTCTCCATAATAAATACATCTTTTAAGAGTGGGACAAGTAGTCAGACAGCACTGGGTTCAAATAGCAGCCTCATGTCTCCTTTCCTTAACTGTATGTTCTTGAAAAATGCATTTCACTTATCTGAGCTTCCATTACCCTACCAATAAATAGGGATAATCTCCCCTCATTAGTTTCCCATGATGCCATGAAAGCTAAGCCAAATGAGTTCACAAATGTGAAACCATTTGATAAACCATGAAGGGCTACCCACACGTAAGGAACTGTTTTGGTCACCATTACTACTGACCTTGAAAATAATTTGGATCCACTGGCACCTGCTGCCCCTTAGTAATAGTATCCCTTCACAGTTGGTCTGCTCCCATGAGAAATTAAGTGCAATGGTCTCAAAGAACTCATTGAGCTCTGTGACCTGGATCAAGGGTCTGAAGATTACTTTTTAAATCTCATCTTTTGTCTTTATCTCAAATCCAAATGGAGAGAACTTCTGCTTTTGGTCAACATGAAGTAAGAGAGACTGAATTTACTCTCATCCATATGATACATACATGTTTTCATATGTAGTATATGTTTCATATGTATATATATGATTTTCATATGTATATACATTGGTTTTCAAGAGATGTGAGAAACAAATTGAGTCCCATGATTTCCCAGTTGACTGCCTTGAAAGAGTTTTCAGACAAAAAAGGAATAAAAGACGTTAAGATTAGAAAGGGAAGTGAAATTGACTTTATTCACAGATGACACTATCATCTATGTAGAAAATCCTATAGACTTTACAAAAAAAAAAAGTAAGCTACTAGAAATGAGTGAGTTTAGCAAAGATGTAGGGTACAAGATCAATAATACAAAGGTCAATAGTATTTCTATATCTTGCAATGAAATATAAGAAATTAAAATTAAGTGCTGTCCTAATCAGTGCTATCCCAATCAAAATCCCACCAAAATTTTTCAAGTAAATTGACAAACTGATTCTAAAATTCATACGAAAATGCAGAGTCTAGATTAACCAAAACAACTTTTAAAAAGCGCAACAAAGTTGGATGAATTCCACTATCTGATTTCAAGACTTATTATAAATTTATACTAATCAAAACAGTGGTATTGGCACAAAGACAGACACACAGATCAACAGTACAGAATAGAATCCGAAAATATAAAACATAAACAATGATATGATTTTCAATACAGGTGTAAAGGGTATTTGGCTAGTCTTTTCTACAAACAGTGCAAAGGGTATTTGTCTAGTCTTTTCTACAAATGGTGCTAGAATTAGATATGCATGAGCAAACAAAATAAAACAAACATTCTCAAGTCCATACTTTGTGTCATAAACAAGGATTCGCTCTAAATGAACCACGGAGCTAAATGTGCAATCTGAAACTATAAAATTTCTAGAAGAAAACAGGAGAAAACCTTTGTGACCTTGGGTCAGGGAAAGATTCCTTAAATCCAACACCACAAGCACAAAGATAAAATAACAAAACAGACTGCTGACTGTAGGAGTCGCTCTGCTGGCAAAATAATCACCAAGTGATCTTGGAGAAAAAGCAAAACTTTTCATGAAAACTCCTATGTAAAATCTTTATAGCTCTCTGAAGAAAGCTAGATTCATGTGGGTTTTCTGTTATTCCTCAGAAGCAGAAAGGTCATATCTGAAAAAAGAGTTCCTTTTAGTTCCTTTCTTTAGACCCAAATCCAGAACTTGTCTTTTTCTGTCTTGATTTTTGTTTTGTTTTGAGCATTTATCACCACCATCCCTTCTCCATCCTCCTTAGAATTCTTTCTCTGCCTTTTGAGAATTAAGAACTATTGTTCAGGCTTTGACAACTTCCTCTAACCTCCAATATCCCTATTCCAACCATTTTTACATAACCAGCTATATGCAACCACAGACAAGGAACTGAGTCTCTTTAGGTCTCAGAAGAAAACAAAGCGATGGGGCAGCTGATTTCTAAAGCCTTTTCCAGCTCTGATCTGCTCTCATTCTCTGATTTCCAGGAAGAATGAATCAGCAATAAAAGAGCATGAATTAGAACTAGAGTCATAGTCAACAAAGTACCTCTACAATTCTATTACACACACGCACCTACAAGATGTTTTTCCCCTTTACTCGCAGATTATAATCACAAATAGGAGTGACTGCTGGCTATTACCGAGATCATTAATTCACTTAAATACAAGGCACACTGGAATGAAGCCACACTGGACATAGATCTGGGCATGCATCGTGTTAAATATGTGCACTTAGCTCATGCCTTCATTTGTTCATTAAGCTAATATTTCCTAAGCACTTATTACACCCAGGTGCTCTGCTGAGTAGGAATGCAGTGCACCCATTCTGGCAAAGGAGACCCACAGAATGCTTCTCCCCGCAGTGCGTTTGCACACATGCCCCTTCTGCCTGGGATAGTCTTGCTCTTCTCTCCTCCCCTGGCTCACTCTTGGTTATTTCCTTGCATCCCTCTATCCTTTTCCTTCTTCGCCTTTAACGTCATCCATGTCCATGTTATTCATCACTGCATTCTCAGCACACTTGGCACAGTCCCACAAGAGAGCAGATGCTTAGTCAACACACCCGAACTAATGGAATGAACAAAGAAACAGATCAAGGGGGCATAAATGGATGCGAGAGGAGGGATTGAAAAGTCTCCTACAAGTGTTGGGCTTGGGAAAGGACTTCAGTAGGTGAAGGATGAAGACAGTAGGCAAGCAGGTGTCTCTTCTTCTGCCCATGATGTCGTATCTGAGAAATAGTCTCCTAAGTGGTCTCAAAACTTCTGGTTTCTTCAACTTGACAGGCTGAGTTATTGTGCTACAAACTCAGCTTATAACACACCACTTAATGTCTCCAAAATGCAATGGACTCCCTAAGGAAAAATAGCCAAACTCTCCAGTGTGGTGCCACCCTCTTCCCGCTAATGACCTGGCTTTCCACCATCTGTCTGTATCTGTATCCCCTCTAAATCTTCCCAGTTACTTCACGAAACAATCACGATGACCTCCTCCCCACTAACCAAACACATCCTGCTCTTTCTGACTTCAATGGTGCATCCCTTCCTCCATCTTCCCTCTGCTGAAGCTGTCATCTGATTCCAATGTAACTCCAATACCCTCTTCTCTGGAAGCTTCCCTGGTGAGCCATCCTTCCTCCCCTAGATGCATCTCTCCCTGCTTCTGCTTCCACTTCCTTTTTGTGCAGAAGTCATTCTTCTTTTTATATCTTATTTATTTATTTTGAGAGAGAGAGAGAGCATGCAAGCATGAGTGGGGGAGGGGCAGAGAGAGGGCGAGAGAGAATCTTGAGCAAGCTCCACACTGTCAGAGAAGAGCCCGGTGTGGGGCTTGAACCTACAAACTGTGAGATCGTGATCTGAGCTGAAATCAAAAGTCGGATGCTTAACGGACTGAGCCACCAGGCACCCTAGAAGTCATTCTTCTTAACATCACAGTTTATATCTACATACCTTTCAGCAGCTTATGAGTTCTGCTAGGTCAGAAGCAGCCCAGAAGCTGCTCCTGACATGGTAAATATCTGCTGGATTACATGTCCCAAAATGTCCCTACAGGACATCCATTTCCACTGTCTCTCGCTGCCTTTAGTGGGTCACTAGGAAAGCATTGATATTGTCCTCTCTAAAACCAGACTGCAGCCTTCTCTCCAACTCTGATAATTTATTTATTCATTGACTATTTACTGAACACTCACCATATTTTAGCCACTTTTCTAGGCACTGGGAATACAAAAAAAAAAAAAATCCTTGCCTTTACGGTGCTTATATTTAAGTGAATAGGAGACAAACAGTAAATAAATTAGTATAATATGAAGTACATCAAGTGGTGTAAAATCCTATGGAGAAATATAAAGCACAAAGGCGGACAGAAAATACACTGCATGCTGGAGGGCAGGGGTTCCAGCAAGTCTCTAATAAAAGGTGACTTTGGAGCAAGGACTCAAAGGAAATAAAAGAGTGAGTAGGTAGATGCCAGAGTGTGGGGCATTCCAGGCAGAGGAAACATTAGCACCACCAGAGGCAGCAGCAGTGCCAACAATCCAGGTTAGAGAAAACTATCATCGGGGAACCTGGGTGGCTCAGTCAGTTGAGCACCTGACTTCGGCTCAGGTCATGATCTCACAGTTCATAGGTTCGAGCCCCATGTCAGGCTCTGTGCTGACAGCTCAGAGCCTGGAGCCTGCTTCAGATTCTGTGTCTCTCTCTCTGTCCCTCCTCTCCTCCCATTCTCTCTAAAAATAAATTTAAAAAATAAATAAAAATAAATAAACATTAAAAATTAAAAACAAAGACAAAAACAAACGATCATCTGCCCCAGAGTGACATGTTTGAGGATCAAGGCTAAGGCTAGTGTGGCTACAACACTGTGTACTTTGGGGGACAGTGGAAGCAGACAAGATATGATGGGTATGACAGTGTTATGACAGTGTATAGAGCCTGAGTGGTTCTTTAAGGACCTTCACTCTGTATGAGATAGGAAGCCATCAGAAGGTTTTTGAACAACAAAATGAGATCAACAGGCATGTGCTTTAAAAATGTAATTGAGTTGCAGTGTTAGAGGAGGCAGGAGGGGAGCAAAACCAGAAGCAGGCAGGGACCTGTTGGTGCGATAATGTAGACAAGAAAGAAAGGAGTTTAGGATGGAGTGCTGGCTATTGTGGATAAAAGGGGGATAAATTCTGGATGTATTTCGAAAGCACTTGCAGACAAACTAAATGTGGAAGTAAGACAGAGAGGATTTACAGAAAAAGCAGTAAGATTTTTGGTCTGATCAACTAGACAGAAGGGAGTTTTTTTGAGCTTTCTTGAGATGTAATTGTCATATAACATTGGGTAAGTTTAAGGTGTACAACATGATGATTTGGTACACATTACCTATTGAGAAGGATTGCCATGGTAGGATCACCTCCATCACCTCACATAATTACTTTTGTGTGTAGTGAGAACATCTGAGACCTACTTTCTCAGCGACTTTCAAGTATCTGATTCAGTATTGTTAACTCTAGTTGCCGTGATGTCCATTGGATCCCCAGAACTTACTCTTCTTATAACTGAAACTTTGTACGCTTTCACCAACATCTCCCCACTTCTCCCAGCCCCAGCCTCTGGCAGCCACTTAGCCATAATGCCCTCAAAGTCTACCTGTGTTGTCACCAACAGCAGAATTTCGTTCTTTCTCATGGTTGAATAATATTCCATTCTGTATAAACATACATATTTAATATATATATCACATCTTCTTTCTCCATGCATCTGTAGACGAACATTTAGGTTGTTTTTATGCCATGGCCACTGTGAAAAATACTGCAGTGAACATGGAGGTGCAGATATCTCTTTAAGAACCTGATTTCATGGAAAAAAACCAAGTGCCCATCAACTGACGAGTGGATAAAGAAGATGTGGTACATATATACAATGGACTACTATGTGGCAATGAGAAAAAATGAAATCTGGCCATGTGTAGCAACATGGATGGAACTGGAGGGTATTATGTTAAGTGAAATAAGTCAATCAGAAAAAGACAGATACCATATGTTTCCACGAATAGGTGGACTTTGTGAGACTAAGCAAAAACCAGGGGGAGGGGAAGAGGGGAAAGAAAAAAAAGACACAGAGAGGGAGGGAGATAAAACATAAGAGACTCTCAAAGACTAAGAACTAACTGAGGGTGAGGGGGATGGGGGGGGAGAGGGAGTGATGGGCATTAAAAAAGGGCACATGTTGGGATGAACACTGGGTGTTTTATGTAAACCAATTTGAAAATAAACTATTATAAATGAAAAAAAAAAGAAAGAAAGAAAAAGAACCTGATTTCATTTCCTTTGGATCTATACCCAGAAGAGGAATTGCTGGATTATATGGTAATTCTATGTATCATTTTTTGAGGAACTTCCACACTGTCTTCTGTAGTGGCTGTACCTTTATATTTCTACCCACAACGTACAAGTGTTCCTTTTTTTTCCACATCTTTGCCAACACTTGCTGTTTTCTGGTTTTTGTTTTTTGTTTTGTATTTTTTTTTTGATAGTACTAACTATTCTAATGAGTGTGCAGTGGAATCTTATGCATAAGACTATAGAAGAAATTGTTCTTGTGTGAGAATGGGGGGGCGGGATTCAAGAGCTCAGCTGTGGGAAACTAATGTCTGACATTTTTATCATCCAGGCGAGACGTTAAATTAAGAAGAACACTCTGGACTTCACTGAAGATGTCAGTGCCAGAAACATAAATTCAGGACATGTCAACACCATGATAGCATTTCAATCGTTGGGCTAAATTACATGTGGACACACAACTGACCATCGGTTTGATTGGGGGAAAGTTCTAGAGAGAAGGGGTGGAGTGGAGCTCATGACAGAATGTAGACTGGGCTGCCATTTGTCTTTGGCAAATCCCAGTCTGCACCTGCAGACCAGCGTTAGATCCAGTTAAATGTGTCCCAGTCTGGATGATAAATTGTGTAACAATTCCAAGTACAGACAACTCCGTCTAGGTATCTATCAGCATACTCAACCTATTTGTCCATAGAACAGTGCACTTCTTCCTGTCTGACTTTCGGGATGTCACATGGCTCCCAGTCCAAAGAGCCAAGGCCTGGAAGACTCTCCCTAGGATGTTCATTTTTAGTGGTGGCTACACAGTAGAATCACCCCTACACTCAATAATTTTAATTCATTTCACCTGAAATAAAGCCTGGGCCTATTTTTCCTCCAGGAGATTCTAATGTGTGCCCAAGGATGGGAGCCGCTGCCTTGATTAACAAAGAAGAAAGCAGCGAGTGAGTCTGATGAGGTTATCATACACCACTGTT
Organism: Paguma larvata; assembly: GCA_030068075.1. Lineage (NCBI taxonomy): Eukaryota > Metazoa > Chordata > Mammalia > Carnivora > Viverridae > Paguma > Paguma larvata. The sequence continues at coordinate 43,869,685 of CM057833.1, forward strand.
TGGAAGTCTGTCCAGAATCCTCCTTCCTGCTCATCCTCTGCTCAGTGCTCTGGTTCATATGGTCATTGTCTCTACTTTGGGCTACTGGCATTTTCTCCAGATAGTTTCTCTGCCCCTGAGCTAACCACCTCTAGTCCATTTTCTCTCGTATGAAAAACTGATTCCTCTCAACTGACTCTATCCTTCCTTTAGATATCTGATGTTGTTTGACTGACTTGAGGTTAATGTTCAAATTTCTTAAAATGTCATTCAAAGTCACATCAGTACTCAAGAGTTGCACTGTGAATGAGGAAGGAATAAATGGGGTCAGACCAGCAGGGTAAACAGAGGATGAGCGACAGAACCAAGCAACATGGGCTTGAAGGGCGGGGCTAAAGTTCCACCAGAACTTTAGGAATCTGTGATAGTAAGGAATTTCTCACTTGACACAAATTCTGAAGCTCATTTTGCTCATATAAACCTAACCTGGATATGAGCTGGGGTACAGGGAAAAGGGAAAAGTAGGGAGTGAGATCCTTCATGTCTCACTCATCCTCACCCCGTCATTACCTATATTCCAGCGCCACTGAGAAATTACACTTGTTCCCCAAACAAGCCATACTCTCTCACCTCCAGGCTTTAGCACATATTATATCGTCCTCCTGGATTGTTCTTTATCGCCCTTCTGCAACTAGCTAATTTATACTCATCCCTTAGACCCTGGCTACATGATAAAGCCCATCCCTGACCCCTGTCATCCCCTTCTCCACCACCTCCACCAAGCCCAGATCAAGGGCCTTTCCAACAGCACCCCTCACCACAGCGATGGTCACTGTACATGTCTATCTTCCCAACTAGACTGCAGGGACCACATCTATCAGTTCAAGGCTTAATAACTCTTTGTTGAATAAACACTACTATGAATTCAATCTAAAGGGTCAGTGGAAACACCTAACATAAGCCCCCCCAAAATCACAGGTGCACAACTCTCCTTTGGCACGTGGAGCCCCAAGGATGGCACACCTAGCCTCGGCCTTGTTTGGCCTGACCCCCACGGGTGGACATATGCTTCACTTTGGCCCCGGCGCCTGCGACGTATGATTCATGCTGAAAGCACATCTGAAACTCTCATCTTTATAGCTCTTTTCTGAGAAAATTACCCAATCTGGCAGTCTTTCTGGCCCCACTCGACAGATCACAATAAGCCAGGCCAGATGGGAGGGGGGAATGAACTCCACCATCAAATTGTCCAACGCCTGAAAAATGTTGGCTTTGGAATGAGGCAGGCCCTCTCTTGTGCAGTGACTAGAAATGGAGAAGGTGTGCTCTGCCAGGCCAAGGCAGTGAGGTCTCTGTGTTCCTGGCTGAGGCCCCCAAGCCAGCCAGGTCTCCACAGCAGAGCTCCCTGCCAGGGGGGGCGTCACAGCTGTGGAATCAGAGAAGTTGTGCAAGAAGAGAAAGCAGTTTCCAACTCAGCAAAAGAACTCCTGGAGAGCGAGCTTGGGGAGAGTGGGAGTCCCGAGTGAGGCCAAGAATCGTGAAATAAAGTCCACGTGGCAAGAACTAAGGACCCTAGCCACGGCAAGATCTAGAGGGAAGTGAATGAGCAAATGTCAGGGGGGAGAATGAGCGTGGTCAAAACACACAAGGAATTCCAGTGCTTCCTTCCAGCCTGGTGTTTGTTGCAGACCTTTCTACAGAGTCAGGTTGTGTATTAATTTACTCACCAGGCATTTATGGGGCCTTTGTACTTAACTCTCATGATGTGCACAACTACCCTCGCTTCTATTATTATTGCCATTTTAGAAATGAGGAAATTAAACTTCAGTGAGGCTCACGAGTGATTAAAGTGGGCTTTATGCCCAGGGCTTGTCTGATCCAAAGCCCCCGTTCTGGCCTGAAGCCCACACCAAACCCCCTCATGCGCTGAGAGACCCTGGGCAAAGGCATTCTCTCTTACCTCATCTATAACAGGAGGATGCTGTAACCACCGACATAATCTGTATGAAATGATTTTGTCAACCATAAGGCATTATGCAAATCTGAGTTGCATGTTTATTTGCCTGCTTGTTTCTTTACACTTTTTCATTCTGCAACGAAGCCTACGTGAGACCACACACAGTAAAATAACACTGTACGGTAACCTGAATACTGGTGCAGATGTACAAAAGAGATTAATTTCCCCGCCTGATAAATCTTCACGGAGAAAGACTTCGCAGGCCCAAATAAAACCCAAGGAATCCAATCTCACATTCATAATATCATTCATTCGACAAACCCTTCCAAAGCCCCTGCATTGGGCCAAACCTGAGTGCAGCATATAAATCATGAATAAAACACAGTCCCTGCCCTCCAGGATCTCAGAGCCTAGAAGAGAAAACAGAGTAATAAACAGGCCACTTTACAAGAAGTGCCCAGCACTACAGGAAAGAAAAACACAGCAGATTGCAAGTTTGGGGAGTGACGGAAGGGCACCTAACCCGAGAAAGCACTCCCCGAGGCAGGAACTTGTGATTTTTTTTTTCCCCGAAGAATGAACTGGATTCTGGGGGTCAAAGAAGAGTGGGGAGGAGTGGGTGTGTGAATTGGCAGTTTTGTGGAACTGCAAATAATTGGCCCGGCTGAAGCTTAAAGCTGTAGGAGAGAATGGGCTATGCAAGACGGAGCTCCTCAAGCTAAAAGAACTCCCCTTGCTCTGCTCACGAGTGTCCCTATTCCAGAGCCCAGTGGGACATCAGGGAGGCTTCCGGAGCCTTCGAGGGCCCTGTGTCTCACTCAGATCCATCAGCTTCGCCAGCTGCTCCTATAGGTAGGCCTTAGCGACCTCTTACCTACGTTTCGTCTCACTTTCCTTACAAGCAAAGAAGAGCTGCCCAAAGCTGCCCTGGATTATGCTCATTCCCCTCAGCGAAATGCTTCAGGCCCCAAGTTAGACTGTCCCGCCTTCAAAGTATGTCATAGCGACTTACTCGCTGCACAAACTGGGCAAATAATCAATTGATCTTCTTGTGCCATGCCTGTTTCTTCATCTGTAAAAAGGGGTGACAGCATCTACCGCAGAAGGTTTGTATGAGAATTAAATGAAATAATATAGCGGTGCCTGGGTGGTTCCGTCGGTTAAGCGTCCAACTTCAGCTCAGGTCATGATCTCATGGTTCCTGAGTTCAAGCCCCTCCCCGCCCCCCCCCCCCGCCCCCCCGTCAGGCTCTGTGTTGACAGTTCGGAGCCTGGAGCCTGCTTCGGATTCTGTGTCTCCCTCTCTCTCTGCCCTTCCCCCACTCTCTCTCCCTCTATTTAAAAAAAATAAATGAGACAATACATAAAAAGAACGGAGCCTCACACACAGCAATGATGCAGTGTAAACTGTCATTATGATAGTTACCTGAAGCATCAACTTCTACAATTCTAGCCACTTTATTTTTAACTTCAATTATTTCCAGGGACTGGGGAAATATGCACGAAGAGAATGAGAGGAAAACACAAGAATCATTGATTAACATGGGGAAAGAACACAAAAACCCACACCATAAAGTCTCACACGGCCGCTATGGTAGAGTTTCAAGTTTGACGTCCAGTTTCCTGGCAGCCAAAGCAAAAAGGAGAACCAATCCATAATTACTTTCCCAGAACAGAATTTCTAAAAGGATTTCTCCTGCTGGCTTCATACAAGAGGCGCTACGTGAGGCAGTGCACAATATTTGCAGGGTCGTATGGACCGGTCAGCTCGGACCACCATAAGAAAGCACCACAGACTGGGGGGCTTACAAAATAGAAACTTATTCTCTCACATAATATTCTCTTCACAGACTTATTCTGGAGGTTGGAAGGCAAAGATTAAGGTGTCAGTAGGATTGTTTTTTGAGTCCTTTCTCTTCGGCTTCTGCAGACAGATGGCCTCCTCTCTGTTTCTTCACATGGTCTCCCCTCTGCATGTGTGTGTGTGTGTGTGTGTGTGTGTGCATGTGTGTGTGTGGGTCCTACCTAATCTCTTCTTATCAGGACAGCAGTCATACTGGCTTATAGCCTACCTGTAGGACCTCACTTCATCTTAATTACCTCCTTAAGGCCCCTAGCTCCAAAGACAGCTACATTCTGAGGTTCTGGAGGTTAGGACTACAACACAAGAACTGAAAGGGGACACAGTGAATCCCATAATAGTGTGTCTGCATCAAAGGCAAAGGAGACATACCCCGCTTGATTGTGCAAGATACCTTGAGGATGCTTCCACTGCACTCCTGATGGCTCAGCTTGATTCCAGAAGAGAACCCAGAGCATCCAGGGAGGTGAACAAGTCATTTACATTCCAAAGATCTCTTGGGAAGATCACATCCCTCAGGCAGTGCCGAGAGGTGAAGGTGGGGCAGGAGAAGTGGAACCCCAACTTCCCACTGTGATCCTGGAGTGCATTTAGTCTTGGGTATGGGTAAAGGCTCTCAAAGGTATTATTATTTCGAAGCATGTTGCTCTAACAGTGGTGTATGGCTAAGGCAAAACAGGGAAAGCAGTCAAGAAAGGGCTGCAACTACCCAGGTCAAAGACGCAGATCTGAAACTGGCTTCATAGAGGCCGTGGTTAAGAACGGGGGATCGGCAGCCCAACTGTGCCAATTCAAAGTCCTGCTCTACCATTTACTATTTGTGGAATCTTGAGCAAGTTATCAAGCTCCTTTGTTCCTTGGTTTCCCCGTTTGTAACATGGGAATAATAAGAGTACCTGATCCCATAGAGTTGCTATATGGATCAAATGAGACTAATGTGCTCAACCCGACAAGATATACATGAGGAGTGGGTAGGTGGGGATCCAGATAGGCTTTCCAGTAAAGGTTACCTCTGAGCCACCTCAAATGAAGAAGGAGTTGGTCAAATGTATTTGAAAAGAGAGGAACGTCCCGCCTTAAAGAACAGCCTGACAAAGGCACCTGTGTCCTGTTCAGGAAGCCACTGAAAGCTCCATGCAGTCCCTGTGGAGGGCTACAAGTATGCCCTCCTCCTCTCCTTTCAAGCACAGGTCAGGACACCATTGCCCTGCCTCTTTGAAGTTAGATGGGGCCTGTGACTGGTTTTGGTTGATGAAATGTGAGTAGAAGTATCTGCTATCATTTCTACCAACCACATATGTAATTTTAAATTTTCTAGTAACCACACTGAAAAAAAAATAAAGGAAAACGAAGGAGATGAAATTAATTTTAATAATATATTAAATATTCTAACCTCATATATTCAAAATTCGATCATTTCACCACATACTCAATATGAAAATTATTAATGAGATATATTATATTCTATAACATATAACTCTATATTATATGTCTCTCTATATGAGACATATTATATTCTATAACACACTAAGTGTGTTATGCTCTATCAGAGCATATCAGAACATCTTGATGTGGGCTAGCCCCATTTCAAGTGCCCAGTGAGCCTTCTGTGACTGGTGGCTACTGGTTGGACAATGCTGGTATAGGTGGCAGAGGCTACAGGGCCCTTGGTTAGTGAGTGGGAGGCACAGGGCAGGGGCCCAGCCAACACTCAATGAACATGTAGCATAATCAAAACATAAGTCACTATTTCCATAAGCCATGGAGATTTTGTTTGTTACTACAGCATACTTTCTCCTCACCAGTGTAAGCTTCAGGTTGCTAGAATATAAAGGAAACCAAATGAGACTGGAAAGAGGCAGGAGTCAGTTAAAGACAGGTCTTTTATGAGATACTCAGGTGTTTGGATTTTATCCTAAAGGAAAGTTAATGGCGCTTATGACACTGTTCAGATTTAACAAGCCATCCTGGAGGCAGGGATAGCAAATAGCGGGCTGGTGCAATACTCAGGCAATGAACCTGGTACAGGCACCGAGGAAAGCTCAAACAGAAAGGCAGACACTCTGTTCTCCATTGACCTGTGTACAGAGCAATTTGTCTGACTCCATGTAGAAGAGGAGTTTTATGGCCCAGCCAGTGAGGGAACCATCAGCCTGGCCTCATGCAATCTGCTGTGGCTTCAGTTTCATCTTGTAGCTGTTGGCCGCGAGGAATTATTCCACAGATCCATCATGGTAGAAGGCTTTGCCCCAGTGAAGTATTTTGGATCCATTTCAAGATCATTTTCACATTTCAAGGAAATTTTCCTCTTGTTTTTCTTCCAGCCCAGGCCAGACTTCAAAACCTCCAGTTTTTCAAAGCACTCCAGCTGGGGCGGAGATTTTTCCCTCCTATATTTTTTTCCTCCACAAATGATATGCCATAACAGAAGAGACAAAGAGGAAAAACCAGTAATTGTTTGGATAATTCTGCACCATCCACACAGAGGAGATCTGGCACTGGGGTGGATAGGGAAAGGCATGCAAATAGATGGGTGATGACGCGAAGTCACCACATCAAAATCCGTTCCATGGATCCAGACTACTGTATTCTGAGAATTCCAGTTGTTTGTCTTTTTAAGCACGGGGGATGGAGATACCATTTGAGTCTGCATTACCTTATAAAAGAGCTCCACGGGAAACATGTTGGCAAAATGACAGTGATAGCCACGAGAGAGGTTTGTTCAAAACCTACTTTGAAGATTAAGAGGTATAAACTTCCAGTTACATTAAAATAACATCCAGTTATATTTCTTCCAGTAATATTGTAATAACTCTGTATAGTGACAGACGGTAACTACACTTATCATGGTGAGCATTTTTACGATGTATATAACTGTCGAATCACTATGTTGCACACCTGAAATTAATATACAATTGTATGCCAACTACACTTCAACTACAATAGAAAGAAAAAAGTACAAGTTAAAATGAATTACTTTGAGCCTTTTCCTTAAGATTTTTGTACAGAATAATTTCTTTCACAGTGATTTTCATATTATTTCATCAGCTTTGGCCAAGAGCAAGTCACAGTGATATGGAGGCAGAGCTCTCACACAGGTGCAAAGACATCAGGAATTATTTAATTGCTATGTAATGAAGCAGAACTCAGACCAAGTTGAAGTTCTACCACTTACTATGGGATCTCGGGCAAATCCAACAACTTTCTGAGCCTTGGTTTCCTCATCTGTAAATTGAAGACAATGATCCCTACCACCCAGGGTGGTTGTGGGTTTCAGTGGGAAAACTGGCAGAAAGAAACACACGGATTTGGAGCCAATAAACAAGGGATAAAGATCCAGTTCTGGCTTCTCCCGATCACGTGGCTGTAGACACATGTCATTTGTCTATATTCTATAGAATAGTGGGACAGAACTTTTGCAAATTAAACAGCATGATGTACTTGACACTTAACATCATCTCTATCCTCTAGAAAGCAGTCTGAAGTGCTGCCTTGCCTTAGAGTTGTAAGCTCAGTGAGACCAACGCAAAGAAGCAAAGCAAAAGTCAGTGGAAGAAATATGTAGGGGCGCCTGGGTGGCTCAGTCAGTAAAGCATCCAACTTCAGCTCAGGTCATGATCTCGCGGTTTGTGAGTTCGAGCCTCACCTCAGGCTCTGTGCTGACAGCTCAGGGCCTGGAGGCTGCTTCAGATTCTGTGTCTCCCTCTCTCTCTCTCTTCCTCTCCTGCTTGTGCTCTGTCCCCTCTCTCTCAAAAATAAACATTAAAAAAATTTTTAATTAAAAAAAAAGAAGTACATAAACTAATGTAATGCGTATACTCCTCACTCTACGAGGAGTGGCAAAGAGACATTCATCTTGCAAAGGTGTGTTCATTCCTTCAGTAGATATGACTTTTCTGAAGGTTTTCAAGCAGACGATACCACATGGCACTCCTCAGAAGCAGGAGAAGACAGAAAGTGTCTGCCTTGTTCCTCCTGGTCTCCTGACCCCATTGATCAAGGTTGACCCCATGGGGAGCTAGCTTCCCACACCGGAGTGGTATCGCTTGGCTCCCAAAAAGTTGATCAGGAAGCATTTCATCTATCTCAGTGGAAAGGTGGCTCTGTGTAGTCCAGGCAAGCCCAGGCCTTGTGAGCCCAGATAGCTCACAGAGCTCGGTCACCATAGCGGCCTCAGAACACTCCATGCTGTGCCCCACTCTCGTGCAGTGGGGAGGAGGTGGCATCAATAGCACGGAGCAGCAGCAAGATCCCAATTTTTAAAAGACACTTAAAAAACTTAAATGCTACCTGTCAATTTTAGAAACAAGGAATCGGAGACTCAGCAAAGGAAAGGGACTTCCCCAAGTCACACAGCTGCCATTGGCAAAGTCTCTCAGACCTGTGCTCCTCAGATTCTAATGTTTGTCAATCTACTTGACAGTCTTGTTACAAAAGAGATTCTGATCCAGGATGTCTGAGCTGAGATGGGGGTCTGTGGACCACTTTTTGAATAGCAAGGCTTTCAGCCTCCATGGTCCCCTTGGAAATCCAGACTAAGCACCACACACAATGAGACTCGGCATACTTCCTTCTTTCGTCTACCACCTCAATTCAGATTTGTCCTCCCTAACCATCACTTGCACCTGACTCTATCCTGCTTCTGAACTTCGGCTGACTTTGCCTCGTATTTTCTCAGTGCTGGCCTTGCTGCCTTGGCCTCGCAAGAGGACTTAAAGCTTCTCTCTTCTTTCTTGGCTAAGATTTTGGCTACCCCGGACAGTCCTACGTAAGCCTATCACTCTGTTGTCTCAAGCTGCTTTGAGTAAACGCTCTCCCACTACAACTTGGATCCTCCGGGCCAATGCCTCCAATAGGCTCCACCAGTTTCTGCTGTGTGAAAACCACACTGCAGAGATCCCAAATCTTTCATGCACTTTCCACCATACCATCCAGCCTTAACTGAAGGGGACTGGTAGGGCATGAAAATATTTTTGTGCTGGAACGCGTGCTTGTTTCCAAAAAAACAAAGCTTATGGCCAAACAGGAATACTCTGGTTTCCTAAAAATCACAACCAAAATAGACTTTCTTTCCTGTTTACCCTACGTATGAATCAGATTATGCTCCAGAGTGACTGATTTGCTGAATGAATGGCTATAAGCAGATCCAAAATATTTATTAGAGCCTACAGTCTTCAGCCGCAGAACAGAGAGAACAAAATGGCCTAGAGTTAGTCAGCAAAGGAGAAACCGAGTCCTCATAGGGTTGGCCTAAGGATTACATTTTTCCCATTAAATAGTAAGCATCCAGCAAATGTTAGCCAGCATTATATCAGCTGAAACTCCACCACTTTTACTCCCACTCGACAAAGTATATTGTAATGCAAGTAAATGAGAGCGAAAAAAGAAAACAAGTCTTAATAAATTTAAGAAGATTAATGTCATAAGAAGCATGGTGTCTGACCACAACAGAATATGTTATGGATATTGCAGGTAAGCATTTGGACTAATATACCAGGAATCAAGAATTTTAGTATGTGAGAAAAAAGAGACAAGTATCAATCCAATAAGTTTAAATTAAACTCTACAATAGTACATCTGGACTGGAAATGATTAGCTCAATCCTGTGATGTTTTTTTAAGGTAAATATTCTCTAGTTATGTCCACTAAAAGGGGCTAGAAGCGAACACAACCTCACAGCAGTAAGCATCCCTGGCACCCAAATTGTGGCTTATAAACAGCACTCCCCTCCAAAACAAATAGGGATTCATCCAAGAAATGGATGATGTTTAAGACCTGGAGCAAAAAATGTCCAGGGGCTTCTTGTACCGGAAAGTATTAAAAGCTATCAAGGACCACTGATAGTTTGATAAAAGGACTCGTGGCCAAAAAAGGTTGGCTGCAATATACTGAAACACACTGTGTTCAAAAACCCATGTGTTCATTATGATACTCAACAGGAAAATAAATAAATAACTTCAATATTCTCCATGTTCACCATTAATGGTCACTAGGCACCGGCTTGTAACTGAATATCAGTAATTGAAAAAAAGAAGAAGAAGAAGAAGCATACATCCTACCTTTTCTGAAAGAAAAATGTTTCAGGATAATCAGATATTCACAATTTGTGAGCATAATGGGTCCTTACTGAGTAATTCCAGTCCATAAATGTGAAAGGATGACGGAATTTAAGAATTGCCACTTTCCAACTCCTAATGAGATAATTCATTCAGGCAAAGATTATCTGTAGATGAAACCATTAGATGAAAGGTCGAAGGGACATTTTAGAATGGAGGTGGCAGGATATCACCATCTGAAACCCTAGATCAAATTAGCATCATTAACACTGATCAGACTTCACGTGGCTTCTAACGTGAAGCGCAAAGCAGGCGGCACCAACGGGGAAATATTCTTGCAAGAAAACTGGGGCTTGAATCCCACCAAGACATTTAAACTAACTTCTAGTTTTACTGTAAACAGAAGGAGAAATCAACTAAATGACACCATGGCGAAGCAAATATTGACAGATTCTGAATGTGGGACTTTCTTTAAGACCTGGTTCTTCAATAAAAAAATGGTATAAAAAAGGAGGGATCAGGGAAAGAGGGAGTGGAGAGGCTGTTCTAGATTGGAGAAGAGAGGTTCAAGAAACACAACAACCAACAGCAATAGGTGCCAATCGTATTTCAATCCTGATTTAAACAACAATAGTAACATCGCATTTTTGAGATAATTGGAGAAACTGGAGTATGACACCAAGGCATCACAGTGAAGTCTTTTAGGTATGATGAGAACCCTATGGTTAGCTGAGAAAATGTCCATATTCCTAAAAGATGTATCCTGAACTATTCATAAATGTAAGGACATGAGAGCTGGGATTTGAAGAAACAGCACTTGAGTAGGGTCTGGGGGGTGGAGACGGTAAAGCAAGAGAGGCAAAATTCTGAGACATAGATATATATCTAGACAGACAGATAGATAGATAGATAGACACATAGATACATAGATACATAGATATAGATGACATTGGAGTTTATTAAATTATGCTATAGTAGTAGTAGGTAGTAGTTATGTTTGAAAGTTTTTCTAACAAAAATACCTTTAAACAATATAGGAAACTCTTAAATCAGACTTGATATACATTTTGTAAAAAATCATTTACAAACTTTGATTTTTTTTTTATTAACAGCAAAAACTACCCTACTGTACCACCCACCATCACGCCACGCAAGGCATCATGTTTGTTAACCACTAATGTTATGTGTGCTCCATCCCTGCACAGCCTGGTTTGAATTAAATGGGTGTGCTCATTTGTCACCCACCAGACTGTGGCTTGGGAGCAAGAGCTGTGTCTTATTGAAGTATCAACCCCAGCACTGATATATACAGAGAGCTCAGAGTAGATGCAGTTAGTATGTGAATATTCATAAGAATCAACCAGAGATTGTTTAAAATGCTGACACCTGGGCATTAACCCCAGAACTTCTGGTGCAGAGAGTCTGTGTGGGGTCTGGGGAAATCTTAATTTTTACTGAATTTTCCAGTGATTCTTGTGCACATTATTCAGGGCCCACACCTTGAGAGACATTTACTTATCTGGACCTTATTATTAAGCAGCCATGTAGGACTCAGGGGAGCTGAGGAATAAGTAAAGCCAATAAACAAATGAATGGCAGGCAGTTATACTCCTCAGTTTCAGAGGCTCTGATTTCTGAGGTTTGAATAATGAGAAGGACTGATTACTAAATGCAAAGGAATACAGGGCAGCTTCCAATGCGGCATTTGATTTCAATTCTATTTTTACTTAAATGGAAACTTCTGCAGGAGTCAAAAGCAAAGCTTCTTGATTGCAGACAGCATAGCCATGGATAAATGTAAATCCTAGCTTTCTAGACAGCTTTGTGAAAGGGATAAGGAGCACACGGCACTAACTAGCGTGATTGTACAAGGCATGTGCTTATAATAAGACTTAAACGAACACGGGCTTCCTCAGAGTCCAGTTATAAAATTCTCATTCTGTCCCTTCAGCCCCATAAGAATCAGCCAGCTCACTGACTGGAACAATATTGTTTCCATATAATTCCTTATCCCATGCCGCCATATTGTTTCCATACAGTTCCTTATCCCATGCTGCCACACTGTCAGTGGTGGGTATTTCATTTCCTTGTGAGCCTAGAATTGCCCATCACTAGAATTCAAGCAGAGGACAGACAAATGGTCACCGAATGATCCTGCTTCCAAAGAGATCAGAGACTTTAGGAGAAAGGCCCAAGATTCCTTGGAACTCTGTTTCTCAGTTGCCCCCTTGTTTCTCCCTGTGTCCGTGCCTGGCAAATGTTCTGCTTCTGCATTTTGGCTTTTCTCCCACGTCTCTGCCTGACCAGGTCCTGCTCATCCACTGAGCCACAGCCCAAGGATCAGCTGTGCAGGGAAGTTTCCTCTGATGACAGACTGATGTAGAAAGCCCTTCTCTGTTCTCCTATAAGCAGCCTGACCTTACCTCCATCTTAATATAATCAACCATTACATTTCGTTATCTCTGCCTCATCTGTGCGAACTGCCTCTCAGTCCGTTGTATTCCAAGTATCTCTGACACATTGTAGATTCTCAGACACAGGCAGAACAACTGACTGAATGAATTAATGAACGAGTGCTTAACCTGGAGGTCTGAGTTACTCCACTAAGCCTATTCAAATGAAGTAGGTCCTCAAGTTGAAGCACTAGAAACATTTTCAGGAATTTCTAAAATATCAGAGAATTAAAAAAAAGCTATAAGACAGGAAATGGATAGAAGTATTAGTTTCTCAAAAAGCAACTGAAGGAGAATTTAAAAAAAAAAAAGAGACCGATTAATGTGCAACTGATCACTACCAAATTAGGAGCATTTGAAAAGTGAAGAGGTGATCATTGGGATATAAATAGCTTTTCAAATCATAAATCCTGACAAGTTCTCTCCCACTCGAGCATTTGAAAACTCTTAAATAATGTCCAAGTGAAAAGAGAAAAACATTAGCTGGAAAATAATGTCTTTTAGACAAATTTCCACCTGGTCAAATTCCTGTATTAGTGAGTGCTTCAAGATCTGTCTGGAGGGAGAGTGTTGTCCTCACTTCTTTGCCTTTCCTGTTTAACAACTGTACAAATTACTTGATAAAGATTCATAAGATAAGCTAATTAAATACATTCATCCATTCAATGGACAATCATTGAGCGCTTAACTTTGTACTTTCCTTTGAGAAGGTACTACACAGTAAATAGCTCATTATACCACAATGTGATTGATGCTATCACAGATTCTGAAGCAGAAGGTCAAGAGGCTGACCTAGAAATCACTATTGTTAAGAAGAGTTCCAGATAATCTTTGTTGCCACCAGACAAGATTTGGGGAACCACAGTAGACAACACAATCAGTGTTAAAGTGAATTTTAAAATTAAAATGATCCAAAAATGAATACATGTAATTAAGGGGGAAAAAAAAAGAACTTTAAAATACCTCCGTTGGCAAAAACGATGGGTTAAAAGCTAGGAGAAATGTAATGATTAGGGATACTAAAACATGCAAAACTTGGGCCTAGCCAATTATACAACAAATAATGTATGTGGTCTTGGTCTGGTGTGACAGGTCTGTTAAAAGGCAGGCATATACCCACACTCTCTAACTTACTATCTTTACTACAGTAGGAGATGAAAACAGAGTATGACCACAAGAATACAATTTCTTTTTTGAGGCGCAGTGTCCTCGTCTATGTAATGGGCACAATAATAACCCGCCACAAAGAGTTGTGTAGAGTCTCCGGGGATGGTTGTATAGGAGAAAACTAAAAAGTACTCGCTTATCAAATATTTGAGGGTCTGCCATATTCTCAGGATAGGCTCTGGATACGCGTGGTAAAGTACTTTGCACAGAGTTTAGCACATAGTAGATACACCCAAAAAAACGGTAGCTATTCTTATCATTACAAGCCCACTTGTACTGATCCTGGTTATCCAACCTGCATCTAGAAACAGGAATGGCACCTGCTTTTTAAGGCTCACCAGTGGGAGGGTCTGCGCTGGACTGTTGTAGTTGGCACATTGTAAATCTCTCCAGAGCCCTTCCCTTATCGAGTGTCATTGAAAGTTCCAGCCTCTCAGGATGATGTCGCCGCTCGACTTCTTACATGAATCAAGTGTTTCGAAATCAAGTCACAGTTAGTGCCTGCCTAGACCAGCTTTCACTGGAATTCCTTATGTCTCAACTTCTAAGCATTGTTAGCCTGTAACACACAAGCTAACACTGAATTTCATTATCTTGGAGTAGAAAGAATGACCAAGATTATTTAAAAAGTGTGAGTTAAGAGCCTGGGTCTTTCAAAGTCAGGCAGTCCTACATTGAAACTCCTACCTGTCTGACCTGGAAAAGTGATTTTGATTCCTAAATTCAATGCAGCTGTGAAGACCTATGAGATTATGGACCCAGCAGGAACTCATGAGATGGTAGTAGTCAATGGCTTCCTCAAAAATAGGCTGCATGATCACTGGTTTACAGCTGGCTATTAGAAAGTCCTCCAGATATTGAGCCAAAATTCTCTTCTAACTTTGTTCTTCCCAGTGGTCTAAAACCTGCCCTCTGAAGGTGCATAGAATCAGTTTACTTCCTATCTTTCTCTAGAAAAGCTCTTCAGATAGTTGAAGAAAGCAATGATGTCTACCCAGAGTGACCAACTACCCTGGTTTGTCCAGGACTCAAGGATGCCCTAGGATACGGAACTTTTAGTGCTAACATTGGTAAAGTTCCAGACAAACTAAGATGGTGGGTCCCCCTACTTGCCTCTCTGTTCTTCCCCAGCCCGAATATCCCCATGGTCTTCAACCATTGCTTTTGTGACACACTGTGTGGTCCCCTCATCATCCTATTTTCCCTCCCCATAGGCATTCATTTTTTTTTTTTTTTGTAATGTACTCCATAGAATTTGCCACAAACCAAAAGTGGGACTCATGAGTCATGGACACATATGAATTTAATGTGCCCAAGTAGTGCCAAATAATTCTCCAGAAGGACTACACGAGTCTACACTCCCACCGGCAGTGCATAAGGGTTTCTGATAACACTTGATATTGCATAGCTAAAATAATTTTGCCAACCTAGTTACGATGCCAAAGTAAAAAGCACATTTTTCAGCGTATCGCTACCCGGTAGGAGCTGACTGAACTTGATTTCCTACAGTTTTGCCTGGTGTTTCTGACGTGGGCTGCTGCCAAACTAATTCTCCTCAAACCAGTATTTCTATTTGATATATAAACTTAACTTCTGGACTGGACATTTATCATTGTAAAATTTTACTTTAATCGTATCAGCCCAGTGCTCTGGTCTATGAAGATTACTTTAAAATCTTTACTGTGTCATCTATTTTTTAATTGCCCTTTTCAACTTTGGGAGAATAAGAGGAAAGGAAAAGAGTGTTAATTCTCTGGGACACCTGGGTGACTCAGTCAGTTAAGCATCTGACTCTTGATTTCAGCCCAGGTCATGATCCCACAGATCCGTTAGTGTGAGCACCACACGGGGCTCTGAACTGACAGTGCAGAGCCTGCTTAGGATTCTCTCTCTCTCTCTCTCTCTCTCTCTGTCCCTTCCCCACTTGTGTACATGCTCTCTTTCTCTCACTCTCAAAATAAATAGTTAAACTTTAAAACAAAGAGTGTTAATTTTTTGTTTTACACACAGGAAACTGAAGCTCAAAGAAGCTGAGTTAACTTGCTCAAAGTCTTCCAGGGATAAGTGGGACAGGCATGCTTTGAACCAGATATATCTGAAGCCAAAGCCTTTCACACACAGGATTATATCATGCTTTGCAAAATCACACATAGGGGATATCTGAGGACTAGCCCAGGTTCTTTACAGTTTAACAATTTAAAACACTATTTTGGGGGCACCTGGGGGGCTCAGTCAGTTAAGCATCTGACTTTGGCTCAGGTCATGATCTCGCAGTTTCTGAGTTCAAGCCCCACATCAGGCTCTCTGCTGTCAGCACGGAGCCCACTTTGGATCCTCTGTCCCTCTCTCTCTCTGCCTGTCCCCACTCACGCTTCAGTCTCTCAAAATAAATTTTTTTAAAAACTAAAAATAAACCTAGGCACTTTGATTCCAGAACCCAATCTCTTGACCCTTATAGGCATAAACTGGCATGAGAAGTAACAGGAAAGCAACCATATAATATGGTGTGATTTACCTTAGTTTAGACATCTGACAAAGGCACAGAAGGAACATGGAAAGCAAACACCTGATTCGGCTGGGAGAGTCATGGAAGGTTTTCAGGGGACATGATTAAGGAACTTACTCTTTTTTTTTTAATTTTTTAACGTTTTTTATTTATTTTTGAGAGACACAGAGACAGAGTGTGAGCAGGGGAAGGGCAGAGAGAGAGGGAGACACAGAATCCGAAGCACACTCCAGGCTCTGAGCCGTCAGCACAGAGCCCAACACGGAGCTTGAACTCACAGACTGTGAGATCATGACCTGAGCTGAAGTCGGCCGCCCAACCAACGGAGCCACTCAGGCACCCCTAGTGAACTTACTCTTGAAGAAGGAGCCGAGTTTTCCAGGTGTTCGAAGTGAGCAGAGAATTTCGAGCAGAGAGGAAAGTGACAGCTAAAGCAGGGGAGGAAGGGAAGGTCATCTTTCTCCTGAAAACATGATGATACACTTTTCTCCCAAATATCAGTCAATCGAAGGATGCCTTCTATAAAAATAAATCCGGATCTTAGACATTATTTTTGCAGTAAATTTTTATTTTACTCTTAAGGAGAAAAAAAATTAGCTGGTTATCACCAATCAATCAGTGTTATAGCTAGGGTTTAATGATGTTCCTCAAAACTCTCTGATAAGAATTGTCTGGGGCTCTTAGGAAACACACAGCTTCCCACGCCTTCTGGAAGCTCATATCCAATGGGTCTGAGATGAAGCCAGGAACTAGCAATACTTAAGAAGCTCCCCCAGCGGATTCTCGTTACCAGAGAAGTTTGGCAAACACTGGGCTAGCCTGGGTGCTGAAGTTCAGGGCCCCTCCCACCAATCTTTGCTGAGAGGCTGACTCCAGCATAGAGATCACTTCCGGTCAGTTAACAATTAAATCGTATAAACCACTGCCCGGGATAACTCCAAGATATATTTCATTAAAAGATGTGACTTGTGGGGTCGGCAACCTAGTACCACATTTCTCTTTATAGACTCAGTAACTGACACTTTTCCTACACTTTCCCATCTAATCCCCGACACATTCGTGCAAGATAGATACGTTTCTACGTTGCAGGGATTTGGAAACCTGAACTCAAGAAGTTTCGAAACATGTAAAAGGCCATGCTGCTTATAGTAAGCAGCCAACTTGGAATCTGAAACCAAATCCATGCTGAGTCCATTCTCTTCCCATTCTCCTGGCTTCTGGAAGGGTCTATGGTAGAGCCTGTCCTCGGAGAGTCAGTCCATACGAATGGCTAGCCATAGTTGAAATCTGCAAGCCTGACTTAGGATCTTGCCATCTCAGGTTGACCCTCCACTGAACTCTACTCCCCGCCCCACCTGCTTCAGACCAAAAAGCTACCCTGTTTGCTTCTTGCCACTCTGCTGCAATTTTCCACCCCTGGATTACTTGTGGCTATAACAAGCAAGGCCACGCCAATGCCTGGCATTAAAAAGAGCATGAGCCTTCATTCCTGAGGTAATGAGACCTTTTTTTTTCCGAGTTCCTTCCTCCAAAGTTCATGAACTTAATAAAAAATAAAATAAGACTGGCTCTATTACAGCCCAGACCTCTGCTGCAGGAAACCAGGGCTGATTGGGTAAAGGCAGTGCCTGAATGAAAAAGAAAATGTATTCATAGATCAGCTCCGTCTTTACGGACTGAATCCGCAGAAAACCATAGTGGGAGGCACCACGGCCCGCACCTGAGCTCCCTGACTACACACTGCAGGTACCACTCAGGGCTCAAGGGCCAAGTGGATCTGGGTACAGAGATGTTTACAGCGTTTTCTCCCCCTTGCAAGCAGCACTTTGGAGAAGGCTGACACTCAATCCTTCAAAATGGTTGGAGACTGGCATCTGTCCAACCCCTACGCATCACGACCACCCAGAATAGTGTGAAATACCCTGGAAATGAGTAACAATTGGCCCACACTCTGACCTTATTGGCTTTTTGTTCCTCAATGCCAGCGGCCATTGACACATGCTTGTGCAGGTACCCAATCGTGGCTCACAGTGGCCCTGTCATCATTCCAATGGCTCCCCGTCTGAGACTCTTTCTTTTTTTTTTTTTAAGTTTATTTATTTATTTAGAGAGAGAGAGACACACACACAGCACAGAGTTTGGCAGTCGAAGTCTTGAGGGTGAGTGGGTGGAGCAGATGAAGAGTCTCTAGAGACACAGGGCAGGGAGAGAGGGAGAGAGAGAAAATCCCAAGCAGGCTCTGCACCTTCAGCACAGAGCCAGACACGGGGCTCGAACTCACGAACTCATGACCTCAAAATCATGAATGACCTGAGCCAAAAACAGGAGTCAGACGGTTAACCGACTGAGCGACCCAGGCACCCCAGCCCTCTGAGACTCTTCAAGTCTACTACCCTCTGTCAGATTCCCAGTGCTGGCAGCTCACTCGTACAACCACCGCTCTATGGCCCCACTGGACCCTCCAGGAACTTGACTTGCCTGTCCATCAGTCACCTGCTAGCATTCACACACCTACTCAATAGGCATCTTCTGAGTGCCAGTCACGACTCTGGTATGAGAGCTTCACCATGAATAAGACCCATCCCTTTCACAGACCAGCCTCAGCCCCTCCTGACCAGGCTAGACCATCCTCCCACCAGCCTAGAGACCCTTCATCTGCTCCACCCACTCACCCTCGAGACTTTGACTGCCAAAGTGCTGAGAGGTTGGCCTAACGACTGGAAAAGAATTAGCAAGCTCTGTC
This sequence comes from Paguma larvata, assembly GCA_030068075.1. Lineage (NCBI taxonomy): Eukaryota > Metazoa > Chordata > Mammalia > Carnivora > Viverridae > Paguma > Paguma larvata. The sequence goes on from CM057833.1 coordinate 43,888,406, forward strand.
TTCATTGCACTTTCTACATTGCAAGGCTGCAAGAAGGCCTGTGGAAGAAAAAGAATGTAAAACCCCTAATATGCTATGTAACACCACTAGGTGTTCGACAGTTGCGACCACCACCCACCCAGTGTTTGAAGTTTGACAGGCCTCTTAACTGAACTGGAATTCCAGCAGAGCATTTAGTCACTGTGTGCTCTGAGCCACAGCCCCCTCATCTGTAAGCTGCAGGCAGTAACATAGCAAACTCGTAAGGTTATAGAGAGGATTTAGAAACAAATACGTCAACAACCCATTAGTTCCACTGGGCCTTCCCTAAATGAAAGTGGTCTGTTTGGGCTTAGATCCTGTACTATTGCCTAAGTTCTTAAGAGGTTTCCTGATCAGCAGCTTCACCCTGTTGGACCCAAGGAGCTCAGGTGATGACAGGTTTAAGATCTGCAAGGCAGCTAAGACCTGTGCCACCGCCTCCTCATTCCCAGCTAAGACCATTGAGAAGATTGCGGAGAGATTCAGAACAACTATCAGGAGCCCCTGACGCCAGGGGGGGTTTGTGCAAGGGAAGCGTAACATTTCGGTGCCTGGAGCTCTGTGCTCCCAGGCACCGGGACTCCCATCCCAGATGTGGTGGGCAGCGATGAGGAGGAGTGTGTTGCATTTCCTATGAATTAAGCCATCAGACCCAGAGAACAATGTTGTCATTGATGGGGAAAGGTCGCTGCAATTCCAAGGACACTTGAGGCCTTTCACTGGGCTGAGACAGAGATGCTTAATATTAATCCTACGTAATATGAGTCTCTGACAACCCACTTTCTAAGGGGCCTACTGGCAGCTCAATTGGCCATTCACTGTGATTCTGTGCATCCTCAAGGAAGTGGTTTGGAATGGAGAGACTAATTTTTTTAATCTATGATCCAAAGCTCCCCCCAAAATATACTAGCACAGGCCACTCTGATTCTTGGGGGGGAAATCCTTTGCTCTATTGAAGAGTTACTTAATTTGGGGTAGGAGGGACCACCTCTGAGCACAGTGAAATCAATGTTCTTTCATTTATTAAACACGCCACCAATGGGGTGCTGGGTGTAACTAACGCACAGACTATTTCTGCTGCCCTCCTGATGGTAACTTTGGATCTAGGGCCATCTCTTCACTCTCCCACTTTACACTGGTGCTTTAAGGGTCATTCACATATGTGACAAACACTTAATGAGCACATCCCCTAATCCAGGCACTGTGAGGGATAAGATAGCAAATAAAACAGAGCCATTCTCTCCCTGTACGCAGCTGACTGACTAACTAGAAAGTTGAACCATCACAGCTGACTGACTAACTAGAAAGTTGAACCATCACTTTTATTACAATGAAGTAGGATTACAATGAGTGAGGGTTATGCTAGGGGACCTTCAGGACCCTGTGAGTACATACAACAGGCAGTCCACCCTTTAAAGGGAATTTGAGGAGGGTCTTTGGAGAAACCAACATTTCAGCCAGGACTGAGCAGAAGGCTGAGTTAACCTAAGGAAGGGGCAGCAGGAAACAAGGGACCCAAAAGGAGAGGACTATAACTGGGCTGCAGGGAATGATGTACAACCAGCTGATGGAGCGGAAGGCTGCCTTCATCACTCGCTTCCAGCCTGCTAGAGTGCACACAATTTTCAGACCTTCTTTCGCTCCATGCTTGGCAACCAACAATCCTGGGTGAGACCCCAGTTCCAACCCAGCATTCAGAAGCCCAGGAGAGCCAAAGCCTTCCAGGGTCCCACTTGTCAGTGTCAGGGAGGGGAACTGAGGCCACACCCTCTTGTATCTCCAGAGTCTGAATCCTGCGAACGAAGAATCGCTGTGAACTGGGGAGATGAAGGTGGTCTACTGAGTGACCCTGGTGACATGCTGTTTCAGAAACGGCAAGGGGCAGCCACATTCTTCTACTCCTCTTCTGTATCTTTGCTGGCAAGAGAAATGACCTTCAGGAGAGTGGGGGCGGGGGCGCACCGTAAGTGAACTCTGTTTCCCCGTAATTGAGTCCTGATCTTTGGCTTTGGATTAAACTCTGTCCCAGTAACGAGAATTTCTGCAGATAAAGTTTTGAGGAAACAGCAAAGAGCAACAGCAGAGTTGAGGGATAGGAGTTTGACCAAGATTATTTTTATTTTCAACAATGGGAAAAAAACAGACACAGTAAACTTCAGTGGTGACTTTGACACAGGACAACAAGCCATGATGGAGATGAGGTGATCAAGAGAGAAACCTTAGGACATTTGAGAAGGAAGTGGTGGTGACCAGGAGAACAACGTCACTCACCTGGCTGCCTTTTTGTGGAAAGTTTAGTGAAAGTCCACAGTTTCTCTGAGATTTGACCAAACACAGGTCAAACCCTTCTCTGGAAATTACTTAATACACATTCAACGAACAGAGTCCAGGCCAGAGTGTTATGAGGGCATAGAAGAGAGTGATGTACCCCAGCCTGTGGCAAGCCTGGAAGGCTTCCTGGAGGAGGGATACCTGAGCAGATACCTGGGACAGAAGCATGTAGTATAGCATGGTATGAACTCTGGAGCCAGACTGCTGGGGGTCAAAGTGAGCCCAGCCAATTACTAGCTACATGACCTGCGCAAGTTCCCCTAACCTTACTATGCCTCAGTTTCCTTGCCTATAAAATAAGAATAAAGTCCTTAGTTTATAAGCTTGATGTGAGAATTTTCATAAAGAGTTAACATATGCAAAGTGCACGGAACAGCACCTAGTATGTGGTAAGCATTATATAAATGTTAGCTATGATTAAGGAGATGAATGGTTAATTTTTTGTTAATTAGTAGACTTTCTAAACTGTTCTAGGTTTAAACAAAAATTGAGCAGAAAGTGCAGAGAGTTCCCACACGCCCCTCCCCTCCACACACAATTTTCCCTGTTATTAGCATCTTGCACTAGTGTGATACATTTGGTACAGTATTGGCATATTATTAATTAAAAGTCCACGATTTACACTAAAGCGCACTCTCTGTGTCGTACGTTCTACAGGTTTTGATAAATGTATAATGTCACATACCAGCCATTACTGTATCATCTAGAAGAGGTTCACTGCCCTATAAGTCCTCCGTGCTCTGTCTATTTGTTCCTCCCCCGATTTCCTATCCTCTGGCAACCACTGATCTTTTTACTATCTCTATAATCTTCCCTTTTCCAGAATGTCTTACAACTGTCCAGCTGCATGTAGACTTCAGACTGGCTTCTCTCACTTAGCAACATCTATTCGAGTTTCCTCCATGTCTTTTCCTCGGCTGTGTTTTACTCAAGGGTCGGTATATTCATACCGAGTTGAGTGACGATACTCAAAGCAAGCTGAATAAAGAGTCTTTACCTGGTCACTCCCTAGAAAATTCTCCAAATCTTTGCCTTCGGACCTGTGCTATTTCATCCTCCAGTGAAGTCCCACCACGACTCTAGTTAAGTGACCCCTTTAAAATACAAATGTGGGGCGCCTGGGTGGCTCAGTCGGTTGGGCATTCGACTTCGGCTCAGGTCATGATCTCACGGTCTGTGGGTTCGAGCCCTGCGTCGGGCTCTGTGCTGACAGCTCAGAGCCTGGAGCCTGCTTCGGATTCTGTGTCTGCCTCTCTCTCTGTCCTTCCCCTGCTCACGCTCTGTCTCTGTCTCTCAAAAATAAATAAACATTAAAATTTTAAAATACAAATGTTCCTAGGAGGTCACATTTTAAATATGGCCCAGACCCATAGCATTTGTCAGCTAGAAGGAGCCTACGCATCAGCTGTTACCAAACCTTTTTTTAGGGGGGGAGATCAGAAAGGGAGAAGGCTTGCTGAAGAGTACACCATCAAAGTCAAGTGACACATCACTCATGGCCTGTTACTCATCACCTGAATGCAGGTTTGGGTAGGTGTAGTAACCACACACCCTGACCAAAAAGCTAAAACTCAAATTTTCAACAAAAGATCTTTTGAATTTCATCCATGAACATAAACATCAATTAATTATTTCATGTATAACCCTTATCAATAATAACAACATTAAAGTAAATCAGGATTGTTCCTTCACTAATCTATGTAAGACAGTTTGTCAGAGGTGCAAATATGCAGGTGAAAATAATGCAAGCTTGCAGAAGGTAGGCATAAGCCACTGACTGAGGCAATCAAGGAAGGCTTCCCCAAAGAAGTGACATTTGATCAGGCCCTGAAGGATAAGCAGATAGAGGTGGGAAAGGACGACGGACAATCAAGGGAACCTAGGATGAGGAAAGGGTATGATGTTTATCTAAGAAGAGTGGGGAGTTCCATCTGGCTAAGAGGGCATTCGGGGTTGTGGCAGACGTGAGGCTGGACACTCTCGTGTACAGTGTCAGGGTGACCCCAGGCTACAAAGAGTTTGGGCTGGGAAGTGTCATCTCATCTTGAGACTAACTCTGCTACTTGACCACTGTTCCCAGGGTCCCAGCTGGCCCTCTAGGTTAAGTGTGGAGTACCACTCCCTGACACGTGCTGAAAGGCAGTCCCCAGCAGGGCCTAGAGAACTCAGCGACTCCTGGCCTCCTCCCTGTGGCCTTGGCTGCTGGGTGTCCTCATTGTACCCCTAAAGAACAAGTTTCCTTGTTCCTGAAGGGCGGACAATAGAATTCTTCTGAGGGAAACTTCTCAGGAATACAACATCCAGGGCAGCCTTAATTCAGCCTCGGGGTGGAGGGTGGGCTTTCCTTCCAGAAATCTAGCTTGCTAACGAACCGCCTCCCCACCCTCCTTTACCCCTACCTGCCCTGTGCGTACAGCTTGGGCTTCCTCTGTAGGGCAGCCCCCTCCCAGCCAGCCTTCACAACACAGATGGGCCTGAAGAGACTTCGCATGTTCAAGTCCAGGCTCCTGGGTATTGGGGCCCCTGATCCACCAGCCTCCCTAAGCTTGTCGCTGGGAGGAAGGCTCTGGGTCGGCAGAACCCTGTTCAAATAAACACGGAGTCAACAAGCAAACGCCTTCTCAAAGGGGAGTCAGGAGTGTGGTTGACTAGGTGGGGCTCTTGGGATAGGGAGGGCTTTTGGGGCTGATTTCTCACCAGCCCTTTCAGTAACTGTCTCCCCACTGAGTGCCTCCCCAGCTCTGCGGATGAGCAAGCACGCAGGAACACACACACCACACACACACACAACTACACACACAGCATACACACAACACACAACACACACACAACCACATACACGACACACGACACAACAACCACTCACACAACATACACACAACACACACAACCACATACACAACACACGACGCACACACAACCACACGCATAACATACATATGACACATCCACACACATGACATACACATGACACACACGACACACAACCACATACACAACACACGACACACACATGACACACAACCGCATGCACAACACATGACACACAGAGACAACACACAACCACATATACAACACACAACACACACACGGCACACAACCAAATACACAACACACAACACACATACCACACACACTCGACCCACACACAACACATATGCCACACACACAACACACACCATACACACATACAGCACATACACTTACAGCACACACCACATACAACACACACAGACCATACACAACACACAACACACATATCACACACAACATATACCATACACACACCACACAAACACACACACAACACACATAGTATACACAACATACAACACACACAAGACACAAACACACAACACACATACCATACACGCAACACACACAACACACACCATACACATATACCACACACACACACACCACAGGTGGCCTTCTTGTTCCCTGCCCTCACACCCAATACCCCTCCTCACTGCCATTGGTCCCTGGTCCCCCACTGCTCCATTAATTCTTACACCACCACACAACCTCAACACCATAGTGCCACAGCGGCCATGGAGTGTGAAGGAGAAGGGCTTTCGAACCAGAAGGACCTGGGTCATATGGCAGCCATGTTACTTATCTATGTACCAACCCTCCTTCCTCACCTGCAATCTGGACTCTGAAAAAGAAAGGATTAAAGGATCTAAGGTACGGAAATGACAAAGATGAGTAGCTGGCACACAGTCTAATCTCAGGTGATTTCTCTACTGCTGCCTCCCCTAACATGATCGGTACTCCTAATACCTGGTCTCTCATTCCTCCCTTTCATCACAGAGCTCCAGTCTCCAAGTGCCACACAGCCTACGCTTCTCTCTTCCACGCACACTCCAGACTACATTTCCCAGCCTGTCTTGCATCTGCACGTCATCATGCAGCAATATGTAAGTGAAGGAGAGGAGAACAATTCTCAGGTCACTTCTTTACAAAAGAAACTAATTGCTCTCAGTATCTTCTTTTGCTCTTCTCCCTTGGGTGAGAAATGGGTCAACTGGAACAATCCCTCTAGACCTAGAAAGGGAAGCCACATGCTGAGAATGGCAGAGCTAGTCTGGCAGCCCTGGACCTCTTATCTCTGGATTGTGATGGGAGACAGAAGTAAACTTCTCTTATCTAAGTCCTTTTGCTGGAGAGTCTTTGTTGTAGCAACATACATACCCTTTCACCTCCTAACACAATTCACTTCAGGTGTGGCTTGATCCAGCAGTTTCCAACTATGTCACCAAGGATCTGGTGGTTCCTTTCATTGTCTCTGATCTGCTTCCAATGGTGTCTTATTCTCAGACTCCATGCATTCCCTCCCATAAATGGTCCCTACTCCCCCACCCCACCCTAACCCCAGCCCTAAAATAGCTTCGGGGGGCTCCCCTGATGCTAACAAAAATTGCTTCAACAAGTACGCTTTTCAGATTCTCACACAATGTGGTCTAGAGAAGAGTGATATTTTCTTCTATTAGCATTGAAAAGGCCAAGAGGGACACCACATGAAGACAGAAAGATAAGGTAGCAAACTTACATGACCTAAGGTCATTCATTTTCTTCTTTGAACATCATGCTTAACTGTTTATCTAGAGCCATTACATGAGGATTTACACGCAGCACAATGGACTCTAATGGCCACAGGCTGTGCTTCCAGGGTCCTCTTAGGTTTCTATTATGGGAGGCAAGTACCTACTTCCCACAATGTCCAGTCAAGACACACAATGGAGGAAACAAATTCCCCAAAATGAAATTAAGTGCTGTTAGGAAGTAGAAATCAATGCTGGGAAGCTAAACAATAGTAAATGTCCACTTCATCACCTATATGTTGATATTATCCAAACTGATAACTCCAGCCTGAACCCTCTCTTGTGGCCCAGACAGGGCGAGCACTGGAGAGAGGCAGGCAAGGAGCCTATGGTGCGCAATTTAAGAACACACTCATTCTCCAGTGCTGACCCTGCATTTGCAGGGCGCTGAGAGTGAGTGCCTCCTTAAATTTTGCTCTGTATGGGCCACCTTTGCCTTAAGTCTTGACTCTTGACACTCAGGCCTGTGTACTTGTCATCAATTCACCAAAATACTCCACAGGCTTCTCAAGTTCAGCATGGTTAAGGTAAATGCCATCATCTTCCATCGCCTAACCTTGTCCTTCTGTGCTCCCAATCTCAGGGAATATAATACTACCACCTACCACTGTCTGGCTGCTCCACCCAGAACCCCGGAACTCATCTTTGATGTTACCCTCTCTTCACTTCCCTCCAGTCTGCCAACAAGCCCTAACGACTCAACCTCAGACATACCTCCAGAATCCATCCACTTCTCAACCCCACCACCGTATGACACTAAGCTATGCTACCATTATGTTTCCACCAGACATCACCCAACAGCCTCGTACCTGGGCTTCCCATTTCTCAGTCTGCTTTGCCCTGATTCTTTTTTTTTTTTTTTTTTTTTACACCATAATCATAGTGGTCTTTCCTAGGGGCATCTGGATGGCTCAGTCGGTTAAGCGTCCAACTCTTGATTGCCACTCAGGTAATGATCTCACAGTTCACGGATTTGAGCCCCACGTGGGACTCCAAGCTGACAGTGCAGAACCTGCTTAGGATTCTCTGTCTCCCTCTCTCTCTGCCCCTCCCCTGCTCATGCTCTGTCTCTCTCCCTCTCTCAAAATAAATAAAGAACGAAAAAACATTTTTTAAAAAAAGGCATTAAAGGCTCAATCTTTAAAAAAAGCAATGGTCTCTCCTAACTGGGTTTACAATGTAGTCTTCCATAATCTGGTCCCATCAACTTCTCCAGACTTAGTTATTGTAACCAGCCATCCTTTGCACTCCCACCCTCCAACAGCTATATTGTCTGCTCTTAGTTCCTCAACTATTCCATGCTTCTGGCCCTTCTTAACATGCTCTTCTCTACCTACCCACCTCTCCCATAACTACTTATTCTTTGAGTCCTAGGGTAAATCTCATTTTCTTCAAAAGGCCTTCCTGACTATTAAACTAGGTGAGCTTCCTTCTCTGTTCCCATAATACATAGTTTTACTTTTGAAACACTCATCAGATCTTTTTTTTTTTTTTAATACTTGTTTACTATCTGCCTTCCCTTCTCGGATATAAGCTCCTTGAGTTGCTTATTGTAAATTGGATGAATGTTTGAAGAAAGAACCAGCCCTGCAAATCCTGCAGATCATCACTGTGCCAATGCCTTTGCACATTCAGCTATCACCTTCTAAGCCCCCATAAGGTGCTGAGTCTTCGGTAGGCCTTCAAGCTGCAGAGACTAAGGAGGCATGATCCACACCTTCAGGGCACTCAGAGTCTAGTATGCTAGTGAAGAGCCCAAGATTTAAAGGCAGAGGCCTTCATTCCCTCGCCTGTAAAATGGAGGCTATCTGCTAAAGCAAAAGTCTCTGGTACCTTCATCACATCCTGTTGATCCAGACCTAATTTCAGTTGCAACTGTGATGAGTATTTCCATGTAAGCTCAGAATCATCTTGTAGCCCTTTCCATCATTTAGCATTCTGCCTCTGGGCTTCCTCCAATGTTACCATAATCTACTTGACCCGTGTAAGCTTAGCCCAGAGGTGCAGAAGCATCAGTGACCCCCAGATCCCAGGACAGCTTCTAATATACATGGCATGGTAGCTGGTGGAAAAATGTTCCAGCTGCCCACTTTTCTAGGAGACAGAACTGAACCCCCATTGCCTACTGCAGTGACCTCAAAAAAACAAACTTATTTTGTCTTTTCCTCCTTCTCTGTCTCCCTCTCTCTGTTCCCTCATTCATTCTTCTTGGGATCCCCTATACTGGTACCTAAGTCTCATATCAAGCTTTGGTTTGCAAGAAACCCAAATTAGGGCACCAGACTCACAAGGTTATTCCAAAGATTAACTATAGCAACATGAGTGAAATTCTAAACACATTTCCTAGCACACTGTCTGCGCTTATTAAATTGTACATATTACATAAAAGGCAACTGACAGAACAAGAGAAGATATTTGGAAATGGTATATCAGATCAAGGGTTAGTATCCAATATCTTATTAAGAACTTATCAACCTCAACACCTGAAAAACAAATAATCCAGTGAAGAAATGGGCAAAAGACATGAACAAACACTTTCTAGAGAAGACATCCAGATGACTAATAGACACATGAAAAGATGCTCAACATCATTCATCATCAGAGAAATACAAATCAAAATCACAATGAGATACCACTATATACCTGTCAGAATGACCAAAATTAACAACTCAGGAAACAACAGATGTTGGCAAGGATGCAGAGAAAGAGGAACACTTCTGCACTGTTGATGGGAATGCAAACTGGTGAGTGACTCTGGAGAACGGTATGGAGGTTCCTCAAAAAATTAAAAATAGAGTTATCCTATGACCCAGAAATTGCACTACTAGGTATTTATCCAAAGGATACAAAAATGATGATTTGAAGAGGCACATGCACCCCAATGTTTATAGCAGCAATATCAACAATAGCCAAAGTATAGAAAGAACCCAAATGTATATCAACTGATGAATGGATAAAGAAGATGTTATACACACACACACACACACACACACACACACACACACACACACACACAATGGAATATTACTCAGTGATCAAAAAGAATGAAACCTTGTCATTTGCAACAACATGAATGGAGCTAGAGTGTATTATGCTAAGTGAAATAAGCCAGAGAAAGACAAATATATGATTTCACTCATATGTGGAATTTAAGAAACTCAACAAATGAACATAGAGGAACGGAAGGAAAATTAAGATAAAAACACAGAAGGAGGTAAACTATAAGAGACTCTTAACTACAGAGAACAAGCCAAGAGTTGCTAGAGGGGTCTTGGGTTGGGAGTTGGGCTGAATTGGTGATGGGCATTAAGGAGGCCACTTGTTGGGATAAGCACTGGATGTCCTATGTAAGTGATGAATCACTAAATTCTACTCCTGATGCCATTATTATACTATATGTTAATTAACTTGGATTTAAATAAAATGAAAAAAAAATTAATAAATTGTAGGTATCAATGTTAGCTATTATATTCTTGGTGGAGGAGATGGACCAAGATCTCCCAATCTTGTAATCCAATAAGATAATGTATATGAAAGTATACAGTGAAAGTCTAATGAAAGCCTAAAGTGGTTGAAAGTGCAGAATGAGAACAGATGAAGCAGCTCTTAAGTTTGGAGGAATCAAGGATGCTTCATAGAAGAAGTATCTCTTAAACCGAGCTTTCTTAAAGGTCCACATATCAGGAGAGAGAACTTCCAACAAGGGACAAAACAAGAACGAAAAAGTGGCACACGAAAGAACATGGCATATTGTGGGACGTATATGATGGGAGAGTTAAGAGAGGGTTTTGAGGGGTAGAAATGGAGGGCACAGAGAGTGGCCGGGTCTCAGGGAGCCTGAAAGAACATGGCATATTGTGGGACGTATATGATGGGAGAGTTAAGAGAGGGTTTTGAGGGGTAGAAATGGAGAGCACAGAGAGTGGCCGGGTCTGAGGGAGCCCCCACCAAGGAGAGAGGTGAAGCCTGAGGCATCCCCAGAGATGGGCTGCCAGGGCTCTCCCGCAGATAGCCGCACAGAAAGGGATACATAACACTGGCTATCCATCTACACACATGCTTTCCACGCTTCTGTTTATTTACACTCTGCTTAGCTGGATGGAATCAAGGCATAATTCACGATCCACCCCTTCAGCACCCTGCAGAGAGGGGGAAGCAAGGAACATCCCTGTCAAGTGCCAGATGTTTGGCAGGGGCCTGAGGGCTGCTGATGGCTTTGGAGGTAAAACAGGAAACTCTTCTGGGGCAGGAAGCCTGGAAGTGCAGAAGTTTGCTGAATGAAAGACAAGTGGCTTCAGAAAAGCAGAGGATGACGAGATGGGAGTGGAGTCGCATACATCTGGGCTCCAGTCCCAGCTTTGCTCCTGCCTGGCTGTGTGGTCCCCAGCAAGTCACTTCCTCAACCTGAGCCTCCATTTCTCCAACTGATGTCCCTTCCAGTCCTGAGGTTCCGGGATTCCATGAGGCAGTACACCGAACTTCACTGAGGAGCTTGAAAAGGATTGTGTTATCTCAAAACTCGGATGGCTTCACTCTGAATGAGTAGACAGAATGAGAGTTCTTTGAACCAGGAGGAGTTTTTTATTTTATTTATTTATTTTTTAACATTTCTATTATTTTTGAGAGAGAGAGAGAGTGCAAACGGGGGATGGGGTGTAGGGAGAGAGAGGGAGAGACGCTGTCAGCACAGAGCCTGACACAGGGCTCAAACTCACAAACCACAAGATCATGACCTGAGCCAAGGTTGGACATTCATCTGACGGAGCCATCCAGGCGCCCCCAAAAGAGTTTCTGAAAAAAGCTCCGAGGCCTGACTACCTGGCTTTGGAGTAAACAATGACTTTTAACCACTGGACACAGGAAACAATAGATTAATTAGGTGGGGGATTGGTGGGGAAAGAGTCAAACTGGCTATTTAGAAATGTTTGGTTGGTTAATTCACTTTCATCTGGTTACTTTAGTTCAAAATTGGTAGCTACAAGCTAATAAATTTTGGCTCAAGGTTTTTCCAGTCTCATGTTCCTGTTTGCATCCTACTCTAGCCATGCTAAACGAACTATTGTGCATTCCCCTAAAATGCCCTTATCTCTTGCTTCTTTGTCTTCAATCATGTTGATCTGAGTTCTAGACAGTAAGGAAAATGAAAGACATATCCCTGCTTTCATAGGCTGTAATCTAACATTAACTAGATTAGCCAAACACGAACAAAAAAATGGTACAAAGCAACGGAAACATCAGACATTGTACATGTGACACAGGGTCGGAATACTATTTATGAGCATAATAGTGGAAGACATTGATTCAGTTATGGAAGTCAGGAGTAAGGACAAAATCCTATTCAGCTACATGAAGCAGTTCAAATACCACATCTGTGAAGCTCCCTCCATCTCCCCAAGCAAGACCATTATTCTTTCCTTTGAGGTCTGTAGGTTTTTGTTGTGGACACTAGCGTTGCTTCGGGGTCACTGTGTTATCATCTCCAGCTGGGTCCTAGTCTGTCTCCCCACAAACTGTATGCTCCTTGATAGCACAATGCCTACTGTAGTCATTTCTGTAGTTCCAACGATACGAATGGTGGTGAACTGAAATGTTGATCTGCTGCAAATTTGAGATCTTTTTTAAGTGAGTAACTTATTTCACAATTAGCAATCCGAATAATGTTCTGGTTCATGCTATTTTTCTCTTAATAAGACAAACACTTTTCTAATAAGTGTGCTGAGATGCTTTATACAATTAGTAAAAAGAAGCCATGTATGAACATTCTAGACCTGCCATTCAAGGAACGGACCATAAAAGCCCTTCGCTGGATTTTGAAGACATTCATCTGTAATTTCTCCATAAGTCCAAAGTCTGGCTGTCAAAGTGACTGAAGTAGTGAGGTTTCTTATTTCAAATATGAATTTTTATGATGTGGTCTACCTATGTGGGCAGGAACACTTAGGAAAAGGCAGGTGGCTTTCTCGGCATTGAAACAGAAATGAAAAGAACTTGGTGAAGGTCCATCTCTCAGAAGTAAATACGCCGGTTGCCTTTTCTACTCACGGGGTAGAGTTGTTACAAACCAAGGGCAGAATTATTTAGTTTCCTATCACTCTCAGTAGGAAAGTGCCTTGTATTTTGCTCATTCATTCTACCTGGACCACCTCTGCTCCTCGTATGAAAATCCTATGCATCCTTTAACCTCCACCTCAAACATATCCTTGTTTATTTTACCAATGGTTGTATGGCTGGAATTGCCCCCAAGGTCATAAAGCACATCAGAGGCAAACTAAGAGAAGAAGAGGTCTCTAGCTACCCTGTCCTATATTCTTCCCTTCACACCAGGGCTGCCCAAAGGACACAGGGTCCTGAGTGTTTAGTAAATGTTATCTGTCTTTCTCTCCCTTTTTCTAGAGAAGCCTTAATCCCTATTAACACCATAGGCTATAGAAAATCCTGTAGTGCAGCTACAATTTAGAAACCATTACTTTTTAAATTTAACACAGCATTTTCCAAGTCATTTGAGCCTTTCTCTTCCCCACAACATCCATTAACATCTCGTAGAATTATTTTTCCAGAAAACACAAATTTAGGAAACATTGCTTTCTATGACAAGAGCACTTCCTCCCACCTTTTAGATGGAGAGCCAAGAAAGACAGTTGTTATATAAGTGAGATGCTAAGATATTTGGATAATCACCTCTTTTTGTGGCTATGACACAACTCTATTTTACATTTAAATAAGAATCCAATCCCAAGAAGTGGACAAAAGAATGAAAAGGCAATTCAGGAGAGAAGAAACAAATTTTCAGTTAACACGTGTTCTACAATAAACATGTATTCGTTTTTAGTTTTAAAAATACTATAAAATTATGAGAATTCTGTTACAAGGCTGAGCAGATCTTAATAAAAATTTGCATGTGTAAAGCTAGGAAAATGTGACTTTTACATTTTTAAGACCAGGAAACTATTACTACTCCCATCCAGGTCGATTCCCATCACTACTTTAAATTAGTGGTTGGCTCACCCCCACAGGTGTGGTCTAGATTCCCTTGCCCAACTGAGAACCAGATGGAGAGGTCCACCCTGGTTGCTGAATGGGGTCAAAGCCCTCGAGATTCAGAATCCCCACCACTGAAGTTATGGGGCTCTCCCACAGGGGATCAACACAGAAGAAAAAAAACAAGACAGGTGAGACTCTGAGGAGTCCTGGGAAGTTCATAGGACTTGAAATCAACCTGGCTTTGAATTCTGGGTCTTTCTCTTCTTGCCATAGACCCAAAACTTCCATACCCTTTCTAAACTCTGTTTATTTCTTTTGGAAAGAAAATGGCCAGAGTAAGAAATGATAGGATTGTCAGGAGGTTTAAACCTGCTGAAGTGGGTAACTCAGGTGTTCCCTGGTGCCTCTGTTCCTGGAGAAATCTCAAAAGGAAAGGCTGGAGTCCCCTGAGTATGTCTGCAGCCCTCACCTCCAGATATCTGCAATTCCAGGGGCATCCCTTGCTCATACATATAGTATTCTCGGCTCCTATTTTAAATTTACTGATTCCATTTCACACAGCATTGAGCCCAATGTGAAATTCGGGCCCTTCCCCAGTCTCTGTCAAAAATAATAATGACCATCATCATAATAAAATCATACAGAGTTTGTGAACATGGTACTACTTACGGACATTATGGAGGGAGAGATTTACATTTAAAACATTAAGAACTTCAACATTAAGGTATAGCCTATTCTTAAACATTCCTTGGTCTCCCTGCACACCACCAGGTACTATTCCATGCCCCACCCCTTCTCTTTTTCTAGAGCAGAAAGGAAATTCCTCTCACATTCTCAGGCAGAGGGGTTTGACTATTCTTGTGCTGCTGAAACTCCTGATAACACCTTTCTTCCCAAATAGTTTATCAAGGTATTTTCATAAGAAGGAGCGTTATCTCCCTGAGAGGAATTCTAACCATCAAGAGCAGAAATAAAATACATCACTTCATTACCCACATACACAGAACCAATAGCGGTAAGGAGCACAGTGGGCTGTATGTCTCGTCTTTGTTGCTCAGTATCTTGCCCAGCTGTGTGAACACAGGCAAGTTCCGTAAAGTCTGCGTCCTCACATGTAAGATGAAGATTAAGGCAGCACTACACTCATACAGTTCATACAGATGAGCATCCTAGAGTGCAGAGTGTGGTAGAGAAGGGTGGAGAGCAGATCTGAAGGGCAAAGAGAAGAGCCCATCTCACCCTATTAAAGCTCATTACCCTTTATTACGGTTAATTATCAGCAGGTATGTTTCACCATCTAGACTAAATACGTATTGTCTCACTCACTTCCAAACCATCTTTTGCACTGTGACATGACTACTTTACTTTTAATCGACATTCTTCATGGCCCCACTGCGTCCTCCCCTCATTGCCTACAGAGCCAAATATAAATATATTAGCATGACTAATGCCCCTGGTGACTGGGCTCTTGCCTTCCTCACTTCCTTAGGGCCACCTCTCCCTTTCCTCCTACTTCACAATCCAGCCACACAAACACGTGTCGCTCCCGGAACACAGCATTGTCCGTAAAGGATCTATTCTTTTGTCCTGAGAACATTTCCCCCATTGGAAACCTCCTACTCATTCTCTAAGGCTCCACTCAAGAGAAACTTCCACTGTGAAACTCCCTGTTCCCTCCCCCAGACAGACTCTGGGCCCCCTTCTCCTAGTTCCTTTTATAGCTAATGTTTTACAGTACTTTACATTATAGATTTTTAACTCCATATCCCCAAATAAATTACAAGCTCCTTTAAGGCAGGGATTACATCTTACTTCATCTGTTTCCCTAGTACCTAAAGTCTCTGGCACATTGTAAACACTCGACATTAGATTAGTGAATGAAACATTGAATTGAATAAAGACATTTGCAATTAATGTAGAGTTCTCATTTAGTGCGTTGGTTTCTTTTTTAACGTATGCTTGTTCTTTATGCACTTGTAGGGGATGAATGTGTGACAGAGGACAGAAACTTATGTCCTGGGCATCTTTCAGCCTCAGCAGGTACTGGCCTCCATCTGTCTTCTGCACGAACCTCTGCACGAACGCAGGCATCCTTGGGAGGACAAGGAGGAGATCCATGTAGAGCTTACCCATTGTACATCCATTTGACAGATGGACCTTGTTAACAGGTAACTTGCCAACAAGCCCTTAGGAGCTCTTGTGTCTGCTTCCTAAATCCATTTTGGAGCAGAAATCCATTTTATTAGCTGAAGACAGAATAGACCAATTCTAAATATTTGGAAAAGCTTAATCTTGCAAATTAGCTAGCTGTCCTCTGGCCACATGGTGGCCACTTGTGTGGGAGGGAAGCAGGCCCATATCAGGACAGACCTTTCTCTGTTTCTTAAGAAAACACAATAAAACACCCTTCTCCTTTCATCCACATCTGGCAGCTACACAAACAGTGACCCGTGGAATTCACATTTTCATACTTGACTATGGTAGGCCAGCGTCCAGAGGTCATTCTTGCTGTGTTTATGAAAGAGTGAAGCCTGTCAGGATAAGAAGGCTTCTGATGAAGTGCTTATTGAGAAAACATGCAGAGATTTCTGTTTCCCCAAATTAGAGAAGGAGCTTATGATAAGAATCCTTTTCATTGATTTCTCCTCCTCAACTGCTTTCCTGCTGTCCCTCAGCATAATGACAAGCCCCGAGGTCTGGCCTTGTGAAGCAAGTCCTGGAGAAAATGTCCCCAAGTGGAATAGCTCATGGGGTCCTAACTCGCAAAATTGCACAAAGCTTCAAGGAAATCGCACTGCACCTATAATAGGGCCACCATGCGAGGTGAACTGAAAAGGAATTTTCGTCTTTGCATCGGGCTGGCATTTTATCACTTTGTCGGGTTCTCGTTACAAACCGCATGCTGCTTGTCTGATCACCTTCCCTGGGCAAGTGGGAACTGCCTCTCGGGAGAAGAGAAAAGTACCTTCTGAGAAAACCAGGTTGGAGGCAGGTAAATCACACAATAACGGGGACGTCATGAACAGGGCTCAGCGAGGAACTGACAAGGACAAATAAGACAGGGCAGGGCAGTGGTGAGCAGAAGGTTCAGTGTTCAAGTGGAGCGAGGACGGATGCGTAGGGCAATTCCTGCACTAGCCAGCAGGCAATCGCTTTTTCCAGCTGCTCTGTCTGCAGGCATGAATCTGCTGAGAGCACTGAGGGGACAAGCAAGGGGACCTTGATGAGAAACTATATGCAGCAGTCATTTTTGCCCTGGGTAATGCAAAATTAGTTTGCCCAGTCACTGGCCAGTTCATTCAACAAACACTGCATCAAACTCTTACTCCGTGATGCGCACTGTCCTGGGCCCTGAACTTATAAAGGTATGGCAAACATTTCTCTGTGCCCTTGAAGGGCCCCTGGACTAGAAGAACGACTGGTCTCCCTGATCTCCAAACATGAACCCTCTATCTCTTCCTTACTACAGCAGGAGATTTCTTTTTTTTT
The DNA here is from genome assembly GCA_030068075.1 of Paguma larvata. Classification (NCBI taxonomy): domain Eukaryota; kingdom Metazoa; phylum Chordata; class Mammalia; order Carnivora; family Viverridae; genus Paguma; species Paguma larvata. The sequence continues at coordinate 43,905,832 of CM057833.1, forward strand.
TTTAATGTTTATTTATTTTGAGAGAGAGAGAGAGAGAGAGAACACCAGCATGGGGAGGGGCAGAAAGAGAGGGAGAGACAGAAACGGAAGCAGGCTCCACACTGTCAGCGCAGAGCCCAATGCGACACCATGAACCATGAGATCATGATCGGAGCTGAGATCAAGAGTTGAACGCTTAACTGACTCAGCCACCCAGGCACCGAGGAGATTTCTAAATTCCCTTCTTCTAAACACCCTGCTTCTTCTCCCTGAGAAGCAGGTCAGGGCATTCCCAGATTAAACCCCACAGCAGCTCCTCCTTAAAGAAAGGGAGTAAGTCTCAGGCCCTTAGCGTGGCACACAGCCCCTCTCTACCTCTCCAGCCTGACTGTGGTACTCCCATCCCATCCCACCCCAAGATCTCTGCCTCCAGGCCTTTGCTTCTGACTTTCCATGTGCCCACAACAGTATTTCCCCTTCTGTGCCCATCCAACTCCTTCTGGGCCTTCATTTCTTCTCTTAGATGTTGTGGTCTCAAAGAAGCTATCCCCAACCTCAACACCAGATTGGGACCTCCAGTCTTCCACACATCCTGTCATTTAGCCAGCTTTCCCCTCTGTTCTTATAAGTGTCCCCTGCTGTATCACTCTGGCTGCCTGCTGGATTTGCCTGACTCTCAGGAGCTTGCAAACTTCACACAGATATATGGCCAGCCTCTTCACCTTTGCTTCCCCACATGCACTAAAAGAAAGAGCACTTATTAGCGCTCAGAATAATTACTCATGGGCTGCCTACTACATTTCACACTCTAGGCTAGGCACTTTCATAAATATCTCAGCTAATCTTTATTAAAAGATCTCCCCTTCCAGAGGTGAGTCCGTGACTCAGAGACCGTGAGGAATTTGCCCAACGTCTCACAGCTGGGAACTGGTGGGTGGCTCAGGATAAAAGAGGATGCTCAGCTCCTTCTCCACCCAACACTGGCCTGCCTGCGTCCTTGTGCAGGGTCCTGTCTGCTATTTGCCCTTCAGCTACAGCTCTGCTAATAACCTGGAGGAGGAGAAGGAAGGGTAACATTTCTCTTCTCTCTTCAAGAAAGAATCAAGGCTACTAAGTTTTTTTTCTAAAGGCATAGCTTTCCTTATCTAAAGTTTGTGTTGCTAAGAGTTTGGGTTCTATTCAAAGGAATTAATCTCTTTCTAATGGACTGCTGAGCATAATAACGGGAGAAAATATGCAGAATGAAGGCTTTTGTGTGTGAAGTTTCCTGAGAAGTGGTAACATGTCCCCAGGAAGGAGACTCCCCAGGCTCTAGGGACCCTGAATGGGGCTCTGGGTCCTAGATTCTGGATCCAGCTCCTGAGGGAAATAAAGGTGGGCAGGATGGGTGCCGGTCCCAGGAACAGAATCCAGTACCCAGGCCAGGGACGCCTGGCCTGTTCACTTTTCCCCCATACACCCTTAAAACAGTTTTGTAAAAGCTCTGTACCCCCTCCCGCATTTTAGGTTGACATCTGAAAGTCTTCATCGAAACTTTAAACAACATGTTGTAAATATTGACATTTTAAAATAAAATTGTTACATTGCTCTTTCGCATGTACCCATTTGATCTAAATACCAGTTACTTAAAACCTACCACAATCCATTTGGAAAATGTACAAACAAGCTCTTCCTTAACAGTTGGAAACTTTACATGAGTCTTTTTTTATTTTCAAGAATCCCCCTGAACGCTTGTTTCTAGGTCACTCCTCCCACAGGACTTTATCCTAACGTGTTAGATTTTTTATGCTAGAACCTAGTCATTTATTGATCATCCAGTACTTCTGTGAAGTGTGTGTGTGTGTGTGTAAATTTTAAAATTGATAAAGCAATAGTTATTTAAAAGAGGAAGAGGGGTCGCCTGGGTGACTCAGTTGGTTAAGCATCTGACTTCGACTCAGGTCATGATCTCAGTCCGTGAATTCGAGCCCCACAGCGGATTCTGTACTGTTGGTTCAGAGCCTGGAGCATGCTTTGGATTCTGTGTCTCCCTCTCTCTTTCTCTCTGCCCCTCCCCCACTCACACTCTGTCTCTCAAAAACTGAATAAACATTTAAAAAAATTTTTTTAAGAGGGAGGGGAAGGGAGATTGTGAGGGAGAGAACTGCCAGCAGGAAAGCTGTGGGGGAGATCAATGGTAGGAAAGAATGTATATGTAAGTTGAGGTGCTAGAAAGTGATTCCCCTAAAACTATCTATGCCTGCACATTTCTTTGAAAGTCAAAGGGGGCGTATACCTCAAACTGAAGCCTGAGGTCTGAGTTAAGGTCATGTCCTCCTGACCCCAGGCCCCTTACCAGCAGCTTTCAAACTGCTAGACAGTCATAGAGTGAAGGTGATCTAGGCCCATCTGTGCTTTAAGTTCAAATCAAAATCTCTCAGTGACCCTGAGAAGCTATTCAGATAGCTCTGCACCATCTCAGAACACCCATTAGCCCTATGGGAACCAGTGGATATCCAATTTAGGAGGGCACCCATGCCTGGACACAGGAGCTTCCTCTGATCTGGGAAGAAGAGGCAGGGGTTACTACTACAGTTCCAATGAACCCTCGTCTCCAGACCCTGCTCTCCATCTGCCAACGCCCAGCTACCTGAAATACTTTCCCCACCACGTTATCCATCCTATGCATCCAACTAGATGCATTCATTCCTTAGACTTTGATGATTTTACCTAAGTATCACCCCCTCTGACACTTACTTAGCAAAACAGATTATCATATCCTCTGCATATTAGGTGGAGTCTAAACTTAGTACATTGTACTATATATAGGTGTGGGAGTGATTGTGTCTTGCCTTTTTTGAAGGCATGAACCATATTTAAGCATCCAGTGTCCCATTTAGTCAATGACTGGGAGATGACTAACATTACAAAAGAACATTCAAAGGAGGTGTTTTCTAGAAAGAAGTTTTAAGGGCTAATTTAGGTACTTTTTAAACATCAGTTGTTGAAAATTACTTACTTTGGCCCCTAAAGTTTTGTATACTCCTAAGATATACAGTGCCCAGAAAGAATGGCTTGACCAGCACACTTTGAGGATGCCCCACAGGAGCCGAAGCACATAGCAAAACCTACATTCATTCGGTGTTTGCATTCTATTCATTTGCTGCTAACAGCATTGAAAAAAAACCTTCATCATTTCAGAAACTACAGGTCATCACAGGTAGCAAAGGGAAGATTCAGCAAGAGTTGCATGACCATCTCATTTGTCCATTAAATAGTACACACAGCCAGGGCTGTCTTAGTTTCTAGAGAAATGTGTCATCAAACATGTCACACAAGCCACTGTGCTGTGCTAAGTGGAATTCATCTTGACCCTTTAGATATTGATTTTGTCCTTTTGATTCATCTTATTCTGATCCCACCTACTCCAAGGATACAGACACTTAAATCGCTATTGTACCACAGGTAGATTGTGTTTGATTTCTACATTTTCGCTTTCATTGTATGTTCTTGAAAATGAAATTTTCATTTCAATCCTGTACAGATTCGATTTCCTGAACCAGTGTATTGTCCCTACCCCATTTTATTAATTATAGCTTCGGTCATTGTGAATTTTATTTCGTGGCTATAATTCCTACCAAATCCAATTTCTCACATTATATAATGTAGATCTAATTTTGACAAGAAACTGTGATTATTCCATGTATTTTTTTCCTGGTTGGTTCAATAACAAAGATCTGCATATGTAGGTTGAATTACTGCCAGTTTCATTTTGTGGTGACTGCTTATCTAAGTTCAATGTGCCCTGGGAAAGATTCTGCAGTTTCAAATGACACCAACACTGTGATGGTTTGGTTAGGCTTAATCTCAACTAAAAATAAGATGGAAAATTTTAATCAGGATTTTGTTGGTCACAACAGGAAGGATTAGAAAGGAGTGGCAGTGGAGTGGGGGGTGTCGAATGTCAAGCCACTATTGTTTCCTGCTGGAGCATACAGGTGTATAGAGGACCCAGGATACAGACTATCCAGCTGGGGCTGGAATACAAACAACGTGGAGATGAGGATGATGAGCGAGGATGCAGATAGTTTGTGAACAGCCTTGAACACAGCCAAGATGAACTTTGATTACAAGAGCTGTTGAGGAAAGACCACCCTTTTCTCACGCTTCTACCTCTCTGCCCACCAGTTTCCTGGCTCCTGAGAGGAATCATCAGTCTGGTCCAAGGCTATTCACCGAGTGTTCTGCTCTTGGGTTGAGAGCTGTGCCTTCAGGGGCAGGCACATACATGTGTGCTCTGCTTCCTTCTATAACCACGTGCCTCAGGTGCAAGGCCAAAACTGACCACAGTTAGGAAGGGACGGTGAACAGCAGGGCAGAACCAGGCTGTTCTGGGTCCCAGGTTGAGACACTATCATAATATCCTCAAATTCTTACCCTTCTTCCTAGCAAGTGCTTATTGTAGGACCTTGAGAAAGGTGCTTAAACTTACTCAGTGTCCATTTTCTCACGTGTAAAAAGAGAGAGCAGGTGAGAATTTACAAAAATAACTTCTATCAGTGAGTGTTCACTGTAGGCCCAGCACTCTCCTAAGTGCCTTTCAGAAACAGACTCACCACTCGGAACAATCCAATCATGTAGGCACTATTAGGACTCACTTTCTCTGAGCATGAAACCAAAGCCTAGAGAGGTTAATAACTTGTTCAAGATTTCAGAGTTAGTTCCAGGTGGATTTGAATCAGGAACTCTACCTGTCAGGGAACCCACCCCCTCACACACACACACACACACACACACACACACACACACTCCACCTAATTAGCATAAGTGTCTGATGTATTTAGAACAAGTGGGCACCTTAATTGGGAAATCTGCAAAAGTGCCAAACAAGAGGGCTAAGTATAGAGGCGACATTATTAAAAATATTAGTCTGTCATGCACATCTGCTCCCAAAGTTAGAACTGAATCACCCTTCCTAGGATGTCGGAAGTCAGACTAAAAAATAGTAAATTCAGACCCTAGACTATAGAACATGTCAGCTGCCCCAGCCCACTCCTACTGGGTTGAGATCCAGAGGAGAGGACTTGGGCAGAACACTGAAGCAAGTTAGACAAGCTCCCCTCCCAGAAGCTCCTACTTACCTCCTAGCTCCGCCTTCCCCACCTGGTGTTGCCTCCCCAGTATCTGAGAAAAGAGTAAAAAGTATAACCCAACCAGAGCTATCAGCGTGTCACATGTAAGAGAGCCCAAAGACACACTTCTCGATGCCTGACCTCCACTTGGCCTCTCAGATTTCTCTGGAAATAACAGACTCTCATCATCCTGTGCAGTTCCCAGCAGACTTATCTCGTTGATCTTTCCCTGGGAACAGAGGTACTTCAGGGACATCTACTTCTGACTGTCAGAATGCGAAAAACATTTGCATGGCATTGGAGGGGATGGTGTACAAGACTTCAGTTATGGCGTTGGAGGGGATGGGGTCTAAGATTTCAGTTCCTCTTTTGATGGTTTTAACCCCTGTTGAACCCACTGCAAACTCATCGGATGCCTCCTTTCCCTCTGCATACCCTCCCTCTTCCCCTACCTAGCCATCTCTCCAAGTGCCTAGGTTTTGCAAACAGCCAACTTTGATCTGGATCATAACCTTTCCACAGAATAGTTGCATAGCCACTGAGCAAGTCACTAAGCTACCCAATTATTCTATGCTTCCGTTTCCCAATCTACAAAATGAGATAATTATATCTCCCTCAAAGAGTGGTACTCAAGGTTAAATGAATCGCACAAAGGGCAATGTTTCTAAAATCTCTTTAAATGATCCCCTCCCTTTTTTATGATAAGCTTGAGCAGTGAGTCCCCTATATCAAAGTAGAGAAATAGAAGAACCCAAATGGTATCTTACATTTTCATGGCACACATCAGTGTTGCTTGACATTGTTGTTTTTGATTTGGTTTACTGACATATGAGTGAAACTCCATTCCCCAAGCATTTATGAAAATTTAAGAGTACCTACCTCATTGTGTTGCTGTCAGGATTAAGAGAATTAGTACATTCGAATGTTCAGAAAAAGTTATTTATTATTATTCATCAGTTATTATATTATTATGATGGTTAGCTGCTAAGAACATGGAGACAGATTTTCCCCTCAAGAAGGGCCCTGGCATCTAACTGACGTCCTTTAAAGATACATGAAAGGAAGCTCAGAAAAGTCATTTACTCGCTAAAGTTGTGAGTTGATACGTGACAGGGACAGGGCTCCAAGTCAAACTCAAACATTCTCCCTCCAATGTCCATGCTCTTCTCACCACAATATCAGACGATGTTATTTGACTTCAGCTCTCCTCCAACGTGATCTTGACCTTTACTACCAACCATTTCCACGACTCCTGCCTCCAGATGCTGCTTGCGTTTCAAGTATGGAGGATAAAGAGCAAGAAGGCTTAAAAAATTATATGTATACAAAATATATATATTTATAAAATAGGTATGTATAAAATACATAATTATATAACATTATGTATTTTATACAAACATATATAATTATATATAATTATGTATTCTAAAATATATAATTTATAAATACACATTAGGTTTATATTAATATATTGTTACTGGAATATATACATTTTTATACATTATGTGTTTGTTACATATACATTATATGTAATTATATAAATATAATTTTATATACATATACACACACATATATACACTCACACACATATATACACACACACACACACACACACACACACATATATACATGAAAGAGAAAGCCTGTTGTTTACAAGGCACCTGTTGTTTATGAAGCACCAAATTAGAGATCCTTTTACTAGATACCTTCACAGGTCCCACTTATCATGAGTATTACTGCCCTCATTATCATGTTCAAAACCAATTCTTACAAAAGATCATATATTTCCCAGGTAGCTGGTGGGTCTGGGACCCAGGGCCCTCCTTCTGAGTCACGGATCCTACTCTAACCCCCACATCATCTACAAGGATTTCAGATTTGCTCTGTACAGCCCTTCATTCCGCTGTTATGGAGCAGCTTCGAGGTGCCCGATCCTGTGCTAGGGATTCAAAGATGTGAACGACACTGCCCTGGCCCTCAGAGAGAACAAAGACAAATAACAGTAGAAGAGGAGAAAGTAAGAGTGTGTTCATCAGGAGTCCCAAAGGTGAGACGGTTAGAATGCTGTCACACTCGCTTGTGACACAAGAAAAGACTAGGTGGGGAATGACATAAGAGGCATTCAGCAAGTCCTCCCTGAATGGATGGAACCTGGACAACCGAACAGAAAGGTCAGCATGTGGGAAGACGTCTCTGCTCTACCAGCCACTCACGTAAATTTTCCTCTATGCATCCCAGTCCACACTATGTCTTGAGGACCAACTCTGTGCTTGGTACTATTTTTATAACCCTAAGTCTGACTGCATCAAAGAACTCACCATCTGGTAAGAAATCAAACAAGCCAAAGTAAAGACTACACTCCAATGAATCAAATATGTAAATGTGAGCAGGGCATATGGGGGATTCAAGAGCTGCATTTGAAAAAGGAACCTTGTATGTCTCTCTCCTCTGCTCAGTGGCATAGTCCTTCCTATATTCCCAGATGGAAGTTGAGGCAAGCCCCCGACTCCCTTGTTCACTCTTAGATAGTCGAATGTTCAGTAGTCCTTTAAAATCCTTAAGTAAGGGATGCCTGGCTGGCTCAGTTGGAAGAGCATGTGACTCTTGATCCTGGGATCATGAGTGTGAGCCTCATGTTGAGTGTAAAGAGTACTCAAAAAAAGAACAATAAATAAACTGGCTTTTAAAAATCTTTAAGTAAAATCTCAACTTAGTAAAGTCAATGTAATAGGCAAAGCTTCCAACTTTGTAGAACAGGAATACTTCCTCTTCCTCTGTCTCTGGCTTACTGTAGTACAGGGGACTATGCCTTTTCATATTCCAACTCCTCCTACCACAGCTCTGCTACCTCTAGTCTATGGACACATCCTAGGGTTGGACTGGTAGAGGGACAAAGAGAGAAGAGAACATGGTAAAGGACAGCACCAGAGAAATTTCACTTCACAAGTATCGTCATAAACTAGCACTCACTCTCTGCTCCTGGTGCCTGATTAAAGATGATTAAAGCTGGGGGACACCTGGGTGGTTCAGTTGGCTAAGTATTTGACTCTTGATTTCAGCTCAGGTCATGATCTCACAGTTTATGGATTCAAGCCCCTTGTCGGGCTCTGCTTGGACAGCGTAGAGCCTGCTTGGGATTCTCTCTCCCTCCTCTCTGCCCCTTCCCCACTTGCTCTTTTTCTCTCTCTTAAAATAAATACATTTTAAAAACAACTTTAAAAAAAAAAAGATGATTAAAGCTTGGAGAAGAGGTGGGATTTGCAACCTTTGTTTAGACCCTTACTGGGAGCACTGGATGACACTCGTGATGAGTTCCCCTTAGCTGGCTGTCCCCCTCCCCACACCCAATCCCCTCGTTCCAGCAATCTGGTTCATGCAGGCTCCCTATTTAGTTCTCCCTCCCTAGTAGGTGGCTTGCATAGAACTTTGCGTGGCTCCAGGCCTGCCTTTCTCCCATATGGTCTGTATCTGTTCTTCAGGAAATACACACCAGCTTTGACCTGACAGACTCTGGGAGGCTGGCCAATCCAGGGACACCAGCCCTCCTCTCTCTGGCCATGGCCATGAGTGGCTGGCTAGGCGACCTGTGAGGCTAGCTATCCCAGGCAGGAGGCAGAGCCAGCCCACTCTGTCACTCTCACTTCAGAGGACCCCAACCAATCACTCCAGATGCCCCACAGAAGCCCTCATGCTTATTTTGAAGAACGAGTGATGTGCCCTTCCCCAACCCTTCACCTACAGGATTGGGATTCAGAGCACCCCTCACACCAAAGAGGTTTTCCTCACAAATCCTCTTTTAATCTGCAATCTTCATCTCTAATCTTTTATGTCCCTAGTGTGGATGCAGGATCCAAGAGCCACAGAACCAATTTAGGGCTATCTTCTTTGTAAACTCCACACACGGTGAATGTAGCTTTTAACGTGTCTTGGTGCTATGGCCCACTTCCACCTGAACCTCCTATCCTATAAACAAGTCCTGTGTGCCCCCACTTTTCACATTAGGCAGCATACCGCGTGGAAATCGTTTTTCCAAATTAGCGCTCACATGGACTCTTTCCTCTGAAAAAGATTCTTTCTGGCTCCAGTTCCACATCCTTCAGGTTGTCTTTCCCAATGGTGTCGGCAGTTGGTGACATCATTCTGCCCCACTCTCCTGCATCCCACGAGGTGGCACAAAGTCTACCTTGCTTGTAATAGGCCCTCCGTGATTAATTTATGATTGATTTATTTGAAGACACTGTTGACTGCAGCCGGATCACATTAGCTGTTCCCATTGTACCCACTGCCCATCTTCCTGGGAGAGCGTTTAGCATCCATTCAGGCATGAAGTAATGGAGACCATGTAACCTGCCCCATAGCTATCTCCCTTGGGGTTTCTATGCTGCAAGTAGAGGGAATGAATCTTTCTTAAAGCTTGATATGTCAGGTACTGATCATTTCACTTACTTCCCAAAATAACCCGAAGGAATATCTATCACTTTACCACTTTTCCGGACAGTAAAACTCAGTTTCAAGCAGGTTAAGCAACATGCCTGAAGACACACAGCAGCTAAATGGTAGACTTAGGTGTAAGTACCTTTGACTCCAAAACCCATGGGCCATAATGAAAGGAGAAGTCAGTTACGAGACAGGAGACCTGGGGTTCATTCCAACTCTGTCATTAATTTGACTGTGGCCTTCGATAATTTCCTCTCCTGTCTGAGTCTGAGTTTCCTCATCTGTAGATGAAGGAACTGGATGCAGTGACCACTCCTGCCCTTCCAACTTGCAGAGCTCTGAGCTACTGAAAGGTGCTTATGTTAGTCACATTGGCTGGCCCAGATGTTTTAATTCAGAATTTCCCTTGTGGTAGTCAATCTCATCTTGTTATTTCCTGCCTGCACTTCTAACCTCCTTCATTTGGGATCATTTATATTGCTTTTTTGTGTTACTCATGTTTACAGAGTAATGATGCCTGATTTAGCATCATCTGCAAATTTCATCAAAGGGCATTTATTCACCACCTAGGGAAACTTAATGGGCCAAGTTGAAATACCAAGGGCAGAGCTTGTGTCCTCATCACTTTTCTTCCTTCTTACGTGTTTCTCTAAATAACGGCCCTCCAAGTGGGTAAGCGCTATTCCGAAAACCTGGGGCTTTGGGTCAGCTGGACCTAGGCAGAAAGCTTGTGAATTACTTAACCTTTACCTAACCTTTCACTTCCTTCATCTAGGAAACAGGAATCATTACACCCACCTCAAAGGGATGTTTGAAGTATTAGAATTAAGTGTGGAATATGAAACAGTCCAATCCAGGGCATGGGACGAGTTCCTCCCCTCCTATCTTCCCCATCACTAAGGCTTTGAGTATGGCTGTCCAGAAAATAGCTCTCTAAAGAGGTTCTGTCTTTATCTGAAGAGCATCATGGAGAGTTTTCCTGCCATACCATATAATATTGCCTATGGCTCTTAATACCTCTTAGACATATAATGCATACCTCTGGCCTACAAATAAAGAAGAAAAACAAAATCTCAGTCTCCCTGGTGGGGAGAGACCATGGAGAGGTTTTTAAATCTTGCTAAGCCTCTTTTTATTAGTCTTCTCTAAGTTTCTATACTATTCCATGGCTGTAAGGATTAAATGAGTAATGCAGATAGAACACTGGGCCATAGTAGGTACTTCATACATCAGATGGCTCTATATTTGAACCCCTTCTGCCATTTGCTTACTTGAAGGCCCCTTTGAGGTCTAATTTCAACATCTGTCAAATGGGGATTGTGATTCTTATGTTTAATGTTGTTGTGCAGGTCCATGCAGTACCACTGATGGGTGTGCCTAACACCTAGAAAGTGCTCGTTATCTGGTAAGACCTATTCCCTCACTTTTCCTGAATGCTTCTGAGTTGTGTTGTCATGGTTAAGAACAGCTAAAGAGTATAAAAAAAAAAGAAAGAGAGAGAGAGAGAGGTAGAGATGCACAAAGGTGAAACAAGTGACATGCATGCCTTCCTTTGGAGGATTTCTGAGAGTTAAACTTGGGGCGGGGTTGAGATATCAAGATGGCTCTGCATAAACAAAAACTTTACTAGGCAATCACATTTGGTTCATATCAAAATCACTCGGATCCAAAGATGCATTCCAAGCAGTTGACATCCATTTCAGTTGGACGCTAATCCCATTTTAAAAATTAATCCAAACTTGACAAGAAGCTGATCTCATGTAGCTCATCAGGACATCCCACTCCCAGTCAGTTTCCAGGGAAGGAAATGGGGAGCCTGGCTGTCAAAGCCAGAACTGAAGACATGCCTTTCCCTCATTTCAGCTAAAATGTGCATTTCAGAAAGGATCGGAACAGGCTGGTTGAATTTCATAAATCACTGCTGCCACAGCCTCTTCGCCTTTCAGTTGAGATTTACCAAAAAACAAAAGCACTCATGTCCTTTCCTGCAGTCACTGAATCCTAGAGCCCCAGTCCCAGAAGGGCCTCCAAAAACTTACCTCTTCCCTCCCCATCAACTCCTCACATCAAATAGTCACCAAAGTCCACAGTCCTGTCCTCCTGCCATTCCCGAAACCCATCTTTCCAACTTTACCCCAGCTTTTGCTCCCTTGGTCAACACTTCTCACTTAGAATACTGCAGTCAAGTCTCAAATCTTCAGGACTCTGCTCATCCATCCTCTGTAATGCAGTCAACATCTTTATGATATGCCAATGTGACCAAACTACCCCTTGCTTATAAGCCCCAGTAGCTCTCTTCAGGATCAAGTACAAAATGCCCACCTTCACTGCCAGCACCAGACATGTTCTGGCCCCTGTCTATCTTTTCAAAGCCCTCCTCTGCCATTGCCCCCCTCTACACTTTGTACCCCAGTCATAATTTACTTTGAACTACTGTTAATACACCTGCAACTACCCGCGACCCCCTATGTGCTCTTCACAACTAACAAATATAATCTCCTTCCAAAGGCCTTTCCTGACTTCTCTCCACCCCCGAGCACAGTTATCTGCTCTCCTGTCTGTGGCCCCACACACTTGGCATCCATTCTGTTTACACTGTCTTAGAACTATACTGCATTTGTCTGTTGTCCCCACTCTGAATTCCTCAATAGCTAAAGCCATATAGTAGCACCTTGGATTCCTATGTTCATAGAGTAGATGTATATGCACTCAAAGTCTGTAAATATTCATTGACAGCCTACCGTGTGCACAACTGGGAATCTAGAGATGAACAGATACGCTGTACTCAAAGCCCCTAGAGCTTGGAGGCACAGCCAATATACAGAGGTAAATAATAATACAATGCGACATGTGACTCTAAATAGAGTCCCAAGGAGAGGCCCTAAACAATCTGACTTGGAAGAGAGGGGAGAAAAATTCTTCTTCGAGGAGAAATGATGTAAGTTATTTCCTCTAAACTTGAATTGCATTTGGACTTTTAGAATTTTAGGTCTATGGTTCAAGATGGCAGACTGGACATGGCTCCCAGACAAGACTCCATAGAACAGCTAACAAAGATGTGCAAAATAGAATGCATAAATCCTTGGAAGTACTGATTAACAAACAAACAAACAAAGTAGGTACAATCCGCACACATATCTCTGAAGGGTGGAAAGCAAATGGAATCACTGAGGCATAAGCTAGAGCACAAGAGGTCAGTGAGAGACGCAGATAGGAGACTGGAGTGAGTGTATGACCCAGTGTAACCTGGTGGAGCCCTAGAAAGGCTTGAGGACAGAAGTGAGCAGGCCTGGGGAACCAGAGAGGGCTCAGGAAAGAATCAAGACTAGCCTCGGAGGGCCCACAGTCTGCATGAGGGCTGGGGATGAGGGCAGGGAAGAGTTCAGGGTAAATCCACGAGCCCATCTTGAGTTGAAGAAAAAGGAGACAGGTGTTCCATCCAAGTTAGAAATGTGCTACAGTGCTCCAACCCCACGGCACACTCCCTTTCACTGTGGAAATTGTGGAAGGAGGATGAGCCTGCCATTCAAGCCAACTTGCTCATCTATGCAGAGATTTTTGGATAAATGGACTTCAATCACTAAGGGAAACCATGCCAGTCAGCTGCCTATGCTGAGAGTCACAAATAAAAGTATGCCAACTAGGGGGGTGCCTGGGTGACTCAGATGGTTAAGGGTCCAATTTTTGATTTCAGCTCAGGTCATGATCTCAGGGTCATGAGATTGAGCCCCACATCAGGCTCAGCACTGGGCATAGAGCCTGCTTGGGATTTTCTCTCTCTCTTCCTTTGCCCCTTTCCCCCACACACACTCTCTCTTTCTCTCTCTCTCTAAAAATAATAATTAAAAAAAATGTAAGCCAACTAGCTCAACATTTGAGGAAAAATGATGAGAAAGAGAAATCCCAAGACTGGAAAAATGCACAGAGTGGATCCTGGAGGCAACAGATATAAGCAAGATACAGAAGAGAATTTTCAAAATACATTTCATCAGAAAGCTTGCAGGAATTTGAAAAGTTAGTGTCGCCATGAGAAACAGGCAGTGAAGAGTCACTGGAAATGTGAACTATGTTTACCAACATGCAAAAAAATTAGCAGTGGGGCCAAACAATAGGTTGGTAATGGCTAGAGACCAAATGAGCCCTCTGGGAGATGAAGTCAAGAAAATCCCATGACACAGGTAGCAGAAGACAAGGAAAAGGGAACTATAAGAAAAATACAAGCTAAACTAAATGGGGACTAGGTCCAGAAGGCTCAGAATTCCTCTAATGGGAGTTCAAATATGGAGATATTAGTGAAAGCCACAGAGTGGTACCGATATGAAGAAAAAAATAGGAAAAAAACAACAACAAAAAGAAAGAAAACATACTCCTTGTCCTTAAAAAGAGACTTGAATCTTCAGGTTGAAAGGATCATTTCAGTGCGAAGCATGATAGATATAAACAAAGCAAACAACCAAAATGAAAATGCACTCCTACTCATGATCTGGTGAAATTTCAAGCAAGATAATTCTAAAAGATACCAGGGGATTCGGCAGTAAATGCACCTGAAAAGAACAAAGGACCAGACTGCATATAATCATGTGTCAATTGTTATCAGATCCAGATGACATAGGGGAGTGTCTACGAAGTTATGAGAGAACATGCTTTTGAATCTAGAACTTTTTAAGCAGTATGAAACTAATTTAAAAACTTCCAAAATGTGGGGGGAGGGCTCCAAAAGATTACATACTAGGCAAAGAATAATTCCCCCCAAAGGTGTCTACATCCTAATTCCAGAAATCTATGACTATGTCACCTCACATGGATTTGCAGATATGAACATTAAGGACCCTGACAGGGGTCACTGCAAGTGGGAAACCTTTTCCTTCATGGTCTGAGGGAGATGTGACTGGAGAAGAATGGTCATAGATATGTCACAATGCTGGCTTTGAAGGCCAAGGAATGGGGCCAAGGGCCAATGGATGCAAGAGAACTCTAGAAGCCAGAAAAGGCAAGGAAACAGATTTTCCCTGAGCGCCTCCAAAAATAAATCCAGCTCTGCCCATATTTTGATTTTAGCCTAGTGAGACCTATGTCAGACATCTAACCTACAGAAGTGTTAAGATAATAAATGGGTGTTGTTTTAAGCCACTAAGTTTGTAGCGATGTGTTACAACAGCAACAGGAAACTGTGCTGTTCCCTCCCACACTCCTCTCCTGAAAACAATGACTTGGGAAGATACTGTAGCAAAATGAAAAAGGAAGCTAAGAAATATAAATAAATATGATGCAAGAAACAGTGGAACTAATCCAGAAGTAAAATGTAAAAGGTGGATTTACAGCTGTGCAATAAATCCAGCAAGCATTTTATCAAAATTAGACTAGAAAGACAGAAGGCTCTGTGAAAAACTATCTTAAGGAGAAAGTAAACTCCACAGCAGAATCACAGACTAAGAAGCCCAATGACCTCAAATAAATGATTACATTTGCATATTATACAATTTTTTTTAAAGATTCATTAGGAACTTTGGGAAAAATCAAAAGTTGTACAGAAGTAATGATCCAAATACACACAAATTTAAACAGCTGATAGAGAGTAAGAAAATATAATCTACCTACCCAATATAACAGGAATATTTCTCTTCATGCACCATAGCTAGAATTACCATTTCTTCTCCATGGGCTCAATAACACTTCTACATTCTATATTAACTACTCTTTACCCATACAATATTTGAGATGCCTTTGGTGGGGGTGGTTAGAATTAACCTACAGACAAAGCAGGTGAGATGTAGTTATAACTGTAGTACCAAACACAATTGGTATCAACACTGACAGGATGAAAATAATGTTAGCCGTCAGGAGTTAGACATGGGGAAGGTGAGGGGGGCAGAAAGTATAGGTCCAATAGTGTCCTCATGTTACATGATGGGAAGTCAGGAGTCCTGTCTAAATGGCTGACAAAATAACAGTTTAAGGATGGATAAAAAGATTTTTTTAAAAACAAAGTATAGTTGACATCCAACATTAAATTAGTCTCAGGTATACAACATAGTGATTCAATAATTATATACATTACAAAATGCTCTCCAAGATAAGAGTAGCTACTGTCATCATGCAAAGTTTTTACTATATTATTGACTACATTCCCTCTCCTGTACTTTTCATCCTCACGACTTACCTATTTTATAACTGGAAGTCTGTACCTCTTAATCCCCTTTGCCTATTTCACCTACCCACCCTCACCCCCACCTCTGACAACCACCAGTTTGTATGTATAATTGTATATACATAAGTATATATTTTTTTACCTTATAATCATTCATTTAACAAATATTCATTGAGTGACTCTCTCTGCTAAGCAACAACTTCCTATGCATTAGGAATGTAACAGTGAACAAAATAGATAAACCCCTTTTTATCACAGAGTTTACATTCTAGTGAGTAGAAACAGATTATAAATAAATGCATGGCTTATCTAGTGAGTCAGATGGTGATCAATGCTGCAAAGCAGGAGTCAGCAAACTCTTTCTGTCAAAAGCCAGATATAGAGTAAATATTTTAGGTTTTGCAGGCCATAAGATCTCTACTACAAATACTTTGTCATGGTAGCAGGAAAGCAGCTGTAAGCAATACAGAAACAAATGTATGTGGCTTTGTTCCAATAAAACTTTATTTATAAAAGTAAGCAGTGGGCCGGATTTAATCCGTGGCTGAGAGGCCATACTTTGTATATCTTTGCTCTACAGAAAATCAAAGAGGGACAGGGGCTAGGGAAAGCCATAGACAGATGGGCTGCCATTTTAAACAGGGAGAGGAGGAATGATAGCTGGGAAATGAGCTGAAGGACGGGAGAGAGTGCCTTACAAATATCTGGGGAGTGTTCTAGGCAGAAGGAACTGCAAGTACAAAGAATGAGGTGGGAGCATGCAATCTAGAGACCAGAGACCCTGAGGCTGGGGCAAGAGGAAGGAAGAGGAGTAAAAGAGGCAGGCCCCAGAAGTGAGGGAGGATGAGTATGTGGGTTGTGGAGACGATCCTGCAGAAGAAGTGCAGTCCTCAGCCAGCAAGACCCTTACCCAGGATCAGAATCTGCACTTTTACAAGACTCATGGGCGAACCCTATGCACATTAAAGTTTGGAAAGCATTCTACGGAGCCTCCTTGGCCATCTTAATGACTCCGGCCTTTATTCTGAATAAGAATCAACCACTGGCTGAGCAGAGGAGTAACCTGATCTGATACCCATGTTAAAAGAACTTCTCTGACTACTATTTTGTACTTACACTACAGGAGGGCAGGGGAGGAAGCAGCGAGACAAGTTAAAATACATCAGTGATTCAAAAAAAAAAAAAAAAAAGAATATATCAGTGATTCAAGTGAGAGATGACCATGATTTGGACAAGAGGAGGTAATGAGAAGTGGCTGGGTCTGGATAAATTTTGAGATAAAGTCAATAGGATTTTCCATCAGTTGGGGCTTGAGGCATGAGGCGGTCAAAAAGGAGTGATGAAAGGGAGATGACTGTAAGATTTGGGGACTGAGCAACAGCAAAGATGAATCTGGCATTTACTGAGTGTGGAAGACTAGGCAGGGGAGCGGGCTAGAGGGGGAAGGGAGGGGTGGGGCCCAAGACCATGGGTTTCACTGGAGTCATTTCAAGTTTGAGATGTCTGTTAGACAGACATCCAGGTGGAGATCTCAAGCAAGTGGTTGGATGTAAGAGTTTCGGGTTCAGTAGAAAGGGAAACTTATTTGAAATATTAAAAATAACTTCAAGAACTAAAACTGATAGCATGAGAGATGGAGAGTGAGAAGGAATTCTGGAGGTAGAGCAATGACCTAAATCTTTCATTGCAGGAATCAATAAATACTATCGAAGTTTGAGAGATTAAATAACACCATACAAGCATACAAGCTAGAGTTACAGTAGTGCCCGACCTAAAATAAAAAACAGTCAGAAAGAACTTGTTTATGTTAAGGGAAATGAGCCAGTCACAAAAGGACAAACACTGCCTGACTCCCCCTACCTAGATTAGACAAATGGATACAGACGGGAAGTAAAGGGCTGTTGCCAGAGGTGGAGGGAGGGCGCATGAGGAGTTACTGTTTAACGGGTACAGAGTTTCATTTGGGGAAGATGGAAAATGTAGAGACAGAAGAGAGTGATGGCTACACAACCATGGAGTGTACTTCATGCCACTGAACTGTACATTTAAAAATGGTTAAAATGTGGGCCGCCTGGGTGGCTCAGTCGGTTAAGCGTCTGACTTTGGCTCAAGTCATGGTCTTGTGGATTGTGGGTTTGAGCCCTGCATTGGGCTCTCTGCTGTCAGTGTGGAGCCTGCTTCGGATTCTCTGTCTCCCCCCCTCTCTGCCACTTCCCCATTTGCGCACACGCGTGTGCACACACACACACACTCTCTCTCTCTCACTCAAAAATAAAAATAAACAATTTAAAAATGGCTAAAATGGGGGCACCTGGGTGGCTCAGTCGGTTGGGTGGCCGACTTCAGCTCAGGTCACGATCTTGCAGTCTGCGAGTTCGAGCCCCGCGTTGGGCTCTGTGCTGACGGCTCAGAGCCTGGAGCCTGCTTCCGATTCTGTGTCTCCCTCTCTCTCTTCCCTTCCCCTGTTCACGCTGTGCCTCTATGTCTCTCAAAAATAAATAAACATAAAAAATTAAAATAAAATAAAAAATAAAAATGGTTAAAATGGTAAATTTTATGTTATGGGCATTTTACCACAATAATTTTTTTTAAATTTTTATCAACTCACAGAGTAATCGCACACAAAAAGAGAAATAAATTGTTACCTCATGGGATGGGAGACGAGAAGAGAGCAGGGAAAGGAGATTTTTGCTTTGTGTTTTATACTTTTCTGTACTGTTTAGATTCTTTAACCATATGCACGCATTATTTTCAGATTTAAAAATAAAATATTTTAAAAGAATGGGTATGCAGAGGGAGAACTTCAACCCATGTTTCTGCTTGACTTGCAACTCAATTTCTCAAAACACTATTTTATAGAAGCTGATTTCCAAGAAGCCTTCAAAGCCCCTTTTTATTATTATTATTACTAGAATCCATTCCCTTGGAAGCAGACACTTGTGATTTTCCGATGGAGCTCGCATTCAAAGCCTCTGAGGGTAAGCGCACTTGGAAACCTACTCAGCACAGCCGCCTGCCTTTGAACTGCCATGTTTTCCAGGGCCCTTCACGCATCCAGTTGGCTTCCCATCCAACACATCCATTAGGCAGCCAGTATTTATTGAGTCACCCGTGGGGGTGGCCAGAACCTGCTGCAGCATGCCCATGACAGAAAACCTCCCACCAGCAAAGCAAGATCTCCAGAAAATCCCAGACTAGAACTGCTCATCACCCAGGCTCCAACCGACAGGCTATATGATGTCAATTTGAAGGCCTCCAATATAGCCTTCTCATCTTACAGAATTTATCAGAAAATTTTTTAATTTTTTTAACATTTATTCATTTTTGAGAGACAGAGAGAGACAGAATGTGAGCAGGAGAGGGACAGAGAGAGAGAGAGACACAGGATCTGAAGTAGGCTCCAGGTTCTGAGCTGTCAGCACAGAGCCCGATGCGGGGCTCAAACCCACAAACTGTGAGATCATGACCTGAGCTGAAGTCGGATGCTTAACCAACTGAGCCACTCAGGAGTCCCCAGAATTTACCAGAAATTTAAAAAAAATTTTTTTTAATGTTTATTTATTTTTGAGACAGAGAGAGACAGATCATGAGTGGGGGAGGGGCAGAGAGAGAGGGAGACACAGAATCCGAAGCAGGCTCCAGGCTCTGAGCTGTCAGCACAGAGCCCGACGCGGGGCTCGAACTCACAGACCGCAAGATCATGACCTGAGCCGAAGTCGGACGCTCAACCGACTGAGCTACCCAGGCGCCCTAAAATTTACCAGAAATTTTAGATTCCAGTTACAAGATTCCAGCAATGCAGAGTTAGAAGAGACTTCAGAAATCATAGAGTAAAAACCATTCCTTCTTATTGAGGAAGAAATGAGGCTTAAAGATATGCCATCACACACAATGAGTTAGAAGCAGCAGCTAGACCCAAAAGTAGGTATGGCTATCAGGAAACATGCCATGCTCTAGGTAGGTCTGAAAGGGTCTCCCAGAATCATGGACCCTGTCCTGCGGGGTTAGGTTGAGAAACAGGTGATGATTAGGGGAATAGGAAGAAGGGAGGAAGCAGGGAAGGAATATGTACATGTAGGTGAAGTTACCTTGGCAGAGACTAATAGCATGATGAGTAAGCCAGAACTCTCTGGACTGTGAAGCCACTCAAATGATGCATGGTTTCTCTGCTGATTGACTCTTTTATTCATTGTACGTGCCAGACATTGCTCTATGTGCTACAGACGTAGATGCGGCCCTGCCCTCAAGAGACAGTCCAGCAGGCCAGATGGTTGCCATGGCCACTAAGAGAGACAGTTTCAATACATTGTGATGAGCATGGAATAGAGCAGTATTTCCTAAACTTTTCTGACCATATGAATTACCCATCCCTGGGGCACATGGGTGGCTCAGTCGGGAAGCGTCTGACTCTTGATTTTGGCTCAGGTCATGATCTCATGATTCATGGGATTGAGCCTAGCATCGGGCTCTAAACTGATGGCACAGAGCCTGCTTAGGATTCTTTCTCTCCCTCTCTCTCTCTGCCCCTCTCCTGCTCACAGGCACACATTCTCTCACTCGCTCTCTCTCAAATAAAATAAATTAATAAAATAAAATAAAAAAAAAAGAATTGTCCATCCCAGATTTACTAAGTTAGATTATTCAGGGGCCGATAATCTGCATTTTTACTAAGAGTTCCTCCCGCACCCCACCAACCACAGTAATTCTTATGATCGGTCAGTCTGGCTTTGGAATCATTCAGAGCTGGATTCTAATTCTGATTCAGGCCAATGATGTTACCTGCCTGACAAAATTACCTATCGGGACATTTACCTTTCACCTGCTTCCAAGTTCCTAAGACTGCCTTTTCCAGCTGTCAAGATAGAGTCCATTTTATATATTTGTACAGGTTGTGTACTGCAAAAAGATACCAGTCAAAAGATTGAATGTTTGCTGAGATCCCACACTGTACTAATTCCTCCACCCAAAGGAAGGGATCCTATTTTTTTTTTTATCCAAACGCTCTTAGCTTTGCCTCCTATTAAACGGTGTCTTCCCAAAGGGAGTGACTTTTATAATTCTTCAGCCTAGATGAGGTACTTTTTCCTAATTTGTGCAAAGACCCCAAACAGACTAGCAGGATCCTGAAAATGGTACTGTACCATTCACCACTCCCAGAGTTCCCTGCTGCAGATGTCCTCTTCATCTCTTCAGGCCCTGTACCAGCCTGGTGTATGAGCCACTTCCTGTGTGAGTCCTTGCCAGTCAACTCAGCTCTGCAGTACAGAATGTAGCACCTCAAGTACTGCTGCCCCATGCCTAGAATAAGACGCAGGGTAGCTTTGTAATTAACCATATGAGTTTTCAACTCAGATCTGAGTTCACCCTGCAACATCACTCTTTAGTGTGTGACCTAAATAAAGTATTATCTATTTAATGCAGATAAAAAAGTTTCTTATGTGTAACTTTGTTGTAAGGGTTGAACAAGATAATACACGCAATGGTCCTTAGCCAGAGCCGAGATATAGTGAGTTCTGTTTCCTATGAGCCGCCTCATTTGACTTAAACTTCACCGTGACACCTTTGGAGAGCTATTATTGATATCCCCATCTCAAAAATGAGGAAAATGAGTGTTGGGGGTGGGATGGGAAGGAAGCTGAACAGGGCTGATGCCCGAATCCAACTCTAACTTGTCTAATCCATGCTTTTTCTACTTTTGCCACTAGAGCCACACATCGACTTTTCTCAGGGTTCTAGGCCTGAGGAGAAGAAAGGATAAGATTTCACCCTCCATTAACAAATGTGCCTACATTAGGCTCACAACAAGGGTATAAAGGCACATAGCTTCTTGATATTGAGGGCCAGTTCAAATGGGTTAATAATTACTGCTCAGAAGACCACGTCGTGAGGGACTGCAAGAACAAGTCCGAGTATAGAGTATCGTGATTGATTAACAACATCAGCCACGGGGATGGGATCCAGAAGTGATGGCAGGCCCGATGGAGCACCCCGACACCCCCTTCCAGGTTTCAAAGTCTGCCCAGAGTCAAGCACACTTGATAAAAAGGGAGGTCCAAGGGTACTAAATAAAGCTGTTAAAGACCATTCGCACCTTATTAAGACCTTTTCCCAGATGCAGCCAGAAACAGCCAAAGAATACAGAACGGAGGAACATTTTTGGAGAAAGAGCATAGAGTTGTCTGAAGCATTTAACATAAGGAGCACAAACTCAGTTCTGTCTCTCCCCAGACTTCTCGGCTCCGTGTCTCCGAACATTGGGATAGGTGGAGAGAGGTCGCCATGGAATTCTGAAACCTCCTCAAGAGGTCCAGCAGGAGTATGTATGTGTGACCCGAGGCAACTAAACTAGGCTCTCTCCATCTCAGGCGTTTTATCTGCAAAAGGCAGAGAGTGATCTCTCCCTACGGTTCTGTAACAAGATAAAGTATGTAGAGAAGCTCCAGAGAGCTCCGCCCAAAGTAGATGCTTGAAAACTTTCATTCCCTACCCTTTCCCTTCCTCCCTTGAAGATCAGGTATAATTTGCATACAGTAAAATTCATTTATTTCACATGAACAGTTTCATGAATAGCCGTGTGTAACTACTACTACAGTGAGATATAAAATGCTACCCTCAACCCAGAAAGTTCCCTCATGCCTCTTTCCGGCCCACCCCTCACCCCCACTTCTATTCCCTGGTGAACGCTGATCTTATTTCTGCCCCTACAGTGTTGCTTTTTATTGTGACCTATTTAAAAAAGCCTAAATCCAAATAGCAAATAATTCTCTTGAGTTTTTCTTTTACATCCTACTCAAAAATAGCTCGACTCTGACAGCTCAGCTCTCTTTTCCAGGAAAATTCTTCATTAAATAAATGAATTCAATGTGCATATTAAAAACATTCAGCTTAGTATTCCTTCTATTTATAGCCCGAGTTCACCCAGCAGGGGCCCAGCAGGCCTGTCAGGGTCTCCCTGTCCTCTTCAGCCCACACTCTCTCCTCCCAGCCCCAGGGCAAAGCTGGCTCCAGGCCCGGGAGGCACAGGCAAGTCAAAGCGCCAGAAGGGGATTGGGGAAGTGTTTCCTGGGGACTGTGATCCTCTGCTTTTCAGAGCAAACTTGAGAACACCCTGGAATTGCCATGGGGAATAAATGGCCATATGATAATTAACAGCACCATGGAGAAGGTAGGGAGCTACACTGGAAACAAGACTGGAGGAAGGAGGATGGGTAGGGCAATCTCTAAAGTCCTGTTCCACAGAGCACTACCATGAGCCAGATAGATCACTCAACAATTCCTGGGATCACCCCCACCCTCACCACATGTGCCGAATCCTGCATTAAGCACAAAAATTAAAGGGGGGCAAGCAGAGGGAAAATGACTATACCTGGTTTCTGTCCACAAAAAACTTACTATCTACTAGAGAGATAAAACATACAGGGAAGGAAGGAGGAGTTGAGTGGGGGAGAAATGGCATGGGCTATGGTGCTAAAGGGAGTGGATTTTAAACCAATTCTGTCATTTGCTGGTTGTATGATCTTGGGAATGTTGCTTTACCTCTCTGAGCCTTAGAGTTCTCATTCGTAAGCTAGAAATTGCATCCACCCTCAGAGGGGTGTGATGTTTAATGAATACGCTAATAGGTATGAAGCGCTTAGCCCAGTTACTCTTACAGACACACTCAGAACATGTAGGCACCTTCTTACCTTCTGTGTTAGGGTTCCCCACAAAAACAGAACCAGTAAGAGATGACAAAGAGACAGAGAGAGAGAGAGTCTCTCTCAATACACATGGATTTTAGATGATAGATATAGATAGATAGATAGATAGATAGATAGATAATAAGGAATTTGCTCATGCAATTATGGAGGCTGAGAAATCCCAAGACCTGGAGTCAGCAAGCTAGAGATCCAGAAGTGCCAATGGTTTGTTCCTGTCTGAGTCTGGAAGTCTGAACACTAGGATAGCTAATAGCAAAGTTTCAGTCCAAAAGCCAGAGGCTTGAGAATTAGGAAGACTTGATTTTTCAAGTTTGCGTCTAAGGGCAGGTGAAGCATGTTGTCCCAGCTCAGCCCTCAGACAGGAGGAGTTCCTTCCTTTTTGTTGAATTGACTGGATGAGTCCTCCCCACATTAGGGAGGGCGATCTGTTTTATTCAATTTACCAATTCAAAAATGTTAATGTCATCCAGAAACACCCTTACAAAGACTCGACCAGAATGATATCTGATGAAATGTCAGGGCGGCCCATGGCTGGGTCAAGCTGACACATAAGATTAACCATCACCGTTAACCCTCCCAAAAAGGAACTGGAGTTTTAAAAGGGGGTTAGATCAAGAGTTAGAATCAGAACGAATGAGAAAAAGTACTTCTGCCTGCGAGGTGTGGACGAGATGAGATCTGGATCTTCCCTTCACAACTATGGCGGCACTGACCCCTGAGCACCAGGCCCATCCCACAGGACAGGTCTGGGTTTAATCTCAGACACCCCCCCATCAGTCTCAGCTATATCCCAAGATGTGATCTCTCACTTTCTACCTGGCATTACAGTCCCTGTCTTAATTCTACTAATCTGTAGGCTTCCATGACGGATGCAGTCTCTGCCTGGCACATGGAAGAGGGGCAGGAAATACTGGTTGAGTGATATGATATCTAATCCAACGATTTCATGCAGGAGACAAAGCAATGAAGCCGTAAGGCTTATTTGTTCGTTCATTCAGCCAGCATCTGCTGAGCCCCTAGTATGTTCTGTGACAATAAATAAGGGTAAGTACAGAGAGATAAGCAAGACCATGTATGCCCCTATAAACTCAAGCTAATACAAGGCAGGAAAATGAAAAAGAAAAAAAGAAAATCCCTACGATGTGCAAGTCTCTTTATGTACATCACTTCACCTTATATTCCCACTGTCCATCCATTCATTCATTCATCCAAAAATATGTGTTGGGCACGGAGAGTTCCAGGCATTGTCCTAGGTTCTACAGGTACCAAGTAAACAAAAGAGGTACAGTTCTGCTGATACAGAGGGTTTGCAGTCCAGTGAGAGACAGTGGGAGACACAGACAGAGAGAGAAGAGAAAAGAAGGCAATTATGAAAAATGGCAGTATTTGCAATATGCAGAGGGATCTAAAGAGAAAGAAAATATAATCTGTTTGGGGGGATCCAGAAAGGTGTAACAGTATTTGAGAACTGAAGGAAGAGTACGTGCTCCACAATCAGACCTACAGGGAATATTGAATCAATGTGACACTGCACCTTAGGCCGTGAGAACAGCTTCTACAAAGGTCCGGCACCACGGGAGAACATACACAAATAAAAGCTTTCATTTTGTGATGGAGCCTCTTACAGTTTAATTTTGCCCCAAACATTATATTAAAACATATGACCACAAACCATTGCACACCACAGTCTAGCTCTGACTCTTCATTCTAGCTGGTTAAATGTAACCCCGTGTGTGGCGGAAATCCAACGGCTTCCAGAGCGCATTGCTCAGAAGAGTCGCGTCGCGTTGGGCTATAACTGCTGGGTCAGGGGATGCCCGAGGGCAGGGGATACTCCTCTGCCACCACTATGTATATCTTTGCGGCCCTGTTGGTATTCGTCCCAACCAATCATTAGTACATCTTTTGGATTAAATCATGCTTTAAAGGATCATAGGCATGGCAAGCTATCAGAGAGCTGAAGTGGAGGCTTAGTACTGTTACTTGCCTGCTCTGTTACCACATCAAAACAGTCACACTGAGCCTCAGCTTTCTCGATTAGTAATCGCTCATCTTCACCAAGGGCTATTTGCCAGGTGCTGCACCAGGCACTTACAGTCAGTCCACTGTCAGACCTATGTTGTCCCAACTAATCCTCAATGCAACCAGTGGATGTAGATATGGGTACTGGGATTCTCATTTTACAGCTGTGGAAACTGAGGCCCAAGGGTGATGAACTGAAGTGTCCAGAGTCACACAGATAGGAGCAGACTGTGGTCCAGAGCTCAGCAAGCTTGACACCTCACCCTCTGCCAACTCCCTTCTAGGAGGAGAGATGAGTGTAACCCAACTACGGGAAGAAAAGGATGTGTAAATACTAATTAGGCTATCCAGCCTGAGTGCGCCATTCCTAGACTCACAATGATTCTTCAGTTCTCCCTCCACCAACCGCAGGATAGTCCCTTCTCCATGCACAGAACTCAGTATCCTTTTCAACCTCACTTCTGCCTCAACAGCATTCATGTCCCCAACCCCAACACCAAATACTGCAAATTACATCCTTTAAACCCCAAACTGTGTACTATAGATGACACACAGCAATTCTTCAGCTTCCTAAAGTCTAATAATGACAGTTTTGACAAGAGGCTGTAAAGGTTCTCTATGCCCAAAGAGGCACTGGCTATTTCTACTTCTGGCCAAGATGAAGTAACAGAGACCAGATTTGCCCTACACCTAAAACGAATGAAAACCCTAATGAAAACACAATGGTTCTCAAGGCATTGGACATTTAGGCAAAGAAGGACCATGATTTCTGAAGGGAGATCTTATATTGGATCCCATTTATAGCTGAGTGAGTTCCTGGGCCACAGCACCGCACGGGGCCCCAGGTGGAGGCAAGTGGACTCCCTGATTTGTAGAGACAGGACTGGGAGTCCGCGAAGACCAAGATGAGCAGAATTCGCAGGGCAGTGTGCAGGAAGGAACAACCCACAGAGAGAGAGGACTCCAGAGATTTGCGGATGGTGCCCTTAACCATGCAGCGGAGTGTGCATGGTGGGAAACTACCTGAGGCAGGAGGAGGGACCAGCCTGGGATGAGGAGAAGGATCAACCAATTGGCACTAACCCGCATGATAAAATTGGTCCACAAATCCATTAAAACAGTGATTATAAATATATTCCACATATTCAAGAAGCTAGAGGAAAAGACAAAACATGTAGAGACATGAAAGATGTAGAAAAGACCTAAACTAAATTATGACATCTGAGAGGAGAAGTAAACCATGTGGGATTAAAAGACTGAAAAAGACAGTGAACATGAAGACTATCTGAAATCAAACACAGAGAGAGGGGAAAAAACAAAAAAGCAAACCACACACTGGGAGAATATATTTTCACATCATACATTTTTAAAAGGACTTGTACCTAGAATGCATAAAGAATTCTCAAAACTCAGTAATAAAAAAACCCAACAACCCGATTTAAAAAATAATTGAAAGAATCGAACACTTTACCAGGAAAGACAGATGGGTAGGAAGTAAGCACACAAAAAGATGCTCACCATCATTAGTCACTGGAGAAATGCAAAATCAAACATGCCGAGACACACTACTTGCCTATTAGAATGTCAAAATTCTGAAAGATTGATATACTGAGTGCTGGGGAGGCTGAGGAGCAAGCTGAATGCTCCCAGGCTGCCTGTGGAGATGTAAAAATTGCAACCACTTCAGGAAACAGTTTGCCAGCTTTTAAAATAGTCACACACTCATCTATCATATAACCCAACCATTACCTTTAAGAGTTTAACAAGAGGGGCGCCTGGGTGGCTCAGTCGGTTGGGCGGCCGACTTCAGCTCAGGTCATGATCTCACGGTCTGTGAGTTCGAGCCCCGCGTCGGGCTCTGTGCTGACGGCTCAGAGCCTGGAGCCTGCTTCCGATTCTGTGTCTCCCTCTCTCTCTGCCCTTCCCCTGTTCACGCTGTGCCTCTATGTCTCTCAAAAATAAATAAATATTAAAAAAATTTTAAAAAAAGAGTTTAACAAGACTAATATTCTTGGCAGCTTGATTTTTAATAGCCAACAACTGGAAATAAACCAAATGTTTATCAACAGGTCAATGGATAAATTATGGTCAATATTTATAATGGACCAGCGCTCAGCAATACAAAGAAATGATTGAAATAAAACGGCAAATCTGCAAATAATCATGTTGAAAAAGCGATTTTTTTTATTTGAGAAAGACAGAGGGAGAGAGAGAGCACAAGCAGGGGAGAAAAGCAGAAGGGGAGAGAGAGAGAATCTCAAGCAGGCTCTATGTTCATCCTCACGGGGTTCAATCCCATGACCTGGGGATCATGACCCGAGCCAAAATCGAGAGTCAGATGCTCAACTGACTGAGCCACCCAGGTGCCCCGGCAAAATGAAATTTTTAAGTAATTTTTACTGTATGGCTTTATGTATATAAGGTGCTAGAAGTACAAACTAATCTATTAGCCGGGGATGGGGATGGGGAAAGCGCAGATAAGGGCAGGAAGGAAGATTACCAGGGGCACGAGGAAATATGTGGAGGTGCTAGATATGTTTACTACCCTGATTAAGTTGATGGCTTCATAGGTATAAACATACCCTTATCCAATTGTACACATGAAATATGTGCAGTTTGTTGTATGTGAAGAAGGAGAGGAGGAGGAGAAGAAATAGTAGTGATGATGCTAAAAGTAGCCTAAAGTATACTTTCGCCCAGAGGCAAGGGATGTCTTCTGCCTTTTTTAGGGTACCTAACCCCTGCCTAGAAGAGGAATAATAAACTAAATACATCACAAGGTAGTTGTGGAGACAAGTCATTTAACAAACACTTACGAATGCTTGCTGGTGATCATGCTCTGAATTAAATGCTTTGCATTGCTACTTCAGATCAGCCCTCTGAGGTAAGCATTGTTACTATTCCCATTTTACAGATGAGAACAGAGAAGTCCAGAAGGGTTAAATACCACACCCAGAGCTAAAATGAAATAAATTACATTATCCAAAAGCATCTATTAGGGCGTCTCACAGAGCAGGTAGTCTGTAAGCATGAATTGAGAGAAGTCCATACAGTGTTCTGTCAGTGAAGACAATCTTGCCCAGCAATTGAATGTACGAACTCTGAAGGCAGAGCAACTTGGGTTCAAACTCACTTGCCAGGCATGGGGCCTTGGGCTTGAGAGCTCCCCTCTCCATGCTCAGTTTCCTCAACTGCAAAACAGGAATATAAATCTTTCAAACAGGATTTGAAGCTCACTTGAGTAATGGGCATGAAGAATATGAAATAGTAGCTGTTAGGAGATAAAGTCTCAAAGATGACAGTCAATGTTAGTTGAGGCCTGGCTTTGCAGTGTTTGTGGATTGACTGGTAACAGAAAGCATGTGACAGTGCTGACACTCCCCTAATACAGTCCACCTGGGGAGTCCCCTGGGTGGCAGTCATGTCCCATTCACCATACCATTGGGATGAAGAAAGACACCTATTTGTGTCCTAAAAGATTTGGGTCTCATCACTGATTCCTCCCCAACCCTGTCGGGCCATGTCAAAACCCCCTCAGAGCCTGGTGGGTGAACCTTGACCTAAGGTCGCTTGTGTCTTCCAGGACGGAACCCCCCCAGCCACTGCCCCGCATCTTCCAGCTCATCTCCTGCTGAATATCCTCAGCCTATCTTGGGGCTCTCAGGCTCTCAGAGCCATTTGTGGTACATTGTCCTCTTTGGAGTAAATATAATTGTTTATCTATTTAAATAATGGCCAAGTGGCCTGGTCGACTCCGAATACCAGCCTTGTGACTTTGGATAAGTTACCTAATTCTCTGTGCCTCAATTTACACATGCATTAAATGGTGGTTATAATAGGACCCACCTCATGGGATTGTTTTAGGGGATGGTAAATGAAAAAAAATTACATAAGTCATTTAACAGAAGTCTGTTGGTAAGAAGAAAGTTCTCAACAAATGTTTGCCACGTGTTTGCTAA
Organism: Paguma larvata; assembly: GCA_030068075.1. Classification (NCBI taxonomy): domain Eukaryota; kingdom Metazoa; phylum Chordata; class Mammalia; order Carnivora; family Viverridae; genus Paguma; species Paguma larvata. The sequence goes on from CM057833.1 coordinate 43,935,188, forward strand.
TTGTTACCACTGTTGTGTTTTCCACACAACCGGTGTGTCCCTGGACACACCCTGGGGAAGGACCAGGTTTGTCCCTGTTGGAGGCCTGAGGGCTGGGCTTTAAGAAATGAAATGGCTTTGCTCAGGTCACAGACATGTGGCCTTAATCCTGAACCCTGATGCCACAGTGGATATTACTGCAAGTATTTTGGTGCCCATCCCAACACCCAGCTCCGCAATTCCTAGAGAAGAGCAGGGACACGTTGCTATGGAGGCTTGAGCTCATTCCAGTAAGCAGATACTAAAGTCAGAGAAGGGTCCAGAGCAACAGGGGTCCTTAAACAGAATACACTGATAGCAAAAGACTTTCCCATTAGGAGGCAGTGTCAGAGTGGTTAAAGACCCAGGCTTCAAATCAGTGCTCTGCCTCTAACCAGCTACGTGGCCCCATACAAGGCCCTTGACCTCTAAAAAGCTCTGCGTCCTCATATGTAACAGAGGCATGGCAGGAGTACCTACTACCTCTTCTAAAGCATGAAACATAACGCAGGCACAGAAATTCTAATTATTATTACCATTTCTCCCCCTCCGATTGGTACTTCCTCCTCTTGGCATAAAGACCAAACCCATTAATATGGCCTACAAAGCCTGAGTCTGTCCCTGTGTGCCCGGCTAGCCTAACACTCCCCTTTGCTCACCCCATGCCAGCTACATTAGTGAGATGACTTTATCATTTCTCTTCCAAACAGAGATGCTTTCAAATGTGAGAAGGCTCTAGGAATGACTATTCTGGGCAGGAACAGGGACTGCCCCCAGCAACCAGGGGACATAGGATCCTACACACTGACCTCCCCATTTCTGGTTTGGGCCAAACTCCTTTGCAACTTCAGGCATGCTGCTTTACTCAACCAAATGCCCTTCTCCTCCCTCATCACTTGACCACCTGCTGCTCACCTTCCAGACTCATGCTCTGCCACAGCCTCAACAGCACCCTGAACTCTTCATCACACCTCCCACACCTTTTCTGTCAATGATCACTGCTATCAAGGTTGATGTATGTCTATCTCTCCCACTGGACCGTAAGCTTTATAAGCACGGGCCATGGCTTTCGTTCATCTCTCTATCTCAACTGTCCAGCAGTTGCTGACTCAATGACAAAGTGAATAACTGAAATTTATGATCACATTTGACCTGGGCAATAACTCTGTTAGATGAAAAAGTAATTATCATCCCCAATTCACAGATGGGGAAGTGGAAACAGAATCTAAGCACCTTGCCCAAAGTCAGACAGTGAGTGGATTGCTGAGGACACGAGACTCTGACCCTCGGCTCAGAGCGTTATCTACTACTCTACATGGTTCCCTAATCCTCTATCTCCATGTCCTTCTAGATCTGAACAAGTCAAGCTTTACAGTGAATAGCTGAGAAACACAAGAGAAATCTCTCTGAACATGGAAAAGCCCTCTTCACTTCTTATTTTAGCAGGAGGTTGAAAAGGAAGCTTACTTCAAACAGATGTAAGAAATAAACAGTTTGACCAGGCTGAATGTAGCCTATTTCGGTGGTTATTGAGATTAAAACCCCAGGCCAGTGTCTGGGTCGACCTCATCTCTCTGAGGACAGCAGAGTACCACCGGGTCTAGCCACACTCGGGAGCCTTAACCCAGGAGAAACACGCAAGGGCAGAGCTCAGAGTCCCAGTGATCCAAGACGGCCAAGACTGAAACCCGAGAGGCCTCTTGAACTCGGAGGGAGAGGGCAGTCAACCAAATGCTCCATTATCCCCTGAAAGTTACACCCAATGCAATATTAATCTCTTTTAGCAGAGGGCTTTATGGTTTCCAAAGTGCTTCCATAAACAGCTCTATCTTCCTTTTATCCTACCCACAAAAAAGAGATGTGGGGACAGGCAATGTAGCAAAAATGATTAGGATCTTGGGATCTGGAACCAGACCAGATTGGATCCGATTTCTGACACTTCTTATCCATGGAACTTAATTAAGTCACTGAGCCCCGTTGAGCCTCAGTTTCCCCATCTATAAAATGAAGGTGGTACTATTACACACAGGGACATCCCAGAGACAGTTAGATGGTACATGTAAAATGCCTGACTCATATACTCAATAGGAGTTCAATATTCACAGCACTTCAGTCTAAATGTCCTGATGCCATTTCATAGAGTGGGATTTCTTTACAGGGAAGCCCACCAGCAAACATTCTCCTCCCTGCTTCATCTCCACAGTGAAAGAGCAGGCTGAATAAATATTTGTGGGATGAATCAATAAACCAGTGAAAATCTGTCCTATGATGGCACCAGGAAGCCTTTCCCACTCTCCTGGTTCAGCGGCATAAACGCTTCTGGAATAACAGGCTGTCAGGGATTGATGGATCACAAACCGGTGGGTTTACCAATGCCCTCAGAGCAATCACGTTTAAAGAAAAATCCTTTAGAGCACATTGACAGGGGGTGGAGGAGAGACGGGTTAGGTTCTGATGAATCCCACACACGGCCTGACAGGGTGACTGGCAGCCTCGTCAAATCGGTTCTTGGCGGAGGCACTTGGGGAGTTCTCACTTACTAGCCTCTCCAGACCTGTCTGTCTGTCCTCGGCAGATCCCGCCTCTGATTGGGGAGGCCTGGATCAGGCGACTAGGGGGGCCTGCTGATTGGAGTCAGCTCTCTGGGCCGTAGCTAGGGAGAGGGGGATATTGAATTCATCAGTCTTGTTGACAGAGGATGTGGGAGGGGGACGGAGCTCCCAGAGTGCAGGGGAAAACCCAGTGGAGGGCAAAGCTGTGAAGAGCAACTGGTTTGGCCTTGGGCATGGTGACCCCTTGAGCCAGATGAATGACCCGCAGATTCCCATTTTTTGTTTCAAATTGCACTAAAAGATGGATGATAAAAGTCAGCTCTTGGTCCTCACTCAAATACCTGGTCTAAGAAAAGCAGTAAACAATGTCCTAAATGTTGTGCCTCGTATTTTTAGATATTCTTGATGTCGTACAACATCTTGCTTTTTAAAAAGTAGACATTCTGTTACTATCCAGGAAGGCGGAAAGAATTTGAAATTTAGTGAACACCTACTATGTGCCTTGTATGTACACGTACATTTGTCATTCCATCGCTCTGAGAGGGAGACGTGAATATCTCCCAAGTTATAGTTAAGGAAACAAGAAAAAAGGCAGGTGACTAGCTTGCTAAGCCACCTAGAGACAATGACAGAACCAGAATTTCTGTTCAGATCTATTCATTCACCTTGGAAGCGCAGCCCTTCCGTGCCCAACCCACTTCACCCCTGCTCCAGAACCCACAATCGGAGTTGGCTTTGCTGTTGCTCTCTTGTTGATAACATTTATATGCTTTTCACTGGTTACCTTCTGAAGTGAATTATTTGTCTCTATGCATTTTAGCCAGAATCCTGTTAAGTTCCCTGCCTAAAACTTTTCGTCAGTTGTCCTCAGTCCTGCAAGGAATCTAAGAGAGTGCTTCCTACCCCAGGCCTGGGCCACTCCAGAACCCACCAAGATGCACCCTTTCAAAGGTTCTCAGAGCCAGAATGGACATGGAGACTCTCCTCCCGCAAATTCCTGGGGCTGTCCTAAGGAGCAGGCGGTAGAGGGGAGAGGAGAGTTTCACAGTTGGTGCGGAGAGCTGGGCCAATGTCTCCCTTGGTTACAGTGCTCTGGGGTTCTGTGAGTTCAAGGATACGTATCCTTTGGCTCAGAGCCCCCATCTTACACTTCTGCCTTCCCAGTCTGGCTTCCACAGCCAAGGATTATATTGTTAGCTTTAATGCTTTCAGGGTAACGATACTGAATCACAGATTTGGAAGGGCTAAATCCAATCTACCATTCAATACTTGGATCTCATCTGTAACACTGCTTCTCACTCTTCTCCAGCAACGAGAAGGGTATCCTTCATTGGAAAACACGGCTGTTAGAGAGGATATTGACAGGAGGAAGTTACTCTCTCCCTTTACATTATTTTGGGTAGAGGGCACAACCCTAGCAAAAACGTGGAAGAAAGAAACAGCCCGGTACATTCATTGAGGATTTGGAATCAGAACACTAGAACTCAAGTCCTACACCTCCTACTTCTTAGCTGGTGACCTTGGACACATCATTTAACCTTTGTGGACTTGAATATTTCTTACCTTGGCTGTAAAATAGGCAGTAATACCTGTCCTATCTACCCCAAGAATTTGCTGTATCAAATGAGACAATGAATAGTTACTTTTACAGAGAAAAAGACTGTGTGCATTGAAAATACAATCGTTGTTTTAACAATTAAATAAAATATCGTAGTTATTATCATTGATACTTGCTTATCCAGCTCTACTACTTTAAACAAGAAAGGAAACAAAGCAGTTGTTTTGTTTTGTTTCTCACTACTTGCAAGTCAGAGGGGTGACCTCCATCATAAAGTCCAGAGGTAGCCCTTGACTAAGTTTTGCCACTTAGCACACACAAAATATTCCCAGACGACACCATGAAATTGCTTTTCCCTGACTCTCCCAAATCCCCTTCCTGATCCAGGCAGACTCTCTGGGTCTCTGGAGGGAGAAATCATGCTGATTTGCACCCATGTTGCCTGGGGCTGCACTGACAGAGACAGATGTCAACAGGGTGAAACCAACAAATTAATTTTGCCGGCTGACCTAAGCCAGATGTGGACAGAAGTCTCAGAGGGAAGACAGAGTGGGGTGGAGGGAGATATGGTCCTTCCCTGCTGTGCCACAACCTATTCTGTGTTTTCAAGATTATCTATCAGCCATAGACCTCAAAAATGTTCTATACCCTAAGCCTTTCTGAAACAGCGTCCCCAGGTTATCCAGACTGAGCACCTCTGGTTAACTGTGGCTTTCAACTTTTGGGAAAGATCCACTTGACAATGTCAAGTGCAACGAATGGTTCTTGAACTACATAATACATCATTTAAATCTCAAAATAATCCTATTTGGTAAATTTCGTTATTCCCATAATTTAGATGCATAAAGTGAAGCCAAGAGAGGCAAAAGTTCTTATCCAAGTTCACCAGATGGATTCCCTCCCCTCACCCTACAGAGACCACCATGATCCTGATTTTCACGTTTACCATTCCCTCACTTATTTTTTAAATTTTACTACATGTGTGTAGGTTTGCGAACACTTGAACTTTACATAAAAAGAATCATACTGGATGTTCTCTTCTGCAACCTTCTTTTTCTACTTAATATTATGTTCTCAAGGCTCGTCCATGTTGTTTCTGAGACCCTGTTTCATTATTTTTTATTGCTGCATCATTTCATTGTATGAATACTCCACAATTTATTTAGCCTTTCTACTGTTGATAGATATGTGGGTTGTTTCCAGTATTTGGTGAATGCAATAATGCCGCTATGAACCTCTTGAATACATCTCCTCTGAAATTGTTTAGGATATATCATCAGGGCCAGCATTGCTGGGTGAGAGGCTTCGCACATCTTTATAGGTCATTGAAAACTGCTTTGCAAAATGATTTGTATCGATCTGCACTTCCATCATCATGATATGAATGTTCCAATTACCAACACCTGATGCTGTCATACTCCTCCGAGTTTGTTTTTCCTCCATCTGCTCTCCCTTGGCTTCAGGCACCACTGCTGAGCTGACGGCCACCAAACGTTTATTTCCAGCTTATAACTTTCTCCTAAGCTCCAGATCATATATTCAACTCCTTTTCTAACGTCTCCTCGTTTTCAGCCAGAGCAAATGGTACATGTCCCAAACCGAGCACACCCTTTACACATGGCGTATTGATACTTCACCATCTTTACTCAGTCATCCAAACCAGACACCAAGACACCACCCTAGATGTCTTCTTTCCCTTTCTGTCCTACCTCCAAGTCTTGTTAATTCTGCTACTCAAATGCCCCTTGAATCTATTCTCTCTCTCCTGCAGTTAATAATCTTGTTAATTCTACTACTCAAATGCCCCTTGAATCTATTCTCTCTCTCCTTGTGGTTGGTTGGTACCTCTGGGCTCGTGGTAAGACAGTTCTTCCCCATTCCGTGAGGTTGGGAAGGCCATATAACGTGCTTGGCCAAAGAAATGTATGCAGATGTGACATATGTCACTCCCAGGCAGAAGCCGCAAAACTCAGTGTGTAATTTACCATGACCCGAACCCCCTGTCACAGTGACGGGTAACATCACATCTGGGAGAGGCTCCACCAGCCTCGATTCTCAAGTGAGAACAACAAAAGCCTGCTTACACACAATCAACATGTAGTGTTCATAGAAATAAATCTTTGTTCTTTTTTTTTTAATTTTCATTTTATTCATTCATTTATTTTTAATAGTTTATTTTCAAATTGGTTTACATATAACACCCAGTGTTCATCCCAACACGTGCCCTCTTTAATGCCTGTCACCTCCTCTCCCCCTCCCTCACCCCCCTCACCCTAAGTTTGTTCTTAGTCTTTGAGAGTCTCTTATGTCTTATCTCCTTCCCTCTCTGTGTCTTTTTTTTCCTTTCCCCTCTTCCCCTCCCCCCATGGTTTTTGCTAAGTCTCTCAAAATCCACCTATGCGTGGAAACATACGGTATCTGTCTTTTTCTGACTGACTTATTTCACTTAACATAATACCCTCCAGTTCCATCCATGTTGCTACAAATGGCCAGATTTCATTTTTTCTCATTGCCACGTATATATGTCCATTGCATATATGTACCACATCTTCTTTATCCATTTGTACCCAATCTTTGTTCTTTTAAGTCACTGAAATGTTGAAGTTACCTGTGATTACAACACCACCAAGACTATCCTGACAAATACACCTTTCTTTCCATCTTTCTGATGGCTGAACATGCCATCAACAGCAAGGTAAGAGAATTTTCCAGTTCCACTGGAGTTCACTGCTATGAAATTTAATTTTTTTCTTGCAACTTCCTGCATAAACTCTTATGTTGGCATAAAAATAATAGCCTTTGAATGCCTAACTTCAGAGTGTTCTGAGTTTGTTCCAGGTGGCATGAGTTGCTCCTGGCACTTTCTTCCAGAGCCCAGTCACCCTCTGTCTGTGTAAGTCAGCTGTTATCTTCTTTCCAAAGCCACCAAATCCCAAAAATAGTATAAGTTTGGAGCAGGCTAATATCTTTCTGGCAAAGTCCAGTGTCAGGTTTCAAGGGCACCATTTGACATCCAGCTGAGGATCCTAGAGAGTCTGTTATGCTCAGAGATCTGTAGACCTTTACTTCTAAGGAACTGACCACACCAAAGTCATGTCATGACACTGAGTAAGAGGAAATTAGCACTGGCTGAGCACCTTCAAGTGCCAGGCATTTTATGTGTACTGTCTTGTTCAGTCTTCAAAACCACCCTGTGTGTTAGATATTATTAGTCTAGCTGACAAGTCATTCCCAAAAAAAGATTCGAACTGAGTAAGTGACTGCCCAAGGTCACAGGAAAGACTCTGGGTCTAAAGCCCAGAGCTCTAGGCTTCTTGTAAAAGGTTCTTTCCACTCTAGCCTCGGCTCTCTGAATTGTGTCACTGCACTTAAAGATTAAAAAATAAACCAAACACAGGCAGATGAGTTTTCTAAGTCATGACTCACTCATCTAACAAGCACTTGCCTTCTAATCTCTCAGTTTTGGTAGCAGTGCTAGAGAGAGGGACAAGATAGAATAAGAAGAAGAAGGAATCCCTGCCCTCAAGGGGCTCATGATACATAGCAGTATGCAATGACAGGCTGGCAGATTAATTACACTGTGAAGTGATGAATGCTTCCATTCATTCATTGAGCAAGCATTTACGAAGAGCTGCAGATTTGTAGCTAGAATCACAGCCCCTGTCTTCAAGGAGCTCACAGTCCAGTGTCACAGGTGAAACAACAGGAGTTTGTCAAGCAGGAGCATGGAGGAGGGCATGGCCAGGTCTCTCGGGCGAGTCAGCAAAGACTTCACACCTGGGGTCGTTCTGTAGATGTGTTTTGAAACGTCGGCTGATAAGGTGATAACCACTAAAAGAAGAGTGTTCCAGGTCACCAGAGCAGCATAAGCAAGGATGTACAGGGCAGGGCTGTGAATTCTGCCCTGGAGAATGAAGGAAAGCTTCCCAAAGGAAGTGGAACCAGTCCACTACTGACCCCACTGACAAGGTGCAGAGATGGCACTGCCAGAGCTGATGGAACAGCAGGTGCTAAGGCACAGAGGCTTCTCTGGAAGAAACTGCACGTGTCTGAGCATGCCTGGGGTTCAAGGTTCACGTAGAGGAGTAGCAGAAAATGAAACTGGAGACCAAAGGCCAGAGGCAGATTGTCAAGAGCCTTGAATGGTTTGCAAAGAAAACTGAAGGCTCTCTTAAGAGCAAAACAGAGCTATGGATGTCATGTCAGTACAAATTTTTAAAAAATGCTTAGAACAAGTTTGATACATAGTAATTCCTCAATGAATGTTAGCTGTTATTTTTAATTATTGCCTTAGCTTTGGCTGCTACATTAAATACCATAGACTGGATGGCTTAAATAGCAGAAATTTGTCACAGTTTGGGGGGCTGGAAGTCTGAGATCAGGGCACCAGCAGGCTCAGGTTCTGGTGAGAACTCTCTCCCTGGCTTACAGATCATGCCTCCTTGTAGCCTCACATGACAGAGAACCAGAGAGCCAGAAAGCCAGCTCTCTAGTCTCTTTTTACAAGGGCACTAATCCCATTATGAGGCCCCATCCTCATGACCTCAAGGAATCCGAATTACCTCCCAAGGGCCCCTCCTTCAATACCATCATACTGGGAACTAGGGCTTCAACATATGGAACCCTAATATTTTAGGAGATACAAACATTCAGTCCTTAGAAATTATTCTAAAAAGGTGTCATAAGAACACATTTGCAATTTAGAACATTACCCCTGGCAGGCATATGGGATGTCCTAAGTGGAGAGTTCCCTCCTACCACTGGCTGTATCTACTTGGTTGGCAGGTGGGATTCTGGCTCCTCCTCTGTGCTTCCGCAGAACCACTGTTTCCTCTCCCACCACACTTAGTACACACCCATCTGTTTATATGCTGGGCACTCACATTAGATTACGAGTTTCTTGAGAGATAGAGATTATATCCATCTCTGTGTCCTCAAGACTGTCTGGCATAGAGTGTGTACTAACGTAATTTTAAATGAATGTGAATCCACATGACCACATGTCACGACAACTAGTCTCCCCTCCACCTGGGAGAGATTTCCTGCTTCCATATTCCACGTTCAAGTGCCATGTCGTTGCAGCCTGACCTGGTCCTAGGCTTATGACGTCATGTTTCAAAGTTTCTGCTCAGACCATGGGTGGTAAGTATGGTGTCTGTGTCCCCTTCATTTTCCAGACCCATCCACATTCGAGTTTCCAGTTTCTCTGCACTTGCCTCGAAATTGGTGATGAATGAATTTAGCAACAAATCTAGGAAATTACCTCAGCACCCAAGGCATTTCCTGGGGCCATTTACATTCTTTAATGTACGAAGAAGGTTGAGGTACTTTTTCTTTTTGAATTCCCTGGACCACTGGCAAATTCTTTTCACCCATATAAATGGGTGGGGGATGATGTCACAGCACAATAAAAGCTCTCGCTGCCTTTGCCTTCCCTTCATGGCTAATGGCTGACTCAGATTTCTCTGATCTTGGCTCCCTCTCCAAGACCAACATATCAGATCACTGGGATGTCACCTTTTGCCATTTGAGACGATGGACAGAGTTCATGGAACAAGATGCTGTTTTTTTTTTTTAGGTTTATCTATTTATTTTGAGAGAAAGAGCAAGCAGGGTAGGGGTAGAGAGAGAGAAGGGAGAGAAAGAATCCCAAGCAGGCTCGCACTGTCAGCCAGAGCCTGACACAGGGCTAAAACACATGAACCATGAGATCATGACCTGAGCCAAAATCTAGAGTGGGATGCTCAACCAACTGAGCCACCCAGGCACCCAGATACTGACTTTTCAACATCATGGTGTTAGGCTGCGCAAGCTACTGACATATCCCAAATGGATCACTTAGCCATTCATTGATTTAAGCCACATGTGCAGGGATCTGACAGTGAGTAAGCCTGTGCTGGATTCTGAGGTCACAAAGCTGAGGAGGACATATAACCTGCTCCTCAGAAAACAGAGCATTATGCTGGTTCTAGATGAAACAACATGACTGGGACCTGCTCATTCACACCAATGAGTTTGCAGGGTAGGTTGATGGGATACATGTAATTACATGGCTAGGACACAATAAATACAATATTGAGGGAAGAAAGGACTTTAAGGAAGTATATATATTTATAACATATAAATATATATTTATTCTTTCTCCATATACATATATATGAGAGATATATATCTTGTGTATAACTATATAGGTGTACAAAGCTATGTTTACCTATGCTATGTATATCCTATGTTTCCTACGTATAAACGTATGTTGCATACGTATATATTTACTCTGGTGCTTTCTGTGAGCCAGATGCTTTATAAAGGGTTTTCACAAATGAACTCACTAATTTTAGTCCTCACGCTATCTCCATGAAATGTGCACTGTCACCATCATCTGTATTTTACAGATGAGAAAACTGAGGCTTAGACCTGAAGAAGTGTGCTCATGATCCAATGTCATTGAGCAGGGATATGAACCAGGCAGAATACCTCCCAAGGCTACGCTGCATCTGCATATGGACCTGGAGGCACGGGAGGAATAGCTTCAACAAACCTTTTGGGGGTGCGACATTGCAGACCACTCTCAAAGGATGGCAAGTAATGTAGTTTAAAATTAAAGTCAAGGCATCATGTGGAAGAGGCGTCACACTCTGGAGGGCAGCACAGTAGACAGGGGTGGAAGGTACAAGCACACAGGTGGTGACCAGCATTCTACATGCAAGCGTGCCCAGGAGTGGGGCATCTCCTCTCTTCTACCCAGCTTAGACTGTCTGAAGAGCCTAACGACCTGCCATCTTGGTGGTGAAACACTTGAGTTCTGGGATCCCACTAGGTTGACTTTTGAGTATAATGGCACTAGAACCTGAGAAGCATCCTCTCTTGCCTGAAGAGACCACCAGTGTCCACAGCTGACAATAAAGGCACTAAGGACCTGCCCTGCTGTCTACTACTGTGAAATAAACCACCCCTGACCTGAGAGTGTAAAACAGCAATCATTTTTGTTGTGCTCTCAGACTCTGTGCGTTGGGAAAGGGCAGAGCAGGTACTGCTGCTGTTTGCCCTACAAAGTCTGGGGCCGCATCTAGAAGATGCTAGGCTGGCATGACTTGACAGGTGGGAGCATGGATCACTTGGAGGCTCCTTTATGCACACATCTGAGGTTGATGCTGTTTTTGGGAACTCTGCAGAGACTGTCAATCCGAACGCCCACAGGAAGCCACTCCAAGTGACTGCCTGGGCTTCCCCACAGCATGGCAGCGGGACTCCAAGAGTTATCATCCCAACCAAACCAGATGGAAGTGAGTCATGTGGTGTCACTTCTAGCAGAGTCACAAGCCCATCCAGATTCAAGGGGAGGCAACTAGATTCCCACAATTAAAATCATGAATGTCAACTTATAATCTTGTGTTTATAATCATCAATGTTATATTGTTGGAAGAGCATGTGGGATGGGAGAGATTGCTATGGCCATCTCTGAAAAATAAATTTCCAACAGAATCTCATATTCAGAATTGGAGACCCCCATCAGTTCAGGCCAGCTACTTTTTTTTTTTCAACATTTTTATATATTTTTGAGAGACAGACAGAGACAGAGCACGAGCAGGGGAAGGGGTAGAGAGAGAGGGAGACAGAGAATCCCAAGTAGGTTCCAGGCTCTGAGCTGTCAGCACAGAGCCTGACATGGGGCTCAAACTCGTGAACCTCAAGATCATGACCTGAGCCAAAGTCAGACACCCAAGCAACTGAGCCACCCAGGCGCCCCTGGGCCAGCTACTTTTTATGACAGAGTTTGCTAAGAAATGCCAGCTCAGCAAAGAGGCATCATCATTAGCGTCATCCACCCAGTTTCCGCAGTCATTTGACCTCCAAACCCTTATCCTATGAGAATCTTAAGAGACAAGTATTCCTCTGTCCTCCTTTTAAAACAGTGATTCAGAGATTATTCATACGAGATGGGACCTCAGAATGAGTTCTTTCCAAGTCCCTCCTCAGGATGCTTGCACCAGCTCTTCTCTCTGCCTTCAGCCACCTTCCCTCAGATCTTTGCAAGCCTGAGTTGCTCCCCATTGGGGGCTCAATTCAAACATCACTTCTTCGGAGCCGCCCTCCTACATTATCTATGCTAAAGTGTCCCCTCTTTCCAGGACCTTATCTGGGATTGTTCCAGCCCTAATATTCCCAGTACCTGAAATTATCTAGTTTATTTGTTTATTTGCTTCTTCCACCTCACTCCTTCTGTGTGGTAACTCCCATGCGAACACAGACCTTTCTCCCTCTGCTCCCCGGCACCCAACCCAGTGCCTGGCATGCAGGAGACATCCATTAAATAGTCCTTGAATGAATCAGTGGGAAACGATGCCATATCCAGAAATCATTTCATTTCTTGTTTGTGGGATTTGGGGCAAGGAGAATAAAGGGTTTTTACATATATCCCAATAAAATTTAAACTTCCTTTCCTTCTCCTCTCCACTTCCTGAGTCCTCTCCCAAATTTTCTTCTTTTTTTTAAAAAAAAACAGCATGATGCACAAAAGAGTGCTGTGCATGATTTTGCAAAAATATAGAAAAAATATAATGACTACTTTTTGAATTGCCTCTCCATAGAATTTCTGGCCATTAAATATATTCCACTATAAATTCCTTCATGGAGTTCTTGTCTTTATAATATGAAGTGTAGCTAAAAATATATAAGAATATAAACAATATAATATGTAATTCATTTGTATTATATTTATATTTTATAAAACCTTTATAATGCTTATAATTATAACATTTATATAGTATAAAATGTATATTTATGCCAATATAATAGTTGTCTAAAATATAAATATACGTTCTAAGATCTAATAAGAGTAGCTTAAACAATTTATTACTCTTTCTTTTAAGTATTTGATCTTTCTTTTTTTATGTTTATTTATTTATTTCTGAGAGAGAGAGAGAGAGAGCATGTGCATGCACACGAGAGCAGGGGAGGGACAGAGAGAGTCCCAAGCAGGCTCTGTCAGTGCTGTCAGCACTGAGCCCAAAGCAGGGCTCTGTCCCACAGTGAGATCGTGACCTGAGCTGAAATCAAGAGTGGGCTGCTTAACCAACTGAACTACCCAGGCACCCCAGTATTTGATCATTCATAAAGATTTTATTTTGGGGGCACGCTTGATTTCAGTTCAGGTCATGATCTCAGGTTCCTAAGAACTGTGATCTCAGAAACCGTGAGATCAAGCACCGACGTCGGGCTCCACGCTGACAGTGCAAAGAACCTGCCTGGGATTCTCTCTCTCTCTGCCCCTCCTCCACTCACTCACTCGTTCACTTTCTCTCTCTCAAATAAATATACTTTATTTTTTAAAAAAGATTTTCTTTTTAGTGAAAAAACTAAGTTACATCACAGTGGGACGGAAGTGTATATCAAAGAAAACACAAAGATTCAAAGCGCTAAAAATAGTACACTTGAATTAAACAACGCCCATGCTTTGAAAAACCTCAAACAAATGAATAGAATGGGAAGTCTAAGAGACGCAGCAGAATTTTGTCTTCATGTACTGTTACTCACATATTCTTTATCCTTTGATGGGAGAAATCAACAAATAGGCTAAGTCTCTCTGAGGTAGATTTCAACGTTCGTGCACTTCCTCATCCAAGGTTTTGATAAAGGAGGACCACAAAGAAATACACTCCCAGGTCTAGTCTTTCCCGTCCAGTCGCTCCTCCCCCCACCCGTGTAACGGCCCACTAACGACTAAGCAGCCCTCATGAGCCACCTGCAGGTGCACTGACTTAGGCACATCGGATTTTATCCAGAATTTTTCGCAGGAGTAAAATTATACTCACCCACACACCAAAAAGGAGGTCTGCTAGAAATCTTTTAAAAACCGGGCGCTTAATTTATATGAGACGGTGTCTAGACATTTATTTTCTGGAAATATTTAACTTGGATAAGACATGTGGCCCCCAAGATGAATGCAGGATTGAAATATTTCACTTGAAAACTTGTGCAAGGAAACGTCTGGCTGAGTGCAGTGAGGTTAAACATCGAAATATTTTCCTCGAATGGAAAGGTCATCCTGTTTGCTAGGAGCTGGCAGGACACTGCCTCTGAATACTCCTCGTATTACGTTGGAAATATGTACTTAGGCAATAATTGCTTTTGTTATGCCTACCTTTCTGTAGTTACGTATGTCTTTACTTGAGCCTGTATGTGACCGCTGTAACCCTGATAGTAACTGGGGGAGAAATACTGTGATAGAAATTCTGCAGATTATACACGATGGGAGCTTTATTTGGCTTTAAATTGGAAGTTTTGCCTCAATATCCTAGACCATGGGGGCCAGCAAATTCTTCTGTAAAGAGTCAAATATTTTAGGATTTGTAGGCCATACGGTGTGTCACAACTACTCGACTCTGCCACTGCAGTGCGAAAGCAGCCAAGGACAATACATGCGCCGGTGGGTATGGCTGTATTCCACTGTGTTCACAAAACCAGACATTTGTCAATCCCTGTCCTAGACCAGTAGCTTTTGGATTGTTCTAACCGTGACTCATAATAAAAAATAAATTTTACACCATCTCCCAAAACACAAACACATACATGTGTCCGTGTCCATGCATGTGTGTGTGCTCACCAAAACAATCCCTTTATAATGAGCATACACTGATATTTGCTATTCTATCCAATTTGATTCTAAATCACTTTTTCAATGCTGACAGCCACCATCTAAACTGATTTCAACATCCACTCATGGGTCACGACCCTCAGTTTGCAGGAACACCGTACCGGCTGATTCTATGCTTGTGTCTAAAGTGAATACCGTGTGAAGAGCTAGAAGCGGACAAAGAATCACTGCCCCTCTGAAAATGAACGTGCATGCTCGCCTTTAGTCTGGGGGCCCTTCTGGCTACTTGGGTTTTCACATCTCTGGGATCTGATAGTGTTGTGACCCGATAACCAAGAAGAACACGCAATGCTGAGGATGCTTATGAACGGTCTGAACAAAAGCCGCAGGATAGGAAGCTGGATACCTTATCTTTTTCAAAGCAGAACTGGGAAACAGAATCTTTTCTCCTTGCAATGAGTCTCATAGAGTTGGCAGAAACTTTTCCTCTAAATGGAGCCCAAGTGGGCAAGAAAACAATGAGGAAGAATCTTTCTGATACAACAGACCAAGCCCCCAAGCAAGAATCATACATGCAGCTCTAGTCCTATGCTGGCCAGTATCTATCTGATGACCTGGTCGGGTCACTGAGCCTCAGTTTCCTCTCCTGCTACCTGGGTGATCTTATGCCTTCCTGCACCTTCCTCTCTGAGCTGTAGATGCCCCAACTGTAAGGCAACGTTAGCTCCCTCTGAGGAGTTCCATGAAGATGACATAAACTAATGATGTATGCAAACTGCTTAACACAAGCCTAGCACAAAGCCAGTGCTTGAAATGAAATACTTGCTTCTGACACATCACACTTGATATGTGATACTCTTGCTACTAGATATGTAATACTTGATGCATAATACCTGCTACCATTTCACCCATTTTTTTTTATTTTTAAAATTTCAGCGGAAAAGTCAACAGTCTAATTGCCTACCAGTGTGCCTATTTTTTCTACACTTAGGTTTACCAACTGGTCATATTTTGCCACATTAGCTCTTTCCTTCTCCCCCTCCCTCTCACACACACACTCCTTCTATCTGTCTACCTCTATATTGGTATGTATATATTTTGTGAATCATCTAGGCATAACTTACTAACATCAAAACACTGCATCTCTAAATAATTCAACACACATCTCCTATTTTTACCATCATACTCTGTCACATGATATCATTATGGGTCAATAATTTAGTATTTACAAAATATTATCTAACATCCATTCCATATTTAAAGGTTCCCAACTATGTCCTTTATTGCTCTCTTTTCTTTTTTCCATTCCAGAGTTCAAGCCAGTATCACGCACTGCATTTGCTTTTCCTACCTCTTTAATTCTATTTCTATGTATCATCCCTCCTATATCCTTCCTTCCTTCCTTCTTTCCTTCCTTCCTTCCATGACATGGCATTTTTGAAGAGTCCATAATAGTTGACTTGTTAGGTTGACTTTCTTTTGGAAACCAAGGCTCTCATTGTAAAAGAATGGGTGATATAAATATGAATGAGTAAGGTGATCAAGGACCATACGGCATTGAATTTGGACTAGAGATATCAGACCCTGTATGAGCCAGGGTTGTTCAGAGAAAAAGAACCAATGGGATGTATACGTATATATGGTGAGGGGATTTATTTAAGGAATTGGCTCACGCAGTTATGGAGGCTGAGAAAATCTGCAGGAGGGGCCAGTGGGTGGAGACCCAGAGAAGAGCCAGTGTTGTGGTTTAAGTTGAAAGGCTTTCTGCTGCAGAATTCCCTGTCGCTCAGGGGAAATCCACCATTTTTCTAGTCAGGCCTTCATGTGATTGGATGAGGCCCACCCACATTATGAAAAGCAATCTTGTTTTTTCAAAGTCCATTGATTTAGGGGCGCCTGGGTGGCTCAGTCGGTTGAGCGTCCGACTTCGGCTCAGGTCATGATCTCACGGTCTGTGGGTTCGAGCCCCACGTCGGGCTCTGTGCTGATGGCTCGGAGCCTGGAGCCTGCTTTGGATTCTGTGTCCCCCGCTGTCTCTCTGCCCTTCCCCTGTTCACATGCTGTCTCTCTGTCTCTCAAAAATAAATAAAACATTTTGGAAAAAAAAAAAAAGTCCATTGATTTAAATGTTAATCTCAACCCAAAACACCCTGACAGTAACATCCATGATAATGTTTGGCCAAATAAATATCTGGGTGCCTTGGCCCGGCCACACTGACATATAAAATTAACCATCACAGACTCTGATATCTATAAGATAAAGATACACACACACACACACACACACACACACACATTTATTTATTTTGGCTCTGTACTGAAAGGGCCCAAAAGCAATGTTATCCCAGTAATACAGAGAACACATAATCTCCAGATATTGGTTTCTAAATACCATTCTCTACTGAAAACAGCCAGCGGTCCTTGGAGAAATAGCTGATTCTGGCTCTGGGGCAAGAAAAGTGCAAGGTAAATCTGGAACGTTTTGTGGCAGAGAATAAGGAAGTACTCAAAGATCATGGGAAATGTATCAAAAAAATATAGGCACTGGTTTGAAGGAATTCCCACTGGTCAAACCATTTAGGAAATCAAGACAAATAATGATGGCAATGATTTATAGCATCAACAATAACAAAAGACACAAATCCCTAAGACCATGATAAAACTTACCAAATAAAATAAAAATTTGCATGGAGATGGAAAGAGAGCTGTTGTCAGAATAGTTGTCATTAGAAGCAATGTTCATCTCTATGCTCTCCAAGTTTTAATGTAGAACTCTTTGAAAAGAGCAAAAATATGCCAGTCTTTCTAATGTCTACAAATAAGACGAATTTCATGTCCTCCATAGCCGTAGGACCTTTTTTATCCTGCTCTTTCCTCCTTTTTCTTTTTGAGATTCTACATTTCAGTCTGAATATCCAAATGTAAAGACGAAGCAAAAGTTGTTTTAATTGTAAATAATATAAAAAGGTTCAGGCATTTCATAATATATACACATATCAAATCATCACATTGTACACCTTAAGCTTATGCAATGTTATAGGTCAGTCATATCCCAATAAAACTGGAAAAATAAAATAAAAACATTCGTGGGTCTTTGCTGATAGTTTCTTAGGGATGTGTGGTGTGGCTGCTCCCAGAATTTTTGAGGCCTCAGACTACACACATAGGAACGAGAGCCTCGGAGAAATGGAGGTGATCTTCCCGTTTGCCTCTGGGTTTGGAATGCTGAGACCCCTTCTTGGACACAGATATACTGTATGCTCTCCCACAGGAAACTGTCCCATTGGGCTGAGGAAGGGGAAGGTAGGATGAGAGGGTAATAAAAGGAGTTACTGAAGAAAGGTTGAGACAATTGCAATGCTGATGCCAGTGCTGACAGCACCTGTTTGCAAGGAGTCACCACCAAGACTTAAACACCATACTGACCCCATCAGTCCCTTTATGCACATCATGTCCTGTGTTACTCTGAGAAAGCTCAGGGAGGTGGGGTGCCTACGGCCATATTGCCACTAAATAGCGGAGCCAGTGCTGTGGTTTGACTGAGAGTTGTGGCCTCCGGTGTCCCCGCCTCCTGCCCTGGCACACACTTGTCTTTGGCCTGAATGTGAAGTAACCAGGGATAGATTCCAGCCCTGCCTCTATGTGACCTCAAATAAATTATTCCTTTTCTTCTAACCTCAGATCCTTCCGTCTTTTCCCAAAACCTCAGCATCCCCGGCTCTCCTGGTTCTCTGCCCCTTTTCCCTGTCTCCTATTCGTACCCCCACCATCAGTTCATCTCTTCTCCACCTGCCCAGCCACCTTCACCGCCCCAATCAGCACAACAGGCAGGTGACAGGAGAGGTGGACAGGACACTGCAAACAGCACATCTGCTTTCCCGAGGCTCCAGCTGGCTCCCGGGCCCTAAGGAGGAGCACACTGCCTAAGGGTGGGGGAAGAAACTCTGGGTTGTTTGTTTGCTTTATAAATTACCCCTTACACACGGACAACTTCAAAGGCTAGCAGAACAAACACGATGAACCCACCACCTGGATCTAACAGTGTTAACATTCTGCCATATTTGCTTCAGATGTTTTTTTAAAACTCCAAACATTTAGTCGAAGGTTCAGTAGAAGTCCTCTCTGCAAGCTTCCCAGACCTCGGTCCACCCACCCCCAGAAGTAATTGTTATCATGTAGCAGCATGTACTCTTCCTGACCAGATCTTTATGGTACATAAAGAGAGTTCATTTTAAACATGCAGAATTGTTTCGCATGTTTTTTTTTTTTCAACCTACATAAATGATCTTGTCTGTATCTCTCTGCAACTTGCTCTTTTTTATTTAACGATATGTGTCTGTGATTTATCCACTTGCTCTTTTTTATTTAACGATATGTGTCTGTGATTTATCCACGTCGCTGAGCAGAGCTCCACTTCACTCCTTCAGCTGCTGGCTCATGTTTCATCTACGGGAGACCAGTTTATTTATCCGTTCCCCTATCATTCACTTTTATATCAGCTCCGATATTTCGCTATTACGTAAAATGCTGAAACTGAACATTTTTATACATCTCCTTCTGAACGTAGGCAAAAGTTTCTCTAATGCTTAGAGGAAACCCTGATTCCAAGAGCAAGTCTATATTCACCAACATAGGCATTGCCAGAGGCTTCCTAAACTGATTTTACCATTTTATAGTACGAGTAGTGTGGCGTAATAGTTCCCTTTTTCCTTTATCCTCGTTAACTCATGTCATTCTGTTATTTTTGCCAGTCTGATGGATGCGAAATGGTATCTCGTGCTCATTTGAATTTCCCCATGACTAGCGATGCCAAACATCTTTTCACGTAGTTATTGGCCATTTGAACTGCCTGTTCATTATCTGTCCATTTTCCCACCGAGTCGTTTGTTTTTCTTATTGACTCGTGTGAATTATTTACATGTCCTGGATAATAATCTTTTAAAATTTGAACGTGCTGTAAATATTGGGACAATCTTGGGAAACTTCAAAGCAGTGTAAAAACCTTTGGTTTTTATTAGTGTTCACTTTACTCTTACATGTGTCTTATCGCCTAAGCCAGAGCCCCCAGAGGACAGAGAATGTGGCTTCCTTATGTTTATTTATCCAGAGCGAGTGTTAATAGGAAGCAGCCTGGAATTATGGGGGGGAAATTATGGCTTTCAAAACAGAAATGGAGCTAATACGGCCTCTGCCACTGAGCAATGAGGCAAGCTTGTTCATGACGTACGTGAACTCCCTGCCTCTGTTCTTTTCTAAACCGGGAAGAATCTCTCACAAGGTCGTCGTGAAGAACTGCATAGGATGATGCATGAGGCATGGCATAGACTAGATCTCAACAGATCCTAGCTGAATAGAAATACTGGTAAATATTTGTTGCTAGTTACTTCTTCAAGGACTGAATAATAATAGCTTCAATTTATTGAGCATTTTTTATGTGCTAAACACTACACGAACAGCTCCTTTCTATTGTATGTTTCCCTCTTCCAGATGTTGAATCCCATACTAAGAAAGATTAAACAATTTGGACAGTCATGCAGCATTGTGAAATGGTAGCATTAAACTACAATAACTCATCTATCTTGTTCTTGTACTACAATTTATTAATTCATGCAATGGTATTTATGGAATTTCCACCCTGCACCAGGTAACGCAGTAGGCACTGAGTGACACTGGTCGACAAGATGAACAGAGCTCTTTCCCTCGAGGAGTTCTAGGAAAGGACCAAGGCAGCAAACAACCGGGCAAATCACATATGTTACACACATAAACACACAGCTAAGATAGCATGTGGGTTCTCTTTCAGGGAGGCTGAGCTAGGGAGGCTTCTCCAAGGAGATGACATTGAAGCCGACACAAATGAGAGGACGCGGAGAGCTGGCCAACTGAAGAGTAAGAACAGTTCAGGCCGAGGCAACGAGTCAAGTCCAGTACTAAAGTATATTATCAACTTATCTGAAATGATTTTCTTATTCTATATCCCACTGTGGCTCCTGCTCGCTACTTTTAGCTTAACCCACGGCAAGGAAGAGGGTGAGCCCCAAGCATCTGGGAGAGCCATCATTCCATCCCGGGCCCAGATCACCACCAGCTAGGCAGCAGCCATCTGGACACCTTCCAGATGTAGGCCGCCCTCCTCCTACCAACTTCCCTTCCATGTCTCTGTTCCCTCTCCCAGGCCCCAAGCCCATGAACTCAGCCAGCTAGGTTTGGCTTTGTTTCCCAGGTAAAAACTCTTTACCCCAGTATTCCCCACACCATCAACAAGGTGGACATTTGCAGACTGGCCTCTATGTGCATGAGCTGAGAACCCCAGAGGATTGATTCAAGCCTGGAAGGCTGCCAGGTTTTCATTAAACCCCTTGTAAACCCACACTGCAGTTCTACAGAGCCACATCTGCCGAGGAAGTCATCTGTGATTTGTATCGTCGTGCTCCAACAAAACGCCAGCAGTGTGAAAAACTCCCCCCTCTGCTCTGCAGTGAACTGGAAAAGTAACATTAGTAATCGCTTCTGCAGGCTCCATAATGACATAATGGGCACTGGCTTAAGTCTTAAACCGCGGCTGATGGTCTCTGCCAACAATGTGGGTGGATCCAAGATGCCCTAAAATGTACAGGTCATCACTCATGCCCACCTCCCTATGTAAGAGAATATAGATAATGAATTTGTACTTTTGTGTACAGGAAAAGTAACACCTAATGACTGTCTGCTATGTGTCAAGCACTTTACGACCATGCAGACATTGTAATACTTGCTGTGAAGGAGGACCCAGAAATGGCTTAAGCTGCCTCCATTCTGACTTTAGGCTGTACTTTCTAACTAATTAAGTTGTTTTTGCAGCTTATCTTTTAACTCAGGCAGAAGACCCTGCGGCAAAGCATCCTGTGATGTGACCGAAACTACCCCTCCAGCAACAGGGACTGCCCTGAAGTCAGCAAGACCCCGCTGACGGACCGGACAGAGACAATGGTTGACTTGACCTTTACTGCCCACCTGCACATAGCCACCGATCTTTGTGCCTCATTTTCCTGATATAAACGTCGGAGTATTTTTGCCACTCTAGAGATAGTCTTTGAGACACTAGTCCACTGCTTCCCGGTGTTGCCTCACTGAAATAAATTCCTTCCTTGTTTTACTACCACTTGTCTCTCTGCCTTTGTATTTTGTCAGCAGTGAGTGGCCGAACCTGGTTCGTTTGGGGCCCGTGGAGCCAGGCGCTCTAGAACCCCTGCATCCTGGCGACAGTATTACAGATATGGAAACTGAGGTCAGAGACGTTAGATGGGTCTCCCAAAGCCACACAGATCAGCAACATGGCTGAAAGTCAAACCCACATCTCATGAACTCCAAAGTCCGTGAGCTTTCCGCCACCCCAGAACCCTAGGGATGGCATGCAAACCAACCACTTGGTGGCTCGTTTTTACTTTTCTCCAGCTACGCTTCAAGAATTTGTTAAAAATTCTTGTTAAAAAATTGTTTAAAAAACAAGGCAGGGGGGTGCCTGGGTGACTCAGTCAGTTAAGCATCCAGCCCTTGATTTCGGCTCAGGTTATGATCTCATGGTTCATGAGACCTCTGACAGCACAGAACCTGCTTGGGATTCTCTCTCTCCCTCTGCCCCTCCCCCACTTGTGCTCTCTCTCAAAATAAATAAATAAACATTTTTTAAAAATTAAAAAAAAAAAAAACAAGGCAGGACAGGTAGGGCATCTTCCACTCATAACAGCCTGGATCTAAGTAAAGACACTAAATAATGCGATCTGCACATGCGTTATTTCAATCCATGATACTCACTTTGAATTGGATGAGCTGAAAGGGACTCCCCTTCCCTGCTTCTTCCTTCCTTCTCCTCCCTCAAGTCAACAAACCCTGCCAAAAATAGGAAGGAAGGAAGGGTTGGAGGGAGGGAGGGAGGAAAGCAGGGAAGAAGGAAGGAAAGCAGGAAGGAGGGAAGGAAGGAAGGAAGGAAGGAAGAAAGGAAGGGAGGGAGGGAGGGAGGGGAGAGGAAGGGAGGGAGGAAGAGAGGATAGGAGGAGGAGGAGGAGGAGGAGGAGGAGAGGAAGAGGAAGGGGAGGGGAAAGATACAGCCTATTCCTAAAGGCTGAGCCCACATCTAAAAATGGAAACATCTAGCTGCTGTCTATTCCACAAAGAGTGCTTTCCAAAAGCTATCCTCCCCCATTTGCTGCTACAGGGACCTGTGTGGTCTCACGCAGTCTCAAGGCTAAAGTCCTTTTTCTTCTGAAACTGCTGATATGCAGTTTTCCCAGGGTCTTTCTGGGGCTACACAGGACAAAAGGCAGGGCTCTTCACCAAGAGGCGTTTAGAAGTAGCAACCGCTTCCATCCCTTCACTTGTAGTCTCAGAAGCAGAGAATAGCAGAAAAAGAGCCTATGCTTCAGGACCAAATAGACTAAGGTTTGAATCCTGGCTTTGACACCTGATCACTGTGTGATCTCAGACACATGTTTGCTTTTCTGAGCATCTTTATGTGGCCAGTGGATCTAACAAAGCCTACAGTCCAGGGTGACTACAAGGAAGCGAGAAGCAATGCATCAAGACACAGGCACATGATAGCTTTCAATAAAAGTTCATTTGCTTTCCCGATCTTCCACATTTATTGCCTATTTGGCTAAAGGTTCAAAGAAACACTCCCAAAAAAGGGCAAAAGAGTTGATAGTTTTCTTTAGAAAGGACAGTTTCTGATATTTCAGATGTTGTTGGATTACCCAAAAGTTTCCCTCTTAGCAGCTTTCCCTTTCCCGAATGTAAACACCTAGAAATAATTTCCTGGTCCACGTCCTGTGGAAGTCAAAGAGCACCCGGACAAAGAGAACCAGGTCATGCTTAAATTGCTTGGTGGAACTCACCCCTCTTCCATAGGCTGTCCGGTTAGCCAAAGGTTTCACCGTTTTTAACTTTTTTTTTTTTTTAACGTTTATTTATTTTTGAGAGAAATAGAGACAGAGCGTGAGCAGGGGAAGGGCAGAGAGAGAGGGAGACACAGAATCCGAAGCAGGCTCCAGGCTCTGAGCTGTCAACACAGAGCCCAATGCGGGGCTTGAACTCACAGACCGTGAGATCATGACCTGAGCTGAAGTCGGACACTTAACTGACTGAGCCACCCAGGCGCCCCTCACTGTTTTTAAAAGGGGGGGGGGGTGGAAAGGCACTTGAGTGGCTCAGTCAGTGAAGCGTCAGACTCTTGATTTCGGCTCAAGTGATGATCACATGGTTCATGAGATCAAGCCCCCGCACTGGGCTCCTGGGTGACAGCTCTGAGCCTGCTTGGGATTCTCTCTCCTTCTCTCTCTGCTCCTCACCCTCCCATGCTCATGTGTGTGTACACGTGTGCTCTCTCTCTCTCTCTCGCAAAATAAATAAATAAACTTGCTCTTTCTCAAAATAAACTTAATAACATAAATAAATAAATAAATAAATAAATAAAAAGGAAGGTGGAGAAAAAGTGCTGACAATAAGGGAAAGCTGTCACTAGGGGAGAATTTAAGGCTCGACAAAGATTCACAATACAATTGCCACGTCCACAGCCACAGCGTGATCTTTGCAAAAACAATCCGGTTGGGCGTCGGTACTGTCACAAGAGCAAATTGCTCAATGCCTCTGAACTTCAGTTTCCTCTGCTCCAGAGTGGAGACTGGAGAGGAGAATACAGATTTTGCAGGAGGCTGAAGGAGATCACAGGTTAAACCCATCTAGCTCAGTGCCTGGTAGGGAGCAGGTGCTTCAGAAATGGCTCTTTGCTTACAAAAAAACACTGTTTTGATATCCACGACAACCCTGTAAGGTAAGAATTACTAGGCGCCTGGGTGGCTCAGTCGGTTGAGCGTCCGACTTCGGCTCAGGGCATGATCTCGTGCTCTGTGAGTTCAAGCCCCACTTCGGGCTCTGTGCTGCTGGCTCCGAGCCTGGAGCCTGCTTCACATTCTGTGTCTCCCTCTCTCTCTGCCCCTGCCCAACTCGTGCTCTGTCTCTCTCTGTCTCAAAAATAAATAAACATAAAAGAAAAAAGAATTACTAATCCCATTGTTTTAGATGTGGAAATAGGGATTCAGAAGAATAAAACGCACTCGAGATCCCATAGCCCTGGCTTGCATGGAGAGGACCTGCAAGCAGATTGATTTGGCTGCAAAGCCTATTTTCCTTCCAGTACACACACACACACACACACACACACACACACACACACACACACACAGGCAGCCACATTGGTTCCTTAGGATGCAGAGAGGGGAATAGATTTTAAGCGTGTTCTGTCTCCATCTGAGTTGCTTCCTCTCCTCCAGCTCATTTGTTCCATCTCTGAAGCCCCGGCTGAGGCCTCCGCTATGGCTGGCAACCTCCCCCCACCCCACTGCTGCCGCCAGCTGAGGCTCTCACGCCGCCAAAACAGCATTTGAGAAACCGCATCCCCTCTGCTCCCGACCACATGCCTTTGAAGTGAGGCTGTCATCTGACCGGTACCTACTCAGGCTACAAATCCCAGACTCCTTCCCTACCTGGAGCCCTGAATTCCGCCCATGGTCCAGGGCAGACACTAGATAGTCTGCCTTATTTTTCACTGTGCTTCATTTCTATCCAGCCTGGATCTACTAAGCACTTACTCCGTGCCAGACACTGGGCTTGGCTCTGGAAAGAGCGAGAAATGAGTAAAACACAGGCTCTGCCTTCAAAGAACCATGGAATATGACAGAATCCAATTTGGTTCAGCTTAAATAATTGCTGAGCACCTACCATTTGCAGACCTGTGCTGGGCACTAGAGAATACTAAGATAAATAGCATGTCAGTCCCCCACCCGGAAGAGCTTACAGTCAATGAAGCAGTGTCCCACTTAGCATACTAATACCTGCCAGCTACCCATTACCTACTATGGCCCCCACTTTGTGCTTTATACACAAGCTCTCTGGTCCTCAAAACAAAATAATCTTTTGAGATTAATGTTTGAAAGAGCAGAAAAGTTTTTCTATCCAAAACCGATCATGATGATGAGGATTCTAGAATTCGGGCCTGCTTTTTGTCTCAAAAGTTGCTAGTTTCTTGGCAGGGTGATGGCAGATTCGTCGTTCCTATTATTACCTCACATTTGAATGATGTGCATGGATTTTCCAAAGCATATTCCCTCCATTATCTCATCTGAGCATCCACGTCCCTGTCCTGAGCAGTACAGGGTTTGTCTGTGAGGCCCAGAGACGGTCACAAGTCAAAGGAAAGAGGGCTGGCCAGCACCAAGCCCTGCAATCTCACTTAGTCCTCGCAACACCCTGGAAAGAAGCTAACCTATCACCCTCTCCTTGATTTACATTTGAAGAAACTGAGGCTTAGGGTGTCTTCCCCAAGTACGCAGAACTGGTCAAGATAAATCCTGGGTCTGAACCCAAGACATGCAGCAGCCAGCACCTCCGACAGCCTGGTCTGTCCTCAAAACCAACCAGCCTTCTCATCACAGAGCTGGGCCAGCCTGGCCTGCCTTGCTGAGGGACAGAAGTGGCTTCATGAGAGCTCAGCATGAGCGTGTTCCCTCGGCCGTATGACTTTGGAAGACTCTCAAACTTCTCTGGGTTGGCCTCAGTTTCTCATTTGTCAAGAGACAATGTTAATCTCTGGGTCTGCATCAAAGGGTTCGGTCAGGGTCTGCAGAGAGGTGAAGTGGACAGGAAGGTATTGGAGAAGTCACCTGTGTGTGGGGTCGCCCTCCATAAAGGTTCGCTGACATGCGAGTATGGAATCAGAAGTCCAGAAGACAAAAAGATAGGTCGCAATCCCCCCGCCCCCACCCCAGGAGTCCCACTTGGGAACCAGGACCTGTACCTCCAAGGGGCCCAAGAGAGATCCATCGTCCACAGAGCCAGACCCCTGCCTTGCTGATGTGTCTGCCTTTGCCTCTTCAGCCCAGCTCAACTTGCAGACTCGGGGGAGGGGCTATCACAGAAACAGACGGTCTGGTCACAGGGTAATGGCGTCCATGCCAAGAGCCCACTTTGTTTTAATGAATGACACCAAACACTTAGGCCATAAACTCTTCAGATTGCTGGGTCTGGCAGTAATTACATGCCTCCCATTAATAAATCCTACTTCTGAATGGTTTACTGCACCCCTTTCTTCAAACACTGCAGGCTGAAACCTGTCAGAGGAGGCCAGAGGCCTCGTGAAGAGAAGGCAAAGAAGACGGGGCAGATTTCTGGGCAAGAAAAGCAACAGTCAGCCACAGGCTGGGCTCTGCATCTGGGTCGGGGGCGGGAGGGAGGCTTCTGATCCCCACCCCCACACTCAATCAGTTGCCGACTCCCATATTTAACCCCCAATTTATCTTGAAACCATCTTCACTGCCCTGATTCAGGATTCACAGGTTTCACCCAGAACGGGGACAGTCTGCCTGCTTGTCACTGTCTAGTTCGTCTGTCACAGGCCACCAAGGCAGTCTTGCCAACATAAAGGTCGGACCATGGGCCTCTCCTGGATCAAAATCCCGCAGCGGTCCATAACACTCCAGGATACTGCCCAAACTTCCCCAGTCAGGGCCCAGCGGCAGTGAATCCTGCTACCTGCCCAAGCTCATTTCCCAGAAATTACCCTTCCGACCTGACTTACCCCAGAGGTTCTCAGGGTGTGGCCTTGGGGCCAGCAGCATCAAATCACCCACAAACTCTTGGAAAATGCAAGTTCTCAGGCACTACCCAGAGCTATAGATTCAGAAACCCTGAGGTGAGGTCCCACAATCTATTTTTTTAAGAAACCCTCCAGACAATGTTGATTGCATAATATTTTTTAAGATTTTTATTTTTAAGTAATCTCTACCCCCAACATGGGGCTCAAATTCCCAACCCCAGATCAAGAGTCGCATGCTTCACGGACTGAGCCTCCCAGGCACTCTGATTGCATTAATTTTGATGATGATTTTGAAAAACACCACTTTAACCACTTTCTCTTAAGCTTTATTGTGGGCAGGAACCACCTGGCGCTCTTGTTAAAATGTAGATTCTCATTCAGTTGGTCCGGGTGGACCGCAATGATCCCACATTCATGAGTTCGAGTCCCACGTCGGGCCCTGTGCTGACACCTCAGAGCCTGGAGCCTGCTTCAGATTCTGTGTCTCCCTCGCTCTCTGCCCCTCCCCCGCGCATGCTCTCTCTCTCTCAAAAATGAATAAACATTAAAAACACTCCCCTGTCCCACCATGTTCCCGTGCAATGCCAGTGCTGCTGGTCCACACTCCGAACAGAGCAGCAAAGCTCCGGACTTCAGTGAACTCATTTCCCAGGCATGCCTTCTACTCCTTGCTCTAGGCCTTGTGAGTCCTTCCCTGTGCCTTCCCTAACTTTCTCTTCCTCCCTTTCTCACCTCCTTATCCATGAACAATTCTACTCACCTACCAAAAGTTCACATAAAGACCCCTGCCCTCAGAGACATCCCGAACCCCTCAAGGTGGACGAAATGCCTCTCTTCCCTGCTCCCACATGACTCCACACCCGTTCCTCCCGTGTACTGCCTGTCTGTGCTTCCCTATCCACAAGGACAATGTCAGGAACAGGACCTCTCACCTCTCTGTGACCACAGCCCCAACACAGTGCCTGGCACAGAGCGGGACACCAGTGGAAACAATGAATGAATGAATGACGGACTGAATGAGTCCCTAACAACCAGTCCTACGGGTAGGCGGAGGAGGAAAGTATCTGAGAGGGTTAGCTGTCTACTCCTCCACCCACCATGGGACCTGTACTAACTGCCAGGTTCCTTTGAAAGCAGGTGACGGCAAACTGTTTTCTAAACCAAACCAACGGCCTAATCCCAGAAGACAAAAACCAGAGAGATGGTCTCCCTGAACCAGGAACCCCAGAGAAAATCTCCAAGAGAGAATATCCAAACAGGCATGTGTATGTGGGGATTCCTCAGAGAGGAAGACTCCACACAGTGGAATTTCACAAAGGAAGTTCCTTTATGAACACACCCATTCCCTCCACAAGCATTTTCTGAACCCCTACTATGTGACGAACGGAAGAGGTGGGGATATAAGATGAACCAGGTATCCTCCTTGTTTCTAAAATGTTCACCTAGTGGAGGAAGTAGATGGAGAGGGGCAGGACCACCCAGGGAAGAAGGCTGTGATTCAGGTGTGCACACCCCACACCATGAGGCAGGTGCGTTCCACTTCACCAGGAGGGAGGAGGCCGAGCATCGAAGAAGAAATGACATCTGAGCTGAGCCTGGAAGGCCGAGTCGATGTTTCAGGAGGCCGACAGGGAAAAAGGGCATCGCAGGCAGAAGGTGCGGCACAGGCACAGGAGCAGGGGAGAAGAACACTGCCCGCTGGGGGGCCGCCAGCACTCTGACACGGTGCCACTACGTGGGTCGGGTGGAGGTTCACGTGGGGAAGCCTGGAGTTGATAGTTTACAATTTTGTAGGAGTGGTAGGAAAAAACACAAAGAAACCAATGAAGAAAATATCTGCAGCAGTGTACCATTAGCTGAATCGGAACAAGAGTGAGACATTAAACTTCAAATAGAATGGTCAGGATAGGCTCTCCGAGGAGGCAAACTTCATCAGAGAAGGAAGAAAGGAGTATAAATGAGAACCCCACGCAGAGAGAAAAGATTAGACAAAACCCTGCGGCCGGAAGGAACACAGCAGATTCAAAACACCAAAGTGGGGGTGCCTCAGTGGCTCAGTGGATAAAGCATCCGACTCTTGACTTCAGCCTAGGTCATGATGTCACTGTTCTTGAGTTTGAGCCCCACATCCAGCTCTGTGACCTTGATCCAGCTCATGATGTCGCTGTTCTTGTTTTGCTTTATTTTATTTTTTTTTTTTATTTTTGAGAGACACAGAGACAGAGTGTGAGCAAGGGAAGAGCAGAGAGAGGGAGACACAGAATCCGAAGCAGGCCCCAGGCTCCGAGCCCGACGCGGGGCTCGAACCCACAGACCGCAAGATCATGACCTGAGCTGAAGTCGGCCGCTCAATCGACTGAGCCACCCAGGCGCCCTTTTTTCTTGTTTGCTTGTTTTTTTTTTTATTATATGTCACTGTTCTTGAGTTTGAGCCCCACATCCGGCTCTGTGCTGACAGTGCTGAGCCTGCTTGGGATTCTCTCTCTCTCTGCCACTACTCTGCTTGCGCTCTCTCTTACTTTCAAGATAAATTACATAAACTTAAAAAAAAAAAACAAAGTAGATGGAATTAGTGAGTGAAAAAGCAGTAACCAATGTGACAAGAAGAGATAAGAAAGGTTGATGGGCCGTGCCCGCCTGGGTCTTACAGGCCCTAGTTGGGTGCGTGTATTGATTCTAAGTGCAGTGGAAACTTTAGGAGGGCTCACGAGCAGGAGGATGATGTGAGCTAGTTCGTTTGGAGTATTTTGTTTGCCCTTTTGTTTTTATTTCATTTTATTTTTGAGAGAGAGAGAGGGTGCAAGTGAGTGAGGGGGCAGAGAGAGAGAGAGAATCTATAAGGGGCAGAGAAAGAGAGAGAGAAACAGAAGTGGGACTGACCTGGGGTTTGTGTTTTACCCAAAGTGGGGCTCGAGCTCACCCAGTGTGGGACTTGAACTCATGGACTGTGAGATCATGACCTGAGCTGAAGTCAGGTCACGTCTGAGCCACCCAGGTGCCGCTCTTTTATTTTTATTTATTTTTTCCAAAAAAGATAACCCTAGTTCCCTAGTAGGAAATGGGCTGGAGGGGGATTAATGAAGACAGATCCTGACTAGAAGCTATGCAATTGTCCTGCTAAGGGAAAAAAAAAAAAAAAAAGCCAGGGCCAGGACTAACACGATGGCCAAAAGGATAGAGAGGACAGCCTCAAGAGAAGGTCTCCTTTAGGAAAATTCTATACTAGAAGCTCCAAACAGCAACTTCCTGTCCTTAAAGTAAATAAAACAGCAAGTTCTCTTTCAGGAGGTATCCAATGGAAACAGCACCCTTCCTTTATTCATGTGCCTTCCATCTGCCTGAATTCTGGACAGAGGAACCAGCTGTCTGACTCAAGGCATAAGGAAGCTCTACGCAGCCATATTCCTGGCCAACATACGTACTGATCCTGGCAGGCACCGAAAAAGGCAAAGGTAACTCACATTTTCTCCACCTTGCCACTGCTGGGTTGCCCCACGGCAAGGTGCCCAGCCAAGTCTCCCATCAGGCTGAGCTCCTGAGAATTTGGGATCTGAGGAATCGTGGGAGAGGAGGTGGCTCCACAGAGGGAATGGGAAGGGGACTTTTACTGGGGCTTTTCAGACCTTTCAACAAATCCTAGTCCTAAAAGATATCCTAGGATAATGTAATCAGACCCCTGTCTGACCGATGGGAAAAGTAAGATCCAGAGAAGAGTGATTTTTCTGAAGTCATGTAGCTATTTTATTTACAAAGTCATAGCAGCAATGTGAGTCCTGATTCCCAATTCTGGGCCCTTTCTTTATGACTTCACTCACACTTTAGCAAATAACTTACTGAGCATTTACTACACGTGGGACTCTGATTCTCCATATCATTACAGAAATAAATTTTTAGGGGCTCCTGGATGGCTGAGTTGGTTGAGCATCCAACTTCAGCTCAGGTCATGATCTTACAGTTCATGAGCTCGAGACCCACAGCATGCTCACTGCTGTCAGCACAGAGCCCGCTTCAGATCCTCTGTCCTCCTCTCTCTGTGCCTCTCCCCTGCTCACTCTCTCTCTCTCTTTCTCTCAAAAATAAATGTTTACAGAAAATAAAATTTTAAAATATTAAAACACAAATACATGCGGCACTATGAAACTGAACTCTTGGCTTGTTCACAATCTTGATGGTAGTCATGGCCTCCAGGATATTCTGAACTCCTGAGAGCAAGAGAACAGAGTCTTGTTTGTCTCTGTGCATCCCGTCAAGGGACTGGGCAGACAGCACTGTTTATCAGTGAATGAAGGAAGGCACCCTGGTTGTTCCAGGATTGTTCACAACTATAAAATGAGGCCAAGTGACGTCTGGTACTGACAGTTCCAAGCAGCCCTGTGTCCATGGTGGGTCTCTGGACGGACATACTGCTGGTAGTGGGTGGGTGGCAATGATTTTTTTCCCTTGCTGGTCAATTGCCTTTTCAGGTGGTCTTTATTAAGGCATCAATCTTTCGACCCTGACAGTCACTGTGACCCATTGCAGCTCAGGAAAGGAATCTTTCTTAATTACCAGACCTTTCTTGCTCCCTTGAGATTCTTGAGTACTACACCAGGTGGAGCTGATGGATGTGTCATCTGGTTCTACCAACAAACGAAGTGTCTTATTTGCTCAAACCTGAGGGCCCAGCTTGCTATTCCAGCACAGTTAGAAGCCCTGGCAAGCCAAGCCACCCATGTTTTATGTCTCCAGGAAAAGCCTTCTTCGCTCCAGCATTTGGAGTACTGCTAAGAGCTTAACAACATAGACTTCAGAGGCAGACCTATAGAACATGGATTCCCATCTCTGCCACTCACTAGGCAGCAGATTGCTTGATTCCCCAACCTTTGATTTCCTCATCTGCAGTGGGCTTCCCTCTGCAGTGGGTTCCCCTTTCGGCAACCCCGAAATGTTGGCAGGCTCAGTCCCCAGGCCACTTCTATTTTCTGTCTATACTCATTTCCTTCACGATCTCACCTATGGCATAAATACTATGTATATGCCAAAGACTCTTAAATGTTGGCCTATTCCAGCCCTCTTGTCAAAACCATACATTCAATATTTAACTACATGACTAATATCTCAAGTGGACCATGTAAGGGACCTCTCAAAGTCAATATGCCCCAAACCAACCTCTTGATTCCTACTCAGCCCTGTCTTCCCCATCTTGGTAAATAGCAACTCCACTCTACTAGTTATTTGAGTTCAAGACCTTCCAGTAGTGTACTTTCACATCCTACCTCCGTCCATCAGCCAAGCCTGCCTCTTGCACCTTCTGCAAGCTCACCTGTTCATAACACTCACCCCATCGCCACCAACATCCAAGGTCTCATTAATCCCTTGCATGGATTATTGCAATAGCCATCACATTGGTTTCCCAGCTTCTGGCCTTGCCCATGGTGTACAGTGCCATCGTGACACTTTATAACATTAGATCATGGGTCACTTCCCTACTCAAATTATTCAGCGATTTCCTACCTGACTCAGTAGAAGCTAAAGTACTTAGAGCGTCTTAGAGAGCTCTACGAAATATGTCCTCCTCTCTCACAGCCAGAACTTCTTCTTCTCTTCCCTCTTCTCCCACCACACTCCCTCTCAAGCCACCCTAACCTATCGCACACCACCCTCCACGGTGTCTCTAACATCCAATGGGCTCATTCTTACCTCAGAGCCCTGGTAGGAGCTTGTTCCTGCTTCCCAGATCGTATTTCCCCTGGTTACCCATGGGGCTCAGTCTCTTACTTTTCCTACATGTCTGCTCAAATGTCATACCATCACAGAGGCCTTCCCTTACCCTTCTGCCTAGTAATGACCTCCTATTTACCATGCCATTATCCTCCAATACTGCTCTATTCCCCTCTTAACCTTACTACCACCCAAAGTACTCATTAGGTTGTGTGTTGTCTGCCTCCTGAACTTGCGTGTAATCTCTACAAGAGTAGGAAATTTGCTCTGTCTCCCCAGCATCTAGAACAGTGCTTGGCATAGAGGAGGAGCTTTATTTTTTTTTTAAGTTTATTTTGAGAGATACAGAGACAGCACAAGTGAGGGAGAGGCAGAGAAAAAGGGAGAGAGCGAGAATCTCAAGCAGGCTCTGAGCTGCCAGTGCAGAGCCCTACACGGGGCTTGAATTTATGAAACCGTGAGATCATGACCTGAGCCAAAACCAAGAGTCGCTTAACTGACCAAGCCCCCAGGTGCCCCAAAGAGGTGGTTTATAATGAATAAATGAATATATTATTAAAATGGAAGATAACTGTTTCCTTACTGGGAGGGTGGAGTGATTGAATGGGATGGTGTATAGGGTCCACAGGTGAGCCTTCCAGTGAAGCTTCCAGTGTTACAGGTCCTGGTAACAAGTGATGGGGTGAAAACACCGGTCCAGCCCTTTACGTAACAAGAGCTAGCATTGACTCCCGTGTGCCAGCTCCTATACGCTCCCACCTTCTTTATATCATTTACTCCCACAGCCAACCTATGAAGTTGGGATTTTATTATTCCCAATTCACAGATGGAGGAACTGAGGTCTGGGGAGGTAGAAAATTTAAATAGATTAAATGTGTATAAAAGAGCTTGTCACAGAGCAAGGAGGCAACACAAGTACGTTGAACCTTCCATCCAAAGTTCCACCTCTGACTGGAAATTTAGGGGCCGGTGGTCTCCTGGGCCTCATTAGAACCCAGCTATCCCTCTAGACCAGATCTTAAAAGGCTAAGAAAGCATGAAAGAAGCATGAGAAAAGAATGGAACTCCTTTTCCATAAATGGGGCCTATAAAGAAATCTTCCCTTGAAACTTTAATTCTTTAATCAAAGAAGTAATGAGGTCTGCTCAACATGGCCCTTTTCAACACTTATTTAGAGAAAATCGACTAGCATTAACCAACGTGGAGATGCACGCGAGTGCACACGTTAGACTTATCCCATGTTTCTACTTCCAAATCTTGCTAAATTGTCCTCCATCAGCTGAAAGAACATGGCAGGAAACAGAATCAGATTTAAAAAAAAAAAAAAAAAAAAACAGAAATAACGGCAGTCAACTGTGTCACTTGGTTAAGACCCACAGACGGGGGATTCCTCTAGGACCCTGACACCTGACCCTACCTCTCAGGCCTTTGAGGTACTCAGTGTAAGAAAAATGACAACAACACCTGCAAAATCACAGGCATTGAAATGATGAGAGAAAGTGAAAGAGGAAGAGAAGGTAGGAAGAGCTAGAAGCACAGTGTTGGGAGAAAAAAAAAAGCTCAAAATAGATGCTATTACAACGATATGTGAGTGTGTGTGTGTGTGTGTGTGTGTGTGTGTGTGTGTGTACCTGTTATATAATGTTTTGTAACTAGAGAGATTCTGTAAGCACATATGCTAAAATGCTAAAGGACTTCCTCTGAACAGTGGGAATATAGGTGATTTTTATCTCTTGTCCTTATATATTTTTTTCTGCAATGAACATATTTTTGTAGTAAGAAGGAAAAAGAAGATACGAGCCAGAAGCCAGCAAGCCTCACCATTTCCCAGACAGCACTGGCACTTGGCTCAAGCATTTCCCCTGCACCCCTCAACTTTATCCCTTTTCCTCCTCCTGTTTTGTCCTTGACTCATCCTGACATGCAAGGTGCTGCTTGGAAAAAATGGCCTTCACCAAAAAATAACAACAACTGAAGAGAAACAGCAAGTAACCATCCTCTCTGAGGGAAAACGATGCCCTCCAATAGTAAGTAAATAGATGGAACGTGGAGTGAACAGGATTGACCATATTTCTCCTAAGAACAATAAACAACAACCACGACAACAATAATAGCACCCAATGCTGGCGAGGGTGCGTGAAACCGAGAGCCTCCTGCATTGCTGAGGACACTGTTCAACTCTATGGAAAAAGCAATCCTGGCGATAGGAATCAAGATCCGTGAAATTGGTACTGTATTTCATTCAGTAATTCAACAGCAGGAAATGTATCTTTAAAACATAATAAAAGGTGCTGTCAAAGATTTATGTTCCAAGATGTTCATATTAGCAGAAAAAATAGCTCTGGCCTATCCACGCAGTAAAATATTAAACCACCGTTTAAAACTATCAGCATGAAGACAAGGGGCAATATGCTCGTGATATTTGTAAATGCACACCGTTATTACAATTACATGGAAGTCAGGGATAAAAGAGTCTAAAACATTTCAAAAGGAAACATAGTGACCTACTCACATTGGGTATGAAAGAGAAAGAGAAAAGTGTTTTTATTGATTTTTCTTTTTCCTTTTTAATTTTTTTTTAATGTTTATTCATTCCTGAGAAAGAGAGCTAAAGTGGAGAAGGGGAGAGAGAGGGAGACACAGAATCTGAAGCAGTCTCCAGGCCCTGAGCTGTCAGCACAGAGCCCGACACGGGGCTTGAACTCACAAACCATGAGATCATGACCTGGGCCGAAGTCGGTCCGCTTAACCAACTGAGCCACCCAGGCGCCCCTATTGATTTTTCTATAGTGTGGGTATGCTTAAGAACTTTTAAAAAAAAATCCATTCTAAATTAAATTGGGGTGGAAACATGCCTTATTTGCACCTCAATTCTCCATGCCTCAGTTTCCTTACCTCCAAAAAGTGTTAAGAATGGTGTTGGCCTCAGGTGTGTTGTGGGTATAGGACAAGTTAATACGTTTGATACATTAAATGAGCAAAGTCTCTGAGATGCTTAGACGAGACCAGGTACACAGCAAATACTCAGTGAACATTAGTTATTACTACTGTTGTTCTTTTGTAACTTGGCCTTCCCTTTCCTCCCCATCCCCCTTCTACCACATTATTCTAGGAAATTTCTCTTCTCATTTAGGTCCTTTAAGCACCGCCTGATCTGCCTTCGGACACAGATTTGTTACCGATGAGCGCAACTTTCTAAAAGCAGACACATAGTGTTCGCATCACTTGTCATGACCTCCAACCTCTTCCAGCTTTGAGATGCCATCCAACCTCTTCAGTCTCTCATTTTCTGCTACGTGATCAGCCCTAGGTTTCCTTATATACTTGCATCATCGAGCGCAAAACAGCCCTTTCCACTGTTGTTGAATTGGTCGTGCGCACCTAAGAGAAACCGGGAAGCGGGGCAGGTGCTGTTGACGTGCACAGCACACACTGGGTGCTTGCCAGCACCATGCAGCCATCAGCATTGCCATCATGTCACAAGAGAAAACAACCTGAGGTAAGTGACTTGCCCAAGGGCACATGGCTAGCAAAGCACAGAATGGAGATTTGGACTCCATGCGCTCCCACTCCCAACACCAACCCCAGCGCCCGTGTCCTTCTGCCTTCCTCCCTGCGTGCCTGCCTCATTGAACGCATCTTCCAGTTCAGGTCTTCTGTATCGCCATTCTGTAAACAGGCCATGTTTCATCCGGGACCCCTCAGGTTACGGCCTCTGGAATAGCCCATATGTACACATACACACACACACACACACACACACACACACACGCTTCCCTACCCACGCGAGTGTGCCTGCGTGCATACCACACACACACACATACACACACTTTCCTAATCTTTTCTCTCTCTCTTGAACACCATTCCTCCTTCTAAGACCACTTACATCCTTCCCCTTGCAAAGTCTTCCCTTACCCTACCTTATTCATGAATTCCATCTATGTTAAGAGATCATTCACCTGCAGTAAACAGAGCACGGAGATTCGTGCTTCAGCGCCAGCTGAGAGGTGGTAGGCATGGTTCCACCTGCAGAGGGCGGATGATCTAGCAGCTGCATTCGTCAGTGCTGACCCCAAAGAGAGTCAAATCCTAGGAGAGAGGAGGAGGGCTGGCTGAAGAGGCAGGCAGGGTGTCCGAGAGGCACACAGAAGGAGGTATTTCATGTCAGCGAGGACAGGACCAAGTCCTGATGGATCCCGTCATCCTAGACAAGTTACATCTTTCTGCGCTCAGTCCCTTTCTATATAACATGGTATTAGTGAACTGGCTGTCCTCTGAGTACCCCCACCCTCGCCCCAAGCTCAGCATAGTGTCTGGCACACAGCAGGTATTCGATGACTATCTGCCAAGTGAATAAATGAACTCTGTCGGTCCATGACGGAGGGGAATAGGAAGCGAGTTCTTCCAGGGAGGAAGACACACACTCTCTTCTCTTCTCAAGCTTTAGGCTCGGAAGAAATGATTCCTGCCCCAGGGGTGACTGATCATTTTTCTCCCCTTTCTCACAAGATCCAGGCCAGGTTTTCTCCGAGACCCTGACCATTCTTAGGCAGGGAGTGTTTAATTATTTCTCTGTGAGCCTGTACCCCAGCTGGACAGAGTTAATAAACCCGCCAGGTCTTTATCTTAACAAGGAGTCTGAGGATCAAATTCTCCCCTCATTAAAGGCCCAGAAATCTCCCTGACAGCAAGGCCTGGGCGTTCAGCAGTCAGCCTGAACACAGAATTTGGTTTCTTAGTGAATTCCTCCATAGGCTCAAGCCTTTAGAGGTGGGGCAGTTAGGGAGAGAGGGAGGGAGAGGAGGGAAGGTCAGGGAGAGGGGAGAGAGGAAAACAACCCTCCCTTAGAACTCAAGATGTAGAGATGAGGCAGGAAGGAGCTTCCGGAGACCACCAGTCTGTGATGTGAAGTGGGGGGATGCTGTGGGCCAGAGTGGGGCCCTCCATACATGCTGTCTCCCTGAACCCTCTGACCTGGCTTTTCATCTGCGAGAGGCCTGAGAAACCTGAGCCCCCAGCGAGTAAAGGTTAAAGCCCATCCTCCTTATTCGAGTCTGCGCTGGCATCCCCAAATACGCCTCCATACCAGGGCAACTTCATATTCCCAGCCCTCTGTCTCCCGACAACCACACAGGACAGATTCAGAGCCAAACACGTCTTTTCTCCTTCAGATAATGCCATGTATTTATGAATAGGTGAATATTGTAGGGAGAGATTTAGATGTATGTAAAACAGACACGTGTCTGGTTTTCGGCACAGTTTTTCTGTATGTACCCGTGTATATACATCCAACATGGAGCCACAAGACCTGAGTTCGAATCCTGCCCGTGTCACGTACTACCCATGTGAATCCCACGAAACTCTTAGGTTTTATTTCCTCATCCATCTGGCAGAAATGATAAGAAGGCCTGTCTCCCAAAGTGGTTGCGAAGGTTAAGTAGAAGAATACGTACGCCAGTCAAAAGAAAAATACCGTGTGCTTTCATTTACGTGAGGTCGCTAGAGTAGTCAAATTGACAGAAACAGAAAGTAGAACAGAAGTGGCCGGGGACTGGGAGGAGATGGGAATTGGGGGTTGTTTATGGGTGCAGAGAGTTTCAGTTTTGCAAGGTAAAAAAGTTCTGGACGTGGGTCACACAAGAACATGCTTAACACTTTTGAACTGCGAGTTTAGAAATGGTTCAGATGGTAAATGTATGTTTTGGGACTTTTATCCCTTTTAAAAATAAATGCCAATCAAAGGACACACAGGAGAGGGCCCTGCCTAGCGTGGCACACATACTGTGCTTGATGTTGTCTCACACGCGTGCACGCGTGCACACACACATGCCCACGCTTCCACGCAATGGCACTTACAAGGCAGCACACGGGAACCCTATTTTAGGAAGCTGGTCACAAATTAATTAACAATCCCATATCGGCTGCCTTGCCTGATAAGCACAAGTTCCGTGCTAGTAGGCAGGGCATGGGGAGAAGATGCCACAGGAAAAATAAATAGGAGAAGCATTAGGTAATATCTCGAGACTCGTGCTTTTTTTCTTTGCAAAATATACCAGTGTGTCTGTTGGTATGCCTGTGTGCGCACGTAGCTAGCACTCAGTCGGCATGTCCTGAACACCAAGTATTTTAAATACTTTGTCCCACTGAACATTCCGAATCACTCATCGCCATAAGTAAGATAGTAATTATCTCCAGTACACAGATGAGACAACTGAGGCCCAAAGAGCCAAATCATTTACCCAGGCTCATGTGGCTAGTTGATGCGGCTTCATTTTGAACTCAAATTTCTCCAAGTC
The DNA here is from genome assembly GCA_030068075.1 of Paguma larvata. Lineage (NCBI taxonomy): Eukaryota > Metazoa > Chordata > Mammalia > Carnivora > Viverridae > Paguma > Paguma larvata. Next base: position 43,974,531 of record CM057833.1, read on the forward strand.
CAAAGTCCATTTCCTGTGTTTCGACAAGGCGGCCCCCTTTCCTGAGAACGCATCCAGCATGGTGCTGGGCACCCTGGAAGTGCCGGAAGCAGACGCTGGGTGGACACAATCCCCTCGAGCTGGAGGAATATACTATGCCCTGGAGGATGAACTGACAGAGTCATGCGGCAGACTGAGCACCAGTTGGGCAATGCTGAGTATCAGTTCTAGCTGTGGGGCCCCTAGGGACCCCGTGGGCTTGCCCACGGGGGGAAACTGTCAAGGTTGATGAGGTTCAGGAACCAGTTAAACCACCAGGGACTAGAATTCAGGGTTGAGAGGGAGCCCCAGTGGTGGCAGAATAAGTAAATCTGATTACCAGGGTCAAACGCAAGGCAAGTCCAGAAATTAAAACCGGAGCAATGGACTTGAAAGCCGTGTAGACCAAAACGCTGGGGAGAAAAGCACGCAGCATGTATGGCTGTCCACGAGAGGAAGCAAACCACGCTCTCCCTCCCCTCTAGGCAGTGGCTTAGAAAGACCACAGAGGAGACACTTCGCATGTTCTGAAATGTGCCTTTAATGACTAAGTGAAATATGCACGCAAGCCTATGAACCAGAGCTGGAAAACTGACTGTCTGACTATAAGCTCCGGGGATAAGGACAAAGCAAACCAGTGGCATTTTCTATCGCAGGTAATTCAGCCCCGAGTCAGCCTCATGGAGGAAATCAGGTTTCGGTCTTCCCCTCCACTGTCCGTGGGTCTATCAGAAAAGGAGCCTTATGGGTTTTTGAAAGATCAGACAGAGCTCGGGGAGATTTGCATTGGTCAGAGGACACACTGGGGCAGGAAATGCTAAAGTGGTGACTGGAGACAGTGTGAGGAGTGGGGCACCGGGACAAGTGGGTCTCTTGTCAACTGAGTGCCCCCACCCCATCCTTCTGGTTCTGTCAGGGCTGAGACAGAGGGGCTGGAGATGGCAGTGATCACAGCACTAAGAAGGGATGAAAAGAAGTCCTCCCAATACCCTCAGGAGAAGGATAGTTAGCTCTAGATTCTGGTGCCATCGTCTCAGGGGGCAGTGAGGGGGGGGCCTCGAGGGGCTCCTGGAGAAGGTGGCATCAGAGCAGGGACCTGGGTGAGGGGACAGAGCTAAACAGACAGGAAAGCACACTTCAGAAGGAGGGAAGAGTGGGTGTCAAGGCTTTGAGGCAGGAATGACTTGGGAGTACTGGAGGAACAGAAAGCACATCAGCGTAGGGGGAACGTGGCTGTGCCTACCACATGGGGCTCGAAGGAGTACCCAGTGATGCCTGAGAGCAGGCAGGGGCAGATGTTGCAAGACCCTCGTTTTCTCATGTGTTGCAGGTAACTTCCCTCCCACTAAGATACTGGGCAGGTGAAAGAAGTCTGCAAACCAAGACATGCTATTCCATACATAGGTTGTGTTCTTGGGGTACCCTTCCACTAAGGTCCCAGGGAATACTCAAATATAAGGCTGGCTATGGTTTGCATTATTTTCCTGATTTTCCTATCACCCAATAGACAAGACCAAAGGCATGTGTTTTAGCAAGAATGCCCTTCTTGGGGCCATCTGAAAACTAGCATACAAGGTTTGAGTGAGGAGCACACACAGGAAAGAATATGACGGAACTCCTTAGTTACTTGTCACAAAAATCTGAGAACAGCTCATCTTTGATGACCATTAACACTGGGTGCTACTTTAATGGGTAAAAGCGCACCCCGCTTCTCAACGGAGCAGGGACAGCAGAATTCAGGTTCCCTGGGTGCTCCTAGCCAGCACTGGAGATCATTAATAGGCTGGGAGAAGCTTAGGAGGAGATCTGGGGGAGAATTTTCTGGCTAATCACGCTAGAACCCTTTGTCTAAGACCAAGAACTTGGGGTTGAGTTGGGTGTGAGAACTTTGGGGCCGTTCCCTGAAGAACATGTTAACACTCTGAATGTGCTGGCAGTGGTGGCAGTGGTGGGCGGCAGTGACCCAGAATTCCCTCCCACATACTCAGCCAGGGTGGAGAGCGAGGGAAGGGAGTCTCCCCATCTGTGTATTTATCTTACATGCTTGCACTCAGACATAAAACATCCATGCTCCACGGTAAAATCCCCACTCCTGCCCGCCCATCCCCACCCTCACCCCCAACCTTGTCCACATCATGCCTTTTACGTGTGTGCAGGAGAGGAAGGAGAGCTCATCACCTCCCTGGAAAGAGCCAACAGCTGAGAGAGATAGACACATGTCTGACAGAAGACATGGGTTTGGGTTCTACCTCTGCCCCTTCCCCCTTGAGTGAATTTAGGCAACCCACGTGATCCCACTGCCCTCCAGCTGCCCCACCTGAAACACAGGTGACTCCACGTCACCTGACTCCAGCCTTCACCTACAATTCTGGATTGTTCAGGGAACACGACACTGAAAAGGGCTTCATCAGTTTGGTTTCATAAAGAAGAAAGTGTAGCAACGAGATGCTATAGCTACACCAATTGTGTCTTTCCTGTAAGAGCTCCAGGTGAGACAGTAGCGCCATATTATAACAATCAGCAGGAGCAACTTTACAGAAAGACTCCCTCCGGGATATCTCGAAGTAAGCAACTTCCTTGAGGCTTTGAGAATGATTTGATTTGCATACATTTGGACTGCAGACAAATAGTCAGGAGCCTACCCCCCTCACATGAGTAAATTGAGCCTGCTCTTATTGTTGCAAGTTTATTCTTACTCATTCTTTGATTTGACAGATGGCTTTCTTGTCTCCCCTGCCCACCCCCACCCCTCAATCTCCTGGGACCTGTATTTGTTAGAGAGTCATGATTTTTCTTATAGACTTTTTTAATGTTTATGTATTTTTGAGACAGAGACAGAGCATGAACGGGGGAGGGGCAGAGAGAGGAGACACAGAATCCGAAGCAGGCTCCAGGCTCTGAGCTGTCAGCACCGAGCCCGACACTGGGCTCAAACTCACAGACTGTGAGATCATGACCTGAGCTGAAGTTGGATGCTCAACCGACTGAGCCACCCAGGTGCCCTGAGAGTCATGATCTTTCAACCAGTAACTACCACTTACTGACTTCCTGCAAGGTGCTGGGCATCGTATTAGCAGTTTTCCCTCATGTTTCTTATTCTTGCAACAGCCCCAGGAGATGGCTGCTCTGCAGACCCCATTTCACACACAAGGACGCTGAGGGTCAAAGAGGTTAAGTGACTCGCCCAGGGTCACACAGTACTGAAGTGACACCGCAGGCTATCGTGGCTCCTACGCGCCCACTCCATCCACTGCATGGAAGAGGCAGCAGTTTCCTGCTGTGCATTTTCCTCTGTTTGTTTTACCACAGAGGCACACCCTGAGCTCCTCCTTGCCAGCGGCTCCAGGCCCACGAGGCCATCCACGCGGCCATCCACACAGCCAGCTCTGACGTCCCCTCGAAGTCACACAACCAAGGGCGCTCACTTACAGCAGATCGGTAGGACTTTCCACTGCACAGAGGATTCCAGCCTTGCCAAGTTCTGCCCCAGCCAGGCTCCTGGAGGTGGGCCTCGTGTGTTCCCATTGCATAAGTGTTATTCCAGCCAGTTCCTGGAATCGGAAATACGGCAAACCATTCACCTAGTGGGGAGCCCTTGCCCAGGAGGGATGGTTGTTTGGTTAGCTGTGCCTTCAAGGCCCTTTCCAGGAGAACGGCTTGTGAAAAGGCTTGTCTAGCAAGGCCACTTTCTTAAGTCAAAGTTGTTTTATTTTCCCTCTTCTTCGGTCATCCAACACATGCTTTTCCACCCAATGATCTCTGAAATCCACCTCAGCAGCCCCTGCCTGCCTCAGCCCCACTGCCATCCCTGGCTGAAATCACACCGTGGCCTGCTTGCTGTATCCCAGGCTTCCTGCCTCCAGCCCAGGACCAGCTGTGAGCCAACATCCACTCTGCAGCCAGGAGGATCTTTCCAAATGCCAATCCTCCTGCATATAGGCCCCAGCATAAAATCCTTCAGTGACTCTCCAGCATCTAAAAAATAAATACTCTCGGGGTGCCTGAGTGGCTCAGTTGGTTAAACGTCCGACTTTAGCTCAGGTCATGATCTCGCTGTTCGTGAGTTCAAGCCCGTGTTGGGCTCTGTGCTGACAGCTCAGAGCCTGGAGCCTGCTTCGGATTCTGTATCTATCTCCCTCTCTCTCTGCCTCTTCCCTGCTCACACTCTGTCTCGGTTCCTCTCTCTTAAAAATAAACATTAAAAAAATTTTTAATAAATACTCTCTATTGTTTGAATTGTTTGCAATGAGAAGGTATTATTGTTATAAATTTGAAAGAAAATATTTTAAAATGCTTAATTTGCTACGCAAGGGGATGCCTGCCTGGCTCAGTTGGTAGAGCATATGACTCTTGATCTTGGGGTCATGAGTTTACTTTAAAAAAAAAAACTTTAACAGATATGCTTCCCTCCCTAGAATGCAACTTTTGAAAGAAGTGGGGAAAAAAATCTTTCTTGTCTCTATATCCCTAGAACACGGTTCAGTGCCCTACACACCGAAGGTACGTACTTAAGATGTGTTTACTGACATTCAATGAACTGGTACTTACCCAGTTAATGAGAACTCATGAGGAGGATCACATACCCATTGTAACTAGACTGGATCAATGAAGCCAAAACAGCTTCATCGGTGTGTGCCGCATTATCTAAGATAAAGATATAACTTCCATTATAATATTTTGTTATTGTAAGTGGTCCCTAGGCTCTCTTTGTTAATTCATAGTAGACTAGAACTCCAGATTGGGATCCATTTGATTGGCCAGATCTCGTCTTTACCGATGAAGGTAGACAAATTGCCTAGGGACAATTCTGATGAGCTCCCAAGAGAGAACCAGAGTAGTGAGTGGAAATTACCAGAAGAGCGCTTTCAGCCCCCTGCCTTACATTCCCATCTAATGCCAGCGACACTCTTTCCCACACCTGATGTCTTAGGTATCGAAGCTATGTTTGGTCATGTACTAGCTCTGTGACCACTTCATTTCTTGAGACTCTATGTTTGCACCTGTTCACGGGCGACTTGTGAAAATCAAACGAAGCTGCATAGCATAATGTTTTGTATGTGGCCGATGAATTCAAGGAATACAGAAAACCACTGAAATGATTAAAGTTACCTAGGCACAAATCTGTCTCTACTGCAAGATTAGGCACGTGAATTAGAGAGACCATGTCTCACTCATCCTGCCTTCCTCAGGGTTCCTAGGAGGTCCTCTTGAATTGATCGGGTGATCAGCCAATGATCTGGACAGGAATTGACATAAGGCCTGGATGTGCTAGCACCCCTGGCTCCTAGTAAGAACAAGGCCGAGGCTATGGGACCAGTCATGGGCCTAACTCAGGCTTGCCTCCATGAAGCAAAGAAGACACATTGTCAGGGGAAGGCAGCACACAATTCAGTCTTCCCAGATGCCTTCCAGGGGAGCATTTTATTCACTCCCTTATTGAATCTGCCCAAGTTTTGGATTTATTCTATAGTTCCAAAGGCTATGAAACTAGGTTTTGTCAGCCACCAAGAGCTGATCCTTCTCTCCGCATGCCAAGAGCTAATGTGGAAACCAGACTGCTTGTGTGTTATTGGACAGTGAGCACAGGAAGGTACCATAACCTGGAAGTAGAATCCACATATTAACGCAACCAGTGCATTCTCCACTTCCCGGGCCACAAGGCTTGGGAAGTCACATTAGACACGCTGAAGATCATGGGGTGACCTAGGGATCAGCGCAAGAGGAGTTACATGAATAAACTATCTAATAGCACCCAATTAAGATAGTCTTATGTGATTCCCAGCAAACAGCATGGACACAGTGCCAAAATTTCCCTCCGTGACTCTGCTTTCCTTTCTTCTTCAAATATATTTGAGCTCTATGGCTGGATTAAGATCAGTTGACTCTCAGAATCCTGAGAGCCATCCTGTCTCCTCACTAATCCTCTTGTGCCTATCTTAAACTTTAACTCTCAAAGGATAATCTTGTTTCCATATTTCTGAGTCCCCCCCAGGAAGTTCCTTGTAATCCTAAGTACTGGCAACAATGGTTTTACTTGAGAACAGACCAGTATAGTAGAATGAGCATAAAATCTACAGTCAAGAAATTGGAATTAAAAGCAGGCTCAGACACTTGAGTGGGATGGACCTCATCTTGTCATCTGCTAAGTGGAAATAAAATGCTCCTAACTCCTCCACTAGGGTAGTGGCAAGGGTCAAATGAGGTCAAAGATGTCATCAACTCCATATGACAAGCTAGTCATTATTTCTGTTCTTTTCTTTAAAGACTGGGAATAAGAAGGGTATAATTTTACTGTCATTAGGCCGTTCTTTCGTTGACACAAACAGAAAAACCACCTGCAAAATAGGAGGCAGTGTTTAACACTCAACCACTGAGTAGCCATCTTCCCTCCCAAACCAGCCACACCTCTTTTGCATCTGAACTCCTGGTCCCAGACTTCCCTAAAGGATATGTCTGAGGAAGCATCCAATTGGATGTATTTCCTGCAGAACTGTCTGGGGAGAGGTCTGATGCTTTTGCCCCATTTTGCATATAACTGGAGGTTCCAGTGATATGAAAGCCAAGAACTGGGTGGAGATTCATCCAGAAAATAGCCAGACTTTCTGGATACCAGAAAGAGTTCACTTGGGGTTGGACTGATTCAGCTGTCAAGCAGTAGCAGACACAAGGATTCCTTTTTAATGAGAGCTAACCAGCCCACCCCTCGTGGGGTATGAACAGCATGAGCAGTATTTGGCAGATGAATCTACCTACTGTAGGGTCATCCATCTGGGACCGCCTCGAACGCGGCCCAAAGAACCAGGAGGTCCTTGCAAAACATCCACCACCGTTAATTACGGGACACCGTGCTGTGGAAACCGAAGCAGATGTTGACTCCTGTTCTATAACCGTCTCTGACTCTCATGCCTCAATACTTCCTAACACTCACTCTTTGCTTCAACAAGACATATCTCCTGACTCTGATCTCCTCATGCCATGACTATTTCCTGCCTCTAGGTCTTTGCTCATGCTGTAATCTGTCAACAATTAGTAGTTGGGGGGCTGGGCAGGACCCAAGGGCCTTATCTGTAAGTCTCTAGTATCTAGTATGGTGTCCAGACAGAGAAGTAGTTCAGTGAATATCAGGTGGATGAATGAATGAGTGAATGAATGAATGAGTCAGTGAATGAATTAGTGAATGAGTAAGTGGATGAATAAGTAAAGGAATAAATTACTGAATGGAAGCCTGTGCTATCCTTCTTCAAATAATAAGCCAGTTGAACTCCTGATATCCTTGTTTTATTTTAGGATAGCCCAGACTGCATAGTTCTCATATGCAGGAAAATAGGTCAGTGAAACCTGGGGAATCAAAATTAGTTTCAGATTAACTGGGTTTAATTTCCAACCATTCAGTAATAGTCTAGCGGAGTCTAGTACCAGTGCTAAGATCTGGGTGCACAGATTTGGTATAAACTCCAAACAGTAACCTGTCCTGTTAAGGTGATGGGCTCTTTTTTTAAAAAAAAAACCTCAGGTGTTGTCTCCATGGAGCGTGACCCGGGTCAATCCACTTGTGTTCTCATGTCAGAACAGGGTCCATGGAGCCAAGAATGAAACCAATGCTTTTCAGGTACAGCTTCTCTTACAGCTGCTGTACAATATAAACAATCATTATTCTCCATTTTACTGCTGAGAAAGCTGAGTCTCCAAGAGATGAGGTGACTTGCCCAATCTTATCGCTAGTTCACAGATCCAGGGTCCAAATCCAGGCCAGTGTGCCTCTAGGTCCATGCTCTTCTATCCACGACTAGATATGGCTAGGCCAGTGGTTCTCAAACTTGAGATGTCTACAGGGCTTGTTAAAACCCAGATTGCTGGGCCTCTCCTCCAGATTTTCTGACTCAGTAGGTCTGGGATGGAGTCTGAGAATTTGCCGCTTTATCATGTCCCCTGGTGAAGATGCTGATGTTGGTCCAGGGATTATATTTTGAGAAACATTTGGCTACAGTAACAGAAAAGACTCTTAACTGTAGTTAACAGAAGCCAACTGAGCAAAAAAGGAGCATTTTATTACATGGATATCAGGGCATGTACTGATACCCAAAGGAAGGAATGCAATTGGGTCAAACAGGCCTGGAAACTCTATGTCTAGCTTTCATCCTCAGCTTCTGTTGGAAATTTTCTTCATTTTTCTCCTTATATTTATACCAGCTTCTGAATCTGCCCCTCCACCCCCCCGTCTAGTGATAGACCACATGGCTGGCAGCTTCCTCTAAGTTATGCCGTGCAGAGCAAGCAACCCAAAGAAAGACAGAATCTTCCTCACTGCCCCAGCCCCAAAGTTCCCAAGACTTGCTTGAGTGGGATGCACCCCTCTAGTCTAATCACCTGTGAGCAGGACACTAATGTGGACAGCATTGTACCAAGTGGCTACCAGAGCCCCATCACTGGATACAGATGGACAAAGAAGGCTAGTTTGCAGAGAAAGGAATTAGGTAGTAAACCCAGCGGCGGACCACTATGAGTGGGGTGTGATAAATGTGCATACAGAGAGGTAAGAAGTGAGAAAACTGTATTAAGCCAGAGTAGTGACCAGAACAGCCCGGTACAGTAGAATGAGCATAAAATCTCATTCTAGATGAAATCTCATGCTGCTGATGGTCTTTGGAAATAATGTTTTTCGCTGGGACTAGAAGAGACAGTAAATAGTAAATCCATCTGGTTTGCAAATTCTCTTAAATAAGTCTACACAGACAATTCCTAGGGCTGAATAGAGCCAATTCTGTTTTCTTACAAGGACAATGGAATGTGGAATTTCAGACCAGTGCAGCTGGCCAGGCTGGGTCAGGGAAAAGGCACAGATTACATTCATTAATGTTTTGCAAACCCACCCAGTCCCCCCCCCCATCACCACCCTTGCCTCTCTGTACCCCACCCTGCAAGGGAATAGCCTAAAAGTTGCTAAAAAGGGTTGAGAAGAATTTGAGGCAGACTGGGTCAGATGTTCAGTGAGGACTTCCCACGCGGGCACAGGCACCAGCCTGCTGCTGTGTTTCTGAGAAGCGTGCGCTGCCAGCAGGCTGCGTCCTGCCGAGTTAGGATCCCTGTCCTCTGGCAGCGCCTCTGAGTCCCTGCTTGCTGGGAATTCCCGTGATGGGAGTATGGTGAGGGACAGGTACCAGCAGCAGGCACCGTGGAAAGAGCACTGGATTTAGGGGTAAGCCTCAGTGGGTTCAACTTCTGACTCTGGCAAACAGAGAGAAGAGCCCAAGTAAGTCGCCTGAAGTTGGGCAACATAATAATCAGCATCCCTCTGATTCGCCAGCCTGCTAGGAATAGCAAATGTGATTGGCTGAGAGTATCACACATAAGGTCAGGAGGAGGCCACCACCGGCACATCTAATGTTTTTGTGTAAATCAGAAAAAGGCACCACTCACGCCATGCCAGTGCACGTGGTTTAGCAAGCTGAATGTGCACTGCATTTCTTCCCCTGAGCTACCCTTGCACAGGGAATACCTTCACAGTGGCCCTCGGGTCATGGAGCCCCCTTTCAGAGGGCCACGGAGTGGTCTCCATTGGCTTGGATGCTAGCAAGAGGTGAAGAGAGCTGTCAAGGCAGCTGTAACCACTGTCCCCCCCAATCCAAGTTAAAAACAGCCAGAATGAGCAATCCCCATCTAGAAACCCACCCTCGCTCCAATGGAGACAGGTGGAGGAAAGAGCCACAAATCTGCATTCACTGACATCCTTCACTGGAAACATCTACACCATCAAGAAAAAACAAAGTTTTCTAGAAGCTTCAAACTGGCTGGTGTGAATGTACGTATTTTCACAAAACTCCTTCCAGCATCTCCTTTCCTATACCTTACTCTGGGAGGCCTGTACTTACCGTTCCTTCCATTGCCAGGTCTATACCACATGAGTAGAGGTTTGGTGTTGAACAGCATGTATGAGCCACATTTTCGGAGCCACCAGAGTTCATAAACACAAGTTAACCCTACTTATCCTTTGCTTTCTGCTTTTTGCTAGAATCCTATTTTTCTTTGATTACTTTTTTTCTGCTTCTGTCTAAAACTCTATTAACCCTGTGTTCCTAGTCAAGTTTATATTTTGCCTCAGTGCTCTGCCTGCTTCTGTTGAGCCGCAGTGCCTGAACTTCTCATGCATGGAACCACAGGGAAAGGGGCGGGCAGAGCCCCTTGGTTTCTGTGTGCCTAGTCCTCAAGTATGTGTCTTTTTCTCTCTCTCCAACCTCACTCCACGCTGCTCCTGAAGCTCCTAGATTCTAATTCCATGGCCCACTTTACATTTACATCTTCATCTTGCCTCATGAACTTGACCCTCTACCTGCTCCCCCCAGCAAGAGATGTTGAGATCACCTCTCAGCTAACAAGATTCTGGTTCTCCCCTCCCAGCCTGAACTGTTTTAGGTAAATACTTCTACTGGTTTGCCTGTGCTCTGGGGCTTCCCACATTCATCAACCCCACCCCTCGTGAGTTATATACCCAAAAGGCCACCCAGACTCAGGAACCAGAAAAGAGTAAGTGGCACTAAGAGGAAACCCAGTGAAGTCTGGAAGGAACAGAAAGGTGCGCTCATGCTCTTCGTGAGGGGAAAATCCCAGTCATCCCACTTGTAAAGAAAGGCACCGTGAACTTCTCAGGAATGGAGTCTGAACCTCATATGAACAGACAACTGGGGAAAGCTCAGGGATGCCAAAAGGGAGTTTCAGGAGGCTCAAAAGAGCTGTAAATACAGTTCATAAAGTGTCAAGTGAAAAATCAATATAGGTTCTCATTAAAGTTAATGATCAGTTAATACTTCTGGGATTAGGGGGGCACCTGGGTGGCTCAGTTGGTTGGGCGTCCGACTTCAGCTCGGGTCATGATCTCACAGTTCGTGAGTTTGAGCCCCACACTGGGATCTGTGCTGACAGCTCAGAGCCTGGAACCTGTTTCAGACTCTATGTCTCTCTCTCTCTCTGCCCCTCCCCTGCTCACACTCTGTCTCTGTCTCTCAAAAAATAAATAAATGTTAAAAAAATTAAAAAAAAAAACCTTCCAGGATTAGGTTGCCTATATCTGCATGTCTTTCTTAAATTCCCGAATGTTTCTGAAATCTGGAGGTCTACCTGCTTCCAGGCTTGTTCCACTCAAATTCACCCCCAAGTAGCCAGGGGGCTTGCCACTTGTCTGCTAAGAATCCATCATGGGTGAAGCTCCGTGCATCCTTGGTCTGCACACGAGGCCCTGCAGGACCAGAGCTTGCCTACTCACCTGGGTAGACACCATCCCCATCACAGGACTCTTTAAGGCACAGCCTCTATCTTCTTCATTCTTGTGTCCCTATCACCCAGAGTTACCCCGACACATAACAGACATTCCATAAACAGACTGTATCCATTCACTAATTAATAGCATGGACAAAGTGTTCCTGATTGGGACCTAATCCCATTTATTTAAACTTCTCTTCTTTCTGTAAAGAAAAAAATGAAGTGACATCACTGAGCTTTCAGCCACCGAACTGCAGCAGCCCTGGACCCTGCGAACGTAGTCCCCAGGGCTGCGGGATTAGGCGGCTAGGCTGGAGCTCCCTCCGCAGCCCGTGTCGGCAAGGCTGAGTCCCTGAGCACGAAGCCTGCCCTGGTTGGAGAGGTGGAAAATAGCTAGTAGCCACTGAGAGCCTGCAGCCAAGGAGCTGTTTTTCTAGTCTGAACCCACACACCCAGACAGTCCCGAGAGATCCTGAGGGTAAATGAATGTCCGCTTACACAGGAACTCGACTCCCTGTGGGGGCCATCCCAGCACCAAGCCCTCCCTGGTCTTGCTCCCCGGCACCCGGTGGTCTGACGCCTACTTCCTCTACCACGTTCCACAACAATGAGGTCTCCTGGCACCCCATCTAGCTTCTGTTTCCCCTTGGTTTTGTTCCGGAATGCCTCATGGAAAGGTTCTACTTCTAAGTTTTCTCCCAAGAGTGGGGGACTCTTTGCTGTTCAGCAAAGCCAGCATCCTTGAGTGCGCTCGGCAGGCTGCACTGCAAGGGTTCTCTCAATGGCTCTTGGCAGCACGAAGCGGCCGTACTAGCTGTCTTCCCACCACAGACCCTCCTTACATCCCTGAGGTCCAAAATAGCCCAGAGTGGAGGCATGAAGCAAAGGTCAGAAGCACCCCAAGGACAAGCTGGCACTTGTCTTGTCGACCCCATGACATTTCTGCTAACTTGGGACCCTTTGTCAAAGGAAACTTCTCTTGCAGGCAGCTGCGCTGAGGGCGCTGGGGAGAGGCTGTCTGTACAGTAGAAAGAGCAAGGACTGTGACACCAGAAGGTCCAGCTTTGGCTCGCTGCATCCAGCTATGGGGGCTCTGACAAGCCACGAAGCTTTTTGGAGCCTCTTTTGCTGAGAGCCCATGAGGTCAGTTAGATCTGAATCTGCCGCATACGGAGCAAGGAGAGACCATGAGAAGAGTGCCTTCACTGAGCGCCAGATTCTTCATCCATGAAAGCCAGACCAAAAATACATTCCCCCTTGGGGAGGAGCACTGGGTGTTGTAGGTGAGCAATGAAACACGGGTATCTTCCCGCACAACCAAGAGCACACTGTATACACTGTATGTTAGCCAACTTGAAAATAAATTATACTAAAAAACAAAAAACAAAAAAACTTCCCCTTTAAATCCTCTCAGCAATTTCCTGAAGCTCAGAGAAGTTAAAGTGCTTTCCAAGGTCACATAGGTAATGAGGCAGAACCAGGATGGAGCTCAGCTCTAATTCCCACATCCCATGTCCCGAGCCGCATCCCTCCAGAGCAAGTAAGACACACACAAAGTCTCTGCTTGGAGCCAACTCGAGTCTTTGAGAGAAGTTATGTTTACATCTCAAAATATGTGCCTTGTGCCCATGAGTCTAGTAGGAACTGCTTAGGCCGGGTGAGACACAGGGGCTGGGCTTTGAAGAATCGGCTCGATGTGCCCCCTTTACCCTTGACTGCCAGCAAACTTGATCAGGGTGAGTGGTCTCCGGCAGCAACAGGAAGGGCTTGTGAACACGGGTGCCGTCTGCACTTCCCTCACCTGCCCACGGCCTCCTCCTCCCGTCTCAGCTTTCCCTTCGCTTCACTACTCTTGACGTGAAGTGTACTTTATCTCACAGGTTGGAGTGCCTCTGTGTAAGTAAGACGCCTTCACGCATTTTGCAACAAGGCACAGAGTGGGGCAGTTCCCTACACCACGCCTACATAAGTGTAGACACTGCTGGGCCAGCGACTGGTTTCAAGCCTCACTTTTTGTGAGGCCCCTGCCTGGAAGGCCCTCTCATCCCTGCAGCTGGGGCCACTCGCACTCCCCAGCCAGGCCTCCAGGTTCACTAATGAGGGACACTGAGGAGCCCAGACGTGGGCAGTCAGGGTCTGGAGGATCAAGCAGGTCAGCCTGCTGAGCTCACGATTTCAGTGAAGGTGCTCATGGTGCTTCTGCTGGCCACTGTCAGAGCCTTGGTCCTCACCCGTCCCTGTGCCTACCCTCTGCTGAGGCTTCCCACCCAGCCCCCAAGTTCCTCCAGGATTGGGCCTTTGGTCTCACCAGACCCTGTCCTGCAGCCAACCCCAAGGCCTAAAGGCGTGAGCACAACGTGGGGCAACTTGGAGGTAACTGAACTAAGACTGCACTCAGATTTGACCTTTCAAATCAGTGGATGAGAACAGAAATATGCAAAGTCACCTGAAAGACGTAGATGGGCTCCCAGCCAGGAGAGGTCGAAAACCCCCATGACTTCTAAAGGAAGGCGAGTCACACTGCAAGGGAACCGGCCAACCGTTTCAACTGAGAAAAAGACAAGGTTACAAAGTCAAACCAAAGGACACTCCCTATGGAGAAGAGTTAGCTGAACAACTTCTAGCATTTACAGCCCCGCTGGCAGACTGCCCCTACTGTGCGGTAAATAATTGACCATCTTATGAAGATGTTATAGGTACCTATTTCTCCTTGTTCCTATTTCGTGCCTACCACACAACCTTGCACCTAGGGGCTAGTTTTACCGGTAGGTCTGCTTTCAGGGAAAGCATGAGCTTATTATGCCAATGAGAACATTCCATGCCTGTAACCTTGAATTAGCAAGTTACATGAACAATTGGGCTTCTGAGACCTCCTTCAATCTCATTAACAGTCTCCCCTTGAGTCAAAGATACACTGCCAGAGATCTCACGAAGTAGATGTCTACGTCTGGAAGCCGGCACAGTTGTGGAGAATTCGCCAAAGGCGTAATTGACAAACTGTGAAACCCTTTGGTAGTCAAGCAATTGGGGATCATTGGGTAGCACATGCAGCTGCCAAAGAGAGCTTTCTTTCCTACATGTGAAATTCCACTTCTCTCCGATCCTCCTGAGGCTGCCATCCGCAAGAGTGCCCGGCTGTTTTCCTACCTCTGTCCCCTATTGGGATGCCGGTCCACCCCTCTCCCCACACACCCTACTCACCCTGGTGGATTTCTAGGCACCTGTTCTCTCGACTGCCCACCACAGTCCCTGGGGACCAAGCACACCTTGGCGGGACTCACCCTACCCCTGTGCAGTAAGGCCAGACTCTAACCACCAGCCAACACCCCACTGGTGAGAATGATTACCAGTACCCAATCCCTCTCCGTGCAACCTGTCCCACTGCCTAACGAAGGCACAGCCACGCCTTCCCACCCACATGGCTCTCTGGCCACTGCTACCCCACCCAGCTCATACAGGAAATAGAAACGTGTCTCCTCGGGTAACTAACATGTTAAAAGTGTTCGTTCCCTACTATACAGCACTACTCAAACTGGACCAAAAAACAAAACAAAACAAAACAAAACAAAAAAACAAGAAGATAGCACTGGAAAAACATAGATTTACTAAAATAGATATGTTGTGTTTGGCTATCCAACTGGCAGAGATCTTTTGATATCACTTGTTGAGGGAGCAGGGAAACAGGAATGTTCACCCCCTGCTAGTGGGAATTAAAATTTTTTACAACTTTCCAGGGGGATGACTTGACAACACAGTATATCGAAATGTCTTTAAAACTGAAATGTACTTTAAATCAGCAAATGCATTTTTAGGGTTCTTCCTAGGGAAGTAAGGACGTATACACAGATTGAACTGCAGAGAGGCCCACTGCAGCACTTTTTAACACTAGCGACAAACTAGGTCAAACTAAATACTTAACAGAGGATGGGTTAAATGAATGGCACGTTCGTGTAACCAACTACTAGGCAGCCATTTTTAAGTTATACAGAAACGTATTTATAGATGCAGAAAGATGTTTACAACATACTTTTTGAGAAGAAAAATAGGTTATAAATATATACACGGGGGAAAAGTCTGAAAAGACATACCAATGTGACAATAATCTTTATTTTGGGATGATAGAATTAATGGGTAATTTTTATTTTTCACTTGTTTCAGGATTTTCTCATTTTTAGGCAGTAAATATATTACTTAAGTGGCAAAAGTAAATAAATAAATAAAATTTGGGGTTTTTTTCAAGGGTATGGACTTCATACTCACACTGACTCAGGTTCAAGTCCCAGCCAGACAACAGATCAGCCTGTGACCACGGAGACATTACTTACACTCCCTTCACCTCGGTTTCCTCATTTCCAAAAAGCCAATACCAGCACCTTCCTCATGAGGCATTTGCAAGGATTAAATGAGGAAACATAAATAAAGCGCCGGCAGTAAGTAGACACTGATGACATTTTTCCCTTCCTTCCCGGATGTCCAAAAATACCTCAGAACAACAATCACAAAGGCGAGATGGTCAAACACGCACCTAATTATGTAAAGTGTAGTTTGAAAACCTAGGAAAGACTCGTATTTAATGCTCCAGGCTTAATTTTTTCGGCTCTGATCTCCCCAAGCCTGCACAGAGCTCCCACAGGTTGGCAGGTCAGCCTGGCAATCCGGGTGGAATTCGGCAGGCTGTGTTACCCAGCCCCAGCAGCAGGGGGGGCCGGTCTCCATCCCGTGTCTAGAGACAGCGGGCTGCACCCACTGGCCAGCAAGGGACACAGCTCGTGGAAGGCTATCCCACCAGACTGACTGCAGACATTGGGACCCTCCTCTCTCGCTCCCAGCTGCCCCTATCTTGATCCGGGTTCCATCCATGTCCCACTCTTACCATTCTAGACGTGAGCCTCCTGGTTCAAGAGTCTAGCTATCAGGAATCCAGCTCAGCTTCTCATTCATTCACTCTCCAAACTTGATGCCTCCCTAATGGATACAAAGCTCTGCACTAGGATATGAATCAGAGACAGACCCTGCTCTGGGGGCCTCACAGTCTGGGGGGAGAACTGGCAGGTAACACTATATGCTGTGGTATAGTGACTGTTAATATCATACTTGTAAGCACTTGTTCTAGACTTTTAAAAACATTTATTGGGAGTGCCTGAGTGGCTCGGTCAGTTTAGCGTCCAACTTCGGCTCAGGTCATGATCTCACAGTTTGTGGGTTCAAGCCCTGCATAGGGCTGTGTGCTGACAGCTCAGAGCCTGGAGCCTGCTTCAGATTCTGTCTCCCTCTCTCCACCTCTCCCCTGCTCGCACTCTATCTCTCTCTCTCTCTCAAAAATAAACATTAAATTTTTTTAACATTTATTGATTTGTTTAATAACAATTCCACTACATGTTAAACTAAATAACATTTTAAGTGAAAAAATCTATATAAAAATTAGCAAGAAGAATGCCATAGTTTCACATATTTACAAATCTCTTTAATGTCTGATTTATTAGCATAGAGGTGGATTTCTGTATCCTTTTTTTTTTTTAAGTTTATTCATTTTGAGAAAGAGAGAGTGCGAACACATGTGCAAGTTGGGGAGGGGCAGAGAGAGAGAGGGAGAGAAAGGGAGAGAGAGAGAATCCTCAGCAGGCTCCACACTTTCAGTGCAGAACCCAACTCGGGGCTCAAACCCACGAACCATGAGACCAAGACCTGAGCCAAAAGCAAAAGTCAGACACTTAATCAACTGAGCCATCCAGGCGCCCCTCCTCTTTTTTTTTTTTTTAAGTAGGCTTCACACCCACCCTCTTTTGCATTCAGCCTATGGTGATATGGTATTTGGTTCTGTGAAAAGTTAAGCTGGGGACAGCAAAAATTTTAAGAGCTTATTTGTGGGGTACTGACGGTGCAGAGCCTGCTTGGGATTCTCTTTCTCTCCTTCTGTCTCTGCCTCTCTCTCTCCTTCTCTCTCTCTCTCAAAATAAACAAATAAACTTTAAAAAAATTTTTAAAAGAAAAAGAAGAGCTTATCTGAGTAAAACTCCATTTGAATCAGGCAGCACCGAACCAGTAGTGGTTATACGTGCTCCCCTGGCAGGAGCTCTTCTGGACTTTCACAGAGAAGACAAGGAAGCAAGGCTGGGGAATTACTGGGTCGGCTGTAGCTTAGGCAGTGGTTGCCTTATTTCGGAAAGCCCATTTGGCTGTGACTGATTGTCCTTGGGTTTTGATTCCTTAAACTTGAGGCATTTACATTTTGGCTTAAATTTAAGTTTCTTAAACTTGGGCTTAAATTTTGGTTTGCTTGCCTAGGATACAAAGGGATTCGAACAACCTTAGCCTAATGGCCTCTTTGTTTAATCAGTTCAACGGCTGAAATATAAGAAGACGTGAGGGTGGCAAAGGAGGGCCTATTTTAATAGGCTTTTCGGGTAACCGTGGATATTCTTCTTTGATAGTATACCAACACTCAACAGGCAGTGGTTTCTTAAAGGGTAGCATCTGACAGCTCACAGTGGAGGATATGAATCTTCCAAAATTGTCATTTTTAATTTGTACTCTCGAATATGATCTTGTTTTCTGTGAAGTGACGGCCCCCAAAAATCTGCCAACTACCCAAGTCTGATAACCACAGCGTGTGTTATCAGTCGTTCTTTAAAGGGAATATTGTGTTCTGAGAAAAAAAAAAGTGGCTAGCTCAGTTCCCAACTCAAACAACTGTGCCAGCTTGCTTCCTTGAGCGTGCCAATGTACTGTAGTGGGCAGCAGAAATATCTTATGGGTACTTCCCATTTCATCACACAAAGCTTTAAGAAAATAAGCACTCAGGGCACTTGGGTGGCTCCTTTGGTTAAGCAGTCAGCTTCAGCTCAGGTCATGATCTCATGGATCATGAGTTCAAGTCCCGCATCGGGCTCTGTGCTAACAACTCAGAGCCTGAAGCCTGCTTCAGATTCTGTGTCTCCCTCTCTCTCTCTGCCCCTTCCTTGCTCACGCTCTCTCTCTCTCTCTCTTAAAATAAATAAACATTTAAAAAAAAAACTTTTTAAATAAGTACTCAGGGTTGAAATTTAATAAATTTGGTCCCTTTTACTGCTTCACCAAGCACACTCTGAAAACTGGCTTTTGGTGTTTTTTTCTCTTTGTTTACCGCGCACGTGCAGTGGTGAGTCACACAGTGATTACTACTGTAGTCTGGTACCACTGCCTTGATGTGTACAAAGACACCAGCAGTTTTACCCACTGCTGCCTGTGCCCCATCAGTTCAAACACTAACTCCATGAAAAGAGAAAAGAAAATCTCAGTAGGAGGACAAAAATAATTGTGATCTCGTGGACCCTTGACAGTGTCTCAGCTTCCTCCAAGGCTCTCAGACTACACTTCAAGAGCTGCTGCTTTCTAAGACACTACCCGGGATCAACCTGGGGCTGTATGAGCTTCTTCCTTCAGGTCAAAGTTTGGATTGAAACCCTGCCCTGAGCTTCATGACTGTAACAACCCGCGTGGCCCTGGCCAGCCCCTTCCCCCAGCCTCCAGGAGTCAGCCCCAGTCCCTTGACCCCCAGGTTCCGACTCGGATGCACCACTCACCACTGCTCGTCATCCACCTACAGACAGGGAGGGGAACTCACATGCCCCGAGCCCTGACTGTGTGCCAGGCATGACATTATCTAACTTAATTGTCACGACACTCCTGTGACGTAGGTATTACCGCCCCCATTTTGCCGGTGAAGAAACTGAGGCTCAGGGAAGCAGGATTCCCGCACAGATCTGTCCGACGTGATAGCGAAGCCTTGCGCTGCCTTCTGGTCCGTTCTCACAGTCTCATCCCCACCCCCGGTCTGGACTTCCTGCCCTTCGGGTCCGCCTGCTGGGGAGGTTCCAGCATGCCTCACGACCAAAATTTCCTGAAATGAGAAAATTCCCAGCACTGGCAGTTTTAATCATCCAGTGTCTGAATTCCTAACGTTCACAAATCACTCAGATGTTGGAAACTATGAGGCACATCAGTCTCCGGAATAGAAAATTGATAAAGTCTGCGCTGAGTTCACTTCTGCCGGTGTCTGTAGTGCGTGAGCACAGGAGACGAGGCCCTCCTCTGGGGAGCACTTCCAACCAGAGCTGACGGTTTGTCGTCTCTGTCTTTGTACTGCTCACAGGAGTTGACATCCTTTGGCCTCTTCCTCGGTGCCAGGGGGCTCCCTGGAAAAGCCAGAGCCCATTCAAACAAGCCACAAAACAACTCCCCAGGATGTGACCAGGATAAGAATCACATCCTAAGACTCAGCTTCAGGAAAGTTCATCTCAAAATAAACCCAGAGCTGAAGTAAATAAAGCATTAGGATTATTTTGGGAGAGCAATTTAACAGAACCAGAGAAAGGGGAAAAAAAAAAAAAAAACAACGAAAAAACAAACAACTATTGTCCCCAGCCTTTGTTCAGACATTCTGCGTTTCTGGTACGTCTTGTTAAGTGGTGGTTGCATATCTGACATTGATGCAAGGGGGAAATGACCCATGTTTATGAAAATTATACCATCTCTTCTGAGGGGAAGGGTGTCCTTTAAGCACTGGTTTGAGATAGGGCAGAGAGTCTGATGAGGATTCAAGGTTGTGTTGATTCAAGCTGGAAGAAACATGTAATTTGTGCAAAAGAACCAAGTCAACGGCAGCTAAGGAAGAACGGCGCTGAGCACGTACCAAGGGGACCCTGGAGGGCCGGCTCCCAGGGGGAGGGGAGGCCGCAGACAGAAAGCATGATTCCTCAGGAGAAGAAAGAGCGCGCGGCATAAGGAAGGGCAAAGCAGCTGGTAGAATGGACGCCAGCGGAGCCTTCGCTCACACGCTCCACCAAAACAAACAGGTTGTTCTATCAGAGCGTGACCATGATCTTCCTACAATCGCTCCTTCTTCCGATATTTAACAAGTCGACGGTCCTTGGCTAAGCGCTGGGAATGTCTCAGTGATGACAACACCACACCGCCTGTGCCCTCAAGGAGCTTCAAGGCCAGTGGGCAAAACGGACTTGTGAACCAGCTAGGATGGGAAAATAACAGTGCTCTTAATTCAGATGGGGAAGCAGGTGCACCCAGGACGCTTCCTCGGGAAGATGGTGGTTGACCTATTTCAACTCCCAGCGAGGACGGTGTGGGGAGGGGTTTGACAGATGGAGGTGGATGTTGATGGTCAGCCTGAGTACTCCCAAAGATACCAGGCGTCAACCTTCTTCAGTCTGTGTTATATCCCTCCACTTAAATCCTTCAGAACTGGTACAACTTCTTTGGTCCTTAAACGTGATAAGCAAGAAATGATCATATTTAACTTAGGAAAACCACATAATCTTGTAGTGTTTCGGGTGTGGGGGGCACACGGATCTGGGTTTGAATTCTGCCTCTGTACTTACTAGTTGTGGGCAAGGTGCTTAACCTCCTGGAACCATATCTACCTCACAGGGACGTTGTAAGAAATAGATGAAGCAATTAGAGTGCCTGGCACATTCTGTCTCTGAGATCAAGTAGCCACTTCTCAAATATCCCTCAATTTCGTGTATTACTTTCTCTCCCCAATGCCGCGACCTAATCCAGGCTGTCATCTCTCTCCTGGACTACGGGACAGCCTCGGCGCTCCTGTCCCTGCTTCCTATCTTGTTCCCCTCCGGGCCCCTTCTTCACACAGTCGCTAACAATGCTTTCAGGTACATATGCATCCATGCCTTTCCCCAGCGTCAACCCCTCCACAGCTCCCCTTGTCCTCAGGGTTGAAACCACAGTGGCTCTCAGCACCTTCATCATCTGACCCTGCTTACCTCCCACCCTGCTCTGCCCCACACTGCCCGATCACACTCCAATTCACTTTTGCCTCCAGAATTTGGGTGTGCTTCCTTCTGCCTGGACCACAGTCCCTGCTGCCTGCCCTTTCCTCCAGGCTAATGTTCTCCTTCCCAATGCTCTAGGCTTCTATCCTTTCAGGAAGCTCTCCATGACTCTTCCTCTATGGCAAGGCTGGATCTGGTGCCCCTTTTTTGTGCTCCCATAAAGCCACTTCCATGTTTTCCCCATTGCCCTATTCTATTGTAAGCTAGTCCTCTGTAGCGATTGTTAAATAGTCATTTCTTAGGAGCAAGTCTTGTACTTTCTATCCCCACTATCTGGCCTGTTTTAAATGAATGAACAATCTCACAGCTAATGAATGGCGGAAATGAGATTAAAACCCAGGGCAGTCTAATTCCTAAACTCATGGGTTCCCCCCACCCCCAGTGAAACCTAACTAAAGACAGGTAGTGCTATCCCCTCCCCTCCCCTGACCCCCTCCCCTCAACCCCTCCCCGCCCCCCTGCGACAAACACATTCTATAGCCTCTCTACTAGGTGTGGACTCACTTTCTGCCGGGAATGCATATCTCCACTGCAGACTGAGGCTCTGTCTGTATTGTGCAAAATTATTATTCTCAAGGAAATCACTCAACCCACTGATTTTGGTGAAAACATTTTGGAGTGACAGTGATAACAGGGGGCTTTCCTGAGCTTAGGACATTGGTTTTGGGGAGTGGCAAACACCACATTGCAACTCAGTTCAGGAGAAAATTCCTGGAAATTTGAGCAAGCCTGTTTGTTTCTTACTCATTAAGTGCATTGGGCCAACTCTCATTCTTTTGTCAATATTTGCGGACTGAAAACATGACAAAGTGCTCTCTGTGCTGGTCAAGACGTGGCTACTGATTGATAGGACTAGGGACAAAAATCCCCTGGGAACAAAAAAGAAGTTTCATGACTGGCTATAGAACAACTTTTTCCCATTTTGGAAGGTTCCACCACAGGAGGGGAAGAGCACATGTGTCGGCTAAACACGGCACACTCTCCCCTTCTCTATCCACCCAGAATTATTTGAGTCCAGAACACAAAGGGACTTGTGTGTCATATAAGGAATTTGGATGTACATACTATTAATGCCAATTATTGAGGATCTTCATTACGGTAGATACATTTATAATGTATCTCTATAATCCTGAAAGCTAAAAATTTATACAACCATATTGTGGATTTGGAAAATGATGTACAGGTGTTAAGACCCGTGTCATCGCCATTCAACTGCTAAGTGACCAGATTCAAGTCTGTCCTTTCTGCTCTGCCTCACCTGCCTCCCTCTTTCCGGGCCCAGTCACCATCATCTCTTTTTGGACTTACTCCAAATAGTTCTCCCAGCTTCCTCTTTTTCCCTCCTCCAATCGAGAGAGATCTTTAAAAATGCAAACCAGTTAGGTCAACCTTCCTGAAATCTGCCTGAAATCTTCCCACTGTAACAGGGGTTGTCGCTGCTTCCCAGCATCCATCCTGCCCGTAATCCTGTGGTTTGGAGAGCCTGGTTAGCTCATCTGGGGAGTCCCATTAGCCCTGCTGCAGGAATTGGTAATCCAGGCCTTGCATTCTCTTCGCTGCAAGATTGAGCAAGGTGTTAGGAGAGGCCATTAGACAGAAGCTCAGCAATGATATTCTCTTCTCATTCTGGGACTGTCTCTCTGTCCCTGTCCATGTCTCTGTCTCTGTCACTGTCTCTTTCTTTCTCCAGAACACGAATGAAAATGCACAGCCTCTGTGCCTGCGGGAAGCCATCTTGGAGGGAGGCACTAACCTACATGAGAGGAGCATGACCCAAGGGAATCACAGAGACAGAGTTGGAGCCTTGGCTGTACCACATCTGAGGACTCGCCACCTTTCACCCTTTTAGTTATGGTCTGCCAATAAACCCTCTTTATTATTCAAGCCAGCGTGGGTTAGTTCTCTGTAACCTGCCACAGAAAGTCTCCCGAGTGGTTCAAATGCCTCCCAGGGCACTTTGAATTACATCCAGATGCCCTACCTTGGTATTTAAGGCCCACTAACCTCCAACATCAATGAGAGGTGAGGACTAGACTTTTATCTACCCTGGTACTGCCAGCCCCTCACATCAGTCTAGCACATAGCAGCACTCTAAAAAAAAATTTGGTTTTGGAGCCTACGAAGCCAAGTCTCTCTCTAGTACATTATCTGCTTGCCGGAGGCAGGAAGTCCCACCGGGGTCCCGCTACACCATATGCTGGACCCACCTCTCTGCAAGTCAGCTGCATTTTGCTAGACATCAGTTTTATTAGACATTCAGCTCCCCCGTCAGTGTCCTCGGGGAGACCACCATCAGGGAGGGCTTGGCCCTTCTGAATGTGAGGATGTCGAGCTGTGCCTCTGATTGCCAAACACTCCAGGAGGAGGCAGCATCCCAGCAACGCCCAAGCTGCAGACTGTGTGAAAGCACCTTCCCCTCACCTCCCCTTCCTTCCTTGCCTAAGGAGAACCTCTGCAACAGGCTGGAATTCCCACGAGTAAGTGGGGAGGGGACTCCTGGCCATCATGATCCGGGCAGCAATGAATGTGGCCAGCGGGGCACACAGAACATCCAGGTGTGGGTCAGAGGGACATTTTATTCCTTTTGCTTATCTAGCCAGCAGGCCCTTCCTGCCTTAGGCCCTCTGCGCTGCTGCTTCCTCTGCCTGGTCCCTCAGTTACTCTACTCTCCGACCAACTTGGTCCTAGTTCTCTGCAGACTGTTTATCAATAACTGATTTTACTTTCCTGTGTGTTTATTTTCCTCTGTCCCTCCTTCCCAAACATAAACTCCAGAAAAGCGGAGACCTTGACTGTCTGCCTCGTCACCACATCTCGGGTATCAAGAATCCCCTACTACACACACGTTATCAATGAACAGTTGGCCTGCCCCCTTCCAGACACCCACCTCCTTAAACCACTGACTTTGTCTCATTAGTTAGGCATCATTCGTTTGACTGATTGATTGATTGGATTTATTTTTAATTTTGAGAGAGAGCAGGGGAGAGGGGCACAGGGAGAAAATGAGAGAATCTTAAGCACGCTCCACACTCCGCACAGAGCCCAACTCAGGGCTCAGTCCCACAACCCCAGGATCATGACCTGAGCCGAAATCAAGAGTCAGATGCCCTGCCAACTGAGCCACCCAGACACCCCAGTTAGGCATCATTCAAATACGACCTCCTCGAGGAGGCCGCCAACCCCGCATGTAGAGTGACCCCTTCCCCCAGAACTGCTTTCTGTTAAGACATGTGTGTATTTTCTTTCATAGCTCCGATTATCACACATAAAATTATCTCATGTGTTTATATTTACTTGTTTGTTATCTGCCTTCTCAAATGAATGTAACTTCTCTATCATTCCCTGTGGAATCTCCAAAGGCAAGATCACTTCCAAACATTAAGTAGGTGCTCAGTGAACTTTTACAGAAGGAATGATGGGAAGGAAGGAGAGAGGGAAGGAGGGAGGGAAGGAGGGAAGGAGGCAGGGAGGGAGTCTCCAAGAGGCTTTAGAACTGGTGGATATGAGGAGATAAAGCAAAGAAGGAATCAAAGTTGATTTTAGAAAACTCCGTGAGGTCCACAGGGCAGGTTTTGCTACATGAAGAAAGCATAGGTCAGCCATGTTGTGACTATCTCAAAACAGCACGTCTGGTGAAGTTCAAATTCGAACCCAAATCTCCCTGATCCATTTTCCAGTTCCCTTTCTCCCAAACTGTGCAGCTTTTCTGCTTAAAACTTATCTACATGCAGTTTAAAGGAGCAACAATCTCCCTTACCCCCGTCAGCACAGATTCTCCAGAGGTGGAGACTAGCTATTTGAGAAACCGTAACTGAATCTCTTGGTTTGTTTGTCTTCACAATGCTTCAATTAAACCACTTTAATGAGGCACAAGCAGCCAATACCAGTCTAATATAAAAGTCTCTCCATGCCTTTGTGCTACAGCCAGGTCTCTGGCTTCTCTCTCTCAATTATTACCTTAACCATGCCCTGGAGACTGAAGGAGCCCGTTTATTTTGACTGGGAGATTGTTAAACTGCAGGAGGCAAATCTGAGACACTGCCAGGCTGTGATTTCCATTGCTCCACATGGCCACGGGGTGCTGAGAATAGCCAAGGCCGCTCGCTTCCTGCTGGAGAAGGAAATGGCAGTTTCCTCAACTCCTGGGACATTACTTCCTCTCTGGTGCCTAGCTCCGTGTTAACCCATTAGACAGCCTCTTCCCACCCCAAGCCCCCAGGGACCTGGCCCAAGCCTGTAGAAGACATCCTGTTTCCCCTAAGGAAGTAGCCCAACTTGAAGGGGCCTCTCGGGTATTGAGTGAGGGGTGGGTAGGTAGTGGGGCAGGAAGACAATGACCAGTAGTAATAATAGCGTTATCCAGTGTCAGCGAAGTACTAAGCCCCCACCCCACCCCCTTGTCCTGATACTCAGAGATCTAAGTAAACTTGACCTAAACTCTCACTGGCCTTTGATAGTCCAAAGTCATCAAATATAGAAAACTCAGTCCTTTTCTTGTTTGTACAGAAAATAAGCTCACACCACACATTCCAGGATTTTAGAAACACTGCAGTGGAATTTGAGTGGTCACAGGGCACCGACATACTTCTTGGCAAGTAGTCTCATGGAGACGGCTCTGGAGCCAAGCTTCCTGGGTTCAAATCCTACTTCATACACCCTATCCCTTCTTAACTGTATGCTATTGGGCAGGTCAAGTTCTCTGGGCCTCAGTTTTTTCCTCTCTTTCCTTCTTTCTAGGGAAATAATGGTACCTACCTCATCAAGATTTAGTGAGATAAACCACTTAGAACAGATAAAGCATTTGGCACAATTCAGTACTCAATAAATGTTCATTATTGTTTTATTCTGCTTCCTCCTCCCCTTCAGAAGAAAAGGAAAAAAAAAAACCTTTCCTTGTCTCATAAAGAATAATGGTGCCCCTTCTCTGAAACCTTGGCATCAGCCAGAATCCATGCCCTTGAAAACTTTAGCTCCTATGGGAACCAGCCTTGTCAGGCATTCCTCTGAGTGCTCTCCCTGTAAGCCATTTGAGTGAATAAAAATGTCTCAATCTCATTATCATTTATTACCATTTAATAGCAACCACTTAGTAAATAATGTTTTATGGTATTATTCCACTTTTTAAATAAACTTCATATGTTAGGATAGTTTTAGATTTACAGGAAAATTACAAAGAGAGTACAGAATTGCCATCTATCTCACACTCGGATCCCCCAAGTATTAACATTGTACCATGAATGTGGTACATTTGTTACAATTAATGAGCCAAGGTTGATCTATCATATTAACTGATATGTCTGTATTTACTCAGACATCTTTGTAGTTTACCTAATGTCATTTTTAGGTTTCAGAACCCTATCAAGGATAACATACTATATTTAGTTGTCTTGCCTCCTAGGGTTGTCCTGGCTGTGGCAGTTTCAGAAGCTTTCCTTGTGTTTGATGACCTTGACAGTTCCTTGTGTTTGATGACCTTGACAGTTTTGAGGAGAACCCGTCAGGTATTTGACAGCCTGTCCCTCAGTTAGCCATTGTCTGATGTTCTTCTTACAACTTGAGAGACTGGGTTTTGAGAAGGAACTTATAACTTGAGAGACTGGGTTTTTGACTGCAGAAACCAAGTGCCATTTTGACCATATCATATCACCATTTACCAATATAACTTATTGTTGATGCTGACCTTTAACACCTGGCTGAGGTAGTGTTTGCCAGATTTCTCCACTGTGAAGTTACTCTTTTTTTTCTCCCTTTCCATCCTATACTCTTTAGAAAAAAAATTGCTATATGCAGTCCACACTTGAGTGAGAAGCTGTGGGGAGGTGAACTCCTTGATGGCAGAGAATCTATATAAATTACTCAAAATTCTCCTATACGAGAAATTTGTATCTTCTCCTCCATTGATTTATTTATTCAATCATTTGTCTATTCCAGTATGGACTCCTGTCACAATCAAAATCTTCACTTATTTAGGGGCGCCTGGGTGGCTCAGTCGGTTGAGCGTCCGACTTCGGCTCAGGTCATGATCTCGCGGTCTGTGAGTTCAAGCCCCGCGTCGGGCTCTGGGCTGACAGCTCGGAGCCTGGAGCCTGCTTCAGATTCTCTGTCTCCCTCTCTCTCTGCCCTTCCCCCACTCATCCTTTGTCTCTCTCTGTCTCAAAAATAAATAAACATTAAAAAAAATCTTCACTTATTTATTCTGCTCTCCAAATTACTCCAGCTTTGATCACTGTGAGCTTTCACTTGATTCCTACATCCCTTCAACATATTCCATCATTGGTTTGCTTTGTTTTGTTTTACTTTTGAACACTTCCTCACTTCTTGGTACTGTGAGACGCCCTAAGCTCATCTGATAAATTTCCTGCCCCAGTCTTAGATTCAGCCATGTCTCTAAGGAAAACTGATTCCTTTTATTGTAGAATGGTGGTAGCAACCAAAAACTGGGCACTGGATGTGCTCACTATGACTGGAGTGTCCTTGATTTTAGGCTCTTTCAGTTGACAGAGTGAGGAAATGCTTGTGTGTATGCTCACTGTAACCCATGTATTTATACATATCTATAAATACTTATAAATGTAGCCATCCGTATCTGTATTAAGCTGAACACTGTATACACTAATGTCTTCAACTCTAATCCATTATTACCACATGGGTCATTCTAACTTCCTCCTCTTGCTCAACTATGTACTCTCCCTCCAATAGGAAGAAAGCTGGCTCCTACCATCCATTTATTTAATTGTTCAGTTCCAGTATACAGATGACCCTTCAACAATATGGGTGAGGGACACCAACCTCCATGCAGTCCAAAATCCCCATATAACTTCTGATTCTCCTAAAACTTAACTACTAATAGTCTACTGTGGACTGGATACCTTACTGGTAACATACACAGTCGACTAACACATAATTTATATGTTATATGTATTATATACTCTATTCTTCCAATTAGGTAAGCTAGAGAAAAGAAAATGTTATTATGAAAAATCATAAAGAAGCGCCTGGGTGGCTCAGTTGGTTAAGCGTCTGACTTGAGCTCAGGTCATGATCTCACAGTCCATGAGTTCAAGACCCGCATCAGGTTCTGTGCTGACAGCTCAGAGCCTGGAGCCTGTTTCCGATTCTGTGTCTCCCTCTCTCTCTGCTCCTCCCCAGCTCACACTCTGTCTTTCTCTCTCTCTCAAAAATAAATAAACATTAAAAAATTGTTTAAGAAAAAAAATCATAAAAATGAGAAAATACATGTACAGTACCGTATTGTAAAAAAATCTGCATGTAAATGTACCCACGAATTTCAAACCCATGTTGTTTAAGGGTCAAGTGTACTTGTATGGCAGTATCAGAATTGTTGACCCACATTCCCTGGGAACCAAGTTTTTAACTGAAGTGCAGTGCTTATACACAGTTCCTTCTGCCTTTAGTTTTACAAACTCCACCCATTTCCAAGGTTACTTCTTCCTCCACTCCCTTCTCTAAAGTTGTGTCATACATGTGCCATACCATTAAATTGTTCTGTCACATTCTCATCCCATCCCAGATCCCTTGACGTCTCAATGATTTTCCCTTAATGTGCATATGTTAAGGTTCACTCTGTGCTAAAAGTTCTATGTGTTTTGATAAGTGCATAACATCAGGTATCCACAGTTATGGTAGCATACCCTTAAAAAACCATTAAGCTTCACCTATTTAACTCCCCCACCCCAACTCCATATATTTTTTTTAATGTGGGGCTCAAACTCATGACCCCAAGATCAAGACGTGACCTGGTATCAAGAGTCGGACACTTAACCAACTGAGCTACCCAGGTATCCCCTCTATAGATGTTTTTAGTCCTACTTTAGTTTCACCTTTTCTAGAAGAGCATACAACTGGAATCACAGAGCACGCAGCCTTGGTAGACTGACTTCCTTCACTTAGCATTTAAGAGCCATCCGTATCTTTTCAAGGCTTAATAGCTCCTTTTTTCCTCTTACTGTGGAATAATATCTCATCGCACATACAGACCACAGTTTATCCATCCGTTGAGGAACACCTTGGGTGTGTGGGAGGGGGGATCCAGTTTCTGGCAATTATGAATACTAGCATGCAGGCTTTCGTTTGCAGACTGAGTTTCCACATTAGTTGGAAAATACCTAGAAGTGCAGTTGCTAGATCATATGGTAAGAGACTGCAAGACTGTCTTCTAAAGTGGTCGAGCCATTCTGCATCCCCATCAGCAGTAAAGGAGAGCTTCTGTTGCTATATTGTCCTCAGCAGTATCTGGTGCAGTCGGTGTTTTAAATTTGGGCCATTTTTACAGGTATGTAGTGATACCTCATCACTGTTTTAACTGGAACGTTCCTAATGACAAATGATGTTGATCATCTTTTCGTGTGTTATTTACCTTCTCTGATGAGGTGTCTGTTCAGATCTTTTGTCTATTTAGATCTTTTTCATATTATTGAGTTTTAAGTGCTAGATTTTGAATGGAAGTCCTTTACCAGACATGTGTTTTGCAAATATTTCCTCTCGTTCTGTGGCTCATCTTTCGCCCATCTTAATGATGTCTTTCCCAGAGAAGATTTTCATTTTTTTAGAAGTTTTTAATTTGAATAAAGTCCAAGTTGCCTGCTTTCCTTTTCCCACGCCCGCCTTTGGGGTTATATCTAGAAACTCATTGCCAAGCCTTGAATGATTTTAAATGTTTTCTTTTTTTTTTTTTTTTAATGCTTATTTATTTTTGAGAGAGAGAGAGACAGAGCAAAGAGAGAGAGGCAGACACAGAATCCAAAGCAGGCTCCAGGCTCTGAGCTGTCAATACAGAGCCTGACGCAGGGCTCGAACCCATGAACTGTGAGATCATGACCTGAGCCCAAGTCAGATGCTTAACTGACTAAGCCACCCAAGTGCCCTTAAATACGTTTTCTTATGTAATCATGACACCACTGCTCTGAGGCAAGGGGTGTTACACCCATTTTGCAGAGAGAATGGCTGCCTGCCATGTTTTTCTCTGAAGTATCTTTAAACAGGCAAAAAAGAGAACAGGTAAGAACTAAAAAAGAACGGGTAGATAGAAGCAGGCCAAGACAAATACTACATATTTTCAAAGTTCCCTATTCAGCCTTAAAATCTGAGCGTGTTGACTATGTCCACCACCTGGCTCAGTTTGTGCTTTTTTTCCAGTTTCAGAGCGAGCACACATGCAGCAGTAGGGGAAGGAGAGGGGAAGAGAGACAGAGAGAGAATCTTAAGCAGATTCCACGCTCAGCATCAAGGCCAACGTGAGGCTCCTTTCCACGACCTAAACTCAAGTCAAGAGTCAGACGCTCAAGGGAATGAGCCACCCGGGTGCCCCACAGCTGAGGTGTTTTTCGCTTTTTTTAAATGTTTATGTATTTTAGAGAGAGGGAGAGAGAGCAGGGGAGTGGCAGAGAGAAGGAGACAGAGAATCCCAAGCAGGCCCCACCCTGTCAGTGCAGAGCCCGCTGCGGTGCCTCAAAGTCACTGATGGTGATATCATGACCTGAGTTGAAATCAAGAGTCAGAAGCTTATGAGTTTAATATAAATATTATATTACTGTTGCTGGAACACACACATACACACATGCACACACACACACCACCAACATTGTGATAAAACAGATCCCTCATTAGGAAATTGCATATTTACTGAGTGGGTGACTTTGCATCCCCCAGCACAATGCCATGCTCTTTCCAAGAATATTCGCACCTCAGTTTGGAAAAGGAACCGGGCTGAAGGAAGGAGCAATGTTAAGGAACCTGTCCGGTGTCATGCAGCTAGCAAGCGACAGATTCAGGATTTGATTCCTGGAGGAGTAGACTCCCAAAGCAGTGCTCTTGGGGACCTGCAAGATACAGCAGGGGTGCCAGGGTCCTTGGCCAGAGACAGCCTGGCTCAGGGAGCCTGAAGTCACCCCCCACTGCCAGGAGGCACCCCTCCCCCGCTGCCGCTGACCTGGCCTTCCCCTGGCTTCGCAGCCTCTGGAACCCTACACCATGTAATTTAGGCTTCCCTCCCTCTTTAAAGCATAAACTCGAGAAAGGGGAAGAGCAGCAACCCCGGGAGTGCCTATCGCTGAAGCGTGTGAATGTGGGGGGAGAACCAGCCTGAAGGGATGATAAAGAACCTGAAAAAAATTACCGATAATAAAAAACTTTCTATGTCAAAACAATTTTTGCTGAAACAACAATGCACATAATAAAACGTATTGAGGAAACTTATAATTACGCCAAATTAAACTGTGTAGAAGCGTCTCTCTGGCCGTGAGAACCATTTATTTCTTGGTGCAGTTGCATTCAGCGGCTGGGGCTGGGGTAGCCACAGCTCTGAAAGAGGCAGCTTCATGAGAGAAAGAGGTCATTCTCTCAGAGGAATGGCCTTTGCCCTCCAGAGCTAGGATCTGACTGGCTCCTCTGGAAGGAGTGGGGGCCGCAGGCATCTCTCTGTGACAGCGGGGCTTTCAGAGCCCAGCGCCAGGCACAGGAGCCTCTTTGCTCCCCACCCACCCCATCTGGATTTCATGCATTCAGCGAGCATTCCTGTGTCCAAGCGGGGACCCCCAACTCCTCCTCCTCCTCCTCCTCAGGCTTGGTGGCCCCTTTTCCCGCCTGCCGTCCTGGAGTCCAAGGCCTGGTTTTGTCCCTGCTGCAGCAGTGGCTACCCCTGCTCTCTTGCCTGACCTCTCTGGGCCACTTTCTTCTCCTCTGCAAAACAGGGGTCAGAGGACTCTAGGTGGGGTTGGACGGGGCTGCCTCCGCCCTCGGGGGTTTGACAGACGCTGCTATTCCAGCAGAAAAACTGACATCGAGACTGGCCTTGCAAGCTTGCTGCAAAAACTGCAGGTCCTTCTGGTAGCAAACGCCTCCTCCCCGATGTATGTAAAACATTTGCACGGTGTGCTAAGCCAGTCAGTGTTAAAACTTTCCTTCCCTTTTCTTGCACCGGCTTCAAGGTGCCCCCACCCACTTTGCATGCCTCACTGCCTCAGATAAGGCAGCTCCGCCCCCTGCCCCCGCTTATGCTCAGAACCCCAGTGCATCTTCAGGGAGAGCTTGGGGGTGACCGCTGCCATTCACATTTCAAAGACTGCAAAACGGGGGCTCCGAGCCCCAGCCAGATCGGCGTGACTAAAGGACGGAGCTGGGGCAGGGGGTTTGGAGGATTAACCAGCTCTCCCGCTGAGAGGCCGGGCAACCTGTGTTACTAAATCCTCCTACCGGATTAAGCCTGAGCCCACAGATCACCCGCAGCCTTGAACAGATGTGACACAATGGGACACTTTCTGGGCCTTGGTCCAACCAAGGGGCTAAAAGTAGACGGCGCATGGGCACATGGCACTTGTCACTCTCTCCCTTGTGTTATTTGTAGAGGCAGCAGGGTGTCTTAAAAAGAACATGAGCCAAAAGACCTGCGTTTGCTCCCAGCCCTGCCACATGCCAGCTGGGTGACCTTTGGTGAGTTACTTTACTTCTCTGGGCCTCAGTTCCCTCAAGAGTTCACTGCATGGATCTCACAGATGCATGCAGGATTCTGAGAAATTACTGCAAACTCATTTCCTCGAAGCGCGCGTGCATGAAACATGAATGGGACTTCCCCTGGGCTCAGGTGTCCTCTCCCATCTGTGGCTTCCCGCCCTCTTCCTCCTTCCCGGGTCTGCGCTTCCTGGCACCTTGCCCATGCTCCATCTTTACCCTCCGTCTTTCGAGTTTCTCTCCTTTTAAGGCGGGCCTTACAGAAATAGGGGCTCCGTAGTATTTATCTTTGCTCTCACTTGCCCGGCCACCCGTGGGTTCCTAGAAACATGTATCAAACTCAAAACGCTTTGTAGTTGGTGCCCCCTCGGGGATCATGAACCGGCATGTCTATCAGTACCTCCCATCTCCCCTTCTAGACTGTAGCTACTCCAGAGGCAGTGGCCAGGACTGATTCACCCGTCCATCCACCATGGCACTACGCTAGAACACAGTGGGTGTTCAGTGAGTACGTGCGGAAAACGAGAAGAAAGGTGGAAGGGTAAAGAAAGCAACAGAACCCCTCTTCCCAAGAGCAGCTCACTCAGCCAACGGTCACGCCCACACAGCCGCCAGGCAGCCCACACTCTCACTCCTCCCGCTGCGCGCCAGATCCACGCGTTTTCTTAGTCCCCCTGGTCAAAACCTCTCCGAATTCAAAAAGCCTGGCTTTGGTCTTTCTTACCAGCAGCACTTTCCTGCATGATGTTGAACTCAACCTGTCACCCAAAGGTTACAGTCACTACAGAGTTGTCAGGGTTATGAGACAAGTCGTCCCTGGCCCCATGGAGCAGGAAGGTCCCTGTATAATCTTTCCCTAAAGATGGGTGGGGAGGACCCACCTTCCAGTCACTGGCCCCACTGCTGATTCCAACTTCTCCATCTTTGCCGGCGCGGTCTGACATGGTCTGAATCTGGTCTGAAATGTCTTTGGCCAGTCCCCAAGCCACAACCTCACGTGAGACCCCCACAGCCACCACCCTTGCTGCAGACGATTTGCCTACGTGACTCACACTTCTCCGGAATGCAACCCAGGTGTCACCTCAGCTGCAGAGGCCATCTGCACAGCAGGCACGCAGGACAGCTGTCAGGGGCCCAGGCGTTTGATTTCAAGCCGTAGCACTAATACACTGTGTGACTTTGGGAAAGTCACCTCCCAGGTCTGAGACTCAGTTGGCTCATCTGTAAAATGGGAATGATAACGGCTTCTTCAGAGAGTTGTTATGAGACACAGTAAACGTAAAGAATTTAGCACAGACGTAGGCATAGGGAAAGCTCCCAGTGAATGGCAGCTGAGGGTGCACACGAAGCATTCCTAGATTCCCGACTGGATTAGATGCCCCTCCCCTAGACTCCAACAGCACCCTGTAGCTGCCATTCGTCTGAGAGTTTTAATATCTGCTCATTATTTGTGGCCTAACTAGACAGTAAGCAACTCACAGGCAGAAACTCTCTCTGTCTTGTAACCCCAGGAGCCAAGAGCAGGTCTGTTCATTGCGAGTGAATGAACGGGTGGAACGAATCAGGGCAGGAGGAAGTAAAGTGAATGAACAGGCCTTCAGGCTTCCTTGACAGCAATGCCTATTCTGAGCCCCAGTAGGGCTACCGCTGGGGCTGCCCAGAGCAGCTCAGGTCTGAGCCATACCTAGGATATCGCTTTGGGCCCCTGAGGACACAGAGCAGTGGGGACAATGAGAACTCACAGGTAAACTCCCACATGCACTTTGTTACTGCTGAGCCTGGCCCCGGTCCTCCCCCCAAGGCCCACGAGGCATCTGACCATCAATAAATATTTGCTTGGAATGCAGAGATACATTTATTCACTTAAAAAATATTTATCAAAACAGACACCGTTCCAGGTAATAGGTTACAGCAGTGGATGGGATGAACATGTTCCCAGGACAGACAAGAGGAAATACGATTCCTCAGAGAGGTGACATAAGCCATATCACCTGTCACTGTGGAGGGAGAGGAGGAGGACGAAGAGCTATGGATAGGGAGCCAGGAAGCCCCCATCTGTACTTGGCTATGGGCACAGTCATCTCAGCCAGGCCACTTAGCTTCTCCCTGCCCCTGTGACATGCTACTTCTGCAAGATGGCTGTATCTGCCCTTCTCATCACAAGGTCAGATATTCATACCAGGAATGATTCTAGAAAATGCTGTGGAGTCAGGGAAGGATGACGGCTTACTGCCACAGTGACCTGGTTCTGGGACCTCCATCTACCTCTCCAAGCCTCTACTTGTTCCTCTGTAAAGCAGGGATAAATACTCACTTGGCCCACCCCACAGAGTCCTTGTGGGTCTTAACCTAGACCACAGAAGGACACAGGTCATTGCAAACAGCAAGGAGCCCTGACATTGGAACTCCCTGCTCTAGGCCTGTACTTACTCCACTCACACCTCAATTTCAAGGCCCAGATTTCCCTGAGGTGAATCACTTAGCCTCTCTGACACTCGAGGTCCTTATCTGTAACGCGGGAATAATAATCCCTGCCTGGCCCACCCCACAGCGTTGTGAAAATCTAATTAAATTACGGACATGAAAAACCTTGGCAAATGCTGACATGCTATGTAAATGATCAAGTGTTGTGTAAGCATGAAAAACTATTATTTTTTTTTGTTGTCATGTGGGATGATGTTCATCGTGGTAGAAATGGACTTGGTCCCACATCTGTGGCTCACCTACCGAGAGAGAAAGAAAAGAAACAGTAAGATGCTTCATGTATCCCAAACATGTGTGGAATCTCACTTGATTCTTGAGGCGACTCCACGTGCTATGCTGGGAAAAGAAAGATTTTTTTCCATTAATAGAGAGGAAGATAGAATAGGATTCCAAGTGGCCACTGTTGTACCTACAGTGTGACTGTGGGCGAGTTGCTTTCCCTCTCTGAGCCTCATTCTCCACATTTATCAAAGAGATCAGATTCTTTTTAAGTTAAGATGCTTACGGCTATGAGGGGGAAAAAAAAGTAATAATCAGTAACTTGATTTGTTATCTCAAAGCAAGAAGTCCAGATATAGGGGTGCTGGGCTGGGTACTACAGGGCCTCAAAGGTATCAGGGCCACAAACCAGTTTCTAGGTCATTCTTTAATGGTGTTGAGACAGCTCCTGCAGCTCCAAACTTCACACCCTTGCTAAGCAATGCCCAAAGGCAAAAGGGGTTGAGTGTTTGTCTTGGGCCTCTCTTAAGAAAAGAATAAGGAAAATTTCCCAGATGTACCCCTTGTATTTCATGGAGGGAGGAGGGTGGGCAGGGCAGGAGGGTGATCACATGTCTCTTAACTAAACAATCAGGAAAGAAAAGGGAATTACCATGATGAACAACAAAATCAGTGTTCTAATAACAAGAACCAAAGCAGAAATGGCTGCTGGGCAGGGAACCTTCAGTGTCTGACAGTCTCTGGATCTCTGAAGTCCACTCGAACCCCAGAGTGCAATGATGAGATCAGCCCAAGGTCAAAGAACCCCATGGGATGAACTGAGACACCCCACCCACTGACCCGGCTCCAAGCCCCACCCTGTTCTAGTGGATGGACTAGGTGGGAGGTGGTGCTGGTGAGCGAACCCAGACTCCACAGCCACTGGCGAACTCTCTCTGGCCTGCAGGACACCCATTCAGCCAAGGAGGACCTCTGGCAGCTTTCTAGATTCTACTCTAAAAACGGCCTGGCCCACCAGGCTCAGAGCTGATGACCCCTTACTTTCCTTCCTGCATCTTTCAATAAATAAACAGAAACTGGTAAGAGTGACTTAAACAAAACAGAAGTCTATTGTGGTTTTTTTTTTTTTTCCCTATGCAAGAAGTCCAGAAGCAAGTAACTGAGGGCTCCACGGTCTTTAAGAACCCAAGTTCCTTCCATCTCTCTGCTCCATCCTAAGCACACTTCCCACCTCAAGGTTATTTCGTGGTCCAAAATGACTTCCACAACTGTCATTATCATTATGTCAACATTCGGAGGGAAAAGGGAAAAGCAAGACCAACAACAGAAAAAGACTTTTATCTTTCTTACCCTGTCCTTTTTTTTTTTTAAGTAGGCTCTACACCTACTAAGGTTCTCAAACCCACACCCCCAGATCAAGAGACACATGCTCTACCAACTGAGCCAGACAGGTGCCCCCTTACCCTCTCCTTTTTTAAAGAGATTTCCCACACACCCCATCCCCAAACTCTTTATATCTCATTGGCCTGAACTTCATCCCAGGGCCATACCTCGCTGCTAAGGAGGCTGGGAAATGTCCATTTTAAACTGGGCATATTATGACTCCCAATTCATTTAAATTAGTGAGCAAGACAAAGAGAATGGATATCAGGCAGGCAGCTTGCAATCTCTGCTACAGTTTTGGGGCCGATCAGCAGAGAATAAAGTGAGTTCCAGATAGGAGATCTGGGTGGTTGATCACTGCGAAGTGTTGGAGGACAGGGGACCCTGGACAGTGGCAGTGGTGGTGGTGTGGCTGCTTTGTTTTGTTTTGTTCTGGCTGGCTTTCATCTGGCTACCGATGGTACATCAGACATGTCACCACATCTCCCTGAACCTTCTAATGCAGAGGATGGGACTTTCCAGGTCAACGGGTGGTAAAATGAATATGGGGACAAGGTTCATCCCTTCATGTGTTCACTCTTTTGCTCAATAAGAATCTACTCATGCTAGGCATTGAGGGTTCAGAGATTCATCATAAACACTGCTTCCAGCAGTTTACAGTCAATTGAAAGAAAAAAAAAAAAAAAGCCCAGGAAAACATCCATTATGGTACATCGTGCTAAATTCTACGTGAAGGATAAGTACAAAGAAATAAGAAGTTGGAAAAGGGGCGCCTAACACAGCCATCATGAGGATGCTTAAAACAGGAGCAGGAACTGTGGGGAGAGGAGGCTGGAAAGCACGGGAAGGAAGGCTGGCATGTATGAATGTGTGGAAGAGTGTATCATGTTCCAGAAACATTCTCTTACTGCACACTGACCCTCAGGTAAGGCTCTGGCTTCTGACATTTTTTCCCAGATGGTACTGTTTACTCTGCTTGTTCAAACAGATCTGAGATGGGGCCTCAGCTCCATCACCTAACAATATGAGTTCAGGCAAGGGGCTTCATCTTGAACTTAAACTTCACCATTGTCGTGAGCTTCACTGTCCACTGTCCTTGTCCATAAGCGCCATCAGCCATTGGTGATAAGGACTGATATCATGCATGCATGGGCCTAGCCTGACACTGATGCATAGTGAGCTTTCAATCCGTTTCTTCCCTCCCTCCCTTTCCCCATGGCTGTGGTGTGAACCTAACAGGTGTCAGGGAACCAGGAAGAGAGCAACTGGCAAATGGCTTAAGTAGAACAAGAGTGGTTTCTGTATTGATCATGGAGCAGGAAAAATCCAGGTGCCAGAAACCGTGATACATGCCACAGAGCCAACTGTGTTGTTCACCCCTGATAAGGCAGCCGAAAGAGCTTCTGGAGCAGGGGGAGAGTCAACCCCTTGGAAGAGAACAAACCACCAAACCTTGTGGCCCGGTAACCCCCTCCTGCAATTTCCACAAATCTCTGTGCTGGCCGCCTCCTGTGGAACAAGGGAGTTGTATCATAATCTCTGCCCTGCCAGAGCTGCTGGGGCTGTGTGCACGGGCCCGCAGGGGCGTCGTCAACTGCAAACTCCCGGCACCCCTGATGAAGAAGGTCGTTCCCGTCTCTGGGCCTCTGCCAACCTGGCCACTCAGCTCTGTGCCTTCCTACAAGCTCCCCTCCACCCGGAGCCCTCCCTTCTTCCTTTTACCTCCACATCCTGCCCATCCTTGACAACCGTGTCTCCAAGAAGCCCCTCCTGATGACCGGTCAGCATTGACCTTGTGCCCTCCAGATGTCTCGGACTGGACCACAACATAAGCCGATCACTCTGCCTCTTCCATGTTTTTCTGTTCTGCTTCATCCTCACCTCACCAGGACAAAGGCCCTCGGGTCTTCACTGTATCATCACTTCCAAGGGGCCTCCCTCTACCCCCCCAACCCCCACTGTAAAATCAAGGCCACTTCATCTCCGCTCTCCGATATGATGATTTCAGTCCCTAAATGTGCCATGCCCTGGCTCGTCTACCTTTTGAGCTTCGGTTTACATGTCACCCCCTTTGGAAGCCTTCGTTTGTCCCTTGCCTCTAACTCCCCTCAGACTGAGTACTCCTACCACAAGCCCCTTTTGTACTGTTTCCCCCTTTACTCCTCTTACCAATGCCAGAACTAACTGGTTTGTGCTTTCCTCCCCCTCTGACAATAAACTATATGAAGCCAGGGCTGATCTCTCTCACTCCTCAGAGATAAATCCTCAGCACCCAGCGCGGTGCCTACCTTCCAGGGAACTACCCAACCTTCCAGTGACTGCACTCAACTCACGACACATGCACACCGAATGCTGTCGTGGCTCCAGCCCATCCCCAGCATTCAGCCAGTGCCTGCGCGGTGTCAGGTACGGGACCAGGTCCCAGAAAAGAATGATAAACTGGGCAATCCCTGCTCTCACAAGATCCCAGGCCGAGGGGGACAGGAGACAGCTGTAGTGTAGGGGGAGGGAGTCCTGGGCAGACATACAACCTCACTGCCTCATCAGTACAGGGAAGGAAGCCAAAGCTTCATTTGGGAGAATCGGGGAAGGTTTCTCAGAGGTAGCAGCTGAGGGGTCTGTTCAGATAAAGAGGAGTTTGCTAGGTTTAGGAAAGAGGACAGGGCTGACCCAGGTAGTAGTAGAAACAGCATGTGTAAAGACAGGGAAGGAGGAAATGGGTCACTACATTAGGAGCAGGATGAGAAGCCTAGGGTCACGGGGTATGGAGTACAAGAGGGGAGTGGAGGCAACAGGGCCTGAGACAAAGGCAGAGCCTAAGTGGGAGGGGCCTCACACTGCCAGGTGCCACACCTGAGCCCTGATCCTGCAGGCAGAGGGGGGCCATGGAGACATCCGAGCATGTGAGTCATGTGCTCAAGTCTGAGTTCTAGAAAGATGTCTCTCAGCATAGTACAATCTCATCTCCTATCCTCCTCTCTCACAAACTCATTCATGACCTCCACCCTTCCTGCAGACAGGCAGTGCTCAAGGCATGGCTGTGAACCAGCAGCAACACGTCAACTGGGAGTCTGTTAAAAGCACAGGGGCGCCTGGGTGGCTCCATCAGTTAAGTGCCCAACTCTTTATCTTGTCCAGGTCACAATTTCACACATTGTGAGATCAAGCCCCGCATCGGGCTCTGTGCCGAAAGCATGGAGCCTGATTAGGATTCTCTCTCTTTCTCTGCCCCCACCCCAACTCTCTCTCAAAATAAATAAATGAACTTAAAAAAAAAAAGTGTGTAGTATGGGGTCAAACCCTGCCCACAGAATCCGAAACCCCGGGGCGGGGGGCCGCCATCTGTGCATGAGTAAGTCCGCCAGGTGATTCTAATGCACACCCAAGTTCAAGAATCAGGGCTTCAGATGACCCTGTCTTCTAAGAAGTGTAAGGACAAAGTGGTAACACCCTTCCTTGAGTTGCAGAGTTCTCCAGAAACACACCGACGTGAAGGTCTCCATCACAGTGAACTCAGTCTCTCCTCCAACAAACATCACAGCATATCGGCTGCCTGGAGACAGAAGGCAGAACGGTCCATGCCCGTACTCATTCTGTACTTTACCCCCCAGATAGGATCGAGTGCCTGCGATGCACGTTTCCAGCTTGAACTCAGACACATCTGAGAGGAGCAAGGACTCCCATGGGGAAGTGAGACAAGAGTCCTGGGTGAGCTCTGCGTCCGGCTCTGCCTGCAGGAGGGGCTGTTCTAGGGGGAATCTCTCTAGGCGTCCCCGCCGCATAGGGCTTCAGCAGAAAGAGCGACCAGCTGCGAAGCAAAGGGCATGGGGTGGGGCGCCCTAGCAAACACCAATGACACGTGTTTTCTATTACATGCAACATTCTTTGTGGGAGCCCCTGTGAAAAATACACATGGACAGCCAGCCCTTTCTAGGCAGGAGGGGCCCCAGGAAAGGCGATTTGGGCTGCTGGCTTTATCAAGAGTTAGAAACAAAGTGAGGGCTTTGAGCTTGTTAGAAAAACACACACGGTTTGTATTTGGGTTTTTATTTTAAGGATCAGGAGACGGTCTGGATATCAGGGGATACCTAAGGAGCCCACGTGGGTCTCAAGACAATGGTCAAAAGTGCACGGGGTTTCGCATCCGCCCCAGCTCCCTGGCTTCCCTGCTGCGTGGCACTGGGGGAGCCTCTCGCCTGGCTGAACTATTTCCTCATCTCGAATATGATAATAACACCGCACCTGCACCTCGCAGAGAAGGCGCTCCAAGGACCCTGGGAAATGTCATTTGCATGCCTGCTTTGTAACACACATTACGTAAAAGGGATTCTTCCTATCATTATTATATGTAATAATATTGTCCAAAAAGTTATCTGGCAGCATAACATGGTGGAAGAACTATAGATTCAAAGACATTCAAAACTGGATCTAAGTCCCAACTTCACCGCTTACTGGCTGTGTGACCTTAGGTAAGTTACTTCACTTCTCTGAGCCTCAGCTCTCTCCTCTGTCAAACGGGTAAAAATGCTACCCAGCAGACAGGTCACTGCAAGGACTAACGAACACGCACGCTCTGTAAATGTCCCTGCCCTATAGAAGGAGCATCGCAGCCCAACGATGCCCAAAGCAACACCGCCCACGCCCCCAGGTTCAGGGCCACCCCAAGGGGCAGCTCTGTGCTGCACATCCCCTCACTGGAAGAGAGGAAGCTGCCT
Organism: Paguma larvata; assembly: GCA_030068075.1. Classification (NCBI taxonomy): domain Eukaryota; kingdom Metazoa; phylum Chordata; class Mammalia; order Carnivora; family Viverridae; genus Paguma; species Paguma larvata. The sequence continues at coordinate 44,015,914 of CM057833.1, forward strand.
CCACCTCCTGACACGCTTCTGGAAGCTCTTCATCCTTACAGCTCTTGCAGCCTCCCCGGCCACCTCGATCGGGTTACAGGTCCATTTGTCTCCCCTCCCAAAGCACTGTGGTCTGGAGGCTGCCCCTCCTTCTCCAGCCTGGTGAGCTGGGCCAAGAGCTCAGCTCCGAGTAGCACAGCGCCCACACTGCTCATTAAGGCACACAGAGAGTGTCATGGCTGGCCCCGTGGTCATTCCCTAGTATGTGTCTTCATCCATTTCCAGGCCCCTGGAAGCGGCCCCCAGCATCCACTTCTCTTCAGCTGAGTAAGTTTCCCTGGAGGGGAGGGAGTTTCATCAACCCACGGAAACCTGGCAGGTGTCGATGAGGGGTCTGATCCAAGGCGGGGGGATAGGAGTGAACATTCGCAAACCATCTCCCACATCCCAGGCTCCTTGTATGCACAGCAAACCTCAGCATGAACAACACCTTTCTGGGGCCCCTCTCGTGACCCCCCAAGACTCAGGGAACTCCCGCTACACACCCCCTTAGCAAGCCGCATTTATTGTGGCCACACTTAGGAGGCTGTGATGAGTCTTCTCTGCTGGTAAGCTTCATGACAGGCAGATCAAGTCTCCCTCCTTCCCCAGCGATTCTTTATTTAGCACCTGCCACAGTGCCTGCCACACAGTAAGTGCTTAACATTCTACTGAATGAGCACATGAAATCTGCAATTTCGGCAATGCTGTGGGGTAAATAACATTTTCCTGACTTTTCAGAGAGGCTACTCAGACTCCCAAGGATGGAAATGTCTTCCCCCAGCTGACAGCCAGGAAACGGTGGAGCTAAGATTCAAACCCAGGTTTTCGCCAGGCCTCGCTGCATTCGATTCATACTAAGATCGGGCTGCAAATGTTAACAAAGACAATTTTTCAAAATAAAGAAGCTGAAGCTGTTTGCCCAGAACTCCCTCTCCACCCCCAACACAGCGGGATTTGTACCAAGTGAGCGAGCAGATTCTGAGAGCTCTATGCAACCCACACGAGGCGGGGAACGGGGACAGGGGCGGCCCTTGTCCCCCCAGCTGCCAGGGACTGGCTCCTCACACGGAGCCCCTCCCCGGCTGGTCCCCACCAGGGCAGGACTCTGATGAAAAGTCTCTCTCGGGAGAACAAAGACCACATTTTCTCCCTGGAAGCAGAGAAAGCCAGTGCTGAGGAAACAATGGCCTTGCTGGGATCAAAGAGAGCAAGGCCCAGACAAGGGACAAAAGCTGAGTCCCAGCTGGGTAAGAATGACAACCTGTTCCCCTCCTTCTTTTGCAAAGGTCTCGGAGAGCAAGCACGGGCGTCCTTTGCAGCCCACCCCTCTTTCCCGCCTCCCCTCTCCACGTGGCAGAGCCGGAAGCAGCCTAACTGCCCTTCCCTGGATCAGCCATGTTCTAGTCCCTTCTAGGCTTTCCCTCAGGTTTTTCCTCTGCCGACAATGCCCTTCCCCTCCTTTCCTCTGAAGCGTACTTACTTAGGCTTCAGTTCAAGAGCTGCCTCCTCTCTGCCCTCTGTGACCCCACGCACCAGGACCAATGAACCCTCCCATACGATGCCCCACACAGGTGCCTGCTTCTAGTTACAGCACTGATCACACTGAATTATTACTGCCAGGGTCAACGCCAGCCTCCCTGGCCAGAACGTGACCACATGGAGGCTGAGACCATTTCTTAATCATTTTGTAAATGATCTTGTGCCTGGCACAAGCCGACAGGGATGGGTAAACGGTCTGTTGAACGAATAAAGCAATAAATGGGGTAGAGTGAGCTCTCCCAAGGCATGGAAATTCACTTAGGGTACCTCATCTTTCATCAAATCAGAACCTCTCTGACCTCCCAGTGTCCCTCATTTAATATTATGCAACTAGAATTCTTTTTTTTTAATGTTTGTTATTTATTTTTGAGAGAGAGAGACACACACACACACACACAGAGCACAAACCAGGTAGGGGCAGAGAGAGAGGGAGACACAGAATCTGAAGCAGGATTCAGGCTCTGAGCTGTCAGCACAGAGCCTGACATGGGGCTCAAACTCACTAACCATGGGATCACGACCTGAGCTGAAGTCAGATGCTTAACCACCCCTGTGTAAGTAGAATTCTTAAAGTGCCTCTTCTGTTCAGGGCAAGGCTGGGTGCTGAAAACAGACTGGTCGGCAAAACAAAGCTCCTACCCTCACGGAGTCACAGTGTAGTGGCTGGGAACAGGGAGATGGACAGTCATCAACCACACAACTAAAAATTATGATATGTGTTGTGAAGGAAAAGCACAGGGCAAGGCAATAAAAAGGCATATTAATGTGTGCAGGGTGGCTGGGTGGCTCAGTCGGTTTAGCATCTGACTTTGGCTCAGGTCATGATCTTGTGGTTCACGAGTTTGAGCCCTGGGTCAAGTTCTGTGCTGACAGCTCAGAGCCTGGAGCCTACTTCAGATTCCATGTCTCCCTCTCTCTCTGCCTCTCTCTCTCTCTCAAAAATAAACGTTAAAATTTTGTTTTAATAAAATAAAATTAAAAAGGCATATTAATGTGTGCATCAATATCTGTTGAGAGATCACCATACGCCAGTCAGAGATCTAGGCTGTGAGAGGGATCCATCAGGGATCTGTGTGTCTGTTACGAGCTAACCCAGTTTATAACAGAGGACACTGGTCTAGGCTGGGAGGGCTTCCCTGAGGAAGTAACAGCTGAGCCCAAGATCTAAGGGATGAGCCAGCAGTAAGGAGGCAGAAGGCAGGCGGAAAGACTAATAGTTTGCTATGATTGGCAATGGGATTGGGTTGCCTGTAGGAAAATACAAATGCCTACCCACTAAAGTGCCCAGAGAACTTCATGGCAAAAGTTGGCAGAGCAGTTAGAACTGCTGTGAAGGTCAGACTCTAATGCCCAGAGAGACTTTATCTTTGCCCAAGGTTGTCCCCATGCAGATGGAGATGGCAAAAAGCAGCCCCAGTGCCCTGGATCCAAGTCTGCTGCCTCACGATGCCCTGCAATGGTTGGAGGGATTGGAGAGACCCTACTCTGGCCCTGGGGTTAAAGAGCAAAGCATCCCCAGGAGGGGCCTCTCTGGAGGACCAGGCTCAACCTAGAATTCCCAATTAAGGGACAGCCACTTACCACACCAAAAATAATAAGAAGTGAGGTCTTAAGATGTTGTGCTCACTCAATGACCATTTACAGTTTGCAGTGCACATTCACAGAAGAGGTCCCGTTTCTTCTAATGCCAGTGGTCAAGCCCTAGGTGTCAGCGAGACTGGGTTTTCTCAAGTCTTCATATTAACAGAGACCTTGGATGAGTTATTTCACCACTCTGAGTCTGAATTTCCTCATTTGTCTCTTGGGACCAATTCCTCCCACTGACAGGGCTATGGTTAGGGTGGTGAACGACTAGTCAGCTCAGACCGCCAGAACACAGCACCACAGAATGGGGGGCTTAAACAACAGAAACCTATTTTCTCACAGTTCTAGAGGCTGGAAGTCAGAGATCAGGGTGTCAACAGAGATCTCTTTCACTGGTAGACAATCACCTTCTCCTGTGTCTTCAGTGAACACGCCCTTCCCTTCCTGTCCTATCCTCTTCTTCCAAGGACACCAGGAATATTGGATTAGGGTTCACCCTACTGACCTCATTTTAATTTAATTACCTCTTTGAAGGTCGTATCTCCAAATACAGTCATATTCTGATGTACCGGCAGCTAGGATTTCAACATATAGATTTCAAGGGAATACAGTTCAGCCTACAACAAATGGAATAACATTTGTAAATTTCTTCATGATGCCTGGCACACAGCAGGCACTGGCTAGATAGTAGGTACCATTGGCATTGGCATCATGGGGAGGGATGGCAGGGCAGGTGACCACTAATTCTCCCTTACATGCTTTAATGGATAAACGGGGGCTGTGAGGTGCTAAATAAGGGGCAAAGTGTTTTTTTTTTAATGTCAATTTATTTTTGAGAGAGAAAGACAGAGCATGAGTAGGGGAGGGGCAAAGAAGAGAGGGAGACACAGAATCCGAAGTAGGCTCCAGGCTCTGAGCTGTCAGCACACAGCCCAATGTGGGGCTCGAATTCATGAACTGAGAGATCATGACCTGAGCTGAAGTCGGACACTTAACCAACTGAGCCACCCAGGCGTCCCTAAATAAGGTGCAAAGTTCTAACCCTGCCCTGCCACCTAGATGACCTTGGCAATACCTAGATGCCTTCTCCTTGGTAACAACAAATGGGATGTACCCTGCATCCCATAATACCTACGTTCCTTTTCTTCTTCTATAGTTGCATTGTGTAAATAGAAAAAAATAAATTCCCCAGCACTAGCCACGCCAATGGAAGAAGGCTAAGGTTCTGCTATTTTCAGAACCAGTCACACCAACACTCACCAAGGGCTCAGCTTCCTGCCGTTCCTCTGAATCTGTAGTTGAAACAACTCCAGAAAGCATTCTCTTCCTTACCTTTCCTCTCCTGCCCTACCCAGCAAGTGGGAGCCACATTTTTCTTAGAGGCAATCAGTTTTAATATTATCGGGCAAAGAAGACATAACTTAGAGAGCCATCCTGACAAGACTCAACCATCCCCCAGGTCACCGACTAGTATTTTAGGCAAGATTCATCCCTCTGGCAACATGCCTTGGCATGCCTCAAACAGCTAACCTTCCAGGAGCAGGTGACAAGGTAACTTCTCATCTTCCTGCTTTCTTGGTGAGATGCTAAAGAGATTTTGTGGGTTTTCTCCAAAGACTATGTCAGCATACCGTTTTTGCAATCTGAGCCCACGCAGTTCCTAAAGACTGGCTTTAGTCTATTGTATTTGCTTCCTCTTTGAGTCCAGTCAAATCAAGATAGTGATGCCAAAGAGATGAGTGAGCAGAGGAGAGATGCTGAAATGGCACTTCGGCACAGCAGGAAAAACAAAATGGTTTTGAAAAGGTGCTAATTGATCTCTGGGCCATTGAGGCCCTATCTGGGAGCTCCTTTTCCCCCCGTTCTGAGCCCCATATTTTCTGTTGCTTTTAAAAATGACCTACGCATACTGAAGAAAATTTGGAAAATAGAAAAATGTAAAGAACATACACATGTCCACGCGTATTTACATGTACACATACACGCAATCCGCTAGCCTATCATCTCAAGATATTGCTGAAATGATCATTGATGTTGGAATGTATTTTATTCGTCTTCATGCTAAGTTGAAATCATACTAGAGAGAATGTTTTGTATCTTGTTTGGGGTTTTTTTTAGTTTAATTGAGGCATAATTGACATATATTGCTTGATTCAATTAGTATTTTATTGCAGGCTTCTTAAAAGAAACTTTAAGATCTGTATATTATCCATTGACATGGATACCATGTACCTTTGTTATTTAACCATTCTGCTGTGAATACTTAGGTTACTTCTGTTTTCTGGTTTATTATGGATGACTTTTCTTTTATTTGTAGGTCTGTTATAAATAATGCTGCCTTGGACATCCAGGTACTTCATCCACCTTTTTGTAAGGATCTATCACTGCCTTCATTTCCTACACTGTATTCTTGAAACAACCTTGAGAATTAGGGGTATTCATATGGAGGAGATGAAGATCCCAGAAGCAAGTAATGGAACACAGTTTCTAAACCCAGAACTAGAGTGGAGCCCACTTCTTCAGACCCCAGGCCCCATGCCGATTCTACCACTCTGGGCTTCCTGCTACGAGGTGAATGCAGCAAGAAGCACGGACCATCTGACAACCACACCTCATCAGGAAGAACTGAAGGAACCAGGAATTCTGCACCTAGAGGAGAGAAGACTTAGAAAGCAAAGATTTCTTCCAACATCTGGCGGGACAACGGATTGCCTGATGCAAAAGCAAGCAAGAACATCTATGTGGAAATTAGAGATGATTTCCATTCAACGTGAGGAAAATGTGTGGTGCCGTGGGTTTGACCTAATATGGACTCGAGTTTGAATTCCTGCTCCAACACTTACTGGTTGTGTGACCTTGAGCAAGTCACTTGTGTTCAATGAAACTCAATTCCCACAAATTTAAACCATGTACGGTTCATCGCAGGGTCGCTGTGCATTTAGAATACATTTTGGTGTATAACAGGGGCTCAAAAAATAGTATTATTTTTAACACTTGATATAGCCATCTGACCCTGGAATGGGCCACGTTGGATGTTTAAGCAGAGTTGGGATATCATACATGGTAGAAACAGTCAGAGGCTGAACCAGGTGATATTTAAGTCACATGGCAGGAAAACTGTGAGCCAGAGTTAAGAGCCCTGCAGGCAAGACCTTGCTCCATTACTTAGCATCCAAGGCATAAGGACAAATGACTTACCCTCATGAGGCCTCGGTCACCTCATTTATAAAAATGGGTAGAATAACAACGCACACCTCACTGGGCTACTGGGGCAGAGAAAGGAAGCTGTCGATCTGCGAGCACTCATTATAATTCCAAAATTTTCCACCAAAGTCCACTAATTTTCTGACTATCCTTCCAACTCTATGACGTGATGACTCTCCCGGGGTTGCACAGAGAAAATAAACTGTGCTCCTGATACAGCTGCTGCCTTCCAGCCTCCACCACCCTTCACAGCAGGCCCTGCATTTTCCATAGCTGTTTCAAGTGAGAGCCGGCCAGGATGAGCAGAGCCTGCCTGCAGTTCAGAGGGGCTCATGGTGCTGCCCGTGGAACTGCCTTTCATCTCCCAGGAATGTCAGTGGTATTGACAGAGCAGATAGTGCCTTGCCTCCAGGACTGGGGCAGAGACCGTGAGCACCTTCCTTCCCCAGCCCCCTCACCTCTGGGTATTGGATGCTCTCAGGTTCTAGACGGCTGACCCTTTGGGCTGGAATGCAGTGAGCAAGGCCTGACACATCTTCCATCAATTTCCTTGGGAAAGAAAGATCCCAGAGAGGCAGCCTGCGTTCATCCATCTGATCTCAGCCATCCCGGTGTCTCTGGGGTTTTATCTCTTCATCCATCGCAGAGACTGAGGTGCCCTTCGCTCAAATGTCCATTATGTGAGGCCAGAGATTCCTGATCCTCGGTGCTCTGACCTCCATCCATCACGTAGAAATGGACAGGAATTGCATTCAGAGGAAGAGGTGGCTCATGACAACGTCACCCCATAAATTCTGATTAGGTGTCTTCTTAGCCAACATTAGCTTTCCTCCATTGAAAACTTGAGATTTATATCAATCCCCCATCAGTCTCCTTAAAGCAGAATTGGGCAGAAGAAAGCTCTGAGCAGAGGTAGACCTGATCATAAATACCGGTTCTGGCATTTATTGGTGAAGTAAGGCAGGCTGTCAGGTAGATAAAATGAGAATGTATGTAAGACCTTAAGCCTACCGCCCAGGTCATAGAGCACACTATAAAAGTTAGCTGTTACTTAGCTGTTGTATCAGTTGCATGATCTTGGGTAATTCACCTAACTTTTCTGAGCTTCAGTTTCCTCATCTGAAAAAATAGATCATCTGTAAAAAGTGGCTGGGCAGAAAGCAATAGGTTTCACACTCAGCAAGTTAGGGTCACTTTCTGCTTCTTTCCTTCAGCAAACTGGTTCCTTGCATGTTGTTTAAAGGAACCTCAGAGCTTCAGTTTCCTTTTCCATAAAGTATAAATAATAATACCCATTATTCGGGGTTGCTGGGAGAGAGAGATAGTATCTGGAAAGCTCCTAGCAAGAAGAACAACTATGACCTAATTCCTGATGGGTGACCAGTAGAACGATTACCACTTTGACCTTGAATGGCAGTGATTTAAATTCGGCATCTGAAGCCCTTGCCTTCTTCAAAGAGTGGAAGAGTACAATAGCCAGCCAACCTCGCAGCAAGTAGATACTGAGGTAGACGCTGTGGGCGCAGCTGGTAGGCCACAGAAATTAAATCAGAACCAGGCTCAAATTACACAGGCAGCCACTAAGTGCTTTGCCGGGGGGAGGGCGGGGTATGATCCCTATCCCGTCTGTCCTTTCCAGTCTCCCCCTGCCCCAGTTCAGGAGTGGCTATTCCTCAAGACCCAAACGCATGGAACAGTCAAAATAAAATAGATTCTTGCCCCCTAGTTTTCGCTGCCTCCTCAGTCCCCGTATCTACTATGGTCACGCCTCATCTAAAAGCAGCTTTGTCGTATGACTTTCAGTTTAAAGAGCTTCAGTGAATCCCTAACGTCTCCCAAATGAAGTTCAAATTCAAAGCCTAAAGTTAAGGTCTGCTAGAATTTTATTTATCCCAAGATGAGCTCATGGTACAGCGGGGCAGGGGGCTCTAGACTAGGAATCACACACATGTAGCTGAAGCCTGGCCCATGCCACAGAGTGCCTCAATCCTGTGGACATGTTTCCTGGAAGAAACAAGTGAGCATCCTTCAGGTACTACGAGATAGGAGCTGGCGGAGGCACTTCTGCTTGGCATTCCAGGCATTTTCACCACAATGGCTGTGAAGCAGAGATTCTTTTTTTTTTTTTTTTAATTTATTTATTTTGAGAAAGAGAGAACTTCCTCAAGGGGCAGACAGAGAGAGAGAAAGAGAATTTCGAGCAAGTTCCATATTGTCAGTGTGGGGCTCAATCCCATGAACCGCAAGATCATGACCTGAGCCAGAATCAGAAGTCGGTCACCTAACCGACTGAGCCACCCAGGTGTCTCAGATACAGAGATTCTTCTTGTCCCTGTTTTGCAAATGTGGGACAGAGCTCAAAACCAAGCAACACAGATAGAGTCTCTGGGCCTACTTCCCAGCGTAAGACAGGGGGGCCCTGGGAATGCCTCTCCATGGGAAATAGGAGGGCTCCCCCCAAACATCATGAGATTCGGGGCTTTTGCCAACATCACCTCAGCTTGAGGGTTGGTACTCTTTCTGGCCTCATCTTCCTTTTTTCTTATCTGTGGCTAAGCCATAGAGACCGGCACAGTGTCTGGAAATAGCATGGACTTAAAATCTGCAAATAATTTTGAAGACTGGACTCATCACCAGGTTCCCATGATGAGCAGGCAACTCCCAGCCAGCCTCAACTAGAGCCGACCTCCTGATTTATACATTCTCGAAGCTCCACTGAATTCACGGTCAGCTCATACAACTATACCCAGCAGGAACACAGAGGCGGTGGCATTCAAGAGGGTAAGAATTATGTCTAATGAGGGGAGCCTGGGTGGCTCTTGTTTTCAGCTCAGGCCGTGATCCCAGGGTCATGGAATCAAGTCCCATGCGGGGCTTCGAGATGGGTGTGGAGTCTGTTTGGGATTCTCTCTCTCCCTCTGTCTCTGCCCCTCCCCTGCTCATGCTCACTTTCTCTCAATAAATAAACATTTAAAAAAAAAAATGATGTCTAATGTGCTCGTCAGCCCCCTGCCCCGCTGTACCATGAGCTCCTCTCGGGACTCAGAACTCCTGAAGCACTGGACCGACGTGCACTGCCGTGGCCACAGTGTCCTAGGCTGGCGCCATTTCTGACTCAAAAGGGTCTGTGTGTCCCTCAAGGCTTGGGCTATGTGCGCAAGTCTTCAGAAAGCTTTGTTTCTTGTCAAGAACTAAACTGATATTTTTCCTGGAATAGGTTTTGGAAGGAAGCATGATTGCTGATTAAATATGAAGTGGTTTGAAACCTCAGTGTCTCTCTGAATAACGTAATGTGTACTCCTGACGACCAGGAAGGGGTGCCAGGGCTGTCTCCTCACAGTTATTTACGTGTCCAGGGCTCCAATACCCGCTTTGGAAGTTGTTGCAGTGACCCTCTTTGGGTTTGACGCCCCAAAGGGATCCGTGTCCTGAAGTGGCCTGAGGGCTGGGAAGGAGGATTGCTGTCCCCAGAGCTATCATCTCTGCTGGCTGCACTCCCCACACACACTCCCCCCACCGTCCCCTGTGCTGCGGAGAGCTGGCTGCACTGCTCTGTACCCATGGGAGGAGGCAGACATATACACAGTCTGCCACCATCTTAGCTTGGGGCCAGGAGACCCTGACCTGTGATGCTCCAGAAGGAATCTGGAAGCAGGTGGAAAGAAAAAGAAAAGCTTTGAGCAAAAGGGCATCCTAGGGGCACCTGGGTGGCTCAGTCGGTTGACCCTCTGACTTCGGCTCAGGTCATGATCTCGCGGTCTGTGAGTTCAAGCCCCACGTCGGGCTCTGTGCTGACAGCTCAGAGCCTGGAGCCTGCCTAGGATTCTATGTCTCCTTCTCTCTCTGCCCCTCCCCTGCTCATGCTCTGTCTCTCTCTGTCTAAAAAAGATAAAAATAAAATAAAAATAATAGTAAAGTAAAAGGGCAGGTAGGAGGAAAAGGGGACTTCTTTTCTGCCATGCACTGTGCTGGACGACTTCCTCTCCATTATCTACTTTATTCCTCCTACCACTCTTGTGAGGAAGGTATAATCATGCTCATCTCACAAGTAAGAAGACTGAGGTTGAGAGTGCTGGAGTGCGTGCCCATGGGCACACATGCAGTGGAAAGAACCAGGGGGCCACCTGGGTGGCTCAGTCCACTAAGCATCTGACTCTTGGTTTCGGCTCAGGTCATGATCTCATGGTTTAGGAGTTCACGCCCCGCGCTGGGAAGCACCCACTTGGGATATTCTCTCTCTCTCTCTCTCTCTCTCTCTCTTGCTCTCTAAAAAAAAAAAAAAAAGTTAGAACCAGGCAACAGTCAAGACTGGTCCTCATTTCCCATTCCCTTACACTGTCTCACTGACGATGAGTCCCAAAGTCTGGATCCCTTTCGAACCCCACCCCTCACCGGTCTGTGGTCTGGGATCTGAGGCAGCAAGAGTCTCCTAGGTTTATAAATATGAAACAACGGAGGCCCATCAGACCAGTCTCTACATAGGGGAGAGACAACCTGGCTCCTGGTGGGGTTATAAATTAATACTGTTTAAGTAGCTGGCCCTTCAGCTGTCTTTATATAAGGAAAATATCTCAGAAGACACCCAAAGAGTTTTGTCGGTTACTAGGAAGAGGCTGGGAGGGAGAGTGGGATGTAGGAGTGTTTGGGAGAAGCAAGAAGCTTCAAGAAATCCTTGGAAAGTCCCTGAAACAGCTCACGTAGCCACCACCTCACTCAGCCACAGCGGGAAAAGCACAGGTGATGTGGGCTCGTGTGATGGGATTCTGGGGACGTTATTACCAGGCCATCACCCTCAATTTCTTCACCCCCAATGTCCATGCCCGTGACACCTGCAAGAGCTGGGGCTCGCAAATATCAGTCCTGGGACACCAGTTACAGGAGAGTCTGCGACAGACTAACCTTGAGAAAGGGAAAAAACCTAATTTGTTGCAGACCAAATGAATACCCATATTCAATAAGAAAAGTAACAAATACTGCAGTACTTTTTTAACCGACTAATAAGAAATAATAACAATAAATAGGAAACTAAGGACAAATACAAACAGTGATAACTGTGGCCAACATTCCCAGAGCTTTTCCTTCATACCTAGGCTCCAGTCCCTCTTTGCATGCCTTATGGTTGTGAATCCTTATAGCAACCTGATAAAATAGTTACTATTACTATGTTCACGTCACCATTTCGGCCCCCTGAGGCTCAGAGAGGTTGAGCAACTTACACAAAATCGAACAGCAGGTAGCTGGCAGATGGGGAATCTGAACCTATGTCTGTGACCCAAATGCTCTGGTTGCTCTCCATTAAACCATGAGGACTCCTGGAAGAATTTCAAGAATTTCCCAGTCTTTCCCCTTACTAACTGTGCCACCTTGGTCAAGGCATGGAGCCTCTCCAAACCTCAGTTTCCTTATCTGTAAAATGGGGTTGTAGGAGGACCAAGAACGTTAGATCTGTTCGCGTACTTAGCTGGTCATTCCGCAACCACTCGTGGGGCTCCCCTGACATATTAGGCACTGACATTCTGGGACTTGGGAGAGTCTCTGCCAACAAGGGCCAAAGATATCCATGCAACTAACCAAAGGCAGCGTGCTAAGCATTATTAGGAAACTGTGTACCCAGTGACACCGGATAAATGTTCAGGGTTCTCAGGAACCTTACGGGATAAATTAGTATTACTGCTGTTCATTGGGACATTAAAGGCCCTTCTGAGTCTCCCTCCCTTCAGATCCCACGTTCCCCAGATGAACACTTGGACCAACAGAATTTGTAACTGCAGCTGGTTTCAGAACTTGCAACACTATGGACTTTCTTTTTTTTTTCTTTCTTTCTTTTTTTTTTAACCCTCCAGAAGCCGAGAACTTGGAAAATCCCAAAGGTGACTCAGAGACTTTCAGGGAAAGTGATAGAAGCCGAAGCCACTAAAGCTTCTGGACTCTACCCACCCTGCAGCCTCCCCTCTCCCCGTGCAAAGCTGGCCGGAATTGAATCCCACAGACCTTCTCACTGCCCGCGGCAGCTGAGGGACGATACCCTGCGGGATCTACTCATCCAGGCTCCACCTGCCGCTCAGCCCTGTGTCAATTGTGGGTCCCTGGGCAAGTCCCTCCAAGGTCAATGTCCTCTTCCACAAAGTGGAGATAGATTCTCTACCCTCTTTTCCTCATAAGGCTGCTGTAAAAACTCGACAGGGAAGTACAGTATTGTGCAACGATTTACCGGTAAGAAAGAATCCATTCATTCTCTATTTGTTGCGCATACATTGTGTGTCACAAGCTGACTGTAATATCGAAGATGTACTGGGTACTAATTCCAGGTCTCAAATTAGTTAATAATTCTACATTACATTTAATATATTAAATTTGTCAATACATATTTTTTAAAAGCTTAGTTTTACATATATTAACTAATTCCATTCTCGTAACAAGCCTGTAGGTATGTATTTTCTGTATCCCCGTGTTGGGTTAAGTGGCCTGTTATGGCTACACAGACGTGGCTGGGGAGTGAAGAACTGGACTCTGAACCCAGGCAGGCTAGCTCCAGACTCCGTGTTCCTAACCTTTCACTACTTCCCTCTCCCCGGGGGCGAGACACGGTTTCTGCCTCCAGGAGGTTCACAGTTGAGTAGGAAGGAGACGAGCCTGCAGACAATGACAGTACAGTATGATACTGCTTTGATGGGGGCCGGTTCTGACCGAGCCTGGGGGGATCAAGGAAGGCTTCTCGGAAGAAACGGATATGGAGTAACAGAGCGAGAAAGCCCCGGGGTGAGGAGGAGGCTGGTGTACGTGAGTAACGGAGGAGGCCAGGGGAGAGATCCACTGGGATGGACCGCACAGGGCCTTGTAAGCCCCGTACATGTCAGGCAGGGTCCCAGCAGGAGAGAGCGGCATGCCTCCACGGTTTAAGAAAAGCTTAAGAAAGGAACTTCACACAAAGTGTGCGCAGGGTCTAGGAGACTGATGGCAGATGCTCTAGCGCTCATGGGTCAGCATCACCACCTGCAGCCTGAAGGGATGAGAGGAAGGAGGAGGGTACAGGACTGTGGCAGGGGCTGTGGCCTGTGGTCGAGGGGCACAGCCCTCCATGGGAAGCTGGCAAGAAGGAAGCAGGAGGTAAATGCTCTGACCACGCTCTCCTCCCCTCCCACCTCTTGGAGCTTCGTGGGTTGAACCCAATGGAAACACACAGCCTTGTCATGGGATTTGTTATTAATCCTGGGGGCCACGGGGACACTATAGTGGTACCATCACTATACTAACTGAGTATCATTCTAAAAGAACAGATCACGGCGTGAAGGAGAAGGAAAGTAGCACGCGGGGGCTGGAGGCAGGAAGGCCAGTTAAGAGGCCACAGCAGGTGTCCCTGCGGAGACGAGTGGGCCTGGCCCACAGCAATGTCGTTTAGCATAATGAGATTCTGATAGGTCATTAGGGAAGGCCTTCCCGAACCTCAGGAAATTGCATATCTTTCTTCTTCCTCCTCTCCTACACGCACACCTCACGTGCACCCCCACGGGTACCGAGCCACATGCCCGGGTGCTGTCCCCAGCTGCATCCTCTGGTCCTCTGGCTCAGATTCCACTCACGCTTGCCGGGCATCCCCAGGAGAGCTGACACTGTGACGCTGTGTGGTTTCTTTCATACCCGCCGCAGATCTACGGTCCGGCACTCTGTTTTCGTCTTATAGACGAGCAACATGAGGGTCAGACAAATCCAGAGCCTCCCTCTGGGTCCCGCGGCAAGTAAGCAGCAGGGCCAGGACTGGGAGCCAAGTGTGCCTGGCCCTGGGGCCCTGACTGCAGAGCAGACCACCTCCTCTCCCCCTCCTTTCTCCGGCCCCCCCCTTTTCCCTGCCAGGAGACCTCTGAGTCTTACACTCTGACCCCCCCCCACCCCCCGGTTTCCTCAGTGAGAGGCATCATTCCCTGCGGAGTCCTCGACAGCAAGATCTGGACGGAAAGTCATCTTCCTGCTGGCACGGGAACCCTGGTGCACCACAGGGCCCCGCAGCGGCTCTGCTCCACCTGTGCTCCGAAACGGAGGGCATCGCCTGCTCTCGGGTGGGTGATGAGCACCGTAACTGTTTATACTTGCAGGCCACTTACTTTACTTTATGCCGGGCACCACCTGAAGTGGGAAACCCCAGGCGGTATGTACTGTGAGGACTCCCATTTCACAGATAAGAAAACAGAAGCACAGTTTAAATGAAGTACCCAAGAACACAAAGACCGTGGGCAGCAGGCTGCATCACACCTCAGGCAAGGTGGTTCCTGGGTCTGCTCACTTAATCCTCTCATATGTTTTTTGTCTGGGCTGGAAAGCCCCAAAGTACATCCAACGCCACCCCTCATTTTGAAAATGAAGATAAGGAGGCCCACAGAAAGGAGGGGAGCCTGCCCCAGACGGTGGGTCCGTGGCAGAACCTGGACTAGAACTCTCCCCCTGCCCTAGTTCCAGTGCCCCTCCTACCTCTGGCACGGCACCCCTTCTGAGCCTTCCGCGGAACTACTCTCTCCTGGCTGGAAACAGCCTGGGTTTCTTGCTAACGGCTCGATAGGCTGGGGTGAGCACTCCACTCCAGGAAGCTGGTTTACGGGACATTAAAGCCTCTTGCCAATGACCTATGTTCCTCACATTCAACCTGGAGCTTGGCCAGATGCTCCAGGCAACCCCTTGCAGGAGTCACAAAGCTTTTGGCTGGGGAATAACTGAAGTCAAATATTTCCAGAGACAGGAAAACCCCTAGGGTCCCGTTCCTCAGCTCCTCGACAACCCACGAGAAGGTTGCTCTGCAGCCAATGGAAGACATTTTTTTTTTTTTTGCCTCTTGAGAGTCTCACAGAGGACACCTGGTTAGCCTGGGATCCCATCACTCTCACCCCATAATTATTCTATAGACGAAAAACTGTCACGGGCTTTTGGATAGGAGATGTCTGTCCAAACCCCACATAGAACCAATGGGGAAACTGAGGCCAGCAAGGAGACTGGACCAGCTCCAAGTCAGACAGTAGGCCGAGAGCTGCCAGAGGCAGGCTGGAAACCCAACCAGTCCACTCTGAATCCCACTTTCCATCACACTGGGTCCTCCCAGCACTCTGCCCAGAGTAAATACTCCCTGAAAGTGTCTTATGTTATTCTTAAAATTTTAAGCATTGTAGATATCTTTCTAAAACATACTTGTGGAAATAAAGAAAACAATCGCTCAGGGAATAACTTGTCTCCCTCATCCCTTACTTAATCTGTTTACTCAGGATTACTAGGCCAGTTACCCAGCTGTCCCCTTCCTCCCCCCGGGGGGCTTGAAGGAGGTAAATTAAGGACATATCGATGAGTTCAACGAACTAATGTTTGTGAAGTGCTTCAGTTTACACAATGTTTTCATGTTACATTTTCCAACAGCCTTGTGAGGTAAACACAAGACTCTTGCGAGAGATGGTATGGCGTGCCGTGTCTCCATCGGACACGAGACGGAGGTAAACCAAGGTCTGGATCCCAAATCTCAACACACACGAGCCGCGTGAGCTCAGGTCACTTATCTACCTTGTCTAAGCCTCTATTTTCCTCGTTTATAAAATGGGCATCATACCCACCTCACAGATTTGTTGGGGAGACTGAATGAGACAAGGCACCCAGCACATGATAGCACTCAGGAGATGCTAGCAATGGTTATTCTTGTTTCCTCTGTGGCCAGGGACCACATTACCAATAAGTCAGTTACCCCTGGGGTTTGATAACCCAATATAGGCAAAAACTATAGATGAGCGTCAGAAGGGCTGGATGGATTTTAGTTGACAAATCCATAGCGGGAGCTGAAGATACTCAGGATTGGCACATCACTCTACCTAACCTAGTCAGGGTGAAGCCAGGTTTGGTGAAGGAGCTACTGGGAAGATGCACTATTTTTTTCTGTTGGACGTGAACCCAGAGAACACAGGCGTGAAGGTGCTGGCTGCCATGCCGGCACTATGTGAAAAGTGAGAATGAAGCCAGCAGGGAGAAAAGAAGGTCCAGGAAGGCAAGAGAGGTGGGGCTTTGCTGACACCATTTTAGCAAGTTCTGCCCCAGGGCTTTTAATCTGCAGGAACCAATGCATCCTTTTTTTGAGAGGGGGAGTGTCTATCACTCACAAGTGAAAGAATCCTACAGATTCGCCCACTGGCCCCCCAGTGTCGTTGAAATATCAAGAGAGACGCTGGCCTGCTGGGAGAGACGAGTTGGATGATGCCACTGAAATGAGACACACAGGGCGCTTCAGAGAACTGTGGAGACGGTCTACTTAAACTGGAGAGCGAGTATGCAGGTGTTTTTGATGTCACTCTCTGTGCGTTGCATGCATGAAAAATCTCACCAAAAAAATTTTTTTTAATTCTACCTAAAGAAGTATAGCTCACAACTTTTCTGGAGACAATCTGGCAACCCACAGCAATTACGATGCACAAATGTATTTACCCATTTTTAAATTACCAACTGAAGGTGCACAAACAAGTTAACCCTAAAATCTCTCTTCTTATCCTAAGAAAATATATTTTTTTAATTTTTTAACATTTATTTTTGAGAAAGAGAGACACACAGTGCTAGCAGGGGAGGAGCAGAGACAGGGAGACACGGAATCTGAAACGGGCTCCAGGCTCCGGAGCTGTCAGCACAGAGCCCGACACAGGGCTCGAACTCACGGACCGCAAGATCATGACCTGAGCTGAAGTCAGACCCTCAAGGACATATATTCCTAAGGGAATATTTACACATGCACAAAGATTAATGTTTTTAACTTTCCAAAACTGAAAATACCTTATGACATTGATCAACAAGGCATTGAGTAAATCCTTACAAGGGAAATTTATTTAGTCATGAAAAAGTGTACAGTGGATTTCTCAATGTGCTGACAGGGAAAAATACCTACAATATAAAGTTAAGTGGAAGGGGCGGGAAAGAACGAGGTGTCATTTAGAAACCACATCCAGGTACCAGGAGCAGATGACTTCATCATAGTCACAGGGAATTATTCTCCAATGTAAAAGAGAGCCTGAAGAAGGACAGTCAGAAGTGGTGTGGCTGTTCCTTTAAGCTGTCAATGACTCACTTTCTTGTGACCTCCAACGTGTGGCTTCCATCCTCTAGGTCCCCTCACAGCCAGAGATGACTGTTGGAGCTCTACCTTCACATCTGTTTTGTAAGCCAGAAGGAGACTGGAAATAAGCTAAAAAGACGCATCTCCCACTGACGTAGTCTCCTTTAAGCAACCTTCCCGGTGTTGCACAATCTGTCTGCTTCTCTGCTATTGGTCAGAAGTTAGCCACAGGAACGCCCCTTGCTGAAAAGAATCTTCACTAAGTGGGGTGTGTGCGTGTAGGTGGGTTCACACGTGTATGTAGACTGCAACATACATGCTTACAGGAGCAGAGAAGAAAGCCTGGAAGCATATGCATATAACAAACATCTTTATGTCTGGGAAGGCAAAGTAGAGAGGATTCTTTCACTTGCTACTTCATATCATCCTGAATTCATCAAGTTATTTTCAACCAACTTATATTTAGAATCAGAAGGAAAAAAAAAAACATAAAGATTCCTCCATCCTGGGGACAAAAGAGGTAATGGCGTTGAAGTCCTATATGTGAACTTCAGAGTGCTCTATGAAATTAGCAACAATATTTTACTTATGCCAGCGTCATGTACAGTCACGCAGTTAATAACGGTTCTTAGGGCCTTTAGCGCACAGTATGCGTGAATAAGGGAAACGCTGTAGACTGTAGATATGAACATCTCTTTTTTGATATAAAGAAATTAGAATCTCCTGGTGGTACTCTTACCATGATTCAGTGAAGACTTCCTTTTACAAACACTTCATCTCCCCATGAAACTCATTCAGTGAACATTAACTGAGTGCCCACCACTGGCCAACCTTTTCTCATTTCATCCATAACAAAAACTCAGTCAGGCAGGTACTAGCATCTCATTTTATAGATGAGACAACCAAGGCTGAGAGCTGAAATAAGTCACTTGATCACATAGAGCTCAACACTAGATCTATCTGACCTTGAAGTTCGTCCTTTTTCTGCATCAAGCCCCGCCTTTGGAGGCCAGTGGATGATAAATGACAAGCAATCCTCATCGCGTTCCCTGTCTCATACCTTAGGAGCCCTGGAGTCTGAGGCTTTCTAAAATTAGGTTGATGGCTTCCTTCCCTACCTCCGGCCAGTTTTAAATATAGGCTCTCCTATCCATCTTCCTTACTCACCAATGTTTCCTCTTCACTTCACAGACCATCAGACCAGCAGTACTTTTCCTCTTGCCCTCTAAACTTCCTCTGGGAGTCTGACTTGTTACCCATTTTGGACCCGGTGTCTTTCAGACTTGTTAATGATCGTCCTTACCTAACCGTCAGCTCTGAGACAAGTCAGAAAGAGCCTCCATGTATTAGTCACCCCTTGGGGACAGGGCTCTCGATGGCCGCCCCTTCCATGTTAACTTGAGCAAATTTCCTGAAAGCAGTGGGTACGGTAGACAGACCTTGGGCTTTGGGCCCAGAGAAACTTGGGTTTGAATCTCAGCTGTTCGATATTTCTGAATGTTGGTTCACTTATTTCTAAAATGCAAGTAGATAATACATCTTCTCCAGGCGGCACGTAGGGGCTGATTGAGATAAGTATTTTATCACCTGGCACCTGGGAATTGTTTAATAACTTTAGTTATTTCTCTACCTTTCTGTTTTCTTGATTGAAAATGCCCCAAATTCCTACTTTATAGCTAAAGATCATCAACCTCGGTTGTAACTATGCCAATAATTACATAGCATAATGGTCCAAAGCACAAGCTTTAGGACTGACTGCCTCAACCCGAATCTCAGCTCCATCACCTGATAGCAAGGTGACCTTGGGCACGGACTTAAATCATCTGGCCCTCAGTTTCCTCAACCACAAAATGAGTTTTTGACCATCCCTACCTCGTGGGGTTAAATCACTTAAAATAATGCCTCACCCATTTGTGAGCACCCGATTTATGTAAGCTATTCCAGCTGCCGTGTACTGAGGTCCTGCTACATGCCAGCCTCTACTTTCAAGTTTCGCCTATTTGCTCTCATTTTCACAACACCATGGGCCACACTGTCCCCACCTTTAGGCTGCGGAACCGAGAGTCACAGCAGGAGGCTGACTTCCCCTGGATCCCACAGCTGGCCGGTGGCAGAGGCTGGGCTCAAGTCGGAGCTCTTTTCCACTTCACCCTAAGTTTATCTCCCTCTGACTTCCAGCTCATTCTCCAAGGAGCCCCCTTGGCTCCTTCACAATTTCCTATCCTGATATCTCAGGGACATTTCCACATTAATCTTGGTTTCCTATGCTATTTATGTTCTGTTACCTTGCCCATGCTGTATCGCCAGCATTGATTAATCAGAAATTGTGTCTTTATGGTTATGACCCCGCAGGAAATGTTTCAGAACTCCCGCCAACCCGTCCCTGATGTCAGCTCATGAAGGATGGGCTGTTTATCGGAGGGCAGAGGGCAGCCTGTTGTTGTGATATAAAGGAAAGACGGCCCGGTGAGAGCGTCTCCCACAGGACTCGGCCTTGGGGTCTGCTGAGTAAGCGGGGCCCATGTGGCCCTCGGTGAGCAGGATAGTGCCGGCCCAAAGTGCTGACACGCAGCTCTCCTGTGTGGTGGAGGGAGGCCTCCAGGGGCCGGGCTACGCGCACACAGAGTCAGTCACGCACCTATCTCACAACCATAGAAATTAACATCACACAACACTCTGATCGAGTGTTTCCCACATGCTAAGGAGGAGACACACCTCTTGGGTGTCAGTTCTCACCAGTCCCTGCCATGCTCCTGAAGCACCAAGAACGCCAAACAACCCAGAGCTCCCTACAGACTGCCTCCCCACCGGCCCCCCGCCGGCCCCCCACTGAGCTAATTCTTGACTCCATGCCTTCATCCATGCATTCCTTCATTTGACAAATACATTTTGACTGCCTACCTTGTGCCTTTTGTGGGTTGAATTGTGTCCACCCAAAATTCATATCTTGAAGTCCTAACCCCCGATATCTCAGGATATGATCTTATTTGGAAACAGGGTCACCGCAGATGTCATTCGTTAAGTTGAGGTCATACAGAAACAGGCTGGGTCCCTAATATTATATGAATTGTGCCCTCACAAAAAGGGAAAATTTGGACGGACCGACACACACACACACACACACACACACACACACACAGAGGTAATGCCACAAAAGATGAAGGCAGAGAGCAGGGTAATATATTTACAAGAAAAGGAACACCAAAAACTGCCAGCAAACCACCAGAGGCTAGGAGGAAGACATGGAACTGATCGTTCCTCACAGGCCTCAGAAGGAACGATCCTGCCTGTATCCTGATCTGGGACTACTGGCATCCAGAAACATGAGGAAATACATTTCTGTTGTTTGAGCCACCCACTCCGTGGTGTCTTGTTACGACAGCCCAAGCAAGTTAATCCAGCATGAGGCCACAGGCAACAGGGACACCACACTGAACAAGACAGAGGAGGTCCCTGCCCACATCACGCTTATATTCCAAAAGGGAAGACAGGCTGTAAATCCACAAAAATATATATAAGATGATTTCAGGTCATGATAAGTGATATTAAGGAAACTAAATCAGGGTAAAGAAATAGAGAGTGACCAAAGTACTCAGACTTAAATGCCTATGGGAAGGTGACATTTTGAGCAGAAGCCTGGAAGAAGTAAGAGAGCAAGCCATGAGAAGTTATGAAGGAAGAACATTCCATGTGGCCCCTTTCTATGGTGGTCCACCTCTCCTGACCACACACCTCACACCTGGCTGACTCATCCCCCAAGGCTCTGTTCAGATGCATCTCCTCTGAAAGACACTTGTCCGACCTGCAGGCTAAGCTTAAACGTGTTCCCCTCTGGGCTCCCTGGGTTCCCCTCTGGGCTCCTCAAGTTCAGGGCCTTCCCCCAATTCCCACACTGTTGTATAATTTGGGGGGTAGTGTTTGTGTGTGAGCCTAGATAGTTTCTGTCCCTGGGCCCACATTGCACTTTCATGGAGAACAGAGCCATGCCTTACTCATTTCTGCATCTCTAGCACTCAGCGCAGAAACTGTGAAGAACAGGTGTGCAATACAAGTTTGCAGGGTGGATAGATGGATGGACAGATGGTTGGAAGAAGAGGTACATGGAATCTTGTCATTATGTCACTACGGCCTTACGAGATCGTTACTACTGCACTCACAGAGCGGATGAGGAAATCTGGGTCTCACTGAGTGGGGACCCTGCCTGTTCACACCGACTGCACTGTAGGCCGTGATACAATTGGCCTGTCAAAGACTTACTGGCAAAGTCACCAGTAAGGCCCAAGTTCCTTGAAAGTGCACGGCCTTTCACAGATTACACTTTGATCATGGCATTTAATCCTCACGACAGCCTGAAAAGTATGGAAACAGGCCGTCTTCATCTGACCACAAAATCCTGACGGAGTGAGATGAACTGAATTACCCAGGGTCTCATAGCTGGTGAGTAAGGACTCCTGACTCCCTGCTTTTTCCACTCGTGGCGCGGTCTCCACCACTAACTGACCATGAGAACCGTAACTTAGATGCTCCGTCACAAGAGGACCTTCAGCTGCATCTAGTCCAACCTCCTGCAAACAAGGAAGGAGTGGCTCAGAGACGCTGGCCTCCAGACCCACCATCCTCACCCTCAGGCCAACCTCATTCCCATTACTCCAAACAAATACCAGAGAAACGCTGCTCTGTTCCAAGACAGCAGGAAGCACCTGCCCTTGAAAACAAACAAAAAGCAAAACAAAAAAAGAAGAAACCCATTATATAGTCATAGCCTGAAAATCCATTTTTCCAGAGAACTGCACTTTATTCTTCAAAGCCCCTTTCCCTGGAAGACTGGAGCTTTTCTGGAGGATCGAGCTGGAGGAGAGCAGATGGATGATGAATCTACCCAACGCGGCAGCCCCTTCCATGAGGAAACGCGTGGAGGTGGACGGGAATAAGCGCAGGGTGGACAGAGCTCCAGAAGCTCCCACCTCACTGACACGGAAGGGGGTTTGCTGTGCATCCCAAATGGCCCAGTATTCCCAGCAGCAGATGGCAGAGAGCACAAGTCCCAGCGTGGCCGGAAGCCTATGGGCCAGCAAAGGTCACTAAGGCCTCTTCTCAGTCTGAAGATCACTGTGACTTCCATCCTTGCTGCCTATGTTGCAGAACTGCCCTCTGTCCCATCCTGGGCCTCTGTGCCCAAGTCAAGGTTATGGATTCCACTTGGAGAAGTCATGGTCAGATCCCAGAGCCCCAGTCCCCAAGTGAAAAAAAAATCTTGCAATTTTACAAAGCATTTTTGAGTAAAATATCTCATTGGTCTAAAAATTCAGACCTCATTGGTCTAAAAATGAGGGCTCTTATCCCCTCAAGCTGACTTCCACTCCTGTGTTCTCAGGAAGCACCAATATTCACCTGTCATTCAGCTAGAAAAGTAATTCAGCATCTTCATTTTATCTCTGCATCATTCCCATATTCAAAAGACGAACAAAAGCAGCTGATTCTACTTGAGAAATGTCTCCCGGTATCCCTTCCTCTCCACTCCTGGAGCACCTGCCCTGGGTCAGGCCTTATCGCCTCTCTCATGGCCTTCTTACTACAGCAGCAACCTCCCCCCACCCCACCCCCCGCCACACACACACACACACACACACACACGCAACGAACCCTCCCTGCTAGTGGGATCTTCCCACACAGTTACCCTGATCAGGTCAGTTCTCTGCTCTGACTGTGGAATCCCGATTTCCCTCGGGGTACATTCAACTCTTTATCAGGAAACACATGGCCCGGCACGACCCAGCTTCATCTCCTCTTACCACTTGTGCCTTCCACTTTTCTCTCCAGCGGCTGTTCACCGCTTAAAACCACATCACGCCATTTCTCATCTCCAATCATTTCCTTATGTTTTTCCCTTTTCCTGGGACACCTCCCTTCCCTCATCCTCCCTCACCCCTACCTAACTCCTTCTCATTCCTTGTGGCACAGCACAGCCTTCCTCGAGGAAGCCTTGCCAGGCCTTCCTCACCCCACCCCAGCCCACCTGGTGAGGGTAGGTGCCTTTTCCACAGCACTTTTTAGGACCCGAGTAAGTCATCTTCCCACAGCCCCTTCTTGCAACATGGTACCCAGAGTGACAGTCAGCTATCCATGTGCCATTCTTCTCATTAGACTGTGAGCTCCTCAAGGGCCAGAGCGGTGTTCTACTCATCTCTACGCCGCCAGCTGCTACACAGCCTTGGCAGAAAGTAAGAACTGAGGAAGGGTCAAATGAAGGAAGGAATCTTTAATGGATTTGATGTAACTCATGAGTGGAAATGATGAGTCTAGAATAATTCCAAGTTCGAGTGGCTAGATAGTGATGATTTTTATAAGCATAGGAAATACAGGATGAGCGAAGGTTTAGGGGGCAGATGGCCACACGCATCAGGAAGAGACTTCACTAGGCACTTGGGTCTGTGTACACTTCTGGAGTTCAGGAAAGCTCTCATCCGGATTAGAGATATCATTTGGAGGAATCACTGCAGTGGGAAAATTCCCCAGAGAGTGGTCTAGAGTGAGAATAGTGGAGGAAACCCTGAGGAACATTGGCATTAAAAGGTGGGCAGAGAAAGACAACCCCACGCAAATGACAGAGGGGTATTGGATGGAGAGGTAAGAGCTACTCCATCGGAGAGTGATGTCAACCAAGCCAAGGGAGGAGTGCATTTCCAGAAGAGTGACAGGGTTTCCAAATGCAGCAGTCGTGACCACACTTCTTTGACTATGGGCAAGGCCCTTTATAATCCAGCCTTTGCCGAGGTTTCCCACCTCAGCCCCTCGCACTGTAGATCCCGGCTTGTCTGCAAGGTTTAGGATTCCCGAATACGTTATGCCATTTCACCCTCCCATACCTTTGCTTGGTCATTCCCTCTGCCTATAAGGTCCACATCCACCCACTCTGAAATTGTCATCAATCAAATGCCACCTTGAGCTTTTCCCCCTGCAAAGCCTTCCTAGCCTGTGCCCTGCCAGGAGAGGGAGTTGACTGCTCCCTCTTGGTAGGCCTCCAGTCTTCTGTGAATTTGACTCTTCTATATCACCTATAATACTATATTTTTGTTTCCATGCTTGAGTTGTCTAGGGGCACGGGCTGTCTTATTTATTTCTATAATGCCAAGACCAGACACATAGTCTGGCATTAAGTCCGAAGTCCATGTATCTTATTAAATGAGAAAGAATGAAGGACTCTGCATGGCAACATCACTCAGACAACAAACAATAGAAATGTAAGAATCAAAATCTGCTTAATTAAATGTTCTCCTTGGTAGTGATTTGGTTAACTGAGGTTTTCCTGGAAGCGCCTGGGTTAAATATTACATAGGATGTATTAAGTGAGTTTTGCCTGGCCTAAGGAAGCTCCTGAGCACAGTTGCAAATGAACGAATCTGGGTGGGAGGGAGCACCTTTGTGGGGTCAGAGAGAAACATCCGTTTGTGTTGAGGCTGCCAAACTGCCTTTTCCTTGCCCCCAGTGTACCAAGGGTGTCTCATAAATGTTAAATAATCATAATGACCAAGCTCAAGGGGTGTCCGTGGTCATAAAACCTACCTTTTATGGATGATTCCTGAGAGTCTCCTGGTGGGTGGTTAGAAATTGAGCAGACCTCGTGGCCAGAGGTCTCCATATAGGCTGCATCTGAGAGACCTACAAGCTTGGGTGGCAGGAAGGGGATCCAATCACAAGCTGGGACGCCCAACCATTGATTGATTGAGGAAGGCCACCCACACTGAGCCTTCTGGAATCCATTGGTGAGTCATGGGCCAAAGGATTATGTCTTCAATATGGGCCATTGGGCCTGATACCGAGGCATTTCCTGCTTACAGCTTAGGGGAGCTATCCTTAATGAGGGTGATGACCTGGAGGTCCAAGAAATAACCAGATGAGAGGAAAACTCTAGTCTCCTTTACCCCTCATGGGGCATGGCTTCCTAAGCCTTTTCTGATGGTATAATCTCCAGCAGACCTCAGGTGACATTCATTCATTCATTCATTCATTCCATCATTATTTAGCTGTTATATTCATTCACTCCATGGATGTTAATTAAGTACCTGGGCTAGATGTTAGAAGTACCGAGATAAATAAGACACAGTTCCCACCCTTGTTGGGCCAAATGTAGGAAGATAAGTAAGACACAAATTTTTATGTAATGTGATAAGTATAAACAGCCATAGAGGTACGTACAAAGGGAAGAATGGCAACCAGAGAGGTGACATTTGTACTGTTATAAAGAATGAACAGAGTTCCACCAGGCAGGTAAAAGGGAGGAAGAGAGGAGGCTAGGTATTAAGAATGGTAGAGAAGGCATTTTAAACAATTAGATACACAGAGTGAGGGCGGTGCCCAAATAGGGGTCATGACCAGGACCTGCACCTTGTGTAATTCCAGGAGCTACTACTCACATCAGCATCTGTAGTCATACAGTACAGGGTCAGCCCCCCTCCCATCCCTAATCAGGGTTCAGTTCCTGGCTCTGCTTCTAACTAGCTGTATGATGCTCTTGGACAATGCCTTCCCATTTCTCAGTCTCTTCAAGTGTGGAATACAGAAGCTGGACCAGCTTCCAAATATACTCTTCCCTCTAGAGTCCCCTATGAATCTAAGAGTCTAACTAGAGCTAAAATGACATGGGGTTATTAAAGTTTGTCGTTCAGGACTGAATTAAGTATTGTCCTTGGAAATGAAACTTTACTCTTCCCCAAATCTTGATTCATACAAAGGTTGATTAAACACTGATACACTAAAATGGAAATTAAGGATCACTTACCCTAACTGGGTCCTTTTTGAGAGGGTGAGACTGAGGCCCAGAGACAGCAAATGATTCACTCAGAGGTAAACAGCCAGGTGGATCAGGACGAAGACCAGGGCCAGGGCAGAAGTGTTGTATCCACCAAGCCAAGCAGTTACCAAGTCAGCTGGACCCTGACTCCCTCCAATACTTTGTAATGGTAGAGCACCCAGTTGACCAAACCTACAGATCTAGGACTGTAGCACAACTCCAACTGATATGTCCTTGAAATATAAGATTTCCAAACCCATTTCCTCAGAAGTAAACTGAATCTATGTATATAGTCAAGTTACTTTAGACATGGTCAAAATATTTTAAACACCATCCACCTGACAGCCAAATAAGAACCCAAGTGTGATCCTAGCTCCTCCCTCTCTCTTTTGTCTCTTGTCAGGCCCTAAATATGTCCCTCTCCCTGTCGCACCACTGGCCTGGTCCAGAGCCACACCCTCTCTTCTCCAAATGATTGCATTAGCTGGCTAACTGGTCTCCTGCCCTCCCATGCATCTTCCTCTGTGTAGCTACCATGATGTGATAATGTTGACTCTCCCCTGCTCTGAGCAAGGTGGGGGCACTCCCACACCTGCCACACTAAACCCGAACTCTGCAGCATGGCATCCCACACCTTTTGTGATCCCCCCCACCTGCCTGGCATTGTTTGTCCCTGCCTTCATACTCCTCAAGGATGCACCGGTATGACTCATGGGTCTGCAGATATGCCGAGCTCTCTCAGGTCTCTCTACCTTTCCTCAGGCTGTTTCGTAGGCCCAGAAGGCTTCCCCCTCCTCAAATCCCATCTCCTTGTACATCCCTCCTATACTAGTCTGCTCGGGATGCAAAATACCACAGACTGAGTGGTGCAAATGACAAGTTTATTTCCTCACAGTTCTGAAGGCTAAAATCCATGACCAAGATTAGTTTCTAATGAGCGCTCTCTTGCTTCCTAGGGACAGCCGCCTTCTCTCATGACCGCACATGACCTCTCCTCTGTGTGGGCATGGGAAGAGAGCTCCCTGGTATCTCTACCTCTTCTTATAAGGACACCAATCTTATTGGACCAGGCACCCACCCTCACGACCTCATTTAATGTAACAACCTCCCTAAAGGTCATACCTGCAAATACTTCAATATACGAACTTAGGGGAGGAGGAAAAAATGCAGTCCACAGCACCTCCAGTTAGAGCTCTCATCTCTGTGAACGAGGATGATTTATTTTCATATCTATCTCCTGCACTGGCTTCTGAGTTCTTTTGTAAATTTTAAATGGTCTCTGAATCCTATGTCAGAGAAGACTGGTCTAGGTTTTGTGAGCCTTTAGGTTTAAAGATGTGGTGGGCCCTCATTAAGAAAAGGATGAAAAATTAGGTATGAAGTGAATTTAGAAAGCGTCCGTGCAAGTGACGGACCCTGGGGTTAAGCTTTATGGCTTCAAAGTACACCTGCCTCTGGGCTCACAAGAAACCTCACTGGGTGCTAGAAAGACCACAGGCTGGGCTGCATTCAACTTCTCCTTTCTTTTTGGGCAGGTACATTGCCTGCACCTCAGTATTTCTGCCTTACTGAAATGGGCTTGTAATACCTGCCTATCAAGTGAGGTCGTTTTGAAAATGTAATTAGATAATCTGAAAAGGATGTTAAATATTTGTTTACCTTTCTACTATCTGTGTTTCTAACTGCAGTGTGTGCTCTGTGAGGAAGGGGACCTGCCCTGGTCACTGCTGAATCCCAGTGTTCCATGATGGTGCCCAGAAATGGCAAGATGCTAAACAAAGGTGTTGATTGAAGGAAAGTAGTCCTTGGTAGTACCTGAAAGACTGGTGTCCGTTATCCATCGGTAAGTAAGTTTTCCCCATTGAAACTCTTGCTATTATTAACAATTGTTAATTAAATGAACAAGGAAGAGACAGAACACACCCATGTTCAGAAGACAAAAATCATTGTAAGCTAGACTCTGGAGAGCATGATAATTCAAAATTTCTTACAGTCCTAAATGTTTTTAAAGCTAGAATAATAAAATACCTGGAAGGAAGATGGGAAGGAAAGAAGAGGAGGGAGAAAGAGAGGGGGCAGAGAAAGAAGGGGAGAGAGAAAGTGAGAAGGGAGAGAGGGAGACAGAGAAAGAGACAGAGACAGAGACACAGAGAGAGAAAGAGAGACAGAGAGAAAACAAAAGAACACAGAAAACCCTCTGGGCAGTGGGCATAATCAAAATAGGAAAGCCCCAGAAATTTGACCTGGTTTCTCTGGGGACTAGACATATTTATTCCTTGTGCAGCAGCCACCTCGTACTCTCCAGGGAGCAGAGGGTGCTGGTAGGTGCTCTCCAGTGGGCTGATTAAGGGGAGGCAGGGACCAGCCTCAGTGGACAACCTCCAATAGTGCCAAGCTCCAGTCTCTTGCAGCTTGGAGCCAAAAAACCAATCTTCCGACTTAACTCTGAACTCTTCACCCCTATCAATTAAGAGAAATCCCATCAAAAACTCCAAATGAGTCTGCTTGGCCTGACCCTGATGATTTGAGAGACTCTGCTGCTCCTGGAAGAATCTGTTTTTAAAGGGCTCACCCTGCCGGGTAGAGGGATCCAGAGAGAGGCAGACTGAATCCCAGCACTGCAGAGCTGAGAGGGACTTAGCATTCCACAGAGTGCATATCTCGACAGGGTCACATAGCTTCCTTAGTGTAGTTGGGAGAAATCTCTTAAAGTGGTCTGGCTTCCTACACAGCCCATTGAATTCTCACACTTGACCGTGTCAGTAACTCTGATTCATGGTTCAAGCGTAAGAGCGTGGCCTCAGCTTCACAGACCTTGTTTCATTTCTCACTCCGCCTCCTGTGTGCTGTGTCAGCTTCACCTTCCTGGGCCTCAATCTCACCCTCCACAGGACGGATAATGGCATTTATCTCACAGTCCTGTGGTCCAGATGGAGTCAGATAGCCTTTACCTAAAAGCGGGTGCTTACAGTGCTGAATCAGTGGTGATTTCCCACCTTCTCTCTTGCTCCCTCTTCTCTCCGCTCCTCACCCCCACCCCTGCCAGCAGGTACTGCAATGAAGGCAGAGTGCAGCACAGAGTCCTTGCCCAAAGGAAGCTCACCTCCCATCGAGCTTCAAGCTTCCACATGAAGGTGGGAAGACATGGCTTCTCCAGACCTATGCTCCCCCACACTTCCGGGACATCACATGACTGTCTGTGTATCCAGGCCGTGGGCCAAGCTGCAGGCATACACAGATGGCCACTCCCTGTCCTCAAGGAGCTCACAGAAAACTCTAGCGAAAGACAAGGAAGAGAAAAAACCCACAGTAAGCATGAAATTATACAGAGTCCAGGAGGCATGTAGAAGGGGAAGAACGGCCCCACCACGGTCCAGCAATGACATGATCAGGGGGAAACCCAAGAACAACTGCAAAGTTTTCCTTGTCACATTAAAAAAAAAAAAGGTACAAGGAATTAGAAGCTCCCCACCAGTCAGGGCAAACTATTCCTGGGCACCACATATTCTGAAGAGAATCTGGTGTGTACCAGCTACTGCACTTATGCAGTCTTCTGGATCCTGTGATTATTAAGGCTGGTGGAGAAAAGGATACCATCACAGGAGACTGAAAGAAAAAGAGAGAAAATAAAAGAAGAGGAGAAAAGAGGAAGGAAGAAAGGAAGGAAACTACCTTTGGTTTCACGTGCATGTACTAAGTCCCCTACCAGGTCCCTACACTTATTCCACTCTCTGACTGGAAAAAAAGGAGGGGTTCGGGGAGGAACAATATCTCTTGAGATGGATAATATCTTCTCTGTAAATACGAGGAGAGTAGGGGCACATGGGTGGCTCAGTGGGTTAAGCATCCGACTTTGGCTCAGGTCATGATCTCATGTTCGTGAGTTTGAGCCCCATATCAGGCTCTGTGCTGACAGCTCAAGAGCCTGGAGCCTGCTTCGGATTCTGTGTCTCCCTCTCTCTCTGCCCCTCCTCTGCTCACACTCTGTCTGTCTCTCTCTCTCTCAAAAATAAATAAACATTGAAAAACAATTTTTTTTAAAGCCAGGAGATGAAATGCCTTGCCTAAGGCCCCACAACAGTAAGCAGCAGAACAGGGATTGAAAGTCAGCTACTCCTGGGGCGCCTGAGTGATTCAGTTGATTAAGCATCCCACTTTGGCTGAGGTCATGACCTCATGATTTGTGGGTTCAAGCCCCATGTCCAGCCTACAGTTCAGAGGCTGGAGGCTGCTTTGTATTCTGTGTCTCCCTCTCTCTGCCCCTCCCCTGCTCCTGTTCTGTCTCTCTCTCTCAAAAATGAATAAACATTTTAAAACAATTTAAAAATTAAAAAAAAGAAAGTCAGCTATGCCTGACTCCGAAGCTCATGTCCCTTTCGGGTATCTTGATCCCTGGGGTAGATTCTATCATATTCCCCCGAAATGATGGCATAAATGCAAAGGGGTAGTCTGAAGAGCCAGGACATCGCGGGTGGAGGAATATAAAGAACAGAGACATGAGCCCTTCCACGTGCCCAAGGAATCCCACCACCCCTGTGACTGACTTCTCCCTTTGCCACTGAGTTAACCCTGGGCAAACTGCCGAACCTCTGTGAACTTCTGTGCCTTATCTGTAAAACAATCTATAATATCTTCATCATCTGATGAAGGAGACTGGATTAGCTAAACTCTTTTTCTTTTTAATTTGTTTATTTATTTTGAGAGAGTGCATAAATGGGGGAAGGGCAGAGAGAGGGAGAGAGAGAATCCCACAAAGGCTCCACACTCAGTACGGAGCCTGATTCGGGGCTCGATCTCATGACCCATTGCATCATGACCTGAGCTGAAATCAAGAGTTGGTAACTCAACTGACTGAGCCACCCAGGCGCCCCCGGATTAGCTAAACTCTTGAGATCCCTTACAGTCTACTCACATCACAGAATTTCATACCTAGAGAGAACTGTAGAAATTAGTGTTTCTCAAGCTTAAGGAATGGCTAGATCCTATGGCAGCTATCTCCATTTGGCCCCTTTATCTGTTCACGAAAGAATTTTTAGTTGGTCACAAGAATGTTCACCTAAAGAGATTTCTTGGCATCTCTTGAAAGCTAGGGGTGACCACATGACCAAACTATGGGCAGGGGGATATAAAAAGAAGTGATGTGTGCAACTTCTGCTCTTTAAAGGAAATGGTAGGCTCTCGCCTTTCCTCCTTTCCTCCTTCCTGCTGGACGGAATACAGACTTGATGGCAGGAACTGGGACTGCCATCTTGAATCACAAGATGGAAGGTATGTGTGCAGAACTACAAGGCAACATGATGGAAAAAACTTAGGTCTCGATGCTTGAGAAGCCATCGTTCTAGCCTTGGCATGCCTATCTGGACTTCACATTTGAGAAAGAAATAAATTCCTATCTTGTTTATGCCTTCTAACAAATACATCCCTTTTAAAGAAAAAAAAGAATTCACAGATTCCCCAGTTTGGGAAACACACTGCATAGAAAGGGAAATGGGGGAAATTTTAGATGTTTTCGGGCTGCTGCCACAGTCATACATATAAATGCCAAGGGGACGATTAAAATTCACATCTATCCATGAGAAAAAGGCGTGAGGGAGGGTCATCTAGATAATCTGGATTATGTTAATATTGAATGGCTAGAGCATTGGATAATCACTTAATGTATACACAAAATTATAAAAATGATCACAAGACTTTTTAATTGTCCTCACCACTACCGTGAGTCCAGGGACCCAAGGAGCCGGTTTAGAGGGAAAATGTTTGATTCAGTTGTTTCAAACTAAATTCCACTATACCTCCAGGGCCATGTCTAGTAGTGCCAGAAGTCCTGAGAGGGTGAGTAAGGACAAGTTGAAATCTGAAGCTGAATCAGCAGAACCTCAGGCCACGGCACCACTGCTTTCATCTGGTTTATATACTGGGGTTCCACAGAAGAGTTCAAAGAGCTCTGCTGATCACATGTCACTAAGTGAAACCTTCTCATTAATAGAGGAGGCACCTAGTATCCAGAGAGAGAAAGTGATTTGCCCACAACCAGGCAGTGAGTAAGAAGCCAAGTTGCCAGGCCTAAAAAGCAACCTCTTTCACCCCGAATCAACCTACTGAGCAGACCATGCAGCTCCTAAGCTGAGGACAACCCGACAAGGCCTCCTGGAGTCCCTCAGTCCACTCCAGAGATGGAGCCTCCCTTTCGTTCACAAGATTTAAGCAACTCTTCTTCTCCACTGGTATTTCAGCCAGAAGAGAAAGAAGCTTTGACCACAGCAGATGGTCCCAACCTGCGGATGAGCTGGTGAATTCCCATACAGGCCCCAAAAAGTCACAGGTCAGCCAGCCTGCTCAGCTGACCCACAGAGAGACAGTTTCTCTCCTGGGCAGGATGGGCCATGACAGCAGATGAGGGAAGGTGTCGCATGTGATCATGACCAAAGGTCACTTCCACCCAGAAGGTAGGATCGGGTCATGATTTCATGGTTCGTAAGTTTGAGCCCCACGTGGGGCTCTGTGCTGACAGCACGGAGCCTACTTGGGATTCTCTCTCCCTCTCTCTCTGCCCCTCTCCCACTTGCACATGCTCTTTCCCTCTCTCAAAATAAATAAATAAATAAACATTTTTTAAAAAGAGTGCTTATTCGCTTCTGGAATCATCCAGAAGTCCCCAGTTCTCAAAGGGCTTTTACACACATTATCTCATGACATACAATCCTAGAGGAAAGGGCCTTTATAATACTGTAATAGACACCAGAGGCCCAACAGGATCTCACCAGAACATAAATTCCTCCAGGGCAGGGGACTGTGTAGACTTTGTTCTCTACTATTTCCCTCATGTTTACAACACTAAACTTGGAGTGACGCCCATGATTATTTACATCTTAAGACTGAATAAACGACTCTGCCAACCCTCCAACCTCCTCTCTTCAATGCCCCCAGGACCCTACGCACTCTCCCTTCCAGTCACACTGAACCACCTGCAGGTCCCAAGTGAAGGAAGCGCTTTCCCAAGCCGGTAGGTTTTATCCACGTTTATTCCTTGGCCTGAAATGGACTCTTCCACCTCTGTCTTCTACTGGACATTTACACCTTGACATTCAGGCTACGGAATTCATACCTACAAGCTGTTCACAAGGCAGGAGTGACCAGCCCGGGGTAGGACGACCGGAGGCACAAATGGGCTCTGCTTGCCAAGCTGTGCATTCTGATATGGGGCTGCCCAGGAAAAAAAGGGGGCGGGGGAAGTCACCTTTTTTCAAATTTTCATGAAGGTTCCATTAGGGTTGTTGTAGTCCTATTGCCATCAACTCCTCCGGGGGGCCTTTGCCCATAGCCCAGAGTAGTTAAGGATCCTCTCACAATGTCTGGCCTTGTCTGTTTCCCCCTCAAAGTTGAGAGCCTGTCCACCGGAGGGGCTGTCTTGTGAGGTGTCTCATCCACCAGGACTGTGCCAGGCCCACAGCAGGAGTTCAAGAAATGTTAGCGAATGACCGAATTAATCATGACAGAGCTCTACAGAAGGGAATTGCCTTTTCCACGGTTACACAGCCAGTGAGCGGCAGAGCTGGCTCAAACGCCCCAGACCTCCTTGGAATCCAGTGCAGAGCTGCCTTCCACAGGAGAAGCCCTCCTTCTAAATATCCCTTCTAGAATCCAATCTTTCAGAGATACCTTAGTTAGCAGTGAAGACAAGCCAGAGGGGCTAAATTAGTTTTAAGAACTCTCACACATCTTATTCACTAGGTCAGTGAGGGTCACTCGTGAACAGAAATATTTGGGGGGAGGGGAACTTCAGCTTTCCACCCCCAATTCATAACTCTATTTGTCACTCCCCACCCAGATTTAAGGGATGCGAAGTTCCGGCAGGCCCCGTGCCTACGGTACTGGCTCTCCTGACCAGGCTTTGCCCCTCTGATTCTTATCCTGCAAACCTAAACCAAAGTTGCTTTACCAACTGGCTTCTCTAAGGGGTCCCAGACCCAGAAGCATCTCACACTTTGGTTTTCTGGAATAATGTGATCCAGATCCCCTGAAGACATGCCACACGGGAGAAAGTGAGGAGGAACACAGAAAATCACCATGTTGGCAGCCAGGAGACCCGAGTCTCTGTCTTGTTTGAGCAGGAAATTCATCATGGGAGAAGGAGTATCTGACCATACAACTGGGCCAGAACTAGAGCTATTTTGCCTGCAGAAGCCCAAATCCCCAAGGGCTGTGTCAGAAAGATGGGAGTCAGGAGAAGGAGTGCTGTGCTTAATTCTCTATCTAAGGCAGAGTTGTGCTGGATGGAGCAGAGAGAACCCAGGCCTGGTCTCCAGTGCCAGCTCCACCACTTTCTCACTCCATGACCTTGGGCACCGGGCATCTCTGAGCCTCAGGTCCTCATCTGAATACGGGCGTGATACACATTTCTACCGTGAAAGGTTTTTTGTTTTTGTTATAATCATGTCCTTCTTTCCTTAACTACTTTCCTTATCTCAACAGATAAAAAAAG
Source organism: Paguma larvata (assembly GCA_030068075.1). Lineage (NCBI taxonomy): Eukaryota > Metazoa > Chordata > Mammalia > Carnivora > Viverridae > Paguma > Paguma larvata. The sequence continues at coordinate 44,050,597 of CM057833.1, forward strand.
TAGTCAAGAGCCTGGGCTCTGGGCTGAGCTTGCAGTGTGATTTTGGGTAAGTTACTTCTGTCTCAGTTTTCGCCTGTGCAAACACTCGTAAAAATACTATATCTTGTCCAATACCTCACGGAGTTGTTATGAGGACTAAAAAAACGCAAGTGTATGAAGTACTTATTTAGTAACTGCTAAACATCTGAACTACTCTTACATTAGTCTGACCACTAAGTTATTAAGAAATCCAGAGAACACCTTAAAGGGCAGAGAACCTGTGTTCCAGGCCATTTTGTCACTCTTTCTCGTTCTGTGATCTTATCCCCTCTGGGCCTCCATTTATTTCCTCAGTAAAATGAAAGGGTAGGGGTTCCCTAAGGGTCTTCCAGTCATTCCATTCTATGGGTACCAATATCTGCCCCTTGGAATCAGTCTCAGCCACGGAACTCCCTACTGGTCCTCGGTGGCCAGGTTACACTTAACTTCGTCTGGAAATGCTTCCCTGGATCACACAGAAACAATCCAACACACAAAAATAACCACTAGCATCGTCCCTTGCCTGTAGCATTCACCAGATAGGGCACTTAAAGTTTCTCTAACCATTAGTTTCTCTCTTCTCCCCACCCCGCAAAGCCCTTACCCCTGGAGGGCATGTTGCAGGCAGAGTACTACACAGCGGCCAGGCCCTGAAGGCCCATCTGGGAGAACCCGAATTCTGTCCCTACTACCTAAATGATGTTGAGGATTTCACGCAGGGACAGCCAGGAGCTGGAGCACAAGTCACGAGCAAGGACTGGAAGTCGCCTTTTTCTCCAGAAATGTCCCAGGCTGTGGCACAAAGTCCGCACGAAATACAGTGCTGGAGGACCGCACTCTGTGCTTTGTGCAGCCTGGAGATCCAAACGGTCTGGCCGCCTCCCCCACGGATAAACCACCGCCACAAAGAGTTAACGTTCAACCAACCACCCTTCTGACCCCATTCTTTTTCAAAACCAGGCCTGGCTGGGAGCCCGGGGCTGCTCCCATTGGGCCCGTGCCTGCCCCGCCCTCCAGCGTCCCACCCGAGGCCGGGGTTGGGGGAGAAGCACGCCAAGCAAAACTCTTCTGCTGTGATTGGCGTCACCCCAATGAAAAGCAGGGACCTGGGGCCCAGCCGGCCTCACTCCCACCGCGGGACACTGAGGCCAGACGCAGAGCCCCGGAGCCCACGTCGCCCAGCAAGGAGAGCGGCGAGCTCACCACGGGATCTCGGCGCCCGGCTCAGGCCCCGCCCCCGCACTCAGGCCTCCAATCAGCGCCTCCTTCCGCCTCCAACCACCAGAGTGCACTGCCTGGGGCGGCGGGCGCGCGGGAAAGCGGATTGAGACCGACCACAGGGCGCGGGCCCCGCGGGCAACGGAGAAAACACTGGGAGAAACGCAACTCACCTTCTCCCGAAAGTTGAAAAGTAGTCCATACGGGAAAACAACCATACAGGCTATTACGAAAAGTAAAAAAAGAATTGGACAATCAGAAAGTGCTATACCCACACTCCACCCCCACGGCTTTAACCATCCATCGCTCCCGTCACGCACCCTATGCCCTCCCTCGGCAGCTCCAAGGCTAGGCTCCGTCACCTTTACTCGGCCTCAACGCCTATGCCCCATCCCCCACACCCTTCCCTGGACGCACCTGGCAACCCCCAAGCTGGTTAAAGCCCACCTCCTGGCCGTCCTCACCTGCGCCCGCCCCGGGAACGCAGCACAGAAGCACGCTGCCTTGCTGACTGGTGTCGATAATTCCTGTCACGAACTGCAGGTTTCTTCCGAGTGGATTCTTCTCCGCCCTTCTAAAGGACGTTTCACGTCTACTCTCTTACCAACCCAACAGCTTCGCCCCCTCCTCACAGCGTCTCATTTCGCCCAGATATTATTGCGAAGGTAGGTGCAATGGGGCCAGAAAGGCCACTTTCCACCGAGCTCTCCTCCCCCACCCCCGCATCTACCTCAGCCGGGCCTTCTGCCCGCCGCCGCACCTGGGAGTCTGCGGGGGTCGCCCTGGCCCATTCCTAGGCCTTCCCGTCGCTGGAACTCTGTGCGCATGCCCTCTCCCCCCTAATTCGCGCACCATCACTTGCCCCTCGCTTCCAAATCACTGCCCTCGCTCACGAATTTTCTCCTATCTTCAAAAACAAAAACAACCCAAAGCCAAGCCAAAAAAGCAAAAATCTCCCTTCTGGTTCCCTATTTTCCTCCAGTTACCTACCCATTTCTCTGCACGGTTTACAGAGCAACTCATCGAGAACCTTTTATGCCCGGGGTAGTCAAACTTGTTCGGTTCACCTACACCCGAAAGAATATAGAAGAATCATGAACCCTAAAGCACATTTTCAAGTTAACGTCTAAAATTGTTCATTTTAAGTTTGAATAGTTGCAAACATGATAATTTACGGCAATTTGTAAATACTGGAATTATAAAGGTACTTACTCTTTTAAGTGTATCCAATTGAATTTAAATATAACTCTGTTGCTTGCAAAAGTGGAAGATAAAGAATCAGAAATTTTGCATAGTTTTTATTCCTTGAACTCTTTATTTTATCCTATTTACCTCCCTTTCAGAATCTTAGCCTAATGCAGATTATTTGATTGACAGTTTTATTCACCATTATACCATATGTCTAACAAAAATATGGATATAAATAGAAATATCAAATGTTCTGCTTCCGGTATCCCTGTGGTTCTAAGTATTAGAAAATTCCATCTGGGGGCGCCTGGGGAGCTCAGTTGGTTTAAGCGTCAGACTTTGGCTCAGGTCAGGATCTCAGGGTTCCTGGGTTCCAGCCCCTTGTGGGGCTCTATGGTGACAGCTTGGAGCCTAGAGCCTCCTTCAGATTCTGGCTTTCTCTCTGTCACTCTCTCTCTCTCTTTCTCTCTCTCTCTCCCTTCCTCTCTCCCTCCCTTCCTTTCTCCCTCTCTGCCCCTTGCCTGCTCACACCCTGTCTCTCTTTCAAAAATAAACATTAAAAAATTTTTTAGATTCCATCTGAATTATAATAATTATCACTGGTACACAATTGATCAAAACAAATATACTATGGATTTTTAAAAATAATTCTTAAATGTATAAAGTAAAATTTTATTGGAAATGAATCTCATAATGAGATATGTGAGGATTTTCTCAGTTCATAGATCTATTGGCATATATTTATTGCTCGAATGGCCCAAGGTTAAGCATCAATTCTGTTCCTGTTTTTCATATTTACAGATGTCAGCACTGAGAAACCTTATTCTCAAAAATAAGTATGTGGGGAAAGAGTTTGTTAAAAGAATGTGACTCAATTCTTTGAATTCTTTCTAAGGCACATTCCAAAACCACATAGCGAACTATCATCAAAAATTGTTTTCAAAACTGTATCATTGGATAACAATAAATCAGGGGCTCAGTTTAGGGCATTGTGAGGCGCCTATTAGATATTTAGACAGAGACATCAAGGGAATGCATTCTCTGCTGTGGCAAAAACGGTGGTAGTCCGGGCAGCATCAGGATGTGAGGTGACTGCAGAAGCTGCCCCTGCCCCTGCCCCTGCCCCTGACTGCCAGTGGAATGGGAAGAGCACTGAACTGGAGTCAAAATCTTGGGTTCTAGGGAGCCCAGGTGGCTCAGTTGGTTGAGCGACTTGAGCTCAGGCTGTGATCTCACAGTTCATGAGTTCAAGCCCAGCATGGGGCTCTTTGCTGTCAGTGCAGAGCAGGCTTGGGATCCTCTGTCCCCGTCTCTGTCTGCCCCTCCCCTGCTTATGCGCACGCTCTCTCTCTCTCTCTCTCTCTCTCAAAATAAATAAACATTAAAAAAAAAAAAAAAAAACCTTGGGTTCTAGCCATGGGCCCTAGTCTCTGCTGGCATTGTGAACTTGCCCAAGCTTCACAACCTCTCTGAGCCTTAGCTTCCCATTTCCCCTTTCATGGGGTCCACAAAATCTGGAGCAGGAGGAGCTCTCACTGGGAACACAGACTTTTTTGAGTTCTTTAACTTCTCAGGAGAACAGAATAACATAGATCCAGGTATAGCTGGCCACACATCGAATTTTATTTTATTTTTTTAACTTTTAAATATAGTGAGATATACACAGTATAAACTTTATCATCTTAACCATTTTTAAGTATACAGTTCAGTAGTGTTGAGTATATTCACATTGTTGTACAACTAATTGCCAGAACTTTTTCATCTTACAAAATTGAAATTCTATACCCATTAAACAATTTTCTGTTCTTTCCTCTCCCAGTCTCTGGCAACTACCATTCTATTTTCTGTTTCTATTACTTTGACTGTTCTATATACCTCAAATAAGGGAAATCATGCCTTATATGTCCTTGTGAGTGGTTTATTTCATTTAGCACAGTTTCCTCAAGGTTCATCCCTTTGTAGCATATATCAGAATTTCCTTCCTTGTTAAGACTGAGTAATATTCCACTGTAGGTATATACCAACTCTGAATTTTATTTCACACTGAGATGGAATTTTTTTTAATTCAAAAAACGCTATGTTTGTACATGCACATCTGTGTATGACCTACCAGACAGATATAAAGTTCACAGTCTACTGTAGACTTCAAAGTTGACCCGTTCTCCTGTCGTATTTATTCTTCCATCAATCAAGGCCCGTGGGTCAGAATATCAAGTCAACCCCACAATCCCAGTGTTCCACTTTGGAGCCCTGAGACTACCTAGTTCCATCCTCCAAGCATACAACACATCTCCAGATCCTTCCTCACACCAACTCAGACCTCTGCCCATCTTTATTCACTCTCTTATAATAGCTTCATAAATGTCTGTATCTCTCATGAGATTGTAAACCTGTTTGCAAATAAGAAGCAAATAATATTTCGTTCTGCATCTCCAGCACTTTAACAAGGTATTTGGCACATGGAAATGTTCAATAATTGTTTTTTAATGTTTACTCCTAAAGTTGGAAAATCCCTTCTTTATTCCCAATTATTCAAATAATTCAAAATTTGAATGCAAAATAATTCAAAAATTACTGCTTGCCTTCTACAAGCCAGGCCCTGTTCTAGGAGATGAACTATTACAAAGAGCAAGACAGGCTCGACCCATACCCTCATGGCACATTCTGGTTGGAGTGTGGGAGAACCGACAATCAATAAAATACCAGGCCCTGATTAGAAGAGGGTATTGGAGCAGCAAGGGCCTGGGTTTATACTGACTTATAGTGGGGGCTCATGGAAGTCCTCTCTGCAAAAGAGAGAGGTGAACAAAAGGAAGGGCATTCCAGGCAGAAGGAATATAGAGTGCAGAGTTCCCAAAGCAGGAAAGTTACACTGATACAGGTTAAAGTCCTATTACTCTATTCTAGAGATAAGACAACTTATATATGAATATGCTTAAGGCTCTTGATACTTTAATCAAGTTTCCCCAAAATAAATTTTTTTTTGTCTTAGAGTAAACTTAAAACAATGCAAATCTAGGGGCACCTCTGTGGCTCAGTCAGCTAAGTGTTTGACTTTTTATCTTAGCTCAGGTCATGATCTCATGGTTTGGGAGTTTGAGCCCCTCATCATCCTCTGTGCTGACAGCAAGACTTGTGCTCTCTCTCTCAAAATAAATAAATAAACTTAAAAAGTTTTGTAAAATAAATACAAATCTAATCACATTCTTTTTTTTACTTTTTAAAAAAGATTTTAAGTAATCTCTACACCCAGTGTGGGGGCTTGAACTTACAACCCTGAGATCAAGAGTCACATGCTGCACCAACTGAGGCAGCCAGGTGCCCCACATTATTCTCTTCTTAAAATCTCTAAAGATGGAGTGCAGAAAATGGTTCAGACTCTTTAGGTAGGTATACAGGACTGCATGATTCCACTGTCTCTCTGACTTCAGCTTCCACTGCTTCTGTGAATGAACCCTTCATTTCAACCACATCAGACTATACAACGGCTCAGTACATGTGTCAGACCTCTGGACAAAGCTGTGTTCTTTGTCTAGAATACCACTAGAATACTTTTCTTCTAGCCAGCCCTGCATGTTGCTTCAAAGTTTAGCAGTAAGCATCATATATATATGATATAATAAAATATCTTCCACTTGCAGTGCCTAGCTGACTCAATCAGAAGAGCGTGCTACTCTGGATCTCAGGGTAGTGAGTTTGAGCCTCATGTTGGGTAAACAGATTACTAAAAAAAAATAAATAAAATATCTTCTACTTAAATGCTTGCAGTGAGTCAGACTTTCTGCTAAACACTCGTGTCATTTAATCATCAGACCATTTCACACAGGTACATTATCTTCAATATCCAACTGAAGAAATGGAGGCTCCGTTAATAAGTGGCTTCTACTGTTAGGTGGCAGAATGGAGATATAAATTGCTTCCAAGCCCACATTCTTTATCACTGTGTGTGACTTCCTTCCTCTCTGGGCTTCTTGCCATTTGGATTCATCTTCTCTGGGTTTCCATAGTATCCTGGGCTTACCTCTGTCTTTCTGTTTTTCCATAAATCAGTCTCCCTCCCTAGACTGTAAATTCCTTGAAGGCAGGAACTATGTCTAAGTCATAGTGTAGGAGCTCAGCGACTATTCATTGAATGAATGGAGAATGAATAAACAAACGCTGGTATTACTCTTATAAATCTGACCTCGGTTTTCCTTAATTTCCTTTGCTGTCACTGATGATGACTTTATGAGCTTGTCTCCTTGGGGGATCACCACTCATTTCCTCTGATGTCTTGATTCATGCTGGGGTCCTCCAACTGAGCAGAGGTGACATCATGGCCATGGCACTCCTCTGCCAATAAAGGTGGACCCCCAGACGGCATCCCATGAATCAAGCAGAAAGAGAAAGATGTTGAATGGCAGTGCTGGTAGAAAGTTTCTGTTTGCCCACACATGCCAGAGTAATGAGAGGAAAAGAAACACAGAAATAGAAGGCAGAGGCTTAATGGGATGGAAAGAGGCCCCTGTGTGCAGCAGGAACTGGCCTTAAAGGATTAAAAAGAAAATGAAAAGTGAAAACTTGGCACATAAGCTTCAATTGGCATTAAAGAGATCAGGTCCATAAGAACCATTATCCACTGAGGTTGTCCCATTGATGTCACAACTCATTCCTCCCTCTCCTCCCAACACCCGAAGTGTAAGAGCAGTGTAGTGCTTGCTTAGGTAGACTGGATTGCACCCCCCACTTAGAGGTACCTTCCATAGGGAGAGTTTCTGGCTGAGAGCTGCTTGGACCACATATGCCACAGTTTGGTAACCAAAGTGGCAATTATCCTTTATTTCCCCTCTCCACTGTCACCGCAAACATCACAGCATCTCCACAAATGCCACCTAACGGTCGGTGTCTCCCACTCAGAAGCAGAGTTAACATGGACATGTATTTGGATGCACACACACACACTTGCATTCATATTGAGAGACACAAACATGCATTTGCAAATACATATACATACTTGCACACACAATCACGCCCACCCCATACACACATACAACTTTCACGTACAAACTAAAAAAGGGACTCTCTAATCATCTATTCAATGAAAAACTATTTATGGAGTTCCTATTCTGTGCTAACCGCTGAACTCCATCCGAAGGAAAAAATGAAGGGTGAAATATTGTTATGGCCCTCAAAAAGTTCTTAGTCAATAAGTGAGATAGAAGACACATGGTCCATCAAAACAAGAAGGCAGTTAGAAGGCCGGCAAAGCCATCCAACACAACCTCTGAACTCGGAGTTTTTCCGGCCAGGGTGGAGGCAGATCCGATCCTTGAGGATGACTGGCTAAAGATGCAAAAGCAAAGCAGTATGGGTTTAGGAGAATTGCAAGCAGTTCAGCATGGCTGGATTTTAGGGGGCAAGGGGAAAAGTAAGTACATTGGGAAAAAATAGGGGTAGAGGGATAAATAAGTCCCAGATCATGAAAGTTATACCCCATGCTGAAATTCCAACTCTAGCATCATGGCAGACTTCACTAATATAGAACTACCTCTCCCAGAAAAACACATAGAAATACTGAATAAAACATACTACCTCCCTCCACTGAATAACATATAACAATTCCATGCCCCCATTAATCCATGGACCAGATCGGTAGAAGTTCCCTAGATCTGAAATGAAAGAAAAGCATAAGAACAAGGTAAGACCCTGAGGCTGAAGTTGATGTTGGAGAGGTTTGTAGCCGTCAAATCACACAGTCCTGTACTTCTGAGGAGTCTCAACTCTTTTCTGAAATCCCTCTTGAGGAGGTTTAAAATGAGAATAGCATGATTAGATTTGTATGGCTCAAGGCCTCTGAAATCCCTGGGACTCCCTCCTGACAGGGCAAGCACAGAACTACAAGCACATGGGACTCCTACAGAAAACATAAGCCCTACTATAGATAAGCTCAGAATAAAACGATTATAAACCACACAAGATCAACCTCTTTAGTATCCAAAATGAAAACTAAAATGCAAAGGGATTTTACTTATTTATACCTATCAGATTGTTAAAATTTTAAAGTCCAACAGTTGTTGAAGATGGAAATCAACTGGAAATCTCATATGCTACTCATAATAGTGTAAGTTTGATACAACTACTTCTGAGAGTATTTTGGCAATGTCTGTTAAAGAAAGGATGTATATATTCTATCCAGTGATTCCATTTCTGTGTATCTCGTGACTAAAACGTGGACAAGGAGAGAGATGTAAGGGTGTCCATTGCTGCACTGTGTATGATAGTCAAAAACTGCAAACAACTTGAATGTCCTTCAATATTATAATGGATTCATAAGGAATGGTTTACTCATACAGTGATGCTGCAGAGTGGCTGAAATGAACATTCTAGATCTGTGTTCCATCATGTATAAATTGCAAAAACACAATGTCGAGTAGTTAGAGCAGATTATAAAAATACATGGTGTTTTGATAATTTTTACATATACATATTCAAAACTCATAAAACAGTTCTATACATTATTCATGAATGCATCCATGTATTAGTCAACTAAGAAGATCTGATTTGAAAGGACTAGAATTCAGGATAGTGGTTACCTTTGGGACAGACCATATGGAATAGAGGGACTGAACTTAAATTGTATCTTAATAGTTCATTTTTAAATTATAACAATATTTAATCTGGAACAAATAGGGCAAAATGCAAATTTGTTACACCTGAGGGGTAGGCATATGGTTCTCATGTTACTCTCTATATTGTATTACATTTTTAAAATCAATTGAAATTTTAAAATAAGAATAAATGCCATGCAAAGGATTTTATTCCCTGAGACGAGAATGACATGGTTAATTTTGTGCTTTGGAAAGCTCCCTCTGGCCCCTGCATGGAAGAATTCTTATGAGAATATAGGTGGAGGCAGGGCTATTGCAGTAGACTAAGAAAGAGTTAATGAGGCCTGGCCTAAGTTCATGGCCAGGCAATGAAAGGAAGGGATGAGTCTGAAAGTAATTTAGAAAGTAAAATTGCCGATATACTATCAGCCTCTTCCTTTGTCCTTTAGCCTTTTTTTTTTTTCCAAACTTTCCTTTTTCCCTTTTAAGTTGAAATATGTCATGGTGATAGACTAATGAATAAATCATAAATATACTGCTTAATAAATTTTCACAAAGTGACCACCACCCAGGTCAAATCCTCTCCTAGTCAACATACTCCCAAAGGTAATCACAAATCTGACTTCTGTCACCGAAGAGGAGTTTCATCTTTTTTTTTTTTTAATAGAGTTTAATTTATTAAAATAACAGGGGCATTTAGTTATCACACATCATGAGAGTCTAGATCCAGATGGTTTCAGAACTGATCCATCCAGTGCATCAGGTCAACTTCTCTCTGAGGTTCTGGCCCTTTCCTTATGGTTGGCAAGGTGGCTGCTATAACCCCAAACATCATACCCTCACAGGACAATGCCAAAGGAAGGAAGCAGCTATAACCAGGCTAATGAGATATCTCCTCAAGTGCTTTCCTGTTTTCTCAAATACATAGAACATGAGCAGCTGCAAGGAGCCTCAGAAAGCCAGTGACCCTCTTTTTTAGACTACATCGTGAAGGATAGATTAAGAACAACCTTCTTGGGGCAGGCGCCATTATGATAGTTAAATAATTTCCTTGGTTTCCAACCAGGCCATTTCAATGCTACGAATCAAGTAGTACAAATATTTATTTTGGTTCAAAAGTCTTTTTCTGTCTGAGGTATAATCATTACCCTGGAATTTTCCGTTCTTATGGAGCTCCTTGAAGTATTGTTTTTTCTTTGTTTGGTTTTACTTTTTGTTGTTGTCTCCCAGTTTTGAGGTATAATAGACCTACAGCACTGTGTAAGTTTAAAGTATATAGCATAATGATTTGACTTACATATATCATGAAATAGTTACCACAGTAAGCTTGGTTAATATTTATCATCTCAGAAAGATAGCAAAAAAAAAAATTTTTTTTCCCCTTGTGCTGAGAACTCGTAGGATTTATTCTTTAACAGGGGTGCCTGGGTGGCTCAGTCAGTTAAGCACCCAACTCTTGATTTCGGCTCAAGTCATGATCTCACAGTCGGGGGTTGAGACCCTCATCGGAATCTGTACTGGGTGTGGAGACTGCTGGGGAGTCTCTCTCTCCGTCTCTCTGCCCACCTCCTCAAAGTAAATAAACATTATTTTTAAAAAGAATTTATTCCTTAACAACTTTCAAATGTATAGTGTTAACTATAGCCATCTTGTTGTACGTTACATCCCTACTACTCATTTCCCTTATAACTGGAGTTTGTATCTTTCGCCACCTGCATCCAGTTCCTTCCCCTCCCACCTCTTGCCTCTGGTACCACAAATCTGATCTCTTTCTGTGACTTTGTTTTTTTGTTTGTTTGTTTTTTACATTTCATATATAAGCAAGATTGTACTGTATTTATTTTTCTCTGATTCATTTCACTTAGCCTAAAGCCCTCAAGGGGCATCCATGTTGTTGCAAATGGCTGAATTTCCTCCTTTGCATGACCGAATAGTGCTCTATGTATATATATTCCACAACTTCTTCATCCATTGATAGACATTTAGGTGGTTTCCATGTCTTGGCTATTGTAAATATTGCTGCAGTGATATGAGGGTACAGATATCTCTCTGACATAGTGTTCTTGCTTCTTTCAGATATCTTCCCAGAAGTGGAATTGTTGGATCATACGGTCTTTCTATTTTTAATTTTTTGAGGAACCTCCATACTGTTTTCCACAGTGGCTCACCAGTTTACAATTCCACCAACAAGCACAAGAGTTCCCTCTACTCCACATCCTCATCAGTATTTGTTATCCCTTGTCTTTTTGATGCCATTCTAACAGGTAAGGTGAGAGCTCACTGTGGTTTTGGTTTGCATTTTCCTGATGATGAGTGCTGCTGAGCATCTTTTCATGTACCTGTTGGCCATTCATATATTTTCTTTGGAAAAGTGTCTATTCGAGTCCGTTGGCCATATTTTTTTAATTAAAGTTTATTTATTTATTTTGAGGGAGAGAGAGCGAGAGCAGGGGAGGGGCAAAGAGAGGGGAGAAAGAGAATCCCAAGCAGGCTCCACACCCTCAGCACAAAGCCCAACACGGGGCTCGATCACATGAATCGTGAGATCATGACCTGAGCCAAAATCAAGAGTCAGACGCTTAACTGAGCCACCCAGGTACCCCTCTTTTGGTCATTTTTAGATTGCATTATTTGGCTTTTTACTACTGAGTTGCATGAGTTCTTTATATATTTTGAATATTGACCTCTTATGAAATGTATGATTTGCAGGTACTTTTTTCCCATTCCGTTGGTTGTTTTTTCATTTTGTTGATCATTTCTTTTGCTGTGAGTTTTGCCAGTTCTGAACTTCATAAAAATGAACTCACAAGTATGTATTCTGCTGGGCTTGGTTTCATTCACTCTACAGTGTTCTATGAATTCACTCATATTGTGCATAGTGGGGGGGTTGTTGATTTTCATTGTTAAATAGTATTCCTCATGCGACTGTTAAATTATCCACTCAATTGATGAGAATTTGAGTTGTCTCCAGTCTTTCGTAGTGCATCCATGAGCATTCTTGTACTTGTCTTTTGATGAGCATATATATATGTATCCTTCTGTTGGGTGTATATTTAGAAGAGGAATTTCTGTGGGATAGGGTACTTGTATTACTGGCTTTAGTAGATTCTGCCAACGTTTTCCAAAATGGTTGTATCAATTTATCTCCCACTTGCCATGCATAAGAGTTCTAGTTTCTTCATGTCTGCATCATTTTGTACCATTGGGACGCTTTTTTTTTTTTTAAGTTAGACAAGGATATCACAAGTATGTAGTGATATCTCATTGTGATTTTAATGTGCATTTCCCCAGGAGAAATAGAGTTCAGCGTGCTTTCATGTTTATCTCCCATTTGCATATTGTCTGTTGTGAAATTTTGAAAATGGGTTGTCTCTTTTTCTTTTTTTTAATTTTTTTTAATGTTTATTTTTGAGAGACAGAGAGAGGGAGAATAAGTGGGGGAGGGGCAGAGAGAGAGGGAGACACAAAATCAGAAGCCGCCTCCAGGCTTTGAGCTGTCAGCACAGAGACCAACATGGGCCTTGAACTCACAAAGTGTGAGATCATGACCTGAGCTGAAGTCGAACGCTTAACCGACTGAGCCACCCAGGTGCCCCAACAAAGTCTGCTCTTTGCTGAAACCTGGGATCGAACCAGGGACCTTTAGTCTCTTTTCCTTATTCGTTATTATCTACAACCTGTTTTGGTATCAAAAGAAAACTACCAAAGCCTCCCTGTTACTAACATTTTCTCTGATATCTGGGGCCATTCCTTCCACGTCTTCATTCAGAAAGAGATGTGGAGAATCCAGATAGGATTCTCAAGCGCACTTGAGTGTCTTTGAAAACTGCAAAGGGCTGTTAAAGGTGTGATTATCATCAATGGAAGGATTCTTGTAGAAGCTGGCATTTTTTTCAGGATTGGATGTTCTAGAAGGGAGGTTTACACAAGGTGGGGAGAGGGTCCACATGGAGGGCGTCAGTCTTTCTGATTCATTTCATTTAAATTCCCAGAATACTTTATACAGGTCGCTCCTCCCTGATCACACTGCCATAATTATTTACCTGCTCGTTCGTCTCTGGTCCTAGACCTGCATTTGGCAGGCTCTTCATTCGTTCTGTTGGTGCCAGGGAGGGATACAAACAGGCTTTGGCCCAAGGTAGCTCCTAGGGAAACTACCCTCAGATAGGACATCTCCTTCTGCCTACACCTCATAGCTTCCTCTACTCTTTCTTCATAACACATAACTTAGTTCGTGATTACATATTTGTGTGATTATTTGATTTTTACATTCCCCTCTAGGCTATAAACTCCTTAAAACTGAGATCCCATCCCTTTTATCCACTATCCTACCTTACGTGTTTGCTAGTGCTCAGCACACTGTAGGGAATTAATACTAGTCAACAAATAACTGAAATGGTTTGGATCTGAATCCCAGAGCTGCCCTGTACTATGACCTGGCTCCATCTTTCTTTAAGTCTCCAGGAAATGGGGTTATTTCTTTTTGAGGCGGTTGAGTCTGTCAAGTGCCACGGGAAAGGTGTGATGGAAAGACTAGAGGATTAGCAGTCAGGGGTTTGGCCTCCCAGTACCCCCTCTGATTTGCTGTGTTTCCCTCCGCCCCCCCAGCAAGTTATTTTGTCTATCTGGACCTTTGTTCCTCTGGATTTGAAGCGAAAATTTGGACTCTGACCTCGAGGGTCTCCCTAGCTGTATACTGGGTTCCAAAGGTACATTTCTGCCTCTAGGAAAATGCTGAGAAAGTGCTGAGCTAGTGTCAGGGCCTGAGCAGGCTTATCTAGAAGTGAAGAGCAGACTGACTTTGGTGGCAAGAGCCATGAGCCACTTGGGCTTTACTCCCCCAGCCCCGGAAACCGAATGAAGTTTGCCTACTCAGATTTTGAAAGTGCTTGGAATCCATGGCTCCTTCTTTCCTCCCATTTTCTCTTTTGAACAGGAATGTCTGGAACTGCTATTCTATGCCTGTCCCATCGCTGAATTTTGAGAGTAGCTGACTTGTGCTCATACCAGTTATCCCTCAGGATGGATTAAACCCAGAACCTCATCCTTACCTGACTTAGATGATTTAGTTTAGATGATAAGATCTGAGACTCTGGAGTTCAGATTTAGATAAGATTTTGGATTTGAGTTGATGCTGTAATGTGGTGAGACTTTGGGGGATGTTGGGATCTGGTGAATTTATTTTGTACCTGGGCTGCATATGAATCTTTGAGGCCTCGAGGAGGGTAGGCAGCATGACCACCCCCCAAGACCTCCATGTTCTAATCCCTGGGTTCTATGCAGATGATATGTGAAATAGCAAAGGGCAGTTAAGGTAATAGATGGAATGAAGGTGGCTAATCAGCTGAGCTTAACACAGGTAGAGCATCCTGGTAATAGAGGTGGGTCCAACTAATCACCAGGGCCCTAAGGGTGGAAGACGAGGCAGAAGTGGAGAACCAGAGACCACAGAATGGAAAAACCTGGTCCAATGCAGCTGGCTTTGAAGATGGAGAAAAGAGGGCCACAAGCCAAGGGATGCAGATGTCCTCTAGAAGCTGGAAGAGACCAGGAAACAGCTTCTGCCCCAGAGCCTCCAAAACCATCAGATAGTAAGTATGTGCTGTTTTAAGCCACTGTGTTCACGGGAACTTGTTACAGCAGCAATAGGAAACGAACGCAAGTCTTGGCCAGCAATTTACTCTTCCAGGATCTCAGACCCGTCGCTTCATCTTTGGGTTCCTTTGCATTCCTCATGTCTCAAAATAAGAGCCTCCATAAGGATCAAAGTGACAAACAGGCAGAAGTGCCTGGAACACAGGTGCTCAGTGAGTGTGAGATTTCCACTCCCCCTTCTTGCAGGCTAGGGAGACACAGGGAGAGGAAGCAAGGGCCAACTGCCATTCTCCGTGGAGCGTCCTCCACCCTTCTGCATTTGATATGTAAAAGGCTCCCTTGGGAGCTCCCCAAGCACACCTTATCAGGAGCCCTGCTTCTTATCTGCCTTTGGGGGGACCCACTAGCTCCTCCCTCCTTGACAAAACCCCTTTAGAATACAAAAGCTTTTTAGAAGAGCCTGAGACAGAGCAGAGCCAGAGTCTCCCTGGGCAAACAGGCTTTCAGAGATGAAAGAGCAGCTGAGGCAGCTATGGCCACCATATTTCTCCCTGGAAAGATCAGGAAGTGGTGCCGTGAGATGAAGCCAGCCCATCAAAGAGCTCAGACAGCTTGCCTCCTACCGCACACCCAAGACAAATACCTCTCACACATTTCAGGATTCCAACTCCTTCATTAGTTGTGTTATGAGCTTTTATTTAAAAAGCACATTTAATACAAGTATAGTTTCGCAGATACAAGTGTTTTCACTTTGTATTCTACAAAAGTCTTTGAATATTATTCTCTTTACAAAATGGAACCTTACAAAAATACTGACACTTTAATGTTTTTTATACAGTTTTCTCTAGTTGCAGTTATTTCTTTCATTGTAAAACAATGTCTACCACAGAACTACGATATTTTAGTTGATATTAAAAAAAAATTAACTCCATGCTTTTTTAAGCAGCTAACGTAAATAACACAGGTCGAGACACAGTTTATAATCATAGTGGATGTAGCTAAAATTGTTTCAGAAATAATATCTTACATAGTTAACTTTTAATGTTTTATACATTATTTATATAATATTTATATATAAAAATCATAGCTTGCTAGAAGTGGAAATGAAAAGGACGGCTTCTGGAGTAAAGATGTATGTGTGCTTGATCCATGTGGTTACATTTAGCCCTTTGAAAGGTTTGCCTCCGCGATCTGGAAGCATTTCTTCCTCCTTTCCTCGAAGGTTCAGTAGAAAGAATCCCCGTCTACTGCCCAGCGTGGGACCTTGCTTGGAAGGACACTTATGGAGAGAGGATGAGAAAAACTCTACGGAGATTTAACCCATGTGTTCTGCCCAGCAGAACCTACCAAGAACTGCCCTAGAGATCAACCCCAAGACAATAGTGCTTCACACAGCTTCTCTCGAGAGCAGCCCCTGCAGAGACGCTTGTCTGCTCAGGGATCTGGAAGGGCCGCCTCTCAGGCATGAGACCAGTTGCTGCTCTGGCTCATTCTGACTTTGAGTAGCCAAAAGGTCGCTGAGTTTTTCGTTCCTGCCCCTTCGCTCCCACGTCTCTTGTACGTAAGGATGCTTCCGTCAGCCGGCGGCAGAGCACGCCTTTGCTGGTGTCGGGGCCCTCCTGGGAGACCCCGGTGGGCACACAGCAAGGGATTCCAGGGAGAAAGCAGTGACCGAAGCTAACTGTTACCAAGAGTGTGTGCAGGTGCCAGGTGACTGGTGACCACAGCAGGGGGATCCTGCGGCTGACGTCCCCGCATCACAGGATGATGTGGCCAAGGAAGACAAACGAGGGCCAGCACCCTCTATCTCGTTTGAAATTGTGCTATTTGTGAAACTCACTCATCCACAAAGAGTCTCCTAATCGCTACAGTGAGGGGCTCTGGCTGCTGGCCTGTGGGCCGGGTTGGGGGGTGGAGGAGTGCGGGGGTGGTGAAGGAGAAAGGCCTCAGGACTGGGAATTTGGATTCAGGATCTCACGGCCTGACTTAGCATACCTGCTCTGCCCTTATATTGAACAAAACCAAACGAAACTTCCTGAACCAAAGTCACGGCACAGATTAGAGCGGCGTGGACCGAGAGACACGAGACAGGAGCCCTACCCCCACCCCCCATGGCTGTTTTCTTGATTCAGTGCTACTTCTGGCATCGTGTGCTACAGTGTGAATTTGATCTTTTCTCACAGGCTGGGGTTCCTCGGGCCACAAGTGTGACTGGCAGACTACTCAAATCATTTTAGTGTCTGTTCCAGAACAAGCTGTGTTCACTAGAACATGAACACTTAGACCAATTGCACATCCAGGATTTCGGCACTTGGTGTTAGTTTCCTGTTGTTTCCACATAGGTGAATGCTACCTATTTTGGAAGGCCACAAAGTAAGACTTTTTTTTTTCCTTTTTAAAATCAGTTGGGCAAAAAGTTTTTCCCTACATTCTACTGTCTGATGAGATTGGAGAGCAGCAAGAGCTTGCTGTCAGCAGTCATTTTATAAAACAGCTCAGGAGGTGGGCGGCACCTACACCATGTTGTGGTGATTGTTCCTGTCAATAATGTCCACAGGCGAAAGGATTTCCTTCCGGAGAGCAGGGGGAGGCAGGGAGAGTGTCGTCTTGGTCTTGAAGAGGTCAGACACAAAGAAAACCTAGAAGCACAAAATCACACATCCAAATTAATAACCGACATCTGGAGTCTGGGGACAGGCAAAGGGAAGGTCATAGGAGCACAGGCTTTGGGAAAAGGGGACCCCAAACCATAGATCTTTGACCAGGGAAGGATCCTACAGAGATCATGTATATATATATACACACACACCAACTTGTGTTCTACAGATAGGGAAACTGAAGCCCAGAAAGGGACAGTGACATGCCCCAGGTTGCACAGCCATGTTGAGAATAGAATTCTGTTCTCTGGACTCTTGGTCTAGTGCTTCATATCCAAAATGCTACTTCCTTATTTCTCAAAGCAAATGAGCAGTAGTGAAAAATGAATTCCTACATAAGGAAGCAAGTCATAATTAGTCACAATCATTAATCTATGATACTTTCCCTTTCGTCACAAAGAAATCTAGGGTGTAACCACAAGAGATCAGCCAACATGAATTCCTATCAGCAGGAGTGGAGAAGGAAGCCGCTGTGACCATGTTTTCCTGAATGTCCGGATCTCAACAATTTGATGGGGGTGAAGAAGCCGGGGTTTTATTACTGAGGGAGTCAGCAACTAACCCGGAGGAGAGGTCAATGCAAACTCCCATCGCTCCTTCCCAAAGTCCTTCCTCCTTGTGAGCACAAGACCTCACCCGGTCTTAGAATCACTGAGGAACATTTACGGACACCCAACTTGCAAAAGTACGAGGATGGCTCAGGCGTAGTTCCTGTCTCAACTGGCTTACAATGACAGATTCAAGAACCTGATGAGTTAGTGGAGTAAGAAAAATTTATGCTTTGTATTACACGGCAAAATAAATACACAGACATCCCCTTGAGCCATTCAGCAATAGGAGTTTGTATTGAGTAACCATAAGAGGTAGTTATCAGTTGTGTCATTTAATAGGAAACACATGGCAGAGTTTCGAAATGGAGACTAGAGCACCTCCAAATTTCCTGTGCCTAGCAGCTTTCTGGATTGGAAAGTCGTGTCCTGCCACGGGTCATGCACTCACTAATAATGACGGCACTGTGACTTTATTCTGGACACAGTAGAGGCTACAAAGTTATTTTTCAGTTTTTTTTAAGAGAGAGGGAGAGGGAGAGAATGATCTGGGAAGAGGGGCAGAGGGAGAGAGAGAGAATCCCAAGTAAGCTTCACACTCAGTGTGGAGCCAGATATGGGGCTTGATCCCCTGACCCTTGAATCATGCATCGAGGGTCCATGGATCACCCCTTGGATCACCTGTTGAACCAACTTCCATAATGCTTTCTGTAGGCAGACAGCAATCAACCAAGTGCCACAGAAAGCACAGCCAGGAACTGGTGGTACTGGTTACTCAGGAGATCAAGGGACCAGAAGAGAGACAGGAAACAGAGACTTATCGGCCGCTACAAAACCTTGACACCTTTTGAATTCTGTGCCCATTCTATACATCACCTACTACTCAAACGCTTAATTATTAGTTATTTGCAAAAAAGTAATAAATAAGAAAAGATGGCTGGGCTGTTTCTGTGCTACTATCAGAAAGTGAAATGTTGACAAGAAATGTTAACATTTTAATATGTTTACATCCCAAGTGCTATAGGATGTACCAGTTTGCAGAGAAAAAAATTAAGCCTTCTGTCCCCTTCTTTTCTACAGAGGTGTGAACAGTGAGAACTCCTGGCTCCTAGCCAGGGCCAAACCCAAGAGCCAAGAAAGAAAAGATGTGTACCCAAGCCTGCCAGGAGGTTCTAGGCCCCCTGGCTGGGAATCCTTTACATGTGGTCAGAGAAGGGGCTTTCAAGTGCTTCCAGTATCAGGAACTACTAACGACCATGACTGAAGTTAAATGTGGAAATAATTACACTTTTCAACTCTTCTCTGACAGGTGCAGAGCCAGTATCCCCATCTCTACCTGAAATTACCTTCCCCTTCCTCCTTTACTTTGTTTTGGAGGAAGGCTTCAATCAAGCCCTCCGTGGCTGGCTCTCAACTGTACTTCTTCCTTCCCAGCAGCCAGCTACACCAGCAGAGAGAGTGGGGCTCTCACTGCTCTCATTTCTTAGAGATCTTTCTCCCAGCTTTCTCCCACCTGCCAAAGGCAAACATAGCAGGGGACGGACCCCCCAACCCCCAATAAACATCTTCCCTTCAAAAATCTGACACCATCTTAATCTACTGGCTTACTTCCCAGTTTAATTTTCTGAGTTCATTATCTACTGCATATTAGGGTTTCCATTTCCCAGCTGCAAGACAAGGATAATATGTAAGTTAAAGGCAAGAATGTACTTGAGACTTAAACCTGTGTCTGCTACACAGTTCATTAAAAGACATTGCTTTCTGCAATGCTCTGAGCCCCAAAGTAATGACCTAACGGCCTAGAGTAAGCCATGCCTCTCCTGTCCCCCAACCCTTGCTTGTCAGGCTGTCCTTCTAGATGGGAGGCCTCTCGGGGATGGAACTGTGGCCCTAATGATCCTACATCACCCACAACACTTAGCACTGAGACTTGTCCACATGAGGGACTCAATAAATGTTTGTTGTTGAGGGGGCGCCTGGGTGGCTCAGTCAGTTAAGCGTCCGACTCTTGATCTCAGCTCAAGGTCTTGATCTCATGGTTTGTGAGTTTGAGCCCCATGTCAGGTTCTGCGCTGATGGCACAGAGCCTGCTTGGGATTCTGTCTCTCTTTCTTTGCCCCTCCCCTACTCACTCTCTTTCTCTGTCTCTCAAAATAAATAAACTTAAAAAAACTTTTTTGTTGAATTTCTAAACTCCTCTCTATTGGAAGCAAGCACTCTGGCCTGGGGTCTTATCAGCGCATGCAAATCCCCCAGACTTCTGGGGAACCAGTTGTTTGTACACTGCACATACGTGGCCAGGCGGCAAGATGAAAAGTTGAGCCAGGCCCAGCAGAACCCCCCTTTAAGCTGCATTTCGCTTTTAGCGTGGCTTGAGCTTACACAAACACTTTTTTGGGATCATGAAACTCGATCCTGTCAAGACTCAAACAGGGCTCGGTCTTTCCAACGCTTGAACAGCAGAGCACAAAAAGGACTAGCAAAAGTGAAAACCTTGCTCCGAGCAGTTCCATTTCCTGCAGGAGGTGACCTCCACCCAAAAAGAAAACCCAGAGGCCCAGGCTGGGAAGGGTCTCTACAAATTAGGTAGCTATCTTGTGTCCAGGGAACCACTCCCAGCCCACAGTCCTACTTCCACAGATCTCTGCCGTGAGACGAGAGCACATTAGATAATAAACACAGTGTCGGCGGGCTGGAAACCTATACCCTAAGCACCAAGAAAAGTTCTTGTTTAAACTGCCCTGAGCATTTGCTTTCAATTCCATCTCTCCGATTCTTTGAATTTTATAAAGTGCTTTTCTGAAAAATGCAACCAGTGACGCATATTGAACATCTGCTCTGTGCCAAGCCCTGAGATTATAAAGATAAATGTACCTAAGAGTCCTTTGCCCTCCAAAAGCTTACAGGGCAATGAGGGAGAGGTCCAAGCAAATAGAGAGCTACAGTCTGGTGTTTTAAAGATCATGATAGAGGGAAGCCAGGGGGGTTGAAGAAGCATCTAACCCAGACTGAAGGGGAGGGTGGGGGACTTTAGAAGGCTTCTCCCAAAGGAGGTATATTTGAGCTTAGTTCAATAGGAGTTAGCCCCATGGTGGAAGCCAGGAATGTTGTTCTAGGCAGAGGAGCAACATGTGCAAAGGCACAGGAGCGAGAGAGAACAGCAAGTCCAGGAGCTGCAGGGAGCTCAGCATGGCTACGGCCGCGTGGTCAGTGAGGTTGGGGAGGAGGGAGCCAGATCCTCAGGAGCCTTCTAGGACACGTTAAGGAATCTGGACTTTATCCTCTTGGCTTCAGGAGCCATTGTCAAGGTTGCAGCAGGGAAGCAGCATGTTGAGAAGACTGTATCTAAGATGCAGAAGGAGTCAGAAAGGGAATGGAGAACCAAAGGCAAGAGCGCCAAGTCAGGACCTGCAGAATCCAGGAGAAGACGAGTCCCGCACTACAACCAAGCTGTGAAGACAAGAAGAGATGGCTTTCTGGAATGTGGAGAGCAGATTGTAGTGGACAGAGTTGATGGAGGGGGTGTGTATGTGTGTAGGTGGATATGTATGCAGGGAAGGCAAGGCTTTCCTGTCTGGTTCTGCATTTCTCTCCAGAAATTGTTGCTCTTGTTCTCCACCAGAACTCTTAAGGCTTGGGTAACCGTGCCAGGGGGAAAATATTCTAGCTCTCCTCTCATCTGTCTTCGAATATTTGGGGTCCCTCTGATAGTGTCTTGGGGAAGTGGTTCTGGCCTTCTCCTGAGTCAGAATAGCAGGCTGTTCTGTAACTTGAGCGTACAGGATGCCCTGATGTACCCAAGCCCTAAGGACAGTGGAGTCCTTTGACCAACAGCAAGACTACACACAAACAAGGCAACTCCAAGCTGAGGAATCCCATTCATTATAAATTAAGAATATAAGCCAATAGGTAAAAGTCAAGCCAGACAGGAAGATACACAGGTAGGAGTTTTCCACAGGACGGATAGAATCTGATCTCAAAGTCCTACAATTTCTGAGGCTATTTTGGGGGAATGAGTCAGCACAATCAAGAAGGAAGATGCCTTTGATGTCTTGTTGCCAGCACTCACTGGTCCCAGAGATGCCAGCCCCCTGGAGCAGAGACAGTCCAGCCCTGCTGGGGTACTGCCTCGCTGGAGCTCAGAAACAAGCAGTCTGGTCCATAGCCAGGTTTCCACTCCCATTTGGCTGTGAATGGCCACGTCAGCAAACTCTGAGGGTCACTTAGTTAAGGGTAGATTATGACAACAAAATTGTTCTTTAAATGTTTCTGGAGTCCTTGAGTGTTTGAACTCCTGAGAATGTGTAAGTTAACTCCTAGAAATAGGAATTGCTTCCTCATACATGGAGGATTTTTATAAGGCCCTGTTGAGCTTAGATGCCAGCCCAGAGCAGATAAATATTAAAGGAGAAGAATGTTGAAATCTTACAACCAGAAGAAAACGGAGGGGTGTATTCTGGTATTTCTCCGAGTATAATTCTCAGATCCTCTATTTCAGAATCAGCTGGCTGCCTCTTGAAAAAGCAGATTTCTGGGCCCACCCTAGACTCACGGAAAGTGTGGCCTGGAATCCGCATTTAACAAACCCCATTTTAGTCTGTTATCCAGAATAAAGTCAGGAGAACTGTCTGTGGGCACCCTATGGAGACAGACAGATGGTCTCAAACCCTAGATCTGCCATTTTAATGGCTGAAGGCCTACGCACCTTCTAATTGCTTTGAGAGCAGCTCATCTATCTGTACACTGGGTTTCAGAATACCTTCCCAGAGCTGCCTGTATTTTTCTCTTTGCTACCCACACTCGACTTTTTTTTTAAAGTTTATTTATTCATTTTGAGAGAGACAGTGTGAGCAGGGGAGGGGCTGACAGAGAGAATCCCAAGCAGGGGAGAGCCTGATGCGGGGCTCAATCTCAAGAACTGTGAGATGACCTGAGCCAAAACCAAGAGTCAGACACTCAACCGACTGAGCCACCTAGGCACCCCTACCCACACTCAACTTTTAGTGACCTTCTGTCTTAGCACTAGGCATAGGCTTTAGGGCATAATCCTATGCCACATTTCCACTTTAGACAGTGGACTGCTCAAGTGCATGAACCACTCAGAGCCCAGCAACCATAGCCCTCAACAAATTCTAATTCACCCCCACGTGAGGACACAGTCTATGTGCTGCTACTTTTATTTTTTTTAAGATTTTATTTAATTTTTTTTTAATTTTTTTTTAATGTTTATTTATTTTTGAGACAGAGACCGAGCATGAGCGGGGGAGGGGCAGAGAGAGAGGGAGACACAGAATGTGAAGCAGGCTCCAGGCTCTGAGCTGTCAGCACAGAGCCCGACTCGGGGCTCAAACTCACAGACCGTGAGATCACGACCTGAGCCGAAGTTGGACGCTCAACCGACTGAGCCACCCAGGCGCCCCTAAGATTTTATATTTAAGTAATCTTCACACCCAACGTGGGCTCAAACCTACAACCCCAAGTTCAAAAGTCTCACGCTCCATCAACTGAGCCAGCCAGGCACCCCTGTGCTGTTCCTTTTGCAGACATCCCTATGCTTTGACCTCAGGATTTCCTTTTAGCATCCTGCTCTACCATAATAAACAATCTCATAGATTAAGGAATCATTTTCTTTGGGACCTGGCTCACCCTCATGCCCCAAGTATAATAAGTGCTGTCTAAAGAAAAGCCATCTTTGGCAGCCCTGTCTTTTGACTAAATGAGAGTTACCCAATTGCAATCATCACTTTTTGACCTCAGAAGAGGGCTTTCAGTGGCTTTTGGCACTGGGAACTTGCCAGTGTCACTGTTGAATGGTTTCCTGGTATATCTGAGAGGAACTTGATGGGGTGGAAAGAGTCACACTGGGAGTCAGGCAGCAGGATCTGGTACCAAAATTGCTCCTGCTGTGTGACCTCAGACTAAGTCACTCTTGTCGGGGCTTGAATTTATACTCAATGAAGAGGTTTATAACTTCAGATGATGGATCTTCTCTGTATTTGTGTGCAAGCACTATTTAAAAATTCACCTTCCCATAGTTATTGTCAGGCCTCAGTGGGAGAATTCATGTGAAAACACTTCTTACCAATATAGGGCTATTCAAATCCTACCTCAGTTACCATCATTCACGACCATCACTGCTACTGAGGGATACGGAGGAAGTTAATCCCACAAAAACAAGGTGGGTTTGGAACAGCAGAGGAGAGCTGGGGCCAATTCTGGAAGGGAATAGGGATCTGTGCCTGCCTAGGGGCCTTTCAGGAAGGCACTTGTAAGCTATGACAAAAGAGGGTTTCTGGGAAGGAGGGCCACAGCAACAGCTCAGCTGGGGATGCTAGATCTAGCAAGATCCAGGTTTCAGGAACACGATGCTCAAAGATGACAGAGGCTGGAAAAAGGCAGGGGCCCCTACATCCGGAAGTCTTATATTTTGAAGCTTTCTAGGATGAGAAGACACACTGTGTTCTCACCCATCCCCGTGTCTCTGCAACATTCCTTCCCCATAGAATGCCTTTTCTTCTCTTTTGTAGCTCATAAAAAATGTCCACTCATCAAGGTTCCATCTCCTCTAGGAATTCTTTCTAGATCCATTTACTGGGTGGTCACTACCAGTATTTTTAAAGGTTGAATGAAAAATATTAGAGTGTATCACACACAGTAAGGGTAAGTCTTATTTTGGGAAATCTTCCAGTATACGTGGGTGCTTCTATTGGGTTATAATGGAAAATGCATTTCTTTTATTTATTTATTTTGAGAGAGAAAGAGAGAGAGAGAGAGAGAGAGAGAGAGAATCCCAAGCAGGCTCTGTGCTGCCTGCACAGAGTCCAACGTGGGCTCTATTTCACAAACCATGATATCACGACCTGAGCTGAAATCCAGAGTCAGATATGAAACCAACTGAGCCACCCAGACGCCCTGGAAAATGTATTTATTATTATGGATCATGATCAAGTCTGGGGAAGCTCCTGCACTAAAACTCTTTAAGGGCCAACTCTTTTTAGCTCCAAATCTTTAAAACAAAGTATAGTACTTCCCCCATGATACACATTCAATTGATGTGTTGCATGTGGCAAGCATGAGCATCTTTTATTCATTGATTCCTCAATCCAAAGACTGTGGGATGTATTATCATCCCCCCACCCCACAAAGGGGAAAAGTGGGTGAGAGGAAGTGACATGCCAATATGCCTAATTAGCAGGTGATAGTGGGACTCCCTTCGGAGTCTCTGACTCATCACTCATCTCATTCATCTTAGCAGTGGAATGAAAAGATTTTAGAAGGACACTGCAGATGGTGGAAGATACAGTCATCATCTCTTGGGGCCAAGTTTGTCTCCACACCTTGCTTCCTTCTCTTTCCCACATCTACAGCTCTGACACCCCTACCCTCCTCAGAGTGTGGGCCTTGAGGAAGCAAGGTCAGCCCCAGGGTGTACTGGGCAAAGAGCTAGACTTTTGCAGGGCCAGAAAAGACTTGCAAGATCATTTCATCCATATTCCTGTGCCCAGGCAACAGTGCAATAAATCCCATAGGAATAGGTGGGAATCTTCCATTAGGGAAGCAAGAGATCTCGCAAATTCATGGCATAGACCAACCATGTTTAGAGTTCACGGTTTTAGTCCTATGAGAGAGAACTGAGAGCCAGGATATGGTCCCAATTCTGCCACTGTGTATCCTTGCTTGTCTCTTCTCTCAAGGTCACCACACTGGGACCGAGACAAAGAACACCCCTCTCCCTTCCCTACATCCTGAAGGAAGACAGCAGCACACAAAAGAGTGACTGCTAGCTGAGCTACACCCCCGGGGAAGAGGAAAACCAGGAAAGACTCTGCTGTGTGTTTATGACATTCGAGAACAGCTGCTTCCTCTGCTGAATCCACAGCAATGGCGGCCTGGCCCTGCCCTGACCCATCCCAGGGCCCCATCATTTGCCATCTGCTAGAGGGTCAGCGAGGAGGTGACCAGATAGGCGAGTTGTCACCAGACAGGAAATGAACTGATGTTTGTCACTTCGTCGGAGTCCCTGGGTTACTCCAGGGGGTGGGTCTGGTGAGCCCAGCTGTAGGGCTTGTATCTTGATAAGACTAACTCTGTGTGTGCACGTGTGTGTGTGTGTGTGTGTAGGCAGGAGGGGCACTGCGAGGGTCAGTATGTGCCTGTGTTTGCATTGGCTTGCTTGTCTGCGTGTTTCTGTGGTTCTGAGCAGTGGTGAGAAAGACAGATGTCAGAGGACAGATGTCTATGTGTCTGGGTACTGCTGGGTCTGTCTGCGTGCTTCTGGGTCTCTCTACCTCTGGCCACACGTGTGAAGATATACATCAGTGCACAGGCCTATCTGACCCCATGTGCCCATGTCTTCATGTTTGGTCCATGATGCCACATAGATTTTCTGTTGGTGGTGAGTGCCATCATCTTCCCTCTCTGGAAAGGTTCAACTAGTGAGCAGTGGGGAAGGAAATCGAATCTGCTCCTGCTTGCACGTGGTTTCTGTCTAGACACATCTGCTTGCTATGACAGGACTTACTCTAAACGGACCTGGGTAAAAGTGCTAAGCTGTCATGGCCTGTTGCCCAAGGCTCTGCAGTGACTCAGCCAACATTCTAGGGTGATGCACGGCACCCATTGGGACTTAAAGACAAATTCCAGTCCCCCAAAAGAGGCCATCTTCGTGGGCACTGCAGGAAGATGGTTCCATCTGAGAAGGCAGGTAGTTTACTTACTACAAAGTCGGCTGTGCCTCTGAACCTCTGTGGGAGAAGGTCCCAGAGCTACCAGGCCTCCAAGGTCCATTCACAGGATGAGGAAACAAGGCTCAGAGGGGAAGTGTCTTGCCTGAGGTCACAAGTTCACTCATGCACGCTTTAGCCAATGCTAATTAAGCACCCATTGTGCCAGCCACTGTACTGAGGCCTGTGAATGACGAACAACTGGAAGGGGGAAGCCATAGGATTCTGCTCCTAAGGCACTGGCAGCCTTGTTCAGGAGACATACGTTTGAGCAAGCAGCTTCAACCAAACCAGGCTGAAGGCCACAGCAGGAAAACCATGAAAAGGGCCACGGGAATGGGAGAAGAAAGTTAGATAATTCTGTCTTCGAGGAAGATGGAGGGAAAAGTGTGGTAGACTAAACAACGCTCCCCCAAAGATATCCGTGTCCTAATCCCTACAACCTGCTAATATGTTACCTTCCATGGCCAAACAGATTTTGCAGATGGGATGACACTGAAGACCTCAAGATGGGGAGATTCCCCTGGATTACCAGGCAGACCCAATGAAATCTCCAGAGCCCTCATACGAGGGAGGCAGGAGAGTCAGAATCATAGAAGAGATGTAGTGACAGAAGCAGAGGCCAGACAGAAAGAAAGAAAGACCTTTAGAGGGAAAAAGGGGCCATGGGCTAAAGAACACAGGCAGCTTCCAGAAGGAATGCAGCCCACCAACACTTTGATCTTAGCCCAGTGAGACCTATTTTATAATTCCAAACTCAAGAACTGCCAGAAAATAAATGTGCGTGGTCTGTGCTGTTCTGCCTTGGGTTACCTCTGGCTGGCCTTCGGCCCCAGTGACCATCCTTCCTTGCCAAGTGCAGAGGCTAAAGCTTTCGAGTCAGGGAGTCCCTGGGAGCAGCCATCAACCATGCAAAAAGGATCTGGAATGGTGCTGGCACAGAGTAGGGCCTTTATAAATGCTCGTACCAACTTCCTCTCCTGAGCGAGGCAGCCAGAGCCAAACAGGACAAAAGTCAGACCCCTCACTTCCCTTCGTGAAAATAAACCCTGGTCCTCCCAGACACTGTCTCACTGCGCATGGAGAGTGCTATAGGATATGAAAGAGGCAGGCTATGAAGGATCCCCATACCTTTTTAAACTGGGGGTGCAGGAGACCCTAACTAGGATGGCAGCACGGAAGGAAACACAGCAGTAGGCCCGTGGGCCAGGCGCCTGCCGAGAGCACAGCTCAGAAGGTCACAGTTAGCAAAGGGTTACCCCCTCGTGCAAACACCCGTCCCCTACTGTCACTTCACATTAAAGGGCTAGGCATCAGAGACTGAGCTGGCCAGTAACCGCTGCTCTCATTAATGGTTTGCTCCCCCAATTTCTCTCCCTTCTGGCCTTGACTGAAAAAAAAAAAAAAAGAAGAAGAAGAAAGAAAGTAATAAAGCCATCAAAACAAGCAGATCCTTAGGCCAGGATTCCCATGCCGAAGCTGACAAGCAGTTCAAACATGACTTTCTCCGTGGTGCCCACTCTGATCGCCCCGACTCCCTATCCCCTTCCATCCCCCTGCATCCAGCCCTTGCCTGCAGCCAAAGCACCCTGTCCACATCTCCATAACAGCCCCAGGCTGTGTTCTAACTCCTGTGCTGGCCAGGCAGTGGGAGCAAGTAGACTGGGGTCTCCTCGGAAGCAAGGGCCCTGCCTTATTTATCCCTCTGCCTTCAACACAGCATCGCTTGTAGTGTTCTCCAGGAAGAGGAGAGCCATCCACTGATTCAAGCTTTCTGTGGATTAAAAAACACACATCTACTTACTCTGAGCCAGACTCCCTGAGAGGCACTGGGAGAGCAACAGGTATGTCACCTCTGGTCCCTGTCCCCGGGGAATTTTACGGTCTAAAGGGATACACACATATGCAATTTCAGCACAGGGTGACAAACACCATCACAGAGGAGAGTGGAAGAGGTGATGGTAGGGAGACAGGGGCAGCAGCCAGGTTTAGAAATGAAGAAAGGCCGAAGGCTCATCCAGATCTCTGTTGTTCATGAGTCTTTCTGTGGGTGGGCAAGGATTATACTGACAATAGGACCCGCATCCGTGGTGCCTAAACATCCACATGACTGTGCTCTGAGATTCTTGCTGGACCGGCATGAACTCCCGTGAGCAGGGCCCAGGAAGGCACGGTATCAGAGCAGGTACTCTGCCATGTGTGCTGAACAAGCCCCTCAAAACTTTTAGCAGGCAGAAAAGCAGAGATCCCTGGGAAGACAGGCTCAGAGAGCTGGGATGCATTATGCACATTCACAGTCAGGGATGAAGTATGGGAAAAGGGCAACCCAATCACCTGGGGCAAATGAGAACCTGGCCCATCCCGAGGCCATTCTGTGGGTACAAGGTCCTTCTCTTGATGTCCAAGGCCCTTGGGTTAGCCAGGGGAAGGCTTAGCCTTGACCAAGCTCCCTCTTCTGTAGCCAACACCACGTTTAGGGTCTGACTAAGTCACCCTAAAGGTCACACTGGGAAGGGTGGAAGTTTCCCAAGAATCTGAGTTCAACTGAATTCTAAGTGTCCACCAAAGCAGCACATGAGCACTGAGTCAGGGACCCAGACTCTGCTAGTCACTTGACACGTGACCTGGGGCAAGTTTCTTCCCATCTCAAACCCTAAATGTCCTCATCAACAAAGTGAGCAAGGTGGACAATATCAAAGATCTCCAGTGGCAATGTGCTATGAGCCCAAACCTTCCACGGTTCTGGGGAAGAGGACTCACAGACTCTGCTGAATGAAAACTCACAGGCTGGAAGGAAACAGAAAGGATTTTCCTTTTACCGAAGGGGCCCTGGGGCGGGGTGACTCTTTAGACACCAAGCAGAAAAAAGGATTGAGAGCTCCCTAGCTTTGGTCACTGAGCTGGAAACATTTAACAAGCAGGCAGTGTGGGGCTCTGCTTGTCCAGGAAGAACACGATGCTACTCACTATGCAGCAGGCCACCAGGGCTCCTTGAGCAAATCCTGCGAGCACATCACTGGGATGGTGCTTGTGGTCAGACACACGCGACAGTCCCGTGTAAAAGGCCATCATGATCAAGGTGAACTGCAGGAGGGGCCGGAGCAGACGGGCCCCGCGCCAAGTGAAGCGGGCCTGCAGGTACAGCTGGACAGAGGAGAGAAAACGAACAGACGCTTAGTGTGTTACAACATCAAGCATGTCGACACACACTGCATTTCCACTAAATGGAACCATCTGGACCTTAGGTGGCATGTTGTACAAAGAGCATGCAGCTTGGATATGACCTCAAGCCAGTTATTTAAGCCTTGAACCTTAGTTTCTATACTAAATAAATAAATAAGAATAAAAATGGAGAGAGTGAGGAATGCCTTAGAATACACAGCCTGGGAATGCCTGGCTGGCTCAATTGGTTAAGTGTCTGACTTCAGTTCAGGTCATGATCTCGGGGTTCGTGGGTTCCAGCCCTGTGACGGGCTCTGTATTGGCAGTGTGGAGCCTGCTTGGGATTCTCTCTCCCTCTCTCTCCACCCCTGTCCCACTTATGTGCACACATGATCTTTCTCTCTCAAAATAAATAAATAAACTTAAAAAAAAAAGAATCCACAGTCTGGCACACACTAGACACTTCTCAAATTCACTAGTTTCCTTTCATCTTCTTCTTGATGGAAACTAATTAAAGAATAGTAACCAGGGTAGGAAAGCTTTCTTTTCTGCAATCCGTGACAACTCATTTCATGCATTTGTATATATTCCTGGAGATACGGCTGTACAGTCCCTACATGACTCACCTCTTAGGATCATGTTGGAAATAAAATGCAGGATCGATAGGAGACATTATCATGATAGTCACAAGGGGATGCTTCTGCTTCAAAAGAAAGCAACTCTACCAAAGAACAAGTGTCTAAATCTAACTATGGATTTTTGAGCTCGAATATAAAGGAAACACATAAACCAACCAGACAATGCCAGGGAGCTTTCACACAGAGGTTGACAGATACTGGACTGGGTGGAGTAGAAGAGTAACCTGAAGAAAAATGGAAGAAAAAAAAAAACACCTCTGGCCAAGGCAAAGAAATGACGTCAACTGAGCATTGTCCCTCGGAGTTATCTGGCTGCAGTTTCCGTTCTAACCTCTGGGCACAACCTACTTCCCAGGTTCCTGTGGGAACTAGGGAAATCAGGGGAAAAGGCAAGTGGACAAGGGGAACTTCCGAAGACAAATCAAAGGCAAGCACAGGGGGAGACCAGGAGAAGGGAAGAGAGCAGAGGGGAGGAGCCGATGGCCCGAAGATAGACCTGGGACCCTGCCTGAGACAAAGGAACACCTTCCTCTTGGTGGTCAGGAAGGAGCGAGCCAGAGGTTGGTCCTGAAGAGAAAGAAAAGGGGAAGATTCCGGAGCCAGCCCTGATAGGGTGGGAAAGTTGGCCAGCATCGAATCCTCAACTAAACCTGAAAGACAATTTTAAAACCCAGGCATAGAAAACAGCAGGCAACTTTACAATCATCATGAAATGCTATGAATGCATTACTGGGCAATCTAAGAATAACGAATGAAAAATAATAAAGAATGCATTGATATGGGCTGTTGAACAAGTGATAAAGACCAACAGTTTCTCGTATATAAAAAATAAGCAGTTGAAAATGTAAAAGAAGAGGTAATGGGGCACCTGGGTGGCTCAGTCAGTTAAGCGTCTGACTCTTGATATCAGCTCAGGTCACGATCTCCCAGTTCATGGGTTCGAGCCCTGCATTGGGCTCTGTGCTGACAGTGGGGAGCTTGCTAGGGATTCTCTCTCTCTGTCCCTTCCCTGCTCACACTCACACACTCTCTCTCTCCAAATAAATAAAACATTAAAAAAAAAAAGAAAAATCTCACTGAGACTTAAGTTTTCTCACAAATAAAATAAGTGTAACAGCCACTATCTCACAGGCTGTGAGAAACAGATTGCTGCTAAGATACAGCAGGTGCCTGGCATCATGCTCTGCTCAATACACAGATGATTTTATTCTCTAAACACATTTCTTAATTCGGCCCTGAGATTTTCTCATTCCCTCAATTGAAAAGTGTGCAGATCCTCAGAAAATGCTTGTTTAGAATCCTCCAACTCTTCCCCCGCCCCGTGCAGAGTTTAGGTCATGGGCCTTGGAAATGAGGGTGGGGCAGAGGAAGGGTGGGTTTCCCAACCGGACACGGCACACATCTCCCCTTCCACTGACTCAGATACTGGAGCTTAAGAAAAGAAAAAAATAAATACACGAGAGGAACTCGAAGAGAGAGGAAGAGACCAGTCATCAGAAGAGCTTCAGGAAGGGAGTGCTTATGAATGAAAAAGAAGTAGGGGCCACAGGAAAAGAATCCCTTTGGGAAGCAGTCAGACGTGGACTGGCCGGCAGCACACTGAAGCTCACTCTTCCGTACCCATTAGTAACTAACACATTTATCCACAAATGACTCAGGGTCTCAGGATTGATCCTGGTGTCTACAGCTGGGGCTTCTGGAGGAAAGCAGCAGCAACTTGAATTTTGGGGTGAAGCGGCCCCATCTTCATTCCTGACTCTACAACCTCCTAAGTGGGTGGTCCCCCAACTTCTCATCTGTGAAACAGGTACAACAGTATCTCCCTCTCAGGGCTGCCAGCATCAACTGAGACACACGGGACCTGCCTGGCGTAAGACAGGAACTCAAGGCACTCTTCAGAAACCTGTGTCAACCGTCTGCCGTGGTGAATGATATTTACTCGATGATGATGGTTGATTTCACCAAAACAAGTAGATGACTAAAGCCAAAGACTGCACAATTAACTTCCACCTTGTGGCTAATTCTGATTTGAGAAGCTGGTGACAACAGGCTTTGAGGTTGACCAAAGGACCCGGGAAGTCCCTCCACGCCCCAGCAATCCTGCCGCTAAATGGATTGGCTTCTGCTGGTTCATAGCCCAGTTCTCATGAGGCACTCCATACCAGAGGCTTGGGCCTCACCACGACCACAGAGTACTTTCTGGAGCACCCTGCTCTCTTGGAAACCTGAGCCTGGGAACGGCTTGTGGGGCAAGCGTCTGCATTCATTCTCATTCCACGGGAGGAACTCGCACTTCTGACCACAATGCTCCCATGGCCCCTGTCCTAGACCAAACAGCAAGGAGACTTGCCCAGAATCAGAATTTCTGCAGGGGCTTCAGGAAAGTCCTAGGCACCCGGAAAGAGTGGTTAGCAAAGACATAAGCAGAGCTGGACAAAACCAGAAACGCTGAATCACCTTGATCTCTCCTCATGGTTAGTAGCCCTCAGATCCTGACCTATCTGTCTCTACTTCCACATCGGTGTGAAGTCCTCTGGGCTGGCAGAATCCACCTGTAAGCATCAGTGTGACACTGCAGAAAAGTGTCTGCTTTGCAATCAGAGCAAAACTAAACTTGAATCTTTGCTCTGCTCCAGGCCAGCTGTGGGACCCTGAACCAGTCACTCTGCTTCTCTGAAATTTCTGCTTTCTCTTATTTAATACGGGGATTTGTTCATTTAAAAACCCCAACACATATCGTGTGCATCGATTCTGTTCAAAATTGTGAAAAGACACGAACATGAATAAAATAAGTTGTTCCACGCAAACAAAATATGTTAACATTGAAAATTAAATCTCATTTTTTTACTAAGACTTTTCTCCCCAGTTGCTAAAATAACACTGCTGATTGTAGATAGGCAGCTTACAACAGAAAGGAATGTCTGCGAACCCCCATCCCCAAAATGACGTGTGTGGAAGTCCCTGGACACACAACTCACTCCATAAATGGAGTTCTCTTCTCCTTCCTGGTCCTAGCTCCCAAACTGGGGTCCTGTGGCATCCCAAAAAAACCTCTTTAGAGAGGTCTGGCTGAACTCAAGCTGGCTCCTCTGGTCTGAACCAGCAGAGTCAGATGTAGGGTGAGTCATAGACTTTCTTGCTAAGTCATTTGTGTTTCATTACATGATTTGCATACTGGTGAAACAGGTCTGTACTGTCCTCTTACTTCATTTCCATTGCTCTTGGGACTGCTCTGCTCAGAGTGAAAAGGAGCCTTTTGTCCCTCCTTATGTCCCTGCATGCTCTCTTCCTGGAAGTCTGTCCAGATCACTGACACCCACAAGGAGAAACTTTCTCCCTCCTCTCATCTCCTCCATGCTCATGCCTGGCTCTGGTTCATGTGCCTGGTGACTCGTCTACATGGTGCAGAACTGGCATTTCTCTCTGGGAAGTTATTCAACTACTTTCAGAACAAAAGAAGAGTTTTAGTCGACTTTTCTCCTCCTTCAGAAAGGAGTCAACTCTTGTTTTCTGTCACTATCAGGAGGAGAAAAATAAACTCCCTGTTTGTTGAGCACCATTTCAGACATTGTGCCAGGGACTTTAAATGGCCTTACCTGCAACTATCACAATCATCCTGTTGGGTAAACACCACCACTGGCCCATTTTTCAGATGAAGAGATCAATGTCAAAAGGCCCTGTCACTTGCTCAAGGTAACAAAGAGCCATGGTTTACACTGAGTAAGATGTATCTTTTTCTTTTTATGTTTTCTTTTTTCTTTTTTATTTTTGAGAGAGAGAGACAGAGTGCAAGCAGGGGAGGGGCAGAAAGAGAGGGAGACAGAATCCGGAGCAGGCTCCAGACTCTGAGCTGTCAATGCAGAGCCTGACGCGGGGCTTGAACTTATGGACCGCGAGATCGTAACCTGAGCTGAAGTTGGTCACCCAACCGACTGAGCCACCCAAGCGCTCCAAGATATATCTTTTTCTAAGTCCGAGCTCTAACCACAGAGCCTGGCTTCCTTTGAGGGAATTAGTGCTCTGCTCACAAAGTAATGGTCTTTTGTATTGGATTTGTCTTAGGAGAAAAGCAATTTGAGGGGACTACCTGTCTGTCATGGACTCAAGGACAACCTACAGGGGACATCTGAAAACTCATGTTCCTCGAATTCACCAGTCACATACTGTTATAAGTCCCATGTCAAAACACAAGTATATAGCTTTTGTAAGAGTCAGGCTATTAGAATCTCTGACCTGATTGTAAGCTAAGGAGACCTGTGTGAATGGAGTCAGTGCACCTCAGGGTGGAGTTAACAGCTCTTCCCTTGGGGCTCCATGCCTCAGTCCAGCCAAATCAGGGACTTCATCCAACTGTTCTGAGACGTTACTTTTCAGACCTTCCACACCAACTATGAGGTCTCTTGGTGTCCCAGGTGCTCATGCAAGTCTGGCTCAGAAACTGTTGGCTGGCTGGCTGGCTGAACATTTGGACAGATAGATAGATGGGTAGATGGATGGATGGATGGATGGATGGATGGATGGATGGATGGATGGATGGATGGATATAGGTGCGGGGCGGGGAAAAGTTTGGAAAATATCTGGTACGGTGGTTTATTCCCCTTAGAAACAGCCATCTTGTCCCTACAAGGAGTTTCACCAGACACTCCCAGATCTGTGGGCATGTCTCATGGGCATACCAGACCCCACCACTCCAGGATTCTAAACACGTTGAACAAAACCTCAATGACTAACAACCACAGGTCAGAGAACATGGCGGTCAGAGACAGCCACTTCCCTGTTTCCTTGGTATCCGACAAACCCTTTGACACATAAACATTTCTCATGGGCACCACAGTAAAGAGCCAAGGCATAAACAGTTCAGCAAAGCGGCAGCAAAGGACTTCCCTACATCACACAGGTCCTTCATGATGTATCAATTCAGTGATGAGGAGACGAACAAAATCTGCATGGAAAGGAGCATGGCCTGGGAATGCCGAAGACCTGGGATTGAATCATTCATTCATTCACTCGTCAAATATTCACTGCAAGTGTCAGACCCTGTTTGGGGCAGTGGGATACAGGAGTGAGTCAAGAGACAAAAACGTCTCCTTCGTGAAGCTTACAATTATCTGGTAGAGATAAAAGAAGCGAAGAATACCTAGTATGTCGGATGGTGAGAAATTGGGTGGAGAGGAGAAGGCTACACAGGGAGCTAGGGAGTATCACAGAAGGGGGCCAGGAAAGGCTTCTCTGACCCTCAAGAAGGTAAGGGGCCAAGGTTCTGTTTGGGGAGAGGAGTGCAACAAGGGAAAGGCCTTGCCGCCAACTTGCTGCCTGATCTGGGCTGCAGAAGGAGGAGCTGGGGAGGCTGGCCCCGAAGGTCCTCTTACCTTTCACTGCCCCCTCCTGCCCCTGCTTCTTCCCCTACCAGCCATCCCAGCTAGACTAAAATAAAAACCTGCAGCCCCCCAACCACTGCCCTCCTTGTCACCTGAACACAGGGGGTTCTTCCAATCTGCCCGTCTTTATATCCTGTCGGAAGCCTTCCCCAGTGTCTGCCACCCTCCACTCAGGGCTGGCTGGGGGTACCCTCTGAGCTTTCTAAGAACCTACATCTACTCCTCTCCCACCCCGCCCACACAACTGTCTACTTGCTCCCCTAGACTGAACTCCCCAAGGGCTGTGATCACAACTTCCCAGTGTCCATAATCCCATGCCTAGCACACTGCTCGGTGTGTAACAGTCACCCACTGAATATGTGCTGAATGCCAAATGTTGAAACCATGTTGAGTTCCTTGAGGGCAGGGCCCAGGTCTGATTCACGTCAGGGGCCCCAGGAGGTAGCAGAGTGCTGGCACAACAGAAGAGACACCAGGTTGTTTGGTTGCTACATGGTTTGGTGCCTGTGCAGGCATTTTATCCAGAAGCCAAGTCATCCTCTGTCCCCAACCATGGAGGGTACAGGGCCAGTCCAGATGTGGTTCTCTGGGGTTCAGGCCAGGACTCCTGGCTAGGAAAGCATCATATATGCTTATATATGCTGTGGGTTTTTCTTATTAGAATCTGCATTAATCACTAACATGCCTTAACCTCATCTGAAAGCTTCTATGCCCAGAGATAATTTGGTGTGTGGGGCATGGTTTTTCCAAGCTAACCATTTTACAAATTAAAACCTAATATGGAGTGTCCTCCAAAGCCATGAGAGGCTCTAGATGGCGGTTGCCATGATCGGGCCTAAAGGAGGAGTGGCTGGTGCTTCCTGTCTGCCCCTCTTTGAACACCATGGCCATGAGGACATAAGTTTGTCCCTAAGGGCTTCCTGTCTTCCCTTGCAGAGTTTAGGGTAGTTCAAACGTCTTTCAAATAGAGCCACAGAGACTGAGAAATAAGTAGATACCTTCTAATTCCACTCTTTCATATGACAAATGGAGAAAGTGGAGCCTAGGGAAGAAAAATAGCAAAAACCCTGCGAAATATATGATTGTCTCTACTTTACAAAGTACACTAAGACTCCAGAGCTCAGTAAGCAATGCCTGGTTCCAGAGCTAGTGACCACCATGGCAGAATCATCCAGGTCTGCCTGACCCTGAAAGCAAATGCCATCGAGGCTACCTGGACGTCCAGCTGGCTCGGAGGCGATTTTCCCCCAAGGCCCCAAGGGAGCGCCCTGGGGCGAGGCCAGCACCAGCACTTCCAGAAGCTCAACAGAATAGCACTGGGGGGTGGGTCTACGGGCTACTCTGACGGACTGTAGCATTTCCCACCAACCCTGACAGGCAGCAACGGTGTTCTCACTTGCTTTAGAAAGCTCTGCAAATTGGACATAGAAAGGGTTGAGATTTCTGTGTGACATCGCATGGAGATAGAGCCCTGGGAAAGAGCACTGTCCTCCTTGGAAATCAGCCTCAGAGGTTGTGTTAGGGCAAGATAACCTTAGAGCTAAAAATGGAGCCGTGTGTTTCTGTGTTGTATATGTGGTGTCTGCGAGTTGTGTCTGTTAGCAACAGTTCTTCAACGGGTGGTGTGTGCATGGCTGTGTGTGCACGTGTAGTAGGATGTGAGGGACATGAAAGACTAAAGACGCTCTTCTCTTCCTCCTCTCTCCTCTTTCTCCTCTTTTTCTTCCTCCCTCCCTCCTTCCCTTCCTTCTTTCCAGAAACATAAAGGCACTGTAAATTTTTTTCCTCCCTCAGAGATGCAAATAAACATTCAGTCTGAACTACCTCTTACTCCTCACCCCTGCAGAGATCTCAGGCTGTAATCACAGCTAGTAGGAGGTGGTGGTGGAGGGTGGGGACGAGGGGGGCATCTCATCCATTAAAGCAGATTTGAAGAAAGGCAGGTCGCCTTCAGGTAAAATTAAAACTAGGGTCCTGAGCTTATATTCTTTAAGTTGGTCCCAGCGAGACTGTGTTTGGTTTTGTAGTGCAGTACCACGAAGGAAAAAACAGACAGCGATCCTGGTGGCATCAAGACAAGCCTTCAAATCTCTTTTCAGCCTCTTACCGGAGGTGGAAATTTTATTATTTTTTTAATGTTTATTTATTTTGAGACAGAGGCCGAGTGCAAGTGGGGGAGGTGCAGAAAGAGAGGGAGACACAGAATCTGAAGCAGGCTCTAGATTCCCAGCTGTCAGCACAGAGCCCAACGTGGGGCTCAAACTCACGAGCCGCGAGATCATGACCTGAGCCGAAGTCGGACGCTTAACTGACTGAGCCACCCAGGCACCCCTGGAGGTGGAACTTTTATTACTAAACTTGTTAGCTTCAGATGGTTGGTTTGTTTTCAACTGAAAACGAGGTAATCAAAATGCATCTCATCGAGTTATTGAGAGAACCCAGTGTGGGAGTGTGAGCTTGACCCAGTGCCCAGCACACAGAAGGCACCAGAAACAGGTCAGCACCTTTATGTTTTGGGCGGCCGTAGCGCACATAGTGCAGAGTTGGTCTCAAAATTGCCCAGTATTTTTCTCTTGGAAGAAAATGAAGGAACATGAGGAAAATGAACGGAGACTCATTCCTCCGAGCACCTTTGCAAAACACTGAAATTACATTTGTAAAATTGCTTCCAGACCTGGGTAGAATAGAAAAAAAACGAAATAGGAAACAAAATATCTTCTCTAAATTAGCTTTTGAAAAGCAAAACGAAAGCAAAACAACAACAACAACAACAAATGAAGAATGGAGGGAAGGGTGATTCGTGTATAAATAAAATCCACGTTTGAGGCTTTCATAGGTTGGGGCCCAATTTCAGCTCCGTATCCCAGGTAATGAACGGGAAGCCCGGAGGCCTCCAGGCTTGGGAAAGATTGTTTTGAGGGGAGGAGGGAAAGAAAACAAAAAAACCTTCTACTAGTTTTTCCAAGTCCTAATTGTGTTTTTTACATAAGTCAAAATCAAAACGTTCTTTTGCAAACAGCTTTTGCTCCCCTGAGCTATGTCTGACCTCTCAGCGCCTTCTTGCTCTGCATCAAAGGGGCCGAAAGCAGGAAGTGCCTTGGCACCGGGGCCTCATTCAAGGGGAGAGGAGAGGCAAGGGACCATATTTAACTCGCAAAGAGAAACAGAGCAGCTGCTGTCTGTGCAGCAGCTGGGGAAGAACAGGGCACTCACCTGCACTGTCCCAGAGCCTCTAGGAAGTCAGGGCAGACATGGCCACAGGGGTTCTGATCGTGGCCCCACCACTAGCTGAGGGACCCCCCAAAATGCTGCTTAGCCTGCCTGGGCCTTAGTTTCTGGATCCAAACAGTAGGGATACACATTTCACATTTCACCATGCTATTATGAGGTCACGTGTGCTTGTGGAGGCAGAAGTATTCTGTAAAACTGGAAATCATTCTGTGTAGTTAGATACTGATAGTTTTGAAAGCCTTTCCTTCCATGGGGGATGGAAGAAGACTGGCATGGTGAACACAGCAAATTTGATGACGGGGCTTGCACTTGAGCAATAGTTCTAGTGTCTGTCGATTCTAAAAAAAATTTTTTTAATGTTTTAATGTTTAATAGAGAGAAACAGAGAATGAACATAGGTGGGGCAGAGAGAGGGGGAGACACAATCTGAAGCAGGCTCCAGGCTCTGAGCTGTCAGCACAGAGCCTGATGTGGGGCTCAAACTCACAAACCGTGAGATCATGACCAGAGCTGAAGTCTGGACGCTTAAGCGACTGAGCCACACGGGTGTCTATAAATTCTGACAGTTTACTTGAACTCTCTGAGCCTTACTTAGTAATCCTTTCCCACAACAGAAACAGTATTACTTACAACCCAGGGTACGCGAAAGGGTCAACCGAGTTAACGGATGGTCAGAAAATAGTACTTGTTACCATAAAATATTATACAAGTGTCTTTATCACTTTATAATTTCAAAATGGGTACCAATCCTAATCAAGCAGCCATGATAAATATTATTTTTATTTGAAAAATGGGAAAAGCCTGGAAAGGAAAACAACTTCTAACGCTGTGGCAGAGCTCAAAACAGAACCTAATCTTTCTAGCTAACTTTTTTTTTAAGGATTTCACAATGAGGTCTATCCCTAACCATCCTGAGGGCTCCCTGCACAGAGGAGATTTAAGCTGGGGCTCGCTACACACTCCCTTGGAATCAGAAGGAAGGTACTTACCACCAAATACAGCATAGTGTACATGGAGAAGGAGGCGTGGCCAGAGAAGAAGGACTTCCTGCAAGAGCAAGAGAGGGCCATGAGACGGCCATATGCACATCCCTGATACATGTCTGCCTGTCTGTCTTCCCTCCCTAGACCATGACCTTGAGACCAACACTGTCTTATTTGGTTTTGCCACCTTGGTAGTCCGTTGGACATGTTTTCTAGAACCTAGCAGGCACCCGTGAATGAATAAGTAAGCAAAAGAATGAATGAGTGAATGAATGAATGGACTTACCAGTAATAATTGCTTATTTACCTATGCATCTAAATCAATTGACCTGAGTTCCTTAAGGATGGGGACTGTGCCTTATTCACCCACTGAAACCAAGGCCCAGCACTGAGCCTGGAACCTCATGTAGCAGGTGCCTTCACAAGTGCTCCCTGAACCGTCCGTGTCAAAGGCAGGCACCCTGTGGCCACGGCAGGTGGTGACTCACCTGGCCTCTTGGACTTTGCTGTCATCACCTCTGCATTTGTAGTTCTGGATGTAGCCCTCGGAGCAGTTGATCTGGCTGAAATCGGGGTTGCAAACGTTCAAGAAGTGAGGACGCAGGCGCCCAATGGAGACTTTGGCGATGTCTGTGAAAGACTGGCTGATGGCACAGCCGAAGAGGAAGCAGCCCACCTGCTTGTAGAGGGCTGCCACATACGGATTCTGAATCACTGGCCGGGACTTCTCCTTCAGGTAGTAGATGCGGTAGAACTCCCCAGTGATGATCTGAAAAAAAGTCAACATGGGGATTAGGCGGTCTCAAGACCCGTCATCAAAGGGGATGCTGTAAAGGATGTTTCCTGACTTGAGAGAACATTCAGTATGTAACTGCAGTCCGTAATCTAGAACATCCCGATTTTCTATTTAAGAAATATACAGACGGAAATACGCATGAAAGAGCAAAGCACTAATAATGTGGTCATTTTTTCCTTTTTTAAGGATTCTTTTTTTTTTTTTTAACATTTATTTACTTTTGAGAGACAGAGCATGAGCAGGGGAAGGGCAGAGAGAGAGAGGCAGACACAGAATCCGAAGCAGGCTCCAG
Organism: Paguma larvata; assembly: GCA_030068075.1. Classification (NCBI taxonomy): domain Eukaryota; kingdom Metazoa; phylum Chordata; class Mammalia; order Carnivora; family Viverridae; genus Paguma; species Paguma larvata. The sequence continues at coordinate 44,091,611 of CM057833.1, forward strand.
GCTCCGAGCCATCAGCACAGAGCCCGACGCGGGGCTCAAACCCACAGACCGTGAGATCGTGACCTGAGCCGAAGTCGGACACCCAACCAACTGAGCCACCCAGGTGCCCCCATTTTTTCCTTTTTTAAAAAATCCCAACAGAAATATACAACCAGATATATTTATATGTAAACATATATAAAAATGTAAATGTTATATATATGGGTATTTTTTTAAACAAAGCAAGAGGCAACGACCCAGATATGGGAAAAAAATTAGATGAAGAATCAAGGACATGGTCAAGGGTGGCCAGGATGTCAGAGGATCTGAGCAAATGTCAGGATTCTGGGCTTTCGAGTGAGGGATCTTAGCCTTGTGTCAACACTGAGCCGTGGTGGGGGTTTCTGTAGGAAGGGGAATGCCTAAGACCATGTCCTGGGTGTGAGTCCTGGCTCTGCCACCTGCCCGGTGCCCTTCAGCAATGACTTAACCTCTCCAAGCTTCAGTTTTCTTCTCCTCGAGAGGCAGGTGCATGCCTTTGCAGAGTTGTTGGCTTCAATCTGGTAACAAGGATGGAAACGACCTCGGTCATAGAAAGGGATTCTTTCATTTTCCTTTGTAAAAGAATGCTGTGATGAAAAGAACACTGGCCTACAAACCAAGTAGCTTTTTCTTTTCTTTAATAGAACCCAGTTACCTATTAAGCATTGTATTTAGTTGGCATGTTTCTTTAGTTGTCTTTATTTTTTTAATATTTATTTTTGAGAGAGAGAGGCAAGGAGAGAGGGAGAAGGAGACAATTTGCTGACAGACAGCACAGAGCCCAACACAGGGCTTGATCCTATGAACCATGAGATCATGACCTGAGCCAAAAAAAGAGGCTGACGCTTACTGACTGAGCCACCTAGGCACCCCTGAACCAAGGAACTTTTAACATAATGCCCTTCAGTGTTCGCAAATTTCCAAGTCTGGGCACGTGGTCTTCCATCTCCTCAATCCTAAAAGACTGCCAGTGAGTCTGATTTTCATACCCTTCCTCCATCACACTTTGTTTACTCCTAACACTGAGGGGAGGTTCGTCACTCCTGGAAAAAAAGCCACCCATTACTGATTACCTACTGCTTACCAGGTATTGCTTTCATATACTTTATTTCATGAAATGCTTACAATAACCATGAGTTAGGTTAGCTCATGAAGCTCAGAGAAGGGAAGTAGCTCAAGTCAAACTGCCTGGTTTTACATTAGGAATGGGGGGCCAGCTTGTTCTCTGTAAGGCTAATGCCCTTGATGCCTACACAGCAGAGAACCCATCCCACTATGGTAACGCCCCACCACACAGCCTGCTGCTCTTGTCTTAACTCCAAAGCACAGCCCCGGCCACTTCCTGATTGCAACCACAGTCCAGGGACAGCGACTGTTCAACTCGTCACACACCACAAAGCTCCTTTCACAATTCCTCCCAGGGCAGAATGATGAGCCACACTTGCTCTTTCAAGGAGCAGAGAGCGCGTTCACAACCGCAAGGGAAGCAATAGACTGACATATCCGGGCACTCCTTTTCAAAGTCTCCTATTATTTTTTTACAGCTGGGGAAGGGGTCAACACATAGGATCTGATCCAAGTTCTCAAGGGCTCCCAAGTCTAGAGGGAGGATGGCCAGGTGGCAAGGAGATGTCAGGTGGGCCCCAGGCCCAGCAGGTGCGGTAGCGAGAATAGCCACCAGCACTGCTAACATTTATAGAGCGATTCTGTCTTTATAAATACTTGATTATTTCTAAGTGCTACACCTTGGCTCCCACATCACACTGAGTGTGATTCTACATTAGCGAGAGATGGTCAAAGGCCAGTCCAACGCAAACTCTGGCTTAGCCATTCCCTGAGGGGGCAGGACTAATACCTGATCTTGCAGAGGTGCTCAGAAACTACTGGTTGAATGAATGAATGAATGGAAAGAGGACCGTAGTTTTCACAGTTGTTTTATTGCAAAATTGGAAATATCCTCTAAATATTCCCAAAAGACCTTTGACAACATGTTGCACAGATTAAAATCTGAGAAGCGTAGCAAGTCAGAAATGAAAGGGTCCACTATACACGGAAGAAACTGAGGTCCAAATTAACTCGTGACTGAAGATTGGACCCAGGTGTTCTAGCTCCCCGCCCAGCATTCTTTCCGACGATTCCTGGTCTGATTCCCCTTTGAATCTGTTTATACTTTTACCCTGTGTAACCTTACAGGCTAACAGGTTCCAGATGTTCACTGCCACCGTCATGCTCTCTCTTTCTTCTTTATTTACAAATCATGCTCACATGACTTCGGATGCAGGGAGGAGACTACAGTAGGAGTCGGTAGTTAGGGTTCAAGTCTCTACTCACTGAGTGTCCTTGAGATAAGCCAGTTTCTCCATTTGCAAAGGGAAGGTGCTAGACTCTAATTGATCACTTCATAACTGCAATGACATATTCTTGTTTTTCAAAGAGAGAGAGAAAGAGGGTGCAAGTGAGCGAGGGGCAGAGAGAGAGAGGGAGTGAGAGAGAGAGAGAAGTGGGCCTCAACAGAAGCAGGGCACGAGCTCACCCGAAGCAGGGCTTGAGCTCCCCTGATGTGGGACTTGAACTCACGAACCATGAGATCATGACCTGAACCAAAATCAGATGCTTAATGACTGACACATCCAGGCACCCATGCAATGACATTTATTTTCACCTCTTCTGTACTACCTCCACCACGAGCCTCCTAACCAAGCAAAGGTAATCAGCAGTAGCAGAGGTAAGGTACTTCCTCCGAGATGATGCCACGGGCACGGAGCAGAACCGAGGCCCCGTGCACAATTCCCGCCCTTGGATGGCTCTCTGAGTTCCTTGAACCGTACCGCTGCCACAAATGAAGAAACTCTAAGCCCTCACTTGGCTTGGGCCTGATCTCGGATTTGATGCTGAAAAAGAACACGTGGCTTTTCACTGCAAATCAGCATCTCTTCCACGCATCTACTGACTAATCTCAGGGGATTCACTGCTGTGCTTGAGTCACTTTAGGGAGAAAGGGTTTGGTTACAACTCAAGGACTCCTTTCAGTGCCAACATCCCTTCATGTGAACACTTTGGTTTGGGTGCCACAGCCTTGCACACAGCAAACCGCCACTTAAAATGCTTCCTCCTCTCACTGGAGGAGAAAGAGGTAAAGAAGGCTGTTCATGGCGTCTCAAGTTCCTCGTAACAATGCTAACAACAGCAGTAATCTTTTACATTTCTTTCGTACTTTTTGGTTTCATTTGATCTGTGGCTCTGTGAAGTTATACCCATCCTGCAGTTGAGAATAGTAAGGCACTGAGGGGACAGTCACTAACCTGAAGGATCTGAGGCTTCTAAGTGACAGAGCTACAAGTAGAGCCCAGATATGCAGACTCTTGAGTTCAAAGACTCACAACAGACTGTATTGAGAGAGTTTTTGATTACAGATCTTCCTATGACGGCATGATGTCCCGATAAACACATCCTAAGTGGAAAATATCATAAGTCAGAAATGCATTGAACACGCCTAACCTACCGAACCTCATAGCTTCGCCTGGCCTACCTTAAACACGCTCATAACACTTTCATTTGCTTACATCTGGGCACAATCACTACCGCAAAGTCTGTTTTACAATAAAGTGTAGAAGAGCTCGTGTAATTTGTGAGATATTGCGCTGATAGTGAAAAACAGAACGGCTGCATGGGTACAGAATGTGAAGTGTACGGGCTGTTTACCCTCGTGATGGCAACGGAGTCGTGGCTCACTGCTGGTGTCCGGCATCACGACGGAGTGCTGTTCCATGTATTACTAGCCCAGGAAAAAACAAAATTCAAAATCAAAGTGTGGTTTCTACTGAATGGGTATTGCTTGTGCACCATCGTAAAGTTGAAAAATCACAAGTCAAACCATCCTAAATTGGGGATCAGCTGTATTTCTATTGTTACTAAGAAGGATCTCCACTCCCCAATAGCACCTGCATGTTTTCAAGGACAGGGCCAGGCTGAAGCCATTTAGCAGACACATGACTCCAGGACCACATGGCTTCTGGGGCAGCCTTGACAGATCTTACAGTTAATGAGCAACAAATTATGTATTTTCTCTATCCCTTTGTACAGAAGGGTCGGGGAGTCGACAACACAGCCATAAATCATCATTATGAACCAGCCCGACTTGGCTTCTTGTAATCCTAACCCTTAAAAGACCATTTAATGAAATTCGGGTTGTGAAAGGCGGCCTGAATACCTCACCTCTGCCGAAGAGGCGAAGGCTTAAATTGTTCTCCGACACGTTACACACCTAACGCCGGAGTTCCAGATTTACTGCTTTCGGACTTTATTCATTACTCACAATGTTTTTATTCCTGGGTAATAAAATAAGCTCTTCCCTCTCCCTACAAAGGCTCGGTCCCCGCCCCCAGACTCCAGCCCCTGGAGTCCTCATTTCTGCTTCAGTCAGCAAGGCTGTGATATGTAAATTTCACTGCTGAGAAAAATGCCTTCAATGTTGATCCCTTTCTGAAACAGCAAGCAACAGATTCCGGGGGTAATGGCAGGCTGCCAGGCAGCAAAGGAGAATTCTCCCCTACCTGCCTTGTAAAGCACTTGGCACAGAATCTGGAAACTAATAAAGCAGGGAAAGCCTCGCAATCAAACCTACGAGGGGACAGAAGGTGATCCGCGCTTGCCCTGACAATGGTAACAGTTTGTCCCCAACTCCAAGACAGCTCTTCTCTGCCTCTCCTTTCTGGTGTAAAAGAGCTCAACTGTCTACATATTCAGCAATATCAAAATGTTCCAGAGAGGAAATCTGTAGAGCACTGACTTTTTGGAAAAGAGAGAGCACAGGGTGGTCAAAGCAGCACTGACTTTGGAGCCAGAAAAACCTCGGTCCGAATCGCACGTCTTACCTTAGGCAAGCGACTTCACCTCTCTGGGCTTAGGGCTCCTCATCTATGAAAATAACATGAATAACATCTACCTGGTAGGACTGCCAAGGGATGCCAGAAGGTGGTATGTCAAAAGCCTGGCACCTAGCAAGAGAGCCCTCTGATAATTTTTTTCTCAAGAGGAAACAAAAAATTAACAAATACTTGTAGAAAATCTTTTCCTTTTTGTTTTTTTAAGTGTATTTATTTATTTTGAGAGCGGCAGAGACAGCATGAGTGGGCGAGGGACAGAGAGAGAGGATCCCAAGCAGAGCTCTGTGATGTCAATGCAGAGCCTGGTGCGGCTCAAACTCATGAAACCTCGAGATCATGACCTGAGCCGAAGTTGGGCGCTCAACCAACGGAGCCACCCAGGTGCTCTGAAAATACCTTTCCTAAGATACTTTCAAAAGCTCCTTGGAAAACCACATTCCAAAGTGAAGAGTGTGGAAGTCCCACCCCTCCAAAGTAGAACCAGAAAATATGTATATGGATATGTTGGTTTTGACCACTTTATCTATAGGATGTCTTTTTCGGGGAAACAAAGCAGAAGAGAAGTCTCAACCCAAGGCAGCAAGGGAAAGCCTACTGCATTGTTTGTGTCATGTGTCACATTCCACTCTACAAATTATCCCAAGAAAAGTTAGACTTTTGCACAGCGACCCAACAATACCTCTTTTAGAGACTGAGAACTCCTCTTCTTCCCCTGCCGAGTTTGAAGGACAAACTTCCCTATTTTTTGATCTGCTTGAATAATAAGACTTGCATAGCACTTCACAGCTTACAAAGCGTTTTCACATCCACTGCGTTATCTGCCTCTCACGACACCCTGTTACTGAATTATTATTAACACTTTATAAGTGAGTATGGGGAAGGCCAGAGAGGCCAGGGAATCACCCTTAGTCAGAAATCAGGCAATGGCAGAATTGTCACTGCAGTGTCCTGTCCGATGGCATCAAGCTGGCTTTCTCTTAGATGTCCTAGCAGGTGGCAGCATCTGCGTTTCCAAGTGAGACAGATGCTCCCAGAACACCTGGGAAAGTCACGTAATCTTGTCAGACACGCGCGCACCTCAGTCCCTGCTAGCCTCAGAGCGCCAAGTCATTCCTTCACATCTGTCATGCAGACTAATGAACTTCTTTCCATCCAGAAGAACAGACTCATTCAACAAACACTGGGTGATGGACAATAAAGAAGGGAGAATCATTTTTTTCAGTCCCCAGTGAGAGGAAAAAGGTCACGTATCTGGGTCCTGCTTCTAAGGATGGAGACAGAAGTGTGGCTGGATTTTCTCTGAAGCTGGATGCTCCGTCCAGGACAAGAAAATGCAGTAGGTTTAGTGACTAGAAATAAATGAGGAGAAATTTAATTTTCACTGCTTCTCCTGCTTGGGTGTCTTCAGCGTCTTGGCAGTCCTTGCAGACTGGGAATGGCATTGAAGACATAACTCTGTCCAAGGCCACCAGTGGAGTTTCTGGGCTCTGTGGATAAGTCAAAACTCCAATATCTAGAACACAGACAGCAAAGAGGCCAGAGAGAGGCCGCAGAAGCTAGTTACGGCAGAAATCAGCAGTGGCTCTCCTAAGCCCATAAGCTTTATGAAGAAGGCAGTCTAAAGTATGAAGCATCGTTATTTTCCCAAAAGTCAGGGACTCAAAGCCATGGGTGTCCTAGGTGACTAGCTCTATCTGTCTGTGCAAGGGTCTCCTGAATGTTGTTTCTGTAGCACAGCCTGCTGCCCATCTCTTACTCTTTTTTGACACCGAATCCCCGGAACTTCCTGAATATCACACCTTGTGATAATTAAGGGGGACCACTTCCTGAATATAGCTCTTCTTCCTATTTCCCCAACTCTTTCTCCTTCCAGAGGCTCCCCTTCAGGGTTCTCCCAGATAAATGCGGGTCTTCCTGGGGTTGAAGCTTTGCCTTTCTGACCTGATCTCTGCAGCTTCATCAGTTCTAATTATTACCTCTATGAAGAGGACCATCAAAAGGGCACTTCCTCCCCGCCCCCACCTGCATCTCTAGTTTCAGCTTACCCCTTATCCAGGTGGTCGGCCTTCTTCCAATCTTCTGCCAAATCTCCCAACCACTTATCAAATCAATGATATCAGCATGTCGACCTAACCCAGTCTGTCATCCCCATTCCCACTGCTGCCTCAAACCTCACTCCTCTTCCCTCCATTCCTGCTCAAGTTACCACCATATAGCTGCAAAGACATGACCCTGTAGACTCCTCCCTTCCTTACTGCACAGTTATTCAATTCTGGTCATCTTACTTCCTCAAAGTGTCTCGTATCCATCTTTCTTTCTCTCTCTTCCCCTTGGATCAGCCCCATCGTGGTTCATCAATCTCTAGCCAATTAACTGGGGTAAAAACTCCTTGACATTCAAGGAATTTCACTATCTCACTGTGATCTTTTCCTACCTTATCTCCATCTACTCCCAGATACTCTTATTTCTCCAAACAGGTTTGCTCTACATTTCCTGAAAACACGCCGTTGTTCCAGCCTTTCATTCTCCAAGCAACCCCTTCTGCCTAGAGGTCAGGATCTCTGATGGAAGCCCCACCGACCCTTCAAAGTAGAGCTCCATCAACGAGTGCACCGGGTTAGAATTCTGGCTCTCTTCACTTATGGGCCTCAGATAACAGAGCGCTATAACCCTCAGTTTCTTTATGTGAAAAAAGAGATGATGCCAAAACCAAGAGCTCAAGGCCGTTGTGATAATTAAGGGGGACCACTGCTCAATGAACGATGAGGTGGACGATGATAATCCCGGTCTTCACCAATGAAAATAACCTTCAGTGATCTTCCTCTGAACTTTACAGCAGAACTTTATTTATACCCCACACCATCGACAGCCTTTGGCCTGTTTCATCCTTGAAGCTCTCAGCTCCAGGGCGCGCCACCAGCAGAGAGTGCTCTGACTCCCCTCCTGTTCTCGGACCAACTCCTCAGTCTCCCTGAGGGTAACAGCATTGCCAGTCTTGGACTTGCCCTGTTTCCCCTTTAGACCATAAGCCCCTAGGGGAGCATCTGTGTCCTAGAGCGAGGTGTCTACCACAATGCCTGCTTGTTCTAAGGGAGATCTCACCAAGCGTCCACCCCACAGCAGGTTCCCACCTTCTGCAAAAGCCATTTTACCCAAAGCACTATCGCATACCATCCATCTGAAGATCTTAGGCGGCCATCTGCCTAGTGCTCTAAATGTTTTGCCTTCTGCCATACACTGAGCTCCCCAAGCCCAGAAACGAAAAGGTTTTATAACTCACTGAGAACTCGATATAGCTCCTAGCACAGAGTAGGCCTTCGATTAATGTCAGTTCAGGCACTGGGCTCGGAAGCCACAAAGACCTGGGTTTTCATTTCTGCTCCCTCCTTCTCTAAACGGAGTAACCCTACACTAGCTACTTCTCCCTTGGAAGCCTCCGTGCTCTCCCTCATTTGTAAAACCAGGTAAATAATACCTACCTCTGGGCACCTGCGTGGCTCAGTCAGTTAAGCATCTGACTTTGGCTCAGGTCACTATCTCACAGTGTGTGAGTTTGAGCCCCACATAGGGCTCCCGCCTGTCAATGCAGAGCCCGCTTCAGATCCTTTGTCCTCCTCTCTCTCTCTGCTCCTACGTTGGGTGTGCTCGCTGTCTTTCTCAAAAATAAACTTAAAAAAAATAACAAATAATACCTACCGCATCTAACTATAGAAGAGTATTTAAGATAAGGCATTCGTTTCCCCCATCCATCAGATAGCTTGTAAACGTTATCTGATTCTCTGCCCCAATCCCTAACAGACACTGACCCACAGAATGGATTTCTCGGCCTCCCGTGCATTATCACTTAAAATGGACAAATTAAAAACCACTTGCATACTTGGAGACATTTTCCAAGTGGTCATTAAGTCCTCAGAGCTACATGTGCCTGAGGAAGAAGTGCTGCCAGAGCATGGGCACGCGCGCGCACGCGTGTGTGTATGTGTGTGTGTGTGGAAGGGAACAAACTAAATCCTAATCCCAGCGCCTGTGTTTGTTAAATGCAAATAGATGCCCCCTGCCACCATCCCCTCAGGGATAAGAAGGTCTCAGAAGAACTCTGTGCCATTTGATCAGGGACCGACACAGTGGAAGGATTCATGCGGCCACTCTCTGTGGGTGGTCCTGGTAATTGCACAGACCAAGTGGATTGTAAACTGGGGGACCGCGTCTCCTACCAAGGCACCGCTGGGCCAGCCCGACTTCGCTTTTTTCAGAGTTGAAAACCCGACTAACCTTTAATGAGGCAATCTTGGGGAACCTTGTTTTCTTGGCAGTGCGCTCTCAGATAAAGGGGTTGGGGGGTGGGGAGGAAATAATGAAGTCCAGATGTGGGCACACTGAAGCCCGATCCTGAATAAACAAGTCTTGGAGGTATTAAGCTCTTCTTCTTGTCTCTGCAGCAAGATTATCTGCGTGTGCTACAGACTTCCCAAGTACAGCGAGGACCCTATTTAAGATTCTAGGGAAGCAAATGGACTACTTCGCCTGGCTGTCTAAGTCCTCTGACATCTCCTGGACTAATGCTTTTGATTTTCTGCCCGAAATGTATGGCTCGTGATTTTTACAAACGTGTATTGAGCACTGCAGTCTGTGCCTTGCACTAGAGGCTAACAATTTAAAAGCCAAGCAGGCCGCTCCCTGTCTCTGCTGCAGCTAACAAGGTCACTGAGAAAAAGACAGGTCCCCACAGTAACTGCAAAGACAGAGGCAAGCCCAGGGATCTCTGGGACCTTGGGGAGGTGGGGAAAGAGGCAGCCAAGGACTCTTTCCTGAAGAGGGAGATATCTGCTTGGGGTTTATCTAATACGTACCATGGGCAAGAAGAAAAGCCTGGTCTTAGCCTTCCAAGGACCTATTGTCTAGCTGGGGAGACAATACCTGGACACAAATCACGTGGCCAGGCAGAAGTACTGAAGGTGCTGTTTGTCTGCTTGAGATGCAGTAGGTTCACCAATGGGTCCCCAGCACCTGCTACCGGGGGAGTGCTTGATAAGTGACTATGGAAGGCAGGCAGGCAGGCAGGCAGGTTTCATAAGGCAGCAATGGTGCCGTTATTTTATTTTATTTTATTTTATTTTTAAAGCCTTACCTTTGAATCAGAGGACCCCTGGTCTCGCCCTGCAGCTAATTAGTTATGGGAAAGTCACTTAATATCCTTGATCCCTAGTTGCCTTCGCTGTAACAATCAGCCTCCCAGAATCACCACCAGGTGCAAATAAGTGAATGTGCACATAATGGGCACTCTGCTAACTGTCGGACACCACGGAAATGAGAAGGAGGATTCTCGCCAATGACACACAGAATGTCACTTGACTGGACCTCCAGAAAAGCCTACAGAGTTGGGGAATTACTGTCACCATCTTACAGAAAAGGAAGGCATAGTGCTTTTCCAAGGCGGTCTGACAATGAATAAGCACAAAAGTTAGGAGTATTATTACAGAAGTCACATTCGATAGGATCTGAGAGGAAAAGTCGAATTTATACGGCCAGAGGGAGAAGGGGATTCACCCGTGATTCACACATCAAGTGGTCGACACTAACGATCTATATATAAACCACTTTCAGGGCCTGACCAAGGCAAGCATTGAGCCATGTTTATTTAAAAAGAATACTGAGCATTTTTTCCATATTAAGATCTTTGCCCCCTAATACTCTTCATAGTGCAGCACAAGGCAAATGGAGAGAAGGCTAGGTAGGGGGTGACACTTTACTGTTTTTGCTCCTAATCTCACTGCTGTTAGAGTCATTAAACCTTTACAAGGCAGGGGTAGGAACCGCTGCTTTGTAGATTTGGAAGGAATTCCTATTATGCTATAATTCCAGAATCTGAGATCCATCTGAAAAAGAAGTCGAAGCGACTAGATTTTTCCGTATCTCCTGCCATCAGAAGGTGTCTGCTTTCTCTATAACTTCTGATGATTTGCATCTCCAGGTCACATTCGAAACTGTACCGCCACCCCACTCCTTTGTTGTGGGGACACTCAAACTGGAGCAGGGGGCATCCAAGTCGGCCAAGGATTCTCCCGTTGTTTTAAACAGACCTGAGGTCAGCAGGAGAAGGCCCGGGTGGCAAACAGCAGGATGATTAGATTTCCAGACCCGGGTCCCCCCCGCCCCCCTCCCTGTCATTCACGCCCTCTGATCAGAAGCAGATCCTGGATGGAGCCGGCCGGCCTCTGTGACCAGTCATGATGGGAAAGTGGGAAATGTGTTGTTGTTGTTTAACTTGAGATGTATATAGCTTTTCCAGAATCGAGTATACTAAAGTGAATTACTCATTTTTCCTCTGAGGTCTTGCTTCTGCTTATTTCCACGAGTACTCTAGTCCTTAATGGCAGGTAAGTGGGTAAGCAGAACCTCGTTATGAGCCCACATCTCACACGTGCCCCCAGCTGGATCCAGAGGTAAAGGTCCTTTTGCAAAGAGCACTGGAGGAAGAGTCAAGAGATCTGGGTCGAGCAGGAGACAAGATGGGTCCCCAGGCTGGCGTTCCTTTCCCATTTCGATTTTTATTAGACACGAGGTCTTTGCACAGTCGCTTCACCACTCTTTGACGGTTTACTCATTTATGATGAAAACAGTTAACATTCACTGAGTATGCTCCAGGTGCCAAGCACTGAGCTACGTTACATACATCACCCCATTTAATTCTGAAAACCTTAATAAGGAGACATACTATCTCCATTTAACAGGTGAGTCTACTGAGGCTCAGCGGGGTTAATTAACTTGCTACAAACTGCACAGCAGGGGTTCAGATAGGCACAGAGCACACACCTTTAACCCCGGACTAAATGGAGACCTGTAAGGTTACCTAGCTGTCGGGGTTTCTGCACAGGGAAAATGCTTGAACGCGGTTCGTGGGTTTCTATGGCACATGGTTGCACCTAACAAAGGTCACTAATTATTATGTTTTGCCTGTTTTGTTTTGGGGTTTCTTTTTGGCGGGGGGCGGGGGGTGGTGCAGAGAACTATAGGAAAGCACTATCCAAACCTCTTTTGCTGACATTGCATGGGATGTGGAAGCAATGCTGTTGCTCGTCCAATAACCAAGGCCACAGCACATGACTGACGGTTTCAAGGAAACCTGGGAGGTCAGGGAGGATTTTAATTAAAAGACCAACATGACATGAGGAGAAGAGCAAGCCAAACTAAATCCCTAAAAGCAGGTTTTTTTTTCAGAAATGCTCTCGTTTCAAGAGGAAGAAGGGGCTGGTCTTGGCCAACAGCAGGGAAAGAGCTGCTGACCAGGAGTTTTGCTTGAGGAAGGAAGAACAGATGAGAAGCACAGCCCTCCGAGAAGCCTCTTTGGCACCCTATGTCCATCTGCTACAAAGTCGGTTCCCACGAATAACGGCATCTGATTCTTATGGCAATGCCCATGAGTGAATCTGAACACAGGTGAGGGAAACGAGGGCTCCACAGGGTCATAATTCACCTGATTCTCATAGCTGGGGGTGCCATGGCCTCTGAAGAGTGCCTCTCTCCACTGTGCTGGGTCTGGGAGCAGCCCTACGAGGCAAACTGAAGCCAAGAACAATAGCATGTAGAAAGACCAAAGGGCATGTGACACTCTGTCCCTGTGCTATTCTTATCTTAACCACTCCTGGGTTATAGTCAGTTTCCTAAAAGCACTGAATTAACTGAGCCAACCAAGTGTCAAAAACACCTGTTCAAACCTTAGTACACAATACTGTACAATTATGTGCCTTCCATTACAAACTTCTTTCCCAGGAAAAGCCATTCTTCCTATAGAACTCACCCCCACACTGTCCATTTGGAGCAAACGGTAAAATTCGATTTTATATCTCTCAGTTTCTGAACACAAAGATCCTCAGTCCACCTTTAAGAAACTACTAGCGTTGCCAAATGGACTGTTTTTATTTTAAAGGTTGGAAAGAATTCTACCAGCCCCCAGCCCCCCTCCCCAATTTCAAACTGTTGATTGTGTGCCTGGTTTACGATGTTATTAAAAAACAAAGAGGGGTCTCAAAGTTTACAACCAACCCCCAGAGTGGGGAAGTCAAAAGAAAAACTCCATGAAATGTGGCTCGGTACCATCAGCAACTTGCATTCGATCCAGAGTAGGCATGAGTAGACAAATGCAGATCCCTTAAGCAATTAATTGAGATAGGACAGCCACTCTGCATTTGAAATCAAGCCTGCAAAATGGAAAGAAGGCTTTGAAATTAGCCAGGGAGAGGCTTGAGCCCCAATTTTTTTTTTTTTTATTTTTAATGTTTATTCATTTTGGAGACAGAGACAGAGCATGAGCGGGGGAGGGGCAGAGAGAGAGGGAGACACAGAATCCAAAGCAGGCTCCAGGCTCCGAGGTGTCAGCACAGAGCCCGACTCGGGGCTCGAACCCACGGACCGTGAGATCATGACCTGAGCCGAAGTCGGACGCTCAACCGACTGAGCCACCCAGGCACCCCATTGAGCCCCAATTTTTACTTGCTGTACACGTTGAACGTATTGTTTAACCCCTCTGAGCTTCTGATTTTCCATTCGTATAATGGGAACACTAGCACTCCATTCTTAACTCTAGCTTCCTTCCTTCTTGGCTTCTCATATAGGCCGAAGATAAGCTTCCAGGCTCTGGCTTATATAAACATGACTCAAGGAGCCGAGAGAGAGAATTTATGATCTTGGTGGACACGACGCCTATCCCTTCTGCCTACAAGACTGGGGTTCAAGGGCGAAGACCGAACAGAAAATATTGGAGGTGTGGAATGGACATCTGTGCAAATGTATGACTCACAAATTACAAGAGTGGATTACCATCAATTACTCTCCCAAATGCCATACATAAGTGGACACATCTAAAACAAGGCGGTGACCTCCCAAGTAAAGGCCAAGTAGGCCATGCCCCAATTTCCACGAGGCTAACGTTGCTCAAAATAATTCTGGACTTTGTCAAAGCCCATGGCACATTTGTGCATCCCCAATGAGGACTTTATCCTTTAAGGGATGATCTGTATGGAAGTCTGGACTTTACACTTGCACCTGAGTAACCTGCTCAGCAATTCGGGAGTTTGCAAAGTATTTCAATATGCATGCTCTCTTTTACTCCTCGATACAGCACTGTGAAGCAACGGGGTCTTCCCTGGTTTTAAGCATGTTCAGCTTGTCAGTGGAGTGCCAGGTCTAGAACCTCGATCTCTTGATGCCAAGTCCCAATTTTATTTTCACTTTGCCACCGCAGCCCTTGGATGAGAGAAGTAAACAATGTGCCAGAGAACACCAGCGGCATGATCACTGTTATAGCAGCACAGCCATGGTGTGAAGACAGCAGAAAATGCCTGTGAAACCCCTCCTCTGGGGCTCAGCTCCATGGCTCAGAGGTCAGACTCCGGGGTAAGGGACAAAGGGGTTCAAATCCTAACTCTACCACTCCAAGTGAACGTGGGCAAATTGTTTTCACCTACAGACCTCGGTTTCCTAATTTGTAGAAGAGATAAGGACAGTATCTAGACTTCCCTCCTTTAGAGGAGTGCTTAGCATACTTTAAGAAGACATTCAGTATATATGTGTGTATACAGATAATGCGTTTAGTATACACTTGCGGTAACAGTATTAACTGCATGAAATACACACGATTAATCAAATGAAATTCTACTTGAGCTGCCAACCTCTGCTGGCTCAGATATTCTGGCACATGATACAGGGGAAGTGAGACAGGCCGAGCATGGCAGCCTGGGCGCTTACCGCGAGGATGGCGATGACAATCCCCACGGCGCAGAGCACAGCGTCATTGATGGTCTCGCCGGTTTTCACAGGATACTTGATGCTCTCATCGTTGCAGTAAAACCCTCGGTGGTATGGCTTGATGGTGCTTGTCTCAATGATGAGGAAGGGCAGGCCGGCTGGTCCAGATGGAACCATCACATGCACCAGGATATAAAAAAGAGAGAGGAGAGAGAAAGGGAAAACATCAATAAAAGGAGGCCAAGAATGACCTGTAGCAAAGAGCACCCCAAGTAGCACCATCGACAGGGACAGGAATTGCGTGCTTTTGCAGCTACGTACAGCCCACAGAGAGCGTTCAGCGCCCGCAGGCCCTTTCCTTCCTGGCCATCCCCAGGAAGTGCCAGGAGCAAAGCATTATTCTCTGGTCTTGTCCAAGGGCACAGTGGGAGGCAGTGGAAGAGCCGGGACAGGAGCTTTCCCACCGTGCTACCACACCCTGCTAACATTAAAGCCCAACGAGTGATAATTACCAACAGGGCCTCAAGTCTAATGATGTATCGTTCTCCAAGTGCATCACATGTCACCATTCCCCCCTCTTTGAGAACCTCATCCTAAGGCTCTGCTGCTTGGAGCCATGAAGGCCTTGGGGTCGGATAAGCTGAATTTGAATCTCAGGTCCACCACTTGCTAGCAATGTGACCCCTGGTTGTCATTCCATCCTTCTGAGCCTCAGGTCTCCTCACGCATGAGTTGTAGGGACGACAGAAGGAGAACCAAGCACACACGACTTCTAGCGCAGTGCCTGGCACATGGTAGCTGCTCAGTGGTGCCCTTTTCAACCTTTTGCTTCCACTGAAGAGTCACTGCCAAGACTAAGCAGATCTGAGCAGAGGGCCCCACTGCCTGTAGCTCTGGAGCAGAGCCCAAAGGCATCTGGGAGCACCAAGCCGCTCCTGCAGCTGCTGCTGGTTTATCAGTGACTAGTTCAGATGCCATTCTCTTTAAGGTCATGCCAAATGGATTCCAGCACCTGCCAGGAAAAGTTCCTCACAACCTTGAAGCAAAAAGCAAAGGCCTACAATATCTCTTGCCTGGTCGCTGCACTAGCCTCCACATCGGTCTCCTGACCTTCACTGCCTCTCACACACACCTACCAGTTCACTTCCGGGCCATGAGCACGTCACTGCCTTGCTGAAGTCTCTTCGGTAGCTCGCCATTGCACAGGACGAGATAAAGTCCCTAAGTGTGTCCTCTGGAGTTCCCCACGACCTGGACCTCCCTCCTCCTGACTCATGGTCTGCAGGCCCCCTGATACAGCCTCCAAGAAAATGGGACACAGAGACTCTGTCTCAGTTCATACTCTTCTCTCAGACTGGAAGGCTTCTTCCCCTATCACCCACGTTCAGTAGTAAGCTGCAATACCACTTCACTAAGTAAAAGGTGAGCCAGTGAATGTTAGGACTAGGGAAGACAAAGAAAAACATCCTGTTAACAGCCACCACCGATGTAAAGCCATCAGCAACATGTAAGGTATTCATTCATTTTTGCATTGAATCTTCCAACAACCTGAAGAGGTCATTTTAAGCCATCGCTTAAGCATATGTCGTTCATCTTCAAATAAAGAGAACAGAGACGACGAGAGAATAGTTAGCTCATTCAGGGTCTCTTAGTCTACCCCCAAATGCCTGAATCCCTAATTTAACTTTGCAAATTGGTTTCATCCAACTGTGAATTTCATTAGCTGAAAAAGTCCAAGATAAGCGGTGGTTTAAGAGATAAAATTCCATTTTCAGGTTTTTCAAAAAGAATTAAATTCACGTCACGTTGCTCGAAGCCCCAGACCGCCTCTTTAGAAAAAATGTACCATGAACGCCACAATTTTTCAATTACTTTGGTCCAGACCAGCAGCGATAAAAATGCTCACTTTCTAAAAAGTGTATTTATGTATCACTGTGCATACACACATGGATTTATTTGGTTTTATTCTTTGGATTTATTTGAATTCTACAGCTATTTATTTTGTGACCCCTAACTGCTTCCTGCTAGAACAACAATTTACTTTATCAAATTCATACTAGTGCTTTGAAAAGAGAGAAATAGCAACACACCATAGCATTGTGCCTGACCTTCTCAAAGTAAACACAGAGGGGCCCTGGAAGGCAATAACCATTAGCTCTTGAGACCGCGTCTCTGCAAAGGAGTGAAGCAGGAGAGGCGAGGCAGTGAGGCAGTGAGGCAGTGCTGTGGCGAGGAAAGGGCAAGAACATTCAGCTGATCTTTGGGGGTGGGGTGCTGGGAGAGAAAAAATATCCTAGGGGCCCAAACCATCTTCATTCTACTGCCTGAACATTTTGATATGTGGCCAAGTTGGCTATGAAAAGTAGCCAAGAAGCCAGCAGTATGATATTAATAGTCCGCTTTTAAAGCTCCACACGTCGTGATAAAAACCTTGAACTCCACGTATGAGCCCGGCTGCAGCCTCTGTGGTGCCTGGGAGCCAAAGCGTTGCTAATAAACTCAGGAAGGGAACAGACCCCGAGTGCCTTACATTTGGGCTCTCCTCTTAGGCCCGAGCTTCTATTTTTAATGGTGTTCACATGATAGGCCTGTAAAACATATGTTTCTAAGGACAATAAAACACATATAAAAGAGCTGTGGAGTTAGACAGAACTGGGTTAATGACCTTGACTCTGCTCCCTGCTACTTAAGCAAGTTATTTCACATCTCCAAAACGCTCTTCGCATCTCTGCCATGGGAAGAGTACAGTCTAGCTTTGGGATTGCGGGGATGACGTCACTCACTACTACACGAATCCATTCATTTATTCGACCAAGATTGATTCGGTCTTCAGTATGTACATGAAGTACAAAGATGGCATGAACCCTGCCCTCGGGGAGCTTACAGTCTAGTAAGGGAAGACGTCATGGAATAAAATCAGTGTAGGAAGTGGCTTTAGTGAAAGGAAACCAGGCAACAGTCATGTCAGCTCGGAGTCTGGCACGCACTGCGGACACTCAATAAATGTTAAAAGGACAAAGGAGGGAGGAAACAGTCCCACAGAGAAGGTTAGTAAAGAAAATCTGTTTATTCTGTTCCTTTGCCCTCTCTTAACCTGGGAGCAGTCCAAATCCTTTCTCTTCCTCCTTTGCCTAAGGCTTGGGGAGTTTCCGGTTCTGATTATGCGGATGATGTCCACAAACAGACAAGAAGTTGGATCTGAATGTGTTCTGTTTATTTTCTTGAAAGGCATGAAGATAGCATTTAGAAAACCCACTGGCTTTTTCTTTCTCCCCTACAAATTTGTGGTATGATTGGGGGTGATGCCAGTCAAGTCTTGACTTCGCTCCAGAAAGACAGTAACCTTGGATTCCCTTCAGTTGATGGGAAAAGCAGAGACATTTTCTCCAAAGGGGCAGCTGGTCCTCAAGGGACACAGCACCATGCCTTCCTTGCCTCTCCAGGACCCAGGGAACACTGGCACCATCTTTATGACCAACCACTATAGCCCCTGATCAGTTCATTTCAAAAAAATTCCCAGTGCTAGCGACTAGGAATCTAGAGGTGAAAACATCATAGTCCCTGCCCTCAAGAGCCTCATGGTATTTTAAGAAAGTTACAAAAACAAGTGCACTCAAATATTTATAAATGGGAAGAGACATATGTACAGAGTATGAGGAGGGCCCCCAAGACGTCTCCACCAGGGACACTAACGATGGCCCACAGAGGATGGGAGGCTTGAGGGAACCCTTATGTGAGTAGGTTGTTTCTGGGGTCCAAAGACTAAGCTCAAGAAACTCAATGTAGGTTAGGGGTTTCAATAAGGCAGTCATCACAACCGATGGCCATTACCAGAACACGATTTTAGATTTGACTACAGAGCTGGAAGAGACACACAGTAGACAATGAAAGGAAGAAAGGGAAAGTCAGCCTAGACAATAACATAGTAGCTAACATTTACCAAACAACTATTTTGTGCCCGAACTGTGCTGAGGAACCTCACGTAAACGACTGCCATCTGGAAAATCTAGACGCCCATTATGTTCTCCGCACTTACTGGGCCACTGTGCTGAGGGAGTTCAAGTCCCAGCCTTCAAGTGGCCTAAAGGCTAATGGGAGAAACAGTCATAAAAAAGAACACATTCAGTCACCCGAAGGTTCAAAGGGATTAAAGTGACTTACCAGAGACACTTGGGACTTTCGAGTGCTTTCTAAAGTAATCCAGTCACTTGAAACAGAGAAGGAAGCCTCGAGGAGTATTGATAAATTAATTAAAGCTCAGCAAATTTCATGGTCTTTGAAGAAAAAGATGCTTTACATGGAACAGTCAAGGCAATAGCACGGGTGATTACTCACTGAACATTCGCCACATACACATCTGTGTCAGCATCTCATTTAACCAACGCTCTGAAGCTAATATCCTGAAATTTAGATTTATCTATAATGAAGGGTACATTACAAGCTTTTTGCAAAGCAGAAACCAGAAGTGTGTGTGTGTGTGTGTGTGTGTGTGTGCGCGCGTGCGTGCACGTGTGTATACATACCATCTGGTGATGCTAGACCCCAATTCAAAGCACCTCTCCTTCTTTTAATCAAGGATCAATTAACTTCCTATACCCCCAGGGACCTCTTGGGATATGTAGGCTGCAGAGAAGGTGAAATACGAACTCACTGACAAACACTTAATGGGCAGAAAATCAAAGCATGAAGAAAGGCCTCTGTGTTGGGTTCGGGCCTTTGAAACTTCTTGGGCTTTGAAAAACTAACATTTGAGCAGGTTGGGTGGTTTGGGGGTGGGGTGTAAAAAAACACAGGATAAGTTTTTGTGGCCCACCCATTGATAAAGTCATGTGGGAAGTGTTACCAAAGTGACCCGGCCCCAGAGCCCTGCTCCCTTCAGCCACAGCTTCACGTTGGCTCAAAATTAAACACGGCCTCCTGGTCTCAAAGTGCTTTTTTAGAAAGGGAAGGAGTGGGGGTGGGAGAGTGAATAAGAAATCTTTGCAGTTGGGCAGGACCCACAGCAGGACCCAACTCAGAGCACTAGGGAGGGGCTGCCCGTGACTTCTATATACCAAGTCCTTCGAATGCCTTTCCCAGAGTTGTCCAACTTGCCACTTCATCCAATCTGTGGTTACCTTAAAATAAGCAAAGCCCAGGATCTGTGAGAATAATAATTAAACTAATATCTGCAGAAAGCCTCATCTGTGGGTAAGAACCCAGAGAATACCGGGTGCAGAATATATGTGTGGGTATCAAGCACTAGCTAACTGCCCCAATCAGGCAGCCGGGAGAACTCTACAACAGTGTAGACCTCACCGTTCTGCTCATTTTACAAATGAAAGACTGAAGCTCAGAGAGTGAAGACTGCAGCTGATCTAAAGTGCAAAGCCGGCAAATGGTACCAATATGGACCAGATGTTAGAAATAGTGACGGAAAGGCGCCTGGGTGGCTCAGTCGTTAAGCATCTGACTTTGGCTCAGGTGAGGATCTCACAGTTCGTGAGTTCGAGTTCCACATCGGGTGAGCTCATCTCTCTCTCTCCCTGACTCTCATGGGATTCTCCCTCTCTCTTTTCCTCACTGCCTCTCGCTCACTTGCACCCTTTCTCTCTCTCTCTCAAAAGGAAGGAAGGAAGGAAGGAAGGAAGGAAGGAAGGAAGGAAGGAAGGAAGGAAGGAAGGAAGGAAGGAAGGAAGGAAGAAAGGTGGATGGAAGACATCAGCTTCTGATTTCAAGCTTGGAATCCAATGAGGAATTAATGTACCTGAATTTCCACAACAGCTGTGAAAATGTGTGTTATTATTTTCATTGGTACCCAACAGAAAGCTGAGGCCAGAAGTTTTGTAACATGTCCAAGATTCCCACATTGAGTCAGTTGGTCACTGAGATTTGAACTCAGGTCTGTCTGTCTTTTGGTTCATGTTTTCTTACTCCATGACCTGACCCTCCCTTTCTTTATAAATGTATTCCCTGTTAAAATATGACCGACTGAATTTTTATTTAATCACTTAAGGCCAGAATGGTCAACCCAACTACTACTTAGAGGTTCAAAATATAAATATTTATGTTGCTTGTAAGTGACAGGGTTTCTATTTAAAGTAATTAATTGCTACTGGTCTTAGAAGTGTGCAAACTTTCTTTGGTTTACGATTATTTGTCCAGATTTTTGTACTGGACACAATCCAGAAGAGACAAAACTGAGTTTACTATGAAGGCGTTTCCTACCTTTGAAAAGGGCTGCCATGAAAAACACTCGCTGTAGGCTGGTGTGAACATGTAATATTCTGAGTCTAGGGGTTTTGCTTGACAAATGGTCATTCTGCAAAGCTGGAAGGTCCAGCCCTTTCTTTACAAAAAGAAGATTGTCATAACCAAAAGCAACTCCATGGGAGAAATGAAGAAATTCGTGGCAGATCTAGTCCCGGTGCCGGGTTTCCTGAGCCTAAATCCAAGGCCTTCAATGCAATTGCACAAACATGTACTGACAGTCCCTGAGTACTGGGCACTATTAGGTGCTGGGGACGCACGGTATTGAGATACTGCACTGTTTTTTAGTTTCTCAACATTGGAAAGTCTCAGGTTCCATGACAAAGGGACATCTGTCTTTAGTCTAATCGTGGGTGTGAGAAAGAACTTTGGATGGCCTTTCCTAAATTTGAAAGCGCTTAAAGGGAAAAAAAACATTTTATTCTCCAAAGTAATATCGGCCGCCTTAAAACTCTTAGCTCTGGCTGTTTGGGCCAGAGGTGTCAGATCCACCAGAAACTGAAAAACAAACTAGCCAACAGCACATGATTCAGACCTTTCACGTAGAGAGTCCCATCCCTCTTTTGTCGACGTGATATGTCTAATTTTTTATTGAGCTCCAACCCAATGTGCAATTTGAACTCACGACCCTGAGATCAAGAGCCACATGCTCTACTGACTAAGCCAGCCAGGCGCCCCTCGACATGGTATTTCTAGTAACACACAACTACTGAAGTTAATAGGACTTATAATTGCTCTTCCTTAGGTCAAACTGGGGTCACCTCCTTCTTCTTTCGACCCCTCTTTTCAGTGAGGATGAGAGTAAATTAGCATTCATTGGGTACCCATACTATGTACCAGGAGCTCTGTATACATCAACTGATGTACCTCTCAAATCAATCCGCTAAAATAATTATTAACAGCCAGCCAAAGAACTGAGAGTCAGAGAGAGTATAATTTGCCATTGCTGAGAAGAGTGCGTACTGGGATATCTCACAGAACACCAAGACCCTTAAAGTTCATTCAGAGATGGGGCCAGTTAGCCTTTCTTGCTAAGTACATAGCAGATATGTCTATGTAGATATTAGCAAAGCTACAAAGCTCTGGAAAGTGTAGGCTGGCCTTGAACAAGGATAAAAAGCAGGGCTCCCCCTTCGAAGTTGAGATGGACTTACACCAATACACCTACTCTCCTGCCTCAGTCTCCCCTATGACCCAAATGTGTTTATTTCCAATATGGCTCCCCAGAGCTAAGACACAACAAGAATCTCATGTGTGCATGGGGTTTTATTAGCTCTTACATAATCACGTTTGATCTTCCTAACAACTCCAGGAAATGATGTCTTAACATCTGGTTTACAGTACCACTGGGAAACTCCTATTCATCCTGCAAGACTTAGATATCTCTTCTACAAAGGATTCACTGAGCCATGTAAGCCACTCTGGCAGAGTTACTTTTTTTCAATTTATCTGTGAACTTCAGACTCAGGCAGACAGGATTTCACAGTCTTCCTTCTATCACCTGCCATGCTTACTGTATGACCTTGGGCAAGTCAGTTTTCAGAGTCAGGCAGACAGGACCTCATGTCTTACTTCTATCACCTGCCATGCTTGGCCAAGTCAAGTTACCTTTCTGAACTTCATTGTGAAGACTGAGACACAGTTGATAAAATATCCAGTTGCCTGGCTCCATAAATGTTAGCTCCTGCTCCTGTAGGTGACAGGAAGCCACTGAAAGCTTTTAAGCAAGTATGAGATGTGACCAGAGTTCAGTCAAAAGCTCACTCACGCAGCTGTGGGTTTGCCAGCTCCTTCCCAAATGCAATCTGATTCCGGGGGAAAAGCATGTTCATAAAATCCTATAATCCCAGGGACTTCTTGGGATTGTATAAATAGAAGGGGCTTCAACAGTGGTTAGCAGGACCTGGCACCCGGATGCAGAGAAGCAATATCATGGCAGGAACCCTGCCATACATTGTCAAAGGATCACACAAGGCTGAATGGGAGGTAAGTCCATAAGGGTGAAAAAAATTTTTATTTTCCCAACAGTTATGCACACATTCGTCAGCATGTATGCTCCCGCCCCAGCCATGCTGCCCAGGTGTACACAAAACACCAGGCTCGCATGGCGGTAAGATAAACAACATGTGGACTGGCAGGACATCAGATACCTGGGAGGGCCGAAGTTCAAGATAGTCAAAAGGCAAGACCGGAGTCAGATGCGGTGCCAAAAATGAAGAGTTGGAGCATTATTGGAGATGCTGTGAGAACAAAATCATGCTGGTAGGCAATGCAAGGCCACCAGGGCCGAGTTGCATGGTCCGACCTAGGTTAAAGGTCACAAACTGGCAGCCCATGTCCAAATCTGACCGGCGGAGATGTTCTGTTTGGACACCCATTGCTTGAATTTTTTTAAATGTGTATTTATTTATTTTAAGAGAGGGAGAGATCACATGAACAGGGGAGGGGCGGGGGGGGGGCGGGGAGAGAGAGAGAGAGAGAAAGAATCCCAAGCAGGCTTTGCACTGTCAGCACAGAGCCAGACATGGGGTTCAAACTCACAAACCGTGAGATCATGACCTGAGTCATCAGGAGTCGGACTCTTAACCGGCCAAGCCACCCAGGCGCCCTATATATATGTCTTAATCTCAACCCTAAATCCAAGGATTTATCCATCACATTCTAGCACTGTAATTATTCCTTTTTCTAGAAGCCCCCTACACCATCTGATAGTCTCTTCAGAAAAGGGTCCATATTTTATTCATCTCTGTGTGCCCAGCACAAAGACTAACTCCTGGTGCCTAGTGGGCGCTCCCCAAATGTATATTGGATAAATGTATAAAGGAAACAAACTAAAATCCAGATGACCTGGCTCTGCTCCAGATACAGTGTATGGTTGGGTAGATCCTTTTTTCCCCACCCTTCTCAGTTTTAATCTGATCTTTCTCACATCTCAAATCCTGTTTTTCTAACACAATCCCCTGAAACAACACACCACCACACATCCTCATGAAGAGCAGGCAAATCCATCAGGAAATTATTTACCGGGAACCTAACCAGCTTCAAGTCTCAGGTTGTTGGGCTGGATGACAGCTAACACCCTAAATTTTCAGTTCCCTAATCTTTTTCATGTAGTGAAACTATCAGAAAATACTTTTTGGGGCACCCCCAGGTAAGCTGAAGAAGCTGCCACTCAGTGACTCAGCTGCCCGAGGGCTAAGGGATCCATTTCAGCACACCTCTGACCCACTTCCTGTGATCCTCTTGGGAATCGCTGCCCGGAAGAACGCTCCCAATCGGAGGAAGCGCACAAATCTCAAGAAAGCAACTCAGACCTGGGTTTGAAAACCAGTTTTGCCACTTAAAATCTATGCAAACTTCAGCAAGCTGCTTCATTTCTCAGAGCCCCAATTTTCAAAAGAGGAGGTCAATACCCACCCGGAAGAGCTGGGAGTATGACAGATCACACGGTAGGTATTTAACAAAGGTTAGTTCCCTGCCCTCCCAGCCTGAAAATCTACTATCCAGCTGTTTGCACGATGCCAATCAGCCGGCTCGACTGGTTTCTCAAGAAGGTGGCCAGACTAACCTGGTCAGGGCTGCGTCGGCTCAGACAAGGACCGTCACTGGAGTTCAGTAAAGCTGGAGTGATTCCAGCGTGCTGGGGTAAGACCAGCCTCATGCCACGAGCACACTCCCCATTCCCGGCCTGTCAAACGTTCCTTTTGTAAAACCCAGAAACCTCCTCCAATCTGACAGCTGCCACCTGCACAAATAATTCAGGGATGCAATTCTGAAACTGAATACCGGCCCCCAAAGCTGAAAAGTTTGAAGTCCAAAAGAATCCCTTTGACCTTCTGCCTAAATGCTTGCTAATCACTTTGTAATTTGTAGTTTATTTCCTCTCCATGTGTTGTACTTGCGGGGCTACCTTTTCGTTTTAGAAGTATCCAGGGAGTGAATGGCATTACAAAACACCTGATTAACGTACAAGTCCAACTTCTTTCCTCGACATCTGAGGCTTGGTGTACGCCCCCCCCCCACCGAGTTTTTCAAACTGCACTGGGTGGCGAAGAAAGTGAGGGAGAAAAAGGCTGCTTTTGAAGGAGAGTCCTTACTGAGAGAATTACAGGCTACAGAAATTAAAAAGAGGCGGCCCCTGCCCCTGAGAATGCACACTCCAGGGACAGCGCATATGCATCTGGGGAGACATAGTCATGATGCAGCGTGGCAGGAATGTCCAGGGAACACTGAGGACACGTGTCAGCACGTGACTCGGCAGTCAGCCGACTTACGATACCAGTTTATCGACTAATCCTGTAAACGCATTTCAAAGATTCCTTGCTGTCATGTGAATGCCAACAATGTAGGTAAGGCCATATACACAAAAAAACTTAAATTAAAAAAATAAATAAAAATTCAGACCTGGAAAGGTTCCCCCTGCCCCCTGTGCCGAACGAGTTAACGATACTGCTGTTGCGACCTACCTCCTCTCCTGCCCAGGTTTGAATCCTGAGGAAAAATGAGAAAAGGAGTCTGAGGGAGCCCCTCTAACTCCACAGATGCTGAAAAGAGGTTAAAAAGGGAAACTGGCAGTTGAAAATGTTGCTCACTCCAGAAGAAATGTCTTATTTGGGGGAAAAGGTTTCTAGTTTAATCATCACCAAGATTACTATAAATTGAAGTAAGTCGAATCCAAATAGATGGATCAGGGTCATTCCACACCATGTGTCTATCCTACTGAATGAGGCAACCTTTCACCTACTGAATGACGAAATCGCAAGCAGTAGGAACTGGGTCAGCTCAGCCAACGTCCTGGAGAAGCAAATGGTCCCCACACTAGTCCCTGACATGGCAGAGAGACGCCTGCTATCACAAGCGAGCTGGGAGTACGAGGGAAGTTTCTTTTGGCGAGGCGACCCCAGAAAACGAATATCCACCAACGATAATTGACAAGAATAATCGTATTCATCAGTGTTCATTCCAAGGCCAGCTAACTCTATGGACTCACTTCTGCTCTCTCAGGCTCTGTTTCTTCACATGCAAGACAACGAAAGGGCTGGTTTTATCAGGTGGCTTAGGGACATTTCTAATTCAGGAGTTTGTGCCTTTAGCCCAGGCATTCTATAAACAAACCGCAGGCTTCATTCCCAGAGCTGGTTCGCCACCTGCCCGCTATCCCCCTGGGGTAACCGAGGAACGCACTACTTTCTTTTCAGTTGGGGAAGAGAGACTGGCCAAGCAGAGCCCTCCAGAATTCAAAGGTGCTCATTTATAAACAAGAGCTTCAGAAAATGTCCCCAAATCTGCAGGCCTTCACATACCAACTGCATTAATGATTGGCAGCTCTCGGCTCTGTCAAAGAAGCAGGTGATCGGCAAAACTGCAGTCCGGGCTGGAAGCCGGTGGGAATTCGGCATCGCATCGGCTCCTGCAGCCGGCTGGATACCCACCTAGGGGATTTACAATGGGCCTCTTTTATTCCTCCTTAGCAATTCCTCCCAGGGAAGTGGTACCAGCTAGACTCTGCAAAGGCCCAAAATGAAGATAGGAAACACGGTCCCAGAGCAGCGCAGCAGAAATGCCGCTGGGTCAGGCCGGCTTTGCACGGTTCCGTGCAGCCACCCAAGTTTCCATCTTTGGGTGCCTTTGCACAGCCTGAGAAGGGGTGCCTCTGGTGAAGTGACTGGCCTTCTGTAGTTAGAAATCCGTGTCTCTAGGGCCACCCTCAGTGGCTCTGGCAGCGCCCCCTCTCCCCACCAGGATGGGGATAACAAAATGTGGGCATTCAGAGACAGGAGAACTGGCTGCATTAAAAAAAAAAAAAAAAAAAAACCCTAGGTGGTTTGCTATAGGAACGCTATTGTTCCAGAGGGAAGCTCTTTTGCCAAAACTCCCCAGGAAGCCACTGCTCTGTGATGCATTTTTCAGCTGTTGAGAGAAAAGGGTAGTTCCTGGGATGTTTCTTCAATGGTACTGGAAGTCAGCCCCTTAATCCTTGCAAAGCAGCAAGGAGCCAGCTTCCCTCAGAGGGACAGAACGTCTAGCATCCTTCTTCCAAATAAAAACATAAAAACTCTTCAACTTCTTCCTTACAACCTCTCAAGATGTGTGAATCAGGCAAAAGGGGAGAAGCAGGTAGTGAATCCCAAGGCGGGGAAGGGAGGGTTCGGGCCTCCTCTGCGCCCCACCTCCCCTCATGGCCCTGCCCACCTGACCTCTCTATAGCAGTAAATGACAAAGCCCCCACTGTTCTCTCTGCCCATCCTCCCACATCCTCCCTACCCCCCCCCCCCACACATACATACATTTTTTCTAAGGGCGAAATGCCAAATAACATTATTCCCCTTCACCATGGTATTGCCATGAGAGCTGCCTGGTATGTTTGCCTGAAAACTGGAAGGTTTTCATGGAAATCTCGGCCTCCACTACAGCTCTCCCTTTGTGGAAATGGGACTTGGAAAGAACTGGAAGGGCCTCTAAATGGAACCTAATTGGGCAGACAAGAGCAGAGAGCAAGGCCCCTGGGATTTCTGGGAGGCCTGAGGAATACCTGACTATGCCTTCGACAGCCTAGAACAGGGCTCTGGGCACTCTTGAGAGGTCGCCTTCTCTACCCGCTCTTCTGTCTGCACAATGTGGCTCTCTGTAACCTCGCCTCAGAGTAGGAACCCTACTACAGAACTTCAGGGGGGAGGGAGCGCTGTAAGTGTATCCCTAGCTCATAATGTCCAGGACACAAACTGTTTCATAGCCCATCTCTTGTTTGTTTGTTTTATTTATTTTGAGAGAGAGAGAGAGAGAAGCATGAGCAGGAGAAGGGCAGAGAGAGAGAGAAGGAAAGAGAGAATCCCAAGAAAGCTCCATGCTGTCAGTATGGAGCCCAACTCGGGTCCTGAACTCACAAACCACAAGATCACGACCTGAGACAAAATCAAGAGTCAGACACTCAACGGACGGAGCTACCCAGGCGCCCCCACAGCCCATCTTAATCAACTGAGTACCAAGCAAAATAAAAAATGGTTTTCCAGGTTTGGTCGGGTTTTGTGACAGTTTGGAATTAACAGATCTAGATAGGAGTCCCTCCCTTCTCTGTTGTGGCAGCATGACCCTAGATTAGCGACTTCTCAGAACCTCCAGGTCATCATCAACAAAAGAGGTCATGCAGCCTGGAAGGGCTGCTGTGACGAATTCTTGCGACGGGGTGTTAAACAGCTGGGCACAGCACAGAGTAGATGCCCTCTGTTTCTTCCTTCCCCCCAGAGCACGAGGGGAGGGGGACAGATTGCTGAGCGCAGGACAGGAACCGTGAGAAATAATCTCTCCTATCACACTCCCTGTACTGCTGGGAGCAAAACCATGTATGTGGGCTCCTGCTTGTCCATCAAGATGACAGAATGGGTCGTGGGGAATTAATTATTCAACAAACTGGCCCTTCACAAATCCCATCCAAAGGAATGGTTTGATGCCTTTCAGTACACTGACTATACAAAATACTGAAAGACCAGTGCACTTCAAAAGCCTCACAAAAACCCAGGCCTGGGTTTGGCAGGAGTTCCTCAGCCACTGGGTTTTTCTGTGTGTGGTTTATAATAACATGCAAGCCTGATGCCAAGTCCTAATCTATTAAGGGACTGCCAATTAGCAGGGGGCTTAGAGCTGCAGGTTTGAAAACTGGGGAGCAGGTCTAATTAGGGTTCCAAATCATTTCTCTTCATCACCCCCTCTCAATCTGACACCAGGTATACTGGCCAATTGTTCTGCATATAACCTTTCTGTATTTCTCTGCACACTTTGTTTCAAGGTTCCGGGCCTGAAGGCTAGTGCTTATTTTCATGTCTGTCTTTAAGGGTAAAACTGGGAATTGAGCCAAGTTATCCTCTGGACAGTGACTTTCAGATCTGGCTAATCCTCAAAATCATCAGGGCACTCATGAAAAAACACATTCCAGGCCCTACCCAGACCTACTTGATAACTCAATCAGAATTCCCAAGACAAGGGCCTGAGAATTCTCATTTTTAGTGAGCCTTTGAAATGATTCTATTCCCAGGTGATTTGGGAACCATTGTTCTAAAAAGTAAAAACATGGGCACCTGAGTGGCTCAGTTGGTTAAGCGTCTGACTTCGGCCTAGGTCATGATCTCCCATTCCCAAGTTCGAGCTCTGTGTTGGGCTCTGTGTTGACAGCTCAGAGCCTGGAACCTGCTTCAGATTCTGTGGCTCCCCCTCTCCCCCGCCTCTCTGCCCCGCTCCGACTCGCACTCTGCCTCTTCCTCAAAAATAAATAAACATTAAAAAAATTTTTTTAATGAATAAGTAAAAAAAAAAGTAA
Organism: Paguma larvata; assembly: GCA_030068075.1. Taxonomy (NCBI): domain Eukaryota; kingdom Metazoa; phylum Chordata; class Mammalia; order Carnivora; family Viverridae; genus Paguma; species Paguma larvata. Next base: position 44,120,822 of record CM057833.1, read on the forward strand.
AAACAATTTCATTTTTGAACTCAAGAGCTTAAAAAATTGATGCATATTATATATAAAATGCAATTTACATATGCATACGCCAAATGAATACAATTTTGAACCACAATGAATATCACATGTTTGCTGAACACCTATTGTGTGAGAAAAGGGAGAAGGGAAGAACTGAGGGGAATAAAACAAGGCTCCTGCCCTCAGAAGAGCTCGCTGTCTAGGGATGCGGTAACATCCCAACAGAAAAGCCAGGCTTTCTTACGCAGGGATCCCGGGAGACTACAAACCCACGGCACTTCCTCGCTCTTTCTTTTGCCTCATGGTGAACTTTGCTTTCCAGTCTCTTTGCCAAGACGGCACCACAAAAGAAACAGGATGATTTCAGACACCAAACATCAGAGGCCTATCTTAGAAGGGGAGGAAAAGCCTCAGAAACATATGGTTTCAAGATCCAGGAGAAAATATGTGCCTTAGGACTGCCTAGTCTGAAGCCAGAAATGGAGCAGTTCCCTATACAGCAGACGGGGCCCTGGGCTGGGGTTTGAAAGAGCCCAAGGTTGGGGTCTTTCTCAACTCGCAGCCCCCGTCCCTCGCTGCGCCTCCTTCACCCCAGAGCGTACATAACATAAACCTATTCCCTGGAGCCTTCGTCAAAGTTCACTGCTGAATTTTCAAGACTGGAAGAACTGCAGCTCTCCAGAATGCTCTCGAAGAAAAACTAGACTAAATGATCTCCGACTGGCTCTAAAAATTAGGTTTCGTGTACATGGCTTTCAAACAAGACTTGTTTCCTAGCCGGCAGAGACAGTGCGTTTTCTTTACCGTCTGCAGTCCTGGGTACACAGTAGACATTAAGAATGAAGGAAGAGGTCTAGGGTAGACAGTGGCAAGGCCAGACTGTTCCACAAAGATGACTCTGGCAGCCATGTGGAGGACAGCCCGGAGCGCAGGGCCCTTAGAACTAATGCTCGCTGCTAACTGAGGTGTGACCAACCACCTTCCCAAGGAAAAGCCTTCTGCATTTTTTAGACACACCCCCATCAACCCTGACCAAGATGTATTAAGGCCTCCCACAGCCTTGACGCCATGCTAGGTCCTGGCCAGTACAACTCAAATAAACACTGCCTGCTCTCCAGGAGAGTCTGGGGCTCTTTCCCTCTTTGCTTTAAAAAACACCTCTCTGAAACGGATTGCTGCAGCCTCTCTGTTCAGACGCTCAGGTTATCTTAATACAGAGCACTATTCAGGAGCACACCTAGGTGCAGACTGCCGAACGGCCATCCATCTATCGGCACCTGAACTACAATGGCCTGGTGGAGCTCTAAGCATGTGGACTTTGGAGTCGGACACACCTGGGGCTCATCTCCACCTTACCCAGGTCAGTACACCTCACAGGGATGTGAGGAATAAGACACTGGGTGCGAAGATGCTTAACATAATGCCTGGCACAAAGAAACGCTCAATGACCATTGCTATTAGGACTGTGGGCTGGTGTGTCTTCTGTAATGATGAGAGAGACAGGTGTTATCTTGGCCCACAAAGAAACCCATGGTTTATTTCATGCACAGTTACTGAATATGTACCATGGAAGTCACCAAGCCTTTATGAGACGTGAGTGAGTGACACCATCGATTCTCAGAAACAGCACAGGGTTTGGGATCGGTTCGATTTGCCTTTGAAGCTTGGATCGGTTTCTTCTTAGTCTTGTGATGTTGGGCAAGCTGCTACCGTCTTTAAGGCCGTCTGTAGGATGGAGCTAGCTGAGGCGATCTTGAGGGGTGAGTGTGAAGTTGGAAGAGACACTATGATATATATAAAGTGCACTCAGTTCACAGAAGTGATTGTTATTGCTGATGGTCTTCCCGACAAAACACACCAGAATAAAGAAAGAGGATTAGGGTGGTCCTTTGTCCCCACATGGGAGCTCTTCGTTTCCTTTAAAGCAGTCGAGGTAAAAAATATATGCAGAGTTTTCTAAACACCAGTGTCTCTTCCATGTTTATTTCCCGCTAATGGAAAATATCGGGGGGATTTTCTCGACACTTGGGGCTGATCTGAATGGACTGTGCCTGGGGGCTGCTTGGGACCTTCACTTCATATTGGTAGTCTCCGTGCAGATGGGAACTATTGGTTCCCTTTCTCTCACTTTTTTCCAATCAATATTTGTTATGCCCCCACAGTGAACAAAGTACACATGTGAGAGCAGCTGGGGGTAATCCCAGGTCAAACCCTTTCTTAACGTTCTTGTGAGGAAGTTAAGAAAAAGAAGAGTGATCTGCCCGAGCGCACTCCGTGAAAAAGGGACTCGGGTATTTACGTACAGTACTGCCCCAGAGGTCACTACTTACAGGCTTCAGTGTCAGCCAGGGCTGAACCTAAGTGCCGTTTCCACTCCTGCTTCATGGAGAAGGTTGAGCAACCTCCTCTACTCAACGGCTTCAACAGGGGCCTTGGATTTCTTGTAAGTGTGGCATCCTAGGACCATGGCTTGGCTGATGATGTCAGCTAGGCATTGTTACACAGGGTCTGGCCTTCCCTGGGGCCTACTGGTGTGTATGTGATATTCACACCAAACTTGTCCTACTGAGTTGAGTTGTAAGGAAACAGAAAAGCCCGAAGTGGGGGGCATTCTTTTATACAACTCGCCAGAACCCCTCAATAAATTCAATGTTATAAAAAAAGAGAGAAAGAAGAGAAACTGCTGCAGAATATTAGTCTCCTTTGAGACTAAAGAGATAGTATCAAGAATGAGTAAAAGTTTTTTTTTTTAATTTTTTAACGTTTATTTATTCTTGAGAGAGAGACAGAGCATGAGCAGGGGAGGGGCAGAGAGAGAGGGAATCACAGAATCTGAAGCAGGCTCCAGGCTCTGAGCTGTCAGTACAGAGCCCAATGCGGGGCTCGAACCCACGAGCCATGAGATCATGATCTGAGCTGAAGCCAGGAGCTTAACCGCCTAACAGACTAAGCCACCCAGGTGCCCCACAATGAGTGAAATTTGATTACATCCCAGATCCAAAAAATCTGTATAAGACATATTGGGACCATTGTGCAATTTTGAGGATGGACCACGTATTAGATATTACTGAATAAATGTTACTTTTCTTCTAAAAAAACGTAACTATGGGCATGTAGTATGTCTGCACACATGTACTCCTAGCCTAGTCCACGACTGGACTATGCCGTAGTCATGATGAAGAACGGAAAACTAAAAAGGATCTACAAAAAAGAGAGGGAAACTAGATAAAACTTAATGACCAATATGTAATATTGATTGGTTTTTTACTATGAAATGTGATCCGACTGCCAGGGAATCGCTGGGGTGCCACGGAGCCAAGAGGAACGGAACAATCTGTGCGCCAGGTTTAGCAAACGCTGTAGAACAATAGAGAGCTTTAACAAAGCATAGTGTACTCTACTCCACTTCATTTTTAAATAACATGATTACCCAGGTTCCCACTGGTCAAACAGTTAAATTTAGCAGTTAATAACCATCATCAAACATTGTCTCACACTACTCAAATTCAAATCAGGGAAGAAATTTTTTTTTTCTTTGTTCATGGCATTTTCGATTCATGAGTGGAAAACAGAATGTGAGGATAATGCACATTTCAGAGTCACAGAAGCCTAAATTCGAAGCTCATGTTACTGGACTGGGGACTCATTTCCCTTGCATATAAATGGAAGAGTGTGAGGGCTTGAAGTGTCTCCTCCCTACCTCCCAGGCCCCCACCAAGATGTGTGGGCCTCAGAGTGTGACCCTATTTGGAGATGGAGGTAATTAAGTCACAGTGATGTGGATCCCAGTCCAGTATGACGAGTGACCCAATAAAATGGGATATTTGGACGTAGAGAGGCACAAACAGAGAGAACACCAAATGCACATGAAGACCCCCATCTTCAGCCAAGGAGAGAGACATATCACATTTCTTCCCTCCCAGCCCTCAGAAGGAACCACCATGCATCACTTTGATCTTGGACTTCTAGCCACCAGAGTTGTAAGATGATAGATTTCTGCTGTGTAAGCCATTCAGGGTGGTACTTTGTTACAGAAGCCCTAGCGAACCGGGGCAACACTACCTACCCCAGAGAGTATTAAATTGGAGGAGAAGCGGTGAAGAAAGCAAAAGGGAGAGAAGAGAATTCTGTGTGGTTACAGGGTAATCCTTAATTCTGAATGAACATAAAGATGAATAAGTTTGATTATGCCAATTCTTTGCTGCCACAGAAAATCATACATATATATGTATGTATATATACCTAAAAAAACGATAAGAAACTCAAATAAAAATGGTTAAAGGGATATATGCCCAAATAGTAGTAGCGTTCGTGTTAGGTGGTGGATTATGAGTGATTTTCTCCCTGTTTCCCAAATTTTGAATACTTTAAAACATCAGTGATGAAAAACAAATTCATAGATTTAGAAAGGAAAGCCAAAACATTTATGCTAGGGTAAAAATGACTTGGGTTTATCTGTTTCGTTTTTTCAATTTTCACTGCACAATTTATGTATACCAGGCCCTGAGTTAGGCAACAGGAATACAGAAGTAAAAAGAGAAAGTGCCTGCCTCGGATTTCACTGTCAGGGTTCTACATAAACCTATAGCTATTCTCTAGCCCTCTCCAAATATGTAGAGGAAAATGGTATTTTCTCCAAATCTTCATCTACCGTACAAAATGCTCGACCTCAAAGAGGGAAAGAAAAGTTGTGTGTGTGGTCCAGGTATCTACACACACGTCGGAGACTTTTCTTCTAAATGTCATCGTTCAGTAAACCAATCAGCTGTTACGACTTCTCCGATGAAGTCCAGTGGTCAAAAACACCAACAGCAGCGTGAATCAAGAGAGAGAGACGAGCTGTCCCTGCATCTTATGCCAACACCTAACTAGTGTGAGAATAACCTAACGCGTATGCAGATTCAAGGCCCTGGAACCTCTGAATTCAAGTGTGCTTGACTTTGCTGGGCAAGTATGTCTGGAAAACTTCTAGGTAGGAACAATACTAGTTAACTACTACGTAAATAATGCTACAAGGCAGAGGCTTAGATCTTGACTCTCAGAAGCCACTCAGCATGGACTACATTATTGCTGCACATTTGGGGCACAGAGCACCAAGATTTAAGGTCACTAATCTTTGAAACACTGTCTCTTCTTGCTCATATCTCTGAGTCCTCTCTGTTTCCCTGAAATCTTAGTTTTCCAATTGCGTGACCCAGAGCTCCTGTGGTTGACCCTGGCCCTCCCAGAATCCTCACTGTTGTCGATGGTTCCGCCAAACCCACTCATTTCCTTTTGTTGTTCCCATTGTTCTAGCTCAACCCCCAACCCCCGGCTCCAACCTTACCAAGCAGTTGAAAGGAAGTGGGTCTTTGCTGCTTATGGAAGTTTTTGCTTAGTAGCTACAGTTTAGATACATAAAAATGAAGAACAGGAAAAAAAAATGAATAGAATCTGCCAGAATTTCTTTTCTCTTCCGGGAGTTATACTGCTGAGTCTTCTCCGTGTTTATAACCATTGTCTAACCGAACTGTCCCTGCCGGGCTCAGTCTGTTGGTCGGTTTGCTACTGTGTGGAAAAACCTTTGAGATGAGTATTAGAAGTCTCACTTCAAGGAAGGTCAAATTTAAAAGCCTGTCGGTGGGGGAGGGTCGCGTGTATGTGAACGCAGCGGTGGGGACTTAGGAAGACGGGCAGTCTCCTTCGCTTCTAATCTTCACGCTTTGGTCAACTAAAGTTTAAGCTCCTTCGGACAGGAATTGGACTATTTTAACTCAGCTCCATCAACCTAGAAGACAGCAGGTGATCAGTAAATGTTGCATGGATAAGCGGGTGAATCAATGAATTCATGAACGTAGTCGCTTTGGGTGTCGAAAGGAAACCCTTTGGGCTCAGGTCAGACACCCTTGCTCGGATGGTCACTTCCGTGTGCACCTTCGGGGACCATTTCCCCTCTCTGCTAAAAGACTAGTGTGAAATCCACATTTTATGGGCATGCAGAGTAAGCTGACAGAGGAAAGATAACAGCTTCTGAAACCAACTTTCGAGGGTTCTGGAATAAACTCTCCCTGTAAGGACAAAGTTTATACTTCCTCCATCGATCCCATAGTCCCTTCTCCTCCTCGGCAAGTCCCGAGGCGCTGTTCCAATCCCACACTGCTCTGTGCTGAAGCCAAAGCCCCGTTTCCTGCCTCAAAAGGCCCTTTGTTTGGGCTCTGTTTCCAAATCAGCGTATCCTGAGCTTGAACCCTCTTGCTTTTGAGAACCCCGATGCCTTGGCAGCAGAAGCCTTTGCCAGCAGGTCTGTAGTCCTAACAGCTTTCAAAAACCTCAATGTGAGGGCATGTCTATAGCTAAGAAACTCTTTTTCATGGGAGGGGGGAGAGGGAGTATTATTTTAAGAGTTGCAAAAACAACTTCGAATTGACTCTTTAGTCTTTAATTGCTACCAGAAGACTGAGAACTTCTTGTTCCCTTGTATTTAATTAAGATGATAGTTTTAATCAACTTTAAATGATATTGGTTAATACGCTCAGCTTAATCTCTCAGGCAAGTTTTGCCTCAGAACACTGGAATGCATTAAAGACAGAATCCCAGCGTGCACTCTCTCTCCCTGCTGGAAAACACCTTCCTTCAGCAAGAGCAGCGGGCAAGGTAGCTATCTGTGCAGCTGCCATAGGATTCTCTGGAAGGACTCCAAAGCTACTTTTCAGAGATCAGATAAGCTACATCTAATCCACACTTTGTATACTATACATGCTGTAAATCCAGGTAGCACTCTTTTACATGCTTATTTGTTCTGAAGCTTGCCAATTATCTCTGACAGATAACAGTTTGCAAACAAAAAGTTTTTAGGGGGCAGGGCGGAGGTTAATGTGGAAGAGCCTACTGTTTGCCAGGGCATCTTCCGATCTTGGGACGGATCTAAGATAGGGATTACTGCCCCCATTTTCCAGATAAGGAAACTGAGTTTCAGAGAGGTTACAACCCTTCCCTCTGGTTGTAAGCCAGCAAACGGCGGAACCAAGATTTGAGCCCAGAACTGTCCCAAGACACATCCTTCTTCCATTGCGCCACACTGCTTTCTATTAAGTGTAACACTTGAGGTGAGAGTTAAGCTGGGGAACTTGTTAGATCAATCTCTTCAGCTCTCCTCTTACGTTGAAATCCTGAGACAGAATTTGGCCATTCAATACGTTCAAGACTCCCAAGTAACTGAGCATTGTGCTAGGTACAGTCTTTAATATTTTATGACCTCAGCAGATCATAAAGACCATCTAGGGGTGGCTAGGTGGCTCAGTCGGTTAAGCGTCCGACTCTTGATTTCAGCTCAGGTCATGATCTCACAGTTTCGTGGGTTTGAGCCCCGTCAATCAGTGGAGATCAGTGCTGTCAGCGTGGAGCTTGCTCGAGATTCTCCCTCTCTCTCTGCCCCTCCCCTGACCACACTCTCTCGGTCTCTCTCGAAATAAATAAATGAACTTGGCGGGGGGGGGGGCGGGGAAGGCCATCTAATTCAGCTGCCCCCTTATTTACGTGAGGAATATTAGACCAACAGAGTTCAGTTCAGAACCAACAGTTCTGCTCTGTTTAAGGTTGCTAAGCAGTGCCAGGGCTGGGATGACTTGAGACGAGAGGTGAGAGTACCCCAAGGTGGACGTCGTGAGGGAGTGGGATGAGCAGAAACCAGTCGTCGGGATGGATACTCTTTCCCACATGCAGAGAGGAAGGGGAGGGTGCTTTGAAGCGGGAAGACAGTGATCAAAGGCCAGAAGGCAGACATCTGCGGGGTGTGTCTAGGAAACAATGAGAGCAATATGGCCGAAGGTGGATGTCCAGGAGAATACCTGTGTATTCAAAATAAGGCTGGCAGGAACTAGAAACTGTTAACAGTAGTTGCCTCTGGGGATCAGAATTTCGAGGGATGATGGGTGAGAGGGTTATTCCCTTTTAACATAATCATATTTTTGGACTATTTTTACTGTAAGAAGATATCACTGTGCTCTGGGATGTTGTGTTAAGGTTTAAAAGGCTTTGTAGATTACTGACACATGGGGTCAATAACTAATCTGCAAAATAATCAAATCCACAGTACGCAGGGATGCTTTAAAAACTTTTAATGTTTATTCATTTTTGAGAGACAGAGGGAGACAGAGCGCAAGCGGGGATGGGGAAGAAAGAGAGACACGGAATCCGAAGCAGGCTCCAGGCTCTGAGGTGTCAGCACAGAGCCTGATGCGGGGCTTGAACTTACAAACTGTGAGATCACAACCTGACCTTAAACTGGACACTTAACCGACAGAGCCACCCAGGCGCCCCAGGGATGCTTGAAAATAAGATACTTACTGGATTTAAACTTGAACCTGCACAAGGTAAGCATTTTATTTCCTCTGGATTTGACCCCTTTTCCAAAACCGTTAACTTCTCTGAGCCTAGTTTTCCCATCCATACAATAGGGATGGGCAGGGGAAACCCTTGATGCTTGAGCCCCATGCCTCCTGCATTGTAAGACTTTTCTAAAGGACGGTCATCAGTACTGGTCAGGGCTGAGAAAGAAGAACCGCTCTGCTGGTGTAATGCCTTATTTGACAACGGTGCCTAACTGTCTTCTCCTGATTTGCTGTCCAAACAACTGTGATGTTACTACCCTTTTCTCCCCAGATCAATTCTGCTACCCTGTGCAATGTCCGTGTTGTATTTCTAGAATTGTATCTGCCCAGCGTCTGCTACAGAAGACTCATGGGCAGGGACCATATCCGATTCGTCATTAGATCCCAACACCAAGCACTTCACCTGGTACATTAAAGACGCTTAAGGAATATCTGTTGAAATGACACATCATGACCGTTTATTCCAGGGCTTTTAATGATAAAACTGATGGATATTAATAATGCTAATTAATGATGCAGTACCAAACATAGCTGATCCTGGATTAAAATTATAGCAAGACAGCTTTCATATTAACATAATCTTTGAGGCAACAGGTCATAGAGAAGGATGAAGCTACGTGGCCAAGGTGATCCTGTAAATTAGAAGGGTAGGACAGAAACCCAGTTTGGACATCTTTCCTCCGCAGAAGGCTTCTGCTCTCTCCATGTAGAATCCCACCTTTAGACAGGACCAGATGAGAAAAATCTCTCATTCTAAAAATAGCCCTAGCTTTTGGGGCACCTGGGTGGCTCAGTCAGTTAAGCGTCCGACTCTTGATTTCGGCTCAGGTCATGATCTCAGGGTAGTGAGCTCAAGCCTTGCATGGGGCTCCACACTGACAGTGCAGAGCCTGCTTGGGATTCTCTCTTTCTCTCTCTCTCTGCCCCTCCCCAGCTCACTTGCTAATGCTCTCTAAAAAATAAAAAATATTTTTTAAAAAAGGAAAAAAGAAACAAAGTATAAAAATAGCCCTAGCTTTTAAGGTAAGTTAAAACACTTTTTTTCTTTTAACGGAAGCTATCATGGTTAGTACAAATTCAGCCTGTTGACCACAAAACACTGTATGAATGTGAAACTGAGCTCAAAATATCTAGTGGCATTTAATTTCGTTACATACTCTCAATTCTCTCAAGTTCATTAGTACTTTATGATGGGCTGTTACAAAGTCTAGCAAGCAGACTTTTTTTCCCATTTCATCACACCGATTGGCAGGAAGTATGTAGTAAGTATCCAGTGTTTAGCTTTATAATTATACTTAATAATAATGGAGCTATTTATAGAAAGAAGAGACAGTGTGCCAGCGGCTACCTTACGATTATGGTAGTAGAGGCAGCAAAAACGTTTCTTTTCTTGTTTGCTTCTTGTCTATTTTCTAACATAACTTTTCGTTGACATTTTCTTTCATACAATTTCTTGAGCATCTATTATATGCCAGGAAGTCATAATCTATTAAGATGTAACTACACAAAAGTGTAAATAAAGCAAAATGTTCTACCTAAGAAAGAGCAACACAAACTGCTATGAGGGCCCGAAAAAGCTCTAATTCTGCCCACAGGAAACAGGGAGAGGCTTCACAGATACTGCACTTGAACTCAGTATGGGGAGGTTAAGTAGCACACGGCGTACAAAGAGAAAGATGACAGTGGGGAAACTGAGGAGCAGCCACAGAAGGGAGATGCCTGGAACAAGGGCATGGAGAAGGGGAGTAGAGGGGGGACTGGGAAGCGAGGGAATGAGGACCAGAAAAGGTTGACTGGGCTCACTCTGAAGGGTCTCAAATATATTTAAAAGTTTATTTTGGGGGAGCGTGGGTGGCTCAGTTGGTTAAGCGGCCGACTTCAGCTCAGGTCATGATCTCACGGTCTATGAGTTCAAGCCCCGCATCGGGCTCTGTGCTGATGGCTCAGAGCCTAGAGCCTGCTTCAGATTCTGTATCTGCCTCTCTCTCTGCCCTTCCCCTGTCTCTCTGTCTCTCAAAAAAAATAAATAAGCGTTAAAAACATTTTTTTAATAAAAAAAAAGTTTATTTTGTAGGGGCGCCTGGGTGGCTCAGTCAGTTAAGCGTCCAACTCTCAATTTTGGCTCAGTTCCTGATCTCAGGGCCTCGTGGGTTTGAGCCCCACATCGGGCTCCATGCTGGTGTTGCAGAGCCTGCTTGGGATTCTCACTGTCTCCCTCTCTCTGCCCCTCCCCTACTCATGCTGTCTCTCTCCCAAAATAAACAAATAAACCTAAAAAATAAATGAATAAAAGGTTATTTTGTAGTCAACAAGAGGTCATAAAGGTCCTGGTCTGAAGAGAAGGGCCTAGGCAATCTGAATTGAGGTTTTAAGAAAGGGCTCCTTTATCCTTAATGTATATGGGAGGGATGACACTACCACCTTAGAAATAAAACCTCTAAAGAAATGTTTTCAGCCACAAGTATGTGATAGTATGCATCTAAAATGAGATAGAAAATGGGAGAATAGAGAGAAATGAGCAAACTCGGAAGATAATATATATATACATACATAAATATGTATATATACATATACATGCTTATACATATATACACATATACACATGTATGTGAATATATATATTCATTGCACAATACATATATGGCTTTAGAGCCTAAGGTATTTCTTATATATTTGTGACACCATACTCTTTGGTCTCAATGGCTCTAATAGGTTGGCAGAAAATGAACTGTCACCCCCTCTGTATCATTCCTAAAGTAGTAGTGATTTCCCAGGGCCTCCCAGCCAATACAGCAAAGCGGGGGGAACAGAGCCCAAGATCAGCAGGAGCTGCCTCCTAGACTCCACATTTTCCGTTTTTCATTTAATTATCCACTCAAGACACCTGGCTGTGTTTTCTGGATCAACTGATTGTGTGCCTATCTTCTCATCTTCTCACCTGCCCCTGAAGGGCAGGATCGACCTCTCCTGATTCTTCGTATCTCTCTCAGCCTTTGTATGTATCTCAATAAATACTGAAGGACAGATAAGATAGACCAGGAGTCCCAGGAATGTTCTCATCTGTAGTTTTCCGACAACAGAGAATGGTCCATAGCCAAGAATGCACTTTCCCAATGGTTTTTTTGTGGGTATTTCCCATTCATCACGGGTCCGCAGGGGAGGAACAGCCCTTGCTATGATTCCTATGATCCCAAGTGCCTCTTGCCAGCTGCGTTGCTGCTCTGCATGCTAAGTTGAAGGATCTGTACAGAACGGGGCTGCTCTAAGTCCTATTTAACTTTTCCATGGGTCTGTGTTTGTCAAAGCTTCATGCCAACTCTGTCAGAAAAAGAAACCCCACAAAACTTCTTTTCGGAAAAGGAGAAAAAGACCTACTTTATACACTTGCTCTCATGCTAATCACACCACCATTCAAAACCACATGAATAGGAAACCTACAATAGCCTGGGAAATACACAGAGCCTGTAACCGAAGTGTAGGCTGCTTCACTCCAAATGTTGCATTTCCCGGTCTTTTTAACTCTTTTGGGGAAGACTGAGAGGAAGCAACAACAGAATCTGCAGTCACTATCTCTACACAGAAAAGTCAATCCATTTCTGTATGAAATTGGCAAAATATTATCCCGCCATGGCCCCCGCCCTTCTCTAATGCTCTACAGAGCTGGATTCTCTGACGTATTTTCAATAAAAATGGATACATGGCATGAGTGACCAGCTCAAAACAGATTCCAGCAAAGCACTTCCCCTGGAATCTCAGCAAACAATCTTTGCTAGTGATTAACTAGTTGAATTATTAATACAGTGCGTCACTACTCACCAGTAAGAGTTGAGACAGGTACTGCCGACTAGGTTCAGAGAAAACTAAAACGAACTCCAACCTCCTCCTTCTTAGAGTTATTGTGAAATTCATAGAGGAATAATGCCTGTAAAGCCCCTTCCATTACTGCCTGCCAGAAAAGTCTTCGGCAAAGTTCATGCCCTTCCCCCTTCCAGCCTGGAGGTTTTGAGTATAATCTCCAACCTCCAGGAATTTGCAAAGCATCAGGCAAAACTAAAGGGGGCAAAAGGCTCTAAATCCCGAATCACACTTGGAACACTTCACAAGGCCTGATCATTTCATTCTAAAACTTTCTGGCTGGCTTGCTTTCTTCATAAGCTTATTATTGAAAATAGAAGTCAGTGCAAATTCCAAAGCCAGTCTTCGCTTTTGGAGGAAAGACAAAGGTGTTGATTGGTTCTTACCCCAGGCACTCGACCATTTTCCAATTACAGGATCCCCAGCAAGCCACTCGATGTCTCAAAGGGCAAATGTTTCATCCTTTAAAATTCAGTTACAGCAGTATCTCTGCCTTCACCATTACACAATTCGAAGAGATACATGGACATGCACGGCTATACCAGAAGGGCTCAAAAATGTTCTCTTCCTAGTCTTTTTCCACTTGGCATTTGGAGAATGATATTCTGAACGTGGTGGTATTTGTATTTTGTTTTGTTAGCTTTCGGGGTTTAGGCAGCAGAGGTCTAGAATGAGAGAAATTAATTGGGGCTAAAAAGGATGTTTACATTCTAATTCTCAGATGCATCATTTGAGGGAACAGTTCAGTGAAAGAGATTATTAATTAATAATAACTGGATTTCACCGCCAAGGCCAGCAGCAGAACTGCGGACAACAAATTTAAGGGAAAAATCTTAATTAAAGGTTTTTCAACCATCAATGGCCGTAGGAAAATTAAACCAAAAAATCAAGATGGCTTATTTTCCCACGGGATTGAAAGCCTAGGATTTTGAATGTTTTGACCCAAGAAGCATAGTTTAACTTTTCAGCCAGCCCCTGAGAATCATGAGTTCACCCAGGGCCTATGATACAGATCTTCCAAAGCAATGGTTTACCAGGTAATGAGTGGAGCCCATCCCTCCTGCCTCGTTATTGGAGTCACTCTCTCCAAAGAGATTTAAGCGAGAAACCCATCAAACGAAAGACTCAGCTAATTTGGTAACACCCTTGGAAATATTTTAAAAACCCCAACCTGCTGGAAGTAGGTACAGTTGTTCAAAAGACACTATGTATTTAATCCGAATGTCCATCGAGGCCAAGATGACAGCCAAGACCAATGCAACAATGAGAACTAATGCATCAGGTCATTCTTCCCTAGAGACCAATAAGGCCAAAGTGACCAAAACAGCTACGGGGGGCAAGTGTCTAATGAAAGCTACTGTGTGGCTGACAGCATTTCTGCAACTTCCTGTTGGTGGTCACCAACTTCACAAAAATGTGGGTCACCTGCGGGAAAGAGGCTACTGGTAGAAGTTCTAATCACCGTATGTAATGAAGGTACTGCACCTGCAGCCACTAACCAGGGAAGGACACAATTTCTCAACGGGGCTCAAAGGTTATATCAAACCACAAGCACAGCACATAGAGCCCATGGAACAAAAGGGTCACTAACACAGTGATCGACTACTCTTGCCTGATGTGGATGCCGAAGGCTTGGTTCCAGCCCCTCTTCCATTCAGGCTGCCTTCCCATGACCTGGTGGTTTCCTCTCCTCTAAACTCACAGAAACGCTTATCCATCCAAGAATGCTCACCTTTTCACCACCAAAGATACCTGCCACTTCCTTCTTGACCCTCTGTGACCTCTGGAAGATGTCCTTATTTACCAAGTAAACTGTATTTTATATCATTTCTCCAATGAAAGTGCCAACCCCATCTCCGAATGAGTGGAGATAACCAGCAAGACCGGAGGGAGTGGGCAGGTGTCCTTACCCATTCAAGTCACAGCACAGAACGCCAATGCTTTGACCAGTCTAGGCAGAGGCTGACGGTTTGAGTTAGTCTAGACTAGTTGACCACTGGTAAATAAATGTATAGTACATGTTAGCTATTTTTGAAGTACTGAAAATAGCATAAGACTCCCCATAATTGCCCTAGTAAAGCTTTATGGGTCCAGAGAACCCAGGTTGAGAATCACGTATATAACTCATTTTGGATAATTCATCATATGTCACCAATGTGAAAGCCAGCACGGAGTAGTACGGACAAACTGGGCTTCAGAAGCACCCAGAGAACAAAAGCAGTAGAGCCTGGTCTTACGGGACAGACTGCTTAGCTCAGACCCCAACACTGACACTCATTGCCCTATAACCTCTAAGAAGTTATTTTGTAACCTCTCTGAGCCTCTGTCCTATAATACGGAAATATCAGTGATAAGGACTCTGCAGGCTCATTAGGAGGATTAAAAAAGAGAATGAGGGCACAACTGCTTAACCCAGTGACAGGCACATAGCTAGTACCTGACCAATGTCAGCAGTTATCATTATTTTGGCAAGCCTGAGTCCCAGCCCCGCCCCAACACACATTAGCTGTATGAACTTGGCCAAATCATTTCCCCTCTCTGAGTTGTTAAACCAGATTACTGACATCTACCTTATTCTGTTATTGTAGAGATTAAGCGAGACGGCAACTAATGTTCCCATTAATAAAGGTGAGTCTTGGGGCGCCTGGGGGGGCTCAGTCTTAAGCATCTGACTCTTGGTTTCGGCTCAGGTCATGGTCTCACATCAGGCTCCCTGCTGACAGTGGGGAGCCTGCTAGGAATTCTCTCTCCCGCTCTCGACCTGTCCCTCCCGCACTCGTGCTCTCTCTCTCTCCTCTCTCTCTCTCAATAATAAACAAAAAAATAAAAAAACAAAGGTGAGTCTTCCTCACCCTTTTGTAATATTTGTGGTTTTTCATGCCCTTACAGTTTTGTTTTTAGTGCAACTTCCAACAGGACACTTCGACTAATTCCTAAAGATTTGTGCTTGTGTCTTACACTCTACCATCTCCAGGACCCACCACAAGTCCAAAAGATATGTGGTAATTCCAACATCTGACATGATCTTTACATACACAGCCACACGACTGGGGGCAGGGGGGAGGGGGAAGGAGCAACCCTACCACACTACAGCTCTATTTTATAGGGTACAGCTCTATTTCATAGTCTTAAAAATATTGTAAGACAGATCTTAGGAATACGCAGGCCTTCATATTAATATTTGCACTTTTAACTGTTTTCAAGAGCCTCTGAAGACCCAAAGCTTGTTTTCATTTTGCGGAGGCAGGAGTCTGCCTGTGCTATCCCAGTTGGTGGAAGTAGGTTACTCAGCGGGTGAGCCGTCTAGCTGACCACCCGACATCTTTTCCTCAGCCGGCTTTATTGTTCTCTGCTCACTCATCTTAAACCCAGTGACAGTCGTAAACTGATTAAAAACTTTGCTTCTTTGTGGAAAATGGCTCTGAGAACAAAGGGACACTATAGTGGTTTCATGAATATGTTAATTCCAAAGGTCTTTGGTAAAACCTGTGTGTTTTCTCCTTACATATTTTAATTAATCCTGATTTTTTTTTCTTAATTTTTTTAACTTTTTTTTAAAATTTATTTTTGAGAGAGAGAGAGAGAGAGAGAGAAACAGAATGGAAGCAAGGAAGGTGCAGAGAGAGAGAGACACAGAATCAGAAGCAGGTTCCAGACTCTGGGCTATGAGCACAGAGCCAGACTCGGGGCTGGAACTCGTCAAGTGGGAGATCATGGCCTGAGCCGAAGTCGGATGCTTAACCGACTGAGCCACCTGGGGGCCCCAATTCTGAGATATTTCTAAAATGGATATTCTAATATTCCAACCATTATGGAAGAAGTTTGGCAGTTTCCTCAAGGAGTTAAACACAGACTTACCATGTGATCCAGCAATTCCACTCCTAGGTATACATGCCCAAGAGAACTGACAACACATATCCACACAAAAAGTCTGTACATGAGTTTTCATGGCAGCTTTATTCCTAATAGCCAGAAAGTGGAAATAACCCAGGTGTCTCACTGACTGATAAATGTGGTATGCCCATACAATGGAATATTATTTGGCAATATAAGTCAATGAAGTACAGATACATGCTGAACAAACATGGGGTACACATGTGATATAATATGGATGAACCTTAAAAATATGATCTTGAGTGAAAGAAGCCATTCACAAAGACCGCATATATGATTCCACGCACACGAAATGTCCCAGAAGAGGCAAATGTATACAGACACAGAGGTGATAAGTGGTTGCCGTGGGATGGTGGGACCGGGCAGGTAGATGGAGAGTGACCGCTGACGGGTATGAGTTTCTTTTTACAGTGATGAAAACGTTCTAAAAATTGGATGTGGTGATGGTTGCCCAACTCTGCAGAATGGAGAACCAGTGAACTGTACATTTTAAATGGGTAAGTTATATGGAACCTGAATTACATCTCCACAATGCCTTTTTAAAAATAGCATTACAATCCAAGAAAAATTGTTTCTCTAAACCAGGAGGATATCGAAAGGCCCATTTATTTCAAGGGGCATTTGAGAAACTAAGAAATTCCAGAGTGGGGGATGCAGACGTAAGTCACAACTTCACTTGTCTAGTAAGGTTATGAACATGAAGTGTTTTAGTAATCTTACAAGATGGGTTTCATTGAGTCATATAAGCACTGCGTTGAAAGTGTGGACGGAGGGAACGGTGTAGCACCACTGTTCAGAGGTTCCCACCAAAGAGATGAGGAGCTACTTGTCACCTCTCTCTCTCTCTCTCTTTCTCTCTTTCTATCTTCTTTCCTCCCTTCTGCCCTTCCCTCTCTCTCTTCCTTTCTATTTCTTTATTTTGAGAGAAAAACAGAATGTGTGCAAGAGGGGGAGGGGCAGAGAGAATCCCAAGCAAGCTCTGTGCTGTTAGCACAGAGCCCATAGCACACGGCCCAACAGGGGGCTCCATCTCATTAACTGTGAGATCATGACCTGAGCCGAGATGAAGTCAGATGCTTAACTAACTGAGCCACCCAGGGGCCCCTCTCTGTCATCTTTCTTAGCCTTCTCTTCTCTGCCCTCCCCCTCCTCACTCTCCAATTTCCCTCTCCTCAAGCCCAAAGATCTCCAACACGAATCAGAGTAGATTAATCCTCTCTTAAAAATTGTTCATGAATATGTTAATTCCAACCGTTGTCTATAAAACCTTTAATTTTTTTCCTTACATATTTTAACTAATGTTACGCTGTTTCGAAAACACGCTGCAGCCGCCATGGAAAAACAATTTGGCAGTTCTCAAAAAGTTAAACATGGAGTTACCATATGACCTAGCAACTCCACTCCTAGGTACATACGGTGTTTGGTTTCTATATGACATTTTCCATAATAAAAAGGAAAACGAAAACAAAAATAAAATTCCATTTGCTGGGCTGATCCTCCAAACTAAAGTTCAAGTTCCTCGGCTGCCTGCCTTTTTCAGCCCCCCTTCCCCCTTTATAATCTGGCTGCCAACCTATCTCTCTAGCCTCCTCCACAACATCCTCCCCTCCACACAATACGAACACACAAAGCTGTACTTACCCCCCAGCCTCTCATACTCACCCTTCCCAGATATGTTCCTGTTTTCCACCGCTCAGCACCTGCCGTGCCTTTTGCTGGATCACTGTCTCTCTTTTCCTGGGATGTTAAGAGCCAGAATTTCGCTCCCTCGACCTGGCTCGGGGGCCTCAGGCAAACTTCCCTACCCCTCACCTTGTTGCTATAGCCCCTCCTCTATCACTCCACATCAGCAACATCGGCAACACTTAGTGCAATATGTATAAGTATGCAAGTCTGTTTCCCACTCACCAGCCTGTGAATTCTTAAAGGTCAAGAAACCCCGAGGGGCCCAGCCCAGAGTAGATGCTCAAGGAACATCCGCAGAAGACAAGACTTCTACTTGAAAGACAGGTACAAACCTAGACTTAATTAAATAGGCTCTCTAGAAATTATACTGATTGACACCGCAAACTAATTTGGGGCCCAGATATAAAGAAACCATCAATGAGAAGGGCTTCCTTCTTCCTTCGTGTCAGTATAATTATGTGCATTATATGCTCTGGGGATACATAAACAGGAACCAAGGCGTACTGCTTATTATGACAAGGTGCTTATACTGATTTGCATTTCTCTGCAAAACTCTCGAGGCATATAATTTTGTTAATTTGTGACAAACCTCAAAAACACTTACCACCAATATTCTGATTGCAACATATACTTTCAAAGCACACAGAAATCAACAAGTTCCTTTCAAAAGTTTCCAACTGGATCTCCTGTGTGCTGTTTGGTTTGGTTTTAAACTGGGGGAACTGTAATGCAGATTCTAATTTATAAACCTGGATCTAAAGGAAGGAGAGCTCAAGCGTGTTGGAGAACCTGACCTAGCTTTCTTTTGAATGTTGGCACCAGCGATTAGTGCATGACCTTGAGGAAATTATTTAATCTGAGACTCTGTTTCCTCCTCAGTCAAATGAGACTATTTTCTACCTCAAGAAACTTCTAAAAAGCAAAAACTTCGAAAACGTGGGTTTCTCTTTCTTCTCTCCTGTGATACGGCGTTTGAAAAAGTGGGCCCCTGTTCAAACTCCAATCAGTCAGCAGGGATTTTTGGTAATAAGCACTTTGCAGAACAAGTACTGGTTTGAAGAAAAGTGGTATCAAAAAACTGCCTTGTCCTTCAAATTTGCCTCATGTATCTCTAGCCTCACTCAACTACTACCCGCCGATTTAGATTAAAAGTTAACCTGTTTGTCTCGTTCTGCTTTTAACGGACACCGCCAAGGGAAAAAAGAGAAGTTCTGGAGAACCGGACCTCATGGACGATTTCAAGCTCGTAGCTACACAACACCAGAAAAATGGTATAAAAGGCAAGACATTGGCTGGAGGCCCGCCTCCTCCATGATTGCCTGAGCGATCACCACCCAGTTCAGGCCGCAGGCTCCTCCTATCAAGGGCCCAGCAGCCGCCGCCACCTGTTGAGTGTCCTGCACCAGGGACGACGCCCGGCAGAGCCTCACAACCCCACCACACACGTACTATCCCATTTACAAAGGAGAAAACGGAGGCCTCCCACACATTCAGTGACTTGCCTGGACGTACAAAGCCAGGACCAGCAGGCAAGCTCGCATCTGACTCTAAAGCCTGTGCTCCCCGCTCCGACCTCCAGACCAAGAGGCCTGTGTTTCTGACTGAGATACAAAAAATGACCTTGGTGTTGTTGATAATGATGTCTCCAAGTCCCATTCAAATTCTAAAGATTCCATGAATCTAGGCAGCAAAGAACTGTTCCTACGGTATTGTCTTTATGCTGTCCACAGAAAGGCACATCCAACACACTCTGAGCTGTTTTGCCATGATTTATGTACACCTAGCTCCTCACTGCCCAACGCGATCCTTAAGACTCCTATTTATGTCCGGGGCACCTGGGTGGCTCAGTTGGTTAAGCGTCTGACTTTGGCTCAGGTCATGATCTTGTGGTTTGTGAGTTTAAGCCCCGTGTCAGGCTCTGTGCTGACAGCTCAGAGCCTGGAGCCTGCTTTAGATTCTGTCTCCCTCTCTCTCTCTCTCTCTCTCTCTCTCTCAAAAATAAACATTAAAATAAAAATTAAAAAGACTCCTGTGTATGTCCTATAGTGGGTCCTGTAGAACATACTGTACATATTTAGACTCAAGAAAACTGAAGAATGAAATGGAATGAACTAGAAAAGAGAGAGTCTTCGCTGTGCTAACTGCATTGAAAAGCGGGCCGCAAGACGGGAACTGCCAAGAGCTCTGGAAAGCCGAATGACTACGGACCACTGGGCGCCCGTGTTTCCTCTGCTGAGCTGCAGTCTCCTCATCTGGGAATGGAATCTGGAACGACCCCACATGGCCGGCCTGCATAATCCACCTGATAATTAGCACAGCTGGTCCCCCCCTTCCTCAAGAAATACAGAGTGCCTGGGTGACAAGCATGTTTGAAAACTGTCAATCACAGCTGTTCTTTTCAGTCAGATTTTTCCCTGGGCTGTCAGAGGACACAGATAAGAGTTGACCCTAAGACACACCATCTGTCCAAATTCCCTCCCACCTTTCCTAAGGTGTTTGTCCTTCTCTTCAGATGATACGGCCATGTCCCTTTCAAAGGGAGAGAAAGCAACCACCAGAGAGAGAACTGAGGTTCCTGAATTGTGACTTTCCATACGGGACCAGAAAACCTGCCACTGCTTTTTCTTCGGCTAATGGAAAACATTTGTGTTCCCTCTGCCTGGTTTTTGCTTAGGATTCTCTTCCTGCTTTCTTGCCCTAATATATTTCAGGCAACTTTGCTGCCAAAAAATGTGACGATTTCATAGCACCACTGAGGAGTAAGAACACTAGGAAGGAAAGCGAAAATACTACTATTACTATGAGTAAGAATAGCAACACGATACCTGGTAGTGATACCGTGCTTTTAACTTCCCACAGTGCTTTCGGATTCATGACCTCATCTGAGCTTCACCGGACAAGGGGGTCATTAGGTTTCTTGCTTACTTTCCAGATGAGGAAACTGAAGCCCAGAAAGGTTAAACAATTTTTGCCCAAGTCACACCCAGATCTGAGTGAATCTAAAGCTGGTATTGTTTCTACACTACTTTGCCAGGCTAACTTTGATCTTATAAAGGCCCTTTCAAGAATCTCATTGATTCACTTCGCTTTTCGCTCATACACAAACTTCAATATCTCAAAAGAAAATATATACAAAGTTAACACCTCAATTTTCCAAAGTGGTCACTAAGCTGGCAACGTCCGCTACACAGAACTCAGTTTAGAACCCGGAAATAAATAAAAATCCCAGCCTCTCGGCAATTAGAAGACACCAACCACCAAGTCCCTGCACTAAAAGTTACAGACGTCAGTCCTGCACGCACAGGTGATTTTTCCTTTTAAAGGGTCTAACGAGCTTCATTATCTTTGCTGAAAGACAGGTGTGCTGGCCACCAACGAAAAAACTATAGACAAGTTAACTGGTGTGAAAACTGGCAGAACATTCGGTCCAGGGACAAAAGGCCCAGGACGTAACTGGTTGCCCTTAAGACATCGGCTCTTAAACAGCATAGTGATTCTCTGATGGGCCTGCTGAGAATCACCAGAAGCTTCTAGAAAATACAGAATCCCAGGTCCTGGGCCAAAGCCCGCTGAATGTCTGAGAAGGAGTCTGAGAATCTATTTCACACCAGATAGGTTTCCTTCCTAGGTGAGTTTGTGAAATACTGATATAGTAGGCATCCCCCAAATAAGTTATTACTTCTCAAATAATGTGTACTGGTTGAATTGTCACACTGGGTAGGGTGTCTCCATAAATATAACTGCCTACACAGGGAAGAAGTGCTTGACTACAATCTCATTAGCATCGTGCTGTGACCAACTCGGCTTGCCAGCCCAAACAACTGCACAGGAAGGGGAAAGAAAGAATCCGAAATTGACAAGAAATCAAAAGGGCTAAAAGTGGAAAAGGCCACCAACTCTGGCTTTAACAGTCTCCCACAAAGACAGCTGTACCCCCAAGGTGTATCTCCTAAGTAGGAGAGAAAGTAAGGGAAGAAGGAGCTCAGGGAAAAACAAAAGCAAAAACAAGGCAAAAAGACCCTAGCCATGCCGGACAATTAAGGAAACGGAGGTTTTCAACCATTCTGGAAAAGTCAGCATGGCTTACCTACGAAATGGAGGTTCCCTTCTTTATTTCAGCCCATGTGGAATGCTTGGCTGGAGAGTTCACCAGCTGATTAATGAAAATCTGTTTCTATATTCTGCGGTTCGCATGGTACATTAAGATATCAAAACCTATTGAGTTATTAAAAACACAGAGTGAATATAATAAAAGAGCAATAAATAAAGGGAAAAGTTACCTGTTGTGCTTGTACGCTTGTAACTACAGTAGACTCTTGAACAACACAGATTGCACGGGTCCACTTACGCACAGATTTTTTTTTCAATATAGCACTATAAATGTATCTTTTTTTCTTAAGATTTTCCTAATAACATTTCCTTTTCTCTAGCTCATTTATCGTAAGAACACAGTATATTATACCTATGACGTACAAAATATGTGGGTAATTGATGTTTATGTTACCAAGTAAGGCGTCCGGTCAACACAAGGCTCTTAAAGTTTTGGGGAAGCCAAAAGTCATATGCATTGTTCAAGGGTCAACTGTACTATAAATTTCAGGTTAAGGGTCACATCTGGCCAAGGAAAAATCTAGCTAGTTTCTCAGCATATTGGGTTAACTTTAGTAATGGTGCTTACTTTCCTTCCAGAATGTATACCAATATTAGCTTATGGTCAGCATCCATTCTTAGGTAAAAAACATTACAGTTCAGTTGGTGGTAAAGAGTCTAACAGAAGGAGTGACTGGGTTTTTGCGTCACAGTATCTACCAGTACAGAATCATAAACCTGTTAGTGCTATAAAGGTCTGAGATGACCTAGTCCCTGCCTTTGTTGTGATAATGAAGAAACCGAGGCCCAGGAAAGTCAGGTGACTTTCTCCAAAGTTACACAGTGACACAGAGGCAGTCTGAGGCCAGAACTCCTATTTCTAGGCTCATCACTGTTGTGACTCACTGAGATAACGGACAATGAAGAGTTAAGCGGAGTGCACCCATGAGTAGATATTCAACAAATGTGTCATTCCTCTCTGCTAGAAATCTGTCAGACTGTTGTGTGGCAGCTTTACAGGTTAGAGGGGATCCCGCCCAACCGGTCATTTTACCGCTGGAAAAAACCCTGAGATCCACAGAAAACCAACTTGTCCGCAACCACACAACCAGACGGTAGTAGCATCAGCCACCCTGGAACCCGAAGCTTTCTCAGGCTCCAAGTCTCCTGTTCTCTTCACAACACCACACGGCCTCCCTTCCACGATTAAAAGTGAGTAGTTTCATAATAACACAAGATGGTCTCATGGAACCCATATATAGAACCAGTTCTAGGATTGTTTAAGTGAAAAAAATCAAGAAACATCCAAGAACATTCTGGAATCACTAAATTACACAGTATAGTGGCTGAGTGTCCAGATTCTGTATTTTGACCTGTTTGAGCTTCTTACTCTTTGCTTCATGATACTCTCTCTACCCACTGACTGCATTTCCTGGCAGGGAAAGGAACAGGAGTCCAGCCTCACAGACTAAATCTGACCAAGCACCTGCTTCTTCAAACACCTTCTACCCCTACCCTCGGTTTAACTTACCTATCTTCTGGTATCAAAAGCCAAATGAGGAACAGTGTCTTTTTTATTTTGTTTTTGTTTGTTTGCTTGTTTATTTTGAACAAAACAACTTTCTCTAAAGAGAGCTCAGGGTACACTGTTGTTGACCAGTTGGCTCAAGAATTCTGCTCAGTTTTAGGGCCAGGTTTCTCAGCTCAAGTTTAGAGTCTCGAAGAGTGGAAATCATATCTTCGACTTATCGGGCAAACATGACATTCTCCTACTTGAAGTGAAGCTTTCTGGTCTTCACACCGTACTATTCTTACCGAGTATTTCATGGTTTCACCTACCTATGTTTCTGAGACACGAAGGAGGAAGACAACCACAAAAACTTCATCCAGGGCTCCAGGTATGAATTCCTTGCATTTGCCCAGGTCATAAGGGATGACAAAAAACTTTCACATCCAATATTTCTTCTGATCCTTGCAGCAACGTAACGAAGTGGCCATTCTGACCACTGTTTTGCAGATGAGCTAACTGAACTAGAAGGATGAAGGACCTTGAACAAAGTCCACACATAAAAAGCTGGACCTGTCTCAAACTGCCTAGACCTCAAAGTGCATAGGGTTGGAAAGAGGCACTCAGTACATATCTGGGATGAGGGACTGGAAAGAAGGAAAGCAGGGGCATAGAAGCTCAGCACGGATTTACCAAATCTCTGCATTTTGCTATGGACATGGACTGCTGCTGTTTGTTCTTTGGAACCGCTGTCACATAGAGTAAAAAGGTGCCCTCAGAAATCTATGGATTACTTAGTCTTGCAACTAGCTCCAAATCAAAACAATGCTAGGGGGCCACAAAACCATATCACTAACCGGAAAAGTTCCACCACCTTTCTCCATTTGCATTGGCACGAATGGGTAACTGGGAAATGTGGAGAAGGAGGACTTTGTGCAAACGGCTTCAGGATTTTCTGATAAGAATCTGACTTTGAGGGGCGCCTGGGTGGCTCAGTCGGGTAAGCATCTGACTCTTCATTTCGGCTCCGGTCATGATGGATCTCAAGGTCCATTGAGATAGAGTCCTGTGTGGGGCTCTGCACTGACTGCGTGTGGAGCCTGCTTGGGATTCTCTCTCTCCTCTCTGTCCCTCCCCCGGTCGTGCACGCTCTCTCTCAAAATAAATAAATAAACAATTAAAAAAAAAAAAAAAACTGAGTTTGAAAAGGAGATGGACTCCAGTCCTGCTCACTGAGAATTAGTTCTCAACCCATAGACTTCAGTGTGAATCTCAATCCTTCCCTTCTCTGACACGTTTCACCTAGGAAATGGAGATAATCTCTCCACAAAGGTTACATTTATAAGAAGAGGCGAACAGAGCTTAGAAAGACAGTGGGTGCTCCTCCCTTCTTGCCTGGGAAGGTCCTCTGTCGCTCTCATGTCACCTGCTACACCAGAACCCATGCACAAAAAAACAGGAGGCGGCGTATATTACGTAATTGAAAGGAAAACAAAAATCAATTTCAGAAAGACTACCACACAAAGATTCTTAACTGTATTTACAAAAGCAATTACTTGGCAAAGACAGCTGTTCAATGGGAGGCAAACTCCGTTTGTTGTTCTCTGACACCAGATTCTTTTGGCTTTCAAGCAAGAGTGGACTTTTGTTTTTTCACTAAGAAGTTAGCATTCCAAGAAGGTATGAGAAACGAGTTCAACCACTAGCATATTTCCACTCGCATAACACTTATGTAGCACATCGGCTTTTATTTTTTCCAGAAACAAGGAGATGAAGCTTGCTCTGTATTCCTGTGAGAGAATAAACAGAAAACTATGCTTCACTTTTTCATATATGAGTGCCCTGTAATCCAGACCATATGATCAATAAACTGTATAAAAATTAAATCATACTGACAGTCTGAGGCAAAAAGTGAACCAAGTAGAAACAATGTTTTAGGACTATTGTGTAGGGGATATTAAAATCACATGTTGCATGATTAATTTTCTTTTGGAAGTCAAAGAGTTCCCCTGCGTAGATTTCTCAAGTGCTTACCTTATGGCTTTTTTTCTATTAAAGGTGTGAGGCATTAAATTAGTGATGATGTATTTTGCTCTATGCATAGGGGAGACGCTGACAATTTTAAAATGACTTTGTAGACATAGTTAAATGGCAGGGCATATACCCTTAAAATAGATAGCTATGTGCTTCATAATAAAATGCAGGGTCCAGCTATCACCTTTTTGAGGTAAACAAAGTCATTTATTCACAGACCAGCAGTAAGTAAACATAATAGCTGGGTAGAGAATATTAGCTTCCGGACACAGGGAGAGTGGGGGCAGATGACCTGAAATGTACAATCATACACATTACTTGCACCTTCAGTGCACAACAGTGTCCCTGGCTAAACTATAGCCGAAAGGTGTGTCTTCTTGCAAATTCCTTCACACTTCTTTTCCCTTTAATAAGAATGCACCATCTCTTGGGACTGCCTTCTGAAATCAGAGGAGTGGAAGGGGGGAGGAGAACAATGAAACTGTACAAAGGCTGTCAGGCATGTTCTAGCTTTGTTTTCCTAATCGCAAAGTGGGAGGTAGGAGGGTACACAGCATAGGCCGTCTGGGAAGAGTTTACCTTACCGCCAACAAAACACACCAGTAAACACTGGGAAGCCCCAGACAAGTTTACAGCAAACAGCTTCAATGTGTTTAGTGTTTTCCTTATACTCCCCCAGGACCGGGGAGGGCCTTTAAAAATTCAATAGCTTGGCAGCAGACTTTAAATACTAATCTTCCCACTGTGCAGGATAATAAACCAGCCACCCTCAGGAAGGTAGGCCCCCCAGTGACAATTCCTTTACATAGCATCTTAATGTTCAATTTCTAGCAAGAGGTGGCAAGGGGATTTGTGCCTCTCTTCCCTGCCACAGAGCACAATTTTATGGACAGCTGTCTCTCTGCACCCAAAGGGGACCATTCTCATGTTTTAATAATCCTAAATAGGGTCCCATCCTTCTTTGACTCCCAAACTTACTACAGGCAGTTAAGCTAAGGACAGAGGACTTCAGTAAGGGCCTTGCTGCAGAAAGAGTCATGAAACACAAGAGAAGTGTACCTCCAGCTCACTAAGTCTCTGGTTTGCACAATCTGCACGGACAAATCCATTTCAAAGGGGACTTAAGTCTCCGTGCAGGAGTTCTATTTTAAGGGAACTGAATTGGGAACACAGATGTTTCTTCAGTTAGCAGAGTTGGCAGAACAGCTCCTGGACCAAATCCGAGTTCTTAATGCAGGAAGGGGCCTTAGGAGAGCATCTAATTCAACCCACTCACTCAACTGCCGAGGAAACTGAGGCCAGTGGGCAGTGGGGTGGCACACCCAGCAAGTGGCAGAGTAGCAGTGTCCTGATGACAAGTCCTGTGCGCTTTCCATTACACCACGAATCGCTTAAAAAAAAAAAAAAATCGACTCTGACTTCAACCTTGGAACTCCTGAAGATTCATGTCAATTGCTTTCTCCCAGCCCCTACCAAGTTCATAAATTCTCTTTGCTCCCCGCTCAATTCTGACGCCCACCGCTCTTCCGCCAGGGGCATACAACTAGTTTGGAAAACAGAAAAGGACCATCGCCTCAACTTTCTGGAACTGCAGCGAATCGTGGTGCCAAAACATGATCACGATCTTGGCGGGCCAGCCCAGTGCCTCGGTTTCCTAATCGGTGAAACGGGGTTCCTCGCCCATCCCGCACCCAGTCCGGGCGAGGGCTGGTTGAAACTGGGTCCGTGACACCGCCCGCCACTGGCACACAGTAGGCGGCCAACAAGTGGCAGCGGAATGGGTGCCCGCACCAAGGCCCTGGGGCGCACCTCAAAGCCCCCCCGGGCGGCGTGCGGGGAAAGGCCAGCCCGGGACCGGCCGGGCCGCGGCGGCGCGAGCGGAAGGGCTGGGTGTTTACACACATCCAGCGAGGAGGCAGCGCGGCTGCAGGCAGGGGCCCGGCGCCCCAGGAGACCCATTTTACTCGGCCTGGGGATGGGGGTGTGGGCGACGGGCTCGGCGCGGGCTCCGGGTCAGCGTTCCGCCCACCGCCCTGCATTAGGGCGCGGGACCCTGCCTGCGCCTCCCGCCCGAGACCGCTTCTAATGGGCCGCGGGCTCCGGTGGCCCGGGGAGCCCGAGCGCGCCCGCACGCCCGCGTCCAGGCCGGGAAGTCGGCGGCCCGGGGGAGGGCGGGCGCCAGGGCTCGGGGACGGGGCCGGGGGTGGGGGGCCGGCTCACCCATGAAGAGGCAGAAGAGGTCGAGGCAGATGAGCAGCGCCCGCTTGCTGCCGCCCTTCCTCGGGTTGTTGTTGAGCGCCGGGCTGCCGCCGTTCTTGCTCTCCGGGGCGATCGCCTTGTCGTACTTGTAGTTTTGCATGGCGCTGGCTGCGGCGCGAGCCTCGGGCCCCGCGAAGACGCCCGGCGGCGGCGGCGGCGGCGGCGGCGGCCACACACCCGCGCGCCCGGCCCGCCTCCCGGCCGCGGCTACTCGGGGACGCGGAGGCTCGGCCCCCGCTGGCGGCGCGGCGGCGACGGTGCAGCCCGCCGCGCGCTTCCCGCTGCAGCCCGGGCTGTGCGCGGCTCCCCGCGGCTCCTCCGCGCGGCTCTCTCAGCTCCGCGCCGTCCGAGAGTCCGGGGAGAGCACCAGAGCCAGAGGCCCAGCAGAAACTTCTGCAGAGGGCTGTGCGGCTCGGGGCGCGCGGGGCTGGCGCGTGTCCGGCTGCGCGAGCGGGCCGAGTGGGCAGCGCGGGCGCTCGGCCACCCTCCTCCGCGGCTGCTTCCTTAATGAATGGGAGCTGCTCGCAGCGCCTGCCCGACTCCCAACTTCTGCTCTTCCTCCTCGGGCTGCTGCTGCTGCCGCCGCGGCTGCTGCTGTGGTCGCCTGTGTTTGTTTCTGCACTTTTATTGCACGAGGTCCTTTTAAAAAGGGGGGCGGGGGGGGTCCTTACTTGGCTCCGAAGAGATCCCGAAAGCACAGCCCCTTCCTTAAACTGCCTAAGACGTAGGATAATTAAGGCCACATTTTTCCCCCACCCCCTTCAAAAAAAAAAAAAAATCCTAAAAGGAAAAGTTAACTCTCAAACCAGGGAATCCGGGAGCCCCTAGCGTTCAGAAACACCAAGTTGTCACAAAAAGAAAACTATATAAATAAAAAGAAACATTTTCTTGCTGCTCTTGGGTCGGCCAAAAGTTGAGGCTGTTATAGCTTGCATGCAATTCTCCTCCCTTACAGATTTGGGGCTTTCAGGTATTTATTTTGGGTTGAATCTTATTAATCGTGAAAATACTCAAGGAAAAACGCCCAGCACTGGATACTGAGCTAGATTCTGAAGATAGGAGCTTGAGACACGACTTTGGAGCCAGATCCTGTAGATTCGCATCGTGGATGTGGCCCTGTGCCTTAGTTTCCCCATATGTAAGTGACTATGTTAACTGTTTCTCCCAAATACAGTTACTGTGGAGATTGAATTAGTTGATCCATGTAAGCACCTAGAACAGTGCCCGGTACAAAGAAATGCTGTGTAAGGGATAGCCATGACCTTTATTCCAGTTTCTGGGGAGGAAGGCGTCCCAAGCCATCAAGTCACTCTGCTAGTTCAGCTGGCCTCAAGCCTGACTGTACCACCATTGGGGAGTGGGGCAAGAGTCCAGCCAGGACAGCAGGGGTGCTCTCTGGAGGTATCATCTTTAACTTGAGTTCTGGGGCAATCTAATGCTTTGCTTTAGAGGCTGTAATATTATTTTACATTATTTTATATGAGTTCATCTTTCTTCCTGATAAAATACTATATCAACATTTCCAGGGCAAGGGTCTTCCCCTATATTTTCTATAGTGCCTGGCAGAGAACTGAGCACACAGTGGACAATCAATGGACATTTCTTTCAGGTGTCTTTTTGTGTGTGTGCTCAGAAATAGAAATAGTTGTAGCTTGTTGATACATTTACACTGACTTGTTATGGGGTTCAGTGACGCCTAGATCCAGCCACCATCAACGACTTGGCCTTTCCAGAACAGTCTTTTGACGCCGCTCTCTTGCCCTCCTATTCCTTGCTTATGAGGCATATCTATCCTTTCCCGGGCTAGCAAAAACGCTTCTGTTGCTCTAAAGTCTTCTGAAATGTCATCTTCTCTCTGAGCCTTTTCTCGACTCTTGGCCAGAATTAACTTCACTTTCAACCCTTGTTTAGAACACTCTTGTGACACGTACGACTATGTGATCTGGCGTTATAGTTAGCAAAATCAGTTACACAGGATCTGTGCCGTCCCCAGCCCTGGGTTTGGTATCTGCTGAATTAAGGTGAAGGCCACCCTGGACAACAAATAGGGCTGGCAAAGCAAGGTAAAATCGCTGTCTTCTGGGATCTCCGGGACAGTTTTGGAGCTGGGGCATCCAGATGCCCGTCACACACAGAGCTCTTGATTCAAATAGCAGCAATTAAAAGCCAGGATAAGGAAGAGAACAGATTCCTTCCGTAGCTTTTCAGTGAGAAACACCTCTTGAAATGTTAAAATGGCAGAAACAACCCAATGTGATTATTGACATTCTGAAAGGAATTCTAGAGTCTTTCCCTTGCCCACCCAACCCTCTTTGTAATGATAATCACCCATGAAGTTCTAAGTCATCAACCCCTGTCTTTGGAATTTCCATGTACAAGTAAGTGCAAGTCTTGTTGAAACCACAGACCCCTCTTGTCTTCCCTCCTCCTTGGGTACCTGTGCCACTCAGATAGCTCCTTATAGCCTACTCTGTTCTATCATTAAAATCTTAGAGTTTCCTCCTTTTCCATTTCGTTATCTGCAAAATGACTTTTATTAATTTCAGAATAAACATATTTAAGAAAAACATTTTAAAAGCCAGGCTTTTACTGTAGCTAAATGGTATTACAACTCCTCAATCTTGTCTGTTCCTAAAGTAATTGGGTAAGATTGTTAACTTTAGCTGGCACTAGACTGAATACTAAACCTAACATTCAAGTTCTCCAGATTGAACTCTGCCACTTATTAAGAAGACTAAAAATCTGTTGTTCCAAGAGCAGATAAGAGGAAAAATGAATGGATGTTTAAATAAGTTTTCTATTTCCATTTAAAGGGCACCGTGGGCCATCTTTTGTTCCTAACCAAAAGATCGTAACATTGATTGAAGCATGTAGTTGTATGCAAACAAGGATTATATTTGAATTATTCTTCAAGGGAACAGAATAGTATAGATACTCATTAAAACTGACCTGAGGGGCGCCTGGGTTGCTCAGTCGGTTGAGCGTCCGACTTCAGCTCAGGTCATGATCTCGGGGTCTGTGAGTTCGAGCCCCACATCCGGCTCTGTGCTGACAGCTCAGAGCCTGGAGCCTGCTTCACATTCTGTGTCTCCCTCTCTCTCTGCCCCTCCCCCACTCATGCTCTGTCTCTCTGTCTCAAAAATAAATAAACATTAAAAAAAGTAAAAAAAAAAACTGACTTGAGCAAGTCACAAGGACAGTGCCAATATCATTCTTTAGATAACAGGAAATCAAACCACCTAACCAAATACATAAATTTGAAGGCGTCTTTGCTTTAAACTCTAAAATTGAGAAATCTAACTAGCAAGTTAACCGCAATGGAACAGACTTCATACTTTAGACTGGTGTCATTTTGAAGTAATTAAGTCATTAAAATTCCTGGTAAACATAGCTTACCAAAATTCACGCCTGAAACGGCATCCAGGTCACTGAACTAGTCTGTATAAAAACTATACCATGGGCAGGGATAAATGCCTTTTTTAAGATTAACTTATTATGTGTGACAACCACAGCCCATCATATTCTGAAATAACTGATACCTCCCAAGAGATTTAAATAGCTTTCATTTCTAAGATCTCCTGTTACCTCATAGTTTTATTTCTCTTTCTCTTTAACCCCTAACATTTAATAATTAATCATTTTTTATTTTTTGAAAAGGCATGAATTAGTTCTGGAAATATTTAGAGGACAGGTAACTGAGTGCCTTTACATGAGAGTGTATAGTCCAAAGGTCAAAGCAAGCCATTGAAATTCACTTAAGAAGGCATAAGTTTTGGTTGTGAAGTACCCATTTATCTTGTTTCTTTAAAACTGGTGCATTCCTCCTCTGGTTTATACTAAACAAAAATTGCTAGATTGCTTTTTTGTAAGTGCTGGATTTGCTCTCTTGAGTGTTGCTACAGGAGTGAGTAGAGGCCGCCAACTTACTGGGCCTGGGAAAAAGCAGGAAGGAGGCGCCCAGGAGGCTCAGGCAGTTAAAAGGCCAACTCTTGACTTTTCGGTGCAGGTCATGACCTCACGGGTATGTGGGATCTAGCCCTGCCTGGGCTCTGCGCTGACAACGGGCCTGCCTGGGATTCTCTGTCTTCTCTCTCTCTCTTTTCTTTTCCTCTGGGTCTCAAAATAAGTAAATAAAGTTAAAAAGAAAGAGCAGGAAGGAACCGGGGATACAAGGTCTGAACGTCTTGGATCTGCTGTTTGACCTGATGCAAACTGAGCCGCTTCTCAGAATCTCAGTTTTCTCAACTTTCGATTTCGATTTCAATTTAATTTTAGTTTTTCTCTATAACATTAAGAATGAAAGAATACATTTTGAAAATCCTCGATACAAAATAAGCAGTTGACAAATGTTTAGTTGAATGGTAGTATTTTAGCCAAACACTTTATTTCTACAATACACCTAATTTAAACACACGTTCAAAAAGCGTTTATCAACTACTAACTCTGAATATACCATTTAATTTAATTTAGCACTCCCCAAATGCAATGACACCTTAGGCTTCTTTATTCCTATCTTTTTTTTTTTTAATGTGCAATCTCCTGAGATTTTTTTCTCCCCTTCCCCGCCCCGAGGGGGTGCACAGTTCCTAGAGCTGCCGCATTACCAGGTTGTGTGTGGAAGAGATTGAGCAAACTCCAAAAATCCATTTGCTAGATTGTCTTCAGATAAAGGACGTATCAGATATTAACCTGAGAAGGTTGATCTTCAACTCAAAGGCCAAGAAGCCATGCACAATTTCCTGGGATTTCTGAAGCAAATCAAACATGCTTATTTTTAAAAGCCTGTTTCGTTACATAGTGTTTTCTTGAGGATTGTTTGTGAAACTCAAGAAAAGCCATTTGCTTAAACTAGTAATCTTGTACAAGTGAGAGTACTTACATTTATGTACTTTCACATCTATTATCTTAGTTTATCCTTACAGGTCACTGAAGTAGGTGGGGTTGCTTTCATCAGCCCATTTTATAGATGAGAAAACTGAGGCAAGCCCATTTAACTGGCTAGAACTGGTTTTCCCCGTAGGTAAAATGGAAACGATTCTAACATTAGCTCATGCGGTATAAAATAGAGCCATTTACAGTGTATAAAGGTATTTACTTTCACTGATCTCATTTCAAGTAGGTAAGGCCGAGATTATTATCTTTGGTTTAGAAATAGAGATACTGAATTTTGGAAAGATAGAACTTTGTTTAAAGCTGGAGATAAGGAGATTCCTGAAGCACCACTTCAATCTCAGGTCTTTTCATCTCTAAACCAGGATTCTTTTTACACCGCATGGTCTCACCTTTAAAGGTGCTCAGAAATTTCTGCTTCTCTGCAGTGGTTTCACAGAGTAATTTAGAAGGACTGCCGAATCAGCCACTTGTCTTTATTTAGAAAGCAGAGACGATTTGCTTCTGTTTTGTCTTTTCTTACAGATTTGGAAAAGAACAACATTGTTGCACCTTGTATAGCAGAAACGGAAGGCTTGGCTTCATTATTTGTCAAGCAGTTATTTGTTACAAAAATGGAGCTTTAGGAACACACAAAACAGTAGTGTTCCTGTAAAGCAGCCTGGATTAGGTCAGTACTTTTTTATCTTTTACCAGCAGTAATCTTTTCTTTAGCTAGAAATTAGGACAGTTAAGAGCTAACCTTATAGTAATTCAAATACTTAATGTTGTTATTGGAAATACCAAAATCTAGAACGGATGGAGGAACTTGGACATAAAGATGCTGCGGATTTCTCTCTAGAATGGGGAAACTAGTGTGGCCGATCGCTCAAAAGGAGACTGATGCTGCCACCTTGTGTCACTGGTGCAAAATGCTACGATTCCCAAAGAGTGAAATTGTCATCCCTGGGGACTGGAGGATGGCTGGAACTGGAATTCAGAACTTTTCTATCACGTATGAAACACCCATAGGCCAACAGTCATTGGGATTTTCCTGACCCAAGTGTTTATCATTCCTGCAACAGATGTGATTACCGAGTGTCTACAATGTACCAAACAGTCTTCTAGGAGCTAGGGGTACGGCAATGAGCAAAGCAGACAAAAATTCTTGTCCTCATTGAGATTTGTAGGTCTCTGATTATTTTGCATGTATGCACTCATTTAATATTCGAAACAACCCCATGAGGAAGGTTTTCCCATTTTACGGATGCGGTTACTGGGGCACAGAAAGATTAAGCAACTGGTCTAAGATTACACAGCCACTAGGTGATAGAGCAGGGATTTGAATGCAGGCAGTCTGATACAGCAGCCACCAGGACTTTGATCATGAGGCTATACTGCATATATAGCATATATATTTATACATAAAATACTGCATAAACTTTGTCCTCTGTCTAAGGTACATAAAGATTAGTAGTTGCACAAGATATACTGTAGCTTGTGTGTCTGGGAAGAAGAGGTAGAAGGTTGTGTGTGTGTACGTATATACATGTATGTGTGATATTCACTGAAATCTTGTATGTACGTAATCTGGAATTCATATGCACTGTATACATATGTGTGTAGATAGTCACTGTATGTATATATATATATATGGGTATTTATCCACTCATTTAGTCATGAAATTTTCATGAGCACATATTCTCTACTAGAATTCATGCAAGGTGCTAGAGATAATCAAATTAAACCTTATGGTCCCTTTCTTCGAATGACTCATCTTTAGTAGGAGAAAACATAAATAATACCTGCAATAGAATCACGGCACTTATCACATTTTATTTTAGAGACTTAGTTGTTGTCTTCAAAAGACAATACTCCCCTTCAGACAAAAGCCAAACCTTTCTGTCTAGCATGGGGCATAAAAAGCCTTTAAAAAGTAGTTGCTGAATGAATGATGAGCTGATGGTTCTAAGCTTCCCTTTCGGCCGTCAGGAAATGTTTCACAGAGCTGGTAAGTCACAGCTGCCTAAAAGAGCTGGGAAAGTTGTATGATCACTTGAGTGCATAGACACAAAAGTGTAAAACCTCTACTTCACACCATACACAAAACTTAACCCTAGACGGATCATTGACATAAACATTGAGTGATAAAATACACCTTGTTAGGATAAAACAAAGGAGAACATATTCGAGAACTTGTGATAGGCCAAGGTTTCTTATATAGGAATAAAAAGCATTAATAACAAACGAAGAGATATAAATTGGAACTCATGAAAATTAAGAACTTATGTGTATAAAATACATTTGGGTCAACAAACTAGGGCCAATGTGCTAAATTCCTCCTGCTATATGTCTTTATATAGCCTGTGAGCTCAAAATGGTTTTTACATTGTCACATGGTTGAAAAAAGTCAGAGGAAGAATAATATGTAATGATATGTGACATGTACATGAAATTCAAAATTTCAGTGTCCATAAATAAAGTTTTATTGGAATGCAGCCATGCTTTTTCATTGAATGTGTATGGCTGTCTACAGCTGCTTTTTCTCTATAATGGCAGAGTTGAGTAGTAGCAACAGAAATCAGATGGCTTACAAAGTCTAACATAATTATCATCTGGCCCTTTATAGAGAAAGTTTACTGACGGCTCAAATACAAAGTGAGAAAATGAAAAGCAACTAGGGCAGATCAGGAAAAGACATATATTTACAAAGAGGACTCATATCCAGATTATATAAAGAACTACAAATCAACTGGAAAAATACACATGACCTGATTTTTTCAGGGGAGGGCAGAAAAAAACCTTCAATAAGTACTTTGCGAGAGGATATACAAGTGGCCAATAAGCAGAGGACAAAGTGCTCGACATCATTAGTCATTAGGGAAATGCAAATTAAGACCCTATTCAATCCCACTATATACCTACCAGAATAACCACAATGGAAAATCCTGACCTATCAAGTGTTGGTGAGAATGTGGGCAACTGGAGTGAAAATTGGTATAGCTACTTTGGAAACGTCTTTGGCAATATCTCTTCACACTAACCACATGTCAATCCTACAGCCCAGCAATTCCACTCCTAGGGATGTGCCCAACAAAGATAGGGCGTATGTCCACCAAAAGACTTGTGCGAGACGACTCAAAGCAGCTTTATTCATGATAGCTCACAAATGGAAGCAACACAAGCACCCATCAAAAACAGAATGACTGGATAACATACAGTGGTATCTATGCAGTGGTGAAAGAATGGACTGTATCTACACAGAGGAGAATGGATGAATCTCTCAAACATAGTGTCTAAACAAAGTAATTGACACAAGAATGCAGACTACGTTGCTTTATAAAAAGTGTGAAAACGGGTAACTAGTCTATGGTTAGAGTCTATGGATAGAACTCAGAAGAGTGGTCATTTTGCGGGGAGGGGTTATTAACTGGGCACAGGTAGATGAAAGCTTCCTGGGTGCCTGATTTGGAGGGTACTTACATGGGTATGGGTCATATGTAAAATTAATAGCGTGAAATCAATATGTGGGCATAAAAGTTTTATGCTTCATCGCTTGTATGTTATACCACAATAGAGACTTAAACTATAAAAACATAGCCAAAGTAGAAGTGAAATATGAATAAAGAATAAAGCTCTGTATGGTATGAATGGGAAAAGGGAGACATGGAAAAATTTCTTCACTTTCCAGATTGTTATCATTTGATTAAATGTATCTATTGTGATGTTTGGCCAACAGGGAATTAATAATTCTTCTGAAAATTTAACCTATCTAGTCATCCCAACTCCAAAACAGATACCAGCCCCACCTTGCCCCTGGTCCACATTAACGCCATGGCCATATGAACACCTCTTTCTCAGGTAATTCTTAGTCCTCCACCTTGCCTAGTTCTGCATAGGCACTGTCTTCCTGAAAAAACACGTCTACAAGACAACCTTTCAACCTGAAGAAAAAAAGATGGAGAATGTGAGGAAGTCATATGAGGGCACAGAAGAACTAAGACAACTTCACTGAGTAGAGTGGACTGAATGGTCACCTCTCCAAAGATGTTTGTGTCCTAATTGTCAGAACCTGTGACTGTGATCTTATTTGGAAAAAGGGTCTTTGTAGATGTAGTAAGATCTTGAGATCATCCTGGATTATGAAGGTGGGACCAAAATCCAATGACAAGTGTCCTTTTTAGACACAGAAGAGAAGACATGGGCACATACAGGAGAAGACCCCATGATGGTAGAGAAAGAGGTGACAGTGAAGCAGCCAGAAAACTCTAGGGCGGCCACAGAAGCTGGAAGAGGCAAAGGACTGGGTTCTCTCCAAAAGTCC
Source organism: Paguma larvata (assembly GCA_030068075.1). Lineage (NCBI taxonomy): Eukaryota > Metazoa > Chordata > Mammalia > Carnivora > Viverridae > Paguma > Paguma larvata. The sequence continues at coordinate 44,157,717 of CM057833.1, forward strand.
CCACAGTTCTGCTGGGTTTTGGCTTTCTGCCCCAGAACTGTGAGAGAACACATTTTTGTTGTTTTAAAACCCCCAGTTTGTAGTCATTTGTTGAAGTAGCCCTTACGAATTCATGCATGGAGTTATTGAGTACATTATCTTCTTCAATCCAACAGAAACTTTTCCCTTTTTTCTTGTAATGTTAGAGGTGGGGAAATGGGAGACAACATAGCATGGGCAGAATGATGAGGCCTTTGCACCAAACACTCTCTCTCTGTTGGAAAGTTCCCCTCCTCAGGCCTTTACTGTATTTGCCACATCTACATCTCTCCTGATGCCCCTGCTTGCTTTGTCTCCAGAGAATTTATATATTTACTTGTTTCTTTCCCGTCTTCCTTTACCAGATGTCAAACTCCATCAGGGTAAGGATTTTTGTCTTGATTCCCCTTTGGTTTCCTTAGTGCCCAGCACTTGGCAAATATTTGTTGCCTAACTCAGTAAATAATGATGAATGAAAACCTAGCTGGGATGGCACACACAAAGGCCTCAGAGAGAGTTAATGATAATTTTAGATATTGTCAAGTCACTTGAAGAGCCTGCTTCACCGTTATTCATTAGAGAAAAGACATAGATGTGGGGCTCCATCTCTTAGCAGCCAGTGTTCCAAACCAACTCCACTTTTCCATAATTACAGCATCTGCTTCACTAAGCTGGATTCCATATTTGCTGAGTGCGTTCTGTCTCCCCAACCTGGATTGTGCCTCCTCGTTCAGAGATTCGTTTCTCCATTTTCCCCTCTTTGGTCACTGTTGACTCGCCTTTATTTCCCACCCTAAATAGTTGGGCAGGGAAGTAGGTTTCCCATATTGAATGTCTCAGGTTAATACTGAGTGTCCAGGATAAGAGTAAAAAGTTCTATAAGACAAAACTCAGGTGGGAAAATAAGGAAGGAAACTTAGTAACATTCTTGGAACATCTACTACACACTGGTTCCCTTCATTTGTATGATCTCATCTAATCATGTTAGCCCTGTGAGTTAAGAGTAATAGCTACCACTTACATCATGCTCGTACATACGCCAAGCCCAAAGCATTGTGTGTGGATTACCGAATGCATACAGTGTTTGCCCATCCTATGGGATAGGTGCTTTTCTTATCCCTATTTGGGGGTGAAGAAAATGGGGTTCAAAGAGGTTAAGTAACTTGTCCAAGGTTATACAACTGTGGTCATGGATCCTAATCAGACAGTTGAGGCTCAAAATCTGTGTTCTTAACCAAAAAGCTGTGATAATCCAGCGGGTTATTATTTGGCCGTTAAAGGTTATTGTTATCTTCACTACCAGGTGAAGGAACCAGGGGGGAAAAAAAGAACTTTTCTCAGTGTCACATAGCTTGCAAATGGCGGAACCAACATTTGAACCCAATCTAAACTATGTATCAGGCTACCTATGTACGTCTACCTGGCTGTTCTCAAATGCATCTCAAATGTAGCACACCCCAAACTACATGACCCCAAACCACTCTTCCCCTGGGGCCTCTGCCTAATGGAATGGAATCCTCCTCTACCCCTAGCCTTCATGCCCTACGTCAATCAGTCACCAACTTTCGTTTTTTCTCCCTCCAAAGTAGATCCTAACATCCATCTCTTGTCTCTGCCTCTACTTCAACAATCCTCTCTTCTGCATCTACTGCAATAACCTTTTAATTGCTCTATTTCTACACTTGCCCTGTTCTAATTCTCCCAGCCAGAATGATTTTTTTAATGGAAATTTGATTATGTCGCTTACCTGCTTGAAGCTCTTAAAAACTTCTTTTAGGCTTGCAGTAAAATTTAAAATTCTCCATAATATAGTCCTTATCAAACTCTCCGGCTTATTTCCCACCTCGCTCATACACTGGGGGTTCTGGCTTTCCCTCTGTTTCTTATAGATACTGAGTTCCTTTCCAGTCTGGGGTCTTTACATATTCTGCTCCCATTTTATTATGTTCTGTCCTTTCCTTCTGTTACTGTCGGTTGTGTTTGTTTGTTTGTTTGTTTGTTTAGAGAGAGAAAGAGATGTAACTCCCCTATCATAAAATGTACCCATTTATAGCATACAATTCAGAGGCACCTGGGTGGCTCAGTCGGTTCAGTGTCTGACTTTGGCTCAGGTCATGAACTCACAGTTCATGGGTTTCAGCCCTGTGTTGGGCTCTGCACTGATAGTGTGGAGCCTGCTTGGGATTCTCTCTCCCCCTCTGTATCTGCCCCTCCCCCACTCGCCCTTTCTCTCTTTCTCAAAATAAATAAATAAACTTAAAAACAATAAAATGTACAATTCGGTTGTTTTGGTATATTCACAGAGATGTGCAATTATGACCACAAATCAATTTTAGAACATTTTTTGTCATCCCCAAAAGAAACCTGTACCCACTAGCAGTCACTTCCTCTGTCTTCCATTCCCTCTGTCTCTATGGGTGTGCTTATTTTGTACATTTCATATAAATGGAGTCATACAATAGGCAATCTTGCGGCTGATTTCTTTCACTTAGGGTAATGTTTTCAAAGTTCATCCAAGCTGTAGCATATATTAGCACTTCATTTTTTTTTCTTACCAAGGATTTTGCATTCTAGACTCTACCACATTGTTGTTGATGTATCTGTTTGGTGAGATTTGGATTGCTTCCACTTCTTGGTTACTAGGAATGATGCTGCTATAAACATTTGTGCCATTGAAAGGACTTTAGCCTTTAGAAGAAGTGAAATGAAAGTCTATTTTAGAACTAGGGTCAGATGAGTGGCAACCCGACTTAGGTTCTAAAAGAATCATCCTGGCTGCTTTGAGAACAGACTGGTGTGGACGAAGGTAGAAGCAGAGTCTGGTTTGCAGACCATTGCGGTAACCCAGGAGAGCGATGGTGTGGATTGATTTAAGGTGGTAGTGGTAGAGAGCATGGTGAGAGACATCAGATTCTTGAGATATTCTGAAGGAAGAACCGGTTGGATTTGTTGACAAAATGGTATGTGGTAGGGGGAAAAGAGAGACAACAGTAACGACTCTAAGGTTTATAGCCTCACTAACTAGAAGGATAAAGTTGCCATCAATAGAGAGAAGGAAGACTGAGAGAAGCATACCTGGGGAGGGAAGAGCAGGAGCTCAGTTTGGGACATGTAAAATTTGAAATATCGATGAGTGATTCGGGATGTTAGGTAGACAGATAAACACATACTACAATTTTATTTATTCTTATTGTATCACATAGTATAGTACTAATTTAATTTTTTTATTTTTCTAATGTTTATTTATTTTTGAGAGAGAGACAGACAGACAGACAGAGCATGAGCAGGGGAGGGGCAGAGAGAGACACACAGAATCTGAAGCAGGTTCCAGGCTCTGAGCTGTCAGCACAGAGCCCGATGTGGGGCTTGAACCCGCGAACTGTGAGATCATGACCTGAGCTGAAGCTGGACGCTTAGCCAACTGAGCCACTCAGGCGCCCCTAATTGATTCAGTAAATAATCAGTGAATGCCTGTTATGTGTAAGGCACCACCGTGGATAGCAATGCAGATAATCTGACTCTGTTTACATCTCAGATGGTAGTCTACATACTAGTCATCAGCGAAAGCAGTGCGGAGTCTGAAGACACGAATATTAGTTCTGTCTCTATTCCAATTGGTTACCTGATCTTGGGTAAGTATCTTCACTTATCTGTGGCTCCATTTCTTCAAATTTAAAGTGGGGGGTTGTGCAAGATGATAGTCAAGATGCCCACACCTGGCCCTAAAAATTCTTCAGTTTGCTTATCTGATTTCAAACCTATTCTTCCTCAGGCAATATCATTTCCTTGGAACTTTACTGGCAAAGACAGCTATTTTTCCTTCTCTCGGCAATTCACTGGACAAAGAAAAAGTTGTTTTATAGACAGATAGTCCTGAGCTACAATGGTTCAACTTATGATTTTTCAACTTCACGATGGTGTGAAAGTGATATGCATTCACTGAAAACCAAGCTTCAGATTTTGAATTTTGATCTTTCCTTGGGCTAGCTGCACATGGTATGAAGTTCTCTCGTGCTGCTGGGCAGGAAGAGTGAGCCACATCTTCTAATCAGCCCCATGATCACAAGGATGAATATTCAATACGCTTACAACCATTTTGTACCCATACAACTATGTCATTTTTCTTTTCTGTACAGTATTCAATAAATTACATGATATTCAATACTTTATTATAAACACTTTATAAAATACACTTTATGTTGGATGATTACGTTCAACTGTAGGCTACTATCAGAGTGTGAGCACGTTTAAGATAGGCTAGGCTAAGCTATGATGTTCCATAGGCCAGGTGTATTAAATGCATTTTTGACTTGTGATATTTTCATTTTACAATGAGTTATCAGGGTGTAACCGCATCCTAAATTGTGGGAGACCTGTATCTGTGACCGCTGTGGGAGACCTGTATCATGGCCGCTTCCATACTTTTATTTCTCTTCCATAAACGTAATGATCTCTTTCCTTTAAAAACTAAATGAATCTTGGGACACCTGGGTGGCTTAGTCAGTTGAGTATCAGACCTTTGATTTTGGCTCAGGTTTTGATCTCACAGTGGTGAGATCGCGTCCCATCAGGCTCCACACTGTGGAGTCTGCTTGGGATTCTCTCTCTCCCTCTCTCTCTCTCTGGCCCTCCCCATTCATGCATGCTCTCTCTATATATAAATAAATAAACTTTAAAAAAAGGTAAATAAAAACACAAATGAATCTTTTAAACTTATCATAAGATTAATATGTATTTAATGTAGACAAAAATGAAAATTATGCTACCTCTACTAATTTCTCATAACCCTAAACTCACATGTCTGCTATGGCATCTGTAACATTTTGCCTTTTATTACAGTTATATGTGTGCCTAGAAATGATATGTTTCATGAGGTAAGTTACTGTGTCCTACCCATTTTTACAGCTCCCATAGTGTTTGGTTCAGCACCTTGTCAATAACACCCCCAAAATGTATACTGAATTAATGAGCAAGCCAAAAGGCCATGTATAATAAATTTTTAAAAATCTAATATACAATAAAATAAAGCTTCCCTTCCGACGTCTATGGGTGTTTTTTCCATTCTTTTAGCTTTTATGTAATATTGTGATACCCCCATTGATTTTATACACACCTATGAGGTCACTGAATTCTCTCTGGCACAGGCAAGGCATTTTTGATTATTTTTTAAAGTTGATAGTGGAAATTTTTTAGCATTTAGAATCAGCACTTTGAATCCCAAGTTTGTCACTAAAAGGCTGTGTGACTTTTGGTCAAGTTGCTAAGTCTCCCTAAACCTCAGTTCTAAATTTGATATAATGAGAATTGTAGATATTATACCCTGGGTTGGTATGGGAATACAATGGGAAAGTGAATGTGGAAATTCTTTGTAGACTGAAATGAGTCTATTAAAAAATCATCTTTGGGGTGCTTGGGGGGCTCAGTCAGTTAAGCATCCAACTCTTGATTTTAGCTCAGGTCATGATCTCAGAGTTTGTGAGATCAAGCCCCATCTCAGGCTCCCCACTAAGAGCACGGAGCCTGCTTGGGATTCTCTCTCCCTCTCTCTCTGCCCCTCCTCTCCCTCAAAGTAAATAAATAAATATTTTTATAAAACATTCTGAGCAGATATACTATTATTACATTATTTTTACTGTTAAAATGATTGAAATTCTTCAATGGAAGACTTTACCAGACTCCTAGTTCAGTTTGATGGTAAGATTTGATTGGGACTTGACTTGAGAGTCATGCTCTGTAATTTCCAAAGGAGACAGAGAAATATTCCCATAAATAATATATGTAATCTTAGGGCCATTACATGTGGTTACACAATTTTAGGATTTCCATTCACACGGGTCTCCATGAAGCCCCCTGGCCCAGTGTAGCCAGGTGGTCGTGGTCCACTATGCAGTTAGCGAAAAGAATGGAGAGCCTGAGTCTGGAACACCTAATACAGTCTGTGAGTGTTTTAGGGGACATCTTTATAATGAATTCTTAAACTGTATACATCACTCTTTATCATTAGTAATAGTAAAAACATGAAGAAACTGTTGAGACAAATATGAAAAGACATTATGTGGGAAAGATTTAGCTAACCAGAGAAAGAGAGAAAGAGAGAGGTATGAGTATAGATAGAGATACATCCTTCCTTGGCCTAAGTGGGTCCCATCCTTTTATTAGTATGAGTCTGGATATCATTCTTCAATAAGAAGCGCTTCAAAACAAAGGTACAGTTATACTTCATTAAAAATTATATATTCCTATGCTGTACTTTTCATCTCCGTGACTTATTTAATTTGTAACTGGAGGTTTGTACCTTTTAATCCCCTTTATCTATTTCACTCGTTTCCCCACCCACCTCCCATCTTACAACCACCAGTAGGTTCTCTGTATTTAAGTCTGTTTTTGTTGTTCTTTGTCTCTTTTTTCCTTTGTTCATTTGTCTTGTTTCTTAAATTCCAAACATGAGTGAAATCTTATGGTATTTGTCTTTCTTCACTTAGTATTTGACTTACTTCACTTAGCATGATACCCTCTAGGTCTATCCATGTGGTTCCAAGTGGCCCGATCTCGTTAAGACTTCAATAACGTTTTGTGTCAGATGGTGACTACACTTATTGTGCTGACCACTGGGTAATGTATAGATTTGTTGAATCATGTTTGTACCTGAAACTAACATAACACTGCATGTTATCATACTTCAATAAAAATTATACATCCAAATAAAGAAATCATAATGTCTAAAAAAATACCTGCAAATATATTACATAGGTACTTTTAAGTACACAAATACTGCATATACAACTTTTCTTATGTAACATAACTGTTATGCTTACTTAATAGTTTTCTCTCGCTGATGTAGCCACTCCTTCAAATAAACATCAATTGAACATTGACTCTAGAACATTGAACTCCTAGAAACAAAAATTGTCCTGAGGATGCTCATGGATATTCACTGTGGGTCCTAGGGCTTTGAGAAAGCAGGAAGTAAACTGTAAGTGTCATTGTGTGGAATCCAGTATGTGAGTATTTAAGTCTCAAAACTAGAAAAAAAGAAGGGAAGGAAGGAAGGAAGGAAGGAAGAAGGAAGGAAGGAAGAAGGAAGGAAGGAAGGAAGGAGAAGAGAGAGAAGAAGGAAGGAAGGAAGGAGGGAAGGAAGGGAAGGAAGGAAGGAAGGAAGGAAGGAAGGAAGGAAGGAAGGAAGGAAGGAGGAAGGAAGGAAAAAGATCATCCCTAATTTCATGGAGTAAAAATCATCTTCAGGTAGGAAAGAATTAAGACACATGAGTCAATTTGGGGCTTAAGTTGATCTTTCAACAAGAGGAATTGTTTCAAGTAGGACTTCGACTTTCTACCAAATGTGTTTCATTCCAGCTAACAGGGAAGAATGTATCAAGCTCTTTGTGAGCCAAAGACAAAGATATGAATGCTGAAAGGAGAGACCCTTTACCATTCCTTGGTATGGCCAGTGATACCAGGCAGGGAAAAAGCAGCAGTTTGGGAATGAGCCCAGCAAGTACAAAAGCAGCAGGGTACACCTGGAGTCTCAGCAGTACCATGAAGAAAACTTCAGCCAGAAGTTCATGGACACAGGTGCATACTTGGGGGCTGAATTTACTGGGAAGGGATAATAATATTAAAAGTAGTCCCATAGTAACATGAAGAAAAGGTTACATAAAGGAACTTTGTTGTCCCTCAACCTCTTACAAGAATGATAAGCCTATTTATTCTTAGTAAAATAAAAGGTCTTTTCTTTATGATATTATTTAAACTCAATTTTCCATTTTTAACCCAGTCATAATAATAATAATAATAATAATAATAATAATAATAATAATAATAAAGTCATTATTTTGTAGTTAAATCTGCACAAAGTATTTTGTCTGATGCCCTAAACTGTGGGTTGGAGTGGAGATAACCACCGCAACATAATCACACATAAAAGTTTACGTATGCCCTTGAGCATTCTTTCTAGGTCATTCTCCTAGAATAATTAGTAGTTATTCAGGTTCAAGGATTTGATATAGACACCCTCTCTTAAAATAGGAAAGGAAAACACAAGACAAAATATTAGGGCTAATGTCTGTGGAAGTTTTCTTAACCCGTAAGAGGCATGTCTTTGAATTTTTAATTCTGGAGGAAAGGCCTTGAATTACCTAAGAGATTCAGTTGATTAAATTTGATAGTGTGAGCGTGGAGGCAGATAGGTTGTACTACTTACGAGTGGGTGTGACCATGGGCAAGTGACCTCAGCTCCCTGTCCTTCAGTTTCCTGTTCTGTAAAATAAGAGAGTTAGGTCTGTTTTGCAGTGTTCTGGCACAGATTAAATAACGAATGTACACTGAAATAAAATGCTCCATTCATGGTAACTTTTATAATTCAGTGACAGAATAAGACTACTCGTTATAAACTACATTCTGTTATGGAGGATTAAGCTTCATGTTTGGTAACTAAACTGAAATGCTCAGATTTCTAAAACTTATAGACAAATGAGGAAAAGAAGTTTATTATTCTATATCAGCCAAATAGATACATCCAAAGAAAAAGAGTGAAAGACCAAAGTACAAGACTGAGTACTCATGTAAGCCAATAAAAATCTTCACCTTGAAAAGCTTGCAAGGCTGTCTAAATTCTTCCTAGGTTTGCCATCTGACCTCTAGATCATTTGATTGCATCTAAACAGGAGGAAAGGTGATAGAATCTAAACTCCTCCCCTCTGTAATGTACAAGTTGCAAAACTGGTCTGAAGCCTGGGATCGGGAGGCCATACGTACAAGGACACTGGAATTGGGCATTTGCTATGAAATTGTATCTTACAGATCCTCTGTCTTACAGAAGGATAATGAAAAGCTGAGGGCAATTAACAATAGAAAATTAACTGTGAAGGCCAGAGAGCCTCTTTGGTATCCTAGAGGCCCCTTTTCTCTTGTAGTGAGAGGCGGAAAAAGCTAAAAATCGAACTCAGAATTAAACAGAGTTCCTAGCTTCAGAGACAATTGAATATATAACCCAAGAATGTCTAGTTTGCCAATGTCAGGGTCCTGGTTGGGAAGCCCAGGAATCCGATACACAGGACAGAGATATCTGTATATTTCTTAAAGATTTTTGCTCCACAAACTTATCTAAATCCTCAGAGCCTGCAAAGCTGGCCTATACTTCCTCACTAAGAGCTAATACTATCTTCATGGAGGAAGACACTCCAGAGACCTCTCCTCCACAGTACAACTGGGTCCAAACCACCAAGTTAATAGGTATGTGGAGTGACAGCCAGGTTCATGTTTAGCCTGATAAGAGAGGGCAGGGCCTGTATTCCACAGGAGCTGTGAGAGTTAGTCAGCATTTTCCACATGGAACTTGGGGTACCTGAGCACTGGATCTTGTGAAAATTTTATCAAAGGGGCTGGAACATAAGACTGAATAAGGTAGAGTTTATTCAGTTGGGGTAACTCTCTTGAGATACTGGGTTTAGCACCACTCCAAGAAACTCAGGTAACAGTACAAACCCAATGCAAGGGGGGCTGAAGAAAGCAATGGTTTATGCCGAGCTAAGTTGAAATGCTTGAATTTCTGTAACATAAGGGAACAGAAAGAATAAAACCTCAGGCAATGGGCAAACTTGAGTAGACATATCGTATGAGGCTGAAAGACCCACCAGAGGATATTGTTCCACGGAAGTTCATAGATCATGCAATTTGCCAAGGCTATCAGGTATACATATGCCAGCGAGAGAAGCATCAGCATCACTAAGAAGTTTAGTGGTGGCTCTCGTCTGATAGCAGGGGAGGTAAGAGAACTTGGCTCCTTGATAGGAGGGGATGAAGACACACAGTAGTGCTTAACCACCAATGCTTCACGATGGTTCACGATGATTGTGATGATGGGCAAAGTTGATGTGGCTTCCAAGAGGACTTGACCCGCAGGGTTGTAGAGGTGATTAGTAGAACACAGTGTCCCTAGAGACAAAATAGAAGTGGGAAAAAAACTCTATGCTGCTCTATGTCTCTAGTCAAAACAAAGCAAGAATGGGTAAAACAGATGGCTGCAGTAAGTTGTCTTAATAAAAATTCACAATTCCTTGCTCATTTTCTGGACCTGTGCCAGATACCAAACCTGGAGTCCATTTCAGTGTATATAGGTCCAGTCAGAAGACAGAAACTACACTGTGATTTTTGAATTAATTTTTTATTTAATGTATGTTTTTTTTTTTATTTTTGAAAGAGAGAGGGAGAGACAGAACATGAGCAGGGAAGGGCAGAGAGACAGAGGGAGCACAGAATCCCAACCAGGCTCCAGGCTCTGAGCTGTCAGCATAGAGCCCAATGGAGAGCTCGAACTCACCCGCTGTGAGATCATGACCTGAGCTGAAGCCAGAAGTTAACTGATTGAGCCACCCAGGCACACCTACACTGTGATTTAAACAAGGGAAGTTCAGTGCAAAAAATGATCAAGCTATGATAGAAGAGTCACTGTAAGATATAAATAGATCTTGGGGCTGAAGGAGAGTAACCAAGGCAGGGCAAACATGTACAGGAGTTTAGACCTCACTGGAGACAGTATAGCTGCAGTCCACTGGGTGGTGAAAAATTCTCCAACATCCCAGATCAGAGATGGTTCACAGTCACTGGGAAAGCAGGAAGCAGCCATTTGGGTCACAGGCAAGCCACAACCAGGGGACATGCATAGGGTACAAGAGAAAGCTACTTCCATAAGGGAGCTAAAAGTTAATGGGCTTCAGTTTGTCTTTTTTTATTTTTTTCCTGTAAGTTCTGAAGGGCTTTCAAAAGGATCCATCCCATACCTCAGTCCTTATAGACTGCCATAATGGTCAAACACCATAGCCACTTAAGTTTCTAAGGCATTTGCTTCATCTGGCACTCCATAACAAACAACCACAGCGTGACTACTCGTGATGCCATTGCATGCAGTGAGTTACTAGCATCCTGCTTCCCATTAGCAATGTGTTCAGTTCAGCACTGCACTCAAGACCAGGAGATGACCCATCTGACTTCCAAACCCTAACTTTCTGGAGCCATTCCCAGTCTGTATCGGCCTGGGTCCAATCCAGAGACAGAAACCACACCATGATTTTAAAAGGGTAAGTACAATATTAAGAATAATCAGTCTATGATAAAAGAGTAAGTATAAGATGTAAGGGTACTCTGGGGCTGAGGGAAAATACCCAAGGAAGGACAGTCTTCTATTGAGGGAGTTCTGAAGGCTGGGGTTCAGATCTTGTTGGAGAAGGTATGGTTGCAACCCACTGAATGGCAGAGAAGTGTGCTGATTTTCCTAGGCCAGAGCTGGTTAGTTTCTGTACAAGCAGGGAGACAATCATTGTGGGGGAAGGTTGTCCACAGTGGCCGGTGCAAATAGGATTCCTGGAGAGCACGGCGTCCATATCAGGAAGGCCACACCATTGTCAGGGATACCAAACCGGGAGTCCTCTCCCTCTGGGGGAGAGGTAGAGGCCAGCAGAAGGAGGTGCTGGTGCAGGCAAGAGTCTTGGAGGGCACGGTATCTGGTGCAGGCAAGAGTCTCGGAGGGCACGGTATCTGTATTAAGAGGGCCATGGGAAGATTATCAGGCTAGGCTGGGCTGTGTATTCTGAGAGCAAGGCTGGATCAGCACCACTGACCACATCACTGACTGACAGCACAGCAGCCAGAATGAGTGGAAGGAGGTCCTTCTTCCTGTATATCCCTCTAGCATTCACCACTGAGAAAGCTTAGCATTTTCCTCACTAGAAAGGATAAATCCTTAAAAGCATTTCATTCATTATCATAGAGTAAGTATTGACGGGTAAATTTGGAGCTGAGAGGTAATAAATTGATAACTAGGACACCACTGAATAAAGAAGTAGTTTGTCTCCAGGAAGAAGGACCCTGAAATACCATAGCAAATATATACTCAAATTCTCCTTGTTCTTTCCCAAAGGGTGAATGGCTATTTGCTTGGTTTACTGCACACTGGGAAAAGAGAAATACCAATACATTTTAAAAAGTATTGGAACAGGGTCTGCTATTTGATATTGATACTTTGATGGTTAATTTTATGTGTCAACTTGGCTAGGCTACGATACCCAGATGTTTGTTATAATTCCAGACTAGATGTTGTGGTGAAGATATTTTTCAAGGGTGGCTAACTCTTAAAACTAATAGACTTTGAGTAAAGCAGATTACTCTCCATAATTCCAAGTGGGCCTCATCCAATCAGTTGAAGGGGTTAAGAATGAAGACTGAGGTCCTCTTTAGGAAAAAGGAATTCTGCATCCAGACTGCCTTTGGACGTGAGCTACAATATCAACTCTTCCCTGGGTCTCCCGACTGCCAGCCTTCCTTGCAGATGTGCCTGTCCCTATAATCATATGAGCCAGTTCCTTAAAATCTCTTTGTTTACACACACGCACACATACGTGCGTGCACACACACACACACACACTATTGATTTTGTCTCACTGAAAAACCTTGACTAATACAGATACCTAGAAACCAGGTGTCATTATAACCCTCTGCAGAGTGGATGCAAAAGTGAGCTAGGAATTAAGTGGATTCATGGCCACAATATGGCTTAAAATCAATGTACTATGTCTGTGCACTGACCCTGTGGTCATTTCCCCAATTCTCAATATATAATTGAGATTGAATTACTTGGCATTTGAAGTAACACTTGGCCTGTGGAGGTAAGAAATATGATAGTAAGGCCATATCCCTAATCAAGATAGAAAACAGCTATTTTATCCCAGGGAGGATGGGATGGATTAGCATCGGCTTTAAGTATCTCAAGGATGCAGTGATGATGGCCGCTACCATGTCTCCATGTGTCCAGCCAGTCTGGCCTCTGCAGAAACCAGATGCTAGATTCTGGAGAATGACGGTAGGCCACTGCAGGACCAACCGTGTGCAATCCCTGATTGCAGCTAATATGCTAAACATGGTATCTGAATTCGGGCAGATTAATCATGACCTTAGGTACATGGTATATGGCCATTAACATGAAAGATGAATTCTTTTCTATCCCAATCAAGAAAAAAAACAAGAATCAGTTCAAGTTTGTTATTGTGCTATGTAACTCTTCTGCTATCTGATATTAATACAGTCCAAAGAGATCTGAACTTTCTGGACATTCCACAAAACATCACATTCATTCATTACAGTGACAACATCATTCTGATTTGGCAGGGTGAGCAAGAATTGCCTAGCCCCTTGGAAGCCTTGATAAAGTACATGCATGTATTCCAGTAGGTAGAGCTACTGATAATTCAGGGACCTGCCATTTCAGTAAAGTTTTTAAAACCCAGCGGTCAGGCATATTCCAGAACATCTCCTCCAAAGCAAAAGACAAATTGATGCATCTTGCTTCTTTCCATAAAGTTGGAAGCACAATATCCGGTAGGAATTGTGGAAGGCAGGGTTCGGAAGGCAGCAAATTCCACATCTAGAAATACCGCCCTTATACTGGTGTCATGAAAATTTGTCAGCTTTGAGTGGGGCCTAGATTAGGGAAGGACTCTGCGGCAGATCCAGGCTGTGGTGCAAGCAGCTCTTCCACCCAGGCCATATAATTTGGCAGATCCTATGGTGCTGGAAGTATCAGTGGTGGGAACATTGTAATATAGAGTTTGTGGCAAGCTCTAGTGAAAGGATCACAATGCAGGCCCTTGGGCTTCTAGAGCAAAGACCCTGATCCACAGCGAAGAATTATACCCTTTCTGGAAAACTGCCCCTGGTATGCTGCTGGGTCCTGGTAGATTAGACCCATAACCATAGGATACTAAGTTACCAGGCATTCAGAATTGCCCATAATGACCTCGGAGCTCTGACAGACCCTCCAGGTTATAAAGTCATAGTAACAATCCATCCTAAGATAAAAAGTATTCCACCTGGGGTCAAACATAAACAAAAACAAAGGGAACAAGTATGTTGCATAATTAGGTAACCCAACCCCGCCCCTGCAAAGAACCCTGCAGAAGATACTCCTGAGGTGGAAGCAGACAGCAGTGGCCACAGAGATGTACCACTAAGCTCCCTCTTCAAGAGAGAACTTGCTGTCCAGCTACAGTGGCAAAGACTGAAGTCCACCGAGAGCTTCCATTTCAGTGCCTTCAGGATTCACTTTGGCTTAACTGAAACCTTCCTTTTTTAGGCAACCCCAAGCCAATGACTAAGCACAACAGAAATGTGTTGTAAACTGAGTGTTTGTGTCCCCCTCTCACTAATTTATATATTGAAGACCAAACCCCTTAAGGTGATGATATTATGGTCTGAATATCTGTGTCCCCACCAAATTCATATGTTAAAATACTAATGCCCAAGGTGATGAAAGTCCGGGGGGTGGGGGAGGGGAGTGTCTTTGGGCAGTGAAGGGGAGGCTCTTTGGTCATGAGGGCAGAGCTCTCACGACTGGAATTAGTGTTCTTATAAAAGAGGGCACACAGAGCTCCCTGGACTTTTCTGCCATGTGAGAAGACAGCATGAAGTCTGTGACCCAAAAGTGGACCCCCACCTGACCTGACCATGCTGGCATCCTTATCTCAAGCTTCCAGTCTTCAGAACTGTGAGAAAAATGAAATTTCTGTTGTTTATAAACTATGCAGGGGCGCCTGGGTGGCTCAGTCGGTTGGGCGTCCGACTTCAGCTCAGGTCATGATCTCACGGTCTGTGAGTTCGAGCCCCGCGTCGGGCCCTGTGCTGACGGCTCAAAGCTGGAGCCTACTTCAGATTCTGTGTCTCCCTCTCTCTCTCTGACCTTCCCCCGCTCATGCTTTGTCTCTCCTGTTCTCAAAAATAAATAAAAACATTAAAAAAAAACCAAAAACTATGCAGTCTGTGGTATTTTGTTAGAGAAGCCTGAAGAGCCTAAGACAGGTAGTATATGGAGATGGGGATTTTGACGTCAATTAGGGTGAGATCGGGTCATGACCATGGGTCCCTGGTAGTGTGATTAGTGGCCTTAGAGAAGAGGAAGAGTGAGAGCTCTCTTTTTCTCCTCATGAACATGGAGGAAAGGCCACATGAGGATACAGAGAGAAGGCAGCCATCTGCAAGTCAGGAAGGAGTTCTTACCAGGAACTGAACCCTATGTAACTTTGATCTCAGACTCCCCAGCCTCCAAAACTGTGAGAAAATCAATGTCTGTTTAAGCCCCCAGGTCTATGACAGTGTGTTATGGCAGCCCAAGCAGATGGAACCAGTGTATGGCCATTGAGACCCAACCAGGACTCTTAGTCTTTGCTCCAGACCTCCTCATCAGGCTGATTAAGACTTCTTCAGGTCTGCATTAGTCTTATGCCCTCCACTTATTGGTAACCATTCAAAGGATCTGTGATGTGTCATTTTTAAAATATAAACTAGCTTATATATTTGAATCCTCTCCCCCCTTTCCCAGATAAATGGTAACGTATATATGCTTTCTCCTCCTTGCTGTTTACACTTAACTGTATATTCTAAAGATAACTCCATTGTAATATATAGAGAACTTTATTCCTTTTTGTATATCTAGTTGGTACTCTATTATATGAAGGTGGTATAGCTTGTTCATCGAACCCTCATTGAGAATCCTGGCTTGTTTTCAGTGTTTCTTTGTCAGTTCCCCTTTAGGAGGGAGCCTCAGAAGTGTAACTGCTAAGTCAAAGAGCAAATACATGTATAATTTTGCTAGGTATTAACTGGCATTCACATTTTTGTTATCCATGAAACCTATTTCTACTCCTAAATCCGCCGTTTTCCTTCAAGGAGTCTCTCTCTCCTCCAGTCAAACATTTGGAAATTTCCTCCTTCCTTTATGCCCTGCTTCCATTAAGTAGACATAAAATTAAAAGAATCTTGCCTTCTAAGCGTTGGGTTCTGACTTCTTTTTTTTTATTATTTTAGAGAGAGAGAGAGAGAGAGAGAGCATGTGAGCAGGGGAGAAAGGTAAGGGGAGAATCTTTTTTTTTTTTTTATGAGAGAGAGAGAGAGAGAAAAAAGGGAGAGAGAGCAAGCAAGCAGGAGAGGGGCAGAGAGATAGAGGGAGAGAGAGAAAGAATCCCAAGCAGGCCCCGTGCTGTCAGCACAGATCCTAGTGTGGGGCTTAAAGCCATGAACTATGAGATCGTGACCTGAGCCAAAACCAAGAGAGGGACGATCAACTGACTGAGCCACCCAGGCGCCCCAGGTTCTGACCTCTAATCCCAAAAGCCAGGGCTTTAATTCAAACTCTTGTGAACTCCTTGGACAAGCTCTCTTACACATCATATCATGGGTATGTTGAAGCATGTATACCTGAAGACCGAACAGACATTGACCAGAGAAAGGGCTTTCTCGGCAGAGCAAAAGTGTATCCTAAGGTACTGTGGTAGGAAAAGCATTTCCTGAGAGCAGGAACTGAAAGAAAGCTAATAAATTAGAAGCACAAAGAGTAAAAGAAAATAAACTGGAGAGAAAGATAGAAGGCAGAACATGCAAGGTATGTAGGCTAGATTAAAAATATTTTTTTATCAATAAAAAGAAGGATCCTATTTTATTCTAAACAGGACAGGACCTGTGGGCAGAAAAAGCTGCCAGAGGGGCATTTGAAATTCTGAGACAAGAAAGTAAGTACTAGGTAGGAAATAAAGTTCAGCAGAAAGAACTGTTTGATGACATACATTTCTGAGTCATCTGCTAATGACATAATTTGGAATCACCGGTCTATAGGAGAGCATCTCAGTAGTACTGAGGAGGGGGCAGGCCTAGATAAAGTCTTGGCGTCTGGGGACACTCGCTGCTGGAAGGAGGAAGAGCAGCACACAAAGGTATAATCGAGAAATAGCAGTACATTCGCGGGGGTTAAAAGGAAGCCAGGAGAGAACGTTCGGTTGTGTTGATTGCTTGAGGCTGGGTTAAATGAAGCCATAAAAAATTCGATCATTAGACTGAGCAACAGAGCCCTTAGTAACTTTTATGAGGTCATGGTCAGCAAAGCCGTGCAAGCGGAAACCTCATTACAGTTTGCCAGGAGAGAATAGAATAGAAGTTTGTCGAGGTGGGTCGCGAGGTGTCTGGGCGACTCAGTCAGTTGAGAGTCCGACTTCAGCTCAGGTCATGATCTCGAAGTTTGTGAGTTTGAGCCCCGCATCTGGTTTGCTGCTGTCCGTGCAGAGCCCACTTCGGATCCTCTGTCTCCTTCTCTCTTGTCTACCCCTCCCCAACCCATACTCCCCCCCCTTCTCTCTCTCTCTCAAAAATAAATAAATAAATAAATAAATAATAAATAAATAAATAAATAAATAAATGAATGAATGAATAAATGAATAAATGTTAAAAAAAAAGAAGGTAAGAAAGTGGAGACAGCTTTTGCTTCCGAGAAGTTTGACTGGGAAAGCAAGTACAGAAGTGTAGAGATAGCTGGAGGCCCGGGTGCAGTAAAAGGAAATCTTTTAAAAGTGGGAAAGCATACCGAATGCAGATGGGAACAGAGCAAGAGGTTATGGCCTCAAGAAGGAGGGGGATAAGGAACTGAGGTCCCGAGAAGACCAGATCTATACTGGCGAATTGGCTGGCCATAGGAGAAGAGACACTCCACCAGACAGAACAGGAGAAGAGGAGATGAGGGCAGGCGCAGACGGGCATACTCACCTAGTGACAAGATGATCCGTGAGTGCCCATCTGATGGTGTCTGTTTTCCCAATTAAATGTGAAGAGAGGTTGTCAGATGAAGGCGATAGTGATGGGGATAGGACGTTTGAGGCTAGAGAGTCTACGAAAGAGATACCAGAGAATTTGAAAGCGAGCTTACAAGGGGAGCGTGGTATGATGGTTGCACAATGTTGACAGCTCATTTTAACTTGTCAGTTGGCATTACCGTCCTTCTGTATTTAACATCCTGACTTGTAAATGAATCCAAATTGATCTCTGCAAGGGTTTGGTCTGAATTAATCAGATGATGGTTTCAATTCTCCACTTATGTCTTAGTCTGGATCTCCCAAAGCAGAGCCTGAAGCAAAGGGTGTATGTGCTCTTATTTTACTAAGGAGTACAATCCCCAGGAAGGAGTGTGAAGGACAAAGAGAGCCAAACAAGGAAGGTGGGAAAGCGAAAGTGGGCATGGTATATACCAGTTGCTGCAAAGAGCTATTGATTGCTGGATTCAAAGACTAGGCTCTTAAGAATTTGGACGTGCTCTATGTCAGGACTGCCCACTTGGCAGGGAAGGGGGTAGGAAGGAGGAAGATTTTATCCACTGGCTGTGATCTTTGAGATCGTAGTTTCACCCCCTGCACTTCCAGGTTGCGTTACGTCTGGGTGCAGGTGGACCCCCAGTAGGGATGTGCTGGCATGCGAGAAGAGATTTGCAAAGCAGGGCTGGAGGTGACATGCTTTCACCTTTGGCCTGTGTGAACTTAGTCAGAGCTCATACAGAGCTGACCTGCCCATCTATGCCTAACAAGCTGGACTAAGAGCAAGATACGTCCAAATAAGTATCCTAGGTAACTTACAATTTGCAATATGGCTTACTGATTTAACTAAAGTCAAGTAATGCTTTAGAAATACAGACAACAGGGGCGCCTGGGTGGTTCAGTTGGTTAAGCATCTGACTTCAGCTCAGGTCGTGATCTCGTGGTTTGTGAGTTGTAGGCCTGCATCAGGCTCTGTGCTGACAGCTCAGAGCCTGGAGCCTGCTTCAGAATCTGTCTCCCCCTCTCTCTACCCATCTCCCACTCATACTCTATTTCTCTCTCTCTCTCTCAAAAATAAATAAACATTAAAAAAAAAAAAAGAAATACAGACAACAATGGAAATGAACTAGTTGTTTTTAAAGTAGTTAATAGAATTTCTCTAACCTGGGTGGAGAGCTGATCTGAGATTTTAAGATGCTTTCCATATATCAGAAGTTCAGATTTGCTTTGGGCAGACTTATGCAGGAAACAATTATAAAGTGATTCTTTTAACAGGGCAGAAGAATCTCATGGATTTTGAATGCTGACTTCCCCCGCCCCTGCTTAAACGGAACGCTTCACTGCCCTGCCATCTAGTGTCCATGTCAGAGCGACATTTGTAAGGAGTTGCTTTATCTGTTTCTCAGTGCAGCACTACCAACATTTAGTGGCAGGACCACTTCTAGTTATGAGGGACTACTCCCTGGCACTTGGGGATATTTAGGTCCCTGCCCCCCACCTGCCTCCCTCCCTTGTGAGGACTGAAAACACGTGCACGTTTTCAAACGTGCTCCAGCACCCCAACCTTTGAAAACCACTGCCGGAGGGGTTGATGGTGAGCCCCTACCTTACAGATGAGGAAACCAGGGCTTAGAGAAGCTGGATAGCAAGGTCACGCTACAGATGAGCAGAGGATTTGGTACTCCACAAATGTAAGGGCTTTCCTAACTTCCCTCCGTAGAGGGCGTGTAAGTGAGCATGAAGTTACTTAAGTCAGTGCATTCGTAATAGGACACAGTTTATAAAATATTTTCACAGAGCTGCGTTTCATAAAGCGAGTTTCACTTGTCAGACGGTCATACTAACAAAGATAGAATAAGCGATAGGTCAGAGAGAAGCCACAAAGTACAAAGGCCATGAAAAGATTATAGGAAGAAACTATAAATAAGCTAGGCAATTCAGCCTAGAAACTGGAATGAGGATTTGCTGGTGGCCTTCGAGCATATGAAAGACTTTTGCACAGAGAATGGTGTCAATATTTGGCATGCTATAAGGCCAGAGATGCTGTGAGTTAATGGTGTTTGCATCAGGATAGCGTTCGTAAAGAGCTTGAAAGCTTACCAAGGACTTTCATATATATTATCTCATCTAAATAATTTTTATAGCATTGAGTTGAGTTTGAAGTGGTAATGTTGTATGTACGTGTTATCTACATATATAAAGATGAGAGAAAACCAACATTATCTCTTTATCATTCATCTCTGATAAAAATCAGAGAAAGGACTACTGCATATAAACATATTTGATGATTTCCTTTTAATTAGATAGGAAGATGGCAGTTCATATAAGCAGGTCCGTGCCTAAGCATCAGATGTCTAGGAAATTTAGGGAACTGGTGACTATTAATGGAAGGATTATGTATGTCTTACAAGACCTGGCTAACCAAACAAACCAACAGACCATCAATCAAAGTGAAATTCAATTCAAAGAGAAAACACGTATTGATAACATATCAGATTGTCACTGAAAACAAACCCCAAATTAGAAAACGTTGGGAACCAGGATTATCAGGAATGCATGAGACACAAGGCAAAGACAAGATAAAAAAGGTGATATAAGAGAAAACTCTGGAAAAAAAGAAGAGTCCTGAGAAGAACTTCTTATGTGGAAAAAAAAATGCTGCATGCAAGCTACAACCATCTAATTCATTATTCATGAGGAATTGCTCATCCTCTTACCTATGTGTGTAACCCTAAATTACCGGAAATGACATAAGAGGTAAGAATAATTGACTGCGTGTGGTGCATGAATATGTATTTTCATAGGTACACTATCTGACCGACTTTTAAATCCAGAAATTATCTCCTGTGATTGCGCTATTATCCCTTCCTCTTTGACATTATTCATTCAATAAATAGCACACCCACTGTGTTCCAGGTACTCTTTAGGCACTGGGGATACAGTAGAGAACAGAACAAACATATTTTTGTTCTCACGTTGATTACTTTCCTGAATGTGTGCAGGAGGTGGGGACGGGAAGAACAACAGATGAACGAAATAAAGAAGGAACATTTGACATTGCAGTACGTCGAAGGTGGTAGGTGTTACGGAGATGGTAAAACAGGCAAGGAGGGTAGGGACTGTTGAGGCATCAATAAAAAAATATTATTTGTTACTCAGGATAAAATATTAAGTGAAAAGAACAGGTCTGAAACTGCGTATAAGTATATTGCCTATTTTTATGTAAAAATACATTTAATACAATATGCACAGAAAAGAGAATCAAAGGGAATATTCCTAAATATTAAAGTGATTGTCTTCTCAGTTGATGAAACGAGGAGTGATTTTTAAGTTGCTTTTTGTTATATTTTGCCATTTTGTTATTTTTCTATGTGAGCATGTATTACTTTTATAAATCAGAAGCAATACAAAGTTGTAATTATTTTTTAAATATGTTTTTCATCTCCACTAGATAGAATGATTCATACCAGCATAATAGGTTTGGGTTACATGTATGGAAGAATCATTTCTAGAGAGATAAAATAAAACCTTCTTGAAACGTCCAATAATATCTCTTATCATTATCCACTGTTCTTTCTACTAAAATGTTATCAGTTTTTAAAGATCTAGACCCTCTGCCCTGATTTCTCTCCCCTCATTCACTTACTTCTTAGACCACTCATAAGATGCTTACCATCTATTGTCTTGTATTAGTAACATCCCTTCAAGAGGGAGGGGCTAAGACTCTGGAAAACAGTATGGAGGTCCCTCAAAAAATTAGAAAATAGAACTATCCTACAACTCAGCAATTGCACTACTAAGTATTTATTCCAGGGATACAGGTGTGCTGTTTCGAAGGGGCACATGCTCCCCAATGTTTATACCGGCGGCTATCAACAATAGCTAAAGTATGGAAAGCCCAAATATCCATTGACTGATGAATGGATAAAGAAGATGTGGTATATACATACACACACACACACACACACACACACACACACACACATATATATATATATATATACATACATACACAATGGAGAATTACTCAGCCATCAAAAAGAATGAAATCTTGCCATTTGCAAGTAGAGGGTATTATGCTAACGAAATTAGTCAGAGAAAGACAAATATCATATGACTTCACTCATATGAGGAATTTAAGACACAAAAGCATGAACCTAAGGGAAGGGAAGCAAAAATAACATAACAACAAGCAGGGGGACAAAACATAAGAGACTCTTAAATACAGAAAACAACCTGAGGGTTGCTGGAGGGGTTGTGTGGCGGCGGATGGGCTAAATGGGCAAGGAGTATTAGGGAGGACACTTGTTGGGATGAGCACTGGGTGTTACACACACGGGACGAATCACTGGATTGTACTCCTGAAATCATTATAGCACTACATGCTAACTCACTGGGATGTAAATTAAAAAAAAAAAAAAAAAAAGAGGCAGTGGCTAAGAACACAGATTCCAGAGACAGGCATCTTGGAATTGAATTCCACCTTGCTACTTGTTAGTTGTGTGATTTCGGCCAAGTGGCCTAATCTTCCTGTGCTGCCACGTCCTCACAGAAAACAGGATGTAGAGGCACCTGGGTGGCTAAGTCGGTTAAGCGTCTGACTCTTGGTTTTGGTTCAGGTCATGATGTCATGGTTTGTGGATTCAAGACCTTCATGGGGCTCTGCACTGACAGCACAAAGGCTGCTTGGGATTCTCTCTCTCTCTGCCCTTGTCCTGCTCTCCCTCACTCTGTCTCTCTCTCTGAAAATAAAGTTAAAAAAACAAAAAGAAAACAGGATGTGTATAATTATCTCACAGGTTAGTATGAAGAAAGAGAGTGCATTCATGTAATAGTGCTTAGGACAATGGTTGGTATATATTAAATGACACTCATAATTATTTAGTCGTCCAGAAGATGAGGACCAAATTTGATATTTCTCTATATTAGCTCCAACTAAACACGGTCCTTAGGAAATGCATCCTATCCATCTTGTATCCCTAGGGACTAACATGTGGGCAACAGGTGAGCTTTGATGCAGGGTAGGAGAGAATAAAATGTCAGGCAGTTTTATCTGTTATGTTTGTAATCCACTCTGTCATTCTTCAAAGGTAAACAGCAGGTACCAAAGCTGAGGCTCTGAGAATTTAAACAACTTGCCCAAGATCACCCTGCTGTTAAGTGCAAATTAAATCCATGTTTATTTGACTCTATTCATTGTACTATGTGTTGGAAATAAATGTGAATAAATGGATGAGTGAATTTGAGAAGGATCTGGAATTGTCTTTTGAGCTCCTCCTGTGTTTATTTATTTACCGCCGCATTCCCAGAACTTAGCACAGCGCCTACTTCACAGAAAGAGCTCGATAAATATTTATTGTTAAATGAATGAATAAATAAATGAAGAAAAGGACAAAGGAACAAATCGAAGAATGAATAGGCAAAACGCCCTTTCCAAACATTATTTTCAGCCTTAATATCCAGCCTCCTATGTTCAGTATATGACAGATTCATGATAAATGCATCTATTCAGTACCTAGAGAAAGTGGGGGAAGTAATTCATTCCCTATTTGCTACATGTTCAAATTCAGACCAACTGGTACACAATCGCCCGTGGTTTTATTTTTATAAAATGAAGAACTAATAAGTCTCCAGCCGTGAAACCATAAGTTTCATTTATTTGGCTGTGGGTTCACGTGAAATAGGCAAAGGAATTCTAGCAAATTCATATGGTGCATCCCCAACATATTGTCTCTTTCGATTCAATGAACTTTGGGAAAACATTTTTGTTTATACTTTAGATCATTGTATTTCTCAACCCGCCCATCCCCCACCTCGAAAAAAAACAGTCTCAAGTTGGCAAAAATCTACAGAAACTCCTGGAGGGACTATTATAGATACTTCTTTTGGTTCAAACTAGTCCCTCACTTCCTCTTAATATAAGCATGGGAGAAACACCATAAGTTTAAGAAAAAATGATTTATTTATAATAACATGTCGACATGATAAAAACACATTAATATACCTGCAGGGTACAATGAAAAACTGCTATAAAATCAGCTGTAAAGATAATTTTCATTTAGATGAATAATAGCAGATACTTCTGGAATGAGCCAATACGTGTTTTTTGCGATGAAAGTTTATATCCCACTGGTGTGCTTATAAAACATTTCTCAATTTATAAAAATATGCTTTCTTGCATGATTTTAGAGTTTGTAAAAAGATTCACGCTGGAAATGGCATAATATCATTATGTTTTATATGAGTACATTCTCTCCACCCACACATACAAGTCTTCAACATTAGAATTAATTTTGGAACAGGGAGGTTGCTTTGAGATAGTCAAATAACTATAATATGCAAATACTGTAGAGCAGAATTATAAACAAGATGAGTGTTAGTCACAGATGATTTTAAAATTTTGAGAGTGACTACTAATGCACAGTATTGAACTAGAACTTTCCTACAAAGGAGAAAATACTAATGTTTGGTATTATTGTATCTATTACCATGTGTATTTGGGTGTATAGTTATACAAAACACAGTTATAATTCTACAACATGGTTTCTTTCTTTTATTTTGCTTTCTGTGGCCATTAGTGGATAGCGAAAACCGTCTGAAGCATTTCATAAGACTAAAGTTCTATTTTATTAGGGTAAAACTCTGTGTCCTCATGTAATTTTCTTTACTGAATTAGATTATTGGCAATAGATTTTATCGCGAAAATGAAGTCTTTTAAATTTTATAATATAAGGGGAATCATGACAGATACATTATTATTAATTATCAATACAAATATACAGACCCATAGACATACCTGTAGGCTATTGTATGGTAAATGTTTGCATCCTGTGCACACACTTTGGTACAAAAAGGTAGACATTTCGTTAAGAGTGATACCCAAGGCACATATCCGACAATCTATGGGTAACATTTGCTTCTTTGTTTTGAAAGTCACTTCAAATTCCCCCATTTTGTTTATATTGCTTATGGTTTTTCACACACGTATGCTGATAAGGCTGACTTTTGTATTAATTATTTTTTGCTATAATAACAGGCGACCCCAACATTTCAGTGGCTGTACTAATATAGATTTATTTCATGCTCACAGGCCTCTGAGCTTTCCTTACAGCTTTGATGCGCTCTATGTGTTTTTTCATTTCAGGACTATCCGAGAAAGGCTATTCCTTTGGCAGAGATCAGAAGCTCAAGACACAAAGCATATTAGTACCTCTTCTAGGATGGGGTGTACGTCACATCTGGTCACATCCCATTGGTCAAAGCAAGTCACATGGCCAAGCACCTGGACAATGCAGAGGGGAAGTATGTGCCCCACCCACATGGGGGAGGTGGGGCCAGAGGAAAAACTGGGAGTTAAGCACTAGTTGAAAAGTAATACAATCTGTCTTGACTACATATTAAAAAGCCAAGTCATACCCGTGAGTTGCAAAAAAGAGTTAAATACTAAAGTATCATTGCAGATTTAAGTAAGATTGTAGTATTTCTTTGGAGAACTACTTACAAAAGAATTGACTGTTTGGAGTCCAGATTGGAAGCTTAGAGAAAGCAATCTGATACATTAATTAAACCTAAGAAAGTACAGAACAAAACGTATTAATTTATTTCTGGGGCTTCCTTAGCACCTATGCTTACCTCTATCATTTTGCATATCATTATGCTTTCTGGTTGTTCATTTCTGAAGGCAGAAGCAGTATTTATTATCTGTGCAAACTCAAGGCCTAGTAAAAGCCCTGGCATCAAAAAAGCACTTAGCAAATGTCTTTTGAATGACTAAATGAATTCATGCACACAGAATGCAGAATATGTTGTTCTTACTCTTTTTCAATTCTAAAATCAGGGGAGAGGTAACATAGTTATTTTTCTCTCCCCCATTTTCTATGTGGGACTTCTCACTTTTCCGTCGCTCCATGAGGTGATTTTATTTTAAATAAAATAAGTTCAATATGCTTGGTTTTAATATACCTCAAGTATTTTCCTGCAGAGAAGCTGTGTGCACACGAACATGTGTGCCCGTGTGTGTGAGTGTGTGTTTGTGTGTGTGTGTTTGACAGAGAGAGAGAGAGAGAAAACTGTACAAACAGATTTTATACATTTACCAGATATCTTTAGGGTATTCACTATTCATTTACTCTACTACTGATAAGAATCAGTTTTTGAACCGGCTTCTTTCCACATTTATTTCTTTTATGATTTGCTTCCTGGGAAAACCTTCAGAGAATCACTTTATGTCATTATGAGCCTGTCAGGAGGTCTATTACCATACCAACACAGTTAAAAAGATTTCAAATAGGTTGCATAATGCAGTCCCTTCACAGTAAACACCAGACACCAATATACAGGAATGAGAAAGTGATGATAATTCGGAAAAAAAATGAAAATGGAAACAGTAGAATGCAAATGGTTTCTACTACCGTTCAACACATAAAATAAACTTTTCACATCCTATAAAATTACTGTTAAACTCACTTGGCTCGGTTGTATATTTTTCAGGATTTAAACTTCACACTGAAGTCATGAAGTATTTTAAAATGAAGTTCATATGAAATTGCATCTTTGCGAGTCATCCAGATATAATATAGAGATACCATCTCTGCAAGTCCCCCTGCTTCTCCAAACCATGACTTTCCAATTCTGTAGCTGATATTAGAGACACAAAATATGTGACAAGAGTAGAAAATATTATTTTTATGTCACTACACAAAAGGAAGCAGAATTTGCTCATGATTTTTTTATATATGCATACCATCTTCCTATGGGAAACTTAACTGTTCCTGACAAAACTTTTGAGGATGCGAATGGATCTGATTTCTTAGTACAAGTCACCTTGGCTTTTTTTTTTTTCATATAGGTAAGAATGTGATGACACTGTAAAGACTAAATGAATTTTCCAAAAATCACAGCTTCATGAGATATCAGATATGTAATGAATATTCAGATTTTCATTTAGAAACTCACACATATCATGGCGGAAATAGGAAAGTGATTCAAAACAGTGAGCACTTGAAATCTCAAAATCCTTGGCTTAATGCTGAGAAATATTTGGAATATAATAAGATCAAGCTGTTTTTATCTGATGCTTGACTCTATGCTAAGGATTCAATCAGATACAAATTCAGCTAAGACTTAATGACACAAAGCCATGATATAAAGCTCCCAGCAGCAAAGGAGTGAGAACATAAAATTCTTGTAGGGATTTATTTTTTAACGTACGTTTGAAAAATGTTCCTAACAGATGAGAAAAAGTAAGGAGCTATTCATAAAACCTTTGGCTTATTTCCACGAAAATGTTCCATTTATTGAACAGGAAATAAGGTGTAGAATGTACTTTTAACCAAACTAAGAATTTGTTTCTCCAATTTATAAAAGCTGTTCATTCCTTCTACTACCAATCCAAACATTTCCTCATCTGTACCTCTCAAGAGGCTTGAGTCTTTAAAAGAAGCTCAAGAATGAGTGTTTGTGGTACCCTCTTTCATGAAGAGGAGGAAAAAGCAATTCCTTTTCAATGTTGATAAATTCTGGTGGATGACAAACCTGGGGGTTACTTGGTGTGATGAGAAACTTGCCAGAGAGGTGTGTTCCCAATTTGTTCAACAATATGGCAACCTTTTTAGGGGGAAAGCTGAGAGTTTGCTGGGGTGCATCTATATTTTGTGGAATAAATTTTGCACTGATGGGGAGGAGCAGGATGTTGTCGAGACTGTCAGACTTTGGATGGAGCAGTCATAGAAAAACAAGTAAATATTAAAATGCAGAACAGACTTAACCAACGAACTGGTGAAAGAGGCAAAGGGTGGAACAACTGGTGAGAGTTAACCACAGGTGTCTTTACAACTAATGCAGAAAGTCTTTGCAGCAGGAATTCAGGGTTTAGGCTGAGTTTTGGATTCAAGAAACAGTCAATGTTAGTACTTAGAAATATGGGATTTATTAAAGACAGGTTTGATTAATTACCTCTCTAAAAAAAGTCTTCCTTGCCTTCAGGTTGTTTATTTTATATTTTTTTAATATTGATTTGTTTTCGTGTGAGAGAAAAGGTAGGGGCAGAGAGAGAGAGGGAGACAGAGAATCCTAAAGAGGCTCCGTGCTGTCAGCACAGAGCCTCAAGCTGGGCTCGAACCCAGAAACCATGAGATAATGACCTGAGCCGGACCCTTAACTGACTGAGCCACCCACATGCCAACGGGTTGTTTATTTTAAGCTGATTTAGTGTTTTCGCTCCAGGCATCATAAAAAGTACATTAGGTTTTTGAATGAGGGAGTTAAAAAAAAAAAGGGCAGGGAGAGTGTATAATCAGACTGTTTTTTACAAGCCCATGTTTCTGAGAGTATTTATGTCATAGGCAGTGAAAAGCAGTAACAAAAATCAAGTAATTTCTTTCCTATGCAACTAAAGAGAGTTTGATGGAAAAAATATGAGGTGCCATTTTAATTCATGAGTTAAAAAAGAAAAAGTCAAGACGTAATGACATTCTTAAATTGTTTCATGGCGGGGTGCCTGGGTGGCTCAGTTGGTTAAGCGTCTGCCTCTTGATTTCAGCTCAGGTCATGATCTCAAGGTTTGTGGGACCAACCCCCTCTGCACTGACAGTGTGGAGCCTTCTTGGGATTCTTTTTCTCCCTCTCTCTCTGCCCTACCCCACTCATGCTCTTTCTCTCTCAAAATAAATAAATAAACATTAAAAAAACAAATTGTTTCATGGGTGAAAGTCTTCTTGAGAAGGTGAGCTTCAGGGCATTGTTCATGAATGAACAGGGAATTGTTCATGTACACTTCTTTTGTATGTAGCATGGTAGGCACTAGAAAATTCTTGAGGCTTGAATGACATCCTGAAAGATTACCATTTAACTTACCAAAAGAATTCCTCCAATGACTCACCTTTACAGCAAACCTAATAATAGTTACCTGAAAAAATCCATATTAAAAATGATTGTACAGCAGCCAAATTATGAAAAGAGCTCAGATGTCCATCAATGATGAATAAAGATGTGGTATATATATTCAATGGAATATTACTAGGCAATCAAAAAGAATGAAATCTTGCCATTTGCAACAGCATGGATGGAACTAGAGTGTATTATGCTAAGCGAAATAAGTCAGCCAGAGAAAGACAAATGTCCTATGACTTCACTCATATGTGTGGAATTTAAGAAACAAAACAGATGAACACAGGGGAAGAGAAGGAAAAATAAGATAAAAACAGAGAGGGAGGCAAAGCATAAGGGACTTTTAAATACAGAGAACAAACTGAGGGTTGCTGGGGGGGAGGTAGGTGGGGGGGATAGGTTAAATGGGTGATGGGCATTAAGGAGGGCACTTGTTGGGATGATCACTGGGTGTTGAATATAAGTGATAAATCATTAAATTCTAATGAAACCAATACTACACTGCATGTTAACTTGAATCTAAAAAAAAAAAGTGGTCGTGAGTTTTATAAAAGAGAATTAGAATCAGATCTACCACAAAAGGAGAATGCCTCCAAATTTATTTTTATTTTTTTCTTTGTTTTTCCCAAAACAAGACTTGAAAAAGATTATAAAAGACTGGAAATATACATTTAAAAAAAATAGAGGATGATACTTACGGTGTTTTTTTTTTTTCTTCCTGAGGAAGTAATTTATGTGAGGAAAATGTTAAAGCCCCGTTTCCAAGAATATAGTTGAAGATTGCTTTGAATTTTTTTTTTTCTGGGAAAACTCATGAGAGATGCTGTGATAAGCTTCTCATTATACATCATGATTTTTAGCATTTCCCTAATCTATGTCTGTAGTCGAGAATGCCTGACATTCCACACACTTCATTACATAATCTACGTGAGCTATCAAGAGGATCAAATAATGAAAGAGTATGAGAGCAGGATCACGGTGGGGATGCCAACCACATGCTCGCTTTCTGAATTCTGGCAAGGGAACCCGAGTGTCAAATTTGCACAAAGACGTCCTCCCTACAATGCCTTCTCCTTTCTCCCAGTGATAGTAGAAGCTTCCTGGGGTACTTGGATGATCACACAAGAGGAAAAACAAAGTGGGAGGAAATAAAAACTGCCTCCAGTCTCTGAAAAAGTGGAAGGTGTTCCCTGAGAAGGGGAAAATTACCATGCAGTAGAAGGAGCAGAGAGATAGGTGCATGAGGGCTGGGCTACTCAATTATGGCTTGCAGCAATAACGGCTTAGGGCTGAGTGTGCATGATACCTTCCTCGCGATGCACAGTCCTTGTCCTGAGACATTTGTTTCGTGTTCTGCATTGTAAGGGGCTATAAACCAAAAGAACAAAATCACTTTTTCTTTTTTTTTAAATTTTTTAAAGTTTACTTCTTCATTTTGAGAGAGAGAGAGCGTGTGCATGTGTGAGTGGGGGCAGGGGCAGAGAGAGAGGAGAGAAAGAATCCCAAGCAGTCTCTGTGTACTGATAGTGCAAAGCCTGATGTGAGGCTTGAACCCAGGAACTGTGAGATCATGACCTGAGCTGAAATCAAATGACCTGAGCTGAAATCAAGAGTCAGATGCTTAACCGACTGAGCCACCCAGACAACCCAAAATCATCTTTTCGATTGTTAAAGCATTGTAGTCGCTGGGAGGAAAGAAAAATCCCACCTCCTCAATTTTGGGGATCATGAAAGCAGCAACAGTTACCAGATGGAAAAGCAAGTGCTGAGGAACATGGGAAATGGGAATCAGTAGGGGTTACTTGGGTTCCACAGAGAATACAGAGGTCAGAATGTACTAAAACCTCAGGGAAAACTCAGTTCCTGTAAACATTTCAATTTGTTTCCAAGGTTAGTATGGCCTAGAAAAAAGAAGCATATGTGTTTTAAAGGAAAACTACTAATTCATTTCAAATTTTGTTTATATAGGACAATACTAACTTCCTCTAGCTGATACAAATAAATGTTTTGGCTCTAAGCAGTAATAGATAAAATGAGCAGACTAATTTTGTACAAAAGGAAAAGTTTGAATTCCCTCTGGACTTGGTAATGGAAATAGTATTCCTTCTTTCTTTTATTCATTCATCAAACATTCAAAGAAAGCCTTCAAAGTAAAGACCCAGGGGGACAAGAGATTGTCATAACTAGTTATCAATAATAGTATAAATGCAGTAGTTTAAAATTGTTTATTTTAACAAAATAAATCATATCAGATTCAGGAGCATTACTTTTACAGCTCTCTCTCATGGGAAGGGTAGAATTATGGCACGTGCTCTAGGAATTAGTGTGCGGTGTGTGCTACTCAAGTGTAAAAAAAAGACTTGAGAATTACGGTTGTATAGGAATATAATGAGGAATAGGAGTTTTCTTGTTCCTAGGATTTTGTAGTCACTCTATACCAATTACTGTCCTAGAAGGTGCTAATTACACAAAAGAGATATAGCTACAGGTCAACAGAATGCCGAATGAAAGATGAGTTCTAGCCCAGAGTGATTAGGGACTCCTTTGTGAAGGTAGAAAGAGATGGGCATGATTATGTGATATAAGACTTTAAAAGGTAAGATAGCTCTTCAATTATTAAACAATACATTCTTAAAACATTTATTGAGAACCCAGGTGATTGGGATACAAAGATAAACAGGATAAAATCCTTGAGCTTGAACACTTCAGGGAAGGGACGTATGCACCAAAAAGAGGGAGAAGAAACAATGCTATAGAGCAAAATACAACATTATAGGACAATATGGTGCTTGAACAGAAGTGATACAGGACCTTACAGTATTAAACAGGAAGGGCACTTTAGGGCTGCCTGGGAGGGGATAGGTGAATTAAGATAATATTACGGCTGAAGTGAGATTTCATCTGTTACTCATTCACTCGACTAACGTGTGTTAAGTACATGTATCAACATATATTAAATACAATTACCATGTACTATGTACACAGCTTGCCCTCAAAGGATTAATAGTTAAACAGTGAACCAGGCATGTCAATAGATAAGTACAATGAGGGATTTAATCATATAAACACATGGTCTTATTAAAGACAGGGTGGTCAGGTGTACCTGGGAGGTTGCAGAATGGCTGCACGGAGGAGGTGAATTCTGAAACATGTGGAGGTATGTGTTAGGCAGACTGTGATTGGGAGTACCGAGGGCTAAAGGAGTTCTAGGCAACAAGAACAATGGGAGGAAAAGAACTTGTCTGCTACAGCCGCATCTGTACACGGAATGGAAAGACCTTTAGGTAAGAAAGATGAGGCAAGAAATGGGGTTGGCAAGGACCAGATTATAGAGGGCCTTGAAAGCAGACTGAAAGAGTTTGAATTTTCCTCTAGATTAGAACTTTTCAAACTGGACTTCACGAAGTCCTTGAGATCCGAGGAAGTATCTGAGGAAGGTACTGGACATGCCAAAAAAGATTTCAGGGGGCCATGAATTCCAGACTATAGAGCTTTAAACATTAATCTTTAGGCAATGTAAAGTCTTTGAACATTTTTATTTTATTATTTATTTATTTATTTATTTATTTATTTATTTATTTATTAATTTTTAATTTGAGAGAGAGAGTGCACAAGCAGGAGGGAGGGGGGGAGAGAGAGAGAGAGAGAGGGAGAGAGAGAATCCTAAGCAGGCTCCACGCTCAGCATGGAACCCAATGCAGGGCTCAATCCCACAGCCATTAGATCATGACCTGAGCTGGAATCAAGAGTTAGATGACTTAGTCCCCCAGGCCCATCTTTGAACATTTTTAAGGAAGGAAGTGATAGACTAAGAACTCCTTAAGGAATTTGCATCCATCTATAGTACCTGCCAGAAATCTAGAAGTCATCCAAAATTGCTCCATTTCTCTCCTAATTCATAAATAAGCAGTCGCTAAATCCTATTCCTTCTTCCTCGTCAATATCCCTCAAATCCACCTTTTCCTTTCTTTCCCTACTGGAAATGCCAGGGGTTCCGGGTCCTTAATCTTTTTCCCCTGGTCAAATACAAGAGCCTTCTAACCTACTGCTCCTTACTCTTCAGTCTGTTCTAATCCATAACTTTGTCATACTGCTTCTTGCACCAGTTTTGAAATTTATTAAAGTGTGTATGATTTCCATTAGAGTATAAGACCCTTGAAAGCATGTATGAGAGGTCCTGCAGGACTGTGGAATCAAGATTCCCTGATAAATGTTACAGTTATTCATTCTGTCTTACACCGCCATTTCCCCTTCTGCTTCTACTGGATCATACCAATCAACGTATAAGCATGTTGCATTTTTCCTCATAAAAAAACCCCCCCTTGTCTCCACATTCCCCACTTGCTGCTACCCCTTTCATAGCAAACCTCACAAATTTCTCTGCTCCCTTTCATAGCAGAGAATTGTGGAGAATCATCTTCTCTATACCTTCATTTCAATTTTCTCAACTCACTCCATTCTGACTTTCAGCTCCATCATTCAGCTCCAAAGTCCATTATCGAACCCAATAGCCAACTCTTCAACTCCATCTTACTTGACCTCTTGGTAGCATTAGGCATGGCTGCTAACATTGTCTTGAAAAAGTTGATAATACTTTCTTAAACTTCCTCCTACCTTAGTGGATATTCCTTCTTCATATCTTTTTTGTTTTTGTTTTTGTTTATTTTTTTGCTAACTCCTCTTCCTTTTATAGTTCTCTAAGTCTGACATACCTCGGTGCGAGAATCTCTTCCTTTTGCTCTTTATATTTATTTCCTAAGGGATCTCTAGTCCCATGGTAGATATACTGATGATTTTGAAACTTGCATTTACTGTCTGGACCTGTCCCCATATTCTTGCGGTTGACAACTTACCTGACATATCCTTTTAAATTTGGTTAAACATCTCACACTCACCATAGTCAAATCAGAATTTTGTCACTCATCCTTCCCTTCTTCCCAACTTATTTCTCATGAAGTCTTTTGCAGGTCAGTCTATGGCACCCTTGTTCATCTAGTTGTATGGGTCAAAAAAGATCTAAGTCTTTCGTTCCTTTTTGTGATTCTTCTCACACCACTCATCCAACCACCGCCAAATCCTCTTGGATAAGAATTATATCAAAATATATGCCGAATTTGGATGGGTCTCCCCATCCTCATGGCTACCACCCTAGTGGAAGCTCCTATCAACCCTCACCTGGTTACTACACAATGGCCTCTTAGTTTCTCTTCTTGTCCCTTTAAACTCTTTTCCTCACAGCCATCCAGAGAGATCCTTTAAATTTATGATGTATATCATGCCACTCTCCTGTTCCAAAATCCTCCAAAAATATGATCACACTTTTTAAAAAGTCAAGAGTTTTTACCATAGCCTAACCAATGGCTGTAAGCATTCTTTTTTTTTTAAGTTTATTTATTTTGAGAGAGAGACACAGAGAGAGAGACAGAGAGAGAGGGAGAGAGAGAACCAGTGGGGAAAGGGCAGAGAGAGGAGACAGAGGATCTGAAGCTGGCTTTGCACTGACAGCAGTCAGCCCGATATGTGATTCAGAACCCTTGAACCGTGAGATCATGACCTGAGCCAAAGTTGGATGCTTAACCAACTGAGCCACCCAGGGGCCTCTGGCTCTAAGCATTCTAACTGCAAACCTGTCTAGTCTCATTCTTGTACTCACCAGTCTGGACACATTGGTCTTCTCGCTGTATCTCCAATATGCTATTTGTACTATCTTAGGGTCTTTGCACTTAATCTTTCCTCTGCGTGGAATGCTCTTATCTCAGATATTTCAATGACTCCTTCCTTCACATAATTATCAGGTCTCTGCTCAAATGCTGCATTCTCAGAGAGACTTTCTCTGACAAACTGTATAAAATGCCTATTCAACCCTTCCCCTCCCCCACGTTTATCTGTGCATCCATTTACTCTGCTCATTTTTCTTTACTGCACTTGTCACTAATATTTACATCAGATTATGTACTTGATTGCGTGTTTATTGTCTGTCTTTTCCACTAGAATGTGACAAAGACCCTCTCCTTGACCTGACTCTTGTCAGACTCCTCTGAGCCCAATTAGGCCCCATCCTTGGGCACGTCATCAGAAGCCCAGTTTTAGAAGGATACTACTACGTTAGTTCAGCCAGAGTAATCACCCTCACTACTCAATAAAGTTCCTCATCTTTACCATCACCTTGGCCTGTTAAGTCACTTTAGCAAAGAATTACTTTTTTTTAATGATTTTTTAAAGGTAATCTGTATGCTCAGCATGGGTTTCAAATTCATGAACCCATGATCAAGAGTTATATGCCCTACCCTTTTAGTAATTTCCTACCCACTGACCCCTCCCACCTAGCTCCTTGGCTATAAATCCCTGCTTTTCATTATTGTATTTGGAATTGAGCCAAATTCTCTCTCCTACTGTAAAACCCCAATGCAATAGCCCTTATCCTGTATATATATATATATATATCCCTACACAAGTATAGCAACAGTCCTGAATAAAATATGCCTTACCTTCCTTAAAACTATATCCTGGAAGAGCCTCTGGCTCTCAGTAAGCATTCAAAATATCTTTGTTCAATAAATGAATATATTTAGAACAAGGAATGATATACTCAGAGAGGTTGGGAATCTTTCATAGATAAAGGTAATTTTATATCATTTCTAAAACATTTCAATATTTTAAGAACAAAGGGTGAAAGGTGTATTAATAAATACTTTAAAAAGTATTAACATGTTTAATTTCATAGAATCAGAACCTCAGAGTTGAGAATTCTTCAAGGGCAGCTAGTGCCAATCCCACATTCTAATTAAAAAAAAAAAAGAAACTGAATTCTTTGGTTATTTTTTAAAGGTCTTTATTCTTAGAGGGTGAATTATTTTGTCATTTACAGAACATTTGGAAATTTTGAAATTACATAACTGATCTTAATTAATCATGTCAAAGCCTTGTAGTTAATGTTAACAGGATTGAGCCAACAAGCCAAAGCATTAACACCCACTTGAGGTCATTAAAAGTGGATTATAAAAGACTTCAAATAATATATATGCTGTATTGTTTGGTCAAGGGTTGTTTTAATTCCAAAGCACAGCCATAACAAAGTTGATAATCAAGTCAAGGTGACATTCAACCTCACCAATTTAGAAGTATTTAGTATAGATAGGCACTGCATTCATGCCAGGAGGGAAATAATTGATTTAACTGATCTAAAAGTGTGTTTGAGCTTTCTTCAGGCAAGCTGTCAACACACACATGAAAGCAAGATTCTAAAAATGCTGTCGGATCCGTAATGTTTATAGAGCAAAGCAAACAACCTTTGTTATTCCAATTAATGCATCTGCTCTTGGAAGAAATTCGATCCAAAATGTTTTATTTTTCTCAGCTACACTGAAAATTACAATGTTGACTCATATTGAAGCAATTTAGAAATGTACTCAGCCACAAAATGGAAATGGATTACATTAAGTTGAATATCTGTTACTAAGGTACCTGCTAAAAATCACATCTCAGAGTTATATATTACATTTCCTTGAAAGGGTTTCAAGTACGGTCACACATACTGCATTTACTTATCCTTTTGAAGAAGGTTGGGCCCAGTGATATTATTCTCTCAACCTTACAAACCACTAATAACAAATGTCAAGAGGTAAATGTGTATAGGGAAAATAATGTACCAAGATCAGTTTGTGGATACCTTGGACCAGAGCCTACAGTACTTTATTGTAATCTTATCTTTTTCCTTTGATAGTTTCATTGTAAAAGGGAGAGGGCACTGGGAGTTGAATTTCCTAACAACTGAAAAGAACTTTCAATATAATCTGTTTCAACACTACTAGTTTCACCAATAAGATATGAAATGATCTGTTTTTCTTTTTTTTAAGTTTATTTATTTTGGGTGAGAGAGCTCACGAGCAGGGGAGGGGCGGAGAGAGAGGGAGAGAGAGAATCCCAAGCAGGCTCCGTGCTATCAGTGCAGAGCTTGACACAGGGCTCCCTCCCATGAACCATGAGATCATGACCTGAGCTGAAATCAAGAGTTGGACATTCGGGGCACCTGGGTGGCTCAGTCGGTTAAGCGGCCAACTTCGGCTCAGGTCATGATCTCACGGTCTGTGAGTTCGAGCCCCGCGTCGGGCTCTGTGCTGACAGCTCAGAGCCTGGAGCCTGCTTCAGCTTCTGTGTCTCCCTCTCTCTCTGCCCTTCCCCTGCTCATGCTCTGTCTCTATGTCTGTCAAAAATAAATAAACGTTAAAAAAAAAAAAAAAGAGTTGGACATTCAACAGACTGAGCCAGCCAGGTGCAGCTAAAGTATTTTTTTATCAGTGAAATATTCTATCTGGTTACTTGCTTTCAAATACCTTAGGAAACAAATTAAAAAGTGCAAAGATAGATTGGTAAAAGTTAACACTGATGATAATCATCAAGGGTAGGTTATTTCTACCGTCTACTTTGGTGTATGTTTGGAATTTTTCATAATCAAAATTAGATAATTATCGATCTTGTAATACATAAAACATACCATCAACACAGTTCATTAATCACTGAATGTCCCTCTTCTTATTTTATATATATTTTTAAGTTTATTTATTTAGAGAGAGAGCGCATGTGAACATGTGCAGAAAAGGGGCAGAGAGTAATGGAGAGAGAGAGAATCCCAAGCAGGATCCAAGCTGTAAGCACAGAACTCAATGCGGAGCTCAATCTCACGAACCAGGAGATCATGAACTGAGCCAAAATCAAGAGTTGGATGCTTAACCAACTGAGCCACCCAGGCACCCTGTCAGCTCTTCTTATTTTAAACTTTAGCAATAAAAGAAATGCCTTAGCCTGAATCTATAAGGTGCTACATGTTCTCGCTTATGTCTATTTCCAATCTCACTAATGACTACTGCACTGAGATGGAAAATTATGCTTTGTAGTTAATATGTATTTGCATAAAATAAAACTGCTATTAATTTTTTTAAATTTTATTATTTTTTTATTAAAAGTTCTCATTTAAGTATTCTCCACACCCAACATGGGGTTCACACTTACCAGCCAGGATCAGGAGTCACATGCTCTTTGAACTGCGCCCGCTAGGCATCCTGACTTCTTTTCTAAGGCGCTCTTCTCTATATTCTTGTTCCTTGATTTTTTTTTAATGTTTATTTATTTTTGAGAGACATAGAGATAGAGCGTGAGCAGGGGAAGGGCAGAGAGAGAGGGAGACACAGAAGCTGAAGCAGGCTCCAGGCTCTGATGAGCCATCAGCACACAGCCCGACGTGGGGCTCGAACTCACAGACTGCGAGATCATGACCTGAGCTGAAGTCGGCCGCTTAACCGACTGAGCCACACAGGCGCCCCTTGTTCCTTGATTCTATAGTTTAGTAACTATTTTGCTTATTTCAATTCAGTAAATATTTCTGGAATGATATACCAGTTTCTGTTAGGCCCCAGGAACAGCAGATGGGGTATGTAATTTTTACACATATCTATGAAATATTCGCTTATATGTAAGTATATATGAAAAATACATGAGATATTAATATATAACAATAGTATTGATAGATGCTATATTAGCTGCATGAAAAAGTCCTATGGGGTCCTATGCCCCTGAAGAGAAATGTGTAGTCAAAAACTTTATCAATAATGTCAGAGGAAGGACAGAATTTTCTTTCTATGTGCTCTATAAAGAATATTAGGGGCACCTGGGTGGCTCAGTTGGTTGATGGTCTGACTCTTGATTTTGGCTCAGGTCATGATCCCAGAGTTGTGGGATTGAGTCCTGTGCTGGGCTCAGTGTTGAGCATGGAGCCTGCTTGGGATTCTCTCTCCCTCTTCCTTGCCCCTCTACCTTGCTCACATGCCTCCCCCTTCTCTCTCTAAAATAAAAAAAGACTATTATAAAACATGAAGAGACAAAGAATATGCAGCCAAAAATGTATAAAACAAGCATTATAAAGGTGTATGGGAGAATGAATTAATAAAAATATTATTTTTCTGGATTTAGGGATGTTTGTGTTGTCATCTTCAAAAGAGAATAGTTGTATTCTCTCATTTCAAATAAATATTCACTTTCATACACAATTTTGTATTTTTTTCCTTAAAGAGGTCCTCCACGCAATGTGAATCCACTTGATTGCTAGGCACTGTTCTGGGAGCTAAGGATCCATCAGTGAGAAAAATAGAGAAAAAAAAACCCAACCCTCTATCTTTGAAACTGACATTCTAGTTAGGAGAGACAGACAAAACAAAAACATAACAAATGAGGAAATGAAATAGTATGTCAGAAGGTAAGTGCTATGGGAAAAAAATCAGTTGAGAAGGGTAAGGGGAAGGAGAGTGCAGGGCAGAGAGCCTGAGTGGGCTGGTACTGCCCATGTTAAAATAAGGAGGTCAAAGCAGGTAAATCTTACAGAGAAGGTGACTGAACAATGACTTGAAGGAACCGGTTATGAGAATACCAGGGGAATCTAGTCTAGTATATTAGGCTAATGGTATTCCATTATTCTCTTATTCAGGCTCTGAGTATTTGAAGTAAATAACCCCAAAGACTCAGTATCAGTGGGTAAAGCAGTAACAGCTGGACCAGGGTCAAGAACTGGCCGCCTGGGCACTAATCATAGAGACAGGTACGAAAGAACATAGGGACACTATAAAAATCACTGGAAAATAATCAAATGGGGAATCTTGTTATTTACCAGAATGTCTCTGGTGGGGGGGGGCAGCAAGACCTCCAAGGGGCATGGCACTTAAGGAGGTTTGGTCTGACGGACAGTCAGGTTTGTACTCCTGGGCAGGGTGAGGCAATTGGGAACCACATCTGAAATGCCCCAGGGCAACAGAAGGCTGCTGGCTGCCAGCGAGAGGGTGGTGCTTTCCCACCAGACTCAACCCTCAGCGTTCAATCTTGCTATCAAACTGAACTCAAGAAGACAGCTAAAAATAAAAGCTTAAAGTATACATCGTTGGCCTGCCCTACAAATAATAACTATGAGACTGGGACTACGATTGTGAACATTTTAAACGTTCTTAGAGCACCACAATTGTTTGTTTTCCTTTGGCAGCTGTGGATAGTGGAGACAAAAGGCCAAGTCAGAACTGCATAGGAGTTCTGATGAGTCTGCCACTTAGCTGATTAAGTTTTACCATCTATAAAATGGGGTAATAATAAGTTACTTTTATGGCAATCAAATGAGATCACGGTGTTCAAATGAACTTTTTAATGGACAAAGTATCATATACGTGTCGGCATGATAATAAAGCTACAAGGTAGTTCACAGTTGCTAGGTAAGGATCATAGTTATGAAGCATATAATAACAAGTTGTAATTATCAGAGAGTAAAGATGGCTTGTAAAATGCTTTAAAACCTGCCTTCGTAGCGATTCAAGAAAAACAATCTAATAGATTTTCAATGTCTTTTAATGGTATGTTAGAACAAGAGACCTACATCGTCTATCTCAAAAGCAAAATCAAGTGTTTTGTTTTCTTATTTGAATGAATACTAAAGTGACCCTTAACCAAAGGAAGGTTCAGCATTAAAAATAACTGGCTGTTCTCTCCAAATTGCCAGCTAGGTACAGTGATTCTTAAGTGATACTTCTTGTCAGCAAGAAAGATGATCCCAAGAATGAACAAAAATAGCCTCTGTGCAACAGCGGTGATATTTATAATTTATAAGCTGTGATCATCTCTCATCAGATTGTCTCGGTGTCTAAATACGAAAGGATGTGTGTTTACCATTTGTATATTTATCGCTTCTCAGAAAATAAACTTCTATTACATTTTATTCTTTCTGGTCAATACATTTCTCTCTTTACACATAAACAGTGTGATAAGAGGCTTCCCGTTTGAGGAGCATGACCTTGAAACTCTAGTGTTACACACACAATGCTAAGTATGTCCAACTACTCCGTAAACATTTATTTCCAATCATCAAATAATTTTTAAGCACTGAAAGCACTGAAGACTAGGACCACAGGGAAGGACGAAAGGGAGGAAGCATGGGAGAGATCAATTCATAACTAAATTGTTGTCAGTCTTTAATATTGTGCCTGCGTGTCATGCTTCCAGTTTCCCCTCAGCCTTCTCCCCCTACTTCTCTCTCTATTTTTCCTTAATTTGTGCCTTTATATTACCCTTGCTCTTCACAATTCTCTATGTCCTTGAGGCATTTCACTTGCTTTGCTCATTACATTGTTTCCCTTTTTATTTCTTTCACTATTTCCCCCTGTGCAACTCTATGACAAGCTATTTCTACACTTTATATAAGCATGGGCTAAGTTACAATCGAACAAATGTCGTGACTGTGCTTTACTGGAGAACGAAGTGCAAATCTGAACTGAGAGCTCTTGAGGAGAGGGCTCTCGCATCCACAGGGCAAGTTAACGGAGGATTACAAAATCCACAGAGAAACTGAAGAGAGCACGAGAAATGTGTCCTCTGTGTGCCAAGACCTGCATCAGAAACACCCCGCTTGTGACTCGAGAAACTTCCCCGTTGCGCTCCGCCGACTGACCTTGGACCGAGGCCCTTCTCCACCCCCTGACTTCCCTTACACCCGCACTTTAGTCTTCGCGTTCCTCTCTCCCCACACCTCAGGGCTGTCTCTGCAAATTCGACTCCCACGCCGCCGCACGCCGACGCTCGGCCCCTCTCGCCCCACACGTCAGCCCCCCTCGGTTTCTCCCGTGGCGGGTTCCGAAGCCCGCTCCCGCGCTAGGCGCCCCCGACAGGTGGAGGGGCCATCCCCTCTCTTCCCCGCCCCCTCCCCCGCACACCTGGCTGCCCCCAGGCCCGCCCCGCCCCCTCCGGCGCCCCGCCCAGCTCCCGGCCGCCGCCGCCGCTGCTCGCGCCCGGACGCTCCCACGCCGCCGCCGCCGCCGCCCGCGCGCCGCGCCCGCCCCGCGCCCCTCGGCGACTCGGGCCTCCCCCGCCCCCACTCCGCGGGCCCGCTGCACTGTGGGTAGGCGGCGGCCGCACTGAGGAGCCCGCGGCGGCGGCGGCGGCCGCACTCGCACTGAGGAGCCGGCGGCGGAGCGAGGCTGCGCGCGCCGAAGATGGCTGAGAAGCAGAAGCACGACGGGCGGGTGAAGATCGGACACTACGTGCTGGGCGACACGCTGGGCGTCGGCACCTTCGGCAAAGTGAAGAGTTGAGTACGCGCCGGAGGCCGCCGTGCGGGGCTGTCCGCTCGCGGGAGGCCGGGCAGGGCGGCGGGGGCCCGGGCGGCGGGAGCCCGGAGCGCCCAGGGCCGCGGGCGGGCGCGGGCCTGGCGGCAGGTGGAGCCGGCCCGGGAGCCCCCGCGAGGGCTGCGTGGGGCGGCGGCGGGGACGACGGCGGGCCCGGGGTGTGACCGGCAGTCTGTGCCCGGGTCGGTGAAGCTGGAGGTCGGACTATGGGGCAGGGTGCCTTCCAGCTGAGTCGGTGTGGGCAGTGCCGGGGAGTAAGATCCGGTGCCGGTGAGCGAATTTCCAACGCGTCAGGTGCCCTCCTGGGTGCTTCGCGTGTGATCTCATTTAATTCTTGCGGCGACTTGGCGCAGGTGTGGTCTTCTCCTTGAAGGTGGGAAAGCGGGGACCCCTAGAGGTTTGGGAACGTGCCCAAGGTCACACCGAATTTGGCAGAAGCAGGATGAAGTGCAATATGTCTTCCAGTTCTGGCCAGGCCAGGACGTCCCTGCCGTCCGACTCTGGTGCTCCGGGACTCGGGGTTGGTGGGGCTGGTGGGGCGGATGCTTTCGGGCATGTTCCCGGGGCCTGCAGGTGGGGGCGTGAACGCAGGGAGGCCGTTGCAGCGGGTCTGGCCTCGGTTAGATCTGCGGCTCTCAAGGGTGCTTGGCGTGTGGAATTAAGTCTAGGAAGCCTTCTGGAATGGGGGCAGTTGAAAGGTTC